>CM062814.1:304263751-305609458 GCA_031772625.1 Pinus tabuliformis
GTACTAAAACCCTTGGCACGGAGATTGGTGAGGGCATCAAAACCCTCAATAATGAGAAAACCCCGAGTATAGAAACCCTCGGTGATGTTATAAAGCTGGCTTTGAACAACCTTGACCTTGATGATGATGGGACTTGTTTCGAGTCCATGGCAGAAAAGACATTCACACCCGAAGATCTTAGCACAACACCCTCCACTCTTTTCCTCAATAGCAGAATAGTAGACCTGGAGCAACAAGTCCACGACCTGGAAGCTTTGAACCAGGTCATGAAAGAGTAGAGTTGGGAGAAACATAGTGAGGTGGAGTTACTGGCAGAAGTAAAGAGGCAGAAGAAGCAAGTAAAGGTATGGAAATACCGGGCTTCCAGATGCTATAGACACCTCAAGAAGGTGACTAAGCAGCTGTGAAAAGCCTGAGACAAGAAGCCAAAGATAGTAACGGCAAGAATAAACATTGAAGTGCAGAATTGAGGAGCTGGCCATTCATTTTTGAAGGTTTTTTGCAGAGGTAAAACGTTGTGTGAGGACACACAACAACTTAGGGATGGGAGGATGTTGGTATCCTAAATTGCCCTATTTTCTACCCCATTTCCATCAATATCAACCTCTGTTTTATCTCAATAAAAGACCCTTCTTTCCTGCACTAGTACAAGATAGTTACCCATTCCTACACATGCTCATATTTTATATTAAGATTTATTACAACACTTTATTAATCTTTTATACAAATTTCATGCCTATTTACATACTTCTTGTAACTCATATTGATTTCCTAGAGTAATCGTGGAACTTAGTGTTAATGATGAATGAGTTGACTAGTGCAGGTAGATTCCTGCACCGCCACAAAGACTGTCTGAGATTTCCAAGAAGCTAAATCTTCCACGAGGACAGGTCTCGATCCTTGACTCCGAGTCTAACTACTGATGAACTGAAGCAGGATAATAGGTGGTGCACATTTAGGGATTATTCTCCAAAGTTAGGTTACGACCAAGCGAAGTTCATGTGTATTATAACTGCTGGCCAAGTTTGTAATTTTGGTTTTCTAAGTCTGTTCGACCGAAAGGCCTGAACAAGAAATATCTATAATTAGTGTAAATGGCCTAGAGCCGAAAGGATATATATGATATAGATCATAGGTAGGAAGCTAGTGAACCATCGATTGTAATTTTGTTTTATGTAATCTGGTTATCGCCTCAGCTCTGGGGCTAGACTGCTCTGTAATGTATATTTTCCAAATCGAGTAATACAAGAGAACCACCATGATTTTCATATGCAGCGTTTAGTTTATCTTTGATTTGCATTTGAAGTGCTGATATTTTTCATTCCTTAGAAGGGAAATGAGTTGGTTGGCTAGGGCCTAGCCAACCCATCTCGTTTACCCCTCTTGCTTTCGCTATTTAGAAAGACAGTGTGGTTATTTCTTTTGCAACTGTGTGATGATGTAATTTTAATCATTAATCTTTAAGTTCTGAATTAAAATATCTTTTGTAGCTAACATGTGAAACAAATCCGTGGTTTGAAAGTAGCTGTGTTTATTTTGCTTATGAAATATCTTTTTTCGCATTTACTTTACTCTCATTCTCTATTTTAATTTGTTTTCAATCGAATTGTGCAAGGAACTCTTTCCTGCACCAGTGCATGCTGTTGCCTACACTTTGGTCTAGCCATTCGTTACAACACACAGTGAATCACTTACCTGCATATTATTTTCAGTTATTTTGGAAGTGAATGAACCATTAATTGAGTAACTGTCTTCAGTATTAAAAGGTCACCTTTAAAATATCTCGAAGCATTTGTATCAAATTATCATATTATACTTGCAAAGCACATAAGCATTTTGGGTGAAGTACCAAAATTTGATTAATACATGCAAAATATTTAGGCTACTATTTGATTCTTTTAAAGTGCTTTTATTTCATGAAGATTATTTCCTTTGCAAGGTTTAATGAATTGAAGCATTTCCTTTTTCACAAATTATTTACTTCAGAATTTCATTTACAGTTGCAATTATTTTCCAGCACACGTTTCAGTCTTTTCGAGAGTAATTTGGAGACTAGGTGAAGGAAACTCTACTTTGGTGTAAGAGCCGGTCTCTTGTCACAGAAAAAGAGTGCTCTAAGTCCTTAGGCTTAGAGCACCTTCTTTAGTAAGGAAGGTCAAATATACTCTTACACAGAAATACTGTACCTGCACCAGTGCAAGCAGATTGCAACAGTGCAAGGACATGTTGTTTGTGTGAGAGGAAGATCAGAAGGAAGAAAAAATTATGCAAGGTCCCACATGTTAGACTGTTGACCATCCATCTGAAGATGAACATAGCATTTCATTTCATCATTTAAGATTGTTTCGGTTGTGTGTAATTTCTTTACTTGATTTACATGCAAATTGTCTTTTACATTCCAGTACTAGAGTTGCCTTGGTGTTAATTGCATTTCCAATTGTTTTCTATCTGATTCTGCAAAGCATTTCATTTAAGAAGTAGGATTATAGATAGGAAAAGTTCATACCATTTCTGGAATTACCTGTGCTTCGTCTCTAAGTTTATGAAACGCTCAGGTTGACAATTAAGTGTTGAGGAGTTTCTCAAGCGCAATTCGTGCACCCAACAAATATAGATGATTTGACTTGTGCACTTAGATATTTCAACAAGTAATCTCTATTTGTGAGATCCTGCACTCATAGTGTAGGAACAAGAATCGAAAGAAGAAGATTTCTCCTTGTGATCTTGTTTGATAGTTTCACATTGGTTTGGTAAAGGATGATTCAATTTCTTTTGCATGAATATGGTCACTGTAGATTCCAGTTCTTAAGTTGATTTGAAGAGATTACATGTTGAAGTGTGTTATAAGGTTCAAGAAAGAAATAAATTGAAGCGAGGTTTATTTTTCTTGCGCACACAATAGCTACGTGTTTGATTGATACACTTTATTTGCACACAACAATTTTCTCTTTAGTTGATCTATTTGGTGTTATTTGAAGGAAGATTCTAGTCACATTTTTTTGTTTATGTTCAGAGCGGAGTGATTTTGATTCTTTTGCTTGCACATAGAATTGAGAGGAAAGAAGATTTAATGCAGGAACTTGAATATAGATTTAAGTTTTATTTAAGAGTCTTGGAATTAGTAAAGCTTGGATTTCTTACAGTTTAGAGAATATTTACATTCACTTGGTTAATGCTCATGTTTCCAGTTAATTACTAGTTAGCATTTTCTTTTTAATTAGGATTTTATTCCAATGTTGGTAAATTTCAAGATTCATGCTTATGATTTCATTTCTAAATATTTCTTTTGAGTGCAGGATTGAAGCAGGGATTAGAACAAGTGCAGGAGCTCAATGCATGAGCAATTTCTAGAAAAAGTAGGGTTTTGTTTTGCAAGTTGTTGAAGTCTCTCTTTGGAATTCCTGGTGTTGCGTTTCAAATTCCATGGACCCCAGATTGATATTAAATGTTGGTTCATTAATCCACCATATACTACACCCAACATTTTTTTGTTGTTATCAGGGAGGTGCTTAGGGGATTGGCCTTGGTAACTTGCTCCAATTTGATTTTCTCTTTACCTAGTTTTTCTCGCAAGTTTTGTTTCTTTCCTGCACCTTTTGTTTCATTTCCTAGGGTGTTGTAAGAGACCACACACACACACACACACACACACACACACACATATACTTATCCATGTGCTGACAGAATATACGAACTGACTTGCTGAAGAACAAAATAAATGGTATTTTGCGACATTTTTCAATGAGCAGTTTGAGGCTAATATCAATCATCCAATGCACTTATTTCACTAATAGGTTGGCGGGAACATTTGAGGAAGGAGTCTCAAATTAGTACATTGAGAACCTATTCTATTTTGGGACAAAATGGCACACATCACTACCTTTGAATTCCCTATCAAAGATACATGAGGAGTGGTACAAATGCACATTATCCCCCATCTGCTCTACTAAAATTTCATGGTTTGGAAAAATGAAGACCTAGATACATTATTATTTGAGTTTGAAGTACTTTGTAGAGGATATGGTTATTGTACTGATGCTCAAAGGTTGAAAGTGTTTCCTCTTACTCTTAAAGGAGAAACTCTCCAATGGTTCATGAGCCTTGGAGGGAACTGGATTCAAGCATGGGAAGACATGACGAATGTATTCTTGAAGAAATATCAAGGCTACTGCTAGACTAGTGAAGATATTTTTGGAATGATACAAGGGGAAGATGAAAGTTTGGAGGACTATGTGGAGTGATTTCGATACAACCTTCAAAAATAAAAAAAATAAACAATTGGAAAAAGAGACATTGAAAACACTCCTACTCAAAGGAATCAAAGATGAATTTTTAGAACCTTTAAATCTGATAGGAGTAGGTGATGTTTTTCACTTACCATATGATGATGTTTGTGAATTATGCATTAGGTATTCAAGAGGAATCTCCAAGATTGGTAAGAATTCTCGAGAACTTTCCTCTCAATTTTTGAAATATGCTACAAAAATAGGAGTTACGAAAGCCTCTCTAAATTTACAATTGGATGATTTGTAGGAAGAATGGAAGCAATGCAAGGAGGATCACTTGATAAATTATTGACCATCACTACTAGGGTTTCCACAAGGATTTAAGGACTCAAGTAATGAAATAAATCGACCGCCAGGTATAGCTCAAAACTTGTCATCATTTAATACTTGGACTAACATTTGTTGTTCGCAACATGTTCCTCAATAGATATATAACCCTACAGTTCCATGGCTGATTTATAATATTCCTGTGATTCAATACTCCACCTTATGGCCACAGTGGCCCTCTCCCTTGAGCTAGATATTCCTTCAACCTCAAGGATGGTTTAGAGCCTCCTCTCTAGGGAAATTCCCCATGCAAAATCCATTACCTGAGCCACAAAAACTACAATTCCTGTCCAATGCACCACCATGTTATCCTTCTTTGTGGTCCCAACCATTTGTTCAACCAAATGCTAATTCCAACAATCAAGTTGCACATCAATTTAAGACACCTATATTTCCTACTCACTCCCCTATTGAATGTAATGTCATATATTTTGGAGATGGGAGAGGAGTGAATTTAGAAACTTCCCCTATTACCACACAATGTTTACCTCAGGAAAAAACTTTAATCCATAAACCATTAGAGGAGCAATCTATGATTTGAATTTGTTCAAAAACTATTGTTGAAGCTCATGAACAATATAAAGAGTAAAACCCTGCAATTTCCCTTAACTATCCTTGTCAATTTGAAGAGAGAAAACATCAAGCTATGGAAGACTTGGAAAAGTTGGAGAACCATGAATATGTGCATCCTATTGAAGCTTGGCTCCAAACAATCATTGGCACACCTCACTCCATCATTCGACAACTCTTGGTACCATATCAATTAAAGCAGTTTGTTTCTCATACTTTGGTATGCATTGAAGTTTACATTTTAAACCCAAGTGTAAGTATATTTAGCATTTTTTACGCACATGGTTACACTGGAAGTACTCCTACACTTGAAGGATATCTTCCTCTCTCTAAATTAGGGTAGGGTAGTATAAGTGCAATGAATAAAATGTCATCTGAAATAAAATTGTTACAATAAAACTCTTGAAATTTCAATTCTCTAAGGCACAACTATTGAAAATTCCATTATTATGCACTCTTGTGGTAAGTCTTGTCATAATAAATTCATTATTAATGCCTGATTATTTTGTAAAGTGAATATAATTGATGGGTTGGTTTCCTTCATAATTGTTTGGTCATCGATTGAGTTAGTCAGGGAGACTTGTCATTGTTATGCTTAATAATTTCCATTTACAATACAAAACCCTCAACATGGCCTAGTCATTCTAACAAGCTGTTGTCCAAAAAATATTTTCAATTTTCTCTTAGAAGGTATTGTTGGAAAACTTCCTATGGCAGACCAATCCTATAAAACCCTAATGAGCTCTCATGAGAACCCTAGCATGATTAACTTGAGGAATCTTTTAGTCATTATCTGAGATGCTTTATTTAAAAATGAGTCTTTATGGTAGCAAGACCAACCAATGATGATTAGTCATTAAAGAATTTTCACACCATCCTGTGCTCTTAAGGAGCAGATTTTCCTCCCCACCTATTAAGTAACCTATTTAAGGTTAATCATAATCAAAGTTTATTTTAACATGAAATGATTAATTGAGGGATAAGAGGTCTCATTACGAGCCGACCTACCATGATCATGGGTCCTAACAAGAATGAAATTACCGCTATTGGTCACCAAGCTAGGGTAATGGATTTCAGCTGAAAAGTTGGAAGACAAGAGGTCCCATCACAAGCCAACTTGTTCATTCTTGTTAGTTCTTGTGAATGGCACTGTCGTTAGTTTGTGACCAAGCTAGGATAGAAACCTTCAGTTAATTTCTAAACAATTGTAAATGCTTTCAATTGACTCTGAATCTATATCTAATAAATGGGACACATGCATTTCATTGGGTTAAAAGGCATCTCCATCGATGCTATAGACGCCTGTTGGAATCAAGGCCATGTCTATGGTATTAAATTTAATTTTACACTATGATTTACTTAGTCATTTTTGTCTTTCCCTGAACTCGTTATCATATCTCTCTGAGAATGGCTTTAAGATCCTTTCAGTAATGTGTTTTGGAGTTCTATCTTTCAAAAACATAAAGGTTTTCATGGATGTGGGACCCTTAGTGTAGGTAATTCACTTTTCTTGAACAAGAGGAGCTTAAGCTATATGCTTGGATAACAATAAGATGGTTACCCTGGGAAGGTATCATTTTGTCATATTTCTTTTTCCTATTTCCATCCATTTTAATGCCTTGGCTTTCAAATAATGTCACTTATATTTAGAATAATGAGGCTATTGAAAGTGAAGAACTGTTGATTTGGACTACTCTTGAGATGCTTTGTGGAAATTTTTATGGTTAGCTATTTTATGATGACACTATCCCTGCAATAACAACATTGTTAGCATTCCTTTAGTAGCCCTAGCATTAGTTATTCTTTTGAAATAATAAAGGTCAGTCTTGACATCACTGCATCTCTAGTCACAGGTCTCTCTTATCTTATTGATGCAAAGGAAGTCAACATCATATGACACTTACCTACATGCTCTTACTCAATTAGCCCTATAGTTTAAGTCAATGCAACATGATCTAATAGAGAAACCCTATCCATACAATTTTGATTAACTTTGGTCTCTGTTAGAGGTTTTGCTTGCATGAGGACATGCAAGATGATCAACATGGGGAGATGTGGGACTTAGTTTTTTCGAATTATGTACATCCTTTTTCGCTTTAATTACTCATGATTTTATATAATTTAATATATTTTTGCATGATTAATGAACTATCTTCAACTAGGAGCATGACAAGGTAATCATTTATTCTTTAGCATATTCCCTTTGCTTCGATAAAAATTATATCAAAATTGTTATTAATGATGTTTTTTGTGTTATTTCAGGTTCTCAAGAAGATGCATGAAACTCCGGTCAAAGATATACATGAATTAACAATTGATTTCTAAGTGCACCAAGTTTTGACCTATGCCTGCACTAGCAACATTCTTGCACTAAGTGTTGTGCCTGCACCAAGTATGTGGAGCGCTTCATCATCCAAGATTTCCATGAAGGAAAATGTTAATTGGAAGTATGAGAATCTATTTGAGACTATTTTGGAGTGAGTTTACATTCAAAGGCATACTCATCATTCACTAATTTGTTCCTGCACTAGCCTTGGGTTCCTTCATCAATCTGGGGCTTCAACATATTGACACACTTTCGGGGAAAACCGAAGATGGTTTTTGTCCAAAATGATTTTTTAACACCTCCACATCAGTCAAAATGCACCCAAGTCATACAGATCAATTTTTAGAAAATAATTAATAATTCAGCCCTAAATTCGCACAATTTTCAAACTACCAACTTCCTCCTTGATTTTCGTGCATATGAAAGCGAATCTAGAAATTTTGGAACATGGATTTTGTTCCCCATATAGGAAATTTATTAATCCTTAAACAATTTTCCAAAATTCATCACGGTTTCGGAGATACGAAGGGACATTTAAGGCACATTTGTAAAAAAATCATGTTAAACCTAGAATAGTAAAAGTATCTAAACAGTCAACTTGGGGAGCGATTTACGACGAAATTAAATTGAATTCGAAAATTAAAAGAGAGGTATTTGTTTAAAACATGACAAATTAGGCTCCCTCATTTCATTTTTCCAAAATTCATCATGGTTTGAGAGTTATGTAGGATTCTTTGAGGCCAATTTGTTAAAAATGCATAATTTTCCAGAATTGAGAAATTGGGTTGTTAGATCCAAAATTTGCCTTGTAACCTTCATAAAAAGCCTAGCCATGGTATATGAGAGAGGATTATGTTATTATAACCTTAAATTGCTGGTTTGGACATGGAGCATATGGCTTGGGATGTAAAATATTGATTCAATTTTAAGAAAACACTGTTGATTCCAGGTTTTTCTTATCATTTCTAGTGTGTTTCATCATTATCTCAATTTTGTAATTTAATCTCTTAAAGGAGGGTGAGATATGGATTAGTAGGGCCCACCATACTAGATCAACATCCCTCTAGTTGTATATTCTATGTGTGAATTTGTAGATTTTCCATGTTAGTGTGCTTTTCATTGTAACTATAGTGTGTTAACAACAAGGTTATTTTGGTGGTTTGATATATTCGTGGTTGTCTTTATCATACTTTTTTTTCCTTTATATATGCTTGTTATTTTTATGTGAGGTTGATTGGATAAACATATATAGAAGAACTTGGAGTGTGAGTGAGAGTTTCCTTTCAAACATTGCACTTATTTCAACTGTGTGACCAAAATATTTTTATGATGAATCGATACATTATTTGTATGAAGAAATGATTGGGGTTTTATTATTGTAGTGTTGATTATCTTGGCATGTTAATTAGATCACAAATTTGGCATTACATGAAATTCATTTGGAATATCTTTGAGTTGAGACTTGTAAATTTCACACCATTATTGGTTTGGAGAGTGGAAGTGCTTTTCCTCCTCTGTCACTATACAAGCATTTAGTCTAGGACCCCCTGAAATATTATTTTTGCATGCAATTTGGAGTTGTAAGAAGTTCAATAAGACATCGAGGGTCTTTGACAAGTTGAAGCTTGATTACAAAAACAAAATCCTAGTTATTAAAAGAACCTGGGACTATTGTTGAGCATAGTGTAAACTTTGGATACCTTTTGGTTTGCAGTGGAGAACAATTGTAGCCCTGAAATATTTATTGATATTCAAGTGAAGATTTCACTTGATTCTACAAACCCTTTGTTTCCATACAAGTACATTTGTGAGTCCAAGAAACTTTGTTGCTTGGATTGAAATCAGGGTTTAATAAGGCCTTCAAAATCTTGAAGTAAGTCAACAATTTTGATTAAGATTCAATATGAAGCTCACTACAACAAAAATAACCCTAAGGCTGGAAAGTGAATTGGATTTTTCATTTAAAATAGTTGAAATCTAGAGTAATACTTGGTTCATGATTGATTGACATTAAAACATGGTATGTTCATTTGATTTGGCCATTTAATCTCTTAACAATCTTGTCTTTGGTCATTATAGATGATTTGACTTGTGCACTTAGATATTTCAACAAGTAATCTCTATTTGTGAGATCCTGCAGTCATAGTGCAGGAACATGAATGATATTGTTTGATAATTTCACATTAATTTGGTAAAGGATGATTCAATTTCTTTTGCATGAATATGGTCACTGTATATTCTAGTTCTTAAGTTGATTTGAAGAGATTTCATGTTGAAGTGTGTTCTAAGGTTCAAGAAAGTAATAGCTTGAAGCGAGGTTGATTTTTCTTGTGCACACAATAGATACTTATTTGATTGATACACTTGACTTTCACACAACAATTGTCTCTTTAGTTAATCTATTTGGTGTTATTTGAAGGCAGATTCTAGTCACAATTTTTTGTTTATATTCAAAGCGGAGAGATTTTGATTCTTTAGCTTGCACATAGAATCGAGAGGATAGAGTATTTAGTGCAAAAACTTGAATATATATTTCATTTTTATTTAAGAGTCCTATATCTTGGATTCCTTAAGGTTTAGAAAGTCTTTACATTTTCTTGGTTAATGCTCATGTTTCCAACTAATTACTATTTAGGGTTTTCTTTCTAATTATGATTTTCTTCCAATGTTGGTAGATTGCAAGATTTGTGTTCATGATTTCATTTCTAAAAATTTATTTTGAGAGCAGGATTGAAGCAGGGATTAGAACAAGTGTAGGAACTCAATGTGTGAGCCGTTTCTAAACAAGATAGGGTTTTTTTTTGCAGGTTGTTGAAGTCTCTCTTTGATATTTCCAGTGTTGCATGTCAAAGTCCATGGACCTCTAATTAACATTAAATGTTGGTTCAATAATCCACCATATACCACACCCAAAAATTTTCTATTTACATATATATCCTATTCCATAGTTACATCTTCTCCCAATTCATCTTGGAGGATTTGATCATGGTCTACACCTCCAATCATTGTCTCCCTTGCATCCACAACATGGGTGCTAGGATTTTGCTCAATAGTTGTGCTAGTGAGGGTCATATTTTTGTCTTCCAATGATGCTCTATCTCTTTAGATATGAAATTTATTTTTCCTTTCACCACCTTTGATGATACCAATGCTCCAACTTGCTCTATGACCCTCATGAAAGTTTTGTTATATTTTTAAATTTTTTTAAAGAATTATAGAACATTTTTGTCTACCGAGGGAATTAATTATTGCTGCAACTTAATCATAAGAATTTTTCAAATAACCCTTCAAATTGGTAGGAAAACCATATCTGATACCATTGTAATATTCCTTTTATTTTTCTAACTAAAAATTCCTAGAAAATAACTTTAGAAATTACATCATAATTTTCTTGCCAAGAATTTAAACGAAAGTGCAACTCATAACCACATAAATTCCAGATAATAATTAATGCAAGAATCCTTGGTTATTTTATTAATAATTTCTAGAAGGGGATTATTAAAAAAAACCTAGAAGATAACTTGGTTAATAGCTCTCATGTTTCTATAATTTTATCTTAAACAACTCATCCCACCTAGAGTATTGATTCGGCCCACCAACTCGACCCTTCTAAAGTATAGCAATTCGGTCCTCCTAAAATACTAATTTGGCCTTCCTAAAACACAAATTTGACCCTCCTAGAATTTATGGAATTTGGGACCTCCTCATGGATCAACTCGGCCCCCCTGCAAAGATCATCAATGATTAGCTAGAGTGGCTTTGCAAACACTGAAACTAACCACCATGAGCTAGGGTTCATGTTTCAATACCAAAACTAGGAATATTTGAGAATTTGTCCCTCACATGGTAGGTACTTGAGCTCCTTATCGATTAAAAAATATCAATAACCAATCATACCCGAAAGAACTCTCACCTTTATTTTTAATAAATTTTCCCATCCAAATATCATTGGTCAAATACCAAGGGTTGCTAAAATACCATGGGTCACTTTTTAATAATAAAGTGACTTTGTAAGTTTTATTTCTTAATTAAATCAAAAATCACTTATAATCCTAGTTTTAATTTAACTGCTCACTATCACCTTTTAAGTTTACATTAAATAATTAAATTAATTATCTCCTATTCTTGAAAAGGTACATTACACACATACACAAGCTCTTCAATTTGGTAGTGAAGCAAGGGTTTCCTAAGCCTTGGATGCACAACATCATTTTTCTTATCTTTACAAGTAGGGACCAAAGAATTTTCACTAATTATATGATCATTATAATTCGCCACACTTTAGCCAAGCTATATGGAATTATCTTGGAAAAGATGATTAGCCTATAGATAAAAGTCTATGGTAAAGAGCTAAAGGTCAAGTTAGGTTTAAGAGATATCATTCAACTTTGGACGACCTTGTTACTCTTAGGATCATTGCAAAGACATGTCACAATAATAAAATTGATTTTTTCTACTGTTTCATTGAATTTAGAAAATATTTTGATACCATGCCTAGGAAAAAAATTGTGGAAGAGGTCATAAGAGACAATGATTCCTCTCAAGTTTAGGGTTGTTGTGAAAATACTATATGAGAATGTTATGTCCAAGTATAAGACCACTAAGGGTTGGTTGGAATAAATAAATGCAATTTCATCATCAAGTAAATGTGTCCCTTATCCCCCACCTTTTTTTGGCATATACATTGATAAGCTAGAAGTGTGTTTGCAAGATACAAGTTGTTTTGGCCCCACACTGACTAGTATAGTCATAAATCTTCTCCTTTATTATGAAAATATTATTATTTTAGAAAACAACCATTACAATCTTGAAAATTAGATAAGAATCCTCATGGGCTTCTTTTAAAAGATGGGTATAGTATTAATACTGACAAAACCAAAGTCATGATAAATAAATCCAAAAAGATCACGTATGATACTTTCCTATATGACAACAAATACTTGGAGGAAGTTCGTTCATACAAATATCTTGGAATTGATATCCATCACAAGCTCAATTGGAATTATAACATTGAGAATAAGATAAATGGAGGATTGAAAATTTACTATGGGTTTGAAAACAATTGTAAGTCGGAAAATCTTTGGATATGGAATTAAAAAATTCCTCTTTGAGATTATTTTCACTCATGTTATTTTATATGGATGTGAGGATTGCCATTACGATATCTTCAACTATACGTTTCCTTTGCCTCAAAATATTTTCTTTTTGATTCTAATTGACTCAATTGACTCTATAAGCATGAAGAACATGATTTTAACCAAAAATAAAATAATAATAATGAATATAATATATACATCAATGATAAAAATTACATTTTATTACATCATAAAGACCAACACTAGTTACATTTTTCAACAACAGTCACGTTTTAAATTTCATTGAGATATTCTACATTGAATCCATCCCTCACTAGCTCCACATGTCAATCTCCTTCCATTGGATCTAATAGTGTTGTCTCCCTTAAGTCTCTCGATTCAAAGATCATTTTCCTTCTCTTGAGGTTGATTATAAATTGAATTTCAAAGGCCTAGTAAATTCTAAGTAATGTAGTATAATGGTTAGTGTCATCCATAATCAAAGCTACCTCAAAATCAACAATTATTTTGATTCCATAAATATTAACCTCTACTCCCACCAACATACCAATAGGAAAGATTCTTGATTGTTTGGCCATTCTCAGCTAAATAGGTGACTAAATCAGCTCTGGTTTTCCCATCATCTCCCATATCTACTTTGGTAGAATGTTAACATCCAAACCTAGGTACAAGATAATATGGTCCATGTCATATGCTCTAATTTATGAATTGGTTATAAATTCCCTCCTCATTATTTTCTTGTGCATAATGTATTTAAACTTGCACCTTGGGTTTTGTGCTATAGGTAATTCATGTCCTTGTGTATACTGGGCAACCAACTTATGCAGTTTCTCTAGCGCCAATCTATCCGTTATTAATTCTAAACAATTGTTCAAGAAATTATTGAAGTGGCGTACCTCTTCTCCCCTTTCTCTTGTGCAAACTTGTCATATATGGGAAGCATGCCATATATAGGTAGTTCTTGCTACGTGATCAAACTTGATCGAGCCTATTATATGATAACAAACTCTCTTATAGCTTCCTTATATGTTTATTTTTCCTTCACCTAATGAAACCTAGGAGGTGGATCTATTGATTTTCTAAGCCATTGATATCATTGGATCCCTTTTCTTCTTGCATCTACTCCTATCCTTGTCCCTCCGCATGTAATTTATCCTACTTGTGGACAATCTACATGCTCTTCAATAGCTATAATTGGCACATTCTGTCCCTTTTTCTCCTACCACTTTGTAATAACTTGATGATAGTCTTGAGTAGCATGGTCCGATTTTTTTACAGTAGGTATATGTCATGCAAGGGTTAGGTAAATCCCTCACAATGTATCCCAATTTATCACAGTTATAAAAAATGAATGCCTCCCTACATCTTCCAAATCCTCCTCTTCCCCTACCTTCAAATCCTTGTCCTCTTCCTTGCATCCCTTGAAATTTTCCTCGTTTATATGCTCTGGTGTGTTATAGATTGTCATTGTGTGTTATAGTGTGCTCTCTCATTAAATCCAATGCACGACAAGTATGTATTTCATGTCCTACTGACTTGCAAAAGTCACAGAACAAAGTTTTGATCGTGCTTTGATACTTTTGCATCATTGGACAAGATGTTGGTATATGACCCCAAACTCTACAAACCTCAAACCATAGTTCCCTACCTTGTGCCAACAGATTCACAACTCCTCTAGCCATGTATGTTGTGACAGATGGGCATTCATTCTTATGATGGCCTTCCTTCTTGCATATAGTACACCAAAACTCTTTGTGCTTTTACTTACCCTTTTCTAGGTCTTGCAATTGTATTGTTAATGTTGCTAGGTGCGACTAGACTTGTGCCATCCGTGCATTTTTTTCATTACCTGCAAGGGATGCTTCTAGATTCACGACGATTTCTAAAGCTTCAGACTACGAAGCAATTTTTTTTTGAAATAACAAAACACGTAGATGTGGCAATAAACATGCCATAAACCATTATTTATGCTATACATCTATAATTGGAAATGATATTCGATCCAACAAAACTTTGAACCTATGATCAAAATCCCATATTGACTCACCAATGTGCTTTTTAGTCTCCTTAATCTTTGTGATACACTAGGATTCTGATTTTGGTTTATGGAACTCCTTTAGCAGTGTTTGTGTAATTTTTCCCAATGATCTACTTTGTCCTCCTGGCACAATATTCTTATATTTCATATACTAGGTTAATATGCGATCCTTGAAGGTGGTATTCAATTGTTCCACTTTCGTCTGTTTGTTTTGGACTTGCTTGATAGTCCATACTACTTCACATACAAAAGGATGTTACTCAGGATCCTCTGGTCCATTTCCTTGAAATTACAACATTCACATGGTAGAATCAACGTCCGTCATAATGTTCTATGTAGTTCTACTTTGTGATACTTTTGACAGATTTGGTGGTACCTTGGGTCCTATATGACTACTTCCACTATATTGACTACCTTTACTATTCAACTTACTGACTGGAACTAATTGCAACAACTCACTACGTGTTCTTACTTCTTGGCTTAGTGATGCATGTGAGGTTGTGGGTTCAACGCATTGTATGGCCTAAGAGAGGTCACTAGGATACACTGGTTCTTCTCATTCTAATCTCAGCTAAGGTTTTCCTTCATTGTCCTTTCCTTTTCCATTATGTAATCTCTCATTATCCTCTAGGTGCAACATTCCCTCAAGCAGTTAGTCAACACTGATATCTTATTCCCAATATCCACTTTTGATCTGATAATGAGATCTTAGCATGGATTTGCCTATGTTACTTTGTGGAATGGATTGATAAGATTGTGAAATACATATACAATGAAGCAGTTAAAGAACATAATAGAAAAACAAATAAAAACACAGTAAGTTTAATAACGAGTTCACCCAACACTCCTGGGTTACGTCTCCTGGTCTAGCCTTTAGTGGTGACCTTTTTATTATGTCTTCAAAAGAACAGATTTTTACAATAGTGAGCTCAATTTTAGCCTCACACAATAGATAAAAAATAACAAGGCTTCACTTGAATCCCCCAAGTCTTTCTGAGTACACATACTCTCCTCACTGACTCTCTGTCTCCGTTGCTCTGTCTTAGCACTGCCTGCTATGTTTTCTGTCAATCTGTGGCTTTAAAGCCAATTGGTGTTGTCAGTTCATTTCACCTTCTCGGGCTCTCTGGCTTCCCGACTTCTATCCGCTCAGATCCTCCTCTGAGCGTTAGCAATCATTGCCAAACGCTTTCAGGGATGGTGGCCACCTGTTCTATAACGGAATGGGTCATCGGGCCTTTGAAATCCCCATCAACAGTTTTCTCTATGTTCACAGAGAAATACACTAACAACTGTGAAAAATTGCCAAACTCCCATTTATCGAATTTGAAATACTATAGATTCCCCTTATAACTCCTATCAGGTCCACCTTTTTGTCGCTTATCGCATCTCCACCATTGATCTGGGAGATCTGGATCCAACGACTGTGGTTCATTTTGGGCAGCTCTTTCATACAGGGGTTAACCGCTCGATAAGGGTGGTTTTCTCTCTCCAGGGCCTGGACACATGGCAGCCAATGTATGGGCTTGGGCAGAGCCTGGCCAAAACCTCTTACCGCCTTCAGCCCACCTAAAATCCCGCTTGTATCGTGATTTCCCTTTTATATTTAAAAATACATTAAAACATGAAATATCGCTCATATCAGACTTGAAACAATATATATTTGCATTCACAAACTCTTTCGGGTCTGGTTTCATCGCATCGACACTTTATCCTTTGTATTTCGTTTATTTAATGAAAATGAAATTTACATTGAAAAAGCCCTTTTTCTGGACTTGAAATATTATCAAATATCATTTATAACGTTATCAGGTCCGGCTATCATGAGTTATGTTTGTATCGGCCCCGCTCCATTGCAATACTCCGATGCGATGTTGCGATGCAATTAATCGCAATTGCATATCGCACATACCCCCAGGCCGTTTGTAAGTGCTCTGTTGTGTTTTTTCGATGCGATATTACGATCCAACTTGGGCCATCGATCTGTGTGCTTGATCAATGGTCCTCATTAACCTTGCTGATCGCTATTGCATTTTCTGTGTGGTCTCTGCCGATAGCCTTCGCTTGCCACCTTCGATTGCAATTTGCCGATCGGATCTGGACCGTTGATCGGCCAAATCTGATGGCTCTAATGAATTGTAGTTTTAAGCTCCGATACTCTATTTTTCAATGTTTTCTCTATGTTTTTGTCTCCCGATAGTGTTATCCGCCTTCTTTAAATGTTTTTCTTAGGCGACAATTTTGATTGTTTAGAATATTTTGAAGACCTAGAGGGTTTTCTAGGATCCATTTGGATCATGCCTTCCCACTGAAAAAGGCTTTTGGACCACCAAAAGTTGGTTTTTAAGCATCAATCAAGTGAGGATACAACTTCCTCACTTGTCCAATCTCTATCCATCTTGCATTGCTTGGTTTTGAACCTTTGAGTCCAATTCTAAGGTACTCAACATCCCCCCTGCGTGTAGTTCTCACCTTCCTGTCCAGAACTGTATCTTCCTGCAACTCATTGAGATATTCAGGTAAAAGTTCATCAATAGAAGGTAACTGACTTTTCTCTTCGGGATCTTCAGTCAATGAAGGTTTAAATAGTCTCAAGTTCTCTGCATTAACTGTTGAATAGATGTGCATGTAAGCTGACAAATCAAGGCAAAAAGCATTCTCATCAATTTTCTCAAGTATTTGGAAAGGCCCATACATTATTGGCTTCAGCTTCTTACCTTCACCTTGCATTATGTCTTTGCTGATGTACAACCAGACTTGATCACCAACTTGGAAGATATGCTCAATTCGATGCTTATCATGCCTTGCCTTATACTTGGCTTGGCTCTTTTCCAGCTGTTCCTGCATTGCCTGGTGAATTTCTTGGATCTGTTCAATGAACTTGGTTGCTTTGTCCACATCACTGTGTCCATCAACTGCTATGTCTTTACTAAAGACAAAATCCAAGGGAGACCTTGGTGTAAAACCAAAACAAGTCTCAAAAGGAGATCTTTGTGTAGAAGAATGTTTAGCACGGTTGTAAGCATGTTGCACATAACACAAATGTTCATCCCAAAGCTTGGGATGCTTGCTGCAATAGCCCCTGAGCAACTGGATCACTGTCATGTTGACCACCTCTATTTGACCATCTATTTGTGGATGAAAAGCTGTGCTCTTTTTCAATCTGGTGTCCATCAACTCCCATAGAGTAGACCAAAACTTCCCAACAAATCGGGAATCTCGATCAGATACAATAGAAGTGGTTAACCCAAAGTGAACCCTTGCATGTTGAAAGAACAACTTTGCTGTTTGTTCAACTATAATCTGCTTGTTACAAGGTATTAAAGTACACATTTTGTTGAACATGTCCACAATAACATATAAATAGTCATGACCCTTTCTAGATTTTGGCAATCCTCCAACAAAGTCCATGGAAACACTTTCCCAAGGATGAGAAGGAACTGGAAGTGGAGTGTACAAGCCTAGTTTTCTATTGCTAGGCTCGCTTTTAACACACATGGTACACCCTTTAATATATCTAGAAACTGTTTCATGCATTCTTGGCCAATAACAAAATCTTTGTAGCTGTGCAACTATTTTACTTACACCAAAATGACCTAATATTAGAGAAGTATGTGCTTCTCAGATTATGTTAACTCTTTCAGTTTGAGGAATGCATAACTTTCCCAAATGATACAAGAGTTGGTCCTTAACATGATAATCCAATTCTTCTACTTGTTTTCCATGACTGAAAGTTGCATATACATCCTTAAAATCTACATCTTGAGCATATTGTTCAATGTAGCTTTCATGCAATACTGAATTATGCTTAAGTATAGTATATGCATTTATGATTGGTCTAGATAACATATCTGCAACCTTATTTTGTATGCCTTTCTTATATCTGATGACAAGATGAAACTGTTGTAGAAAACCCATCCACCTATAGTGTCTTGATTGCTGCAATTTAGTTTGTGAGTGCAAATATTGACGTGGTTGATGATTAGTATGTATGAATATTTCTTTTCCCATTAGATAATGTTTCCACTTTTTCACACTCTTTACTAATGCATACAATTATTTATCATATGTGGGATAATTAACTACTGCAGAATTAAATGTCTCAGAATTATAACATATGGGTTTACCATGTTGCATCAACACTGCTCCCATGGTATAGTCATTGGCATCTGTTTCAATCTCAAATAGTCTTTGAAGATCTGGTAAAACTAGTACTGATGTTGTACTAATCTTTTCTTTCAAGGTGGTGAAGACTTTCTGCTATTTTCCTCCCCACTGAAACACCTTGTTCAATCCCGTCAAAGCATGTAAGGGAGCTGCAATCAAGGAAAAGTTAGCAATGAACTTTCTCCAATATTATGCTGCTCCTAGGAAGCTCCTAACTTCTGTAATAGATTTGGGTTTAGGGAAGTTCACAATGACTTCAACCTTAGAGGGATCTATCTTCAATTCACCACCCCCTACAATATGACCCAAATAATTCAAAGATGTTTTGCCAAATTCACATTTTGATAACTTAACATAGATATTTTCTCTTTTCAAAACATCTAGAGTCTGCTTTACATGCTTTAAATGTTCTTCCCATGTTTTACTGAAAACAAGAATGTCATCTAAATATACAATTACAAAATCATCAATAAAAGGCCTGAGTACATCATTCATAACTCTCATGAAAGTGGTAGGAGCATTAGTTAAGCCAAAAGGCATAACTAGCCATTCATACAGCCCTTGCTTTGTTTTGAAAGAAGTCTTCCATGCATCTTGTTCTGCCACTCTAACCTGATGATAGCCACTACGCAAGTCCAACTTGGAAAAGTAAACAACTTCTTTCAACTGATCTAATAGATCATCTATGCGAGGAAAAGGATAATAATTCTTGATCGTTATTTTATTCAGTGCTCTGTAATCAATGCACTTCCTCCACGAACCATCTTTCTTTCTTACCAGCACAATTGGAGATCCACATAGTGATGTGCTTGGCCTTATGAACTCTTTATCGAGAAGCTCTTGTACCTGGTTCTTGATCTCTGCATTCTCTAAAGTGGATAACCTGTACATTTCGATGTTAGACAATGGAGCATCTTGCTGCAAATGAATATCATGTACTATTTCCCTTTTGGGTGGCAGACCTTTAGGTTCTTGAAATAGGATATCATATTCTGAAACAACTTTTTCTAAATCAACTTTCTGTTTAGCATCACAGCCTTCAAATGCATTGGTTTTATCAGGGGCTTTTCCTTTACAACCATTAGTAAATATTTCTTGCATGAGTTTACAATTCTTTTCATCTGCCTTGAGTTTATGAGAGTGTAGTTATTTCTGAGTTGATGAGCTCTTACAATATATTCTATTCCATCTGTTGTGAGTTGACACTTATTTTCAGTTCTATAGAAAATGGCCTTTCTATCATAAAAGTAAGGAATTCCTAAAGCAATACCACATATATCCAAGGGAACTATATCTAACTCAACCTCATCTACAAAAGTTGACCCAATAGCAAACCTAAGTTTACATTGTCTAGTCACTTGTAGCTTTGCTTTATCACATACCCAACCTAATGGATATGGCTTCTTGTGAGGTGTTGTTAGTAAGCCCAAATTCTTTACAATTGTTTCAGAAATCAAGTTTACTTGTGAAGCACTATCAAATAAAGTGTCAATCTTTTGATGCTTGGAAATAATTCTAATATGAAAAAGCTCATGTCTTTTCCTCTCATTGTCTTCATTATCAATAGATTGTGCAAAATTACTAGTAGATGCTTTAGAATTTTTACCTTTTATACCTGTGGCTGTGACTGTTGTTTCATCACCTGAGTTTGACCCCAAATCCTTTTGAATAGCAGCAACAATCTTCTTCTTCTTACCACTGAACCTCTTGGGTTTCAGCTCCAATTGCAAAGACCAGCAGTGTTCATCATCATGCCCATCCTTCTTGTAGTGAGTGCATGAATGTTTTTCCTTCTGTACATTGTTTGTCTTCCTCTCCTTCCATTTTTGCTTCTTATTTTCCTTGTTCTTGCTTGCAGTGGGTTTTGATGATCCCCCAATCTCTGGGATCACATTCTTGCCTCTAGCCTCTATATGTGTAGCCTGAACGGATACCTCATCTATACTAGTAGGGTTAAACATGAGAATGGTGTGCCTCAAATAGCTGTGTAGACCACCTATATACTTCAACAAAGTTTCAGGTGAGTCTAGAGAAATGCCTAGAATTAAAGCTCTTTTTCTAAATTCCTGGGTATAGCTTTGTACACTTTGGCCCTTTAGCTGGCGAAGAGTTTGCCAACTCATCATTGCTTGCTACATATAAGCTAGTGGATAGAATTGTTTTTTAATGGCAGAAACAAATTCATTCTAGGTAGAAAGAATTTTACCATGCTTCTTCAAATCAGCTTGTGTCTTTCCTTCCCACCACACTAGGGCAGTTCCTCCAAGGCGAAGGCTAGCCAGCTGAATCTTTCTCCTTTCTAAATTGATGTTCTACACCCTGAAATATACATCAATATGTCTAATCCAATTATCTAGCTTTTCTGCATTTAATTCATCATCATAAATTGGTAAATCAAATTTCACATCTAATTTAATCACAACAACTTTCTTCTTTTTCTTTTCAGGGCTAGTTTTATGTGAAGAAGATGACGAGGATGGTGATGATGAAGTAGATGGTGGAGAGGGCTTCTCTTCTTTCCTTTTGCCTTTGGATGGCCATCTAGAAGAGGTTCCTCTGCTCCTTTTTCTGTTTGAGATGCTGAAGTGCTTTCACCTCTTCCTTTCTTAAATTCTCTATACATCTCTTCCACCATGGCTCTCATGGTCATGAAACTGTCCATGAACTAAGAGTCTGATTCTAATGAGGTTTGTTCTACCATCTTCCTCCTAGGGTAGACTCTTCCAATTTCTACATTAGTCTCAACAAGTTCTCCTTATCCTAGTTTTAGCTTTGACATAGTTAGCATTCAACAATCCAACACAATCTTGTCTAACCTTAGCAAACCTAAAGCTTTGATGCCACTTGATCTGACAATGAGATCTTAGACAATTATTAAGGTATTATAGACTCATGTGCATGGATTTGCCTATGTTTCTTTGTGCAATGGATCGATAATATTGCGAAATACATAGACAATGAAGCAGTTAAAGAACATAATAGACAAACACATAAAAACACAAGAAGTTTAATAAGGAGTTCACCCAACACTCCTCAGCTACGTCTCTTGGTCCAGCCTTCAGTGGTGACCTTTCTATTATGTCTTCAAAAAAATAGAGTTTTATAACAATCAACTCAATTTGAGCCTCACACAACAGATACAAAACAACAAGGCTTCACTTGGATTCCCCAAGTCTTTCTGAGTACATAGACTCTCCTCACTGACTCTTTGTCTTTGATACTCTATCTCAGCACTGCCTGCTTTGTTTTCTGTCAATCTGTGGCTTTAAAGCCAATCAACGATGTCTGTTCGTTTCACCTTTTCGGGCTCTCTGGCTCCTCGGCCTCTGTCCGCTCAGATCCCCCTCTGAGCGTTAACAATCATTGCCAAATGCTTTCAGGGATGGTGGCTACCTGTTCTGTAATGGAATGGGTCATTGGGCCTTTGAAATCCCCAACAACAGCATTCTCTATGTTCATAGAGAAATACACTAAAAACTGTGAAAAATCACCAAACTTCTGTTTATCGGATTTGAAATACTATAAATTCGCCTTATAACTCCTATAAGGTCTGCCTTTATGTCGCTTATCGCATCTCCACCGTTGATCTGGGAGATTTGGATCCAACGGCTGTGGTTCATTTCGGACAGCTCTTTCGTACGAGGGTTAACTGCCTGATAAGGGTGGTTTTCTCTCTCCAGGGCCTGGACACGTGGTAGCCAATGTATGGGCTCGGGTGGATCCCGACCAAAACCTCTTACCACCTTCAGCCCGCCTGAAATCCCGCTTGTATCGTGATTTCCCTTTTATATTTAAAAATACATTAAAACATGAAATCCGCTCATATCAGACTTGAAACAATATATATTTTCATTAACAAACCCTTTCGGGTCTGACTTCATTGCATCGGAACTTTATCCTTTGTATTTCATTTATTTAATGAAAATGCGATTTACACTAAAAAATCCTTTTTTTCCGGACTTGAAATATTATCAAATATCATTTATAATGTTATCGTTTCCAGCTATCATAAGTTATGTTTATATCGGCCACGCTCCATTGTAATACTTTGATGCGATGTTGCGATGCGATTAATCGCAATCGCATATCGCACATACCCCCGGGCCGTTTGTAAGCGCTCTGCTGTGTTTTACCGATGCGATATTGCGATTCAACTTGGGCTGTCGATCTGCGCACTTGATCGACGGTCCTCATTGATCCCGCTGATCACTATTGCATTTTCTGTTTGGTCTTTGCTAATAGCCTCCGCTTGCCACCGCCGATTGCGATTTTCCGATCGGATCTGAACCGTTGATCAGCCAGATCCGACGGCTCCGATGCATTGTAGTTTTAAGCTTTGATACTCTGTTTTTCAATTTTTTCTCTATGTTTTTGCCTCCTGATAGTGTTAACTGCCTTATTTAAAGGTTTTTCTTAGGTGACAATTTTGAATGTTTAGAAGATTTTGAAGACTTAGAGGGTTTTCTAGGATCCATTTGGATCAACTTTTGTGTTTCCTTCTGATTCTTTCTCTAACCTTCCTTATTGTCCTTTTATCTATTGGAAGTGTTGAAGTGAACCTCTCTCTTACCTTACTACTATAGGGAAATATTGCTCCACTATGCAGCACTTTGTTAACTTCTTATGGCCGTATTCTCCTCCTACACCAATGTATGTTCTCTAACCCTTCTTGCCTCTTTTATGATTCTATATCTCTTATGTGTCGGCATCCTCAGTCCATCTACTCTTTTACTTTAATTACTATATCCCTTTCCTTTATTCCATGAGGCCAACTAGTAGTCAACCGCTAGTCTCCCCATCACACACAAAGAAATTTAGCCACTCATGCTACTAGATTCCAGAGACATTACTCCTTTTTTGCACAATACCATGTTTATCTAGGTAAATAACGATCTCAAAATTTTTCCTTATAGTCCTTTGAAAAATTCCCTTTCGTCCACATTATATGATTGAGTCCCTTCTATCACAAATTTACAATGCAACCCTCCAATATACTATTTAGCCATAAATATATTGTGCATGAAACATTGTTAGGATTACTAAATTAACTCTTTAGATTAGATTGGAATTCCAATTATGTGGTACCAAAGGGTGCCAATTTCCAACTTCCTTTGCTAGTCTTCGTAGCCACTTAGCCAAAAGAATTGGGAACTCAATGTTGGGCACAACCCAACTTGGTCCAAGTTTTGGTCAAGGACGCCGCATTTTGAGGAGTGGAGTGTGTGGAGCCGACGAAGTTATATTCATTGCACGATGTTTTAGGGGCTTTAGGGCAGGTCAAATCCCCTCATTTTGTAATAGGTATTGGGTTTTAGTCATTTTTTAATCGGATCCATAGTATGTGGACCATTGTTTTGTAGTATCTAAACCTATATAAGGAGATGTATTACTTTTTCGAATAGAAATAGTATTATGAGAAGATCATAAGCGAATTGAGTCTTTGTATACGTAGTTTGTATTTTTGGGGAAGGCTTCACAGTTGAGTGCACAAAGGCCTTGAAGAATCCGCAATTGAGTGTGCAAACAACCTATAGTTGGGTGCACAGGTTAGGGAAGAGCATGTATTGAAGGTCCTTATTAATAAAGAAGAAGTTTTTGTGAAGTATTGTATATCTTTTTTTGTTCATTCTCTTTTTTTATTGATATCATTATGCATGATTTTTACTGAATTATGCGAGAGAATAAATGTTATACTATTTTATGTTATGTCTATGCGTTAAGTACCAATCTAAAAATTTAACCATCAACGGGAAGTTATTCATGTACGCGAAGTTGTAGGAAGATATAAGACATAAGTGAACACACTGATGCAATCACACACATATCCCTTTGGCTATAGAAACCTGGTTCTGCAGCCTCCCATAACCACTTCGGGTGAGACTGCGATTTGCTTGTAGGTCATTGTCAAAAGGGCTAGTGGTTGAGGGTTTTGTTGGTGCTCAATACACTCTGAACTTGGGTCAAGCCCCCAGAAACCAACAAATGGTTCCATTGTCAGGACCAGGATCTGCTTAAGGTATATGTTTTGGTGTTCGTTAAAGAAAGAAATCTAGGAGTGGGTTGAACATAAAGAAAGAGAATTTTCAGAAAAAGAGAACAAAAACCATTGTTTATCAGCTGAAGGTTGGTTGCAGAAGTATCTCTTCTGAAGATAAATACAAAATCTTCTTTGGTTCTTTCCACATTGAATTGTACGAGTGGGTATCTAAGTTGACTGAGCTTAATACTTGTTTCAAGTATGATGAACCTAAGGAGTGGAATCCTGAATTGATATGGTGACTCAAGAACGTCAGTAATAGTATCGCAAGGGTTGTTGATTTTTGGATTGATAGAATTTTGGGAGGATTTATCATTGAATTCACGATAGATGTGATCATGTCCTATAGCGAAGCTGAACAAATATTTTTCAAAGGACCATGAGGTAAGTTATTAAGATATTTTAATATTTGGATTAAGATGTTATTGTGTGAAAAGGGGATTCTGCGAATGTTGTCAGATTAATGTTTGGATGAAGAGGAACTAAGCCTGAAGCAGGATCTACGCAAAGTGGAAAACAATACAGAACAGATATGAAGAATTTTATTGAGACTGATTATAGCCCCTTGTTAGGAGGATTTAAGAGTGAAGAAGAAAGAATTAACCCTACTGTTACAGATCCATTTGGGCACATCACTCCCATCATTGAGATCAGTACCGTTAGGGCTCATCAAACCCTAATTCAGTCGCTACATGCCCTAGACAAGTCATCACTTTGAATGTCTCCTTCCCTGAGAGTTTCTTGGCCTGAAGCCCTCCAAAAATGCCTCCTTGAGGGACTAGCACAGCCTTGGACAGGGGTAAGTGCACTTCAGTGTAGGTAGGCCCATGTCAGGGTGCTTTCTAGAGCACTTAGGCCCACTTTGACATGTTCCAAGTGAGACTGAGTGAAATTCACATAGGGTTCTGGGAATATTCTTATCTTCTGGAGCCATCTAGAATATTCCCACACTTATCATCTCCTAAGAGCTTGAAAATGGTTGAGGAATGAGTTAATTAACCTCCTATCCTCTCATCTCTTCCTCCATGGAATCTAACTCTAAGTTTGGAAGGACATTCAATACCGTCATTTATGACCAAACCACCATCATTTGCCTATAAATTGAGCACTCATCTAAGTGATCAAGGGCTGGACTTTGAGAATTTGTAAGGAGATACTGTTGGTGTGAGGTTTGAGATTGTAAAAAAGTATTGTTATGCTACCGGAGTGTTGTGCTATTGATGTGATGTAAAGAGTGATTAGTTGCTCTTTCAGTGAAGAAAGTACTGCCTTGCACTAGTTGAATAAAGTTGGCTCAAGACACTCAAGTGCATACTGCACATATGATCTGTTCGCCAGAGGAAGTGTCACACTGCCTGCCAACTTTGCGATAGTGAAAAGGATTGTTCTCAAAGGAAAATCACGAATATATTTGATGATTATATTTATGTCCTTGCCAGGCTGTGTACCTGGCTGACAGAATTGTCAAACATAGTCCTTCACTGACTCCCCTCCACGGGAAGAACCTAAAGGAGATATGGGGGCACCACGTCTTGACAACCCTGTAAGAAAGTAAACATCATCGATCACAATAGGGAAAAATTTGTCCCTTATGTGAAAAGCCTGATCTGTCAGATCCCATGCATGAACTAGGAACTGCAATATTTCGGATTGTTGCCTCATTCCGGACAACCTGAAGTATTTGAGCAACCCACTATTTTTGAGGGCCTCAACTGTACCCGAATCATTTAGGCAACCACGTCTTGTTCTCATGCTCTCTTTCTTGCCAAGTAATAGACATTATAATATGATAAAAGCCTGAAATCAAACCATAAGCTTAGTTAGGATCCTTTTCATGCAAAAAACTAAAGATATTCTTGGTCAATTTGGTGAAACAAGTTTATGAAACTCGTCCAGCGCATCCCAGGCAAGGAGACACTGTGCTGCAGTGCAAAATGCTTTCTGTCTGGGTGCTCCCTAGCACAATTTTCGACATGCAAGCCTGTGCTGATCCCAGGGCAACAAATTCAAACCCTAGGGGCCCTAAAAACCCTAAAAACCTGCATGAAACAATAAAAGAATGACATGAAAAGAAACAGGAGGGGTAGATCTCCTACCTGGTCCAGACAGCACAAGAAATGATCCGCAGAATCTCTCGCAATCAGCTGATGAAGATCGAGGTAAAAAACAGGGTCAAAACACAAACTGAATGGTAAATATCAAATGGTGAAAATAACATGGTAAATTCTTATTTTTGTTGAAATATGGCAACAAGAATATTCCAATTTAATTTTTCCTTGAATTAAATTGTGAATTAAAATCGAATTTAGTGTTAACAAGTACTTGGAAATAATTAATTAATTTATTTTAAATTAATTAGCTGGAGAAATTCAAGTTAGAAGTCTTTCTAAAGTCATGCAAGAGTTATCCCTTAAATTAAGGAGATAAGATTGAGTTATATTTGAGTTGTCATTAGTTAAATCAGTTTACTGAGTTAATTCCACTTAAATTAGTTCCAAACTATTTGAGGAACTAATGGTGGGTTAACAGTCAATTGACGCATGCATGCACTCAGCTAGTGCTACTCCAGTTAATTGAAGATTCCCTCATTAGTAACTCATGCATGTCTATTCTAAGAAAGACCCAATTGAGATTAAAGTCAAGGACAGTGTACTATCAGTTGCATGTGTTTTCTCAAAGAGAAAACTCATGCATGTAGTCAAGGATTTAATCCTTGAGGATTGTGCAGTTTTGGAAGGTTATCATCCACTTGGTAAATTGGTTTTACACTTGGTAAGAGATAATCATCCCAGAGGAACAATGCAAGGAAATAGGAGCTTGGAGGGCAGAGAGGAAGGCTGGAGATAAGCGAAGACTGCCTATGAGCATCTATGAGGATTGTACTAAGAGCTGGCTAGCTGTGAGAGCTAAGGCTCTATGTAATTCCTATGTATTTCCACCTATATGATAATACAATAGTGTGGGGTTTTTTAGCTGAGGCTTTCCCCAAAGTATTTTCTTGTGTATCGTGCATTGATTCTTCTTCTTCTGGTTATATTGTTCAGATCGATTTCTAAGCTTCCGCAAATTGATAGTAAAAGTAGGTTATAGTATTCTACTTTGATTTATATTGCATTATCGGGTTAACCTACTAGAAATTTTCTAAATGGTATCAGAGCTGGATTTGTAGAAATTATCTACATGGTATCAGAGTTGTGAACAATATATTGAGAAGAGAATTCGAATTTTGAAGTTCGGGGTTGCAGGTGCAAATTGAATTCATATCATACTTCAAGGTTGGCCAATGGCGTTTTATGGCTTGAGAATCGAGTATGCCTTGGAAGGTAGCTCGAATTACATAGCATGGAAAGACAGAATGGAGGTTTTATTAGAAGATAATGGCTTGAAGGAATTCATTTATCAAGAAATCCCAAAGCCAACTTCAACTAATGCACAAGAGTTGGTTGAGTGGAAGAAGTGTGTGGAAAAGGCGAGACGGATCATCCTTGAGGGAGTTCGAGACCATATTGTCTCGAGTCTCCATGGGAAGGATACTCCATTTTCAAGACATTGAAGGACCTCTACTAGAATAGTAGCGACTAGAGGAAATTGGCGCTCCAGGATAAGCTTTGAAGAATCAAGATGGAGAAGGGCTATAGTATTTCCACATATCTAAACAAGCTCACCACCTACAGAGATGATCTTGGTAGTGTGGGAATAAGTACTGCCAATGATGATATGGTGAGCCTCGCTCTCCTTGGCCTTACAGAGAGTTGGAATAGCTACCAGGGCTCTGTGAATGGAAGGGAGAAAATACCAGATTGGGAACGACTGTGGTTGGATCTTATGCAGGAGGAGATCAGGAGGAGCACACGAGATGGTTCTTCATTAGATCTTATGCAGGAGGAGCACACGAGATGGTTCTTCATCCAAGAATGATGATGAAGAAAATATGGACTTAGCAAGTAAGGCAAGGAAAGGGAAGGGGAAGGCTTCCCATTTCAAATCGAATTCTTCTCATGGAGGGAAGAAGGGTGACATGTCTAAAGTAATATGCTTTAATTGTCACAAGATGGGACATTATGCGACTAATTGCCCATCGAAGAAGTCCAAGAAGGGATCCTCGGAAGGATTGGAAGGTGAGGCATTAGCCTCTCAGTTTGAAATGGACTTTACCCTCATCGCATGCATGGTGTCATTGATGATGGGTTGTGTCTGGTATCTTGACAGTGGAGCCTCATTCCACATGACCGGTGATAAAAATTTATTCAGTGCCTTGGAGGAGAAAGACCTCAAGATGTGCATAGAGATGGGTGACGATGGAAGGTATAGTGTTTCAGGAGTGGGCACGATTGCTATTCAGAGGGAGTATGGAGCTCCTCTCACCTTGACAGATGTAATGTATGTGCCTAGAATGAAGAAGAGCTTGGTATCGATCGTGATATTGGAGGACAAAGGCTACAATGCTTCCTTCAGTAAAGGAAAGGCATTCCTAAGACACATAGCCACAGGTCAGACCAAGAGGGTAGGGATTCAAGTGAAGAATCACTATAAAATAGAGGTAGATGATTGTGCAACATTGAGTACGAAAGTAGAATTGGTGCAAAGCCAAGACATTAGCGAGTTGTGGTAGAGGCGGTTGGGCCATTTGCATCATGGGGTTTTGAAGATAATGCAATAGATATCTATAGGACTTCCCAAAGGTAAACTTGAGCAAGTTGACACATGCAAGGGTTGTACCTTGGGAAAGTACACCAAGTATTCCTTTCATGATCGAGACAGTTGAGAAAAGGCCATCTTAGAGCGAGTTCATACTGATGTGTGTGGACCATTCTCAATGGCATCCATAACGAAGCAAAGGTATTATGTGATTTTCATTGATGACTATTCTCGTAAATGTTGGATTTATTTCATGAAGAAGAAGGACCAAACTTTCACAAAGTTTTGTGAATTCAAATCTTTGGTCGAGAAAGAGTCAGGGAAGAAGATCAAGGCCTTGAGAAGCAATAACAGTGGAGAATATGTCTCTTAAGAGTTTACAGACTTCTGTGTAGTGGAAGGAATTAAACGAGAGTTGACGACACCTCATAACCCACAGCAGAATGGGGTGGCCGAGAGGTTGAACATAACTATTGTAGGGGAAGCACGGGCTATGCTGCATGACCAAGGCCTACCACTTCACTTGTGGGCTGAGGCATACAACAAAGCGGTCTATTTGCAGAATAGAAGCCCACATCGCATACTTGGGATGAAGACACTAGAGGAAGCTTTCTCTGGTAAGAGACCAGATGTGGGTCTCTTCTGGATCTTTGGCTCATCGGTATATTTCCATGTGACAAAGGATGCACGGAAGAAGCTTGAGCCGACAACAGAGTTGGGGATATTTGTGGGGTACATTGATACACCTCACAACTATCGGGTGTACTTGCCTACCAGTCGGAGGATAGTGATTCATAGAGATCTCAATTTTGATGAGTAGAAGGCCATGTGAGTTTCCCTTGAGAGGGAGCTCCAACTACAGGTTGTGGAGGAACTGTTGGTTCCTAAGGAGGAGGAGCCTCAGATTGATGCGGAGCAGCCACATGTAGAGGTTCCAAGAGTGGAGACATCCACTCAAGTAGAGTCTTCCAGAGATGGATGGAAGCGCACAAGAGAAGCTAATAGATTGTTGGAGGATGCGAGAAAGAATGTTGGAGCACCATCTTCTTAACACAGATATAGGAGGTCACCTGAGAGGTACACTGGATACATGGCCCTTGTTGGGGAATGTGTTGAGACCGAGCCATCTTCCTTTGAGGAAGTAGTGTAGTAGCCAATTTGGGTTGATGCTATGGTGGAGGAGTATGACTCCATAGTTCGTAACAGTGTTTGGGACGTGGTTCTGAGACTGAAGAAAAAGTTAGTTGTGAGTTCCTGTTGACTTTACAAGGTAAAGCAAGCTGCTGATGGTAGTATGGAGAAGCATAAGGCAAGATTTGTTGCCCATGCCTTTTCACAGGTCAAGAAAATCATGTTGCCACAATATATTTCTACAGAGGAGCAAGATGCTAATATTTTGACAAAGGCATTGTCAAAGTGTAAATTCGATTTCCATAGAGACAAGATCGGGGTGGCAGATAATCCCTTTCTTGTTGAGAGGGAGTGTTGAAATATGGCAACAAGAATATTCCAATTTAATTTGTCCTTGAATTAAATTGTGAATTAAAATCGAATTTAGTCTTAATAGCTACTTGGAAATAATCAATTAATTTATTTTAAATTAATTAGTTGGAGAAATTCAAGTTAGAAGTCTTTTTGAAGTCATGCAAGAGTTATCCCTTAAATTAAGGAGATAAGATTGAGTTATATTTGAGTTGTAAATAGTTAACTCAGTTTCTTGAGTTAAGTCCAGTTAAATTAGTTCCAAGCTGTTTGAGGAACTAATGGTGAGTTAATAGTCAGTTGATGCATGCATGCACTCAACTAGTGCTACTCCAGTTAACTGAAGATTCCCTCATCAGTAACTCATGCATGTCTATTATGAGAAATACCCAGTTGATATTAAAGTCAAGAACAATGTACTATCAGTTGCACGTGTTTTCGCAAAGAGAAAAATCATGCATGCAGTCAAGGATTTAATCCTTGAGGATTGCACAATTTTGGAAGGTTATCATCCACTTGGTAAGAGAGAATTATCCCAGAGGAACAACACAAGGAAATAGGAGCTTGGAGGGCAAAGAGGAAGGCTAGAGAGAAGCCAAGATTTCCTGTGAGCATCGGTGAGGATTGTACTGAGAGCTGGCTAGCTGTGAGAGCTAAGGCTTTGTATAATTCCTATGTATTTCCACTTGTATGATAATACAATAGTGTGGGGTTTTTTAGCTGAGGCTTTCCCCAAAGTATTTTCATGTGTATTGTGCATTGTTTCTTCTTCTTCTGGTTATATTGTTCAACTCTATCTTTAAGCTTCCGCAAATTGATAATAGAAGTAGGTTATAGTATTCTGCTTTGATTTATATTGCATTATTGGGTTAACCTACTAGAAATTTTCTAAATGGTATCGGAGTTGGATTTGTAGAAATTATCTACATGGTATCAGAGCTGTGAACAGTATACTGAGAAGAGAATTCGAATTTTGAAGTTCGGGGTTACAGGTGAAAATCGAATTCATATCATACTTCGAGGTTGGCCAATGACATTCTATGGATTGAAACTCGAGTATGCCTTGGAAGGAAGCTCAAATTACATAGCATGGAAAGATAGAATGGAGGTTGTATTAGAAGACATTGGCTTGAAGGAATACATTGATAAAGAAATCCCAAAGCCAGCTTCAACTAATGCATAAGAGTTGGTTGAGTGGAAGAAGTGTGTGGCGAAGGCAAGACGGATCATCCTTGAGAATGAAAATGGTCGATGACATTAAGATGCCTATTTTTAAAGTACTGGGATCAAAGGATCCTGATTAGTTCTAGTTTGTAGTTGATGTAGTATGGACATCAAGACATATCACTAGTGATGATGTAAAGAAGGCGCAACTCGTCATGTCACTGCAAGAAAGAGCACTAACTTGGTATATGAAATCCTATGTGACTAGCCCAACCACTTCAATGGACGAAATTAAGAAAACATTGGTATCGGAACTCAAGAAGCTGAAATCATAATCACATAGCTAAAAGAAATCAAATAGACAACGACTGAATCTATGTGGGAGTTGGATCAACGATTTAAGGTGTTGATGGGTCAAGTAAGATTTAATATACCCCTAGAACAACATAAAGAATGGTTCATATCCACGCTACTGCCACATATTAGGTTACCTTTGACACAACAGAAGATCGCGACTCAAGTTGAAGCATTGGAGATTGCGATGAAGCTGGAAGCTTCGCCGATTGGAGATACTCATGTAGGAGTACAACAGATACAGAGTCAACTAGCCAATTTGACCTTGGAATTGTAGGATCTCAAGAAAGGTAAAGAGACTAGATCAGAAGTATGGTGTACAAAATGCAAAGAAAAGGGTCATTATAAGGATCAATTCCATGTGTTCAAAGATTATCTGGCAAGTGGAGCACCTAATCCAATAAACCCAAGTTTGTGGTGCGATATTTGTAGAATGAGGGGCCAACATCGCTCTGAATATTTCTACCTATTATAGAAGTATGTGCAGACCCTGAAGTGGTTGTTTTATAAATTTTATAGATCAATAGGCCATATGAGAAAAAAATTTGAAGTTATGACTTGATGATGGAGTGCATTGTTGATACTTATAGACTGCAAGCGTAGGGACATACACACAAGGAGTCAAGCCAACATGCTAGTTGAGGAGGATTTCGAGGACGAGGAGGATGGGGAGGACAAGGAGTTGGTTGAGGACATGGCTAGATTATCTATTATAAAAGTGGACATGTAAGACACTTTGCAAGAGACGGTCAAAACCATACGACAACCTATAATTACTATAAGTCTTTTGATCATGTGATAGAAGAATGCCTTGTCCTTATTGCAAATATGCAGGAGAAAAGAAAACTAGCATCCTGCAACAAATATTCAAATGATGACCATTGAGCCAAGGGAGGATCAACTGTGCATCAACATTGTAACAAGAAGCATAGTTGCGATTGGAAATGATAAAGCCAATGGGAAAAAGGAAGCTGAAGCCACATGGGTAAGAAAAACTACTGAAAAATCTCATTCATTTGATATTCTAAAGGAAAAGAAAGTATTCATGGAGGCAAGGTGAAGCTTTATGGATTATGGGTCCTCAACCTCTACCATGAAGCTGACTCATAATGATAATAACAAGATATTACCGGTTATGACAGAAGATGTGGATCTATATATTTTGAAGTCTTTTCTCCAGACTTGCATGAAGTTGTTGAGAAATCAAAAGGTTGTTGAGGGATTGAAGGAATTGATAGACTCTTGTTCTCATAAATAGCTATTGCAGAGTGAGATGCACATAATGAATAATCTACATAGGCACAAGAAGCGGATTGGAAAGGAAATGAGGCTGGCATCGTAGATTGGGGAATACTACATGGATCGGGTTATCTTGGATCTAGGATCTGATCCCAATGTCTTAATGAAGTAAAATTGGGAATTGATGGGTGAGCCAAAGATGCAATGGTCAACTATCTAGTTGAATATGGAAAATCAACAGAAGATTGTCCATTTAGGCAGATTTTCAAGTATCATAGTAAACATTGATGGACTGTGCACTACCATTGACTTCAAAGTGATTGAGATTGTGGATGACAATAATCCCTACACCGCATTACTTGGATTGGATTGGGCATTTTATAACATGGATATAATTAACTTGAAGAAAATGAAAATGATATTTGAAAGCAATAATATGAGAGTTATTGTGCCATTAGATCCATCGGAGGGAGCAAGATATACTGAACCTGTCAAAGAAGAGTACAACATAGATGACATTGACAACATTTATCAAATAACAACAAAAGAATAAGAATGGATTAACCCTACTACAAATGGAAAAATTACTTGGGAGCAAGATAGTTCTTTCACTTCAGATTAAGAAGAGGAATTGGAAAACTGGTAGAATAGGTTGCATGAAGTGTCTACAAGGCGATGTGAAAGGATCACTAAAGTAGTGCGTTATATGACAACTGAGGTACATGATTTACCTTTATATGATGGTTTGGGTGATGTAAATACTTTCTTTAGAGAATATGAAAGATGGGTACTCGAATGTCAGAGATTTTTAGCTCCGTATCAAGCATGAGGGGCTACTCCTGCTAGATGGTGGAGTACTCATAAGAAGAATATAGGAGTATGGGGGATTTACGCAGTGCATTATATTAGATATCATTTTTGGGATTCAACTGCGTTAAGTAAGTCATTCAAACGTATGACCATTTCCATGAGAGGTAGTCGTAACTGACTAATTTCTCATGATTTTTGAATAGTTCACTTAGCACTCATTGCATCGGGTGATGCTCACAGGGGTGAAGAAGTGGGATTGAAACTAGTGAAATGTGGAGAACGAATCACATAGCATCAATCATCACTTCCGGGGCTTGCACCCGGTAACCAGGACTTCCCAGGAGGTCACCCATCCCAGAACTCCTCTGGCTCAAGCGCGCTTAACTGTGGAGTTTTCCCCACAATCAAGCCCACTTAGCTTGCTACCCCATTTGCAAAACCTTAGCAAGTATTGTGCCTCATGAACCATTCAAGTAGAGATCCCTTGACTCTTTTTGAATTTAAGTATGGGGGATTTACGCAGTGCATTATATTAGATATCATTTTTGGGATTCAACTGCGTTAAGTAAGTCATTCAAACGTATGACCATTTCCATGAGAGGTAGTCGTAACTGACTAATTTCTCATGATTTTTGAATAGTTCACTTAGCACTCATTGAGAAATTAGTCAGTTACGACTACCTCTCATGGAAATGGTCATACGTTTGAATGACTTACTTAACGCAGTTGAATCCCAAAAATGATATCTAAGAATATAGGAGATTGGTGAAAATGTAGAAGGTTTATGTCGACAAGGTTTGGTCAAGTAGAAATAGAGCTCGTAGATAAGTATGATGGCTAGAATGATCCTAGAGACCACATACAACTCTATATGACATCTTGGGGAGAAATTCCACAAGAAGAATGGGTGCATGGCTTCATCCATGCCCTGGAGACAATTCCTCAGAATTGGTATCTGGAAATCGAGCTTCGACATGGTACTACTAGCTGGGAAGAAATGGTTGATGGATTTATAATGACATTCAGATTTGAAGATGACTGCCCACATATAGATGCAACTCTAAATATAGTTAAGAAGAAGATTTTTTAGAATGAAGTTCCAATTATCTAGCAACCTGATTGGGTTGCGCATATACATAATGTAATGGAATGCTATAATCTCACTGTGGAAGAGGATGAATATCCTCGCAATATTGACATCAAAGAATCAGAAGGTCATAGCGAAGTCAATGGACCTGAGATAGAGATGCATGATATAATGAATCCATTGAAGATGAGGACGTGAATATAGGGTTGGAGCTTGAACTGAAGTACACAACAATAGGAGATTACTGGGTTGAAGACATAGTCAGCAAGATAACAAATCTCTTGCATGAATATCAGGAGTTGTTCCCTACTAAGTTTTCAGATATGAAGGGCATATTAGGAGATTTGGGAGTCATGAGGATTCCTTTGAAGCTTAATGTGAAGCCTATCAAGCAGAGACCTTAGAGACTAAATCTAAAATACAAGGAAGGTGAACGAAGAATTAGACAAGATGTTAGCAACTGGGATAATTGAACCTTTCGAAGAATTTGAATGGGTAAGTCCCATGGTGGTTTAAGAAAAGAAGGAAAAAAGGAAAATCAGAATTTGTGTTGACTTAAGGAAATTGAACAATGCATGCATACATGACCCCTTCCCTACACCATTTACAGATGAAGTATTGGACAATGTAGGAGGACAAGAGGCCTATTCTTTCACAGATGGATTTTCAGGATACCATCAGATCAGAATTGCACCAGAAGATAGACATAAAATGACTTTTACGATAGAGTGGGGCTCTTATCAGCACACAATGATTACTTTTGGATTATATAATGTGCCTGCTATATTTTATAGAGTTGTAATTGCGGCCTTCAAGGAATATATACACAAGTTTCTGGAAGTATGCTTCGACGAATGGACAATCTTTGGAATATTAAAGAATCATGTGACAAGCTTAGGGTTGATGCTAGATACGTGTAGGCAGCATCAGATCTCATTAAACTTGAAGAAGTGCATATTTTGTGCACCTTTTGGTATATTTTTGGGACATATAGTTTGTAAACAGGGATTAATGGTGGATCTCGTGAAGATCACAGTTATTGTGAACCTGCCAGCACCAAAAATAGTGAGACAACTGCGCACAACACTGGGACACACTAGCTACTATAGAAAGTTTACAAAGGGGTATGCGTAGAAAAATGCACCAATGGAGAAATTTTTGAAGAAATATGTGACCTTTCAATGGAGTGAAGAGTTCCAGAAGAGCTTGGATGTAATAAAAGAGAAGATGGTAACTACGCCTATTCTAGTTTTCCCAGACTGGAATAAGGAGTTCCATGCACATGATGATGCATCTTGCATAACATTGGGTGTAGTGCTAGCGTAGCCAAGAGCAGGGGAAATTGATCATCCCATAATATTTGCAAGCAGGAAATTGTCCAACGTGGAAAAGAACTATAACACGATGGAAAGAGAGGGATTAGCTATGGTGTATGCATTATAGAAGTTTAGGAACTAGTTGTTGGGGGCGCATTTCAAAATGTTTACTAATCACTTAGTGTTAAAATATTTGGTGAACAAGCCTATTCTAGGAGGAAATATTTGCCTATGGTTGTTATTATTCTAGGAGTATGACTTTGAAATTATAGTGAAGCTAGGGAAATTGAATGTTGGACCTGATCATCTATGAAGGATAGAGATAGGATAAGAACCCACAAATATTGAAGAGAACCTGCCCAATGCACAACTATTCGCAATTAGAGTCGTAAATGATCACTTCGTTGATATTATTCAGTTTATGGCCACAGGGATGGTGCCTGCACGGTAAACTATGAAGCAAACGAAGGAGTTGGTGGTTCGAGTAGCTGATTTCTCGTTGATTGTTGGACACTTGTACAAAATGGGACCGGATGAAGTATTGTGCAGATACATCCCTGAACATGAATGACAAAGTATTTTGACAGAAGCTCATGGAGAAGTCGCAGGTGGGCATTATGTAGGAAAATACATTGCGCAGAAAATGTTGAGAGCTGGGCTATGGTGGCCCACAATACATAAGGATGCAAGAGAATTTTGTCAAGCATGTGATGTATGTCAAAGAACAAGAAAGCCATCTAGAAGAGACGAGATTCCACTAGTGCCACGGGTAACTTTGTAAGATTTTGATAGATGGGCTATTGACTTTGTTGGATCTATCAGTCCGCCAGGAAAGAAGACTAGTGCGAGGTATATCATCACTACCATTGATTATTTGAAAAGATGGGCTAAAGCACAACTCGCGAAGGACTGTAGTGTGGAAACTGCTGCGAAGTTCATATTTGAATATATACTATCCACGTTTGGCTATCTGAAGATCTTGATGAGTGAGCAAGGCATACATTTCTTGAACAAGACCATTGAAGCACTAACTGAGGAATTTTAGGTTTACCACCAAAATAGAACCCCTTATCGTCCTCAGGAAAATGGAATAGTGGAAGCTTTCAATAAGGTTATGGAGAGTTCATTGACCAAGGTATGAAATGTGAATAGAGGTGACTAGGATTTGAGAATTCCTTGGGTGTTGTGGGCATATAGAACAACATGAAAGAAATTGACAGGGAAAACACCGTTTAGGTTGGTATACGGACAAGAGACATTTATGCCTATGGAATACATTGTGATAAATTTGAGAATTTCAGTAGTCACATATATGGTAGACCCTAACATTATGATAGAAAGAATGTTGCAAATACTAGCTCTAGAAGAAGACATGTTCATAGCAGAGTTCCATCACCAAGTGAAGAAAGCAAGGGAGAAATTCTGGCATGATAGGCATATCAAGGAGAAGACATTCCAAGAAGGAGGTCTTGTATTACTATATGGAAAAAAATTTGCAAAGTTCCTAGGAAAATTTAGAACACATTGGTTAGGACCATATATCATCAAGCACATCTCTGATGGTGATGTAGTTCATCTCATGAAGTTGAATGGTCAATTGATTCCAGGACGGCTGAATGGCAACAAATTGAAGATATACAGGGATGAAATTGTCCCTAGAGCTTCGTACTAAAAATTAAAGGCAAGGAAGCCTTAGTGCCACTTGCAGTTGAAAGTGGGCACAAGACTATAAACTACTCTACAGAAAAGGGACTTCGTTGAAGGAAGATTAATGCATGATACTCAGGTGTATGATGAAGTCCAAAGGAACTGGTAAAAATAAAAGGATTACTGCGCCATGAGGAAGGTTCATTGAAGTTGGCTAGAAATATGATTGTTGGAAGGAAAAATCTACTGTTAAAAGGAAATTGTCGTTAAGGGATGCAGGAGAAGAGCATTTATGAAGCACAACTGGTTGTATCTAGCTCCATACCTACATTAAATGAGAAAATCTTGAAGCAATCATGAGGCTGGAATTCAATTTTTTTATAAAAACCATATCCCGCGCCACATTTGACACTTTGTTGTCTAGAGAAGTTGAGAAATTGCATCTAAGAGTGAAGAGAAGAGAGCTATTGTATGTCTGAGAGGAGTTTTGAGGAACTTGTTGGAATATTTGTAGAGAAAGGATTAGTGGGTATTATGGAGGCACAAGGAACGAAGGTACCCATGTCCCCAAGACACCATAGGTCATCGAGAAAGCAGGTACCCACAGAACCACAACCACAGAAGAAGCAAGAGAAGAAACTAGCTAAGGTCTTTGGGGCGGAACTTAGAACATCCTCGAGGAAAAAAACATAGAAGGAAGTCCGCACGAAAAATAAAGAAGATAAGGGGAAGAATCTTGTGTAGAAAGGAAAGAATCCGATGCAGCATAAGGTGCCTCAGAAGATCAATGATAGTGAATAGGAGGTCAAATTTGAATGCATGGAGACAGAGGACAAAGAGATTCCCATATTACATGCCATCAAGAAAACCAAATTCCAATCCGGTTAAGGAACCAAAGGAGGGTAAAACTGCTATGCACACTGCATTGTTTCTAGAGGAAGTGCTATTTGAAGGCTAAGTATTGGGGAGGATCCCCCAACTAAATATGGAAGACTAGGACTTTAAAGATTAGAGAAAATACCCTCAATTTGAACTAAGTAGATATTTGAGGAAGGCTTGGTACCCAAAAAGTGGAGTCACAAGGTTGGAGCTGTTCTAGTGGGCTACAAGATTGCACGAGTAGGCCTCTTGAATATGTTGAATGTGCCACACTTCGGCTGAAGTACATCCTGTACAATCTTGGTACAACATCTCCTTGCATTGGTACATGACAGATGTGTTTTGCTAGGGACGAGGATCCCGCTTGATGAGATGTTAATAAGAAAAATCACAACATTGCCTCATCAAGGAAAAGACCCTGCAGATGAATTTGTGGGCAAGAATAAGGACAAGGAGATGGCACAAATGATGATGGAAAAGTTTGGACTAGTGAAGAAGTCGTGGGGATATGAAATCAATTCCATTGATGACCAAGGAGTTCCTTTCACCACGCACATCTTGGCAGCTAAGATAATGATGAAGTGTAGGCCCAGTGAGGTTCCTATAGCTGTAGTATCTTTGGCTGTGTAGTGTAGCACAAGGGTCCAGTTTAACTGGGATGCATTCTCTGCAAATAATTTTTGACACATTGAAGGGAAGCATAGGAAGAGGGGAAGACATTCCACTATGCTTGACTGATAATACTCATCACACTAATTGCATGGAAAGAACCAAAAGAATCATAATTTCCATATGTTAAGGTGGATTTTTGTGAGGCAGGGTGGTATGCCTCCCTCTCGTTTAGTAAGGAGCCAATGAGCGCAACAGAGAATATGATTTTCTTTGTGGTGATGGCAATAGATCTACACATGGTGATGAATCAACATCTAAGGATGTCACCTAGTTTATATAAGCAGTATTGTCACATATCATAATTCAAAGTGAAATTCCACAGAGCCAATGTGAAGGCATTGAAGGACCCAACTAGGACATGGAACCCATATTCATACTTAGTAACTAAAGATGATTTGCTCGTCATAGTACAAAAATGGTCGGAAGAATGGATGACTCCACCTGGTGGAGCAGTTGGAACAGAGAAGGGTACCCTGCAGAATGCAGGTACAAGTGGAAAGGATGCAGAGATAGAAATAAAGGAAACATAGCAGGAGCATGAGGAATGCCTCAATGATGTAGGAGTATCAGAGGAGTCACCTTTTATTTTCAGAAGGAGAGACACAACAACTGCAACATGCAAGAGGAAAAATAAAAAAGTGGATAAGTCCAAGGGCATAAAAGAGCTTGTCCTCACTGATGGGGACATCAACGAGATTAGAGAGAAAGTCCAGGAGATCACAATGGAGACCTGGGACATAATTGATGATTGATATAGAACTATCTTAGTTGAGGTACAACAGGGCATCACGAAGCTGAAGGCGTTGCCACAAGTAGAAAACCAACCAAAACAAATAACTCAGCCACTGTAGGTAGAACAAAGAATAAAAACACAATTCAGCATTAGAATTTTACAGGGGCCAACTGGGGCACTTCAGTGGTACTCATCGGAGGACAAAGAATGAGCCAAAGCATGGAATACTATCAGCATAAATATTTATGTGCTTCCCATGTAGATGCTACATGAATTCCATCAAAGTTTAAGAAATGAGCTACAGCAGTGGGAATAACGAACCTCGACGTTGACGAGAAAGATGCCCTGAAGAAGGATCTGGAATAGGTGGCTAAGAAAAGAGATGAAGCATGTAAGTGAAAAAAAAAATTGGAAAAGGCCATCGAAGATAGTTGTAGCATAGTCCCAGATGTGAAGGTTGGTGAGGAGGAACCACTAGCAGAAAAGGTCACGAATCTCGCCCTCATGATCAAGGAATCAAAGAATACACTAGCAAAGATAAAATTTGAGTATGAAGTGCAGATATCAGAGCTGCAAATAAGGATGCATCCAACCACGCCACCATAATTATGAGAGAATAGGTAGAAAGACTTAAAGGAAACATTGAAAGGCATCTCTGACACAGTGGCGAACTGCGGGAAATTATTAGATGACATGATGCATATTTGGATCTCACTGCACAAGGATCAAAACATCTAAAAGATCAATGAGGAATTACAGGTGGAGTAGAAGCAGTGCGACAAGATCTTGGCAGCTGTAAATACCCTACCAGTCTTGCAGAAGATCGCTAGTATTACTAAAGGAAAGAACCTCCAAAAATAGATTGATGATCTTCAGAGGAAGGAGAAAATTTTGTAAGCAAGGACTCAATCATAATAGGATGATGCCCTCAAACTATCTCAGGCTATGGAAGAAAGGTTCAAAGAGTTGAAGAAAAGGGAGGCAGAAACACCGCAGAAGGCTGTTGGCACAACCACATAGGCATTGTTGGAGGAAGTGCACAAATAGGAGAAACAAATGGTAGAGATAGTCCAACAGTATAATGCATTCTACAATGGAATTGCAATGGAAATCAAGGGAATCATAGTTGAGTGACTCAGGACAAGTCGCCAGTGACTGTTGGGGGCCTGTTAGGTGCAACCCATATTGGTCCAAGTTTTGGTCAAAGACTCCGCATTTTGAGGAGTGGAGTGTGCGAGCGGACGAAGTTATATTCATCGCGTAGTGTTTTAGGGGCTTTAGGGTGGGTCAAAGCCCCTTATTTTGTAATGGATATTGGGTTTTATTCATTTTTTTGTCAGATCCATAGTATGTGGACCATTGTTTTGTAGTATCGAAACCTATATAAGGAGGTGTAATACCTTTTCGAATAAGAATAGTATCATGGGAATATCACAAGAAAATTGAGTCTTTATATCTATAGTCTATATTTTTGGGGAAGGATCTACATTGAGTGTGTTGAGGCCTTGAAGAGTTTGCAACTGAGTGCTCAAACCACCTGTAGCTGGGTGCACAGGTTAGGGAAGAGTGTGTATTGAACATCCTTATTAATAAAGAAGAGGTTTTGGCGAAGTATTATATATATTTCTATGTTCATTCTCTATTATTAGTGATATCATTATGCATGCTTTTTACTGCATTATGTGAAAGAATACATGTTATACTATTTTCTATTATTTCTATGCTTTAAGTACCAATCTAGCTAACCATCAGCGCGAAGTCATTAATGTACGTGAAGTTCAATGAAAATATAAGACATAAGTGAACATATGGACACAACAATGCGCATATCCCTCTGGCTATAAAAACTTGGTTCTGCAACCTCCCATAACCACTTCGGGTGAGACTGTGATCTCCTTGCAGGTCGTTGCCAACAGGGCTAGTGGTTGAGGGGTTTTTTGGTGTGCAACACACTCTGAACTTGGGTCAAGTGCCCAGAAACCAACACTCAACAAATAAAATTTCATGCAAACCTATGAAAATGTACCTTTGCAAACCATTCATTAGGGATGATTTGTTGTCATTTGGTTTGTTCCACCAAAATCTCATGTTCCCTCATATATACCCACCATTGTATTTCCTCCTTAGTCAACTTTCACATCCCTTACAATCGTAGATCCTAGTTATGAAATGGAACCATTTTTTGGCATAGAGAAGGACAACCTATGTTTAGAGTGAAGTCTTACCCGAGGCATCTATGAGGGACTAAAGGAACCTATACAATTTTGTAGTGATGAAAGAGATGTAAAATTCTACACTTGTCATTAGTCCTTATCCAATATATTGGTTTTTCATAATATAACATTTAGGTATACCCTTATTCTACACATTAAATCCACTACATTCAACAAAACTATAAAATAGAAGCATAAACAATTCAAAAAATTATGCGTGGACACATAAATTAACCCAAAATAGTTCCTTGATTATTACTATGAAATATGCATTACATTCCAACTATTGCAACTCACCATCCCATTAGATCAACTGCTATAGTGTTAAACCCTCATAGAACATCAAAATACATCATCAAAATAGACAAGTATCTAAGTCTAAGTATATCTCTATTTCATCACAACTTTATCTATTTAAAGATTACATGAGGGTGCAAAGCTTACAAATAACCTTTTTTTTTACTATGAGCGGTAACTATTACCATGGGAAAAAAATCCACAAACTAAGGCTACTGTATTTTCCTCTTTCTTTCATTATGCACATTAGCCCTTAGCTAACTTTCCTACACGATGCTCCTCTACGTAGGTCCTAAAATCTTTCCTTTAAGCGTTGCTCCAATAGTTAGCCACTCATGCAAGTGAGGAAGTAGTATGGCTACAAAAAATGTATTCAAGTAGTGGCACTCTCAACTATAAAAGTTGAATGAACCACTCATGCAAGAAAGGAAATAATATGGCTACAAAGATAGTGTTCAGGTATTGGGTTGGTACAATGAGCTACAATGATAGATTATGAAATTTGGAGTCCTAGTGAAGAACCTAGAATATCATTGTGAGACAAAGCATATTGAGGTTTAGTATCACTTTGTGAGAGATATGATTGGTGAGAAGAAGGTGCTTCAAGTGAAGATGGAAACTTTGAATAATTTTGAATTTCATTAACAAAATATGTGAGCATTGAGAATTTTTCTTGGTGTAGATAAATAATGGGCATTATTTCCCTGGATCGTTTGATCATGAACTCTTGTGACCCACTATGTGCAAAGAAAACAACAAGTTGGAGAATGTTAGGTATGTGTTATATTCTTTGCATGACTACCCCATGAGGTTGTACATTGTTGTTACAGGAAAATTTGGGCACATCAACCCCAAATTCCAGATCTGTATTATTAGGGTCCATCAACCCCTAATTCAGTTGTTTTCATTCCCTAATGAAGTTAACCTACATAATGCTTGCTTCCCACGAGTTTCATGACACCATTCATCCAAAAAATTCCCCTAAGAAGATCATTTCAACCAGCCTTTTGTCTGGCTGCAATACATTGCAGGAGTTGCACTGTCTAGGTGATATGCATAGCACCTAGCCTTTGTTTCACCTGTGATGAGCAAGATCCATCGATTTTTTGAAATAAATCCATTGGATTCCTCATCAAATGGATCCTTCTGGAAGTTTCTAGATGGATTGGGCTCAATTTTGGATGAGGAGGGAGATGAATGAACCTTAATCCCTTATCCCTTCCTCCATGGAACCACTTCCCAATTATGGCAAAGCATTCATGAGGGCCATTAATGGCTTAACCTCCTCCATTCAACTATAAATTGACCATGCATTCAAAAGATGGTCTAGGTTGGAACTTCATAAGCTAAGGAAATGCTGTTGGGATGAGATTAGTAGAGAGAGTAATGTTATCATGTCAAATTGTTGATTCATGAGGAGAGAAGGGTTTGAAGCTGGAAGGATGACACTGAATCAGACATGCATCTACATGGGTTGTAATCTCTCCTTCTATGAATAAAGATTTCTATGCTTTTTCCATTCATGTGTTATGTGATGTATATTGTACTTTCAATTCTATAACATGTTTAGTTAAAAAAGCGATATGTATGCTTTGATGGTTTTCTGTCTCGACTTGTGTGCAGGTACCTTTCAAGCGAGTTAAGTACGGAAGGGAGCGACAAAAGTGGTCAAAGGGAAGAGGGATCGAGCGAGAGATACAAGTTGGTTCTTTTTCTCCTCTTTCTTTTATCTGTTAGCTATAGGAAAAGCAATGGAATTACTTTAACTGTTGTTCTAGACTTGCTACTAGGTCTAGGGGTTAGTCGTTTGAAGAAACACTAAATTTGCCCATAACAATTGTGTTGAACATAGTAGGGAGGTCCCAAGAAGGGTGGTAGTTGTCCCTGGTTGGAGGGTTCACAAGGGGATGGATTATCCTTTGTGAAGGGGCTCGGGGTAAACATCCATGAAAAAAAATTGGGTGGTAGTTTGCATCAATTATTTTTTGTTTTTAGCACACGGTTTTCACTTTTAGATGTTTTGTGGTGCATGATGTTTTGGCCCATGGTTTGTAGTTTTAGTTAAGGAACTATGGTTGTATTCTAATCCAAGGTAAATAGATTAGTGGCTTACACTATATATATGTATGTATGTATGTAAATGGATTGGTGGCTTACACTATATATGTATGTATGTATGTATGTATTTTGCAGTAATAATATAAAGAAATGTAAATTGAAAAATCGTTCTGGTTTTCCTAGTTTGGGTTTCGAAGGTAAATTCTCAATGTTGTTGTGTGTGTTTTCAATTACATCTTTTCTATTTTAATAAGAATTAGTTTGCAACAATTAAATATACATGGTTAAAACCTATAGAATCTTGAAGATAAAAACGTAATTATCTTAATCATTGAAGCATGTCTTTTCAGCACAACATTATATGTTGGATGTTAATTTTTACCAATAATGGTGGATAATGTGATTCAACAATAAATGGAACTTTTAAATTCAAATATCATTTATTTAAGAAAATGGGAGTATTGAGGCTGTCTCACACTTCCATTAATGTTCTTCAAGACATTTGTGACAATTTCCAATATGTCTTTCGTAGATTTTGAAGACACCAGAGATGTTTTCTACCATTTGAACCTACAACAATAATAACCATAACAACTACTTTGAAAAGATTACAACTTGAGTTTTTGATAAAATGGATTGAATTGATGAGTTATTAAAGTTAAAGAATACTCTAATACTATCTACTATTGATGGTGCAGTGAAAATCAACAAATTAATTCTCACAGATGTTCTAACATGTTTACAAGATTCACAGGAAAAAATTAAGTTTCTACATAATCTTAGCTCCAACAAGATGAACTACAATAGAAGAGTCATTATTATGAACTAGTATTTGTTCAAGACAATTCTCTTTTTGAGTTGAAGAAAGACTCTTATCAGTAATCGACACTCGATCAAATCAATGACACAACTTGCGGAAACATATTCAAATGAAGATGTAGAATCTATCTTGCACCTCCCATGCCCATAATCAAACTTTGGGAAGAAGTTATCAATAGAAAACATAGAATCGATCTTGAATATGAAAAGGAAATTACCTTTTACATTCCAAACAACTCCAAACCAATCCAGATTCAAAGTGTTAGGTTTCTTCTCAAAATATCATCTTCGTCTGCTCCACCTACACACTAGATTATGAAATTCCAACATTTTCATCATGTTGGACACATAAAATATCAATGTTTTTATCTTCACCCTTGTGAGCATTGTGGAAAGCATGTTCATCAATGAGGCATATGTTCCAATCATGACAGTCTTGTAAGAGAAATGATTCACTTTGGATGGTTTTCTTCCTGGAAATGGTCATCAACAACTAATAATATATATTAGTCATATCATAGAATGAATTCGTGAGTATTGACACATCTTGAGTGGAGAGATTTTCATCATCTCAACTTTTATCTGACAAGGGGGAATTGATAGTAAATAACTAGTTTTCAAGTCATATCAAGCAAGTTTGAACTACAACCATAACCGGAGCAAAGAGCCATAATCAGCGAGAGCCAAAGCCAAAGTTACAACTAGAGATATATAGGGGATGAAATATCCTTTATGCAAGAGTTCGAGGGAAACATCCATGAAAAAATAATTGGGTCATAGTTTGCATCCAAATTTTTTGTTTTTAGCACACTGTTTTAACTTGTAGATGTTTTGTGGTGTATGATGTTCTGACCCATGGTTTGTAGTTTTAGTTAAGGAACCATGGTTGTATTCTAATTGAGGGTAAATGGATTAGTGGATTACACTATATATATGCATGTATATATGTATGTAAATGGATTGATGGCTTACACTATATATATATATATATATATATATATATATATATATATATATATATGTATGTATGCATGTATGTATTTTGTTGTAATAATATAAAGAAATGTAAATTGAAAAATCTTTACGGTTTTCCCATTGTGGGTTTCCAAGGTAAATTCTCTACGTTCTTATGTATGTTTTCCATTACATCTTTTCTATTTCACTAAGAATTAGTTTGTAAGAATTAACTATACAGGGTTAAAACCTATAGAAACTTGAAGACAAAAACTTAATTATCTTGATAATTGAAGCATGTCTTTTCAACACAACATTATATGTTGGATGTTAATTTTTACCAATAATGGTGGATAATGTGATTCAACAATAAATGACACTTTCACAATTCAAATATAATTTATTTAAGCAAATGGGTGTATCTAGGCTATCTCATATTTCCATTAATGTTCTTCAAGACATTTGAGAAAATTTTCAATATGCTTATCGTAGATTTTGAAGACACCAGAGATGTTTTCTATTATTTGAACCTACAACAATCATTACCATAACAAATACTTTGAAAATATTATAGCTTGAGTTTTTGAGAAAATGGCTTGAATTGATGAGTTATTAAAGTTAAAGAATACTCTAATACTCTCTACTATTGATGGTGTAATGAAAATCAACAAATTAATTCTTAACATGCTTAGAAGATTCACAGGACAATTACGTTTCTCCATAATCATAGCTCCAACAAGATGAACTACAATAGAAGATTCATTGTTATGAACTAGTCTTTGTTTAAGAAAATTCTCTTTTTGAGTTTAAGAAAGACTCTTATCAGTAACTAACACTCGATCAAATCAATGACACAAATTTAGCAACATATTCAAATGAAGATGTAGAAGATATCTTGCACCTCCCATGCCCATAATCAAACCTTGGGAAGAAGTTATCAACAAAAAACATAGAATCGATCTTGGATATGAAAAGGAAATTACCTTTTACATTCCAAACAACTCCTAACTAATCTAGATTCAGAGTGCTAGGTTTTTTCTCAAAATATCATCTTCGCCCGCTCCACCTCCACACTAGATTCTCAAATTCCAACATTTTCATCACGTTGGACACATAAAATATCAATTTTTTTATCTTATCCCTCGTGAACATTGTGGAAATAATGCTCATCATTCAGACATATGTTCCAATCATGAGAGTCTTGCAAGAGCAATGATTCACCTTGGATGGATTTCTTCTTGGCAATGGTCATCAACAACCAATAATATATATTAGTCATATCATATACCTCATTCGTGAGAATTGACACATCTTCAGTGGAGAGATTTTTATCATCTCAAATTTTATCTAACAAGGGGGAATTGATAGTCAATGACTAGTTTTTAAGTCATATCAAGCAAGATTGAACTACAACTACAGCCAGAGCAAAGAGCCATAATCAGCCAAAGCCAAAGCCAGAGAACAAGTAGAGATATACTCATATTTTATGAGTATGATTTGGTTTGTGGTCACCCTTAATCACTACTTGATAGAAGACTATTGCTTCTACTAGATAAAAAAATTGTTCATATTTAAGAACCATTTCAACAATTTGTGGTCATCTTTAAACCATAATTAGAGGGCACTTCCATTTCACAGAAGACACTAGCTTCTAACTAGATCAGAATCGTTCTAGGAACTACTTCAAGCCAAGTTCCAAAGTTTGTGGTAAGCCTTAAACCACTACTAGTGGAGGACTTTAGCTTTTGATACACATTTGGTTTGTGTCCTTCCCTAAACCACCATATTCCAAGCGCACATTCTTCGATTGGATTGACTATTATCCATATCCATATTTCAACTCTCTTATTGAGCTCACATAAAACCATTTGGATTAGAGGAGAAATGTTGAAAATTAAATCCTTAGGGATTATGTATATTTGGATTATTCACTTGTGAGCCTAGGTGAAAAGCCATAGGTGTGAATTGAAGAGTGATTGAGAGTCCAAGAGGCCTTTTGGAATATGAAACCAAGGGGAGTAAATTGATGTATTTATATGTGTATCATTTGAATAATGTGTATCACATGCTTATCAAATTACCTTGTCCATTTTCATGTGTTCTAATATAATGTAAAATTTAATGGACTCTATGTAGATTGGAACAACTAGATAAATATTGAACAATGGGAAGAGAGAAAGATGAAAACATTGGTGTGGATATAATTGCATGGACATGGAAACTATAAGAAGATGTACAAGTGGATAAATTAAAAATAATAAAAAATGAATATATGTCAAATAAAATATATTAACAACAAGGGGAAAATGTATGTGATAAAGAATGAAACTTTCTCACTACTATCTGAAGAAATAGAATGACCTTTTCTCTCTGTTGTTCTATACAACAACCCCCCATTCCATAAAATTTTTAGACAAAATCGTAATATGAAATGGGTCCCTTTCATAATAAACCTAGATGTGTAAATAAATTGGTATTAACCCATCATAAGAAAACCCTTATTAAAAGGTTTAACTTAAATAAATAGAAATAAAGTTTGGCTTTGAAATATTATAAAATCCTTCGTTATTGCGATAAAGTGACCGGAAGATTGCATATCGCAATAACAAAGGAAACATATGCGAAGACACATCCATTCCCTCTGATCCAAAAAGCATATCGCAATCGGATATCAGAAAAGGTAAATGCAAAAGCACCAATGTAATTGAGCCCTTTTGAATCCTCCGATGCGATAAAGCGTATCGCCATCGGTAATCGACAATAACAAGTCAACACATGATGGAAGGCAGACTCAAATCCTCCGATGCGATAAAGCATATCGCAATTGGCTATCAGAAAAATCATATTGACACAACAATAAAGCCCAAACCCATTCTCCGATTGTGATGCATTAATGAGGCGCGTATCTCAAAAATATATCTTAAAGGTTTGCATGCATTATATCACCTTTCGATGATTGGAGAAGTTTAAAACAAGCTTTAAATCCTTTCCTTTCACATTACCAATCGCAGATTTGCGAATTATCACTGATTATCCATTAAAGAAATCTAAGCCACGTTTGAATGAATCATTTGGCATATAAATGACATGATGGACATTTAAAACTTCTTTTATCATGATTGATAGGTTAAACGGCTAATCAATGAAGCAGTTAAGGGTAGATATTTTACTTAGATTTTACCCGCGGCAATCTTACTCTAGTCCATTATCACCTGCTCATCGACGTAACTCTTTCATTATCATATTGGTCTGTAGCAACATTTCTCTGTATCACTGTTTTTCTAATCGCTTGTGCAGAATTCCACGGAAATTAGGAATTTGAAACAAATGGGAAAAAGATCAAAGAAATCCGTAGCAGTGGTTCCTACAGCAGCAGTGCAGCCAACCAAGAATCCTGGACCAAGCAAAAAAGGGTTAATCTTAGACACTACGTGCCTCGGTCTTGGAAATACAGGCTAGGAAAGCATCTACAATCTAATAGAAGCAGAGGAGTTGAGGAGATATTAGAAGAAGCCACAGTTGACTCGAGTAACAAATCGGAAGCGTCCCTCAAGGATTTAGCATGTTCATATTTGCACAGAATAGCAGCACGAGAAAAAATCCTCCCATATACTGACGTAGTGAGATGGGTGGTAGAGGAAATTCCAGTCTCAAACATAACATTTTGCACAATTGACGGGAGGATATTTGGCTCGTTTCAACTTGATGATCTAAGGAAAATGTATCACTTGCCTGACCCTGAAAAGCGATACAACAAATCCTTCCTTGAGAAATTTGCAAATGAGAACGAGACAGAATCAACCCCAATCAGGTAGTGGAGACATTTTCCCGAGAAGAACAAGCATGAATCATCAGGTAAGTACTCGGTGGACGCATTAGCTTCTCCTTATTGTTATGCCGGAGCAATGATGTGTAGAATATGGGGAATACATGACTCTACCAAGTTTACTATTGAAATGGTCCGTCTGATGGAGGCAGCCAGCAACAGTTATGTGATGGATTGGGTAAACATTTTGTTCGATAAATTATCCACAACAATTCTCGAATTCGGGTGAAATTCACGAAAAACCACTAGGACCATTCCCCCTTTTTATTACAGTGCTTATATTATGGATACTCTTTGCGTTAATTCTGAATATCCAATACTCAGATGGAGATGGACTCCCGAAGACCCTAAGCCAATCCATATCTATCATCAAATATTATGGAAGGCTCACTACAAAGATCATTTGTACAAAATTTGTAATGGTTTTATGTTGCCTGTCTACTATGCTATTTTTGATAAGCCTACCCCTAGGATTTCCGAGGAAGCAGGGATCGATTTGACTACAGTAGGAAATTGGTTCGGAGAAGACAAATTCACTTATATAAGGCTTTTTGATAGCCTTAAAAAACCCTATGTCCTTCCCCTATATGTGCCCGATAAGCTGTTAGCTCGGGAATTGGCCTACCAGATAACGATGGAAGGGACATCCAAAACCCTTAAAAATTCCAAGAAATAGGTATGGCCTACATTTCCTTTAAGACGCGGTGTTTACACTCTCCATGATTACAAACATGCAGAAAAGGAAACAGAAAAAATAAAAATGCTCAATGTTGCAACAATTCTCAACAGACAATATGATCCAAGAAAAGTTGTCTATAATGTTCTTGAGCAGGCCAAACTTGCAAAGTTTGATCATGAGAATGATGACTTTGATGACCTATTTTCCTCAGCAGAATCATTATTTCAGGTAAAAACATTGGGCAGGATTAGGTATCAAGATGAGGGGTTGGAAGTGTTTAATAGGCTTAGAGAATAGAGGTTGCAAACTCTGCCTCTAGACTTATTAGTCACCACCCCAACAATCCAGTCAAGCGAGCCTGAACAACAAACTGTTGACAAATCTCTTGCCGTGGAAAAAATTACTGAGAAAGGAAAAGAGCCAGCTCAGGAGAAATAACAAGAGAAATAATAGGGAAAAGTCAGTGAACACATGGATATAGACACTTAGATTGATCCCAAGCTCCTTAAAGAATGGCAACAGTTCGATTCCATTATAAGCAATACTGAGAGTTCACAGGGTTTCAGCACGCCTGAAGTGACGATTTCTCACAAGACATCAACAAATACGGTTCCAAATGAAGGAACCAGCGGCCTACATATGAGTAAAGATGTAGAGATAATTCCTAAGGATCCATTGGATGAAATTTTTTTGCATATAGAAGAGATACCGCCTTTAGATGTCTTCTACAACCTCAAGCATAGGGCTGTAGTAAAAAGACAAAGGAAAAAGAAAAGACTTGATCAATCTTCCCTTTGACCTGCACAAATAGAGATGGCTAATGTGGTATGGAAAGAAGAATTCAATCCTTCTGAAGACCTCACAAAACTCTCTCAATATGCTAGAGCATATTCAACAGCCACTATGGATAAAGCATCAGAAGTGAGCAATTTATTCAAGGAAAAAGAAAGCAGAGAATAGATCAGAGTGTAGTGCAAAAACAGAAGGAATTATCCTTAGCATTGACCAAGCTAAAGACAATGAATGAACAAATGAGTAAAACAAAAGATGAGCAAATCGCTCAACTATCACAACAGATAGAAAGGTTCAAAAGTTTTCCTCATCTAGCAGAGTTCAGGTCCGAAACTCTCCAGATCAATAAGGCATTGATTAAACAATTAAATTTACTATGTCATAAATTTTCCCTTGCCGAGCCCCTCTGTGAAATTGCTTCATCAATGATTGACAAATCAGTTGATGCAAGACAGAATTTGGAACTGGCCGATGAGACATTAACAAACTTTCTTGCCTGGCAAGAAACCAGTGAAGGGCAAGCTGCAAATCTGCCTAGAATTCTAGAATCACAAAAGGAAATTCTTTTCCTAGAATGGAAATCACAATTAATGAAAACAGAAAGGAAACTTCAAGATGTAGATCAGCAACCGGTAATTTAATTGAGTTAATTAATGATACTCTTTATCGGTCTAATTTGATTTCACAGTGCACTCCAGGTAAATTGCCATCAGCCAAGGCATTGGAACAGACATGCAATCAAGAATTGGAAAAGAAGAGATTAATCGCAGGCATCCAAAGTTTAACTTGGGACACCTTTTGGTTCTTCTTAGTTAAACCATACAGTCAAAGGGCAGAACTCAAATCTTTAATCAATGCAATCAGTTATATGATTCCCAAAATTCATGATGCTACGTATTCAGCCCAACTACATTCTCGTCTAAGTCACCCTACAGAATTGCAACCAATTCTTGCTATCTGCTAGCTCAAACCAAAGGATGATTGGCCGAAATAGTGAATCATTCTACCAACTGCAAACATGCCTATTTCAAGGAGATTCTCATGATTTGATTATACCACCTAATAACTTTTTTATTTCATAATTAGTTAGCTTAGATAGTATTTATAGATCCTTTCATGTCTTTAGAAAGGGTCCTCAATTTTTGTATCAAACTTGGATCGGAAGTCACACTATTGTGCTTCTGATATATATATATATTTTTATGAAGACTGGGCCTATATTCTGAATTTTAATGAAGAATACTTTGATGAGATATGCACTACTGCTTTTTGTAAAAGTGTTTCTAAGTTGGAAGATGGAATTTAAATGCGATTGATATCGGGAGTGATCCAAATAACATATGGTACTATTATCTATGCTTTTTCTCCATTCTTTTATATTAATCAACATTTTTTTAATCTTGCTATCATTGGATGTATGTATGTATTTTAACAGCAGTCCTTATATTTATCACTATTGAATGTTTAAGGAATGTTAATTTTTCAATCATATTTATGTCAATGATATATGAAGAATAGTGTAATAATGTTTTAATGATTACTTTGTTCAACTACATGAACAAAGTAATTATCATATGAATGAATGTCTTAGTTTATCAATGGAGCCATCTATATGCCTATTTGTAAACAAAGATAATCAAAAATTACACTAAAGTGGAAATTTCCCTCGATATATTAAGTTGTTATTTAATTTACAATTTAGAATAAATCATCCATCATTATCATCAGATAATAGAAATTCAATCACTTATCCATCCTATTTACAAATCATTGGGAAACTGGTCCCATTATATGCTGTCGGAGCCACCACACCAAACGAAAAAGGAGTTGCCTATAAGGTTTGGACCGAGTGGTTTTCCCCAGTGTTGATGTAGTGATTTTTGAGGCATCAACATTTTGGTGCTAGAAGGAGGGCATGAACTGTGAATGGCTAGCAAACCCAAACCTACAACCCATTCTGAGAGTAAATCTCCCTCCACTTCACCTTCGACCTCTCCTTTGAAGGCTGGAACCCCAGTCTTCAAATGAGAAGAAAAGGAGACTACTACCACTGCTCAACCCCAACATACCCCAAAACGGTTAACTCTTGAGTCTCCTGAAGTACAGTCTCTTATCCATAAACTTCAAGGCTTTTCGATATCACCACAGAAATTTGAGGTATCCCAAGGCAGTGAGACTTCGCAATTCATTCCACCTCATCACCTCACCAGACTTCAGAGTGGAAAGCTTGGTATTGAACCTACTGAGTTGCCTTTACCGAAAAGGAAAAGGGTGAGAAAAACAACTGAAGGATCTGATAGTGAGACTTTCTCATCATCATCCTCCATTTCATCTTCTCCAGTGCGAAGTCAGCCATCCACTCCTCCATTACACATTGTTGTCCAACAGGGATCTGGAACTTCAACATCCCAACCACCTCAAACCTCAATATCATCTCCTTCCCAAACATCTGGAATTTCATCGGCAATATCATCTACTATTAGTTCTACAATGGCTCAGAATCCATGGAATAATCCTGGTGCAGTCATGATGCCTGCACCATTACATCCATTACCAACACATCCTAAAAAATGGTTGCCGAAATTTAATCCAGATACAGGGATACAAGTCGATGAGCATATTAACAACTTCATGTTGGCAGTTAACTTAAAAGGAGTGACAGAGGAAGATGTTGTTGTTAGGCTTTTCCCTTATACCTTACAAGGATCAGCTGGGTCTTGGTATTTTTCCTTGCCCTCAGGATCCATTACAAGTTGGAACATTTTTCAAGAACAGTTCTTGACTAAATATGGTGATGACAGATCTCTAGCAACGTTAATCAATGATCTCTCGAATCTTAGGATAGAATCTAAAGAACCTATAAAGGAGTTCAATTCATGGTTTAATAAACTCTTGAATAAGATTCCAACTGCCTCTAAACCAAGTGAGCAAATCAGAAGTGAATGGTATATAACGGCTTTACCTTCAAATATAGCTATTTTTGTAGATAGAGCCGCAAAACCAACTCTAGATGAAAACATGAAAGAGGAACTTACTGTAGAGAAACACATTATTGCTTTAGAAAAGAAAGCTGCTCTTGAAGATAGAAAATCCAAAAAAGTCTCTTTCAAAGATGATTCAAAAAAGAAAATGCCTAAAGATCCATATGATATGGAGGGTCTCCAAAAATTTCTCAAGACTATGTCAAATGAAATGGTAGAAATTAAGAAGCAAGTAGCTGAGACTTCAACAAAAAGGCCATTTAGAAACTTTAAGAAACCTGAATCAAAACCACCAAATACTATATCCAATGCAGACTCAGATCCTGAAGAGGAAGAAGAGGAAGAAATAGTTTTATCATCTGAAGATCCTGAAGAAGAAGAAACTGTAGAATGTCATGGGATGTGGGACTTTATTTTGCCCAATTCCGATACAGAAAATGAACAGGAAGCTTTCCCTGTGACTACCAGGAGTAAGGGTACTCCTGAACCTATTCAAACAACCCAGAAGAAAAGGAATGCAGGTACTACTACTACCAAAGAAAAGATTCCCACAAAGAAATCTACAGCGATACCATCCCAAAATCAACCATCAGCTTCAAATCCACCTTCAACATCTAAGACATTAGTAGTTATGGATTCTATGGACTACAACATTATTGAAGACATGAAGAAAACAAAGGCAAATATCACTATGTTTGAGCTTAGTAAACTCAAACATCAACAAAAATTGCTGCTTAAAGAGTTAGATGTTGTACCTTCTTCTCCTCTTCCCAATGCCGTATTGTCCAAAGCTGCTAATGAGTCAGGTAAACCACCTCCTGGTAGAGTAGAAGCTATTGATGCTGTTTTAATCGGGGATAGATCCAATTCCCATACTCCTCCTTTTCTCTTAACCTACGAGATCTATAATAGAAATCTACACAACTGTTTGATTGACTCTGGGGCTTCCTCTAATATAATGCCAGCTTCAGTTTGTTCTAAACTGAACATTGAACCCCAAAAGTCTGTAATTCATATTGTCCAGTTGGATAGAACTAAGGTCTAGGTTTTAGGAGAAATCAATTCAGTTACTATTAGGTTATCAACTAATCCAAGACTAGTTCAAAGAATTGATATTTTAATTGCTGATATACCTGAATTCTATGGCTTGATTTTGAGTAGAGATTGGTCTAAGAAACTTCATGGTTATATTTTCATCGATTGGTCTCATATGTGGCTACCTTATAAAGGAAAGCCAAATCAGATCAAGATTGATCGGGAGAAACACATGACCCATACTGTTACTGAATTTGAACAAGAAAATCAACCATTAGCATTCAATAACATCATTTTGGGGAATTACTCATCTGAATCATTCTTTGGCAATTTTACTCCTCAATCATCCCCTTTCTCAATTAATAACTTCACATCTTAAATTGATTTTTTTTTTCACAAATAGATACATCAAGATGTGTTAAAATTGCTGAGGAAACAGTAAATAAAACTGCAGATAAACCTTTGTTTTGGTCATTATATTTTGATGGGTCAAAATCTAGCGAAGGTGTAGGAGCAGGATGTATTTTAGTCAGTCCTGAGGGGGAAAAGACCATGTTATCATGCAGGTTGGAATTTGAATGCACAAAAAATACAACTGAATATGAAGCCTTGATTCAAGGATTCTATAAAGCAATCGGTCTTAGAGTTCAATATTTGAAAGTGTTCGGTGATTCAGAAATTGTTATAAAACAAGTTAGAAATACAATTCATTGCCTTTCTAGTCACCTCAAACACTATTAGTCCTTGGTACAGTACCTTATATCCCAATTCTTAGCATTCAACATTTTTCCCATCCCTAGGTCCCAGAATGCAGCAGCAGATTTACTAGCTAATGTTGCTTCCAAACTCCTTCAATATGAAGATTACAACCCAGACAAATTCTCAGTAGAATTAATTTTTAAACCATCAATTCCTGATAATGTCACTAATTTGCGAGTGTTCAATCACAATGAAGACATTTTAAATTTATTAACTTCTGATAAATCCTATAATGATCAAATTATTGATAAAAGTGATCATGACCTTCAAATGAAGGAAAATCAAGAAGAAAACTCAATACCTAAACCAGTGGTCAAGCTTGAAGATCTTTATGACATCAAAGATAGGTTTAAACATGTTACTAATGCAAAGCTCCAGAGTTCCACTTTGAGATTTGAATTAATAAACCTTGGAACTGAGCATAATCCACAAAACATCAATTTGGGATTAGGACTTTCTTCAGAAGAAAGAATTGCATTCATTATATTATTGCATAAATACAAAAATGTCTTCGCTTGGAAATATGATGATTTGAAAACATACGATACATCTATCATTCAACATACTATTCCAATGCTTTCTGAACAAAAACCAGTACAACAGAAGTTAAGGAAAATTCATCCTAACTTAGAGAGTCAAATAAAAGCTGAATTAAATAAACTCTTGAAAGCTAAGATAATTTTTCCTGTTAGACATTCAAACTGGGTGTCCAATATGGTGCCAGTACGAAAGAAAAATGGTGACATTAGAATTTGTATTGATTTCAGAAATCTTAACAAAGCAAGTCAAAAGGATAACTTCCCTTTACCTACCATGGAGCAAACACTTCATTCAGTAGCTGGTTCTGAACTGATGTCCTTTTTAGATGGTTTTTCGGGGTATAACCAAATTTTGGTACACCTTGATGACAGACTCAAAACTACTTTTAGAACCAAGTGGGGAACTTATGCCTACCAAAAAATGCCTTTTGGACTTATCAATGCTGGAGCTACATTTCAAAGAGCAATGGACATAGCATTCAAAGGACTAATCAATAGGTCAGTAGTTGTCTATTTGGATGATATCACTGTATTCTCTAAGAAAAGGTCAGACCATTTGCATGATCTGAAACAAATCTTTCAACGCTGCAATAGGTATGGCATTTCACTCAATCCAAAGAAGTCCTTTTTCGCTCTTGATCAAGGTAAGCTCTTGGGCTTCATTGTTTCAAAGGATGGTATTTATATTGATCCAGATAGAATCAAAGAGATTTCTGATATTCCATTCCTTCATAATAAAAAATCCATGCAGTCATTTTTAGGTCAAATTAACTTTGTAAAAAGATTTGTTCTAGATTTCTCCCAGATTGTTTTGCCATTACAAACCATGATCAAGAAAAATTCAGTGTTTAAATGGGGGTCTGTAGAAAAAGAGGCATTTGATTCTATCAAACAATCAATCATAAATGCCTCTACTTTAAGCACTCCTAATTTTTCAAATCATTTCATGTTGTACACCCTTGCATCTGATTCATCTTATGTAGCAGTGCTGACACAAATTAACGATTAAAACTTGGAAGCACCAATCTCATTTTATAGTTCAAACTTTCAAGGTGCTGAACTTAATTACTCCAAAGTTGAAAAACAAGCCTTTGCTGTATACAAATCCATTAAACATTACAAACCCTCTCTCTTAAAAGCTCACACAAAAGTTATAGTCCCTTTTTCAGCAGTAAGACAATTACTAGTTCAAAGGGAATTAGGAGAAAAGAGAGAAAATTGGGTCACAACATTACAAGAATATGACTTGGAAATTAAACTAGCAAAGATTGTCAAAGGCCAAGGTTTTTGAAGGTTGTTAGCAGGAGATTCTAACATTCAGGAATCTGAAACTACCAAAGATACTGAAGAAATCAATCAGATAAGTACCTCTAATCCTGAATCCCAATATGCAGATCTGATTTTTTATTTGAAGAATGGATATGCTCCTTCTAATCTTTCCTATAAAAACAAACATGCCATAAGATTGAAAGCAAAAAACTTCATAATTTTATATGATGTATTATTTAGATGAAATTATGATTCAATTTTGTTAAGATGCTTAGAAAAACTTGAAGCGCAAAAGGTTTTGCAGGAGCTACATGATGGACTAGTAGGAGGACATTTTGGAGCTGATAAAATAGCTCACAAAATCATTCATGTTGGATATTATTGGCCCACCTTGTTTAGAGATTCTCATGAATATGTAAGGAAATGCCAAAATTGTCAAACCACTAGTGGAAGACAAAGGAAGCCAGTTTTCCCTTTGCAACTAGTCAACATTGAACAACCTTTTGAACAATGGGGTTTGAATATCATTGGAGAAATCACTCCACACTCATCCAAACAACATAGGTATATCCTTACAGCTACCTATTACTTTACTAAGTGGGTTGAAGCAATTCCTCTGAAGACAATAAATTTTGAAGCAATCATTGAATTCATAGATCAGTTCATTATTACCAGGTTTGGTGTCCCAAACGCTCTTATTTTTGATAACACATCTTACTTCTCTGGAAATTCTATATTTGAGTTTGCTATCAAAAGGGGATTTAAATTGAAGTATTCTACAAATTACTGCCCTCATGGTAATGGCTTAGCAGAATCTACCAATAAAAATCTTATCAAAATCATCAAGAAAACTATTAAACAGAATCATAAAAACTGGCATAAATCTTTGATATTTGCACTATGGGCTGACCGAATAACACAGAAAGCCTCCATGGGCACTTCTCCATTTAACCTAGTGTATGGAAAGGAAGTTGTCATATCAACAAACTTGGTACTTCCATCACTAGCTTTAGTGTAGTTTATTAAAGAAAGTCCCTCATCTTCTAGTTAACTAAGACATGATCAAATCTTGAAATTAGAAGAAGAAAGGGAGAGAGCCCGAATTATATATGCAAAACATCAGCAGATTATCAAGTCATCTTTCAATGCAATTTCAACCGGCTCAAAACATTTACAAGTTGGTGATCTAGTTTTGAAATGGGACAAAGCTCATGAGGATAAAGGAAAACACACCAAGTTGCAGAAAATGTGGTTTGGACCATTCCAAATCAGTAAGAAGATAGGCCCTTCTACATTCATATTACAAGATCTATCAGGAAAGAGAGATTCTCTTCCTGTCAACGGCCTTATCTTGAAAAAATTCTTCAATTGAGGAGGTAACCCCTTCTCCCTCTGTAAATATTCAATTTTCAGCAAGATTTGTGTGAATAACTTATTTTATTTAAAATCCTAGGAAAATAAAGTTGTCAAAAGCCTCCCATTGGTCCTTGCTATATTGAAAAAGTTACTCAAAAGAAAATAGTTTTGATATTTACTTTTAAGAAATGGAAGCCTTAAAAGAAAAAGAAATTTCTAGGAAATTAGGTATAATTAGATTCTGAAAATCCCATTTTATTTTTGTGAAATCTTCTCAAAACTTAGAAATACTGTAAATCATTTTAAAGTTTTAGTAGCCTGAAAACGGTTATCAATACAAAACAGAGACTGATTCAGTCTTAGCATCTTCAACTCCTACACTGTCATGCATATTCTCTTAAGGAGAAAATTCTTCATCCCATCCATCAAAGTTTATAATTACTTAGAGTGTAATTCTAAAATATATTTGATGTAAAAGTTCAGAGGTCTTACTACGAGCCTACTTACCATGATCATAGGGGAATAGTTCAACTGACATTACCAATATTTCATACCAAAACATGGTAATGGCTTATAATTATAAGACAAGGGGTCTCATCACGAGCTAGCTCGTTCAGTTAAATTACAACCAGTGAATGGCATTGTCAATAGCTGGCCACCAAACCAGGACAATGGATTTTTATCTTACAAAATAAGGAAAAAAGGAAAAAGTAATACAAAAAACATGGAAACATATATTTTGGATTCATTCTTTTGATCATACTTTGAAATGGATGGAATAATGAATGATCAAATGGTTAAAAGGTAACCTTGTCGAGACTATAAATGTTTGCTGGCAGCAGAGGCTCTACCCATGACAAAGGAGTCATTATAAAAGCTAAGTTGGAAAAGTCTTTTGTTTTATCATTATCAACCAATTAAGGCTTATTTAAAACTTAGAATGTATTTAATTTTAAGAACAGAAGGAAATAGCAAAAATAGTTATCATTATGATCAGAATTTATGATTACCTAGTTATATTAGATTTTCTCTACCATGTAATATTTCCAGATTAAGAAATTTTAAGTATTTAATTAACTTCTCAGAGATAACTGTTTCTCCCAGTAAATCACCAATTGTTGTGTTGTACAACAACCCCCAATTCCATAAAATTTTTAGACAAAATCATAATATGAAATGGGTCCCTTTCATAATAAACTTAGATGTGTAAAAAAATTTGTATTAACCCATCATAAGAAAACCCTTATTAAAAGGTTTAACTTAATTAAATAGAAATAAATTTTGGCTTTGAAATATTATAAAATCCTTCGTTATTGCGATAAAGTGATCGGAAGATCGCATATCGCAATAACAAAGGAAACATATGTGAAGACACATCCATTCGCTCTGATTCGAAAAGCATATCGCAATCGGATATCGGAAAAGGTAAATGCCAAAGCACCAATGTAATTGAGCCCTTTTGAATCCTCTGACGCGATAAAGTGTATCGCCATCGACAATAGGCAATAACAAGTCAACACATGATGGAAGACAGACTCAAATCCTCCGATGCGATAAAGCATATCTTAATCAACTATCAGCGAAATCGCATTGACACAACAATAAAGCCCAAACCCATTCCCCAATTGCGATGCATTAATGAGGCGCGTATCTCAAGGATATATCTTAAAGGTTTACATGCGTTATATCACCTTTTGGTGATCGGAGAAGTTTAAAACAAGCTTTAAAGCCTTTCCTTTCACATTACCGATCGCCGATTTGCGAATTATCACTGATTATCCATTAAAGAAATCTAAGCCATGTTTGAATGAATCATTTGGCATATAAACGACATGATGGACATTTAAAACTTCTTTTATCATGATTGACAGGTTAAACGGCTAATCAATGAAGCAGTTAAGGGTAGATCTTTTCTTTAGATTTTACCCACGACAATCTTACTCTAGTCCATTATCACTTGCTCATGGACGTAACTCTTTCATTATCATATTGGTCTGTAGTATCATTTCTCTGTATCACTGTTTTTCTAATCGCTTGTGCAGAATTCCGCGGAAATTAGGAATTTGAAACAAATGGGAAAATGATCAAAGAAATCCGCAGCAGCGGCTCCTATAGCAGCAGTGCAGCCAGCCAAGGATCTTGGACCAAGCAAAAAAGGGTTAATCTCAGACACTACATGCCTCGGTCTTGGAAATACAAGTTGGGAAAGCATTTACAATCTAATAGAAGCAAAGGAGCGTGAGGAGATATCAGAAGAAGCCACAGGTGACTCGAGTAACAAATCGGAAGTGTCCCTCAAGGATTTAGCATGTTCATATTTGCACAGAATAGCAGCACGAGAAAAAATCCTCCCATATACTGACATAGTGAGATGGGTGGTAGAGGAAATTCCAGTCTCAAACAGAACATTTTGCACAATTGACGGGAGGATATTTGGCTCATTTCAACCTGATGATCTAAGGAAAATGTATCACTTGCTTGAGCCTGAAAAGCGGTACAACAAAGCCTTCCTTGAGAAATTTGCAAATGAGAACGAGACAAAATCGGCCCCAATTAGGCAGTGGAGACATTTTCCCGAGAAGCACAAGCATGAATCATCAGGTAAGTACTTGGTGGACTCATTAGCTTCTCCTTATTGTAGAATATGGGCAATACATGACTTTGCCAAGTTTACTATTGAAATGGTCCCTCTGATGGAGGAAACCATCAACAGTTATGTGATGGATTGGGAAAACATTTTGTTCCATAAATTAGCCACAACAATTCTTGAATTCAGGTCAAATTCAAGAAAAACCACCATGACCATTCCCCCTTTTTATTACAGTGCTTATATTATGGATACTCTTTGCTTTAATTCCGAATATCTGATACTCGGATGGAGATGGACTCCCGAAGACCCTAAGCCAATCCATATCTATCATCAAATATTATGGAAGGCTCACTACAAAGATCATTTGTACAAAATTTGTAATGGTTTTATGTTGCCTGTCTACTATGCTATTTTTGATAAGCCTGCCCCCAGGATTTCCGAGGAAGCAGGGATCGATTTGACTGCAGTAGGAAATTGGTTCAGAGAAGACAAATTCACTTATATAAGGCTTTTTGGTAGCCTTACAAAACCCCATGTCCTTCCCCTATATGTGCCTGATAAGCTGTTAGCTCGGGAATTGGCCTACCAGATAACAACGGAAGGGACATCCAAAACCCTTAAAAATTCCAAGAAATAGGTATGGCCTACATTTCCTTTAAGATGCGGTGTTTACACTCTCCATGATTACAAACATGCAGAAAAGGAAACAGAAAAAATAAAAATGCTCAATCTTGCAACAATTCCCAATAGACAATATGATCCAAGAAAAGTTGTCTATAATGTTCTTGAGCAGGCCAAACTTGCAAAGTTTGATCATGAGAAGGATGACTTTGATGACCTATTTTCCTCAGCAGAATCATTATTTCAGGTAAAAACATTGGCCAGGATCAGGTATCAAGATGAAGGGCTGGAAGTGTTTAATAGGCTTAGAGAACAGAGGTTGCAAACTTTGCCTCTAGACTTATTAGTCACCACCCCGACAATCTAGTCAAGCGAGCCTAAACAGAAAACTGTTGACAAATCTCCTGTTGTGGAAAAAATTCCTGAGAAAGGAAAAGAGCCAGCTCAGGAGAAAGAACAGGGAAAAGGCAGTGAACACATGGATATAGATACTCAGATTGATCCCAAGCTCCTTAAAGAATGGCAACAATTCGATTCCATTATAAGAAATCCTGAGAGTTCACAGGGTTTCAGCATGTCTAAAGTGACAATTGCTCATAAGACATCAACAAATACGGTTCCAACTGAAGGAACCAGTGGCCTACCTATGAGTAAAGATGTAGAGATAATTCCTAAGGATCCATCGGATGAAATTGTTTGCATATAGAAGAGATATCGCCTTTAGATGTCTTCTACAGCCTCAAGCATAGGGCTGTAGTAAAAAGACAAAGGAAAAAGAGAAAACTTGATCAATCTTCCATTTTACCTGCACAAACAGAGATGTCTAATGTGGTACGGAAAGAAGAATTCAATCCTTCCGAAGACCTCATAAAACTCTCTCAATATCCCGGAGCATATTCAGCGGCCACTATGGATAAAGCATTAGAAGTGAACAATTTACTCAAGGAAAAAGATCAGACAATTGTTTCATTGGAGGCACAGGTATCCGAAAGACAACAAAGAATAGAGTAATTAGAACAGTAGTTAACAACATAACAGCAAGTAAACAATCAACTGAACAAGCAATTGCTCAAGGAAAAGCAGAGAATAGATCAGAGTGCAGTGCAAAAATAGAAGGAATTATCCTTAGCATTAACCAAGCTAAAGACAATGAATGAACAAATGAGTAAAACAAAAGATGAGCAAATCACTCAACTATCTCAACAGATAGAAAGGTTCAAAAATTTTCCTCAACCAGCAGAGTTTAGGTCTGAAGGTCTCCAGATCAATAAGGCGTTGATTAAACAGTTAAATTTACTATGTCATAATATTTCCCTTGTCGAGCCCCTCTGTAAAATTGCTTCATCAATGATTGGCAAATCAGTTGATGAAAGGTAGAATTTGGAACAGGCCGATGAGACATTAACAAACTTTCTTGCCTGGCAAGAAACCAGTGAAGGGCAAGCTGCAAATCTGCCTAGAATTCTAGAATCGCACAAGGAAATTCTTTTCCTAGAATGGCAATCACAATTGATGAAAGCAGAAAGGGAAAGTTCAAGATGTAGATTAGCAACCGGTAATTTAATTGAGTTAATTAATGATACTCTTTATCTGTCTAATTTGATTTCACAGTGCACTCCAGGTAAATTGCCCTTAGCCAAGGCATTGGATTAGACATGCAACCAAGAATTGGAAAAGAAGGAGAGATTAATCGTAGGCATCCAAAGTTTAACTTGGGACCCTTTTCGTTCTTCCTAGTTAAACCATACAGTCAAAGGGCAGCACTCAAATGTTTAACCGATGTGATCGGTTATATGATTCCCAAAATTCATGATGCTACGTATTCAGCCCAACTACATTCTCGTATGAGTCACCCTCCAGAATTGCAACCAATGCTTGCTATCCGCCAGCTCAAACCAAAGGATGATCGGCCGAAACAGTATAATTCTACCAACTACAAACAGGTCTATTTCAAGGAGATTCTCATGATTTGATTATACCACCTAATAGCTTTTTTATTTCATAATCAGTTAGCTTAGATAGTATTTATAGACCCTTTCATGTCTTTAGAAAGGTTACTCAATTTTTGTATCAAACTTGAATAGGAAGTCACACTATTGTGCTTCTGATATATATTTTTTTATGAAGACTGGGCCTATATTCTGAATTTTAATGAAGAATATTTTGATGAGATATGCACTACTACTTTTTGTAAAAGTGTTTCTAAGTTGGAAGACGAAATCTGAATGCGATTGATATCAGGAGTGATCCAAATAACATATGGTACTATTATCTATGCTTTTGCTCCATTCTTTTATATTAATCAACATTTTTTAATCTTGCTATCATTGGATGTATGTATGTATTTTAACAACAATCCTTATATTTATCACTATTGAATGTTTAAGGAATGTTAATTTTTCAATCATATTTATGTCAATGATATATGAAGAATAGTGTAATAATGTTTTAATGATTACTTTGTTCAACTACTTGAACAAAGTAATTATCATATGAATGAATGTCTTAGTTTATCAATGGAGTCATCTATATGCCTATTTGTAAACAAAGATCATCAAAAATTACACTAAAGCGGAAATTTCCCGGGATAGATTAAGTTGTTCTTTAATTTTGCAATTTAGAATAAATCATCCATCATTATCATTAGATAATAGAAATTCAACCACTTATCCATCCTATTTACAAATCATTGGGAAACTGGTCCCATTATATCCAGTCAGAGCCACCACACCAAACGGAAAAAGAGCTGCCTTTAACGTCCGGACCGGGTGGTTTTCCCCGATGTTGATGCAGTGATTTTCGAGGCATCAACACTCTCATAACTAAAATATGGGTTCTATGATTAGATATTATATGATACATGTGATTTGGAATGCTATGATAAAAAGTAAATGTTTTATAATCTTGTTGAAGTATCAATACAAATAAATATCTTTTAAATGATTAGTTCAACTTGTTAGGGTAATTTTTTTTCTAAGTAAAATGCATTAACACATATATTTCATCATGATACATGATCTAGTGTTAATATTAAAAACACAAACAAACTTCTGAAGTCTGATAATTAAACAATATAAGGGTGGTATTTATTTTTGTAAGATGATAATCACACTATTAGAAACCAATAAGGACATTATTGATGTTGACACTTTTAAAAGCTAATAATCATGTTTTTATACCATTATTTAAATCTACATTGTCAGTAGGGAATCTATATTTAATGAAATGGGCATTTGGACATCTATTTTGCAATTTCTTTTTTCTCTTTTTTTCTTCTCATTTATCTACGAGTATACCATATTCTAATTTAAAAAATTAGGCCACAACATAATTCAACTACCACTTTTATCAATTTTTCTCTTTTTTTCTTCTCATTTATCTACGAGTATACCATATTCTAATTTAAAAAATTAGACCACAACATAATTCAACTACCACTTTTATCAATATTATCTTGGAAGTAAATTATGACAATAAAGAGGTAGATATGGTTAACATCCATTCTTAAAGATAACATTGAGTTGGAGTTTGGTTTAATTATATGGATCTAAGAAATTCAATGCAAGCCTCACACAATCAACTTCTACCTCAAGTTCATGGAAGGCTCATTGGTTAGGCATTCTCGAAATAAGTGAACCTTTATTCATGTGAAAAATCATCATTCTTCATCATTGGATTTAAATCTTTTTGGAAAATATAAACTAAAGATATTAGTAGATAACTATCAATAATAAAAAATTACCAAAAAAAAATAAATCTCAACAAAATAAATATAAAACAGTGTAAGGAACCTTCTCTAGTGGAATGACCATTTCATTTTTTAGTGTAATTTTAACATGAATATTTCAACCTGTATTCAATAAACGGTTAATTTTTTATTGATATAATTGAGAGAGTAATTGGATCAAACTTTGTAAAATTGGACGAAGGGAAAAAACAATTGATTCAATAGAACTCAAAAAGAGGAGGAAGAAGGTCTTCACTTTCCATATTCAAATAGAGAAAGAGATATTAACAAAGTTAAAATAATAAAATTAAAAAGCACCTATACACTTTAACTTTAAACAATTAAATTTTCCTTTTTAAATAAATTTTTTATTTTTTATTTTACTTTTATATCAATACACAAAATTTTGAATAAAAAAATAAATTCAATGTAAGTCACTATGTATAAATCATCACTATATCATTCAATTCATGAATATAAATCATCGAATTCAAAAATAAATAAATAAAAATAATATATATATATATATATATATATATATATATATATATATATATATATATATATATATATATATATATATTATTTTATATAAGGAACGAAAAATACAAAAAAAATTCTCAAAAGAAATGAAGGAGATATTACATTAACAATGTACCTTTGCTTCATGAAAGAGCTATTACAGTAACAATATACTTCTACCTCATGCATGTGATTGATGTTCTACATACCCCTTACTTGGGTTCCTCTAAACATATTTTCCATAACATCCAACATCCGTTGAGTTGGTAATCGCATCCAAAATAAAAGAGCTTAAAATTGTCATAACAACTTTTGGCTTGATCATTGGAGCAAAGCTAGCTACATAACAATTACGTGGAGAAAAGGCCTTTAAAGAGCTCCCTATTTCTTCGAAAATAATCCTATTTACATCATAAATTAGGGATTTTGGGTTATTTTATATGTGTAAAATGAAATTATATATATACACACATTCCAGATTGATCATTGATTAATTTTATTAATAGAAATGTTAATATATACAATCTAAAAGGTGGCTTTTGGGATTCACATTCCTGGATTTCTTTTAAGTTATTTATACATTTATATAAATTCTCTCAATTTGGGAGGATTAAGTGTCCAAAATTCGTCCTTTAATCTGAAGGGATGTTTGTGAGTCCAAGTATCATTTTGAATCTTTCCAAATTTCTCTTCCAAGCATGTTGGTGAAGATGTCCGCAATTTGCTCATTTGTGGGACAATATCATAGATGAATAGTCTTGGCCTCAACATGATTCAAATTAGATGATACTTTGTATTGATATGTTTGGTTTGATAATGGAATTTTGGATACTTGGCCAATTTATTTGTACAATTATTGTCAATTAGAAGAGGAGTAAAGTGCATTTGTTTCTCATATGCCAAATCTTCAAGAATTTTCCGGAGCCACACAATCTCTTTGGTTGCTTTTGCAGCTGCCACATATTTTGCCTCTATTGTGGAATCTACTGGAACTAACTGTTTGTGTGAGCCCCACGAGAAAGCTCCTAATCTAGGACTCATAACATAACCTGAAGTAGATACTCCATTTTCCTTATCTCTATCAAAGTTTAAATCAGAAAATTCAATTACGTTGAAGTCATCCACTTGTTTATATTTGAGGTCAAATTCTTGAGTTCCTTTCAAGTACTTTATAACATACTAATGTCCTTCACAAGGTTTTTGCATAAACTTGGAAATGATTCCAACAACAAATTAAATATGTAACACCCTCCTCCCACATTTACCAAAGTTAATCGGTCCACTAGAGTAAACATGTGGTGAGAGGTTACTACGATCTGATTCAAATCCCCATGTATAGTTAAGGAAGTGGAACCAACATAACACAACCAATCTGACCTTCTGAACATGTCATAGAAGTTACAGGAGCCAACCAACCCTTCCAGATGATCGACCCCTAAGACAACTTGACAGTTCACTTCCCTAAAGCCTCCATTGCTCCCATGATAGGGGCATGCATGTGACTAGGGCCCTCCAGTCGCTTTCACAACAAGGGCATGCAAGGAACTAGGGTATTTTTTAGCTAGTTCATAGTCAACGACCCCAGATTCTATGCCATTTTTTCAAGGCCAGGTCTTAGGCCACTTCCTAGAACTTCATGGAACTTCAAGAAATGAAAAATAACATCAAAACAATGATATAAATGCAAATACTTAAACAAAGACTTGAATGGACCCCTACTAGCCTTGATAAACATTTCATCAAACATGCCACAAATATGCATTCTACAGGTTATAACAATAGATCTGAGTATAGGGGTTTCATACTTATCTAAGAATCGCTAAGAAACATTGATGGCTTATCTCATTAGCTACATTATCGTCTATTAGGTCATATATTCATTGCTCATTCATTTACAAATCAAAACATGATGAAATCCATACACCATCATTGTCATAAAACATGCTCATAACTAGGATATAACTGACATAAATAGCAAGGATATAACAACCATAAGAACCACATATAAATAAGTATATTTACTCATAAAATACAAGAGGAAAGAAGATCTTATTAACATATGAAAAATGCAGCCATGTCTAGGACTTCCATGAACCACCCTACCATAGACTAGGTTGAACCAAATCTCTCTTTCAGCTAGTCGCCCCCGTGCCATATTCTAACCATGAATGTGGGATCTCATAGAATAAACCAACCAAAACCAAACCATGGATTCTAGAGGCCAAAACACCTCAACCCTAAACCAATGATTCCACCTCACGGTCAGACATCACTAACCATCACTAGATCAGTCTCTACCCAGGCTATCTAGGGCTCCAGAGTGTTTGTTCCAACATGACTTCCAGAACTAGTAACTCAACTCGTGGTTGCTACCAGGCTCTAGAGCGTTTGTCCAACCAAGGATCCAATACTAATAAATCAACCCACAACTGTTGTTGGGCTACAGAGTGTTTTCAACTAAGGCTCCAGGACTAGTAACTCAACCCACCAAGGGCTCCAGAGCGTTTTTCCAACCAAGACTTCCAGGACTAGTAACTCAACCCAAGTTGTTACAATACTTCTAAAATGTTTGTCCAACCAAGGCTTCTAGGACTAGTAACTCAACCCAAGATGTTACAGAACCTCTAGAGTGTTTGCCGAACCAAGGCTCCAGGAACTAATAAATCAACCCATAGCCATAAAAACATGAGCACCAATCAAAACAAATGGGAAAATCCACAATCACCATGGTTATCCAGAAAATGGAAAGGCTAGGAAAAACCTATGTCAATCCAGGAAATCCTCCATGCCAATAACAGATCATGACCAAGAAACCACATGCATATGCCATGCATGCCATAACTAGCAAGGAAATCATACATGCAACTTGGTACCTGCAAGAAAAACCTGTTGTAGCTACTGATTATGATGTCCTCTTGCACTTTCCTACTCTTTCTTTGCCTTCTTGCTCCAAAACTCCAAGTATGCTACACTTCGCCAAGAGTGCTCCAAGAAAAATCTAAGTGTCCAAGAGTATGAGAGAGAGTAGAGAATGAGAGATCCAAAACTGAATTGACAAAAGTTTAACACTGAAAAAATCTACCAACTGATCCATAGAAGCCCTTTTATTAATGAGGCTTATATTTTCTTCATTTTCCATTATTTTCTTTCATTTTCCTCCTCACATGCAACCTGTAACCTTTCACCTTCATTTTATCCTAATTTCCATCATTTTCATAAATAAATGCCAATAAATGCCTCTTTTCCCTTCCCATGGCTTTTCCATTGCCTTAGCCATATTAAATTGAAATGGACACCCCTCTAGGATATTTTTTCCACCATTCAGATTGGAATACGTGTCCCATGACCTTGGTCTTATATTTTTTTTTACATGAATTTTTACCAGGTTTGTTACAGAACCCTCCCCTTTGGGGGAACACCGTCCTATGTGTTCAATGACACCTACAACTAACAATATTTTTGTAAGAAAAACATACTTCCCATGGAACTTTATAACTTATCTCATTACATTATCTGCAACGACCACTACTAAATCATGGCAAACATACTGTTTAGTGGAGTTTTATAACAAAACTCATTATGGTATTGACAATAATAACCATATATATTCATGCACATTTTCTTCATCCAATAAATAATCATACTGTCTATGGAGCTTTATAAACCAACTCGATACAATATTTACAATAATATACACATATACACATGCACATTTACACAACTAGCAAATAAAAGGGTATGATGCCTACATCAATCAACAAGGGAATTCATAGGCTCACACCTCCATCCTCATAGGCTCACACATGTATCAATCAATCTATTGCCAAAGTCAAATTTGCATCCAATGTTAAGCGCTACAATCCTGCACCATTTTTCCTCTCAGTGAACAGTTTCCTGCTCATTGTTCTAGGGCACATTCCCAATGTGCATCTAATTCTATCTGGCAATGCCAATGACCAAACAAACACATTCCCCGACCTTCCCATTCTCTGCTACATAGTCCCTTGGGCAATTTGGTCACCCCCTTTCATGTAGTCACATACCTTCCAAGTTCCACGGGCATCCCCTTCTCTGCCTCACAATCCCTTGGGCGACCCTTCCCTTGGAAAGGTTTCCTCGCATCGGAAGTCCAAAAACCAAAGCATATCCCTACCTCAAACCATCATAAGGGTCATAGCATGCTCATGGAAATCAATGGACACTATTGGGTACCAATGTCCAACAATGGTCCTGCTCTCGAAGTGCTTTACTAGCATGATGTTGCCTATTCCAATTCCTTTCATTGATGCTGTTAATTCTTGCAGTCGGTTTCAACCATCCCAAACCAGGAATTGCATGCTTTCCTATGCCAAGCACATAATTTCCATTAGATTCAAAATAAATTGAAATAAATTCACATCATACCTCATTGGTAGGTCATCAATAAGGTACACTTGCAATCCTATTTACTTCCTGTCACAACAAGTCAAACTAGACGTTTGATCAAATCATCATGTATAAACATATCACATCCAGTTATCTCAAAACAAAACCATCATAATCAAAATTATAGATCACAAGTAACCATCATAAACCATAATCTTAGATCACATGCATAATAAAACTAGAATAAAATATCGATACTTATCATTTAATCAACCCTTTAATTCTACCTTTATCCTTGGTCATTTTCGTCCACACAAAGGATTGGTTGCCACACCCAGCAAACACCCAATGCCTTTTTCTTTCCAATCACGTACACATACATACAATGTACATCACACACATATGTCCACACACAATGTACGAAACCACACAATGGATACACCTACACCTGATATACATCATGAAACATATACCTACACCTGGTGTACAACACAACACAATACATACTCTTACATCCGGTGTAAAACACAATACAATACATGTACTACACATAGTACAACACAACAAATACACATGCCACGATACCACAACTACACAATGCACATACATAGTACTGGATGTCTGTAATGCAACATGTATGACATGCACACAATACCACAAGTACACTAGTACCATATGTACAACATGTACACAGTACCGCCTGAAAAACGCATGCACAACATCACATGTACATGACACCACCTGCACAACATGTACACAACACCACATGTACACCGCATCACATGTACAACATATACACAATACCACATGTACACAATACCACATGCACGACATGTACACGACACCACATGTACAAAATTCTACATGCACAACATGTACACAACACCACATGTACAATCATGCACACAACACCATATGTACATAGTACCACATGTACAACATACACACAACACCCTATGTGCATAGCACTGCATATACAACATGTACATAGAACCCTATGTACAAAAAATTTCATATCCAACATGCACATAGCACCATATGCACACAACATTGCATATCCATCATGCGCACAATACAATATGCACACAACACTGCATATCCGACATGTACATAGCACCATCTATACCCAACACTACATATGCAATATGCACACAACACCTTATATATAGCAGGCACACACCACCATAGGTACAATCATTGAATGTACAATATGCACAATATATACACAATAATATCACTACACACCCAAAACCACATCGTCTCTACCAAGAAACCTTGCTATCAATGTCTCTCCGCCATCCATGCTTATCCTAGCATGCTGCAGATCACGCTTTTTTCCTTCCACTGATGTATCCCTCAACATTATGTATCCATAACATAAACATAGTCATAATACAAGCATACAATATCAAGTCATATCCACATGATATTGACCTTTTACATTTTTCATGACTACTCTTCCCACTTGATTCCTCATAAATTAGGAACCTCTTCATGCTATTCACCTGCATAAGCAATCATTCCTCCACAAGAATGATCCCTAACAACCCTGTTAGACAATGAAATATAGGCATACAAATATACATATAAAAATCAACATAAAACAACCATGATCCCTGATGACACTGTCAGATAACTACATACATACATATATATACATATATAGACATTAAGATAATCACAATCACAACATAATTACCAAATATCACAAGGTTAAGGTTAAGAGAACTCCCTTTATCCGTGCACAACATTGAGAAAAACAGTTCCCAACATAGCTAAGGCATCTAACACCTGAAATCACTTTAATTTACCTTTCTCATGATTGTCCTACCACTGTCCATTTACACCAATGGACCCAACCAATCCAATTGACTGTCATACTCTTGCCTTTAGCTTCCCTTATACATGCACCAACTTCATCTGAGTCTTACATTACCTATTGGGTTTAATTCAAATATTCTCGAGTTCCATCAGCTTTCCTCTTTTCCAAACCAATTCCCAAGAACCTAAACATAAAAAGGCAAGAACAAGAAAGAAACCAAATGAAAACCATGAAAACCAATAACAATACAAAAACACAAATAAAGTGGTATGGCCATACACCAGACGTAAACAAAGTTGCAATCAAGTGCAACAAATCACAAGGGACCAAAGCAAAAGACTAGCAATAAACACCATAACTCAATCCCCATGGTTCCCAAAGCCTCCAAGGGAAATCTCAACCTGAGCCTTCTTCGAGACTTCATGTTTTTTTTTTCCATGCAATCCCCTGCATCATACTATCATAAACACATAACTGTCAGTGCATAAATAAACATAACACCAATTACCTTACCTTGTTGTGCCAAGCACGCTACCTTGTAACCGAACACATCCATGCCATCTCTCAAGGGACTCCAATCCCTTGACGAATCCAGCTATAACTAGAAACTAGCTGATATACCTATCAAATACATGTTCATGACTATGACACATATCCACATAATGTCAGAAAAAATCAAGGTTAATACGACTTCCTGTATGCAAAGCACTTATTCATTTCAAATTAGGGTTTCCAAACATAGCCAAAGTAATTCTTAACCATTTCCTTTCTTTTGCCTTTTTTACCTTGTTGAAATTGAGTCTTTCTTTGTACTGTCACATCACCCAACTATTAGTTATGTAAACATATCAATTACTACCTTGTCATGCTAATACCAAGCATGTTTCCTGCAACTGTTTACACATGTCAGTCACATGTTCCACAAATCAAGGCATCATGTCTATGAATTTGAAACCAACCTTTACCAAGGCTAACAACCATGTCATCCTCAACAATCAACTTACATTCATAAGTCATTATACATAATACTACAACTATCACCTTCTTACACTCAAGTACATATTAGTTGTCTCAACATATAATGTGTTAGTAAAACAATCTTAAAACAACACCATTCATTCATGCAATCTTATAGAAACATACTCATATCATGCAAGTAATCAAACATTCAAACAATAGATAAATGACATAATAGACACCAAACACTCAAACACCAAATAAACGACATAATCAAACATTCAAACACCAAGTAGATGACATAAGAAAACTCATACCTTGATGTATCTCAGGGGAGGCTATCTTGTCTTCAAGACCAACTAGATTAGCTCTATATATATATATCAACATTTAATCATCATTTGAATCATTATCTAGTCATCAATGCATGACCATACCGACCACATACCATGACCTCATGCATGACAACTACAACCGTATCAATGTACGCATAATAATATATAAGCACTAACATGCATAAGTAATGCATAACCGACATACACTCATGATGAACGCATACAACAACAACACCATCAACTTCCACATGGTGACATCGCTGCAACTATGAACACCTCCATGCATATGAAATGAGCACATAGACCACAAGCATAAGGAACACATATATGCAATCAACATGAATGCATGACCAACACACCGCCCATCCAATTCAAGGGGTGAACCATGCTCTGATACCACTCTGTAACACCCTCCTCCCACATTTACCTGAGTTAACCGGTCCACTAGGGTAAACATGTGATGAGAGGTTACTACGATCTGATTCAAATCCCCATGTACAATTAAGGAAGTGGAACTGACAAAACACATCCAATCTAACCTTCTGCACATGTCACATAATCTACAGGAGCCAACCAACCCTTCCAGGTAATCAAACCCTCAGAAAAATTGACACTTTGCTACCCTGCAGCCTCAATCACTCCCATGACATGGGCATGCATGCGACTTGGGCCCTCCATTCACTCTCACAACAAGGGCATGCAAGCGACTAGGGTCTTTTTCAGCTAGTTCAGAGCCAGCGACCCCGGATTCTGTGCCGTTTTTTCAGGGTCAGGTCTCAGGCCACTAGCCAGAACTTCATGGAACTTCCAGAAATAAAAATTAACATCAAAACAATGATATAAATACAAATACTTGAACAAGGACTTGAATGGACCCTTGCTAGCCTTGACAGACATTTCGTCAAATATGTCACAAATATGCATTCTACATGTCATGTTACAGATCTGAGCATAGGGGTCTCATACTTATTTGAGAATCTCTAAGAAACATTGATGGCTTATCACATTAGTTTCATTATAGTCTATTAAGTCATATAATCATTGTTCATTTATTTACAAATAAAAACGTGATGAGATTCGTACATCATCACTGTCATAAAACATGCACATAACTAGCATATTATCGATAGAATAGAAAGGATATAACAACCATAAAAACCACATATAAACAAGTATATTTACCCATAAAATACAAGAGGAAAGAAGCTCTTATTAACATATGCAAAATGCAACCAGTTCTGGGACTTTTACGAGCCACCTGACCATAGACTAGGCTGAACCAAATCTCTCTTTCATCCAGTCACCACCGTGCCATATTCTAAGCATGAATGTGGGATATCATGGAAAAAACCAACCAAAACCAAACCAAGGCTTCTAGAGGTCAAACCACCATAATCGTCAACCAGTGATTCCACCTCATGATCGAACATCACTAACCATCACTAGACCAGTCTATACCCAGGCTATCTAGAGCTCCATTCTTTTGTTCCAACTCGGATTCTAGGACTAGTAACTCAACCCACAACTGTGTCCAAGCTCCAGAGTGTTTTTCCAACCAAGGCTCCAAGACTAGTAACTCAACCCACAACTGTTGCCGGGCTCTAGAGAATTTTTCCAACTAAGGCTCCAACATTAGTAACTCAACCCACCAAGGGCTCCATAGAATTTGTCTAACCGAGGCTTCTAGGACTAGTAACTCAACCCAAGTTGTTATAGGGCTTCGAAAGCGTTTGTCCAACCAAGACTTCCAGGACTAGTAACTTAACCCAAGACGTTATAGGGCTTCCAGAGTGTTTGTCGAACCGAGGCTCTAGGAACTAATAACTCAACCCACAAACATAAAAACAAGAGCACCAATAAAAACAAATGGAGAAAACCACAATCACCATGGCTATCCAAAAAATAGCGAGCCTAGGAAAAATCTATGTCAATCCAGGAAATCCTCCATGCCAATGACATATCATGACCAAGAAACCACATGCACATTCCATGCATGCCAAAACTAGCAAGGAAATCATACATGCAAGTCGGTACTTTCACTAAAAACCCATCTTAGCTACTAATCTCGATGTCCTCTTGCTCTTTCCTACTCTTTCTTTGCATTCTTGCTCCAAAAATCCAAGTATGCCACACTCCTCCAAGAGTGCTCCAAGAAAAATCTAAGTGTCCAAGAGTATGAGAGAGAGAGTAGAGAATGAGAACTCCAACACTTAATTGATAAAAGTCTAACACTGAAAAAAGCTACCAACTAATTCTCAGAAGCCCTTTTATTAATAAGGCATCTATTTTCTTCATTTTCCATTATTTTCCTTCATTTTCCTCCTTACATGCAACTTGTGACCTTTCATCTTCCTTTTCTCCTAATTTCCATTATTTTCATAAATAAATGCTAAAAAATTCCTATTTGCCTTTCCCATGCCTTTGCCAATGTCGTTGCCAATTTCCTTAGCCATACTAAATAGAAATGAACACCCCTCTATGATGTTTTCCCCACCATTCTTCTTGGAATACATGTCCCATGACCTTGGTCTTATATTTTGTTTTACATGAATTTTTACCAGGGCTATTACAAAAATATCTAGTTTGGTAGTGGTGAGGTAGATAAGACTTCCTACAAGTTGTCTACAATTAGTTACATCCTCAAATTCATTTCCTTCTTTACATGTGAGATTAAATGTTATTCCATTAGAGTGGTCAAAGGGTTGCATTTAACCATGAAAAAATTTGTTCAATAACTCTCTAATGTACTTCTTTTGAGAGAGGAATATTCAGATGTTGAGTCACTTCAATGTCGAAACAGTAATGAAGATGCCCCAAATCCATCATCTCAAATCATTTATTCAATTATTTATTTATGATGGCACTATAATTTTCATTCTTCCCTATAATCAACAAATCATTTGCATATACCACAAGATATACACTAGTTTTACCAACTTTCTTGACAAATAAGGTTGCATTAAGATTAATGTGTTTGAAATTTAGTTTCAGAAGATGCTCAGTTAATTTTTTGAACCAGGCTCGCGGTTCTTGTTTTAGGCCATACAAGGATTTTATTAGTTTACATACTTTATGCTCTTGTCCCTTCACAACAAAACCATATGGTTGAGACATAAAAACATTCCTTTAAAGTCTCCATTCAAGATTTTTTTTTTTACATCCATTTGTTGGACTTTCCATCCATTTTGAGTTGCCAAGGAAAATAAAATCTGGATGGTAGCATTTTTTCTTGTGGGGGAAAAGGTATCCTCATAGTTGACCCCTTATTTATGTGCAAATATTGTTTCTATGAGCTTTTATTTATGTTTTTCAAGTGAGCCATCTGATTTATACTTGTTTATGAGGACCCACTAGCAACCAATTGGTTTGGTTTCAAAGGGAGTGTCCATCAACTTCTAGTTTCCATTATTTATGAGAGAATAATACTCTTTTTGCATTTCTTCTTTCCACTCATCATGAGAAGCAACTTATATAAAGGAATTTGATTCAAAATTTGTAAAAAAATTAATTTATAGTCATAAGAAACATCTATATCAATAGCTGAATCAAAATCATCTACATCACCTCCATTTTGTTTAGTGGAACTTCTAGTTCCTATCTTTCCAACCTCATCATGATGAAAGCCTTCAAGTGTTTTAGTGATCCATTTTGGAAGAATTTTTTGAGATGGTCCATACGGCTTTGTTGACTAAGATGAGGTTGCATCAAGATTTAGCCTTCCAATCCTCTCAATCACATCACTTAAACTATCTTCTTGATCTAAAGAAATGGTTGGAACTTCATGAGAGGGAAAAAATGCTTCAAATGGAGATTCCACAGATTGATCCAGGATAGGGATCCCCCCTTCAAGATGTGGAATCTCATTATCAAATTCCTAAGAACTTTTTCCATGAATGAATCTATCCAAATAATCAAGCTGTAGCTCAACAACATTTTCAATATTGGAAGATTCAAGAAAAATCACATATCTAGAAAGTATAACTTCTTATTTACCTCATCATAGAGATGATATGCTTTGGAGGTATCTGTGTACCACAAGAAGATACACTTTCAACTCCTTGCACCAAGTTTGTTTCTTTGTTTCTTAGGAATCAAGGCATAGTTGGTGGAACCAAAGATATTAAGATGCCTTACCGAAGGAATGTGGCCATACCACATTTCATAAGGAGTGTTGTTTCTGATAGCATGAGATGGACATATGTTTTTAATATATACTACACATAGAAATGTAGGTTTTAACCTCGTACAGAAATTACTTGCCTATGAATTCTAAGAAAAATAAATAAACAAATGCTAGAGCATAACACATAAAACACATATACACAGAGATTTTCCCCTAGATCCCAAAAGTGGGACTACCAGCTTGATTTTTCATTCTATTCCTTTCAATGTTACAATAAATATTTATATATGTTGAAGCATCCAATACCATGGACCGAAAACCATCGTGTCCAAAACCATGGATTGAAAACCATCGCGTCGAAAACCATCATGTCCAAAACCATGGACCAAAAAGCATCGCGTAGAAAACCATGTGCAAAAACCATGCACAAAACCATAGGTAGGTCTGCCCAACCTAATATAGGGTCCAAAATATTTTTTCCCGGGGCACTGCCCTAGACATCGTAGAAGGGGGCTACCCGCCCCCATCAAACCCCCTGGACAGGGGGGGCTGCTGCCCTCCCTATGACCCCCCCTCTGCGCAATAAATGCAACGAAGGGGGGGGCTCTGCCCCCCTCTAACCCCCCAGTTAACTACGTAGGCTAGTCGTGGAAAGAATATAACACAACCCAACATACTCCCACTTATTGTTTTCCTTCCACAGGGGGCCACAGGAGAGCTAAGTCATTTATCTAGCCCTGCAACGCCCATTGTTTCTCTACACCAAGAGAACTTCTCAGAGCTCACAGATTTTGTCAATGCATCTGCAATATTCTTCAAATTGTCCACCTTTACCAGCAACACCTTTTTTTCATCTATCATATCCCTCACAAAGTGATACTGAACATCAATGTGCTTTGGATTTGAATGATAAGCAGGGTTCTTTTCCAAGAAAATTGCTCCTTGGCTGTCACAGTCTATCCTTATAGCTCCCTATACTAACCCCATAATTGAACACAATCTCTGCAACCAAACTGCTTCCTTGCTTGCATTAGTGGCTGCCATGTATTCTGCCTCTGTGATTTATAATGCCACTACAGATTCTTTCTTACTCATCCAGCTGACTGCACCTCCAAATAGGTTAAACACATACCCACTTGTAGATCTTCTTTGATCGAGATCTCTAGCCCAGTCTGCATCAACAAAGCCACAGATATCCAAAACTCTATCCAATCCTGGTCTTCCTTGGAAGAACAAACCATAATCACCAATGCCATGCAAATACTTGAAAACCCGCTTCACTGCTGTCCAATGCTCCTTTCCTGGTTTTGACATAAACTTGCTCAATACTCCCACTGCATGTGCAATGTCTGGTCTAGTACAGACCATCGCATACATCAGGCTATCGAATGTACTTGTATATGGAACACGGGACATGTCCTCTTCCTCTTCTTGTGTCTTGGGACACTATTCAACAGATAACTTTACACCTATAGGAATAGGAACCTTCACTGGTTCACTATCCTACATATTAAACATTTACAATATTGTCTCGACATACTTAATTTTATTTAACCAGAGCTTTCTCTTTGCCCGATCTCTTTTAATTTCCATGCCCAAAATATAGTTTGCAGCACCAAGATATTTCATGTCGAATTTGGAGGAAAATTGGGTCTTCAAATCCTAGATAGTGATGGTTCCCTCTCCCACTGAGTGTTTCGTAAGAAAACTCATACCGAGCAATATCTTCATGCTAGTTCCCACCATTTCCCGGCTCATAAGTTGGGGGTTCTAAACACCCTTGCTACTCGTGCCTTAAGGATCTTTGATGATAAGAGCTTCGAAGAGGAGAAATCCCATCTCCTTAATGTCTTTGTTGAGAATGGTTATAGTAGGCACTTGGGTCAGAGGGCTTTCCTCAAAGCAGCTAAGAATTCGGTGGCTAAAAGAGATAAGAAGGAGAGGATTCCTGGGGTCCATCTTCCATTTGTTCAGGGGACTATGGATAGAATTGTGAGGATTCTTAAGAAGCATAATGTCCCCTCGACCTTTAGACCTCTCAACACCATTCGTAAGTCCCTCAGATCTGTGAAGGATCCTATCGACCCAAGGACATGAAAGGGGTTTATATTATTCCTTGTTCATGTGGGACTCCCTATATTGGTGAGACTGGTCGTTCCATTAATCAAAGGATTAGTGAGCACGCAGCTGACCTCAAGCATAGAAGAGCCAAGTCTTTTGCTTTAGCAGAGCATGTGGAGAAAACCAATCATCATGTCTGCATCGAGGAGGCTAGTGTGATTGCTAGAGTGTCCCATTTCCATCACCGGAAATTCTGTGATTTCAAACTAGCAACATATCATCCACTTACAAGACCAGATAAATAACACGATCACCAATTAATTTAAAATACACATAGTGATCTGCTTTGCTTCTGGTGAAGCCAAGTCCCCGTATAAATGTATAAAATTTCTGATACCACAACCTTGGTGACTGTTTTAACCCATACAGAGACTTATTTAACTTGCATACCAGTTCTTTCTTACCCTTCACCACAAAGCCTTTAGGTTGCTTCATGTAGATCTCCTCTTCCAGATCCCCGTGAAGAAATGTTGTCTTCACATCCATCTGTTTTACCTCAAAATCAAAAGAAACAACAATAGATAAAAGTAATCTAATAGAAGCTACCTTGGCAACAGGAGAAAAAATATCACCAAAATCAATTCTCGATGCCTAGGAATAATCTTTTGCTACCAACCGAGCTTTGGATTTCTCCACCTTTCCTTCTACATTTGTCTTCTTCTTGAACACCCATTTTCTTCCAATGGGTTTCCTTCCAACCGACAACTCCATCAGATCCCAAGCCTCATTTTTGTGCAAGGATGCCATTTCATCAACCATGGCCTCTTTCCAAAGTTTTCCATCCTCTGAATCTACTTCTTCCTTCACAGTTCTGGGATCATCATTAGTAACAGATAAAGAAAAATTGGAACAGAAAGAAGATGGACTATACCTTTACGGCTACCTTCTTTCTCGGACTGATTTTCTCACATCCGGAGTTTGTGGCAATTCATCTTCTGATTCCTCCTCTGTTGTAGAGTTAGATTCTTCCTCCTTAAGATCAAACTCTATCTTCTCAGGTTCCTTTGGTTGGACTTCATGTTTAATAACATCTTTCACCTCTCTGAACACCACATCTCGGCTGTACACAACCTTCCTTGTTACTGGGTTCCAAAGCTTATACCCCTTTGAACCATCCTTATACCTAGTAAAGATGCACTTTTTAGATTTACTATCCAACTTGGTTTTTCTCCTTTGGAACATGTACATATGCATCACATCCAAATACCCTTAGATGTGAAAAATAGGGTTTCTTACTAGTCCATACCTCTTGTGGAGTCTTATCCTCCAATGCTGATGAAGGTGATCTGTTGACCAGGTAACATGTTGTCTCCACCGTCTTTGCCCAGAATTCATATCCTAACCCGACACCACTAAGCATGCTTCTTGCCCTTTCCATCAACTTCTTATTCATTCTTTCTACAACTCCATTTTGCTCAGGTGTGTATGGAGTAGTCTTCTGCTGATACCACACTTCTTATAGAATTCTTCAAATTACTTGCTGCAAAACTCTCCACCATTATCTGACCTAAACACCTTTATCTTCTTCTCTGTCTAGTTTTACACCAAAGCTTTAAATTATTTAAACTTGTCAAAGACTTCAAATTTCTTCTTAAGGAAATATATCCATGTATTCCTTGAGAACTCATCTGTTAATGATACATAGTACACATACTTACCCAGTGATGGAACCTTCACAAGGTCCAAACACATCACTGTGCACAAGCTCTAATATCTGTTTCGCCCTCTTACCACCAGAGGGGAAACTCACCCGATTCTACTTCCCATATACACAATTTTCACAGAAATCAAAATCCATAGAGCTATTACTTATACCTTCTACCATACCTTTACCATGAAGTATTCGAAGGCCCTTCTCTCCAATATGTCCAAGCCTTCGATGCCACAACATGGTCTTCTCTCCAGAGACCACTAGATTTTCTGCTCCACTTTCAGGAACCACAGAACTGTTGCCCCCATCAATAGCAGTGCTACCTTGCAACTTGTATAGAGTTCCAATCCGAACTCCCCGTATCAATGCCAGTGCTCCCCGAACTATCTTGCATGTATCTTTCTCGAACACAATTTTTACACCTGCATCATCCAGCTTGCTTACAGAAATCAGATTTCTAACCAATGCAAGAATATGCAGAACACCTGGAAGTGTTCTAACCCTTCTACCTTGTAACTTCAACTTTACTTTTCCGCGACCAATGATTATAGCCTTCTTTTCATCCCCCAAGAAGATATCACCACCATCATATTTCTCATACTCGCAGAACCACTCTCTATGGGGAGTGAAGTGAAAGGATGCACCTGAGTCAATCAACCATGCTTCATGATCTACATGTGTACTTGAAGAAGCCAATTACACATCCCCACCTTCATCTGAGGTGATTTTCGCCTCTACAGAAGGAGCATCATCGGATCCCTTTCCTTTGTCAGGAGCTTTAGATTTACAGTCCCTTTTATAGTGCCCTTCCTTTCCATATTTCCAGCACACCACCTTTACAGGTTTTCCTGGAGATTTAGATCTCCCTCTAGATTTAGATCTCCCTCTAGGTTTAGATCTCCCACTCGATGACTTATTTTTGTTTATGTTCTGGGACTATCCTCATAAAAACAACGCATCACCATTCTGGCTCTCCATATTTTTCCGTCTCATCTCCTACATTAGCAAGGATGAGGCTATTTCATCAAACTGCAACGCAGTTGCATTGCTACCTATTGCAATAACCAGACTATCCCACGAATCTGGTAGAGAACACAATAAACTAATGCACTTATCTTCATCTGAAATTTTAATATCAACAGACAGTAACTGACTTACCACAATATTGAATGCTTTCAGATGCTCTGTCACCAAGTCTCCATCTTTTATCCTCAGTTTATACAACTTTTCCCTTGGAACAATTTATTCACTAGAGACTTATATTGGTACAAAGCCCGTAGCTTGTCCCACAAAGCCTTCGTCGTAGCTTCCCTTGATACATTCAACAATACTAAATCCGAGACACACAATCGTATTGTGCTCTTAGCCTTCTGTTCCAACTTCTTCCATTCTTCACTGGACACTCTCCTTGGTTTAGTACCTAGATCTACCACGATCCATTGATATTTATCCACCAACAGATCCTCCATCTTGAGTTTCCATAACTCAAAACTCTAACCATTAAATTTCTCGATCCCTATCTTTCGACTTCTCTCCATCTCCTCTCACCACTTGAATCAATCCCGCAGATCTCCCACTGAACAGGGTCTACCACAGGCCCGAGCGAAACCCCTCAGCAACAAAGGTGTCCCCTTGAAGCCAAAACAACTCCGATACCAAATGTAGGTTTTGACCCCGTACAAAAATTACCTACATATGAATTCTAAGAATAGAAAGTAAACAAATGCAAGAGCATAACACATAAAACACATCTACACAGAGATTTTCCCCCGGATCCGAAAAGCAGGACTACCAGCTTGATTTTTCATTATATTCCTTTCAATGTTACAATACATATTTATACATGTTGAAGCATCCAATACCATGGAGTGAAAACAATCACATCTAAAACAATGGAATGAAAACCTTCGTGTCCAAAACCATGTGCGAAAACCATTGCGTCCAAAACCATGTGTGAAAACCATGCACAAAATCGTAGGTAGGGCTGCCCAACCTAATATAGGGTCCAATTTCTTTTTTCCTGGGGTACTACCCCAGACCCGATAGAGGGGGACTCCCTGCCCCCCTCAAACCCCTTAGACAGGGGGGGCTGCCTCCCCCCCCTGTGACCCCCTCATTGCGCAATCAACACAATGAAGGGGGGGCTATGGCCCCCCTCTAACCCCCCCCCGTTAACTACGTAGGTTAGTCATGGAAAGAATATAACACAACCCAACAAGAAATACATCGACCCATAACATCAACTTTAAATTTTTCAAAATCATCATTGAATGAACCATATTTAGGATAATCCTGTTCGTTATTTCATATACACCATTATGTTGAGGATGATATGGAATCGTTCTTTTATGTTGAATCCCATGTTGGTGAATATAGTTTTCAAATTCATTCGAGGTATATTTTTTTCCATTATTAATATGAATGGAGTCAATATGAGATTGTGCATAATTTTCAATCCATGCATGAAAGTTTTTGAAAGTTTCAAAAGCTTCAAATTCACTCTTTAACAAATATACCCAAAACATTCTGGTGTAGTGATAAATAAACGTAACCATATATTTATTTCCATTTTTATAAGGAATAAGCATAGGGCCACACAAATAAGAATGAATAATTGCAATCTTTCTACATGTTATGGAAACAGAATCATGAATTGGTTGTTTGTTATGTTTCCCTAGGATACAAGCATCACATTTCTTTAGTTTCCTTGGAATTGTTGGAAAACCAATAACACCATTTCTCTTCAATAAACAAATACTCTCATAATTTAGATTTCCAAGTATTGCATGCCATTAAAGACTAGATGGAAAACCATATGCATAGTTCTGTGCACGAGAAGGCATTACTTGTGGCTTTAAGAATTTTTCTTCCTTTATTCCAATCATATCAAGTGTGTTGTTTGATTCTTTTCTCACCTCAACCTTTCCATAAAACATGTGAATGGAGTGTCCTTGCTATCAAATGCGAACCAAGGACAACAAGTTTCTTTGTGGCTATAGAAGGTAGAGAACATCATGCAAAATAAAGATAGGGAGTATAGGCAATTTGAGTCTAATGGTTCCAAGTCCTGATGGCTTGAGTCTTAGCTTATCTGCAAACTATATAGCTCCATCTACATTATCACTAAAGTTTTCAAAAAAATATTTCTTAAAGGTCATGCGTAGGTTACACCTATATCAAGTAGCCATGCATATTTCTAAGAAGCGAATGAAGTATGAAACAAATCTTCAATTACTCCAATATTGAAATGTGCAACAATATAACGAGTAGATTCAGGGGCTTTACCTTTCTATGGATATGGAATTTTACATTTCCCTTCATTTTGTTATTGTTGGATTCTATCCCAAGAGATATTGCATGTGGATGCACCATGTCCATTTATGTTTCAACAAATACAATTGTTACATCCCTCGTGAAAATTACATGTAATAAAAGTTAATAAAGGAAAAAACAATAAGCACGGTTGATGGGACACTTATTCCAAGTTGAATGTTGGGCAAGACATCCTAGTGGGTGTTCATTTGGTTGTTTATCGCTAAGTAAATTGGAAAAGGCAATGGCTAAGGCTTTGGAAAGGAAAATTGGCATTTTGGCACATTTATTTATAAAAATAATGGAAATTAGGAGAAAAAGGAGGTGAAAGGTCACAGGTTGCATGTGAGGAGGAAAATGAAGGAAAATAATGGAAAACGAAGAAAATAGAGGCCTCATTCATAAAAAGGCTTGTGAGGGTTAGTTGGTAACCTTTTATCAATTCAGTTTTGGATCTCTCCCATTATTCTCTCTCTATCTCTCACTTTTGGACACTTAGAGTTTTCAAATCCAATCATAGTAGCCTCTCGTCGCATGTTTACCTTGATTGGCTTGTTACTTAGGTAGATGTGTGAGGGGGGTGTTACAAAGTGGTAACAGAGCATGGTTCACCCCTTGTATTGGATGGGCGGTGTGTGTTGTTCATGCATGCATGTCAGTTGCATGTGTGTCTCTTACACTTGCATTCCATGTGCTTAATGTTGATCATGATGTAGTAAGGTTTTCATGAGGAACTTGATGATTGATTTTTTGGAATGCATCATCATGAGTATATGACTAGTTGTATATGGTTATATGTCACTTACATGTTAATTTAATGTCGCTTGACTACATCCTTGTATATATAGTGAATTCTTGAATGTTTTGATTACATGTATTAGTCTTGTAGGTCGATTACAAGAATTGATCACTTATGCTCGACTACATGTATTTATGTGTGTGTAGTTGATTAGGCATGTTGATGGTTGTATGTGGAAATGTGTACAATGGAGTAATGATTGTTTTCATGCATGAGGTCATAGCATGCATTGTTGATATGGCCTTGCATTGATGACTAGACCCTAACTAGAAATATGTTTATGTGTTGATGCATTTATTTGTGTATGTCTATATGATATTATGTTTATGTTATAAATGTATCACGATGATTGTTGATCTTGCAGACAAGGTATCCTCCCCGAATTATACTAAGTTACATTGATTTATTGTGATTTGGTTTATTTGAAATATTATGCATTGTAGGAAAGAGACCAAATGGCTAGCAAGGTGGTAGACTACATAGAATATCCTTATGAATCAGATGGGAAACGTGGTGTGGGGCACTCTTATGATTTGGTAGACACATTGAGAATCTTGAAGGAAGAGATAAGGATTTGTAAGGAAGATATTGAGAGTATCACATAGGCACAAGAGAAACAAGCAGTGATTAATGCTATACTTCTTCAGCGTTTTTCATAATTGCAGTGACAAGGGCCACTTCGGATAAGCCATGGACGTGAGGATAGAACTAATGTGGCATATGAAAGTAGGTCTCTAGGTAGACACAAGTTGGATATATATGACACGGTGAGAGATGGCAGGTTGTTGGACACTCTGGATAGAAGGGGTGCTGAGTACATGTACTATTCTAGTTATTTTTGTGATAGACATCGTGACCGTCGTCGCTATCATTCTTATAGGAGGAATGATAGGGGATACTTGTCAGATGAGTTTAATAAAGTGAAGCCACCTACTTTTGATGGAGATGTGAAGAAGCCAGAAGATGTGGAGGATCAGATACTTGTGATGAACAAATTCTTTGAGTTGCATAATTACACAGATAACTTGAAGGCAAGAGTAGCGATCTTCAGCTTGAAAGGTAAAGAAAAAATTTGGTGGGAAGATGTTAAGCGGGTCAAAGACATTAGGACATATGAATTGAGTTGGTGGGAGTTCAAGAGGCTTTTCAAGATGAAGTACTTGTCAGAGAGGTACTACGATAGTAAGGCCAAAGAATTCTATGAGCTAAAGATGGGATCAATGACAGATGAAGAGTACACAACCAAGTTTTTGGAGTTATTTAGTTATGTACCGTATCTTACTTATGATAAGGCTAAAGTTCAATGATTTGTCATTGGTTTTCCATTAACATTTAGAGATTGTATTGAGTATGATGAGCCTTGGTCACTTGAGGAAGTTATTGGGAAATTGAAGCATTGATATGGACAATCAAAGCCTAAGAATGAATCTCATCAAGGATGGAAGGGAAAATACAAAGGTAAAAGTAAATGGTAGACTAAGAGGACAAGGCCTCAACTACATATGAGAAAGAAAATCTGGCACCGCAAAAGATATTTAATGTAGCTATACAAGGACATGAGTTGTGGTAGCAACATAGAGGTGTTAGTACTGGTCGGTTGGAGTGTTGGATGTGTGACAAGGAACACCTTAAGAGAGATTTTCCACATAATCAGGGTGGTAGGCCTGGAATATATAGTGCACAGGAGTCGCAGACTGTTGGGGATGTAGGGAAAGCGATTCCTCATATATATGCAACAGTGAACAATAGACATGCATAACACCAGACATCTATCATAGAGATGGACGGTAAGCTTTGTGATCAAGTTATTTCTATTTTGATTGACCTTGGATCTAATTATAGCTATGTTAGTCCTAAATTGGTGGATAAGTGTGGTTTGAGTAAGGAATTGCATGCAGAGTCTTGGTTAGTGCAGTTGACTAGAGGTACAAATAAGTGAGTTCATTATTGGGTAAGAGCTTGCACATTTGACTTGAATGGTATGCCTATCGCAACACATCTGAATGTATTACCATTGGGATCATACAATATGTTGTTGGGCATGGATTGGTTGTATCTTCATAGAAACAAGGTATAATGTTATGACAAAGCTATTGAGTGTGTTGATGACAATGGGGAACCAAGAGTCTTGTAGGGTAAGAAGAAGGCCACATTAGTTAGGATGGTGACAACTATGCAAGCAAAGCGTAGTTGCATGAAAGGGTGTGTGTTATTTGCAATAGACATTTCTAGTGATAAGGGTAAGGAGGTTGAGGATGCAAATGTGTTGAGAAGGTACCCAGTTTTGCAGGATTTTCAGGATGTATTTCTTGGGGATATTATAGAGTTACCACCTCACAGGGAGGTATACTTTTCTATTGAGTTAGTGACAGGGGCATCTCCAACATCAAAAGCACCTTACCAGATGAGTACACATGAGTTGTTCGAGTTGAAGCTATAGTTGAAGGAAATGTTGGACAAGGGATACATTAGGCCAAGTGTATCACCATGGGGCACACTAGTACTGTTTGTGAAGAAGAAAGATGGAACTCTTAGATTATGCATCGACTACAGGTAATTGAACAAAGTGACTATCAAGAACAATTACCTTTTTCCAATGATTGATGAATTGTTTGATTGGTTGAAGGGAGCGGTAGCGTTCTCGAAGATTGATTTGAGATCCTGATACCATCCGGTACGCATCAAAGAGGAGGACATTTATAAGATTTCTTTCCAGACTAGGTATGGTCATTATGAGTTTGTTGTAGTTCCATTTGGATTAACTAATGCTTCAGCTACATTTATGTTCTTGATGAATAGTGTGTTGCACCCATATTTGGACAAGTTTATTACTGTGTTCATTTATGATATATTGGTATATTCTAAAAATGAGGAAGAGCATGCCAAGCATTTAGCAGCAGTGTTGAGGTTGTTGAGAGAGAATCAGTTGTATGGTAAGCTCAACAAGTGTAGTTTCTTTCACAGTGAGGTACATTACTTCGGGCATGTGGTCTCCAAGGAGGGAATTGCAGTAGATCCAGAGAAGATAAGAACCATCATGGAGTGGGTAGCTCTTAAGAATGTGGATGAGGTGAGATCTTTCATGGGTTTGGTAGGCTATTACAGGAGGTTCATCAAGAACTTGCCACAAATTGCTTATCCTATCACATCATTGTGAAGTAAAGGTAAGAAGTTCGAATGGACAGAGGAGTGTGAGGCTAGTTTTGAGCATCTCAGGTAGTTGTTGGCACATACACTAGTGTAAAATATTGCAAATATGGACAAAGAATTTGTAGTATGAACAAATGCTTGCAAGAGGGACTTGGTGGAGTCCTTATGTAGGATGGAAAGGTGGTATTCTATGAGTCACAGAAACTGAATAAGCACGAGTAGAACTATCCCACGCATGATCTTGAGTTAGCAACGATTTTACATGGATTGAATATGTGGAGACACTATCTTCTGGGCATGAGATTTACATTGATGAGTGATCACAATGGCTTACGATATCTATTTGACCAACCAAATCTGAATGGTAGGCAAGCTCGATGGCTGACTACAATTAGTGAGTTTGATTTCGAGATCCAATATATCAAAGGTAAAGAGAACAAAGTGGCAAATGTTCTTAGTGGGTAGGTACATGTAAATCACTTAGCAACTGTGAGCTCCTATGGGATAGATCTACAAGATAGGATCTTATGGGCAGATCAGCAGGATGTCAAATATATGGATATTGTGCACAGGTTTTAGTAGAGCACAAGTACAGGTACATGTACAAGTATAGGTGATAGTATAGGTACAGGTGCATGTGATAGTATAGGTACAAGTACAAGTGATGGCATGTATAGGTAGTGGTATAGGTATAGGTGAAAATGTAGTGGATGGATTGGTCAGATTCAAAGATAGGATATATGTGTTCGATAACAGTGAGCTCCAGAAGGTGATATTGAGTGAGTTTCATGAGAAACCATATTCAAGTCATCTAGGTTATCGGAAGACATTGACTACAGTAAAGAAATTTTATTATTGGCCGAATCTGAAGAGGGATGGAGTAGAGTATGTGGCTGGATGCTTTGATTGTCAATGAGTGAAAGCAAAGTGTAAACATGCAAGTGGACTTCTACAACTGATTACAATTCTAGAATGGAAATGGGAATTAATTTCCATGGAATTCATCACACGGTTGTCGAAGATAGTGAGACAACATGATTCCATCATGGTTGTTGTGGATAGGCTAACAAAGGTTGCACACTTCATTCCAGTGAAGTCTACATTCTTAGCTAGCGATGTGGCATGGGTATTCATCAAATATGTGGTTAGACTACATGGTGTTCCGAAGAATATTGTGTCAGATAGGGATGCGAAGTTCACTTCCAAGTTTTGGAAGGAGTTAATTGTAGGTTTGGGCACAGAGTTGGCCTTCAGGACAACTTATAATCCACAGACAAATGGATGGACAGAGAGGGTCAATAGGATATTAGAGGACATGTTGAGGATGTATGTGATGCATCAACAGTGGAAGTGGGAAGAGTATCTCCCTTCGGTAGAGTTCACATACAATAATGGTTATCAGGAGTCACTTAGGATGAGTCCTTTTGAGGCATTGTATGGGCGGATTTGCAATACTCATATCAGTTGGAGTGATCCATTCAACAAGGTGTTGATTGGATTAGATATGTTGGCAGACATGGAATAGGAAATGCAGGTGATCAAGAAGAATCTTAAGGCAACACATGATAGGCAAAAGAGTTATGTAGATAAAAACAGGTCGTTTAAGGAGTTCCAGGTTGGGGAACATGTGTACTTGCACATCAAACCAAAGAATATCTCCTTGTGGATTAGATCATGCACCAATATGGCACCATAGTTTTGTGGACCCTTTAGTATCATTGAGAGGATTGGGCCAGTAGCCTATCGACTTCCACTACCCTTCGGCAGTGAAAGTCCATGATGTTTTCCATGTATCTTTGCTTAAGAAGTATGTTAAAGATGTTGATCATGTGATTGAATGGTTTGTATTACAGGTGGAGCCAAATGGATAATTCCAGCTGGAGCCTCAATGCATATTGCGGAAAAAGGTGCTCATGCTCCAGAACTGAGCAATTGAGCAAGTTAAAGTGTAGTGGAAGCCCTTTGGGCCCAGTGAATCTACATGGGAGATGGCAGATCAGATGTGGGCTATGTATCCTTCCTTGTTTGTCGGTTGAGGCAAAGCAGTTTTGGCTTGGTGTTTTGGTGTGATGTTGGTATACGCCTTGGTATATGTTATGGTATATTTTTTGATGATTTTTCTATATGTACATATGTATATGAATGTAAATACCGCCATGAACTATGTTATAAATCTTCATTAAGCAGTATGGGTGTCATGTCATTATGATGTCATGTTATTAAGTTGTTGTGTTGGTTTTCTTTTCAGTAGGGTGATAATTATAAATACTGCATCGATCTATGTTATAAAGCTCCATTGGCAGTATGTTTTTTTTTCAATGGTTTTGCTAAGGTCTTGGTGTGGTTTAACACCAAGTATGATGTTCCACAAGGGGGAGGGTTCTTTTATAAAAATGGTGAAAATTCCATGTAATAAAAGTTAATAAAGGAAAAAATAATAACCAAAGTTGATGGGACACTTATTCCAAAATGAATGTTGGGAAAGACATTCTAGTGGGCGTTCATTTGGTTGTTTATGGCTTAGAAAATTAGCAAAGTCAATGGCCAAGGCTTTGGAAAGGAAAAATGGCATTTTTGGCACATTTATTTATAAAAATAATGGAAATTAGGAGAAAAAGGAGGTGAAAGGTCACAGGTTGCATGTGGGGAGGAAATGAAGGAAAATAATGGAAAATGAAGAAAATAGAGGCCTCATTCATAAAAAGTCTTTTGAGGACGAGTTGGTAACCTTTTGTCAGTTTAGTTTTGGAGCTCTCCCATTATTCTCCCTCTCTCTCTCTCACATTGTTGGACACTTGGAGTTTTCTTGGAGCATTTTGGCATTTGAGAAAGAAAGGCAAAGAAGGCAAGAGGAAGCAATGATCAAGAAGGGAAAGGCAGGATCAAGCAACTACAATAAGATTTATTGCAGGTATGGATTTACATGTGTATTTTCCTTGCTAGATTTGGCATGCATGGTATTGCATGTGGTGCTTTTTTTGTTGTGGCATGGGTTTTTCTAGGTGCAACAATGTTTTCAACCTAGTCTTTCCATTTTGGGATAGCCATGGTGTGATGGGGTTCTCATGTTTTGGTTGAGTTGGATTACTGGATGGATTCGAAGCTGAGTCGGGTGGATCTCCAAATGATAGATCACATGGCCTAGTGGTCCCTGAAGTTGATTGTGGATCACGGTAAAGCCACTGTCCTAGTGACCCATGAGTCAGACTGTGTGTTGCATAAATCTAAGATTCTGTTGCCTTAGTGGGCATGGGAATCCTTGCCAATGAATAGCAGGATATATGGTAAAGCCACTAGTTCTGATAGTGGAACGTTATAGTCACTACCACTTGCTCCTCCAAAGAGATATACTAGCTCTGCATAATGGAGAAGCCAAGGCTCGTTACAATATTGTCCAAGCTCTCTCTAAGGTACTCCTATCGGAAGCTTGGCTGATGAAAAGCCTCTACAATGAGTTATGAGGGACTATATATAAAAAAGGGTGGGATGGCCCTTGAAATTTCCCTTTTGTGACAGTTCATCTATCCTCATGAATCTTCATCTACTCTATGACTGTTACATCCAACTATCGACAGTTGAACTTCCACTTGACAAGACATTACATACAATCTGCACATGTACCCATGTGAGACAAAATAGGCTTGAGCAAGCCATGCAAGACATCACTATGACTTGTACAACCGTGGGAAGACCAGCTCTTCAACATCCTCACGGTGGTTGAAAGTAGCGAACTGATGCCAAGCTTGGTAGTCCGCGATGGTGTCCATGTACTCTAAGGTGAAATATTTCTAGAAACGAACTCTTACCTCCATAACATCCGGGTAAATTTCTCAAGCTCCTCTATCGAACTCATTTGATAACATGCACATCATTGTCTTGAGTGCGGCCATACCAGTGACATACTGATGCATGGTGTTTTCACTGATCACCAAGTCTAGGCTGGTGGCTATGCGCATCAAGCCATCAAAGTACGAGTCAAGTTCTAGTCGGACTTGTGCCTTTGTCTTCACCTAGGTGAGTGTCCTAATAGATGGGATCACATGTGTGCGCACAACAACATCCATGCTCCTGAATACCCGTGCATGGGAAGCCTATAGACTAGTGATGAGCTGCAAGAGATCTTCATAGTTCCAGATCTGACTCCAGATGCGTGCCTTCAGCTCAACTGCTCTAGGCTTCATCATCTTGGGAAGTGTAACGGGGCTCCCTTGTATCTCATTGTCCATGTTTGCATGTAGTCAACAACGACATGCACGTTTGACAAGACACGTGCTCTCCTCACACATCGTTTCTACGAGCCGTTGAGATGGACAATTGCCTTATGTATGGTACCAAACATGGAATACAACGCTCGCATGATTGTGTCAAGGGACAAAACTTCATCTAGTATTGCCTTCTTCAACTCTTCTCGGGCGGATTCTGTAACCAGTTCTCCTCCCTATTTGGGTGTCTTTAACTCCTTAGCCATTTGCTCATTCTCAGCTATCAAGAAGTGAAAACTCGAGCTAGTGGTTTTGGCATATGCTCTGGTAGCATCGACCAATGCTGCTGGATGCTTGTGCACGTCAGATACGATCACTCATTACTTAAACTATGTAGGAAATGTGTGATCATCTAGAGTTGACACTCTGCGAGATTGCACAACTCTATGTTGGGACTCATCGAATGAGATGTTGTGCATCTCTCCCTCCGGATTGTCTCCAAGGATTTGATTGTCCCCTTGGCCGCTTGGGACTTGCTCCTCTTCTGGATCTAGTGAAGCTGGTAGGTTAGCCTCTTAGTGGTGAGGCATGAGGTCGATGTCTTGCTCTAACTCCTATTTCTCCATGTCTATATCCATCTGCTCAAGTGATTGTTTAATATCTTGAGCAAAGTCATACTCCTGTGATTGCTCACCCTCTCTGCTTGGTGCGAGCTGTTCGGATGAGTCAACCAACTGTACAGGAATAGTTTCATTTGTCTATACATTTTGCACTCCCTAATGTACCTATTCTTGCTGTGCTTCCTTCTCCTATCTACACAAATCTTGTTCCTTCCGGAGTTTCTCCTTCAACTCATGCAACTCGTTCAATGTTTCCTCCATTCTCCGGTTTTCTCTTTGCCTTTATGTGATCTTCTTATCGCGTTGTTGCCTCTTCACCTATATTGTCAAAGCTATTTTTTGCACAAGTGGGTATGCTAAGAACTTGCAGCTTTGCTCTGCTTCCTTGCTGTTGACAATCTTCCTTGTGCCTTTGTCGCACATTGGTATGTTTACCTCTTTTGCTGATGTTGTTGGTGTTCTCCTGGATGCTGCTTCACGCTACTTTGCTAACCATTCCACAACGATGTTGACCAGTTCGTTGGGCCTGGAAAAGCCATAACAATATTCTGTGGGTCCTCCTTTGCCCAATCACACGCTCTGTGGATCCACTGAAACTATACTCTCGCGCAGTGATATTTTACAAAACGATAAGGGTCATATGGATTGTAGCTTTAGGCGTCAAATGTATATTTCTTGATCTCCTCTGCTTCGACATCCGCATTCTTGAAATTCTTCATATTGTATAACCCGATCCACAATGGAAGAGTGGGCCAAGGTGCCTTCTTCTTCTTGTGTAGCCTAGGTGACAGTCTTGCCGAGATGTGGTATGATACTTCTTGCATGACGAGCTTATCCAAGAAAAACTTCAGCAGAACATGCAGAGGCTTCTCCACACTGTACATCTGTATGAAGGTGTCAAACGGTGAGCCATACCAATCTTCTATATCGATCAGTGCCTCCATTGATTCCTTCGACATGCAAGGTGGATCCTGTTAAAATATCATCTTGTACACTGGGGTGACAAACTGATATGATAGTTGTGTGATAACTCCTCTAAAGTTTCATTCAAACAACATTTTACAATAAGTGTTCACAGAGGTCTCTACCAATGTCCATGCCCACTTCAAGCCCAGGAACTCTTGACGGGCACAGATTGCATCCAAGATGTAAGCAGACATGTAGATTTATTCTTGTTGACCTTTGGGTACCTGTCGAGCTCTTGTTACATGTTCCTTCAGCCTGTGAGCCAACATGTCAGACCAGTTGCATGCTTTTCCTTCACTGGCCAATTGGTCCAACGCGATCACCCAACTCTGTGGGAAGGTTTTCGTGCTCTCTTGGCCATACAAGAGACATGTAAAGATGACCAAGTATTAACACGCCTTCCACAATATCTTCATCATGTAAACTTGGTTGGGTATCACCTTGAATTTGGCTAACTCCTTCACCCAGTTCTTCAAGATATCCTTGGAGTTGGCATTACTGCTGGGTATGCTGAAGGGTGTCTCCATGGTGATCATTGGCTTTAACATATGGTACATCTTATCATAATCCTGTGCCCTGAAGGTAGAAATATCCGTCCCACTGACACTACTCAATGTCATTGTCTCGGGATCAATGAGTGAGATGATCCAATGTATCATGTGCGCGCATGGGAACACGAGATACCTGCATGTAATCTGATACAAGCCGGACGTGTGGATGTTCACATAGACTTGGAAATCTTCAAGATCTTCCCCAAATGTGCCTGCAAATGCATCATTGACCTATTGCCATTTTAGCTTGATGACCTTGTCTACAATCAGCTTAGTGTCTTCATAGATTGGCAAACTTGTATACACTCACTCAACTGCTGCTCCAGTTGCACTTCCGTCAGTGTCCTTTGATCCTACTCTCTTGGATTCCATTGATTCTGAACTGCTGAGAGGCGGATGAACACTTTCTAGATCTGGAGACATGGCGACATGTATGGAAATAAATATGTCATCTAAAACCAAAGCAAACTTGAGGAACAACATGCAACATACCTAGGGATTGACTGGTAAGGATTGCACAATTTTTCCTAGGAGGCTAGGAGACTGGATACTGGAACTGTGCAAATGGCAGTCCAGACTACTGGGAGGTTGGTTGACTGCTGGAATTGTGCAATGCACAAAATAAGATTGGCCTGCTGGCTGCTAGGATTGTGCAATGCACAATTCCAGCTGGCAAGGGTTGTAGGCCCAGTGACTGCATTACACAATTTTTTAGGCTAGCAGTCACTGCTTCTCAGAATTGCACAATGCAAGACTAGAGGACATTCACTGGGTAGAAATGCACATTTTCTGGGAGGAAGGCAGAGCCTCACTCTCAGAATTGTGCAATGTTGTCTTGGTGATGAAAAGTTAGGGCCAAGGTTGCCCAGACCTGCCCATGGGCGACTGAAAAAAATGTGGATGTGAATGCATGTCGAAACTGAGTGTAATCAGGATTGAATGATCATGCATGCAAACAATGAATGTAAGATTTAGAAAATAGAACAACATGCATGTGTGTGAAACAAGTTGCTAAATCGGTGACTGTTCATGCAAAACAATGTCATGCATGCGACAAAAGTGAGATGCTAATGAAAATTGAAATGGTGCTAGTACAAGCTAATATCCATGCAAACGAAAACAAGTGTTCACAGAAATCAAGCAGACAACACCCACACAGGCCAAAACACAAAAGCGACAAAAATGTTGCAAAAGACAAGTTAAGCGGACATACTCAGAAATAGTTGAGCTGGATATGTCGAAGACTCTTGGATGTGTTGTGGGATGTCAAACCTCCAAGATCAATGTGAAGAAGTGGGATTTGAAGCATCGAATAAATAAGTTTTAGGCTCATGACGTGCATGCCACAAATCTAGGAAAAAGCGACACTTGGAGGAAAGATTTTGAAATGATCTTTGCATGTAACCTCCAACTGCTAAAAATAGCTCCCTAAATCAAGGGATGCCTTTGCATGCTACCTTGGGAAAAGCAGTCCATGCATGAAGATCAGTTTTTCTCGGTCCCCGAGGGAACTGATCAACCTGAAAGCACATGCATCGGTCTACAAGTCTGGGAGAAGGATTTGCGCAGTTTCTGGGTTGAACAGAGATGGTTGTTTGAGAGGAATTGCGCAATTTTTGGGAGGAATAAGTGATTGTCTCCCAGGATTGTACAATTTTTTGGCTGAGCAGCTATCTTGGGTTAGATTGCGCAATTTTCTCAAGGAAGCCTGTCTGACTACATTGCGCAATTCTGAGCCCAACAGGCTGCCTGGATGGATTTACACAATTTATGTTAGCTATTAGGCTGGCTGTCCTATATGGATTGTGCAATTTTTGGGAGGAACAAGTGATTGTCTCCTAGGATTGCACAATTTTTGGGCTAAGCAGTTGTCCTAGGATGAATTGCACAATTTTTGAGAGGAAGACTGTTAGGACGAATTGCAAAATTCTAGAGACTAGCTGGGTGTCCAGTTGGGTTTGCGCAATTTCTGGAGGGAAGGTTGGTTGCTGTTAGGTCCCTATAATACTAGTGATTCCCCCATTCCTATTGTCATTGTATCCCTTATTGTTATTTTTGTGCCCTTATTGTCCCCATATTGTTATTATTGTGCCCCATAGAATCCCTCTATTGTTATTTTTGTGCCTTTATATTATTATTGTTAGGTCGGCTTGGTTATATTGTGATCCCTTAGACTCCTATATATAGAAAAGAGGTTTGGTCATTTGAATCATCCAAGACTTGTTCATTTGTGTAATGTAAAGGAGGTTTCCCCCTCGAAGAGACTTATTTCTAAGGCGTTGATCTATATTTTCTATCTTTTTGTGAGCTGGTTTCATAACATTTAGTATCAGAGCTTTGGATTCTAGGGTTTCCCTGCTCCAAACAGGTCATCGTGGAATTTTCGATATAACTTTTTTCTATGAAATTTTAGAAGCTAAAAAAAAACCATTTGAGAAGAAGTCGCGTTGAACCTCAGGTTTGAATTTCATATGTTGTCTCACTATATTTTCCGAGATATGATCTGAGGAAGTTAGGACTTTTGCAAGCTCCAGAATTTGCACTATAACACTTTCGCTACAAATTTTCAAAAGCCAAAAAAAAACCATTTGAGAAGAAATCGGTCTGAATCGTGGCTCCTAATTTTAGATCCTATCTTAATATATTTTCGGAGATATAATCTGAGGAAGTTAGGGTTTTTGAAGACCCCCGAATTGCATTCCAAACAGGTCACCTTGGGAAAATCGTCATAACTTTCTCTTTTAGCATTAGATTGAATTTTCATAAGAAGTTACAGAAAGAGAAAAGACTCTAGTTTTTTGGGGACCATTTTCAGATCCTAATGTTGAAAGAGTGACCTACAACACATCATAAAAGTTCACTTTACTGAACAAGTTTATACTCAGGTCATCGTGGGAGATTTGGCATAACTCTTCATTGGAGAATCCAATCTTGATCAGACTTGCGGAGTTAGAAATATTACTCAGAGGGTTACTGTAGGAAGAAATTTCAGACCTTGGAGATCTAAAATTACAGAAATACATCAGATTCAATATCAAGCTCCTAAAAAGTAAAGAAAAAAGGTGTGTAGTTTTTTATTTTTATTTTTATTTTTTTTATTTTTTTGCATAAGCTTGGTTTGAAAAATTAGTTTGAAGGAATTCAAAGGGCATAGTGAAGCATTATTATCGGTAATTGATGCCCCAAAGAAAGAAAATGGAAACACCTAGTAAGAAACCTGAAAGCTCTAGCATGACTCATGAAGAAGACGAAGAAATGAAACATGATATATAAAAATTACAAGACCAAGAAAAACAAATGTCACTCGCACAAAAAGTAATAGAATCTAGTATGGATGGTTTAAAGAAAGACGTAGAAGCTAAGATGGATGATTTAAATAAAGGCATGGAAGCTAAGATGGATGTTTTAAAGAAAGGCGTAGAAGCTAAGATGAATGGCGTGGAAGCTAAGATGGAAAGCATGGAAGCTAAGATGGACAATTTGAAGACAAATTTGAAGACAGATTTGAAGACAGGCATGGAAGATTTGAAGATAGATTTGACAAAGTTTCTATAAGAAATGCTTACTAATGGTGAAAGGGTAGTAAAGGAAACTCATGATGAGAAAAAAAAAAATGTTAATCATGATTTCATATACTCTAACATTGGATCGAAGAACCACCATGTTCCAAAGATCGATATGAGGAAGTTTGATGGCAAGGATCTCGGAACATGGATACTACAGATGGATCAATTTTTCGATCTCCATAATGTGCAAAACACACAAAAGGTACACATTGCTATTTGGAACCAAATCAGTTTGTATGGTATTGATGGCTTTGCTCTCATAAACAAATTGTCACTTGGGATATTTTTACGGATGAAATGATGGCACATTATGAGGATACAAAAAGCAACACTTTTTTAGCCAACTGATAAAACTCAAACAAAATATTCTTAGGGAATTTCACACCTCTCACTTAGTAGGGAACTCAATATTTCTAAAAACCTACCATAGGGTTAAGAAGGATTTTTTTTGGGATGGCCTTAAATCGGATATTGAAAATTTTGTGGCGGAATTTTTGGTTTGCCAACAAAATAAAGTTGAAACAATTAAGACCCCAGGACTATTACAACCTTTATCCATTCCAAGCCAATGTTGGGAGGAGGTTTCAATGGATTTTATCACAGGTTTACCCAAGTCAGAAGGAAAGAGTGTTATCATTGTGGTAGTTGACAAACTTACCAAGTATGCACACTTTTGTGCATTATCTCATCCATTTAAAGTGAGTAAAGTTTCTACTACATCTATGGAAACAATTCAAAAGCTACATGGAAACCCAAAGATTATTGTAAGTGACAGAGATCCCATTTTCACTGGAAATTTTTGGACATAATTGTTTTCTTGTCTTGGTACTCAGTTAGCTCATAGCTCATCTTATAATCCTCAATCTGATGGACAAACTGAGATAGTAAACAAATGTTTGGAAGGATATCTTCGTTGCTTTGTATCTGATAAACAAACACAATGGGTCAAATGGTTGCCTCTGGTTGAATGGTGGTATAACACTTCCTTCCATACTACAACAAAAATTACCCCATTTATGGCACTTTATGGATATCATCCACCATCCATCACATCATATTTAAGAGAAAATTATAAGTTTCAAGCAGTGGAAGATCACATCGAGCATCAGCAACAAGTTCTCCAAATCTTAAAGGATAACCTCACCTTAGCATAGAATAGAATGAAACAGTAGGCAGATCAACATCGCAGAGAAAGAAGTTTTGGTGTAGGTGATTAGGTATTCCTATAGCTACAACCATATAAACAAACGTCCCTCAAGCAAGCTAAGAAGGATAACAAATTGTCGAAAAAGTATTATGGTTCGTACAAGGTGTTGCAAAAGATTGGTACTATGGCATACAAATTGGAACTTCCTGCAGCTTCTTGAGTGCACCAAGTTTTCCATGTTTCATGTTTAAAGAAGGTTAGAGGTGACAAGCTCCCAAATCAAACAATATTGCCAGAACTAGATGAGGAAGGAAAAATTATATTGGAACTGGAAGCAGTCATAGAAAAAAGAACTCGACAACTATGAAATCGATCCATTTCAGAGTATCTCACCAAGTGGAAGAACCTATCCGCTGAAGATTCCACATGGGAGGATTAGAATTTTATACAGAAGCATCCAAAACTACTCAAGCATTGAGGACAACACTTTTTTTAAGGAGAGGGGCAGGTTAGGTCTCTATAATACTAGTGATTCCCCCACTACTATTTTTGGTTTATCCCTTATTTTTATTGTTGTGCCTCTATTATCCCCATATTGTTATTATTGTGCCCCATAGAATCCCTCTATTGTTATTTTTGTGCCTTTATATTATTATTGTTAGGTCGGCTTGGTTATATTGTGACCCCTTAGACTCCTATATATATAAAGGAGGTTTTGTCATTTGAATCATCCAAGAATTGTTCATTTGTGTAATGTAAAGGAGGTTTCCCCATCGAAGAGGCTTATTTCTAAGGTGTTGATCTATCTTTTATATCTTTTTGTGAGCTAGTTTCATAACAATTCCCCTCCAAAATTGTGCAATTCCTAGAGGGATATTCTCACGTAGAAATTGACACTAAATATGGAAATCAGCCTGTGAAGGAGGTGGAACAAACTTGCGTGCATAGGCTGACAAGACTGTATGAAACAACTAAAGCTGATGTGCTTGATAGTGCAAGACATGTTAATGAGGATGGTCGGTAGGGAGTCTCCAAAACGAAGCTAAGGCAAAATTTTGGAGGGTGGTTGTAGCTGCTACAACAATTGGTGACACACTAGTAGAACTCCAGCTCTCTGAATGGACCTGTTTCGTGAAAGGCAAGTCTAACACCTTCGGAAGTATTGTTCAGTTCTCTGTTCGTATGGGTTTCCACACTTGCTGGATTGTAATATGTAGGATCTGCCAAGCCCTTGGTCAGTCGACACACATTCCAAGCCAAGCCAAAATAATTGTTTCGATTGGGGATGAGGGGTATATTGGTGCACAAGCCTTATGGTCCTCATAGTTTAAGTTTTCATCTCTTATGTTGTTCGCTGCCAACAAGCCTGGACAGTGCCCCAGCAGATTCAAGCAGGAACACAAGCATCACTCCGCTGCCAGCGAACCTGGTCGGTACCCTGACAGTGTTACTTGTATCACCTCTCTGCACAGGAAGCCTTTCTCTTCTTTCACCTTATTCATTTTTTATTTTTCAAACTTTTTTCCACATTTTCATTTTTTTCATTTTTTCATAACTGTGCATAGCACTTATTCATTTCAGAGGTGGAAGAGGGATCCTAACTTATTGAGAGTAGAAAAGGTTGTTCCTTGAGAGAATTATTTTATATATATACCTCTGACGTGCTTGTTAAGGTTTTCCCCCTCACCTTACTCTACTTGACTGTGCTGACAAGGATTAACCCAAAAACAACAGACTAGAGTAGGTGATACTAGTTAGTGTGCAAGCATTGTGTTTTCACCACGCTTCACTTCGAAAGGTACGTATTTTACATTGATGTATCATGGACCGAAGACAACAAATTCTTAAGAGAGCAGACACTAGATAACCAAATGTTAGCTGTACAAGTCCTCTTGCACCTTACCCAACTTGTTTCAAGAGTCACAGAGGTTCCATGCAAAACTAACATACAAACATAAACAGACAAACAAACCAAAAAGAATAGCGAGAAGAAGAAGAAAATGCATAAGAAAAGCGAGTGAGCAAAAAAACAAGCAAACAAAAAAACACACAAAGAAAGAAGGAAACATGCATGCAAGCAAACAACTCATAAATAAAACACTACTCCAACTCCTAAGCTAACATTGCATGGGTCGTCTCATGTGAAGTGATACTTCCAATGTAGCCACCAACGCATTTGGTTGACCCATGTTGGTGAAGGAATGGTTCGCAAAAAACAAAGCTGTTGCTATAGGGATTAATGCACAGTTGTTTGGTTATGTAGAAACCCTCAAGGATCTTCCCGAGATCCTTGGCAGATAGTCAGATTAGCTGAAACTGTCACAAAGATGCATGCATATCTATGCTTAAAAAATGAATATCAAAGCGAGAAGAACTTATTACCTTGAGTCTTAGTGTGGTGTTGCCGGAGAGCGTAATGTAGCTAGGCGGAAGACCCCTGAGCCAGCTCCAGATCAAAACTTGCACATATAAAATACAAGTGTAATATCACAACATAAGGCCTTGTTAAACAATGCATGAACATATAGATATATCTAGTTGCATATATCTAAGCCACTCATGCTAACAATGTTTCCTAAACATATAAAAAAATTATACTACCAACATCTCGGAGTGGAAAACACAAATGCAATTCTATATTGATGTAGAAAGAGTGATTACAACCATCGGTTGTATCAACCTTCCCTTACCCCTCCAGCTCCTCTCTCTCTCTCTCTCCCTTCTTAACCTCTTTTGATGCCTTTGTCTGATACTCTAGTCAATAGTCAAATAGGCAATCCTTTCAAATGGTTCAACCTCTTTCACAATGGCCTTAGCCTTTCATATATAGCATGTGAGGATAGGGTTGCCAAATCCTTCATGAGTTCTATTAGGCAAAAGCAGTAATGTTTCCATGCCTTTGTGCTCTTTCCCGTTTGCATACTCCATTAGGAATTAGTAATTCAACCAAACAGGTCAAGTTTTGATGTTTCCCAGCTTTTGTGAGATGACATAGGAGAGAATCTTGGGATATTTCTCAGTCAACTCATTCCCTTGACCCATAGAAACTCATTAGGGTTCACCAACACTCTTCCTGAGGCAACAGACAGAGTTACCTTAGGCACTAACACACCCTTAGCCTTGCTAGGAATATTTATAAAGTAGGTTGCTAGTGTTTAGAAAACGTTAGCTTGACAACTGGGCCCGTGAACTTGGTCAGTCCTTTAGTCATCATGTCTTTCTCCTCTGCGCTGATGAGGAGGTCATTTTCCTGTATAACATATGCCCCCTAAAGTGTGAGATCAGAGGCCATGAAAATGGCCGAAATACTTTATATTTATCTCTCCTTTTCTTTAGCAAAGAGAGAGAGAGAGGATCATAGCTTCGGGCGATACGAGAAACCTGATACAACACATATATATAAAACAACTAAAATCATGTCTTGGGTCGGGCATTCCCACACTCAGTAGCTATGTCAGAGTGATTTTCTCAGAAAAGAGATATGAGGATACTGACCACCGATAAGCACAATGAAAAACATGTGTCATAATAGGATCATTCTAATGTGCTGTCTCCAAAAAACAATAAATGCAACTTGGGAGAGGAAACAAGGTTGAGTGATGCAAGCCTTTACCCAAGGTCTTGATTTCTGCTTCACCGCAACAGCATACATCGATACATGTGAATATAGGCGTTGAGGTCAAACATGCACGAAATCATTTGATTACCAGTCAATAATGGAGACCGTTAATAGACGCGAGGATGGCCACCGATAATGGTGATAGTCTCCAAGATGCACAGTACAGTCTAGCGAGTGTGAATAATGTTTTTCTCATCGAAAACTCGTAGAATCGTTTAACCAGGATGCAATAATGAAAATCTCTGATGAAACACAAGGTGACCTGCCACTGATGTCTGCAAGTACCAAGGCACTAAAGTGTTTCTAGGTCATCTTTCTAGATAGAGTGTTGAAGTCGATAGGAAGAGACCTGTCGAAAGGTAGGAAGTAAGGTGTCTTACATCAGTCGACACGAAATGGGACAAGAATGATTGTTTTCTGAGGAATCTTTTTAGCATTGGATCAAAGCGACGGAGGGCATCATGATAGGATATGCTTGATGGTTTGATGGAGGAAACAGAAGATAATTGTTTTCCCTTGAACAATAGAAGGCATGACAACGGTTTTAACCATGCAACACTAGACTCATGAACACCAAATAGTGTTAGGATATAGAGATGCAAGAACATCGGGGTATATAGGCTAAACTCATAGGATGGTAATATTCATATTGAGAGGCCATCACAAGGAAGGTTTATCTGAGGGAGTGCCATGTTCAAGGGAGCGACTATTGCCGAAAAACTGTTTTCACAATATGGAACACAAAGCAATTGTATTGTCCACTTTCCCCATCTGATTAGTTTAGTGAGTCTAGAAGGGTAAACTCATCGATCTTTTCATGTTTTAAGAGTATGAAAAGGATCATAAAATAGTGACTCGATGCCCTATGTAATTATTGTAACGAGTCCAGACAGGTAAACTCATCGATATTTTCATGTTTTAAGAGTTTGAAAAGGATCGTAAAAAGAGTGACTCTATTCCTCATCTGTGTAATTTAATGAGTCTAGACGAGACAACTTGGTGGTCTTTTCATATTTTGAGAGTCTGAAAAGATCATAAAGAACGACTCCAAGGTGGTCCCTTTGTCATAGTTTTTAACCGGGGGTGATAAAGGTTTAATAGCATACCTAGAATGGTTCCTTTTCCGTAAGTAAATCTATTGAGTATGGATATAGAGAAAGCTATGCTCAATAGATGTTTGCCTCATTTTGTTACGAGTACGAGGAGACAGAGTAAAGTCGATATTCGTTGTGAAAGTTTAATGAGTCACGTGACGACAAACTCAATATACCTTCATCGAATTTTAACGAGTCAGATGAAGAAAACTCGAGGTATATTTTTTAGTTTAATGAGTGAGGAAAAAGAGCTAAAAGAAATGCTCGTTCCTTCTTCGTAGATTTAATGAGCCCGAAGAACGGAAAAACTCAAGGATTTTTCAATTTAAGAGCAAGAAATAGTCCCAAAAAATAAAGTGCTCATATCATCGTCGTAAGTTTTTAACGAGCCCAATGACAAAAACTTGTGGTTTTTTCGATTTAATGAGTGAGAAAAGTTCCTAAAAATAATGCTCAGAGCTTCTTCATAATTTTTTAACAAGCCTAAAGAAGGAACTCAGGGTTTTTCGATTGTATGAGTGAGAAAAAAGTACCAAAAAATAATGCTCTGTCAATATTTTTCAGTTTAGTGAGCTAGAAAAAGAGAGAAAAAGAGTTCTCAGACCGTCATTGTAAGTGTTTAATGAGCCCGACGATGAAAAAATCTAGGATTTATCAGTTTTAGAGCGAGAAAAAATCCCATAAAAGAAAGCTCTCATTGAGAATTGAACATGGTCATTTCTATCATTCAATCCTGAAAGTTCTTTCATCAAAACATGAGTAATTTCTGCCAATATGGGGTCATGGCGCATGATAAATATCATAGGAAATGGACTACTTCTACTTAATTACTTCAATTAAGATAATTCATGTCTCCAAAGTGACTATAAGGGAGTTCTTGAGCCTCAACTTTCACCATTTTCATCATTTGAGAGCTATGAGAGTGTTTTGGAGCTAAAGAGGAGCAGATTTTCCACGGACGATTGTAGGAGATCTGAGCGACCATTCGACGTGCCATCAGTCCTAGGTAGATGCCAAAACCATGATCTTGCATTATTCAACCTTTTTAGCTGCTTTTCAGGTGGAGTTTCGGAGATCTGGGGAGCCCTAAATCATTTATTTCACCTAACGCCCCCTTCCAGGCCTGTAGGGAGCGTTAAACACCCTTTACGACTTGGGGGAGGGCGTTAATCCTCCCTGTTTGTCACTAGGGGGGGCGTTAGTGCATGAGGGCACACCCCAAAACCCCAGGCAATGATTTATTGAGCTTTTTTGCCCCATTTGCACTGATTTTTGGGTTGATTTATGCAGGTTTTGAGCCATTATGACTAGTCTATGGAGAGAACGGGCCCATGATCGACAAGAATTGCTGATGCGAAATGATCCAGCTTGCATACTTTCATTGCATCACTGTGGGTTGATGAAGTATGCACAATTGGATTTGATGAAAGGTTAGGAGGACCTTTTGAGTTGGATTATTCAGCGCTAGGATAAACACAAACAGGTGTTCTGGATTGGGGACCATGAGTTGGGCATTAACTAAGATGATATATATTTCTTGACAGGTTTGTCATGCAGAGGAGCACGGGAAAACTTGACCGGTGGTAGGGCTGATCCCTGATCCACCCTAAAGTTGGTATGAGCTTACTGTATCCTTGAGAGTGGACTCGTCAGCAATAGAGTCCCTATAGATAGGATTAGATCTAGATCTATGAGGGCTATTTTATGAATGATTGTGTACTTGGCGGGGTCAAAAATTCCCCATGTTGTGACAAAGGCCCAAATGTTGCTTGCAGTTGACTGTGTCTAGCCACATATATTCAACTGGTGCGAGGCAATGCTTCATTAGTTGAAGGTAGAGTTCACCACATGTAAGACCCAGTCCCAACAGAGTTTTGGGTATGGCACTCTCATTCTCTCCTTCATACTCGAGAGGGTGCCAGTTATGTGCCCATGGATGAGCTAAGTTCCCCTCGATCTGAGGGAACCTAGATAGAGGAAATGGGCATTGCTTGATCCTTGCCCAGGAGGAGAACCCATCCGATATTTTTTCAAAGAAGATTTCTTCGAATGGCTCAGTGGCCAGATTGTGATGTTCGACGACTATGCCTACGAGGGCATGGACTCCACATGTGACCCTGACTTGATTTTTCTACCTGGTATAAACTAGGAGCCTCAAGGTAAGAAGGATTTTGAGAGTACTTAAAGTATTTTTAAACTTTTGAATGTTTATGTTATGTTTTTGTTGATTTTATGGGTGAACAAGTACTCACATGAAGCTTGTTGCTTGACACAAATGTGGCACCAATGAAACCTGTAGGCGAGCCTCGCCAAGTGACGCGAGGAGGCCAACTACCCAAAGGCGGGGGTGATGTTGAGAGTCTTTGCAAGGTTCTGAGGAACCTGGAGGGCTTGAGCATGGGTGTGCCCCCCTTCCCATAAGTGAGATCCCCACTCATATGCAACGACACATAGTTGGTGTGCATGAGCGGTTTCTGGTTCGTCTTCGAAGGATAGTTAGAGCAATGTTATCTTTTCATGAGCAGTAGTCTCTATTAGTAGATGTGTGGTATAGCCAGCGGGTGTTTATAGCTAGGATTAGTAGCCATTTTGTACTTAAAACACCCAAGTTTTGGGAAATTTTCTGATGTAAAAGACTGGATTCGATATATATATATATCTACAGATATTTTGGTATTTTATGATGTAAATGTTTTTAAAGTGTTTTTGTAAATTTGTAACTGTGTAAATATTTACTTTCATACATGTATCTATAATGAATGAGATAGATGCCAATCTAACACATAGTTTTCCAACGAATCAACAACTGTATTAAATTCTCTAGGAATGTGTTCATATGTGATAACCTCAAATTAACTTTCCAAGAGTTGTGCCCTTAAAATAATGACATAACAAGATTGGATTACGAATTCGATAATGATTTGTCAATTGAATAACAACAAGTTGAGAGTCTAACTTGGCCACCAGATTGGAGATGTCCCTTGATGATGCTTCAGTGAGAAGTGAAATTACAGACATGTACTTAGCAATATTGTTGGTGTCAGTACCAAGAAAGACTCCCCTAGAACAAAACAATTCCAACTCAAGTGTGTAAATGACCCAAGCAGCTGATGCAATGTGCCATGTGTGATGACTGGCACCATCCATGTATCCTACGTATGCTAAGGGTAATGAAGACATCTACATAATGAGAAATATGTATGAGACAAATACTTCAAGAAATACCAAAAAATCCAGTCACATAAAAAAGAAGCAAAACTTATAAATACATAAAATTACAAAGCACATGCCTAGTGCAATACTAGGCATAATACTTTTTCAGATAGAGCCCATTTCGGGGCTCAGCGAGCGGGACTCCTTCCCAGTCCTGAAGTTCATATGCCCCTTTTAAGAGGGCTTTTGTGATGACATATGGATCGAGCCATAAGGGTTGAAGTGTTCCTACCCCCAAGAGGTCATGTTTTTTATCATAGAGTAAAAAAAGATCTCCCTCACGGTAACAATGAAGCTTGAAATTTTTGTCATACGGGGCTTTGACCAGGTGCTTGTGGGCTTCGAGTGCCAATTTGACATCTCGACGGGTTTCATCCATTTTGTTAGTGTCAGTCTTTACAGCCTTCCTACAGTGATCAAATGTGCTCTTACAAAGTGATTTTGAAGTGTCAAGGTCAAATTTTGTCATTTCAGTGAGTCTTCAAGCAAAATTTGGTCACTAAGCATTAGGTCTAGGGTTTGCCCAAATGGCAGTCCATGTCACTATTCAGCTGAGTTTATCATCATTCATAGGGTTGTCATTATCATGTCAGTGTCTAATGAGTCATTTTAAACCTTGTTCATGCTTCATGTTGCGCCCAGGCAAGGTCATTTCCCTCTCCTAGGGTTTTGAAGGCAATTTCTCTTGGATGGTCAAATCACCAGCAAAACTTGTTTCCTGATGTTCATACACCTTCCCCTATCCTTAAAGTACCTTATCAAGCACTTCCCAACACTCAAATCCCCCAAAATCCTCATTTTTGCACAAACCCTAGTTTCTAGCTACAACCTGGCAATTTTCTAGGTTTGGCCTGTGTTTTTCCCTTTTCGACCCCTTCCCCTCACTCAATCTCTGAGATTACACTTTTCCCTACTTCCTAACATCCCTCCCTACTCCCCAAAATTTCCCCAAGAATTTAGAAGCCCCCTATCCCCTTCATTTCGCTCCATTTCGACAAAATTCCTTGCTTCACACATTGGGACAAGTTTCACTCAAAAGCTGTTTCTGAGCAATAAAAGATGAATTTTTCAAAACTGAGAGAGTTTTTTGTCCACAACATGCCAAGGAAGAAAAACCTCCTTCACTTTTTACACAGGTGTCATGGTTTGAGAAAAATGTCAAAAATATCGGCGAGAACAAAGGTGCTCCAAGGACGGTTGGCCAAAGCACAAAAACGAAGGAAAACGCCCGATCCACTCCAAACTTTGGTCAAAGCCTCTTTGACTGAGCATGGTACTTTATTGGGGTCTCCCAGCCCAAATTTCAAGAAATTTGGAGAAAATTTTGTCATTTGTGAATTTTTTGTGAAAATTACAGGTTTTTCCCAAGAACTGGTCTCACCCCGGGTGAGACCAGTTTGAAGGGCTGCTCGGAATTTTGCAAACTTGGCATTTTTGGAAAGGGCATGCAAAAATAAAAATTACCAATGCTTGGGAGAAGCCTGGTTTTGAGTTTTGAGCCTCCAAAAGCTCAAAATACATCAAAAAAATGACTTTCTGCCCACTTTTTGAGTTGCAGAAAGTGACCTTGGGAGAAATGGTTTTTGAGGGGTCAAATCAACACCAAATTCAGAAATTCCACTTGGGATGGAAAGTAGACAGACCAAGCTTTCTAATGAGCCATCTTGCACCTGATTTGGACCAGTGGAACCCACTCAAAAACAGCTGTGAAGGGGCGCGACCAGAACTTCCAGGGGTGCGACCAGAACTTCCAGATTTGCCAGAATTCACATTTTTGGTCAAAAAACACTGTTTTGACTATGGTTGACTATTTTTACTTGTAGATGAAGGATAAATGTAATATTTTCATGGCACTTTGGTAGATTTTATCTTTATTTACCCTTCTAGAAGCTTCCATGATGTAAAAAGTGAAAAATTAATGCATGGATGAGTTAGCTAAGTAATAGAGGCAAGTTGTTGGGCTGCCTATTTTCTAGTTCTTAGTTTAGAATTAGTTCAAACTGCTCCTAGGAAGCTGAGCTCGACCCCTAGAGGTGGGGAAAGAAGTTAGATGGTCTAGATGGTCTATATTATGCTCTCTCCTTCTCATTTTCATGGTTGGACTCTTGTGGGAGAAAGCATTATTGTGTATTGTACATCTACTTCTGCAATTTAAGGAAAGGAAGGCCAGGGTTTTGCAGACTTCATTGTGGATTCTCGTGGATCATTGTGTTGATTGTGTGTCTTCTAATTGTTACTGTAAGTTTGTTTATGTGTTACATCTCTCTTTCTTTGCTGCTAATTGAACAAGATAAAGTGATAAAGTTTGAATTCATGCATGCCATGCTCAGCTTTTAATTCTGTTCAATATCTATGTTTTCCACTGTTTAAAGAGGATTCAAAGTCCTTGTTTGCCCTCTTTAACCTCCTCTCTTTCTTCCATGATCACTCATCCAAGCCAAAGGCATCAGCACAAGTTCCTACCTTGCCCCAAAGAACCCCCTGCAAAAACTGTGCTCCATCCCCGCACCCTGAATTGCACTCCCTCCAATTGCCACCAAAAACCCAAAAATATTTAAATCAACCCCCCTTATCAATTTACTAGCCTAATATCTTTGATCCTAATTGGTCAACTTATTATATTATAAGATCTATCAAATCTGACCCGAGAGAGCCTTCTCATACCTCGTAGGGCTAGCTACGAGGTGAAATGGTTTGATGTAGCCTTGAGAGTTTGTCTATCTCAGCCTAGGTGAATTCCAAGCGCTAACATATTGGCGACCATACTGGGGAGAACAAATTTGTAATTTGCTCATTGTAGTGTGATTTCTTAAGTCTTAGACGGAGCCTGAAGTTACGCCAGAAGCCTTCGAAAACGCTCTTGGTTTACATCAGCATTAGTAGATAAACGCTGCTTCAGTCAATCTCCGTGGGATTGGTGAACATAGCGCTTCATTGACACTTTACCCCAGTACAAGTATCAATTTCAGATCTGATGCTGATGGTGGACAGCAGTCAGATACATATGCAGGCTGAATCATTCACCTGGCGACTCCAACTTGATCCAGACATTCCAGTGCCTGTTGATATGTTCATGCAATGGTAGGGTATGTGGCAAACCCTGCACTGTGTGAAGCTCTAAACGAATTTAGAGAATGCTTAGTGGATGTTGAAATTAATGAAGAATTTTTAAGTTTTTTCCTTCAATGTTTGAAATCTCCGGATTATCATCCTAGCGTCTGTAAGTTACTTGTTGAAAGAATCGAGAAGGAGATTCAATGGTTAGATGAGCAGATTCAATCTTATGATTTCCAAGACCCTAAAAAGTTCCTGGAAATCCTCCTTCCTTCACAACAAGCACTAACAGACTTGCCTATAGAGGTATACATTGACAATGTGCAGCTGGAAGTATGTATTGCAGAGTTGGGGCAGCCTACAGAGGCCGGTGTCCGTGATCCTATTGCAGCATACATGGACACATTTTTCACTTTGATTGACAGATCGGGCTGTCTTGTACCTGACCAGGATCAACATGTGCATGAAGGGCTGCCGGCAACTGCATCTGTGACTTCGTGGCAGCATTCTCAAGCGGCTTCATTGTCAGGTTTAATTGAATGGTTAATATGGCATTTTAGCATTACCTGATCTATTGTTTGTACAGCAGATTAGAATAGATTATGTACATAAATAAGCAGCCATAAGGGCAGCATCTTGTTTTAGTTTGCTTGAAGATTGTTTGAGTTCAGTTTCAGTGTGAAAGTAAATCCAGAGTTGTGTTGATGATGACTCCATTGCCCAATGGTGGAGGCACGGTCTGCTCTCCCAAAGTTCTGCGGTTCTTGGCACCTCCAGGAAGCTGCAGCTGCCATCCCAAATGGAGCCAATGTTAGACTCTGTCTTATATCAGAGATTGATTCTTCTTCAAAACAGGGTTTTGAAGAAGAAATCATTAATGTTGCTTTTCAAATTATGTAATTTATCTTCAGCTCTTCTTAAGACAGCAGCAAACTTCAAAACTTCTACCTGCACAAACACAATTTCAAAGCATCATTTATATATATTTTGTGGAGAGCAGGTATTGCAAAATGCAGGTATATATTTTGGTTGTCTTTATGGTGTTACAGCTCCATTGCAGTTGGATGACAGTGAAGAGATTCATGTGCTCTTTGATTGGATGAAGCAACATGGAAAGGCTGTGTTAAAGCTCGACATGGGTATTCCAAAGCTTGCAAGTTGTTAGAGGATTTCAAAGGGATGGTTTTGAAATTTGATTCAGTCATGTATGGATCTCTTTTAGCTCTCTGTGCTTCACATAAGGGTGAAGAATGCTTACATGACTATTTGCCCGGGATTGGGGAGGACAAGCAGCGCTCTGCACGCCTTACAGCCTGGTTTCATACACCAAAAGATTATTTTATTGAGGTTGAGCAAGTTTCCTATGGTTCAAGAAATGCACGCTATGCAGATCGCTTCACCTTACTTTTACCATGTTGTCTTGATTACATTAAATGGGATGTAATATATAATTCTCAATACCCTTGGGCTGCACCGGATATCATCTTTGGACTGGATGATGATAGCTTTCAGCCCCTTTCCTTTACAGGTGAAGGTCAAGAAACATCTCAGTCAATTTGGGACATTTTTTGTGACTAGAAAATTAAAGACCCATCAGGGCTTTTGCGACTCATTCTTGAATTAAGGAATTTGTACATGGGTTATCAAAGGAAGCGTGTTGAGGAACTAGATGATCCCAGATTGAAATTTGAAATCAGCACCATTATTCCTAGGGAGGGACTGGAGATTTGTTTGTTATCTGGAATTGAGAGGCCAGATGCGGTGAAGTTTGCTGTTCCCCTTTTGGACCTTGATTTAAGCAATATTCTGGTTGGGTATCCATTGAAACACCGCCTGCAGATATTCTTACAGGTCATATTTCCTGTAAGGAAAAGACAATCTGAAATGCCATCTTCTCCACAGCTAAAGTTAGTTGCGTCAAAAACATTGAAGGAGTTATTTGACATTGAAGATGTCACACTTCCAGTTTGGGTTGATGGCATGTGCATGGCAGAATATATTCCTAATTTGGAAGAAAATCTAAGAGCTCAGGTGTCAGAAGCTATTGCATCAGTCAATTCATGGAGAATTATTGGAAGAGGTCCTCTCAATGAAGATGAATTTGAGGAAGTAGCACAGGGAACATTTTTGAAAGATGATGACATTTCTAGTATTTCTGGATCAGATGAAGAGTCGGATGATCCTATCACTTGTGGCTGGCAAACTCAAACCGAGTCTGTGAATAGATCCATGAATATGAAAAACCAAATTTTAATATCCCTACAGTCTGGAGAAATTGTCTCAATTTGGAAAAGTTTGTTTTTGGGTGACAGAGAGGATCTACTTCCTGAACATAACAACTCTATGGTCAAAGAGAATGATGCTAAGGTTTTAGCTTTGGCTGACAAGGAGGTGATTGCGAGGTTGCAATCCTTGGTTAAAGAATCTCGAGATCAGAAAAACTTGAGGGTTGTGTTGCTTGCAAGTGGAGGACATTTCGCTGGTTGTGTTTTTGATGGAAATAATATTTTATCTCACAAAACTTACCACAGGTATGTAGTAAGGGCAAACGCAGGTGGCAGGCAATCAAGCAAAGATTCAACTAGGAGAGCTCCAAAGTCTGGCGGGGCTTCTCTGCGGCGTTACAATGAAATGGCTCTTAAAAAGGCGGAGAAAGATGCCAAACGAAAGCTAAAGCAAAGGAGATGAAAAAGATATGGAAATCAAAGCAAAAAGCGCAGGCTCAATCCACCAGTTTAGAAGTAGCTTCCGTTGCAGTTTGTTATGGACAGAATGCTGTCTCAGAGCTACTTGAAAAAGGCAAAGCATTACCCAACATGCAATCGCATGCATTTCAAGAGGAAAAAGATTGGTGACATTTCCTTCAACAGCACAATGGCATTAACACATGTTAACGAAAAACTCTGTTATCAAATGCTGAGGTATTGTTCAGGGAAGATGCCACTGTTGATGATCTCATCGATGTCATTGAAGGGAACCACATCCATATCCGAGCTTTTGGACCAAAATCAGCAGCGCAAATATCACGTGTTGGCTCTGGTGTTATTCTTCCCACAGTATACCTGCACAAGTGCAATCTGTCAAATGGAGAATGTGAAAGAAATAATTGGGATAAAAATGCATTATAACAATCATTTGGGATAATCACTTGAGAAAAGCACTAAGTTATAAGCATTCATCATTCAACCAGTATGGGACTGAGGATGGTGATTCTAATATGCAGCAAGAGGTGATGGCGCCATTGAAATTATTGATCTCAGATTTGAGTCACACATGACAGGAGGAAAAAGTAAGCAGCCATTACGTCAAAGCGCAGAAATAGGCATGAAATAAGTTTGAAGATATACTTTCCAGATGTGAATGAAACTTAAAAAAGGACGATTGAACACCTAGCAGCAGAGAATAAGATTTCGATTGCCTATGTTATTTTTAGCAAAGGGAAGGACACCTGTAATGCCACCTATTCACCAGATTTGCCTCAAACTTAGCCAAACCATCAACAGAATTCAATGGAAAGAGCGCCATTCTCCCTTCAGGAAAGCGCTGATTATTTTTAGTTTATTTTGTTAATAAGGATAATAAAACAAATCCCTCATCTTGGGGTCGACTTGTTTTTCCCCAGCTATAGTTTGTTTGATATTTTTGTGAGGTTCGTTAAAACAGCGCCCTTTTTTTGGGCAGTAGTTTGATTTATTATAAAACAAATTCATTTGAAATAAAAAAAAAAAGGAGAGAGTGAGTGAAGGAGGGAGAGTTTTTTCTGAGCACTGGGAGCTGCTGGAGAAGCAGAGAGCTTTTTATTGTACAGTTTTATGACAGAGAATTTAATGGAATTTCACAGCTCTGTTTGCCAAGATTCATGTGGTATGTTGATTTAGCATAAGTTTTTCCCTTTGTCTCATATGTAATCAGTTATGTTCCATTTCATTTCATGACCCTTTCAAGCTGAACAAATGAAGTGATTAGGTAGGAATTCATAGTGTTATATGCTCCTCCTATAAGTTTGTTCGCATTCGATGTTTTCTACTGTTTAAGGAGGATTCAGAGTTATTGTCTGCCCTCCTTAACTCCTCACCAGTCTTGCCATTCCGTTTGAAACCAGATTTGGTGTTAAATTGCATGCCTACCTTGCCTAAGTTGACAACCTGTGTAGTCATTATATTTTTCTGTTTGAAGCTGTGATTTTGCCCATGTAGCCCAGAAAAGCCCCGTCATTCCATTAAAAAACCCCAAAAATCATCAAATCAAACCCCTTATCAATTTACTAGCCTAATATCTTTGATCCTATTTGGTCAGCCTAATTATATTATAAGATCTATCAAATCTGACCCGAGAGAGCCTTCTCATACCTCGTAGGGCTAGCTACGAGGTGAAATGGTTTGATGTAGCCTTGAAGGTTTACCTTTTCAGCCTGAGGTGAAATCTCAAGCGCTAACACATTTGATTTAGGTATAGCAGGAAATATTCTTCAGAATTAGTGCCTGGAAAGAGTTCAACGACGATTTTTAAGGAAGGAATTTGACACTCGATTGGTAAAACTGCTTCCAGGCCATAAGCTAGTTGAAAAGGTGTGAAGCCTGCAACAATTTTTACTGAAGTTTGGTATGCCCACTGCGTATGATATAACATTTTATGCCAATGGGTTTTATGATTCCCTACTAACCTGCGGATCATGGTATTTAAGACGCCATTGACAACCTCTACTTGACCATTAGCTTGGGGGTAGTAGGAGGATGATTGATCTTGGCGAAAACCGAGCAATGATGTTAAGTTAGACATCATGTGATTCTGAAAATGAGACCCATGGTCTGTAACGATCGTGTAGGACACATGGAAGCAACAGATGACCTGATTAAACATGAATAGCGACGTGGTTTCTCCATCGACCTGGAAGGTGGTAACGGCTTCGACCCATTTCGTTGTGTCTAGCAGAGGAAGTGGGGTTGCAAGTTACGAAGTCTATCCCCCATTTGGAAAAGGGGCCAACGAATATAACCGGGTGTAGTAGGGCTAGAGGAGCACACATTTTCTTTGTAAACACTTGAAAATGGTGGCATTACCGGATAGCTTTGATACAATCTATGAACAAGGTTGGCTAGTAGTAGCCTGCGCGCAATTTTTTTTGAGTAGTAGATATGCTAGAAAGATGAACGTCACATGCCCCAGCATGGTAGTCATTTAAAACGTGTTCTGCCTCCTCATGAGTGAGGCAACGTCGAAGAACTGTATCAACACCATGGCGATATAATGTATCATTAAGCACTAAATAGTGTCACGCTTGGTGGCGGATGCGACAACGGTCACCTGACGATAGTTCAGGGTGGAAACGTTGCGCTTGGAGGTAGACAAGAATGTCACCATACCAAGGGTCAGTAGAGTCGATAAGATAGACAAATTCATCTGGAAGAGGATCGTGGGCTATCTCGTTAGGATCGACAATGGGAAGATCCGAAAAAAGTTAGGCAAAGACTAAGGAATTTTTCACCTTGGCAGCAGTGAAAACCAAATCAAATTGTTGGAGGATCACTATCCATTTGGAATATTTCCCTCCAATGACTTGACGAGACAAAATGTGTCTCATGGGATTCTCCAAGGTGATGATAGTAGTCTGTCACAACAATATGTAATGTTGGAAGCGGTTGATAACAAAGACAACTACAAAGGACAACTTTTCCACATGTGAATATATGAGTTCGGGCCCAGCTAGGTGTTTTCACAGATACTATAACACATGCTCACTTCGGTCATCATGAGTTTGAATGAAGACCATACCTAGAGAGGATGGTGAGGCTACGAGGTATAGAAGAAAGTCACGTCCATAGTCGGGAGAACTAAGGAGTGGGGCTGTTATAAGCACCTTTTTCAAGGCATCAAATTATCGTTGAGATTGATCATCCCATAGGTACGACACTCCCCTCTTAAGTAGGTGCATAAAGCCTTTCGTCAATTTAGCATAATTTACGATGAAGCTTCACAAGAAGTTTGCTTTCCCCTGCAAATGTTGGAGCTGCAAAATGGATTTTGGTTCAGGCAATTAAGTAATTTCCTTTACCTTATCGAGATCAACCATAATCCCGTACTTGGAGAAAATGAAACCAAGTAAGCATCCAGACTTGACAAAGAAAACACATTTATGCAGATTCAGATGTATGTTATAGAACCGCCACCTAAGAGAGATAACTCTTAAATGATCTAGATGTTGCGCTCACTTCTTGGAATGGGCTAGAAGGTCATCCAAGTAAGCTTAAATGATATGTCTGATATCGTGAAATGCATAGTCCATGGCCCTTTGAAATGTTTCTCCAACATTCTTTAAACCAAATGGGAGTTTTAGATAGGCAAAGATTACCCATGGGAAAATGAAGGCGGTTTTGTGCTGGTCAATTGGTTTTATGGAAATCTGGTTATAACCTGAGAAACCATCCATAAATGAGAATGATTCACAACCAGTGCAGTCGTCGATGATTTGGTCGATGAATGGTGTCAGATAATTATCCTTCGGACATGCAGCGTTTAAGTCCCGATAGTCGACACATACGCAGATGGTACCTTGTTTCTTATCAACAGGAACCATATTGGAAACCCATTCCGTTAAGGGAATAGGGTAGATGAAACCATCACATAACAACTTTTCCACCTCAGAATTGATGACTGCCATTTTGCGGGGGTGGATTGGTCGAATCCTTTGGCGGACAGGCTTAGCATTATCATATATCTTGATCTCATGTTGGATAATAGACGGACCTATGCCAGGCATTTCCTCATAAGACCAAGCGAATACATTGTGGAATTCCTTAAAAAGGAAGGTGAAGCTTGCAATTTCCTCAGGAGTGTAATCGACTCCAACCTAGATGTTTTCCATGATGCTTGTCTTGACAGAATATCAATGAGAAATGTCTTTGAAATATTGCCCATGTTTCCTTCGAGTCCAAAGTTTGGATAGTCATATAAGGTGAGGAAATGATTTCAGGTACGTGAAATGACAGGATTTGAAGAGGCATCGTGTCCGAATCAGATATCGAAACATGATGGTGAGAGTCCTCCCAAGGTCGCTCTTCTAAACACATGATCTCTCTAATAGCTTCGTCCGAAGGTAGGAATTGATTGAGGAGATTGAAAGAAGGATCTATTATGGGAGGGGAGGTGGTATCATTGGTCGTGACCAAAGTGACCAGAGATTCAGATGCAGATTGAATGGCCTGGTAGGCCAATTCAGCTGGTCACAATGACATTTGTTCTCTATAAGTGTCAATGTCTGAAGGGTCTAGGAGGATCCAAGGATCGGTCGGATCGCGAGGAATGGATGAAACCATAGAGACCATCTGTGGAACTGTGGAAGGTGGAAGAGGGAAACAACCCATCAGGGAAGAGCCCTTTAGTAGACCAGTATTGATACTGACATAAGAGTCAGGTACACCACCCACTAAGGGTATAGAGCCGCTAGGTAACGAGGAATAATCAGGGGTGCAAAAGGATAGCTGGTCCACTGTGACTATGTTTCCATCCAATGGAAATAGGATGATGCGAAAGACAGTAGACAAAATGACAATCATGGTGTAAGTCCAACTGTGACCCAACAATAGATTATAGTAAAGCTTTATATCTACGACTTCGATGTCTGTCGTTACCATTTTCCCATTCAAGGTGATGGGGTAGCTAGCTAGGTAACCTTTTGGGATGAAAGTGTGGCTATCGAAAGCTTTAAGGGAATTCGACGGCGGGGATATGGTTGGAGAACCCAAAGCGAGCCAACAAGAAGCCGACATAACGTAGGTTGAAGCACTTCATCAATGACAGTTCTATGTATTCCTCGCCCTTTCAAAAATATTTGCACCTGAAATGCAAGCTGGTGTTAAAGGGGAGGTTTAAATTTATCCATGTCAAAAATTGCAAGCGTGGAATCCTAAGGGTCGATACCACCAATTGCCAAAAGAAGAGCTTTCCTTTGTGCTAGATAGGTTTGTAATGCTTTGAGCGCAAACATAGCTAGCGGTGCTTACGCAAAATATTCTATAATACTGTAGTTCTAGGCAGCACGTGTAGATGTATTATGCATTGTGCGACGAAGTTCCCCTTTTGGGGGGCGAATCACAAGATCAGCAACCGACCTTTTGATATGAATATGGTTAGGCGGCGGTGGGTTTTGAATTGAGGAAGCTTCCTCAACATTAGCAATTGGAGCTCCATAAGATTTGGCTCTGGTTTGTAGATGTACTGTTTCAAAGGTGTAAACGGCAGATGGTCCTTCACCAAATGAAGGATGATGCGAACCGCTGTTACCCCCTTGTGGGGGTTGGGGTTGGTTTTCAACTAGGTGTCGCTGCTGCTAAGCAGGGAAAGGATTATTTAGGACCACAAGGGTCCTTCTAGTGTCCTTTTTAGCGATGAAATTTGTGCATTCCTGAAGACGCAGAGAACGATATGTCATGTGGTATTCCACATAGATTTTGCAAGGGAACCTGGTGGGTTTGTCCTTTCCATTGTCAGAATGTGCAACAACCTTCTGCTTTGGGTTGTATTGCTTTGTTGACTGCTCTTCAAAAGGAGCGGTATTTTTCTTATTCTTCTTGTTCTTACCACTGGGTTTCTGTGTAGACTGCATAGAGTTTATTATGGTGGTAGGAAGAGCAATCGATTTGGTAAATGGGTCAACTGACAACTGGGAATGTGACTACTGAGTTGTTTTAAAGCAGCCCGGAGGTAGCACCAATAATACCATTGGCGTGGGCTCTGGGTTCTTGAGTAGCGGGAGCATTGGAGTTGTGAGGGGCATTGGGAATGACGTCAAAGTGCTAGACTGTGAATATATCAAATCCAATTGTTGGGCATGATGAATGGATTGGTCTTCCGTGACCACACCACCTAAGGCGACATCTTTAGCAATTTGGGGGAGTAGAGACTTACAGAACCAATCCGCTAATAGATAGTCTAGGAGGGGAGCTTTGACTAGCCTCCGCCTACATCTCGATTCATGTACATGATCATAGATGTGGGTGGTGGTGTCTTGATGTAATGAAGTGAAGAGTCTCGTCCCAGTTTCATAGGGGATGGGTAGCTGGAATTGCTTTAAGAATTCCATTGCTAAAGCACCAAAGGTATTGACTGATGCACATGGTAACTCGATGTACCACTTGGCTGCATTGCCAGTAGGGGTGCGGAGAAAGAGTTGTAGCCAGATACTATCATCCACCATGGAGTTAGAAACACACCATAAATGATAGGTGGTGATGTGTGTACCCGGATCCTCCCCTTTCTTCCCTTCGAACTTCAGGATGTCTGTCGAGATTTTATGCAGGATTGGCGGCCAAAGTAAGTTGTAATAGATGGGATCATTTGTGAGTTTGTACAAGTTGGGGATATCAAGCGTTTCCAAGAGAGGCAAGGTGTTTGATTCCCCCGAATCGAACCAAGGTAATGACATATGACTTGAGGATCCTTGCAGTCCTCCCATTGTGTTGTTTCCAATATTATACACATGTTGCGTGGTATAGTAAGTTCCTTGGGGTATAGTCGTGTACTGTGGGTTTCCATAGGGTTTGTTAGACTGGGGGTTGGAGTGCCCCCTTGACTCATTTGAGGTTGAGAGTAGGGTGCCCATATGGATTGTTTGGGACCTTGTTGAGGGTTCCCGCTCACCATTTAACTAACTATAGGTCCTTGACTGACATAAGGAGGGTTCATGTCAATCAATGACTGTCCTTGCAGACCTGTAAATGGAGGGGGAATTGATACGTTCCCAACTGGTATATGCATATTGGGAACTGTTCCCCCATGCATCTGAACCTGGGGGTTAGAACTAAACAATGGATGCCAACCATAGGGGTGGTTGACGGGACCTGTGCTAACCGTGCTATATTGAGCGTTATAAGGAGCGCTATATGTAGCACTTGTTGAAGGTCTAGGGGCTAACACAAAAGGGGCGAAACCCAGAATGTACTAGGTTCCACTCGTGGTGGGTGTCATGATAGGGTTTGAACATGGGACAGATGGGATAAAAGGGTTTGCCATCAGAGGTGTGGTACGAACCGTCGACTGGGGAGGTGGTGGTGGACCAAAAGTGTCCACAAAAGCCCACGACTTGTTAGTCGTCGATGGGATGGGTGGAAATGTTCCAATATAAGACAAAGGAGGAACAAATGCAACGGGAATCAAGATTGGTCCCAACGGATTCATGATCGGAGGATTGTATGGAGGAAGGAATCCTTCAGTAAAGAAATCTTTCGGTAAGTTGGAATCGTGGGATGTCCAAACTGATTCTATGTTAAATCTCAGAGACTGATTGCCCGAAGACGGGGAATCCAGTTCACTATGGCTCGGTGGATCCTCCACAATGAGCGGGGTAAGACCGAACAACCATCTATATTGACGATGAGGGTTGGATGTAGCCACGGTGACCAATAAATTTTGTGAATAGATTTCACAGTGATATTTGTTAAAGTCTCTGTGATAACAATCTGGCACTTAAAAAATAAAAAAATACACTAAGGAAATCAATCAACAAGCAGAGGGAAAGGACCTTGTATGATAAGCACCGATCACTGGAGATGAAACCTAGTATCACAATGAATAACATAGAGAGTTGGTCAAATATACAGTTAAGATTACTCTCGATCTTTGCCTGAACCTCAAATTAAGGGGCCAAGTACTCTCGTGAAGATGAGTACCCTCCAAAAAACCAAAGACATAGTAGGTTCATCTGTGTTAGGTACTAGGGCAGCCCGCCCCAGTCACCTTGTGTTCGTCCCTAAAAGTATGGCCACTAAGGATACCTCAAATCACATACACTACTGGGGGGGACATAGTCGCAGATAGTACGCTGTGTGGGCAGGATACCTGAGTCCCCGACTCAACTCCGATATCCTCGAAGGGATCCCCGATACACAGAATACCCAAAGGAGATGTAAGAAAAGGCAGGCTACCTTCACTTACATTCCGATGTTGTCTTGTATTTAGCTTCGCTTTTACTGGAGTGGTCCCGGATAGTATGAGTGCAGAAGGATTTCTCTCTTTAATGACACTAGTTTCGGTGTATGATCTTGGGTAGTTAACTCACACTGCCTATCCCAAGATCCTAGCCTAAACTAATTTGTGTTTAGTCTAAAACGAGTTGCTAATTGATTTTATTAGGTAGATTTAAATTTACTTGATTAGAGTCTTCAGTAGGGGTGTTAACGTATGGAGTATATGGGACTCTGACTCAGATCATGCAAAAACAATGCTTGTAAATTTTCACTTTCAATGAATAAGCTGCTTCTACAAAGGGAGATTCATTCATACATCAATATATATACCATGCATCCTATTCAGTAAAACACTAGCATAACCGATAGAACTTCAATGCTCACTAACAACTTTTGAAACCAAATAATGCAGATCTAACCAGCTAAGCAGAAAGAAATAAATATTTGTTTATTTATTATTTATTATTTTACTATTATTTATTTTTAATTTTAATTTTTTTTTTAATTTCTAATTTTTAATTTTATTTATTTTATTTTTAATTTTTAATTTAATTTAATTATTTTATTTTATTTTTATTATTTTTATTTTTTCTATAATGAAAACAAAAACTTTAAGAAGTAAAGCTATTTTCTTTATAAAAAAAATGTTCAGGACACAGATCAGTCAAAGAAGCACATCTACAGATCCTGATCAGTTTATAAGTAGATTTCACAACCCATGAGGACACAGAGCAAGATGTTTATCAAGAAATGGATGGCTAACACTTTGTACTAGAGGCTACAAAGAGTTAGTTTCAGCACTAACACACTATTTGTGAGGACACAGTGCTTTATAAAGCACTATTTACACTAGCAGACAACGTTAGTGAGGAAAAAGGCTCAAAAAATAGGTTGTGGGGATTAGATATAGGGCTGAGCATTGAGAGAAGGGTGTTGTATAGTCCTCAGTGTTCGGAAAGGGAATGAAGAAGTACAGGAAGGCCTGGAAGAAAGAGAGATCTAGGAAATTTCTATGAAAAACCGGGAACTAAGTGTAGTCCCCAGTGGAGTCACAATTCTGCCATAGGGATTAATGCATGGGTGTTTGGTGATGTAGAAACCCTCAAGGATCATCCCGGGATCCTTGGCAGACTGTCAGATTAGCTGCAACTGTCACAAATATGCATGCATATCTATTCTTAACAAATGAATTTCAAAGCGAGAATGAATTATTACCTCGAGTCTTAGTTTGGTGTTACTGGAGAGCACAATGTAGCTAGGCGGAAGACCCTTGAGCCAGCTCTAGATGAAAACTTGCACATAGCAAAGAGAATCATAATATCATAGCATAAAACCTTGATAAACGATGCATGAACATATAAAGATATATAGTTGCATATAATTAAGCCACTCATGCTAACAATGTTGCATAGACATATAAACAAGTTATACTACCAACATCTCGGAGTGGACAACACAATTGTAGTTCTATATTGATGTAAAAAGAATGATTACAACCATCGGTTGTGTCAACCTTCCCTTACCCCTCTAGCTCCTCTCTCTCTCTCTCTCCCTTCTTAACCTCTCTTGATGCCTTAGTCTGAGACTCTGCTTGATAGTCAAATAGGCAATCCTTTCAAATGGTTCAACCTCTTTCACAATGGCCCTAGCCTTGCATATATAGCATGTTAGGATAGGGTTTCCAAGTTCTTCATGAGTTCTATTAGGAAAAAGTAGTGATGTTTCCATGCCTTTGTGCTCTTTCATGTGTGCATACTCCATTAGGAATTAGTAATTCCCCCAAACAAATCGATTTCTGATATTTCCCTACTTTTGTGAGCTGACATAGGAGAGAATCTTGGGATATTTCTAGGTCAAATCATTCCCTTGACCCATAGAAACTCATTAGAGTTCACTAACACTCTTTCCGATGTAACAGACATAGTTACCTTAGGCATTAACGCACCTTGAGCCTTGCTAGGAAGCTTTATAAAGTAGGTTTCTAGTGTTTAGACAATGTTAGCTTAACAACTGGGCCTGTGAACTTGGTTAGTCCTTTAGTTATCATGTCTTTCTCCTCTGAGCTGATGAGGAGGTCATTTTCCTATATAACAGCTATGTGAACCAACAGATGTAAAACATACAACAATGAAGGCAGACACACTACGAGCTTAAATGCATCCATAAAACAAAAACGAGTGGAAGTGCATGACCTGTAGTCCGTGGACATACCATGATGTTGTGTGACACTACATGCAGATGTTGAGCACACAGATACTCTTGATTGTGACATGCAAGCACATGTGAGGAAGGTAGACCACTTACGTTGCGCAAGTGTGCTTGCAAAGTAAGATTCCTCCAATGCATGAGCAATGGGATCATGTAGCTCGAGTGGAGGAAGTGAAATCTGAGTGTTGGATTGTTCTTGAGTGCATATAGATGAGTGATGAGGAGCCTTGGGTATTTGAACAATTTCCTAATCAAAAGTGAAACCAACCTAAGGACAGTGAGAGGCTTACGTAAGCATCAACTCGGGCTGAAGTGCCTCGGCAGTCTGGGGGCTTTCAACTTTGTTGACAGATGGATCATCGTAGACCAATGGCTTAGACAGATTAAGAATGAGCGAATTAACATCATGATTGGATGATGAGGTAAAGAGATCATGACAACCAAGATCAGAAAATTCAGGATGTTGGTTGACATCCTCATGATTCGATGAATCACACAAAGGGGTAGATGAGAAGCAAGAATGTTCATCCTCTGCATTTCTAGAAAAGATAGATGAAAAAAGAAGTGGATGTTCAAAGAATGATGGGTCCTCTCCATTGTCGGATGATGGACTGACATCTGGTCTGTCCTGCAAATGATGAACAATGGGTGTATCTGTGGACAGAGATACACATGAAAAATCAGGGATGGCAGGAATACCAAGGATGTCAGGAACAAACAGAGGAGGTATGGACAAACAGGGACGGTCCTCTACTGTCGGTGAATGTTCAAGCTCCCAATCATACTGTTCATGAATGCCAGCGCATGATGGTTGTGCAACACCAACTCCATCGATAGATTGATCCTCGTTCAAAACAAGTGTAGAGTCTGGAACGGAAGAACACAAGACAGGGAAGATGATCAGAATATGAGGATAGAGGTTGAGGTACGAAATACATGTGATAACCCATGGGATTCCCAACCAAGTTTGTGCAAAAATCAGAAGGAGCGATGTTGAGAGGACGTGTCAGTTCAACAAATGTGTGTGCATCTTATCCCACATCACTCTGTGTTGGTGGAGTGAGGGGACAGTGCACAGTCACTTGTGATAGAGATCATGTCTGCCTGTGATTACGTAGCTCCATCACTAAGGTATGTTGAGCGAGGCTTAAGCTTGAACTTCTTCTTGGGATTGATAGATTTGATAAGACAATATTCGTATCTATCAATGAGATACTGGAATTTCATCTGCCTTTTTGGAGCTTGAAACTGCAAAACATAGAAGCACTGCCAAAAATCATCAGGAGATTCTTGCGGAACCTTCCATAGCTCTAACAGTTTTTTGTCAAGAGGTTTTGGATAAAAATGATGGAAAGTAGATTTAATGAGATCGCATAACTATTCAAGTGAGTGCATGATGCTAGCTAGTAGGCTGCAACACCACTATATTGGGGATTCACAAAGCGTGTATGCAAGCAGAAAACTAACCTCTTCTGCATAGAACTCACTTGCATTTTCGAGGAATGCATAGAAGTCTTCTAAGTACTCAGGTGAGGCCACTTTTCCTTCACCATCATACCTGAATTTGGACAAGAGATCAAAAAACTCCCTCGTGATGTTGAGAGGTTCAACATGCGAAAAACATCATGGAAGGGTGAGTGTAATAGAATCCATGATAGATATGGAAAGGTTCAAAATAGGATTAGAGTACACAACTTGTCATCTGGCCCTCCTTCTAGTGCCAGAAATGTTGACGGTGTTGGACCTGCCAACATGGTAGGGGATCTCCCCGGTAAGAAGTCCCAACTAGACCTCATACTGTTTGGTGTAGGAGTCCCAACAGTGGGTCGTATGGTATCGCCTTGATCGCGGTTTCACATAGAGGCAAGTAAGATGCCCCTCTTGGTAGCAAGGGTTTGGCATATGCAGCAAATCAAGGAAGGTGCATGAGCAGTTCTAACATACAGAGGGTGAGGTGAGTGCACCCCTTGGAAACCTGTGAAAGCACAGAGTTAAGAAGGGAACACACGAGCAAAGATGCATCACAACATGGAAGGCAAGCAAGCTAGAAATTCAAAGTGATGGTTTAACCAACAACACATTTCAGTAATATTCATACATACATATACAGAAAATAGCTACACATGCATGCATAAGCAAAAAGGTACATGTATCATTTAGAGTAAACAAGATAGCTAAAATTCAATATGACATATGCATGAAACGTTTTGCCTCTGTTATATTAAGACGTGTAAGTTCTAGTCATACAATACAATAATGACCAACCACTAGTTTCGACATCGGAACGTTACACCCACTGCTGCCTGTTCCTCCAAATAGATATACAAGCTCTGCACAGTGGAGAAGCCAAGGCTCGTTGCAATACTGTCCAAGCTCTCTCTAAGATACTCCTATCAGAAGCTTGGCTGACCAAAAGCCTCTACAATGAGTTATGAGGGACTATATATAGCAAAGGGTGAGGTGGCCCTTGACATTCCCCTTTGTGAAAGTTCATCTACGCATATGTACCCATGTGAGACAAAATAGGCTTGAGAAAGCCATGAAAGACATCACTATGGCTCGGACAATTGTGGGAAGACCAGCTCTTTGACATCCTCATGGTGGTCAACATTAGGGAACTAATACCAAGCTTGGTAGTTCGCAATGGTGTTCGTGTACTCTAAGGTGACATATTCTGGAAATGAACTCTTGCCTCCATAGCATTCGGGTACACTGCACAATATCCTCTATCCAAATCATATAATAACATGCACATCATTGTCTTGAGTGAGTCCAGACTAGCGATATACTGATGCATGGTGTCTTCACTAATCCCCAAGTCTGGGTTGCTGGCTATGTGCATCAACTCGTCAAAGTACGAGTCAAGTTCCAATCAGACTTGTTCCTTTGTCTTCGCCTAGGTGGGTGTCCCAATAGATGGGATCGCACATGCACACACAACAACATCCATGCTCCTAAATACCCATGCATGGGAAGCTTGTAGACTAGTGATGATCTATGAGTGATCTTCATAGTTCTAGATCTAACTCCGCATGCGTGCCTTCAGCTCGTACGCTTTGGGCTTCATCATCTTGGGCAAGTGTAATGAGGCTCCCTTGTATCTCATTGTCCATGTTTGCATGTAATCATAAACATCATGCACATTTGACAAGATACATGTTGTCCTCACACATTGCTACTCCCAGCCGTTGAGATGGACAACTGCCTCATGCATGGCACCAAATTTGGAATACAACGTTCACATACTGTGTCAAGGGACAACACTTCATCCAGTATTGCCTTCTTCAATTCTACTCGGGCGGATGCTGTAACTAGTTCTCCTCCCTGCTTGGCCGTCTATAAACCCTTAGCCATTTGCTCGTTCTTAGCTATCAAGAAGAAAACACTCAAGCTAGTGGCTTCGGCATATGCTTTGGTAGCATCGGCCAATGTTGCTTGATGCTTGCGCACATCAGACACGATCACTCATTCCTCAAACCGTGCAGGAGATGTGTGATCATCCAGAGTCGAAAATTTGTGAGATTGCAAAACTCTATGTTGGGACTCATCGAATGAGATGTTGTGCATCTTTCCCTTCAGATTTTCTCCAAGGATTTTAGTTTCCCCTTGGTCGCTTGGGACTTGCACCGCTTCTGGATCCGGTGAAGTTGGTAGGTTGACCTCTTGGTGGTGAGGCATGAGGTCGATGTCTTTCCTTAACTCCTGTTTCTCCATGTCAATATCCATTTTCTCAAGTTCTTGTTCAATCTCTTAAGAAAAGTCCTTCTCATGCCACTGCTCACCCTATCTACTTGGTGCCAGATGTTTGGATGAGTCGACCATTGTTGTGTGTGGAGCCTGATTATCTTCTTTATTCAGAGGTATCGCCGAATTGGACCCTAGTTCATAATGTGGTGGAAACAATTTCGATAAATGTGCATCACCAGGGGGTTCTAAGGGGGCAATGATGATTATTTAGAGCCCCCCCCGAAGATAAAAATAGATGTAAAATTGCCTTGTAAAATGTTGTAATTTCGTAGTCAATTTGGGCCATTCATTAGGTGGAAATATGATGATATAAATTATATTTAATTTAGGGGTTTTTTCCCTAGAAGGCAACCCCTCGCTATATATGAGGGAATTGTATTGCGTCTATGTAGATGTGTATTCTGAGCGAGAAAGAGAGAGGATATTGTGTGAGAGCAAAGAGGGAATTACAACGGATTTGCTGTAGGTTGTGTCTCTTCATTTTGCTGGATAATATAAAAGGAAGGACTGGTTGTTTCTCTGTGGACGTTGCCCAAATTGGGTGAACCATGTATATCTATGTCTCTCTTGTTTTACGCATTTTTTGTGTTTATATTTCTGCAATATATTTTATGTGTTCCATTTCTCTGTAATATACAATTTTCTAACAACTCGTATCAAATCCGAAGGTTTGTTTGGATGATAAAATTGTAGGAGAGAAGGGTTCCTGTTTCGAGTGGGAGAAATGGTGGAAGATGGTAGGCTTAGGGTCGAAAAATTTAACGGCCAAAACTACCAGCTATGGAATATGTAGATGGAATATTACTTGTATCATAAATATTTGTACCTGCCATTGATCAGAATGACAAGGAAGACGACAAGTATGACAAACACATAATGGGATATTCTCGAGAGAAAGGCACTTGGAACAATACAGTTGTACCTAGCAGCATTGATAGCCTTTAATATTTCAAAGGAAATGAAAATAGAGGGTTTAATGTTGGCATTGTCCAAACTATATGAAAAACCCTTAGCCTCAAATAAGGTATTTCTTATGAAGCTTTTATTTAATATGAAGATGTCAAAAGGTGGATATGTTGTTGATCATTTAAATGAATTTAATACAGTTACGAGTCATTTAAGTTTTGTAGGAGTAACTTTTGATGATGAATTTAGGGCTCTTTTATTTCTATGCTCATTGCTAGAAAGTTGGAATGTTTTAGTTGTGGCCATTAGTAACTCTGTCTCTGGATCTAGTACTTTAAAGTTTGATGATGTTGTCGGTGCAATCCTTAGTGAGGAAATGCGACAAAAATGCTCTGGTGAGACATCAGGTAATGCTTTGACTGCAGAAACTAGGGGAAGAAAAATGGAAAGAGGAAAGAGCCCAGGATATCGCAGTAAGTCAAGGAAAGGTAGATCCAAGTCCAGATTGAGGATAGTGTGCTAGAAATGCAGGAAGAAAGGACACCTGAAGAAATACTGGAAGTATTGGAAGGGAAAAGAAGGAGACACAAAACAAGAAAATAATCATGAAGTGAATGTGACAGGTGATGTGTTGCAATACGCTTTAATTCTTTCATTAGAAAATATTATTTATTCTTGGGTGGTAGATTCAGGGGCCTCATTCCATGCCACACCTCATAGGAAACATTTTCATGATTATGTTCAAGGAGATTTTGGAGAGGTTTGATTGGGTGATGATAAACCCTATAAAATCATTGGAATGGGTACAGTTTCATAAAAAAACATAATCAAAATCAATGGCTATTGAAGGAGGTAAGGCATGTCCCAGATCTGAAGAAAAAATTGATTTCAATAGAGTAGTTGGGAAGTGAAGGTTGTGTAACTACTTTTACAGATAAAACGTGTAAGGTCACTAAAGAAGACCTGGTAATAGAAAAAGGAGAAAAGGTTGGTACATTGTATTTATGCAATGGTATTTCTAATTATGTTAATTCTTCAACCTCTATAGGAGAAGATGTGGAATTATGGCATCATAGGCTTGGGAAAATGAGTGAGAAGGGGATGCAGATTATTCACTCAACAAATTTGTTGCCAGGTTTGGAGCATGTTGATTGAAAATTCTGTGAGAATTGTGTTTATGGAAAACAGAAGAGAGTCAGAATCCTCAGAGTTGGGAAAGAAAATAAGAGAGAAAAATTAGAGCTTGTGCATATAGATGTATGGTGACCTGCTCAGGTATCATCTCTCGTTGGCTCTCTTTATTATGTTACTTTTATTGATGATGTAACCAAAAAAACCAGGTTTATTGTATTCAGAATAAAACTGATGTATTTGATACTTTCAAGAAATGGAAAACATTGGTTGAAAATGAGACAAAAAAAAGATTGAAGTGTCTCAGATAAGAAAATGGAGGTGAATATTACAATAAAGAGTTTGATAGGTACTGTTCATAAAATGGAATTTGCAGAGAGAAGACAGTTCCAGGAACACCACAAGAAAATGGTGTGTCAGAAAGGATGAACAGGACAATCATGGAGCGTGCAAGGTGCATGAGATTGCATGAAGGGTTGCCTTTACAATTTTGGGAAGATGTTGTAGATATTTTTGTTTATATAATAAACAGAGGGCCTTCAAGTTCCTTGTATGGTGGTATTCTAGAGGAGTCATGGAAAGGTAAAAAGGTAAACTACTCATTTTTAAAGACATTTGATTGTCAAGCCTTTGTCCACATCAATAAAGAAAATAGAACAAAGCTTGAGGCAAAATCAAAGAAATGTACCTTTATTGGATATAGTGTTAATGATTTTGGTTATCACTTTTATGATTATGAAAAACAAAAAATCATTAGGAGCATAGATGTCATATTCAATGAAAAGGTTTTGTATAAGGATCAGATACAGGAAAAGAAACAAGAAAAGGAAAACATAGAATACACAGTGCTTGATGACATCACAGAAAAAGTGAAGGTGCCTAAAAATCATAATGATCAACAACCAGAACAACAACAACCAGTACTTCAAACACTTGAAAGTGGTGTTAGAAGATCTACCAGGATAAGTAGATCCTCTGAACGATGCTCTCCTTCATTATATTATGTATTGTTGACTGATTCTGGCGAACTAGAATGTTATGAAGAAGAAGTGCAGGTAGAAACCAGGAAGAAGTGGGAGCAAGCCATGAAAGAAGAGATGGATTCCTTAGCACATAATCAAGCTTGGGGCTTAGTCAGGTTTCCTGTAGGTAAAACAACATTGCAGAATAAATGGGTTTACAGGTTGAAGGAAGAAGACGGAGGTAGAAAAACTTATAAATATAGACTTGTGGTGAAGGGGTTTGCACAGAAAAAGGCTATAGAATTTGATGAGATATTTTCTGCTGTTGCTAAAATGATTTCAATGAGAACTATTTTAAGTCTAGTAGCAACTGAAGATTTGCATCTTGATTAGTTAGATGAAAGACAACCTTTCTCCATGGGGATTTGGAGGAATAGATATATATGCAGAAACCATAAGGATATGAGGTCAAAGGGAAGGAGAAACTAGTGTGCAGGTTGAATAAGAGCTTGTATGGCTTAAAACAAGCTCTAAGGCGGTGGTATCTAAAATTTGATAGGTTTATGTCTGAACAAGGTTATACTAGATGGCACTTTGATCATTGTGTTTATCTCAAAAGGAAAAATTATGGCAACTATATTATATTGTTATTGTATGTAGATGACATAATTGTCGCAGGTTCTAAAATGTAGGAAATAAATGTGCTCAAATGAAAATTGGCAAACTCATTTGCAATGAAGGATTTGGGTGTTGCAAAACAAATCCTTGGTATGAGAATAACTAGAGATAAGAATAATCGAAAATTAACATTGTCTCAAAGTGAGTACATACAAAAGGTGTTGAAAATATTTAATATGCAGAATGCAAAACCAATTAGTATACCTATGGCTAGCCATTTCAAACTAAGTAAGGATGTGTGTCTCAAGACTCAGGAATAAATGACTTATATGTCTAAAGTTCCATATGCATCAGTAGTTGGAAGCTTAACGTATGCAATGGTCTCCACAAGGCTTGATATTTCACATGGAGTGGGAATTATATGCAGTAAGGATGTGTGTCCCAAGACTCAGGAATAAATGACTTATATGTCTAAAGTTCCATATGCATCAGCAGTTGGAAGCTTAATGTATGCAATGGTCTGCACAAGGCTTGATATTGCACATGGAGTGGGAATCATAAGCAGGTACATGAACAACCCAGGAAAAGAGCATTGGATGAAAGTGAAGTGGATTCTCAGGTATTTGAGAGGTAACCACAAATCAATCATTATGCTTTTGTGGTTCAAACATTGCTCTACAAGGATATGTTGATGCAGATATGGAGAGTGATGGAGATAACAAGAGGAGCACCACAGGGTACATGTTTACTATAGGTGGAACAACTGTCATTTGGGTTTCAAAAATGCAAAGTGTTGTTGCACTCTCAACGATGGAAGTAGAGTATGTTGTTGCTACAAAGGCTAGTAAGGAAATGATTTGGTTACAAAGGTTTCTGGATCAATTAGGTAAGAAGCAGGAGTTGTGAAGGTTATACAGTGAAAACCATAGTGCCATACATCTTGCAAAGAATTCTAAATACCATTCCAAGACTAAACATATGCAACTCAAGTACCATTTCATACGGTCAATGTTGGAAGATGGACAGTTGAAGTTGGAAAAGATACAAACTAGCCAGAATCCTACAGATATGCTTACAAAAGTTGTAACCAGGAATAAATGAGATTCTACTCGGTTTCAATTGATCTTAAAGTATGATGATGAAGATGAGAAAAAACTAGGTCAAAACTGGAGTCATTGACTAGAAAATGAAGCAGCGGTGGATTTTCTATAATCAGTCTCCAAGTGGGAGATTGTTGTGTGTGGAGCCTAATTATCTTCTTTATTTAGAGGTATCGCTGCATTGGACCCCAGTTCGTAATGTGGCGGCAACACCGCCGATAAATGTGTGCTGCTATGGGGGTCTAGGGGGGGAGACAATGATTATTTGGAGCCCCCCCCCATTGGGAGGGGAGCGGGGGCAGTGCCCCCGAAGCTAAAAATAGATGTAAAATTGCCTTGTAAAATGTTGTAATTACGTAGTCAATCTGGGTTTTTCATTAGGCATAAATCTCACGGTAGAAATTATATTTAATATAGGGTTTTTTTCCCTAGAAGGCAACCCCTCGCTATATATGAGGGAGTTGTATTGTGTCTATGTAGATGTGTATTCTAAGAGGGAAAAAGAGAAGATATTGTGTGAGAGAGAAGAGCGAATTACATCAGATTTGATGTAGGTTGTATCTCTTCATTTTGCTGGATAATATAAAAGGAAGGACGTGCTGTTTCTTCATGTACGTAGTCCAAATTAGGTGAACCACGTATATCTATGTCTCTCTTTTTTTATGCATTTTTTGTGTTTATATTTCTATAATATATTTTATGTGTTCCATTTCTCTATAATATATAATTTTCTAACAACCACTTGTACAGGTGTAGTTTCATTTGTCTATACATGTTGCCCCCCCTGTTGTACCTGTTCTTGTTGCACTTCCTTCTCCTATTTGCATAGCTCCTGTTCCTTTCGGAGTTGCTCCTTCAACTCATGCAACTCCTTCTCTATTTCCTCCATTCTCTGTTTTTCTTTTTGCCTTTGTGTGTTCCTACTATCGTGTTGTTGCCTCTTCGCCTCTATTTCCAAAGCTTATTTCATCACAAGTGAGTCTGCTCAGAACTTGCAACTTTTCTCTACCTCCGGGCTATCGACAATCTTCCTCTTGCCTTTGTCGTGCGCTGGTATGTTTATCTTTGATGTTGCTGCTGTTGTTGGTGCTCTCCTGGATGCTACTTCATGCTACTTTGCTAACCATTCCACAACGATGCCGATCAGTTCATTGGGCTTGGAGAAGCTATAAAAATATCTCCATGGGTCCTCCTCCGCCTAATGACACGCCCCGTGGATCCACTGAAACTGTACTCTCACGCAGTGATATTTTACAAAACAATGTGGGTCATATAGATTCTATCTTCGAGTGTCAAATGGATATTTCTTGAGCTGCTTTGCTTAGACATCCACATGCTTGAAATTTTGTATCTCGTATAACCAGATCCGCAACAGAAGAGCGGGCCAAGGTGCCTTGTTCTTCCAATGCAACCTAGCTTACAGTCCTTCTGAGATGTGGTATGACACTTCTTGTATGACGAGCTTGTCCAAGGCAAACTTCGATACAACACGTGGAGGCTTCTCCACACTATACATCTGTATGAAGGTCATAGATAGTGAGGCATACCAATCTTCTATATCGATTAGTCCCTCCATTTCTGCCTTCGACATGCAAGGTGGATCCTGTTCAAATATCATATTGTACACTAGGGTGACAAAATTATCTTACATATGTGTGATAATTCCTCTGAAGCTGCATTCAGACAAAATTTTACAATAAGTGTTCACAGAGGTCTCTATTGATGTCCATGCCCATTTCAAGCCCGAGAACTCCTGACAGGCATAGATTTCATCCAAGATGTAAGTGGACATGTAGATTTCCACTTGCTAACCTTTGGGTGACTATTGAGCTCTTGATACCTGTTCCTTCAGCCTGTGAGCTAACATGTCAGATCAATTGCATGCTTTGCCTTCACTGGCCAATTGGTCCAAAGCGATCACCGAACTATGCAGGAAGGTTTCCATGCTCTCTTGGCCATACAAGCAACATGAAAAGATGACCAAGTATTGATATGAATTCCAAAGTATCTTCGTCTTGTAACCTTGGTTGAGTGTCATCCTGAATTTGGTTGGCTCCTTCACCCAGTTATTCAAGATATCCTCAGAGTTTGCATTGTTGTTGGGTATGCTAAAGGACGTCTCCATGGTGATCACCGGCTTTGACATATGGTACATCTGATCATGATCCTGTGCCCTGAAGGTAGAAATATCCGTCCCGCTAACACTGCCTAATGTCACCATCTTTGGGTCAGTGTGCGAGACGATCCAATGTATCATGTCCATGCATGGGAACACAGGATACCTGCATGCAATTTGGTACAAGTCGGACTTGTGGATGTTCACATAGACTTGGCGGTCTTCAAGTTCTTCCCCAAATGTGCCTGTGAATGCATCATTGACCTCTTGCCATTTCAGCTTGATGTCCTTGTCTACAATCAACCTGTTGTCTTCATAGATCGTCAAACTTGTAGGAACTCGCTCAACTGTTGCTTGAGTTGCACTTCCATCGGTGTCCTTTGCTCCTGCCCTCTTGGATGCCATTGATCTTGAACTGTTGAGAGGCAGACAAAAACCTGGTAGATCTGGAGACATGGTGAGATGAATGGCAATAAATTTGTTAGCTAAAACCAAAGAAAACTTGAGGAATGATATGCAACATACTTGGGGATTGACTTGAAAGGATTGCATAATTTTTCCTAGGAGGCTAGGAGACTGGCTGCCAGAATTGCACAAAAGGAATTCCAGACAGTTGGGAGGCTAGATGGCTACTAGAATTGCACAATGTGCAATCCAGACTGGCCTGCTGTCTACTGGGATTGTGTAGTGTGCAATTCCAGGTGGCAAGGGTTGCAGGCCTAGTGAATGCATTGCACAATTTTTTGGCCCAGCAGTCACTGCCTCTCAGAATTTTGCAATGCAAGACTAGAGGACAATCACTGGGCAAAAATTTGCATTTTCTATGAGTAAGGCAAAGCCTTCCCTCTCAGGATTGCACAACGCTGTCTTGGCAAGGCAGAGTCCGAGCTAAGGTTGCCTAGACTCGCCAACGAAAAACTCAAATCAAATGTGGATGTGAATGCATGGAGATAATGATTGTAAGTAGGAGTGAATGATTGTGCATGCAAACAGTGAATGCAAGATTCAAAAAATAGAACAACATGCATGTGTGTGAAGCGAGTAGCCGAATCGGTGACTGTTCGTGCAAAATAGTGTCATGCATACGACAATAATGAGATGCTAAAGAAAACTAAAATGGTGCTAGTACAAGATAATATGCATGCAAATGATAGCAAGCATTCACAAAAATCAAGTAGACAACACTCACACAAGCCAAAACACAAAAAGAGACAGAAATTCTCCAAAATACAAGTTAAGCGAACTTACTCGAAAATAGTTGAGCTGCATGTGTCGAAGGCTCCTAGATTTGTTGTGGGATGTCAGATATCCAAGATTGATGTGAAGAAGTGAGATCTGAAGTGTCGAATAAATAAGTTTGAGGCTCACGACACACATGCCACAAATCTAGGAAAAAGCAACATTTGGAGGAAAGATTCTAAAACGATCTTTGCATGTAACCTCCAACTTCTAAAAATAGCTCCCTAAATCAAGGGATTCCTTTGCATGATGCCTTGGGAAAAACATTCCATGCATGAAGATTAGTTTTTCTCGGTCCCAGAGGGAACCAATCAACCTAAAATTACATGCATCGGTCTGCGAGCCTAGGAGAGGGATTTGTGCAGTTTCTGTGTTGAGTAGATATGGTTGTCCCAAAGGGATGGTGCAATTTCTAGGAGGAACAGGTGAATGTATCCCAGGATTGAAATTTCTCTGCTAAGCAGTTTTCCTGGGCCAGATTGTGCAATTTTCTCAAGGAAGTCTGTCTAACTGCATTGCACAATTTCTGAGCCCAACAGGTTGCCTGGCTAGATTTGCACAATTTCTGCTAGCTGCTAGGCTGGCTGTCCTAGAGGGATTGTACAATTTTTGGGAGGAACAGGTGATTGTGTTTGGTCAATTCAATGTCCTTAAATTTGCAATCATAAATTGTCAACCAGGGTGCGTAGACTGATGAAGTACAGGTGCACAATATCTGCTTAGAAGTTATTCATTAGGTCATTATGTATTTTTTAAGATCTAAACTTAATATGGGGGTGGTGTTTGTCAATTATATTAGTGTCATAATTCTTAGGGATGTTGATTAAGTTTCCTAGGAATTAATATCTATCCAATTAGTTTGTAGTTGATGTGAGAGTGATTTTACTTATGTTAGATTGTTTGGGATTTTTGATCGTGAATATTTATGTTGTCGCTCCTAATTCTCTAAGTGCAAAAAGAAACATATTCTATAAGCTATGAAGGAATATTGTTGACCTCAATTGTTTAGGAGAGGACTTCTCACTTATTCAATTTTTTGCTCAAACAAAGTAACCCAAGCAATATCTATATTGTGAATTGAACACACTTCAATTATGCCAGATAATAAGCAAAGGAAAGAACCGTGCAGTACTAGGTATAAAGAAAATTAGATAACAGTCTAAGCTAGGTATAAAGCAAATTAAAGTTCTTATGCAGATAACAATTCGCTGGCGAGATCATTATACAACATTGTCACACAAAGTAGAGTAATTGAAAAATTAAATGAAATCAGATTGTGATTGATTAAAATCTGCCACTGTTTGTAGGGACCCTCCACGTAATAGTTCAAAACTTCATATCAACACAACACTTGCACACAAAAACCAACTCTATTCACACGGAATTCAAAAACTATTCATAATCATATCATTTGACGCGCACCCAAATAACAGTGCAGCCATTAGTTTTATAGAAGGTCTCTTGGCATAACTGTATGAATATTTCAAGCCTAATATCTCTAACCTATCTAAACTTATATCTCTAAACTGTTGTTTTGCTATTCCGAAAGCAAAACAATAAGGTTTCAATTGATCTCGGGTTTTGTTCCGCGTTAATCCGACGATTGACTTGGATTTTGACCACGATCTCCTGTGCTTCTTTTAGCAAACAGTTTCAAGTGGATACAAGGGTGTCCATGAGGGAGCCATCCTCTATCCATCCACACCTTTCGTTGCTGACCTGGAACTCTGGAACCTTGTGAAAAATGGAAATAGCTACAGAAACCTGCCTTAGAATTTAGCCTCTTCGAGGGGGCAACCCCCTTTACATTACATAAATGAACAATTCTTGGATGATTCAAATGACAAAACCTCATTTCTATATATAGGAGTCTAAGGAGTCACAATATAATCCAGCCAACCTAATAATAATAATATAAAGCCACAAAAATAACAATAGAGGGATTCTATGGGGCACAGTAATAACAATATGGGGGTAATAGGGGCACAACAATATTAATAAGGGGTATAACTACAATAGTAATGGGGTAATCACTAGTATTATAGGGACCCAACATGCCCCTCGCCTTCAGAAAAGTGTTGTCCTCAATGCTTGAGTAGTTCTAGATACTTCTGCATAAAATTCTCATCCTCCCATGTGGAATCTTCAGTGGATAAGTTCTTCCACTTGATAAGATACTCTGAAATTGATCAATTTCGTAGCTGTCGAGTTCTTGTTTCTATGACTACTTCCAGTTCCAATATAATTTTTCCTTCCTCGTCATGTTTTGGCAATATTGTTTGAACTGGGAGCTTGTCGCCTATAACCTTCTTTAAACATGAAACATGGAAAACTGGGTGCAATCGAGAAGCTGCAGGAAGCTCCAATTTGTATGCCATAGTACCAATCTTTTGCAACACATTGTACGGACCATAATACCATGGTGATAATTTATTATCCTTCTTAGCTTGCTTGAGGGACATTTTCTTATATGGTTGTAGCCGTAGGAATACCCAATCACCTACATCAAAAATTCTTTCACTGCGATGTTGATCTACCTGTTGTTTCATTCTATTCTGTGCCAGCACGAGGTTATCCTTTAAGAGTTGTAGGACTTGTTGTTGATGTTCGATGTGATGTTCCACTGCCTGGACCTTATAATTTTCTCTTAAATATGATGTGATGGATGGTGGTTGATACCCATAAAGTGCCATAAATGGGGTCATTTTTGTTGCTGTATGGAAGGAAGTGTTATACCACCATTCAGCCAGAGGCAACCATTTGACCCATTGTGTCTATTTATCAGATACAAAGCAACGAAGATATCCTTCCAAACATTTGTTTACTATCTCAGTTTGCCCATCAGATTGAGGATGATAAGATGAGCTATGAGCTAACTGAGTACCAAGACAAGAAAATAATTCTGTCCAAAAATTTCCAGTGAAAATGGGATCTCTATCACTTACAATAATCTTTGGGTTTCCATGTAGCTTTTGAATTGTTTCCATAAATGCAGTAGAAATTGTACTGGCTTTAAATGGATGTGATAATGCACAAAAGTGTGCATACTTGGTAAGTCTGTCAACTACCACCATGATGACACTCTTTCCCTCAGACTTGGGTAAACCTGTGATAAAATCCATTGAAACCTCCCCCCAACGTTGGCTTGGAATGGATAAAGGTTGTAATAGACCTGGTGTCTTAATTGTTTCAACTTTATTTTGTTGGAAAACCAAACATTCCGCCATAAACTTTTGAATATATGATTTAAGGCCATCCCAAAAAAATTCCTTCTTAACCCCGTGGTAAGTTTTTAAAAATCCTGAGTGCCCTTCTAAGGGAGAAGTGTGCAATTCCATAAGAATCTTTTGTTTTAGCTGGGAATTCTTACAGAGGTATAAGCGATCTTTGTACCATAACGAATCATTTTTCCAGCTAAATGTATCAGATGTACTGGAATCTTGTTGTAGCTTTTGAATAAGTGCCCACACTTCTTCGTCATTCTTCCATTCCTCCCTTGCTTCGTTTATCCAATCTGGTTGGATAATAGAAATGGCGCACAACAATGCTTCCACATCCTCATCCTTTCTTGAGAGTGCATCTGCCACCACATTTTGCTTCCCTTTTTTGTAGATGATTTCAAAGTCATAACCCAACATCTTTGTGACCCACTTTTGTTGCTCTTCAGAGGATAATCTTTGTTCTAAAAAGTATTTAAGGCTATCATGATCCGTTTTTACCTTGAAGTGTCTTCCCATTAGGTAGGGTCACCATTTCTTAAGTGCATGGAGTATTGCCAACATTTCCTTCTCATAAATAGCTTTGCTTAAAAACTTTCCCTTGATTGGACGACTTTCAAAAGCAATGGGTCTTTCATCTTGCATTAGAACAGCACCAATTCCATTTCTTGAAGCATCACATTCCACAATAAAGGTTTTTGTGAAGTCCGATGTAGCTAAGACCGGTGCTTGGCACATTGCCTCTTTAAGATGTTCAAAGGCCTTTGTTGCTTCCGAAGTCCATGAAAATGCATCTTTCTTCAATAATGTTGTTAGAGGTGCTGCTATTCTCCCATAATTCTTAACAAACTTGCGATAATACCCTGTCAACCCAAGAAATCCTCGAAGATGCTTTATGGATGTGGGGATTTTCCATTCCTTAATGGCTTTAATTTTGCTAGGGTCTACCTTAACTCCTTCATGAGATACAATATGACCCAAATATTCCACCTCCTGGACTCCAAAGAAACATTTGGATCTTTTTGCATATAATTGTTTCTCCTCCAATAGTTGTAGCACCCTGTCAACATGTTCAACATGATCCTTCCAAGACTTGCTGTAGATTAGTATATCATCAAAAAATACTAACACAAATTTTCTAAGGAATGGTTTGAAAATTGAATTCATCAAACCTTGAAATGTTGAAGGTGCATTGGTAAGGCCAAAAGGCATGACAAAAATTCATAATGACCCTCATGAGTTCTAAATGCTGTTTTCGGAATGTCTTCAATCTTCATTCTGATTTGATGATATCCTGAATGAAGATCCAACTTGGTGAAGTAAATTGATCCATGCAATTCATCCAGTAATTCATCAATGACAGGAATGGGGAACTTATCTTTAATAGTGAGCTTGTTGAGCTCCCTATAATCCGAACACATGCGCCATGATCCATCCTTCTTGTGCACCAATACTACTGGAGCAGAGAAAGAACTTTGACTCGGTTGAATTATACCAGCCTCTAGCATTTCTGCAACCATACGTTCAATTTCACTTTTTTGGACATAGGGATATCTGTATGGCCTGATGTTTGGAGGAACACTTCCTGGAATCAGATGAATAGCATGATCATGATCACGCATAGGTGGGAGACCTTTGGGAGTCTCAAATACCTTGGAATGATTGTCCAGGACTTTTTGGAGATCTGGAGAAATAGATGATTCCGATGTGGAAACATCTAGCGAACATAATTGTGCAATTACACCTCTTTGCTCCTTTTTTAGAAGCTTTGTCATACCATTAGAGCTGATTATCTTTCCTGGTTTCCCTGCAATACCCCTTAATTCAACTTCCTTTCCTTCCGTAGAAAATTTGATGAAAAGTTCTTGAAAATTAAAAGCTATTGTACCCAAGGATTGTAGCCATTGGACTCCTAGTACAACATCAGCACCTCCCATTGGAATGGAAAGCATTGGGCTAGTCAATACATATTCTCCCATGGATAGCTTGATATTATGGCACTTTCCAGAGAAATTTATTGTTCCTCCATTTGCAATCATCACTTGACACTCTGGTGCTGGATATAGGAAGCAATTCAATTCTTTTGCTACCCTACAATGAATAAAATTGTGGGTGCTTCCTGAATCAATCAACACTATTACCTTTTTCTTCTTGATTTGTCCTTCTATCTTGATGGTTTGAGGAGTGGTAATTCCCGCCAATGCATTACAAGATATGGTCGGATTTATTTGTTCTTCATCTAGGCTTTGTTCCTGGAGTATATCCTCTTCTTTTGACCTTTCTTGCTCCTTTTCTTCTTCCTCTTCACAATCTATGTAGAATAATTTCTTCTCAGCACACTTATGACCTTTAGTGTATTTGCTATCACAACTGTAACAAAGCCCTTTTGCTCTTTTTTCTTCCAATTGTTGTGGTGTCAACCTTATAGGTTGTGGAAGACTAGGGGCAACAACACTTCTGTCTTTATAGTTGTGAGTGGTATGCTTCCTGGTTGCCATAATTTTGCTTTTCATTTTTCTTGCTAACCTGAATGCCTTCTCTAATGAATCAGGTTCCCAAAGGTGAACATCATGTTGGATATTATCCTTTAAAGACCCTATGAACACATCAATCCTATGCTCCTCTGGAATATCTTTTACCCTTATGTTCAATTTTTGGAACTCCTCAATGTGCTCCATTATTGAACCCTTTTGTTTGAGACTTATCAATTGGCTAAAAAAAGTGTTGCTTTTTGTATCCTCATAATGTGCTATCAATTCTTCCATAAAAATTTCCCAAGTGATAAATTGTTTACGAGAGCAAAGCCATTGATACCATACAAACTGATTTGGTTCCAAATATAAAGTTGCCATACGTACCTTTTGTTTGTTTTGCACATTATTGAGATTGAAGAACTGCTCCATCTGTAATATCCATGTGGCGGGATCCTTGCCATCAAACTTCCTCATATCGATTTTTTGAATATGGTGAGTCTTCGATCCAACATTAGAGTCTATGGAATCATGATTAACATTTCTTTTGTTCTCATCATGAGTTTCCTTTAGTACCCTTTCACCCTTAGTGACCATTTCTTGTAGCAACTTATTCATATTTATCTTCAATTCTTCCATCTTATTGTCCATGCCATCAATTTTAGCTTCTAGGCCTTTCTTTAAACCATCCATCTTAGCTTCTACATCTTTCCTTAAACCATCCATCTTAGATTCTGTTGCTTTTTGTGCAAGTGACACTTGTTGCACTTGTTCTTGTAATTTTGATATATCATATAGCATTTCTTCTTCTTCTTCATAAGTCATGCTAGAGCTTCCAGGTTCCTTACTAGGTGTTTGCATTTTCTTTCCTCGGGGCATCAATTACCGATAATAATTCTCTATTATGCCCTTTGAATTCCTTCAAAACAAATTTTCAAACCAAGTTTAAGCAAAAATTTAAGAAAATCTACACACCTTTTTTCACTTTATAGGAGCTCGATATTGCCTCTGATGTATCTCTATACTTTCCAATCATCTAGTTCTAAATTTGTGATCTGCAGTAGCCCTTTGTGTCCTCTTTCCAATGCCACAAGGCTGACCCAAATTGGTTTCTCCAAGGAAGATTTATGCGAAATCTCCCATAGTGACTTGATTATAGACCAGTTCAGTAGAGTGAACTTGTACGATGTGCCACGAGTCACTGTTTCAACCTTTGGATCTGAAAAATTCATACAAGAAACTACAGTCCATCCTCTTTCTGTACCTTCTTACGAAATTTCAATCCGATCCCCAGAGAGAAAGTTATGACGATTTTCCCCAGGTCACCTGTTTGGAATGTAATTCAGGAGTCTGCAAAAGGACCAACTTCCTCAGATCATATCTCCGCAAATATAGCGCTAAAAGCTCTGAAATTCAGACCCGAGGTTTAGCAAGATTTCTTCTCAAATGGTTTTTTTTTCAACTTCTAAAACGTCGTAGAAAAAAAGTTATAGCGAAAATGACACGATGACCTGTTTGGAGCAGCGAAACCCTAGAATCCAAAGCTCTGATACCAAATGTTATGAAACCAGCTCAAGAAAAGATAGAAAAGATAGATCAGCGCCTTAGAATTCAGCCTCTTCGAGGGGGAAACCTCCTTTACATTACATAAATGAACAATTCTTGGATGATTCAAATGAAAAAACCTCCTTTCTATATATAGGAGTCTAAGGAGTCACAATATAATCCAGCCGACCTAACAATAATAATATAAAGCCACAAAAATAACAATAGAGGGATTCTATGGGGCACAGTAATAACAATATGGGGGCAATAGGGGCACAACAATATTCATAAGGGGTATAACTACAATAGTAATGGGGTAATGACTAGTATTATAGGGACCCAACACAGACTGATTCGATAGCCAATTGCAACTTTAACAAAACAATAGGGTCTAAAGTTAAATATGAACAAGAAGACATAAAATTACATACCTTCATAGAAACCTGGTAGATATGGCTTTATTTAAGTGGTAAATATATAGGAAAAAGGGAGGATCTTTAGGCAAAAAGGATGTCACGGTAGGACAATCTTCGAACTCTACATTCCCCTAGACTGGAGATGTTGTATGTCCTCATACACTTGTTCCTTGTCTTTTGCTTGTGCCTCTTTTTTGTCATCTCCATGTTTCACTCCCTCTGCATAATTCCGTTTTCTTTCTTCAGCTTCTTGTTTTTCTTATACCACAAGCTTAGATGTAGGATCAGATTGTCACTCTTGGCAATCTGTATCTCACTCTGTGTCTTCAAGGCTTGATTTTCATTTTCGAGATACAGATTTAGTGTTTCTAGTTCAAAGATCTCCTGCTTCAAGATGTTTGAGGCCTATTGCTCATTTTCCTGGTTGCTTCCTTCTCCAGAGATCTGAATGGTTTCCTTTGTTGTTTTCTCCTTCCTTTCTAGTGACTCTATGTAGTCGTATATTTATTGTTGAGTGGGATCAATCCTCAGACTATGTATCGAGCTTCGTAGAGGTGAGTTGTAAGGCTGTGGTGATGATCTTGGTGACCCTTTTGGAGAATTCCTAGGGATTTCAATTGGCTCATCCTCTATTGGCTCATTCTTTGTTGGAGGGTTCTCTGTTGGCTCCTCTTCAGTTGGCTCCTTTTCATTTTGCTCATTTGCCTCAAGATTAATGTATTTTGTAGGTTTTGAGGTTGTTTGCGGAATTGTGCTCAACCTCATGCTCCTTCTCAACCCTGGGGCTTGTGTTTTCTACACTTTCCTTTTATTCTCTGATTTTTCTTCTATATGTTAGCTACCTATATCAATAGGTTTCATATTTCATGATTGGCAAAGAAAGGTCCAAATATGCTCTACTTTGGTGATGCAAAGATCCCATATTTCCTAGAGAAAACCATGTATGTACATCGTTCTTTGTTGACTCATTTTTTTGGGTGATCCAAAAGCCTAATCTGGATCATGCCATGTTTCAATTTTCTGTTGTAGCATAGAGAAAAGAATTCTGTCCAAACTGTTCAATCTTGGCAGACCAGTAGCTTAGGTAGAGAATTAAGGTTCCCAAATGCTTAATCTGGGACCTTGGAAGCAATAAGGGTAGCATTGGATAGAAAATCAAAAGGAAAAAAGCCAAGGAAAAGAAAACGGCATATAAGGGTCTGCAAGTCTAAGTGCACCCTCCATGAAGAAATAAAAAATGCTAGGCAAATAGATGGGTAGGCAGATGGGGTTGCAGAAGTGTCATTCCTTACAATTGAATGGTGGCTAAACTATTCACAAAGGAAAATCAATGGTTTGAGAAGATCCTCTTCTCCATTATGTTGCAGCAAAGTTAAGGAGCATGTCTAACCTCCCAGTTTCCCCTTTCACTCCCATTCCTAACATCCCCTCGTCAGTTGAGATTTATGGAAGAATTGGTGGTTTTATAGTGGTTCTTATTCCTTTAAAAGCCACATTTCTTGTCTAAAATTCTTTTCATTTTGATCTACTCCCTAAGCTAAGAGATTTCCCAATAAACTTAGTGGTTTCACTCCTCATTCACCTTTTCCATCCATATTAACCCCTAACTCCTATTATCAAAACCCCCTATGTTGCCCTTTTCCCTACTATTATAACACTATGGTGTATAAACCCCAATCATTGTATAAATATCCCTCCCCTTGGCATTATAGCCATATGTTCACAGTCAGGGATTAAATTGGCACCAGGCCAGTTTAAGAACCCTAAGCCCTACCCTTTTCCCCCTTCAAGAAGTCATTTGACCCATTTAAACCCCTTTATATGCTAAAACCTTATAAAAACCCCATTACTGTACCCCTAACCCGCTTCGTTTGCGAAATAACCACCAAAAACCCACTTTTTCATTTTATCCAAAGTTCTGGCGCTATGCGCATTTTTGCAAAAAACATTGGAAAAACCATAAAAATCCGCCATATTCCAAAGTTTTCCGCCGGGCGCAAATCCCAAAAGAAATATTATTTTATTCCGCCCTCCGCCCGTATCGTTCGGTCATCTCAGCGTCCCGTCGACCGTCGGATCGGGCCCCTTTGATCTGACGGCCCTCGTGCATATCGGACCGGCCCCGACGTACGAGATTTACCTTCCGATATCTGTCAGAGGGTGACGTCAGGCCTCTGCCACGCGCCACCCCCACAGCGTATCGGAGGTACGTCTGACATTTCTGCCTCCGTATCAAAAGCGGTGCGATATGAAACCGCTAACCACTTCCGGTTTCGGTTGATCCGCCCTGCCAGCGTCACCGCCAGCGTCACCTCCGTGTCAGCGCCCCGTCCTCCAGTCACCCCCACCTGTCTGCCACTTCACCATCCCCGTGGACCCCTTGTATGCCGCCACGTCACCCGATGACGTCATGCTGACGTCATCCGACCTTGACCCCACCTGATGACGTCATGCTGACGTCATCCCAAAAAGGCGCCAAAGTCCTAAAAAAACCATATTTTGGCCAAAATGTCGCTTTTTTTACACTTTCTGCAAAAACGCTGTTGTAACCTCTGCATGTATTTTTTACGTCTGAGCCTCCGCCAACCTGCTAAATCAACCTGGAGACCACTGGCGCGCCAATTCACCGACACTCTTAACCATTGCTGACTGTATATCAGGTATTTACTCGTGCAAATCCTTTCTGCGCCCGATTCTGTCTGTAAATTGCCAAAATAGCTTAAAACACTGAAAAAACATAAACTTCACCGGCAAATCCCTCGTGCTCGGTCCCCATTTGCACCTAGAGCGTCGAAATTCACCAGCTAAGCCTCGTTTACCTGCAATTTTGATGTAAACTACATTCTGTTCGCGCAATCGTGAACTAATAACCCAAACCATACCAATTTATTGTAAAAGAGGGAGTAAGGCCAGACATTTGCCTTAGTTGTGTTCAAAACAGTATTTCAATTGCTGCAACTCACCTTTTGTCCTCTGTATCCAAGTAATTCACCTTCCTGTTCAAAGAAAACTCTTTAGTGTTGTTCTGCACAGTAACACTAGTCCATAAACCACAGAAATCCTTAAAGCATCCATGGATCCACCAGTAGCCCCGGTGGCATTGAACGTTGCTCCATTGAATGCCCCTCAGAGACAATTGGAGTGGCAGCCTCTGGCAGACCTGGACTATCAAATTTCAGAGGAAATACTGATGAGGACCAAGTTCCACATCCACCTGCTAAACGAATTAAAGGCTAAACATGAGAGTGGGACAGATGTGCTGGGCATATGGGACTCTTCTCTCCCTATATTCAAGCTTCCTCAGGTCAATCAGTTCCCTGATTTGATCCACCTATGTGCTGAAAACTATGACCCTACTCAGAGGGCAGTTCTTGACCCTTCAGGCTCGGCTGTGTTCTATATCACCCCAGAAGCTATCAAAGAGATACTCTGCTTCAGGACTGAGAAGAAACTGGTCCCTCTATCACTCATAGTATTGATAAATCAAGGAGCCAGATTGATAGATTCTCAGGTCACTAAATTAAATTAGCTGTACATTGACTCTGACTCTGTGAAGTATCCTCCTATCAATCAAGTATACCTTAACCAATTGGGCAGAGATCTTGCAGACATGATTAGTCCCACTTTGGGCTACAATTCAATTGAGTTTGTTGATGAAACAGTGCTGGTAATGATGCTTATGTTTGCCCCTGGCAAGTCTCCTATCTGCTATGACTATGCCACCTATATATCAGACAAAATACATGAGCAATTGATGAACCTGGCAAGAGAAAGGGTGTTCAGATACACCTCCTACATCTACCATTTGATTTTGTATTATCAACACGAGAGATTTCATTTTGCCATGAAAAGAGTGGATGCCCAAGGCAATCCAAGGTCAGTAGTCTATTGGTCCTCTGCCTTCCACTACAGATCTCACTCTCCATACACTTACTGTGAGTTCATAGATCTCTTCATCCACCCAGCAATGTCTATGTTGATGAGATCACCTCATCCAAGGCTCACTGTTGACATGCAAAGGATCCTTCAGTTATCCAAATCATACAGCATTGGGGACTGGTACTTCTACCAGAACCACACAGTCATCAGGATCTATGGGTGTGAACTGCCTCCCTACAGATTGCCCAAGTATGTGCCCATGAGATTATTTGCCCTGGAATATTTCAGGCAATTTGGGAACGCCGATGTGCTGCACTTTTCAGGCAGAGGCAAGAAAGCACAACTAAAGGTCAGGAACCAACTTGGCCACTTCATCTACAACAAAAGGGAAGAAGGTTGGAAGGAGGCGGATAACATGTTAGAATCCCTTGGCCTGCAAACCAGTTTCCTGTGGAAACCATATGACCCCAGTCACTTCATATCTCTAAGAAGGTTCAAGTATAGGCTGTCCGGTTATGATCATGTGAGGATTCCCCACATAGAAAAATATGCTAATCAAGTAAAATGGAGAAGAGGAACCCTAGAGGAGCATGTTACACAAGAAGAGTTGAATCAAAGAGCAGTGAGAAATCTGAAGAAGATGGCTGACCTTGAACTTTGTTCACAGGTACCCACTCTTCCAAGCACACAAGTGGGAGCAGTTGCCTCGTCCTCAACTGCAAATCAGCAAGCAGCCAAAGCTAGTGAGCCAACCTCTAGCAAAGGCAAGGAAAAAGTGATAGAAATAGAACAACCACCTCATGAGGAGGTGCAGCAGCAACAACAGCAGGTAGAGCAGCCACAACAGCAGGCACAACAGCAAGAAGAGGGGCAGCATGACAAAGAGCAGCCATTACAGCAAGAAAGGGCAGCTGAGGCCCCAATTTTCACTGAGCAACAGGCTCAGAACACTGTGCCTCCTAGGCAAGAGACTACTACTGAAGCTTCAGTCCTCCAAACTCCACAAAAGGAGGACATAAGTAGGAAAAGGGACAGAGAGACTCCCCTCACATCATCCATAGATCAGGGAGGAAAAAGGCATAGAATGAATCCCTTCTCTGAGGAGGAAATGCCAATAGGACAGTCTCTGGGCATGGGCCCACCTAGTAGAGAAGCATCTGCTAGCTCCTTCCAGCAGGGACAAGACAGAACAATAGGAGGAGAAGTCAGCTCCTCAAGCCACCAAAGAGAAGCTGAAGGAGGAATCAAACAGCAGTTTATTGACATTAAAAGGAAAAATGAGCCACTTAAAATACAGCTCTACAATCATCTGCTGAAAATGGCTCCTACCAACCAGCAAAGATTGATGTCTGCCTATGATGTACAGGAGGGAAAAATGATCATGAGTCATTTTATGCCAGCTGTAGCACAGCCCCAGTCCCCTGCAGATTATATAAGGACCAATCTTGAGGTCCTTGCCAAGGACATCCACCCAATGGACAAAATTGAATTGCACAAACAAACGGGTGAGATGGTGTATGCCTCCTTGGCAGACAAAACACTGGATAACTACAGGCTAGAAAATAGCCTAAATAACACCACTGCCCAGCTTGAATTAGAAAGGGCATCCTCTCAAGCAAAGGATAATAGAATCAGGGCCTTAGAAGATATAATTATAGAACTTGGGCATGATCCCAAGGATATTAAGGCTGTGCAAGCATTGTTGAAATTAAGGGATGCAGACATGGCAGCCCTTAGAAAGATGGTCAAAGTCCCAACAACAATTCACCCACAGACTGAAGAAGTTGCTCAGCTAAGGCATGATCAAGATGCCACTGTTTTGCTGGTGTCCTTATATAAACAGCTAATCCAGACCCAAGAGAAGCTGTGAGAGTCAGAGGCTGCCCAGGCAGCATTACAGGCAGCATTGCAGCAAAAGGAAGGAGGTCAAACCTCTCAGCCTCCTCCTGAAATAATTAACCTTGAGGAAGCTCCTCAAACCACTGCTCCTCCAACTCAACAAACAAAACCAGCAGCACCATCCACCTCAGCACCAGCGCCAACAACAGACCAGGCTTCAAGCCTGGACATGCAGAAACTAAGAAATGAAATCCAAGCCCTAGAAGCCCAAATGTCAGAGTTAAAAGAGGCCAGGGAAAATTTGGGCAAGTTGAATGAAAGATATGACAAATCAAAGCAGACTGTAGCAGAAAAGGGCAGGGAAATAAAGGCCCTTAAAGACAGGATAAAGGAGCTGGAAAAGGAGCTCACATTGGATAAAGTGACAGCTGAGCTCAAGACAGTGCTATGGGCCAACATTGGCCAATCCATCACTGACCAATGGCAGTACATTGAGACAATCCATGAGCAGTTGGAGCTCATAGCAAAAGCACAAAGGGAAATCCAGAGATCAAGGGCATCTCTAGGCAATATGCCTGAGGTTGCCAATAGAATGATCAATGTGCTTAACAACAGAACAAGTGCTCAGTTAGCTACTATGGTAATCTCCAATAGAACTGAAACTATCCAGCTAATAAAAAGGGTCCTAACACTGAGAAGCCTAGTGCAGACACTAGAAAGAAGGACCCAGGATATGCAGACCGAGGTAAATAGATTCATGGAAAAATTTGTGGCTTTGCAAAACAGAGGTCTTCCTGGCTTACTGAACAGTGAAGGAAAACTTCTTTCACATGAAAACTATGCCAAGAGGGTGAACACCTTTGCCACAAATCAGATCACAGAGAAAGCCAGCACCTTAGAGGAAATAGGGCCAGCAACAGGACAAAGTCTCTACAACAGGGTAGAGAGCTTATTTTTTATTATGGATGAGATCAAACATCTGTTTGAAGCGCCTCCCAATTTCTATATATATACAGAGGCAGATGAAACATTAGATGCAATTCTCAGACATCAATTGCCCACACAGGAATGGTGGACTAAGGCCATACAGATGATATTATAAACTATAGCCTGTAACTCAAATTTTGTTATTTATTATTCAAATATACAAGTGATCATGCACAGGAAAACTTAAAAAGATCAGCAAGCATGAAAGAGGAAGGGCTGAGCCAACTCAGCAGAACTATTTGGCCAACAAAGCACAATTGACAACTAACAGGTAGCAGGGCCGAAAGTTACAGCACGACATGCCATAAAGATGCATTTTTCAGAGTTAAAGCAGAACGGTTAGACCGACTTAGTGGCCTCTAAAGGCCAAAATATCTTCTGACAGACATAAAGAGCTTTTATGTTGTATTAAAAGCAGTCATAACTTCTTATCTACGGTTCTGTACAAAGTTGGTGAAAACATTCATTTATCAGATGACTCAATGCCTTAGATATTTTGTATAAGCATTTGTATATATTTCCCCCTCGCATAAGCTTGCAGGGGTTGTTGTTGATTACTCTTCAAGAGTTCTTTTTGCTGTAAATTTTCAGAGTTTAATACAAAGGCCGATGGAATTTCCAAAGTCTGTGTTGTCTGAGGGATTGTGATGCGATTTGCTGAGTGCTGCAGGATTCCTGCATGTTGTCATGATTCAATAAGTTTCCTTTAAACTTTCGTTATGTTTCTTTCTGTTATTTTTCATAACTCATCCATGTTCTAGATTTCACAATTAATGGCAGAGAAAAAGACTAATCTCAGGATTTATTCATAGAATACCCTGAATTCAATCTATGCTATTACAAATGTTTTCTTCAGTTATGGTTATCAAGGTGTGATTCTTAATTGCTGCACCTCTACACTATATCTTTCACAGGAATTATTGTTTAGGAATTCAAGTTTGCTCCTTTACAATACATCTCTTTCTCATAATAGCTTAGTGGAAAATTCTTAACTGCTTTTCACTGGTTATACTCATTTCATCATTAAAATATCAAGTTTGTTTCATGAAATATTCAAAAGGCCCTGCAGTTTCAGCAATCCTAATCTACCTCTCAAACAACCAGTAACCAAAGACTCCATTGCCCAATGGACTAGAATTATATGAAGGTTTACACCTTAGGTACAGAAGACATCCCTCAACCAAAACATAAAACCAAAACCTGAACATCACAGCTAGCCTAAAATACTATACAAACAGAGACAAATCATAAAGAGAGAGCCCTCTTTGATTACAGTTTGGCTAGAAACTGTAATCCAAAGATTGGTTAGTGGTTACCCCGGCCGTATTCCCTTGGGAGTCATAGGGAACAACCTAGGAGTTAACACTATAGGAGAGATTTTAGTTTGTGAGAATTCTTCTTTACTCGGGTTGGCTTTCTTTCTTCTAGGGTTTTCCCTCTTCATTCTCTGCAAAATTTTTACTATAGGAAACCCTTCTTCTGTTAGCTATGTCTGAGTTTGAGATTCTTGTTCCGTTATCATTTCTATGGTTCTCTTTCTCCCTTTGAGAGCCCTGTTGCTACTTGGTTTTTCTGGGGATTTTTCCTCAAAATGGTTCCTTATTAGGAAACTCTCCCAGTTATCCCCTATACTTCGGAGATGAAATTCAACCAATATTTTTACCAAACCATGATGATACATGGTGTTTTCTATGCATTGAATTTTCTTCTGAACATTTGTAGCCATTTTCCTGAGGCTATTCAAGAGGAAATAGGGGAGGTTCATTTGATGATCCTCAAGGAAGTGCATCATCATTCTAACATGATAAAAATACATTTGCCCAAACCTACCCTCACAAGTGATAAACTTCTGAAGCAGAAGTAATAAGTTTCTCCATTTGTTTTTAAGAGCAAAGCTGGGAATACCTGTTTTATAGACCGTAGTGTCCATGTTCGGATTCTTGAGGAAAACCTTCCAGTCGTCACTATCAATCCATCTTTTTTTAAACCATTTTTCTCCATTTCTTGGTAGCTCAGTGGCCTCAACAATCATAGACTCCGTTACTGTGAGCTTTATGTCCCCAATTTCAGCCTCCATTCCATTGAATGAGTGCACAAAATGTCTTGGTTACCTCCTTGTGGAAGCCGTTAAATTTCTCAATGAACTGCAACCATTGTCTTCTTTGTAGCAGCTCCCTAGTTTGTGGGTACCCCTCCAGGAATTGCTTCCCTGTTGGCTCAGTTCGAAAAATTATCCCCATGTCGAAGGATGCTTTGCCTCAAAGATTGGCTACCTTGATAGGAAAATGGGGCTGGTAGGGTTTTCTAGCTGGCAGAAAGATGGAGTGGCTGTGAAAGATCAGAGGAGTGTAAGAATAGGGAAGAACGAATGGGTTATCATAAGGATTATGGGAATGAATCCGACCATTAGGCGCATTCAAACTTATGATTTGGTAATTAATTTGGCAGATTTGGCATAAGGTCATGACATGACTTTTAAAGTGGTGGCATATGATATTTTGTTAGGCGGCCATTACCCTTAGGTTATAATGATTGCACTTTAGTACTATATCTTCTTAATCATACATGCTATATAACCTTCCCTATTGTTAAATTAAAGCAACACGTAAGGCATCCCATGATACATGGAGCTATTTTTAGCAGATGGAGGTTACATGCAAAGTTGTTTTAGAAACTTTCCTCCAAGTGTCACTTTTTCATAGATTTGTGGCATGCACGTCATGAGCTTAAAACTTATTTATTCGACACATCAGAGCTCATTCTTTCACATTGATATTGGAGCTATGACATCCCATAAAACATCCAGGATTCTTCGACACATCTAGCTCAGCTATTCATGGGTAAGTGGCCTCAACTTGTGTTTTTCAACATTCATGTTGCTTTTTTATGTTTTAGTTTTCGTTGCTATCTCACTACAGTCACATGCATGAAACTGTTTTGCATGAATGGTCAGTGATTCGGTGACTTGCTTCACCCACATGCATGTTGATCTTTTTTCTGAATCTTTCATTCATGTTTGCATGCACTGTCAATCACTTTTGCTTTCACTTAGTGTCGCCATGCATTCACAGTGATATTTTCTTTCAGTTTCCTGTCGGCGAGTTGGGCCAACATTGGCCCGGAATTTTCCTTCATTGAGATAGCATTGTAGAATCTGGGGAAGGAAGGCTTTGCCTTCCTCTCCAGAAATGTGCATTTTTGCCCAACATTGTCCTCTAAGACTATTTTGCACATTTCTAAGGGATAGTGACTGTTGGCCTCGAAAATTGCGCAATGCAGTCCCTGAGCCTGTAGTCACTCCCTACAGGAATTGCACATTACGCAATCCCAGTAGTCAGTAGCTAGTCTAGATTGCACATTGCACAAATCTAGCAGTCAGTCTTGCTTCCCAGATAGCCCAGACTGCCTTTTGCGTAATTCTGGTAGCTAGTCACCCAGCCTCCCAGAAGAAATTGCGCAGTCTTTCCCATCAATTTCCGAGGTATGTGCCGTGTCATTTCCCAAATTTTCTTTGGTTTTCGCTGACAGATTTCTTGTCATGCATGTTTCTTGTCTCCAGATATTTCAGGTGTTCATCCGCCTCTTAGCAGTACTGGATCAATGGCCTCCAAGAGAGCGGGATCACAGGACACTTATGGAAATGCAACTGGAGCAGCAGTTGAGCGAATGTCCACTAGTCTACTAATCTATGAAGATACAAAGTTGTATCTAGACAGGGACATCAAACTGAAGTGGTAAGAGGTCAATGAAAAATTTGCAGGCACTTTTGAGGAAGGCCTCGAAGACTATCAAGTGTACGTGAACATTCAGAACTCTGGGTTGTACCAGATTGCATGTAGATACCCCGCACTCCCATGCGCGAACATGATACACTAGATCATGTCTCACATTGATCCCGAGACAATGACCTTAAGTAGTGTCAGTGGGAAGAAGCTTGCAACCTTATGGGCACAAGATTACGATGAGATGTATCAAATGTCAGAGCCGGTGACTATCATGAAGACTCCATTCGGCTTACCCAAAAACAGTGTTAACTCCAGATACGTTCTGAAGAACTGGGTAAAGGATCTAGCTCGATTCAGGTTGACACCCAACCAGATCTACAAGACGAAGATACTACAGAAGGCTTATCAATGCTTGGTCATATTTGCATGCTGACTGTGTGGCCAAGAAAGCACAAAAACCTTCCCAAAAAGTTGGGTGATCGCACTGGACCAACTGGCTAGAGAAGGAAAACCATGTAACTGGTTTGGCATGTTGGCTCAGCAGCTGAAGGAACAAGTAACAAAGGCTTGACAATCACCCAGAGGTATGCATGCAAAGATTTACATGTCCGCCTACATCTTAGATGCAGTCTGTCCCCGACACGAGTTCCCGAGCTTGGAGTGGGAATGGTCACCGACGAAGACTATTGTGAACACATATTTCAAGTTTTTGTCCGAATTCAGCTTGAGAGGAGTAATCACACGGCTATCCGATCATTTTGTCACCCCTATGTACAAGATGATATTCGAACAGGATCCACCCTGCATGTCAAAGGAAGTGATGGATGCATTGATAGGCATTGCAGATTGGTATGCCTCACTGTCTGGCACCTTCATCCGAATGTTCAATGCGGAGAAGCCTCCGTGTTCTACCGAAGTTTTCCTTGGACATACATGTCATGCATGAAGTAGCATATCATATCTTGGCAGGATTGACAGCTAGACTGCACCGGAAGAAGAAGGCACCTTGGTCTGCTTTTCCTTTGTGGATTGGGTTATATGAGATCCGGAGTATCAAGCAAGAGAATGTCAAAGCAGAACATATGAATAAGTACCCACTCAGCCTCTGAAGTTACAATTCGTATGACCCACATTGCATTGTGAAGGATCCCTGCACGAGAGTTCAGTTCAACTGGATCCACAGGGCATTTCATTGGGCTGAGGAGGACCCATGGAGATATTGCTACAATTTCTCCATACCCAATGAACAGGTTAGCGTCATAGTGGAGTGGTTAGCGAAGCAATATGAAGCAACATCATGAAGAGCAGCAGTAGCAGTAGTGGCAGTAGAGACAAGCATACTAGTGCACGACAAAGGTAAGAGGAAGATTTTCGATCGCATGGAGGAGGAGCAAAGTTACAAGTTTCGAGAAGATCCACTTGTAGAAAAAGTATCTATGGCTATAGAGGCAAAGAGGCACCAACGCGACATGTGAATCGGGCAAAGGCAGAGGGATAAGAGAATAATGGAGGAAGTAGAGAAGGAGTTGCATGAGCTGAAGGAGAAACTTTGAAAGGAACGAGAGCTGCGCAAACAGGAGAGGGAAGCACAACAGCAACAGATACAGCAGGGGGTGCAACATGTGTAAACAGATGAAACAAAACTTGTACAAGTAGTGCATTTATCAGATCAGCTGGCATCATGCGAACAGGGTGAACCATCACAGGAGCAAGACTTCACTAATGAGATAGAACAAGCATTTCAACAGTTGGATGCAGACATGGAGCAGCAATAGTTGGAGCAGGACACCGACCTCATGCCTTACCACAAAGAGGTCGACTCACCCGCTTCAATGCATCCCAATGATGAGTATGTCTCGAATAGCTAAGGAGGCTCTGAGATCCTTAGTGATCAATTGGAAGAAGAGATGCACAACATCTCATTCGATGAATCCCAACATAGACTTGTGTAGTCTCGTAGAGCGTCAACTCCAAAGGATCATACATCTTCTTCACAAATTGAGGAACGAGTGATCATGATTGATGTGTGCAAACATCCAACTGCCTTGTTCGATGCAACCAGAGTGTATGTCGAAGCCACTAGCTCAAGTGTTCGCTTTGTGATAGCTGAGAATGAGCGAATTGCAAAGGAACTATGAATGGCCAAGCAAGGACGAGACTTGGTGACAATGTCCGCCTGAGCTGAACTAAAGAAGGAAATATTAGATGAAGTATTTTCCCTTGACACAGTTATGCGATAATTGTACTCTAATTGAGCACACATGTGATCCCATCACTTGAGACTCTCACCCGGACGAAGAAAAAGAAACAGGTCTGGCTAGAGCTTGACTCGTACTTCAAGGAGTTGATGTGCATTGCCACGAACCCTAACTTTCCCATCAGTGTAGACATCATGCATAAGTACATAGCTGGTCCAGCCACATTGAAGACAATGATGCGCATGCTTTCAAACGAGTTGGACAGAGGAGCCCGAGAAGTGTACACGGATGCTATGGAGGCAAGAGTCAAGTTTCAAATGGATGTCACTCCGAAGCACATGGACACCATCGAGTACTACCGATCTTGGCCTCAGTATGTTACTGTCGATCAACATGAAGATGTTGAGGAGTTGGACATCCATGGTTTTCTAAGTCAGAGTGATGTCTAGCATGGCTTGCTCAATCCATCTTGTTCACATGGGTACATGTGCATTGTAATGTTAAGTCATGTCAAGTGTAAGTCAAGTGTCAATAGTTGGATGTAACAATCACAGAGTAGGTGAAGAGTCATGAGGGTAGTTGAACTATCACAAAGGGGAATATCAAGGGTCACCCCACCCTTTGCTATAAATAGTCCCTCATAACTCATTTTATAGGTTTTTGGTCAGCCAAGCTTCCGATAAGACTATCTTGGAGAGAGCTTGGACAATATTGTAATGCACCTTAGCTTCTCCACTGCACTGAGATAGTACATATCTTTGGAGGAGCAAGCGGATGTGGCTGTAACGTTCCAATATTGGAGCTAGTGGTTGGACATGGATGTATTGTATGACTAGAACTTACACTTATTTATATAATAAGAGCCAACATGTTTCACGCATATGTTTTATTATATTCCAGCTATCTTGTTTACTCTAAATGGCATATGTATTCGCTTTCTTATGCATGCATGTATGGACTATTTTGTATGAGTATGTATGAATCTTTTTGAAATGTGTTGTTGGTTTAAGCCTCACTTTGGATTTCCAGCTAACTTGCTTTCTAGCTTGTGATGTATCTTCACTCATGTGTTCCCTTCCCATCCGAGTACTATTATAGGTTGCCAAGGGGCGCACTCATCTCAACCCCCATGTGTTAGAACCTCTCATGCACCTTCCTTGACTCACTGGAGAAGTCACACCCTTGCTACCAACAAATTTATCATACTTTCCTCAATGCGAAATCACAGTCAAGGCATTACCATACGACTCACTGCTGGGACTCCTACACCAAATGGTATGAGATCTAATTGGGACTTCTTACCGGGGAGATCCCCTTGACATGTTGGCAGGTCCAACACCGTCAACATTTCTGGTGCTAGGAGGGCCAGATGACAAGCTCTGTCCTCTCATCCAGTTTTGAGCCTTTTCATATCTTTCATGGATTCTTGCAATCTTCTCCCTCCATGATGTTTTTCGAATCATGAAGATGTCACCATCATGAGGGATTTTTTTGATCTCTTGACCACTTACACATATGATGGCGAAGGTGAATTGGCTTGGCTTGAGTACTTACATGACTTTCTTTCTATGCTTCATGAGGAAGATGAGTGTTCTAACAAACAGACCAGCTTGTTGCTTGCATACACACTTCGTGAATCTCCACTTCGATGGTTGTGCAGCCTACTGCCTAATAGAGTGCACTCACTTGAGAACTCTTGTGATCTCATTGAAGACACTTTCTATCATTTTGATCCAATCCATATTGACCCAAAACTGTTACAACAATAGAAGCCTCCACATTAATTGATCATGGATTTTTGGCAGTGCTTCTGTCTTCCATTCCGAATTCTTCACTTGTTGTGAACGAGTAAAAATCCATTGACGGAGTTGGTGTTGCACAACCAACATGCGATGTCATTCATGAAGAGTACGAGTGGGAGCTTGAACATCAACACTTGGCAAAGGATGACTCCCTTCCATCCAAGCCTCTTCTGTTCTTTCATGACATCTTTGGTGAACCTGCCATCCATGATTTTTCATGTGTATCTCCATCCACAGATGCACCCATTGTTGATCACTCGCAGGACTCACCAGATGTTGGTCCATCATTTGAAAATGGAGAAGATAAGTTGTTCATTGAAAATCCACTTGATATTTCATTTGTCTTTTCCAGAAACATAGAGGATGAGTTTGTTCACTTTTCATCTACCCCTCTATTTGATTCATCTGATCATGAGGATGCCGATGAAATCGTTGATTTTTCTGATCGTGGTGGTCGTGATCTATCTACTACCATATTAGATCATAATCAAGACTCTATCGCAGTTGATCTTTCGAAGCCACCGGTTTATGATGATCTACCTGATGATGAAGTTGAAACACCCAAGACTGTCGAGGCAATTCAGCCTCAGATGATGGTTATGTCAGGTCCTTGCTCTCTTGGGGTTAGTCTCACTTCCAATCGATAAACTATTCAATCACCAAAGGCTCCTCATCACTCATTTGTATGCATTGAAGATCCATCTCACACACAGATCAGACTTCCTCCACTCGAACTACACGATCCCATCTCTCATGCATTGGAGGAATATTACTTTGCAAGCATTCGTTCACGACACAAGTTATCTTTGTTTCTTTCGTTTGCTTGCATGTCATAGTCAAGAGTGTGATTATGCTTCAAAATTGTGCGCAGTGTCACATAGATTCATGATAATTACACGGACTTCTCACCATGCACTTGTACTCACTTATGTCCTATGGGCACTTTGAAACATGAAGCGTGGTTGTCTTCATTATTATATCTTTCTTGATTGCTGGTTCACGCAACTGGGTTGCTCGTGGACCAAGCCTTCACCAACATGGGTCAACCAATGTGCCTTGGAAGTATCACTTCACATGATCAGGCCTATGCACCTTTAGTTTAGGTGTAGGAGTAGTGTTTTCTTTTAGTCAGTTTTCTTGCATGCTTGTTTGCTTACTCACTTTGTTTGTTTGTTTGTTTGCTTACTCAATTTTCTTTCACTTTCGCTTCTGCTCTTGCTTTGCTTTGTTGTTTTTTAGTTCGCTTGTTTCATTCTTAGCTTAGTTTCACATGAAACCATGTATGACTCTTGAAACGAGTTGGGTGAAGTACAAGATGGATTGTGCAGCTATCACTACTCAATTATCTGTCATCTTGCCTCTGTATGAGGAACTTGTTACTTTTTGTCTATGATATGTCTAAGGAAAATACATATTGTTCGAAGTGAACCTTGGTTAAAACACAACGCTTGCATGCTAACTAGTGTCACCTTCTCTAGTCAGTTGTTTTTGAGTTAACCCTATTGAGCTCATTCAAGTAGAGTAAGGTGAGGGGGGAAACCTTAATAGGCATGTCAGAGATACAATAAACTACTTCTTTGCTGGAACAACCTCTTCTACTCTTAATAAGTCGGGATCCCTCTTCTGCCTCTGAAATGAATAAGTGTTATGCATAGTTATGAAAAAATGAAAAAAATGAAAAATTCAAAATGAAAATGAATAAGGTGAAATAAAAGAAAGGCTTCCTATGCAAGGAGGTGATGCAAGTAACTCTGTCGGGGTACTGACTAGGCTCGCTGGCAGCGTAGCCATGCTTGTGTTCCTATGTGACTCCGTCGGGATAATGTCTAGGCCTGTTGGTAGCGGAGCAACACCAGAGATGAAACTAAGACTTTGATGGCTATACTACTTCTGCACCAATATACCCCTCAACCCCAATCAAGACAATTGTGTTTCCTTGGCTTGGAATGTGTGTCAATTGACCAAGAGTTTGGCAGATGCTACATCTTACAATCAAGATAGTGTGAAACCAAGATGAGTTGAAAACTGAACAATACTTCCAAAGGTGTTAGACTTGCTTTTCACGAATAAGTTCCATTCAAAGAGCTGGAGTTCTACCAGTGTGTCACCAAGTGTTGTAGCAACTACAACCACCCTCCTAAATTTTTCCTTAGCTTCGTTTTGGAGCCTCCCTACCAACCTTTCGCAACACCTTGTCTTGCTTTGTCAAGTACACCAGCTTCAATTTTTTGCTTGCAAAAAGGCATCCTATCGATCATAGCTTGATGCATTCCCCTCATAGGCTAATCACTCGGACTTGGTCCAGCTCCAGGCTGAGCAGATCCCCCAAGAAATTGTGCATTTTTGGAGGGAAACTAGCCTTCCCTCCATAAATTACGCAATCATGTGTGGCAACCTGTTGGGCTCCAAAATTGCACAATTCTTCCAGTCAACACTCACAGTGAAAATTGCGCAATTTTCCCCAGTAGGGCTACTGAGCCCAGAATTGCACAAATCTGGGTAGCAGTCAACTGCTCTACCTAGAAATTGCACAAATCTCCTGGGCAACCAACCCAGCTCCTAGCCAGAAATGTGCATTTCCTTCAAGCAGTTGAGTAGCTGCATGCATGAGAAGTTTGATTGACTAGTTCCGGTCGGGAGCAAGGAAACTTGACTTGCATGCATAGCTTACTTTTTCTCGGAATAGCAAAAGGCAACATGAAAAAAGCATCACATGATTCAGGGAGCTATTTTTAGTAGCTGGAGGTTACATGCAAAGTTGTTTTAAAAACTTTCCTCCAAGTGTCTCTTTTTCCTAGATTTGTGGCATGCGCGTCATGAGATCAAAAATTATTTATTCCACGCATCAAAGCTCATTCCTTCACATTGATCTTGGAGCTCGGACATCCCACAACACATTCTGGACCCTTCGACACATCTGGCTCAGCTATTCATGGGTAAGTGGCCTCAACTTGTCTTTTTCAACATTTCTGTCGTTTTTTATGTTTTCTCCTGTGTGATTATTGTTTTCTTGATTTCTTTGAATGCTTTTTGTCATTTACATGTATACTAGCTTTTCGTAGCTTTGTTTTAGTTTTAGTTGCTATCTTACTACTGTTGCATGTGTTAGACTCTGTCTTATATCAGAGATTGATTCTTCTTCAAAACAGGGTTTTGAAGAAGAAATCATTAATGTTGCTTTTCAAATTATGTAATTTATCTTCAGCTCTTCTTAAGACAACAGCAAACTTCAAAACTTCTACCTGCACAAACACAATTTCAAAGCATCATTTATATATATTTTGTGGAGAGCAGGTATTGCAAAATGCAGGTATATATTTTGGTTGTCTTTATGGTGTTACAGCTCCATTGCAGTTGGATGACAGTGAAGAGATTCATGTGCTCTTTGATTGGATGAAGCAACATGGAAAGGTTGTGTTAAAGCTCGACATGGGTATTCCAAAGCTTGCAAGTTGTTAGAGGATTTCAAAGGGATGGTTTTGAAATTTGATTCAGTCATGTATGGATCTCTTTTAGCTCTCTGTGCTTCACATAAGGGTGAAGAATGCTTACGTGACTATTTGCCCGGGATTGGGGAGGACAAGCAGCGCTCTGCACGCCTTACAGCCTGGTTTCATACACCAAAAGATTATTTTATTGAGGTTGAGCAAGTTTCCTATGGTTCAAGAAATGCACGCTATGCAGATCGCTTCACCTTACTTTTACCATGTTGTCTTGATTACATTAAATGGGATGTAATATATAATTCTCAATACCCTTGGGCTGCACCGGATATCATCTTTGGACTGGATGATGATAGCTTTCAGCCCCTTTCCTTTACAGGTGAAGGTCAAGAAACATCTCAGTCAATTTGGGACATTTTTTGTGACTAGAAAATTAAAGACCCATCAGGGCTTTTGCGACTCATTCTTGAATTAAGGAATTTGTACATGGGTTATCAAAGGAAGCGTGTTGAGGAACTAGATGATCCCAGATTGAAATTTGAAATCAGCACCATTATTCCTAGGGAGGGACTGGAGATTAGTTTGTTATCTGGAATTGAGAGGCCAGATGCAGTGAAGTTTGCTGTTCCCCTTTTGGACCTTGATTTAAGCAATATTCTGGTTGGGTATCCATTGAAACACCGCCTGTAGATATTCTTACAGGTCATATTTCCTGTAAGGAAAAGACAATCTGAAATGCCATCTTCTCCACAGATAAAGTTAGTTGCGTCAAAAACAATTGAAGGAGTTATTTGACATTGAAGATGTCACACTTCCAGTTTGGGTTGATGGCATGTGCATGGCAGAATATATTCCTAATTTGGAAGAAAATCTAAGAGCTCAGGTGTCAGAAGCTATTGCATCAGTCAATTCACGGAGAATTATTGGAAGAGGTCCTCTCAATGAAGATGAATTTGAGGAAGTAGCACAGGGAACATTTTTGAAAGATGATGACATTTCTAGTATTTCTGGATCAGATGAAGAGTCGGATGATCCTATCACTTGTGGCTGGCAAACTCAAACCGAGTCTGTGAATAGATCCATGAATATGAAAAACCAAATTTTAATATCCCTACAGTCTGGAGAAATTGTCTCAATTTGGAAAAGTTTGTTTTTGGGTGACAGAGAGGATCTACTTCCTGAACATAACAACTCTATGGTCAAAGAGAATGATGCTAAGGGTTTAGCTTTGGCTGAAAAGGAGGTGATTGCGAGGTTGCAATCCTTGGTTAAAGAAATATCGAGATCAGAAAAACTTGAGGGTTGTGTTGCTTGCAAGTGGAGGACATTTCGCTGGTTGTGTTTTTGATGGAAATAATATTTTATCTCACAAAACTTACCACAGGTATGTAGTAAGGGCAAACGCAGGTGGCAGGCAATCAAGCAAAGATTCAACTAGGAGAGCTCCAAAGTCTGGCGGGGCTTCTCTGCGGCGTTACAATGAAATGGCTCTTAAAAAGGCGGAGAAAGATGCCAAACGAAAGCTAAAGCAAAGGAGATGAAAAAGATACGGAAATCAAAGCAAAAAGCGCAGGCTCAATCCACCAGTTTAGAAGTAGCTTCCGTTGCAGTTTGTTATGGACAGAATGCTGTCTCAGAGCTACTTGAAAAAGGCAAAGCATTACCCAACATGCAATCGCATGCATTTCAAGAGGAAAAAGACTGGTGACATTTCCTTCAACAGCACAATGGCATTAACACATGTTAACGAAAAACTCTGTTATCAAATGCTGAGGTATTGTTCAGGGAAGATGCCACTGTTGATGATCTCATCGATGTCATTGAAGGGAACCGCATCCATATCCAAGCTTTTGGACCAAAATCAGCAGTGCAAATATCACGTGTTGGCTCTGGTGTTATTCTTCCCACAGTATACCTGCACAAGTGCAATCTGTCAAATGGAGAATGTGAAAGAAATAATTGGGATAAAAATGCATTATAACAATCATTTGGGATAATCACTTGAGAAAAGCACTAAGTTATAAGCATTCATCATTCAACCAGTATGGGACTGAGGATGGTGATTCTAATATGCAGCAAGAGGTGATGGCGCCATTGAAATTATTGATCTCAGATTTGAGTCACACATGACAGGAGGAAAAAGTAAGCAGCCATTACGTCAAAGCGCAGAAATAGGCATGAAATAAGTTTGAAGATATACTTTCCAGATGTGAATGAAACTTAAAAAAGGACGATTGAACACCTAGCAGCAGAGAATAAGATTTCGATTGCCTATGTTATTTTTAGCAAAGGGAAGGACACCTGTAATGCCACCTATTCACCAGATTTGCCTCAAACTTAGCCAAACCATCAACAGAATTCAGTGGAAAGAGCGCCATTCTCCCTTCAGGAAAGCGCTGATTATTTTTAGTTTATTTTGTTAATAAGGATAATAAAACAAATCCCTCATCTTGGGGTCGACTTGTTTTTCCCCAGCTATAGTTTGTTTGATATTTTTGTGAGGTTCGTTAAAACAGCGCCCTTTTTTTGGGCAGTAGTTTGATTTATTATAAAAAAAATTCATTTGAAATAAAAAAAAAAGGAGAGAGTGAGTGAAGGAGGGAGAGTTTTTTCTGAGTGCTGGGAGCTGCTGGAGAAGCAGAGAGCTTTTTATTGTACAGTTTTATGACAGAGAATTTAATGGAATTTCACAGCTCTGTTTGCCGAGATTCATGTGGTATGTTGATTTAGCATAAGTTTTTCCCTTTGTCTCATATGTAATCAGTTATGTTCCATTTCATTTCATGACCCTTTCAAGCTGAACAAATGAATTGATTAGGTAGGAATTCATAGTGTTATATGCTCCTCCTATAAGTTTGTTCGCATTCGATGTTTTCTACTGTTTAAGGAGGATTCAGAGTTATTGTCTGCCCTCCTTAACTCCTCACCAGTCTTGCCATCCCGTTTGAAACCAGATTTGGTGTTAAATTGCATGCCTACCTTGCCTCAGTTGACAACCTGTGTAGTCATTATATTTTTCTGTTTGAAGCTGTGATTTTGCCCATGTAGCCCAGAAAAGCCCCGTCATTCCATTAAAAAACCCCAAAAATCATCAAATCAAACCCCTTATCAATTTACTAGCCTAATATCTTTGATCCTATTTGGTCAGCCTAATTATATTATAAGATCTATCAAATATGACCCGAGAGAGCCTTCTCATACCTCGTAGGGCTAGCTACGAGGTGAAATGGTTTGATGTAGCCTTGAAGGTTTACCTTTTCAGCCTGAGGTGAAATCTCAAGCGCTAACATATTGGCGACCATACTGGGGAGAATATATTAATCGTTTGCTCATTGTCGTGTTATTTCATAAGTCTTAGACGGAGCCTGAAGTTACGCCAGAAGCCTTCGAAAACGTTCTTGTTTTACATCAGCGCAAGTAGATAAACGCTGCTTCAGTCAATCTCCGTGAGCTTGTGAATACGACCACCTCATTTGCATTTCACCCCAGTACATCTATCAAGTTCAGATCTGATTGTTGATAGTGGACAATGATTAGACACTTGAAAGGCTGAAATCATTCACTGGCGACTCCTTTCACTGAAGAATCCAGTGATCAGTGCTTCATGGTGACTTCACTGCAGAGAGATCAGTAGCTGTAAGATGGATCAGATTGCAAGAAGATATGCTCCCTTGAGTCGAGATCACATTCCAGGTTTTCCAAATAAGATTCCAAAGGTAGATTGGTCAAGGAATCTGCCTACATTTAGTGATGATGGTAAGAAGGATGCTGCTTTACATCTAGTCAGATTTCATATGCATATTCGCAAATTCAAGATCGATTTTCCTGAAGATTTCTTGATGAAGATATTCTTGGCCACTTTGGAAGGTAAAGCTCAATCATGGTATGAAAGTTTTCCGCCTGCTTGTATTTACTGTTTAAAGGATTTTCATGCTATGTTCATTGAAAGATATAAGGACTCTTATCCATCATTAAATCTAGTTCAAGACTGTTGCCAGCATGCATATAGTTTTATTGAAAGCCTTGAAAAGTTTTATGAAGATGATAATTTCATGGATGAAGAGATCATGGAGGCCCTGTATGAGAATCCATTTCAGCAACACACCGAAATCTTAGAGGATACTTGCCAAGATCAGCAGGCCGAAGATTTCAATATGGTTGAAAATGAGGAAAGAGCAAATGTTGTTTCAGATCTGCCCACAGAAGACAGCAACATGCAACCCATCAAAGAGAGCTTTGCTGTTGAGATCATAGACAACAACATGGATTCAGATGTTCATGAACAGCAAGGTGAGATATTTGTGCAAGTAAGTGATGAATCTCCTTTCAATAACTCAGTAATAAATGATAGTTTGAATGCCTTGTCATATGAAGATAATTATTGTTTAAGCAAAAGAAAACAAAAGGCATTGTCTCCTTTGTCTGAAGAGGAGATAGATCAGCTTTTGAAAGGTCTTGTTACAGCCCAAGCTACAGCAGATTTGCAATGCACACATAGTCAGGAAAGTGTTGGGAAAACTTCTTCCTCTGTTGAAGAAGATGATTGTCTTGTAGATCAACAAATAGATAATGTTTTCCATCACAAAGATGATAATCTGGTTGTGATATCATATGAAGATGACCTACAGCACATTCACACCATAGAAGATCAGAGCATACAGGATTCCCTTTCAGATTCTTCATATGTTTCATGTGCTGAAATGTTTTCCCAAGAAGAGATTTGCTCATCCATTTGTTCAGAATTTTTTGAAGCCCATGAGCATACTTTTACCGAAGCACATGAGGAAGGCAGATCAGAATTTGAAGCAAAGGATACCTTGTTCTTTCAGCAGGTGATGGCAATGTCAAATCTTCATGTTTTTCACGATCCTCTAGCAAGTTTGTTGCAGCCAACAGTGATAGTGTTTATTGCAGTGTTCAGTGATGAAGGAGATCATGGTCAGCTATGTTTTTGGATGCCTGGTTACCAGTATCTATTGTTGATCATGAGATTTGATTGGGAGAATCAGTCAAGAAGCCATCTTCTTGATTGGTTGCATTGGCATTATGATATAGTTTGATGTATATTGTATTGTAAGAAACACAGGTGGTTGTCATCATGATTTCAAATCTTGATGGACTGCTGCCCTTCAAAAAGCTTTGTAAAGTTTTGTTTTAAGTCGGTCATGAGTCATTTGTGTTTGGTCTGTTAAGTGAGTTTTTTCAAGTTATTCCAGTTAAGTTTCAGTCAGTTTTCAGTCAAGTTTTCATTCAATAAATGAGTCAAAGTCTTGTGTTGTTTGCTGAAATAATGACTCCATCGCCCAATGGTTGCAAGCACTGGTCTGCTCTCCCAGAGGTCTGCGGTTCTTGGCACCTCCAAGGAGCTACCATCCCCATTGGAGCCAATGTTAGTGTCAGTCTTTACAGCCTTCCTACAGTGATCAAATGTGCTCTTACAAAGTGATTTTGAAGTGTCAAGGTCAAATTTTGTCATTTCAGTGAGTCTTCAAGAAAAATTTGGTCACTAAGCATTAGGTCTAGGGTTTGCCCAAATGGCAGTCCATGTCACTATTCAGCTGAGTTTATCATCATTCATAGGGTTTTCATTATCATGTCAGTGTCTAATGAGTCATTTTACACCTTGTTCATGCTTCATGTTGCGCCTAGGCAAGGTCATTTCCCTCTCCTAGGGTTTTGAAGGCAATTTCTCTTGGATGGTCAAATCACCAGCAAAACTTGTTTCCTGATGTTCATACACCTTCCCCTATCCTTAAAGTACCTTATCAAGCACTTCCCAACACTCAAATCCCCCAAAATCCTCATTTTTGCACAAACCCTAGTTTCTAGCTACAACCTGGCAATTTTCTAGGTTTGGCCTGTGTTTTTCCCTTTTCGACCCCTTCCCCTCACTCAATCTCTGAGATTACACTTTTCCCTACTTCCTAACATCCCTCCCTACTCCCCAAAATTTCCCCAAGAATTTAGAAGCCCCCTATCCCCTTCATTTCGCTCCATTTCGACAAAATTCCTTGCTTCACACATCGGGACAAGTTTCACTCAAAAGCTGTTTCTGAGCAATCAAAGATGAATTTTTCAAAACTGAGAGAGGTTTTTGTCCACAACATGCCAAGGAAGAAAAACCTCCTTCACTTTTTACACAGGTGTCATGGTTTGAGAAAAATGTCAAAAATACCGGCGAGAACAAAGGTGCTCCAAGGACGGTTGGCCAAAGCACAAAAACGAAGGAAAACGCCCGATCCACTCCAAACTTTGGTCAAAGCCTCTTTGACTGAGCATGGTACTTGATTGGGGTCTCCCAACCCAAATTTCAAGAAATTTGGAGAAAATTTTGTCATTTGTGAATTTTTTGTGAAAATTACAGGTTTTTCCCAAGAACTGGTCTCACCCCGGGTGAGACCAGTTTGAAGGGCTGCTCGGAATTTTGCAAAATTGGCATTTTTGGAAAGGGCATGCAAAAATAAAAATTACCAATGCTTGGGAGAAGCCTGGTTTTGAGTTTTGAGCCTCCAAAAGCTCAAAATACATAAAAAAAATGACTTTCTGCCCACTTTTTGAGTTGCAGAAAGTGACCTTGGGAGAAATGGTTTTTGAGGGGTCAAATCAACACCAAATTCAGAAATTCCACTTGGGATGGAGAGTAGACAGGCCAAGCTTTCCAATGAGCCATCTTGCACCTGATTTGGACCAGTGGAACCCACTCAAAAACAGCTGTGAAGGGGCGCGACCAGAACTTCCAGGGGTGCGACCAGAACTTCCAGATTTGCCAGAATTCACATTTTTGGTCAAAAAACACTGTTTTGACTATGGTTGACTATTTTTACTTGTAGCTGAAGGATAAATGTAATATTTTCATGGCACTTTGGTAGATTTTATCTTTCTTTACCCTTCTAGAAGCTTCCATGATGTAAAAAGTGAAAAATTAATGCATGGATGAGTTAGCTAAGTAATAGAGGCAAGTTGTTGGGCTGCCTATTTTCTAGTTCTTAGTTTAGAATTAGTTCAAACTGCTCCTAGGAAGCTGAGCTCGACCCCTAGAGGTGGGGAAAGAAGTTAGATGGTCTAGATGGTCTATATTATGCTCTCTCCTTCTCATTTTCATGGTTAGACTCTTGTGGGAGAAAACATTATTGTGTATTGTACATCTACTTCTGCAATTTAAGGAAAGGAAGGCCAGGGTTTTGCAGACTTCATTGTGGATTCTTGTGGATCATTGTGTTGATTGTGTGTCTTCTAATTGTTACTGTAAGTTTTTTTATGTGTTACATCTCTCTTTCTTTGCTGCTAATTGAACAAGATAAAGTGATAAAGTTTGAATTCATGCATGCCATGCTCAGCTTTTAATTCTGTTCAATATCTATGTTTTCCACTGTTTAAAGAGGATTCAAAGTCCTTGTTTGCCCTCTTTAACCTCCTCTCTTTCTTCCCTGATCACTCATCCAAGCCAAAGGCATCAGCACAAGTTCCTACCTTGCCCCAAAGAACCCCCTGCAAAAACTGTGCTCCATCCCCGCACCCTGAATTGCACTCCCTCCAATTGCCACCAAAAACCCAAAAATCTTTAAATCAACCCCCCTTATCAATTTACTAGCCTAATATCTTTGATCCTAATTGGTCAGCTTATTATATTATAAGATCTATCAAATCTGACCCGAGAGAGCCTTCTCATACCTCGTAGGGCTAGCTACGAGGTGAAATGGTTTGATGTAGCCTTGAGAGTTTGTCTATCTCAGCCTAGGTGAATTCCAAGCGCTAACAGCATGCATGAAATTGTTTTGCACGAACGGTCGCTGATTCATCGACTCGCTTCACCCACATGCATGTTGATCTGTTTACTGAACCTTTCATTCATGTTTGCATGCACTTTCGATCACTTCTGCTTTCACTTAGTGTTGCCATGCATTCACTTTCATATTTTATTTTAGTTGCCCGTCAGCGAGTTGGGCCAACCTTGGCTCGAACTTTGCCTTCACTGAGACAACATTGCACAACCTGGGGAAGGAAGGTTCTGTCTTCCTCTCCAGAAATGTCAATTTCTGCCCAGCACTATCCTAAAAGACTATTTTGAACATTTCTAAGGGACAGTGACTACTGGCCTAGAAAATTGCATAATGTAGTCCCTGAGCCTGTAGTCACTCCCAACAAAAATTGCGCATTGCGCAATCCCAGCAGCCAGCAGCTAGTCTAGATTGCGCATTGCACAAATTGAGTAGCCATTATTTCCTCCCAGAAAACCCAGACTACCTTTTGCGTAGTTCTGGAAGCCAGTCACACAGCCTCCCAGAAGAAATTGTGAAATATTTCCCATTAGTTTCCCTGGTACGTGGTGTGTCATTCCCCGAATTATCTTTGGTTTTCGCTGACAGATTTCTTTCCATGCATGTTTATTGTCTCTATAAATTTCAGGTGTTCATATTCCTCTTAGCAATACTGGATCAATGGCCTCAAAGAGAGCAGGATCACAGGACACTGATGAAAATTCAGCTGGAGAAACAGTTGAGCGAGTGTCCTCTAGTCTACAAATCTATGAAGATACAAAGTTGTCTCTAGACAATGACATCAAACTGAAGTGGAAACAGGTCAATGAAACATTTGCAGGCACTTTTGAGGAAGGCCTCAAAGACCATCAGGTGTACATGGACATTCACAAGTCCAACTTGTACCAGATTCCAAGCAGATATGTCGCATTACCATGCGGAGACATGATACACTGGATCGTCTCTGACATTGATCTCGAGATGATGACCTTGAGCAGTGTCAGTGGGATGAAGCTTGCAACCTTCTGGGCACAAGATTACAATGAGATGTATTAGATTTCAGAGCCCATGACTATCATGAAGACTCCATTCATCTTACCCAACAACAGTGCTAAATCTAGAGACATTATGAAGAACTGGGTAAAGGAGCCGACTCGATTCATGTTGACACTCAACCAGATATACAAGAAAAAGATACTACAGAAGGTGTATCAATACTTGGTCACATTTGCATGTTGACTGTGTGGCCAAGAAAGCACGAAAACCTTCCCACAATGTTGGGTGATTGCATTGGACCAACTGGCTAGAGAAAGAAAGCCATGTAACTGGTCTAGCATGCTGGCCCATCAGCTGAAGGAAAAAATAAAAAAGGCTTGACAATCACCTGGAGATATACATGAAAATATTTACATGTCCACCTACATCTTAGATGCAATCTGTGCTCGACAGGAGTTCCCGGGCTTGGAGTGGGCATGGTCACCGGTGAAGACTATTGTGAACACATATTTCAAGTTGTTGTCTGAATGCAACTTCAGAGGAGTAATCACATGACCGTCTGATCATTTTTTCACCCTTGTGTACAAGATGATATTCGAATAATATCCACCCTGCATGTCAAAGGAAGCGATGGAGGCATTGATAGGCATCGTAGATTGGTATGCCTCACTGTTCGGCACCTTCATCCAAATGTTCAGCACGAAGAAGCCTCTACATGTTCTACCGAAGTTTTCCTTGGACATAATTTTCATGTAGGAAGTAGCATGTCACATCTTGATAGGATTGACAGCTAGACTACATTGGGAGAAGAAGGCACCTTGGCCTGCTCTTTTGTTGTGGATTGGGTTATATGAGATCTGGAGTATCAAGAAAGAGGATGTCGAAGCAGAACAGATGAAGAAGTATCCACTCGACCTTCGAAGCTACAATCCATATGACCTGCATTTCATTTTGAAGGATCACTACACAAGAGTTCAGTTCAACTGGATCCACGAGGCATTTCATTGGGCCGAGGAGGACCCATGGAGATATTGCTACAGTTTCTCCAAACCCAATGAATAGGTCGGTTTCGATGTGGAGTGGTTAGTGAAGCAACATGATGCAACATCATGGAGAGCACCAGTAGCAGCAGTGGCAACAGAGACAAGCATACTATTGCACGACAAAGGTAAGAGGAAGATTGCCGATCACATGGAGGAGGAGAAAAGCTACAAGTTTCGAGCAGATCCACTTGTAGAAAAAGCAGCTATGGCTATAGAGGCAAAGAGGCACTAGCGTGACATGCGAATCATGTAAAGGTAGAGGGATAAGAGAAAAATGGAGGAAGCAGAGAAAGAGTTGCATGAGCTGAAGGAGAAACTCCGAAAGGATCAAGAGTTACACAAACAAGAGAGGGAAGCGCAGTAGCAACAAATACAATAGGGGGTGCAACATGTGAACACAGATGAAACAACGCCTATACAGGTAGTGGACTTATCAGATCAGCTGGCATTAGGTGAATAGGGTGAACCATTGTAGGAGCAAGACTTCGCTCATGAGATAGAACAAGCATTTCAACAGTTGGATGCAGACATGGAGCAACAACAAGACACCGACCTCATGCCTCACCACAAAGAGGTCGACTCACCTGCTTCAATGCATCCAGTTGATGAGCAAGTCTCGAATGACCAAGGAGGTACTAAGATCCTTGGTGATCAGCCAGAAGAAGAGATGCACAACATCTCGTTTGACGAATCCCAACATAGATTTGTGCAGTCTCGCAAAGTGTCAATTCTAGAGGATCATACATCTCCTTCACAAGTTGAGGAACGAGTGATCGTGATTGATGTGTGCAAACATCCAACTACCTTGGTTGATGCAACCAGATTGTATGTCGAAGCCAATAGCTCAAGTGTTCACTTTCTGATAGCTGAGAATGAGCGAATTGCAAAGGAACTCTAAACAGCCAAGAAAGGAGGAGACTTGGTGACAATGTTCCCAGGAGATAAACTAAAGAAGGAAATACTAGATGCAGTATTGTCCCTTGACACAATTATGCGAGCATTGTACTCCAAGTTTGGTAGCGTGCACAAGGCAGTCGTCCATCTCAACGGATGGCAGCAATGATGTGCTAAAAGAGCACATATCTTGATGAACTTACATGTTGATGTTGATGGCATGCAAACATGGACGATGAAGTACAAGGGAGCCCCACTTCACTTGCCTAAGATGATGAGGGCCAATGCGGTTGAGCTGAAGGCACATATCCAGAGTCAAATCTAGAATTATGAAGATCTCCAATAGTTCATCACTAGCATACAAGCTTCCCATGCACGAGTATTCAAGAGTATGGATGTTGTGGTGTGCACACATGCGATCCCATCACTTGGGACTCTCACTTAAGCAAAGAAAAAGAAACATGACTGACTAGAGATTGACTTGTACTTCGATGAGTTGATGTGCATTGCCACTCACTTTGACTTGCCCATCAGTGCAGACATCATGCACAAGTATGTAGATGGTCCGGCCATATTAAAGACAATGATGTGCATGCTTTCAAACAAGTTGGACAAAGGAGCCCAAGAAGTGTGCCCGGATGCTATGGAGGCAAGACTCAGGTTTCATATGGATGTCACCGTGGAGCACATGGACACCATCAAGGACTACCGATCTTTTCATCAATATGTTATTGTCCATCAACATGAAGATGTTGAGGAGATGGACTTCCATGGTTGTCTAAGTTAGATTGATGTCTATGATGGCTTGCTCAAGCCATCTTGTTCACATGGGTGAATGTGCATTGTAATTTTAAGTCATGTCAAGTGTAATTCAAGTGTCAATAGTTGGATGTAACAGTCATAGAGTAGGTGAAGAGTCATGAGGGTAGTTGAATTGTCACAAAGGGGAATGTCAAGGGTCACCCCACCCTTTGCTATAAATAGTCCCTCATAACTCATTGTATAGGCTTTTGGTCTGCTAAGCTTCCAATAAGACTATCTTGGAGATAACTTGGACAATATTGTAATGCGCCTTGGCTTCTCCATTGCATGGAGCTAGTACATCTCTTTGGAGGAGCAGGCAGATGTGGCTGTAACGTTCCACTATTGGAGCTAGTGGTTGGACATGGATGTATTGTATGACTGGAACTTACACTTCTTTATATAATAAGAGCTAGCATGTTTCATGCATATGTTGTATTGTATTCCAGCTATCTTTTTTCCTCTAAATGGCATATGTATTCACTTTCTTATGCATGCATTTATGGACTATTGTGTATGAGAATGTATGAATCTTTCTGAAATGTGTTGTTGGTTTAACCATCACTTCGGATTTCCAGTTAACTTGCTTTCCATCTTGTGATGTATTTTCACTCGTGTGTTCCCTTCCCATCCGAGTACTATTACAGGTTGCCAAGGGGTGCACTCATCTCAACCCACATGTGTTAGAACCTCTCATGTACCTTCCTTGACTCACTATAGCTGTCACACCCTTGCTACCAATAGAGTTATCATACTTTCCACCGTGAGAAATCGTGGTCAAGGAATTACCATACGACCCACTACTGGGACTCCTACACCAAACGGTCTGAGGTCCAATTAGGACTTTTTACCGGGTAGATCCCTTGACATGTTGGCGGGTCCAACATCGTCAACAGGACTTCATGATGACATGGCAATGTCAAGCTATTCTTGTTGCTCCTTGTTATGTGTCTTCTTGAGAATACTCTTCTGTCCACCTCCATATGGCTTAGAGGTAAGGAGCTTTAAGTGATATCATCTCTTGAGTTGCGGTTGCAAACTAGTGCCCTTTTGTTATCTGCTAATTAATCAGCTTGCATAATCAGTTACAAAGATGTCTTCTAGCATGTTTCCATTCTCCATATCCTTCTTCATCATCCTATCATGGTATGATATGGTACCTACATTTGCAATTCACTCATGAGAAGACAAAATTAGTCCAATAAAACCCCTAGTCTGATATGTTGCATGGTGATCCATTAAATGAGCAAGAACTGTGTGGAAAGATGAGGGAGAGGCTAAGTGACTGCGCAATTGTGTGGCTCAGGCAGTCAAGGGTGAAGCTTGAGCCTTGATACTACGCAATGCATAGTTCATCATGGGCTTAAATAAGAATATTATCCAGTTTGGGAGCTGAATGAGCTAGGCTGAGGGATTGAGCGTTGATTCTGTCTATTTGCACTTATATAAGGAAGAGGAGGCCAGGTGATTGTGCAATTACATATTTTAGGAGCTCAGTGACTGGGCTTGAGGACTAACACTATGCAATGCCAAATTCAAGCTTGGCTGGAGGGCATTATTACGTATTTTTGGGAGTCAAGGTATGGGCTTGAGCACTAAGACTACATAGTGTAGTCCTCAGAGGAAGGAACTATTCATTACACAATCTCAAGAGGAAGGGTTGCAAATTTAGGGTTAGGACTGTGTAATGCATAGTTCAGGAGGGTCGAATGAGGCTAAGTTGCTTGGTTGGGAAATTTTCTGAATTTGGCTAAGTGTGAGATCGATGAAGCTAATGTGAACAGTGATAAGACTCGACTATGGTCACAAACTTAGAAAAATTGATGAAACAAAAACATAGACCATCCAAAACATATGAACAACATACTTCCCTAAGTGCGACAAATTTGCAAAGACTTATGACAAGTGTGACACCAAAGATACACTTTGCGATGATCGTGATGACACTTGTGCAAAAATGCTTAAAACTTTGAAAATGAGTGTGATGAATGTTTACATAGTAAGATCAACTCATTTACACAAATATAACCCCTTCAAACCTCCAAAACAAGCTTTTGCACATCAAGTGACAGTTAATTTGTGAAAAGATGACATTTTGATTTTCTTGCAAAAGGGACAGAAACACATAGAGAAAACACATGCGATAGGTCTTAGCGTTTGCGATGACAGTGTACAAGACCAAAGTGGGATCCAAATTTTGGTGTAGAACAAAATTTTAGAGGGTGTTGTAGCAGCAAAAAAATATGACTTGGCATATATCAGATCATATTTAAGGCTATCTAGAGAGCTTCTTCCTTAGTCTGAGGGAAGTGAGAGGCAACATATTTACCTATGGGGGCCAAAAGTGTTCTTAGAAACAAATCCATATATACATGATCTTTAAACTCAAGGACTCTACACATGCTCGTCCATTTTTGTCATTCTTGAACATGGTCAGAAAGGCGGGTGGTATAATTTTGACGAAAATAGGTCAAGAGTTCGGTACCTATGTCATATAGAAGAGGTAGATGGAAATAGGAAAGAATAGATTTGGCGAGAGCTGCAAAGGTGGAATTGGAGGCATGTGGTTGTTCCACATACCATTTGGCAGTAGCTTCAGTTAAGGTGCATTGAAAAAGATGAAGATGAATGGAGTATTCTATAATGGAATTTGATGAACACCACATGTGAAAAGAGAAAACATGATTTGTGGGGTCTTCTTTAGGATTACCTTTGAACTTGGGCATGTTGGAAGGAATATTGGTAGGCATAAGAGGCCCATTTAGGTTATGGAGAAGAAGGTCATTAATGAGCTAGCTGAAATCAGGGAGGCTAAAACCATCCATATAAGGAAGCAAGGGAGGATTATTTTCCATACTGGTAGAGGTTACACCTATGGGGTTACCTTGGTTACCACCTAGGTTTCCACTACCCACATTGTTTCCTAACATGGTGATGGTGTGGGGTTGGGAAGATGTGGAATCAGAGGAAGAACTGGAAGAATTAGAAGAACTAGAGTTAGTATGGGGACTCAATAGAGGACTAGGAGGATGGGTATGAACATGATGAGAGGGAGTAAGATGTCCTAAAGGAAATTGGGGGTGACGACCATGAAGTATCCATAACAAATATCTAGCAGGTGCAATGGTTTCAACACAAAAGATGACTCAAGAGGCTAAAGGGTGATGATAGGAGAAAAGAGTATCAAACAACAAGAAAACGCCTAGTTCAGTGGTGCTAAGTGTAAACTAACTATAATGATATGCTACTCTAATTCACGCAAACACTTCCTATCAAGGAAAAAACGACCTCTAGCCTAAAGGTGATCTAAATCCTCAAACAAGCCTTAGATCTATTGTTTCATATGGCCTTCCAAGAAACTTCTTACTTGACGAAATCTAATCACCACAAGTACAGTTGTCTAGAGAAAAGTGGGGTAGAGGACCAACTGCTTATCCACAACGAGTCCTATAGGGTGTTTTCCTAAGATTTTCCACTAAGGTTACCTTCGTCCCATGGGGATGGGCGATTCTTGAGCTTCTTGGTGATCAACCACGACACATAATTCCCTACCACGGTTTGGGCATCCCCAAGGAGAACTTCTCACACCATGATCTACCCTAACCCCCTCTAAATAGGGTTTCTAATGCTCTCCAACTTTGGATCATGGGATGGTGAAGGATTTTAATCTCCCTAATATAATGTAAGTGATTAGTGGGTGTTATTGGTGTTAAAGATATGAAACTATGGTCAAATTAAACTTTGTATAGCTCACTTAATGGAGATAATAATTTTATTTAATTCCTATTTTCTAGAGGACCAAAATCGACTTAAAGATCACTCAAATTAGATAATGGAAAGTGTACTTATGAAGAAAAGACCACATGTGCATATTTGAAAAGGTTGGCCCTAAAGAAAAGTGGATGACCTTGGAAGGTTATAAATACAAGTGACCTCTATATCATTTAGACACTATAATGAGACACTCTTTTATCTTTGTTTTTGGCCCACACAGGTATGAGTCTCATTCGCGGAGGAACAAGTTCACTCTAAGGTGAAATTGCAGGGTCTGAAGCTCGCATGTATGATTTAGGGTTTTGGGTGTCAATTGCAGGCATAAAACAAGAAGAATTGGCCATAGTCGCTTGTTCATAAGCTCATCCATATGACTAGAGCCTTAAATTTTCATGGACAACCCTCCATCCATGTGACTTGGAGTTAGGGTTTCCGTAGTCCAGTCTGACCCCAGTTGCTCGCATGCCAGGCTTAAGAGAGAGACTGGAAAAGTATAGTTTCTTGTATAACTCCTTTGTGCGATCAGGACCTAAAATATGAAATCTCAGTCTTCTAAAGTTTTCACTCATTGAACGCAGTGTTTGGATGTTCACCACAGAGATCGTAGACAGTGACAGTTCATTACAGCCTTCAAAATCAAGGTTTTGAGTATATATATATATATATATATATGTATATATATATATATATATATATATATATATATGTATATATATATATATATATATATATATATATATATATATATATATATATATATATATATATGTATGTATATCTATATATATATATATATATATATATATATATATATATATATTGTTGGGTACATTTCATGGATGTTGTAGTTTTTTTTCCAGTTAGTTGCATAGATGAATATATGGATCATTGTACTCTCTTTTGCTGAATCATTTGTTGAAAATATACTAAGAAGAATAATTTGAAAGGGTTTTCCCCATAGTTGGTTTTTCCCTGGTCTCCAACCAATCCTAGTGTCTCTATGTGTGAATTATTTTCTTCTATTGTTCCTTTATGTTCCACTGCATTGATGATGATCATGTTGTTCTTTCTACATAGTTGCATATGCTGCTGAATAATAATGTAAATCCGAATAATGTTATGATGTTATGGGGTGAATGTAATGTGTTAAACTCATATTCCTATGAAGGATACCAAGATCTAGAAGTTGAACATGTCACCAATATTCAGTGTTTCCATCAATACAATTACATCCCTGCAAGAAGTTACAATGGAGCTGCAAAAATACAAGTTCTCTATTTTTTTTTTCAATAAATTTTCAGGGTGAGACAGAGAGTAGGGTTTTTTCTTGAAAAATATTAACTTTTTTCTTATGAAATGGGATAAACGAATGATGGATAGATAGTGGATATGAAGTGGATGGAGGGCTTGGAGTGTTGTGGTGAATTGGCCTTTGTAGAAATTTTTTATTTTAACTATTGTCCCCATTCCTCGAAATCATCACCCTTCCTAATTTGACTTTTCCACATTGCATGAGTGAATGAGTGAGTTGAAATTAACTAGTTGAATGTGGGTGGGACTGTTGACTCATCCTTATCTTATAAAACCTCATCTCTCATGCATTGACAAAAAATTTATAACTATAATATGCTCAAGAGAAGAGGTCAAGAATATTGCATACCTTTAACTACCTAATGGTTGTTGGAGAGGCATGCATTCTGTTGCTGAGTTGATGATCAATCCCTGCTTCCCTGGAGGTGCTAATTTTCTTTTCTTGCTTCTGCAAAGGTCTTCGTATCTTGTTGATTGTTTGATTGATAAGGTTGTTGTGTGAAATTTTCTTTTAAGAGTTTAACATTTTACTGGTGGAGTGGATGGACTGCTTCCTAATGAGGGTGTTCCCCTTTTTCAATCTTCAGAAATGGCTTCATGTTGCTCAAGGTGGCTAGATCTTCTACTGTGTGAGTGAAAAAATAATTGATGTTGAAATTTGTTGTAATTGTGCAGGTTGCTTATAGGAGGAATCTTCTTCCTGTAGTAGTCATTTAATTCCTCTTAGATATCTCATTGATGTATGTGGGATTGATGTAAAGTCATAATAGGTATAAGGATAGGGTTAAAATCATCAAGAGGTGGTGTAGGTGGTGGAAAAGTTGATGATTTTTTTTTCCATGTAAGGTAGAGTGGAATTTGAAGATGGATTTTGGTTATATGGAGTGGATGAGTGATGGCAGTTGTGTTGGGGGGCCCATATCAACCTTCCCTAAAGAATGCGTGACCTTTTGACCATTTCTCCAATCATATTGCCTCTTGTAGCTTCTTCTCGACCATCTTGTAGTACTACAGGATCTTCTTGTAGTAATTTAGGACAACCTCTTGTACTAGACTTGTTTTGTCCATATATCCCAAATGATAGTATGGATTGACTTGAAATTTTTTGAGGATATTGCCATCATCCTTATGCACTTCCCATGAGACAACTTTTTAAACGGATGCACAAATATCAAGAAAAGTAAAAAATGGTTGCAGGTGATGGAGGCCAATTTCTTGAAAACCGTGCACTGGAATTTGCTAAAATTGCTTGAGCATGTTACCCATAATCCATATGAATCTCCACCTAAAAATTCTTGGAAAATGGATGCATGGTTTTCAAGATATGACAAAAATAAATTTATGCTCTATGTATTCTTGTTTCCTGTAGTAAAACAAAGTCTTCGTGTAGTATTTTGGGATAGCAAGGAAAATGAGTGGTAGAAGCTTGGGAATGATGAGTAGATTGTGGAAATAGATGAGGGTGATGGATTGGTATGGCCTTGGTCCTGTTAGAGCATTTGAGCAAAGGAGGAGAAAGTCAAAATTTGACTTCTTTTGACTAGAATTTTGACCAATTTTTTCTTTTGTTGGTGCCAACTTATTTTTGTTGCTTGTAGATGTTGGAGGGAACCTAAATTCATCAGAGAGATACATGGAGCAAATATTTTTTATTTTTTCTCTTCTTTTCTTCTTCTAGACCTACTAGCCACCTCAATGAAGTTTTGAACTAGTAGGTCTGCCTAGGCGCCTCAAAGGAGGTTTTCAACTAGGATGTTTTCTTTTTCTTTTTTTCTCGTTTTTCCAACCCATTGACCGACTCATGGAGGTTTTCAATCAATGAGCCAATCTCAGGCACCTCAAAGGAGGTTTTCACTTGAGATTTTTATTTTTTCTCTTATTTTTCATTTTTATTTTATTTTTTCCTATCCTACTCTACTTGAAAAACAAAATCACTTTCAATTATAAGAATACTTCTAATGGAGCAATGTGCACATCAAGATGACAGACAAACTGATGTGTAGGCTTGAAATGTATGCTTTGACATGTACCTTAATTTTAGAGATCAAATGATTTGGCTTTGATGATATCAAGCACAGTTGAGGAAGAGAGTGTTGTGGCAACTTAATGACTTCCTAGAACCATATTTCAATATAGTTGCAGTTATCACTCCTCCAGATCTCGAAGTTTGAGGAAGAGTCCAACTGAGGTAACCACAGACCAACCTTTTGACTTGGTAGCTAACCCTACCAAGCCGGAGAGGTCTCTCTCCAAAGGATCACATCTAGGAGGCTTGGATAGATTAGGGGTTTATGCTAGATACAATAGCTCATGGTTTATTTGATTTGAGTTGGTTGGGGTAGTCACTAGATGAGGGAATTAGGTCAGAGAGTGAACTAGGTCAGGGAAAAAGAGAGTAAAAATTGCATACATCTAATGGGGCAAGGTAGGCAAGTTACTTTAACACTTTGTAGTATAGTGATGAGATGGTTTAGACTAGTGAGGTGCTAAAAAGAACATGAAGTTCATGAATTCTTTTTAAACTGGAGAAATGAAATGAGCTATGATGATTTTCCCAAAACAAAGCATACAAGATGAATTCTTCTTATCACACCTTGAAAATCAAACATACTTAGAGTGAAATGGATCATGAAAGGTACAAAACATTCATACATATGTAACTAAAGAAGAAACAATGTCAAAATACCATGCCACAGGAATCCCACCAAAATAGCTGCAACTCATCCAATATATTTCATGCCAAAGTCTGAAACACTAATACAACATCCAATAGAGTCCAAACCATCAAATGACTGAGAAATTACATAATATAGGCCTCAAAACAACTCATTCTAGCCTCAGGGGTCGAATCCATGAGACAAGGAGCAGTTACAACAAAAGCTGAACTGATAGCTAGAGTGAAGGGTGTTTAAAGTGACTCATCTCTAACTTAAGAAAACTTATTCATTACAAGTCATAGAGGCCATTTACCTAATGTATTTACTCTAGGTAATAGTAAAAAAATAATAATTACATTATCCTTATCAATTACATCAATAAAACACTAATTTCCCATAGGTAAAAATCAAATTAGAGAGAAACAGTTAAAATCTGGGCTGATTGTCAAACGCGCGACGCCATATTCAAGATGAATTTTACCTACCTTCATGATTTCCAAATCTAGCCCAAGATAGCTCAATGGAAATCTTATCCTGTCTAGTTCCCAAAAATACCCTTGGTTTTCAAAATGGGCTTGATTTTCCCTTCCAAAATTCCTTTCTCCCAAGACTACTCAAATGCGCAGTGCCTGGTCCATAAATGAGGCAGAAACCTGATTTTTAGATTGTTTTTTGCCTTTTTCACCCACTAGTTTTGCTTTCTAGGGCTAGAAACATGGTTTTCCTGGATGTCTTAGTCCTTCTAAATCCAACGGTGGTGGCAATTCCTCCAAAAAGTGCACAGTGCCTAAGGCGCTATGCGTTTGACCAAACTATTGATATAAAAATTTCCTTAAAAAGATAGGAAAAGAAAGATGACAAAAATTGAGTCAAGGGTCTTCAAAATTATTCAATAATTTGATTTCTAAGGTGGCTAGACATGGAGTGAAGCCTCTGCAAGCATATCAAGCTTCTTCTTCTCCTCATGGTGAGTTAGGGCTTCAATTCTTGCCTTAGCAACTTTGAGATTTTCCCTTGCTATTTGGTTTCTTCGGCAATAATACTTTGCCATCTTTCTTTGAATAGTAGTGTCTCTTTTGGCCTTTTATAAGAGGCTTTCAAGAAGGGTTTCACCCTCTCAAGCCAATTCTCTCGGTTCTCATTTATCATTTTGGAAAATTGTTCATTTAGGGTGAGCTCATTATCTAGTTCATCCTCCTTTTGTTTTTCTAGCTCCAAAGCTCTCTTTAGGCCTCTAGTCCTTGGCCTTTTTCTTGGCACATGTTCCTCCAGTTGGTCACTATATTCTCCATATGCTTCATCAAGTAAGGCCTTATCATTTTTAGCCTCCCTCTTTTCTTTGATGAGTTGAATCTCCATGAGCTCATGTTTGGTCTCAAACTACTTGTTTTCCTGCTCATTGTATGAAATGTATTTTTCGCTTTGCAAATTGACTTGGAGTTCTCCTATGAGTGCTTCTTCTTTTTGAGGGAAATAGTTGTGCTCTTACTGTCATCATTTTCACTTAGGTCAACTAAGTGAAAATATTGTTTTGTCTCATGGAGGTCCTCCTCCTGCTACTGGATCTCTTCCTCTGTCACTTTTTCCTTTCCCTTCTATACCTGCTTTGATGATGAAGAAGGCAAGGTCCCTCCCACAATATGTGGGGAAAACACTTGCCTATGCCCTCTCTGATACGTATGTGTCAAGGTACCCAAACAAGCCCTTTTAGGCTTGTCGATCTCACCATGTTCAATGTGCTCTTGCTCATTGCCTTCATCTCTACTAGGTGACTGAATAGGCTCATGAAATGGTGATGATGGAGGTGATGGTGTGGTTGAGTCATCATATGAGGATGAATGATGTATGGGCTGAGATTGAGGAATGGAGGTGGATGGATGAGATGATGAAGGAATTCTTTGAATATTTTGAGTAAATGCATGAGTGAATATGGGATTAGCTATGAAGGTACTCCATGCAAGGTTGAGTTCCTTGAGATGGTAAAGGACTATGATTTTAATGAGGGAATGATGAAATAATATCTTCATTTGATCTTTGTACTCCCTATGTTGGGAAATGTAGGCCATCTTCTCAACACTCCAGAAAATATTGTAGGGTATATTGAGAATTTTACCCTAGTGAAATGCATTAAAAGTTAGATATGATAAGAATAGACCCTCGAGAATCTACCTTTACATGAAAAATATTTCATAATAATCTTCATCATTGGGGCATATATGTCAAGGAGGTGTGAAAAAGGAAAATATCCCCTTCTTTCATTTCGGTACCTTGGTTTCGTGTAAGGCTCATAATATGCCTCTCCAAATCACCTTGTTTAAACCATTTTTCCCGAACATCTAGAATCCCGGTGGCAACTGATATGTTGGCAGTAGATAAATTGAAAGTTATACTTGCTAGAGTGACCTGGTTGTCTTGGAGTTTAGAAATGAAGAGCCTAGTCAAATCAAGATGATGTTGGACTGCGTGCACTTGCTCACAGAAATCATAACAACCTAGCCATTTGAAGGATGTCACAGTCATAGGGGATGCTAAGAGTTCCTTGAGATATGTGGACTCAAACCTGTGTATTTGGCCTCCTTTGTTCCCTGTCTTCTTCTCTATTTGTTTCCTCTTCCTCACTACGTGGTATGTATTCCTCCTCAGCCATGGTGTTTAGTATCAAACCCTAGGGAGGTGTAAGGTAGGGGGAATGTAGTTTTTTAGGGAATAGTAAATGGGGAAGGGTAAATATGAAGATGATGTGTGAAGCGATATGTGTATTGGAGAGGGGTATAGGGTAGTAGTATGATAGTTTGGGGATGGGGAAATGTGTTTGCAATATAGGGGTTTGGGAGCCTAGGTAGTTGTATCACCTAAGACTTAGAGTTTTGGGACAAAGGGTTAGAGGGTATTTGGGATAAAAAGATTTAGGGAAAGGGAAATAGGGTGGAGGGAAGTGTGCAAAAGGGAAATAGAGTGGAAGGTAGTTTTTGGGGAAGATCTAGGGTTTAGATATAACAGTTAAACCAAATTTTCAGTGAAACTTTTCAAACACTTAGGAATTGACTTGAGGAGGGGGGAAGCACATCCCTTAGTTGCTACTTACTTGTATTGAGATTGAAAGCGTTTTGGAGGAGTTAAGGAGGTGACTAGAGCATTGTTGGACAAACGCGCAGCGCCAATGTAGAGTGTGCAGCGCCTCAGGCAAACATGAAACACCTTAAGGGAATGCGCAGTGCCTTAAGGAAACGTGAAACGCCAGGTAAACACGCAGTGCCAAAAGAGAATACGCAAAGCTAGAAGGAAATGCGCAGTGCCAGCCTTATTTTTGCTTATTTTGCCTAGAACTTTGAAAATCCAAGAAGTCCTTTATAGGTGAGTGAATTTGATATTTTGCTTTTCAAACCCACTTTCTAATGTTTCATTTGACCTCTTTTTTAACCTCTTTGATAATTTTCTTTCTGACTTTTTTCTTTGCAGGTGGATGATGTTGAAGGTTTGGCAATGTTCACTTTTGACTTTTGTTTGGATGATATTGGAAATGGAGTTTGAGTAAACAACTAAAAATAGTGACTTATTACATATGATAAACATAAAATTACATAAATAAATAAAAATTATTACATCTCTCTTTTGAAATAAAAATTACAAACTGGAATGAATTTCTTGCTTAAAATCAAAATTGGAATTTTAGCAACCATGGTTACATGCTTGTAAACCCTTATTTAACTGAAAAGGGGATATTATTTGCTTCTCTCTCATACTTTGCTGGCCTTATGCAGTGAAATGGTGTTTTATTGGACCTTGGAAAATGAAACCTAGTGACCTAATGGGACCTTGAATGATTGAACTCCAGGTGGACTTGATTGACACAAAACATGATGAAATGAGCTTTTATAGTCAATGTATGTTCAACAAGACATATGAAGGTGGGCCAACAAATATAATTTTTTGAGAGGGGATGGGGTTTCAACTTGGGCTACCATCAATGAGTAAATTTTTACATGATGACCTAGGTGGAATGATAAAAATTTCAACATGGGACACTAATATGATATAAAAGAGGAGTTTTGATCACTGATGGCAGTATGCAAATATTGACTCTAACAATTGTGATGCCCTTGGTCCACTTGCTGATTTGTGTAGGTTTTAACCCCATACAAAAATTACCTACATACAAATTCTAAAACACAGAAAATAAACAATAGCGAGAGCATAACACATAAAATAAATATACACAGATATTTTCCCCTAGATCCAAAAACCAGGACTACCAGATTGACTTTTCATTATGTTCCTTTCAATGTTACAATACATATATACATGCTAAAGCATCCAATACCATGGACAAAAAACCATCACGCCCAAAACCATGTGTGAAAACCAAGCACAAAACCATAGGCAGGTCCGCCCACCTAATATAGGGTCCAAAAAAAAAAATTCCCTGGGGCACTACCCCGGACCCCGTAGAGGGGGGCTAACCACCCCCCTCAAACCCCCTGTGACCCCCTTGTTGCGCAGTCCACACAATGAAGGGGGGGATAATTTGGATAATCTTGGACGTCTTCTTGTTTTGCTGATTGTTCGCTTGAAAACATGGAGGATTTGATGGTAATGATGAGGGAGCCTTCTCAATCTTTGATTTTGATGTCTACTCTGCAACCCATGATCCTTTGGTATTCACATTTGAATATTCTTCTTCTAGATGTGGTCGTGCAATGATATCAAGAGAATCTCTTTTTTGCAATACTCTTCCTGAGCTATGGTGAATACCATTTAGCTCAAGAGGAGATGTTTGGAAGTGTTGTACCTCATCATTGTAAGTAGGCTGAGCTACTTAAATGTGTGGGTTTGGAAATGTTGGTACATGTAGTTGAGTGGGAGTGGATATTTGAGATGGATGTGGTTGGGGTTGTGGTTGTGGTGTTGGTGGATGCTAGGGATAACATGGAGTTGGTTATGGAGGATATTGAGGAAAATATTGAGGATATTGTGGATGGCTCCCATAAGTTCCTTGCCAACCTTGTTGCCAAGATTGGTTTTGGGGTTGAGATGGCCAATATTTCCAAGGAAAGGGTGTGTTCCAATTACTTTGAGATGGATGTGCACAAGCTTAAAATTGTGAATTAGGCTCTTGCATCATATTAGGTTAAATAGGCTACCATGGCCCTCTTGGAGCTACATGACATAGTTGTATTGGCAATTGACTTTCTCCATTGTCCTCTTGGTAAACTTCCTTCAACCTTGGTAATGAGGGGAAATATTTAATAGCATGTGTTTATGCATGGGCAACACAACTATCATCATCTTCTTTTTCCTCATATTACCTTCTTAACATTTCTACTTGTTTGGTTAGATTGCTAAGAATTTTTTTTTTAAGTCATTAAACAAACTTTCAATTTTAGCTTGACTTACCGATCTTGATGTTGATTGAATTACTCTTTCCCTTCCTCTTGATATGTGTTTGCATGTTTCACAAATTTCTTAAAATGATAATTGGTATACATCACCTCTACTCATGAGATCAAGGAGATCAATCCAATCATCCATAATTGTTCTAAGTAAGAGTGTTTTTATTGTGTCGAATCCTTAATGTTGTAGTTTTTCCCTCTTAACATTATACATGAACCTCTCTATTAGATCCTCAAGGCTCTTATCTTATTTTTGATTCATTCTAAATATTTCTTCTTTAAGATCATGGTCTTTATATTTTTCTAGAAATATATTTTGCATACCATTCCATGATCTTATTGAATTAGTCCCTAAACTCATGAACCATTTAAGAGCTCTATCCTTCAAGGTTGTTGGAAACAATCTTAATTTTTTAGTGTTTAATAAGTAACCATAAGATCTATAAAGGATTTCAAATTCAAAGAGAAAGGTTTCCAGATCCTTTAACCTCAGACCATGGAATTTTGGAAGAAAAGATGGAGGGATCTTCTTCATGTGCACACTACCATCAATATCTTGAATGGGAAATCCAAGAGGATCTTCCTCATTTTCATCATCTCCATCCATTTCTTCTACATTATTTTCCATCTCTTCTTCTTCTAGCTGCAAAAGTGGATGGTGATATAGCTCTTATTGTACCACGTGATCAAATGGGGGGTGGGTTGGTGTTGGAGAAGTTTTTAGTTTTTATGATTGAATGAAAACACTAACGCAATGCACTTTTCTATTTTTGAAATGAAATATGCCTAATGAAAATCTTTGTTTTTGTAAAAGTAAAAAGAAATAATCAACTAGGGAAGAAAACAATGCATACTTTGACACCTCCCCGGCAACGATGCCAATAAGTGATGAGCCTTGGGAGTTGCAATACAGAGGCTCATCACTGAGCTCCCCTTCATTTAGAAGCTCCCTATCCCCTTCATTTCGACAAATCTCTTGTTCCACACATTGGGGTAGGTTTCACTCAAATGATGTTTTTGAGCAAGAAACGATGAATTTGGGAAAACTAAGAAAGGTTTTTGTTCACAATAGGCCAAGGAAGAAAAAATTCCTTTGCTTTTTACACAGGTGTCATGGTTTTAGAGAAATGTCAAAAATACTGTTGCCTCAGGAGAATTGAATGCACCTCTGAAGTGACCTTGGGAAAATCAAGTTTTCTCCTAGCTTGGTTGGCCAAATGACTTGATTGATGAGTCAAATGGTAACTAGACACAAAGATATTTCCAATTAGCTATCATGAGCTCAATTTGGAGTTGAGGAAGGCATTCAAAAGTTGACTGTAACAGCACTCTGCCTTTAGGCAACCTCATTTGGCACATTTTGACCAGTCTTGGGAGATTTGACTTTGATAGGGCAAATGAACTCCAAATTGAAAAAATCTAGTTGGGTTGGAAAGTAGACTCAAATAAATTTCCAACGAGCAATCCTGTGCCCAATTTTGACACTAGGAAGGCCTCCAAAAGTATCCTGCAAAAAGCGCTACTCACAGGCTCTATGTGCCGCGCCTCAAGCCCAGTGCGTCGCGCCTTCTCCTTGTGCGCCACGCCACGTGGCGCGCGCTTATGGTAGGAGTCTCCCAATGCAAATTTTTTTATATTTTTGGATTTTTCATGAAAAATAATGACTTTTGGTGCATGGCCAAGAATTTTGGGCAAGTTTTGAGTCCTCAGGAGGTCAAAAACACCCTAAAAATGACCTCTCTGCCCCTAATTTCACTCACAGGAAGCAGTCTTGGGAGATTGAGGTTTTGGAGGGGCAAATGGGCACCAAATTTAGAAATTATACTTGGGTGGGAAAGTAGACAGGCAGGGCTTTCCAAAAAGCACACTTGGGCTCAATTTGGACTTCAAGAAGTGCCTCAAACTTAGCCTCAAAGTGGCGCGACGCACAGAGAAATTGGCATGGCACAGAGAATTTTGGCTTGTTTTTCACTGTTCAGCTCAACAATTCACCCAGTTTTGACCAGTTTTGCTTCTTGAAGTTATTCTTGACTTTTCATGATGTAATTTGACAACCATGATGTAATATTGGCACATTTTTACTTGTTCTAGAAGATTCATTCACCAAAAGGTGAAATGTGAGTGAATGAATCAGTTTCCTAGCATATAGGGGTAAGTTGTTTGACTACCTAGTTTTCAGTTCCTTGTTTAGAATTAGTTCAAACAGCTCCTAGAATGATGAGCTCGACCCCTAGAGGCAAGGGAATAGGTTTGGCTTGTCTATATTATGTAATTTCTAAGTCATTTTCATGGTTGGACTCTTGGGAAAAGTTTGGCACTCTATTGTACATTCTATCTCTGCATTTTTGGCTAAGGAAAGACCAGGGTTTTGCAACACTGTTTGGGATCCATGTGGCTTTATGTTTTGATGGTGTGCTTCTCTGAGTAATTGTAAGTTTATCTAGTGTTATGTGTATCATTTTCAAAGCTTTCTTCTTCTGAATTTGAACGAGTGATTAAGGTATAATCCATAACTGCTATGCTCTGCCTTTGAATTTGTTTAAATTTTCATTTTTCATCTGTTTAAGGAGAATTCTTGAGACTCTCTTGCTCTCCTTAGCTCCTCAGCAGCCTGATATATCCATCTCACTCACTTTAAAGCATCAAAACGATCACCTTCCTTGCCCCAATTAGACCTCTGCAGAAACTGTGCCTCATCCCCAAGCCCAAATTTGCCTTTCCCATTTTTTCAACAAAACCCTCAAAAAAACCAAATAAAATCCATGCACTTAATACCTAGCCTAAGATCAGTTGCAAATTTAGTCATCTCGAGCCTAATCGATTACCTTTTTCTGAGATTGACCCGGAGAGAGCCCTCTCCTATCCTCGTAGGGCTAGCTACGAGGCTGAGCGTGGTTTGATGTGGACCTAGAACCTTGTCTTTTCAGCCTGAGACAAATCTAGGCTCTAACAGTGTCATCATAATGTTGTTGGTATGTTATGATGCTAATATGTTGGATCAGATGGATCAGGAGATGAGAATTATTAGATCGAGGTTGCAACACTAGACCTCAGGGTAAGAGAAGATCGTCATACAGGTTTATATGTTGGGCATGCAGATATGATGGTTAATGGTTGTCATCTACATTATGGTTATATACATGCCTATCATTCTATTGTTTTTTTGGTTACATGCATGATATATTCGAGTTAATCGTTGCAGTCATATGCATATGCATTAGTTAGTCATGCATGGTAGTTAACTTATTGTTATATGAATTGGAGTCATACACATGATGATTATTGTTATTGAATTTAAGATCTTGATGTTATATGTATTGTGCTAATCTTGATCAACCTGTGCAGATGGTTATGGTTATGATATTCAGGTATGAGTCGATATACTTGTGATATTGTGTCGTATTATTTTGGATAGACTTATGTGGATGTGATAGCCCCCCCAAGATACATTGATGTATGAGTTTGATTATGTCATCTCTTTGGTTCGTCTAACATGGTATGTGTTATAACATTTTATGACATCTTTGAAATGTTACAAAAAATCTTCAAAATGTGCCATTCCATTTCCTTGGGCAGACTTTTGGGCACTTAGACAAAACATTAAGATTTTTTGTAAAATGTCTGGCTTTTATAAGCCCATGGTGCTCTCTCGAGCTTATTATGGCTTATTAGCAAGATTATGATTATTTTTATAAAAATAATTGTCATAGGCTCAATCATCAAAGTCCAAGTCATATATGTCATCGAAATCTACCAACAAACCAAAGTTACTAGCAACAAATTAAACCAAAGTCACATAGTCACAAGCCAAGCCCATAGTCGACATACATGATTAAGTCAAGGAGGTAGCCCACAAGGGGATTTGTACTTGCACAATGAGTTAGAAATCCTTTTGGGAAATGGTCTTTATAAATTCTATATAATATTTCTGCCAAAACGATGTGGTATTTTTACTATTTTGTAAAACAAAAAAGAGTTAAGTCACAATAACATTCAACACATCCATTCGCTTATGGTTTCAAGAGAATGGTCAAACTCCAACAGTGAAATGCACATATCAATGCTAGATGTCAAGCATCTAAGGTATAATGGGTTTTGGCATTCAAGAATTGATGGGTGTGAATAATTACAGACCCGTCCGGATTCTGAACAATTAAGGGAGAGGGGGTCTCCGCATTTCTGGTTTTTTGAAACCACCTTTTCAACGTGGCAGGAAAATGTCAATTGCAGACCCCCCTAGCTCTGAAAGCACTTACTGTCTAGAGCTTGCCACCCGTCCCCCCCATCCCCCTGCAATATAGCTCTGGTTTTAGTGACAACATAGGACTTAAAATTTTCCAGATTAGGTGGAGAGTGACAAGTTGTTTTCAACAGGGGCATTTCAATACTACAAGTGTAGGTTCATTTGTTTTGCTGGCAATTCCTAAAGTTGAAGATAAATGGCCAAACAGTAAGCCATTAGTAATTTTTATCATAGTTCAGAAGGGTATTTTTGTAGAGTTCATTGTGGATGATATTTCCTCAATCCAAAAGATTAGGGTATTCAAGGAGGGCATTGTTACACATTTTACAGAGAAAAAACCATGTCAATATTTAGGTATCATTGAAACTCTTGTCAATAGTGTGAAGAATATTGTGAAATAGAGTTATATTCATTACTTCACGACATATGGATACGCAAAGGTTTCCAAGACTTTAATGAAAGGGTTAATTTATTTTGTTTAGTGCCTTATGAAGAAGCAAGATTCAAATTTTATTCTGGACCAGAGTTTACATTGGAGGGTTTCCAAAATCTATACCTGGAACAAAATCTAGTGAAGTTGGTACATATGTAACATTAGGTTAGTATTTAAACTACTTTTCTCCGCTTTCAGCATTGGCGCCATCATATGAAGGAGGAGATTAAAATGGTAATTTTATCATTTCTAAGATCAAATTTTTTACAGAGTTATGATGCATTGTATTATTTTCTCCATTTTTTGTTATGAGCACATCGAAAATGCAATGGGATAAGGTGACCATTAATTTGGATGTGGTGGAAATATTTAGACTTGTTTAATTTTTCTAAATAGAGAAAAATAGATATGAAAAACTCCATATATGAAACATTGGTGGGTGAAAATCATTGGAAGATCTGCCAACTCTTCAGACATAGTATTAGCAAGATTATGATTATTTTTATAAAAATAATTTTCATAGGCTCAATCATCAAAGTCCAAGTCATATATGTCATCGAAATCTACCAACAAACCAAAGTTACTAGCAACAACTTAAACCAAAGTCACAAAGTCACAAGCCAAGCCCATAGTCGACATACATGATTAAGTCAAGGAGGTAGCCCACAAGGAGATTTGTATTTGCACAATGAGTTAGAGATCCTTTTGGGAAATGGTCTTTATAAATTCTATATAATATTTCTGCCAAAACGATGTGGTATTTTAACTATTTTGTAAAACAAAAAAGATTTAAGTCACAATAGCATTCAACACATCCATTTGCTTTTGGTATCAAGAGCATGGTCAAAATCCAATAGTGAAATACACATATCAATGCTAGACATCAAGCATTTGAGGTATAATGGGTTTTGGCATTCAAGAATTGATGGGTGTGAATAATTTCAGACCCGTCCGGATTCTCAACAATTAAGGGAGAGGTGGTCTCCTCATTTCTAGTTTTTTGAAACCACCTTTTCAACGTGGCAGGAAAATGTTAATTGCAGACCCCCCTAGCTCTGAAACCATTTACTGTCTAGAGCCTACCACCCGTCCCTCCCATCCCCCTGCATTATAGTTCTGGTTTTAGTGACAACATAGGACTTAAAATTTTCCAGATCAGGTGGAGAGTGACAAGTTGTTTTCAAGAGGGGCATTTCAATACTACAAGTGTAGGTTCATTTGTTTTGCTGGCGATTCCTAAAGTTGAAGATAAATGGCAAAATAGTAAGCCATTAGTAATTTTTATCATAGTTTAGAAGGGTATTTTTGTAGAGTTCATTGTGGATGATATTGCCTCAATCCAAAAGATTAGGGTATTCAAGGAGGGCATTGTTACACATTTTAAAGAGAGAAAACCATGTCATTATTTAGGTATCACTGAAACTATTGTCAATAGTGTGAAGAATATTGTGAAATAGAGTTATAGTCACTACTTCACAACATATGGATATGCAAAGGTTTCTAGGACTTTAATGAAAGGGGTAATTTATTTTTTTTAGTGCCTTATGAAGAAGCAAGATTCAAATTTTATTCTGGACCAGAGTTTACATTGGAGGGTTTCCAAAACTATACCTAGAACAAAATCTAGTGAAGTTGTTACAGATGTAACATTAGGTTAATATTTAAACTACTTTTCTCCACTCTCAGCGTTAGCGCCATCATATGAAGGAGGATATTAAAATGGTAATTTTATCATTTCTAAGATCAAAATTTTTATAGAGTTATGATGAATTGTATTATTTTCTCCATTTTTTTGTTATGATCACATCAAAAATGCAATGGGATAAGGTGATCATTAATTTGGATGTGGTGGAAATATTTAGACTTGTTTAATTGTTCTAAATAGAGAAAAATAGATATGAAAAACTCCATATATGAAACATTGGTGGGTGCAAATCATTGGAAGATCTGCCAATTCTTCAGACATAGTATTTGTGGAGAAGTGGCCAACATTTGAGTATTTCAAGCTAAAGAGGATTTCCAGCAGTGTGTACTTTGGAATAAAAAATGTATATGAAAGTAGAAAATTCAGTTGAGGAATGTAGTACTGGAATTGTGACAACATTGTATCACAATTCATCCAAATCCAAACATAGAATTTTCTTCTTTCATGAATGTTCATAATGAAGATAGAGATCTTAAATACTTTGAACTAGGTAACATATTTAATTACCAAGTGTCCCCTTGTTTGATATTTTTGTAACTAATGATGGAGATTTTTGGATACAAACAATAGTCAATTAGCTACGGAGAGCTAGAGGAACACGAAGAGATTCTCTTTAGGTATTGGAAACTCAAGATGCCAATCGTTAAAGTTCCACAAGAAGTGCAATTGAAAGAAACCAAAAAATAAATAACGCATAAAATCTTGGGTATCTGGAAAATGAGGGAGACATGGTGGATGGCATGGATCTTAGGGATGATGGACTAAATCGAATTTTAAATTTTTTGAGAGAGAGGATACTAGGAATAAAATTCAATATTTTGAAAGTTGTTGCACCTGAAGGGGTAGAAATGGATGTGCAGGACTCTTATATAAGAATACTTGAATTACATTTACTAAGACAATACAAGTGCAGTGCGTTACCTTGGATTCAACGTTGCCACAAAATTCTTAGCAATGTTCATGAAGAGATAGCATGAGCCCACTCATTATATGCCTCTGTATAAATTTTAGTTTCTTAATTAGAAGTTTTAGCATAGCAAAGTTGTTGAACTCCAAGTAGCAATAACAATGTGTGAATGCTAGCAAATAAAATGAACTCAAGGACATAGTTTTGTAGATGTCTTTTAAAGGTGATTATACATGGCATCCTGTAAAAACTTTCACCAATGAATATGTTCGATGAAGATGGTTATAGATATGAAGCAATTGAATGAAATGTTTCCTTATAAATTGCATGTATAAAGGAGATATTTGGAGTGGAATAACCTAGATTCATGGATGAATAGGTCATCACAACATATAAAAAATTGCAGAAATGTAGTAGGAATTTTTTTTTGGTATGGTACAATAGTTGGACACTTCAAGACCCCTCAAATCATTTGGTGAATGGATGATTGCTTTTTTTGGAAAAGGTTACAATTATGTGTTACAAAATTCTTGTGGAGACTAGCTTCTTGGAGTCAATGACCATCTTCAGCAGTTTATTGTTCCCATCTTGAAGGACAACCTACCATACATTATGGTATTTTAATAGTACAATGCAAATATTGATACAATGTTCTCAAAGACCACAGTTGTTAATATTTAGAAATTATTTAGACCTATTTCAACATATAACCAACCAACAGCATAAGGGTGCATTCAAGGAACACCTATACAATTACTTATCGAGCCAACAAAGCTAGAGGATGCTTGGGACCAACCAATTAAAATAGATGGAAATTTCATAAAAAATTCCTTGCTCTCCATAGAATCCATTGCAAGTAGACATAACAAGATGCAAGAGTCACATAGTGAAATTAATGCAATTGTTAAGTTTAGATGGAGTAGTTAGCCGAGGTTGAGGAAAAATTGGTTCAAGTTGCTAAGGATGGTGATAAAGTTTCCATTACTTGTTTCGCAGTTAATTAAGCTTCCGAAATGACTTTAATAGTTTCAGCCTTAAAGGATCAGTGTTTTCATTTCATTATTATTCTTGGTGTAGAGTCAAACTAGAAGAATATACTAAAAATTCTTAGCTACAAAACTCTTTGAGGATTATCTGGTCCTTACGAAGAAATTATGCTTACAAGATCTTAAGGAACAAAAAAGGGAGTTTTTACACAGTTGTGGTTGGGTTTCACCTTCATGAATTTTTTATTTTCTTTCCTTCCAAAGTTGGTGGGTAGTGCCTGCATAAGTGACATTTGACCAAACTATATGGGTTGCACTCTAGAATAGTGTTTTATTCTACAATAATAGGAATTTATGTATAGGAATATGAATACAACCTAAAATTTGGAAATGATTTTGCTATAGCCAGTAAAGACTTATGATACTTTGACAATGAATGTAACAACAGTTGGGTCATTGATAAAAAAAATCAAGGTTGGAAAATATCTTTGAAGTAGAAAATATCCAAATAGCTATGATGTATGAGAGAATTTATTGTTTATTGGTTGATCAAGTAGACATGAAGCCTCATTTGGATAGGTTTTATTGTGATATTTGTTGGGTGCAGTTTTTGAGCATATCTTAGACACCTCTTTCCCTATTTTTGATCATTTTCTCTTTAAACCTATGAACTTTATGTCACAAATACCACTTTCCCTGGTTATAAGAGAAATCCTCTCTCCAACATATTATTTTTCCATTTTCTATTAAATATCAAATGAAGTGATGTATTTTTGGGATGACTAACCAGGGTAATTGTGGAATAGGTCTTCTGGTTATTTTTCTTTCAGGTGTTGCCCATATACTAAGGACTAAGGGATGAACAGTTGTTTTTGTTACTTGTTGTTACACTCCGAAGATTTGTTGTTACATTCTGAAGTTTTGTTGTTACACCTCGAGGATGTTGTTACACCGCAACTGCCAAAGACCATGGTTGTTGTCTTAAAAGACAGTTGTTGAAAATCATGAAATTATCTATGGGCAGTTAAAGGATCTGAGCAGTTATGATTGTAGAAGATGGTATAATTTTGATAGGTCTCTTATTTTGAAATTGTTTGTAATGATTTCTATTTTACTCTTAATATTGATCAGCATGAGAATCGTGAGATTCTCATGACTGATATGTTCCCTAATTTATAGGGCTTGTAAAACTTTATAAAAAGAGTTCGGTTCCATGAAAAGGGACAGAAACACATGAACAATATCAAAATTTTGATCTTGTAATTTACAGTCATTTTTAATACATAACACATCTAGTGTTGTTTACACAGATCTCGTGTTGAGTTTTTAATTGGTTTTCGTTCTATTTGTGCACCTTGTTAGGGAGGAAGGGCCATCCTCTTTAGCAAGGATTGCAACAGTATTAGATTAATTACTTTTATTTCTTTTAAGTGTGAATTTATTACTGTCGTTGTATAAATTGTGGCACAGATGCACTTCTATTTTCAGATTCATTATATGTTGTTACATGGGATTAGTTAGAACAACAATATTTAATAAACTGATACATTTTCACTAATAATGTGTGGTGCACCTATTCTTTGAGAAAAGCATGAATTGTGATGAGTGGATTGCATTCCTGTAGAATGTCTTTTTAATTTTTGCATGAGTGATTTAAGTTTTGAAATTGTGTTCAACAACATTTCTTTCCCTAATTGTTATGTATCAACACAGACAGTGCAAACACCTTTGAAATAAAGAGACCTACCCTGGTTGACAATTAAATGATTGCAATTTAGTCAAATTAAAAAGTGATTAAATCATCTCAACATTTTGGCGACGTTGTCAGGGAAGGCGGTCGATGATACAGTTAACTAGTGTGTTTTTGTTAGTATAGTGTTTCTAGTGCACAAGTGTTGGGCGGTAAGACGAGAGATAAGAACATGCACATCGCTCTAACACACCTGAGTAGGCTCACCACTATGATCATTAGAACACTTAGGGTGTGTAAAAACTTTTTAATTTTCTTTTTATAAGTGTCCTCAGTTTTACAGATGTTGGGCAGTAAGATGAGAGGTAAGAACCTATGCATCGCTCTAACATACCTGAGTGGGCTCACCACTGTAAAAATTGAGGCACTTGGAGTGTGAAATAATTACACATAGGGTCCATGTGTAGGATGTATGAATAAAAGAGACACGGAACATAGTAACTCTAATAAATATACAAGAAAAACGAGTCATAAAAGGAACAAGAAAAGCGCAAATTTAGGGAGGAAAACATTCATTCAGGAATTAATCTCAAAAGTAGAGAGAGAATAGTCAAATTCATAGAGGGATACAAGAAAAACAGGACCACAAAAAATTGTTACTCCCATATTAAGGTCAAAAGTATATGGTTCCTCCATCTTATGACCTCATTACCCTCGAACTACTATACATACTCCCAAAACTGTAGATTCAATTAAAAAATAGTAGGGAGAAACTATTGGTCAAGACTTTGGACTTGAAGGCCAAGGGGAAACCAGTGGGGAGCACCAAGAGCCAGAATTGGAAGAATATTATTTTGCTTACCAATACCCAAATTTAGGCAATGCAGTAAAAAATCCAACCCCAAAGCAACCTGAACAATCATCACAAGAATCTTCATCCACAGGACATCCACCTGAACAGTCTCTCGGAGGAGACTCATCAAAATAGAGATCAGGAGAATCTACAATGGGAGACAACAATAACAATAAAAATGATAGGACATATGCCACTGTTACCACCTTTGAATTTCCAATAGGTGATATAAGGGGCGAAGCTCCCATGAAAAACATTCCTTTATCAACCCTTCCATCTTTTCAAGGATTGACTGTAGAAGATCCTGATACTTTTTTGTTTGAATTTGATGTTTTGTGCAGGAGCTATGATTATACTTCAGATGCTCAGAAGATGAAATTGTTCCCTGCTACTCTAAAGGGAGAAGCATTGAGATGGTTCATGGAACTCAAACTCTGCTACTATTCGGACATGGGGAGACATGAAAACCACATTTCTGTCCAAAAATTAGGACTATTTTTGGACCAAGAACTTAAGGGAAGAAATATTTAGGATGACACAGAAGGAAGAAGAAATCCTGGAGGATTATGTGGAACGATTCCACTATAATCTACAAAGATATAAACATAGTGATTTGGATTCAAAAATCTTGAAAATTGTATTCATACAGGGAATGAGAATTGACTGCCTTGGTACATTGGATCTACTGGGGAAAGGAGATATATCTCAGGAATATTTTGAAGAGATAATAAAAATTTTCTTAAGATGCTCGAGATGATCAACTTGAGGAAGAAGTATGGTATAGGATGCCTTCATTAGAATAAAAATATCTAAAAATTGGGGTGTAACCAGAGTCGAGATCATAAATTTGTTCGAAAATCTTAAGACTGATCTCGTTAGTACCTTATCTGCCCAACTAACAATAGCACAAGTGAAAAAGGCACAGGACGAAGTCAATAAATCTTTGGTTGTGTTCTGCTCGAAATGTAAAGAGAAACATTCCTTGAGGGAATGTAGAGTCGACAACATCAACTTATGTAGTATTTGTGATCTGGAGCATTCTACAGGCTACTATCCAGAGCTTCCCATACTAAAATTAGTGCTCAAGGAATCAAGTGAGGAAGTTCAATCCTCCTACTTCATTGGGTCTAGGTCTAGGAAGCCTTAGTAGCCACGACCACCAGGTATGTCTCAAGATTTTTCTTTTAATCCATGGAATAATGTATATAATGCTCAACAATTTCCATGGCAGTACTCCTCTCCCCCTCCAACTCAATTTCCTTCACCATGGAACCAATGGTCTCCCTCTCCACCTTTCCAATACCCTCCATCTCAGCCATATCCTTGGCCCCAAAATTGGAGATAAAACTCCTTAGGTATATCCCTTCTTGTATTATCGATGCAACAATAATTGCAGTCGTCACCTCTCTCAAAACCTACTGCTACACCTCCCATACAACCCCATTTACCTGTAGAACCTAATCCTAACACAAATTACAAGGCAGCTCTCGCTTCCTTCCAAACCTACTACATTACTCTCGTTGAATGCAATGAAATCCATCTATGATTGGGAAAAGTAGTAAAAACCTCTCTTGTTATTATTGAAGAAGGATGTGAATCTCCTAAGGATGGTCCTGTAGATTCTAATGGAACTACTACAATAGGTCAAGGTGATGCTACTACACCTATAATAGCTAACCCAAATAATGTTGGTACATCTGTATCAGTCGACCCAGTTGTTATAGTAACTAAGGACCCCCCATATCCGCAAATATTATTAGAAAATATGATGATTTCACAACCTGAATCTGATTTTCTTAGAGAGTTGAAAAATCTACACATAAGGATTCCCCTACTGCAAGCTATCAAGGATGTTCCCATTTATGCGAAAATAGTAAGGGACCTATGTGTTAGAAAACCTAGAAGAAAGCCTAAGGACCCTGTCACTATCCATGTGATGGGGAAATTATCAGAGTTAATGACTGGTCAATCTCTGTTGACTAAATATAATGACCCAGGGAATCCTACAGTTACTATTTATATTGATGAGACACCCATCCCAAATACACTAATTAATTTAGGGGTAGCAATCAATGTAATGAATAAGGAAGTCTTTACCACCCAAGGATTGCACAGGCTGAGACAAACACCTACAGTACTAGAATTAGCAAACAGGTCCCTTGTTAAACCAGAAGGGGTGTTAGAAGATGTAGTTATTACAGTCAATTCTTGGAGGTATCCAGCATAATTTCTTATTTTACAGACCAAATCAAACATGGGGGGAATCCCTTGATTTTAGGAAGGCCTTGGTTGGCTACTACAGATGCATTTATAGGTTGTAGGTCGGGCTTTATGACAATTTCATATGGCCAGGCTATGAAGAACCTCAGCCTTTATCCCCATGCAAAACCAAGTAAGGATTTGGGAAATCCCTTGTGGGATGAATTTGAACTTGAATAAAAAAAATCCCATCCACTTCTTACCCTTTGTAAAGCCTAGTACTTTAAGGATGAGATAAAATATGATAATATAGATGGTTTTATCAGTAATCCTCTTTTTGTTACTTCTATTAAGGACTTGGGGGAGGAATATGTTGCGGAAGGCTTTAGCTTTGAACATATGAAGACCACTCCGAACATCAAGAGCAGCCTGGTCGAAATAGAACCAGGTAAAAATATGAATGTTAATTTGAACCTAACTTCTAAACAAAACAAAATGTTGTTACAGTTGTTACAGAAGTATAAAGAGGCATTTGTGTGGGATTACATAGACATGAAAGGAATCCATCCTAGCCTATGCACTCACCATATCTATTTAAAATAGGGTTGCAATCCAGTTAGGCATCGACAATGATGTATGAACCCAACACTTAAGGAGGTAGTAAAAGAAGAATTGTAGAAACTCCTAAATGCCAATTTCATCTATCCAATTTCTGATAGTCAGTGGGTATCCCCACTTGTCATCATTCCTAAAAAGAATGGAAAGTGGAGAGTCTGTGTAGACTATAGAGAACTTAACAAGGCCACCCAAAAGGACCATTTCCCTTTGCCATTCATAGATCAGGTCCTTGATACCTTGTCTGGAAGAAATTCTTTTCATTTCTAGACGGGTTTAGTGGTTACAATTAGATACAGATTGCCCCAGAAGATTAGGATAAAACCACCTTTACCTGCCTTTGGGAAACCTTTGCATACATAATTCTTCCTTTTGGACTCTATAATGTGCCAACAACTTTCCAAAGGGTGATATTGGGGATATTCTCATATCTGTTAAATGACTATTTAGAAGTATTCATGGATGACTTTACACCTTATGGTGATGCCTTTGAAACAACATTAGTTAATCTTGAAAAAGTACTAGAACGATGCGTACAAACTAATGTTGCTTTAAGTACTGAAAAATTTCACATGATGATGAATGAAGGAATTGTGCTGCGACATTTTATCTCTATTGATGGAATTAAAGTGGAACTTGCTAAGATAGAGTTCATTTTTAAAATTCCAATTCCCAAAACGCAAAAAGAGGTACGTAGTTTTTTGGGACATGCAGGGTATTATAGGAGGTTTATAGAAAAAAATTCAAGAATTGCATCCCCTTTATTTTCTCTGCTTATTAAAGATATGGAATTTGTTTGGATAGGGAAATGTGAGAAGGCCTTTATAGAATTAAAAAAATGTGTATCAACAGCCCCTATTTTGCGAGGACCAAACTGGAGTCTGTCATTTCATATAGCCACAGATGCATATGATACTATTGTGGGAGTTATGTTGGGTCAGCTAGAGGACAGAAAACCATATGCTATCTACTACATAAGCAAGAATTTGACTCCAGCTAAACTGAACTACACAGTGACAGAAAAAGAATTTCTTGCAGTAGTGCATTCCATCAACAAATTTCGACACTACATTACGAGATATCAAGTGTTTGTGCATACTGACCACTCTGCCATTCATTTTTTAATGAATAAATTAGTCACTAATGGTAGGGTTACGCGTTGGTTATTGTTGTTACAAGAATTTGATATAAAAATCCTAGATAAACCTGGGAAAGATAATGTAGTGGTTTATTTTCTTTCTAGGCTAACTATTGATAATGAATGCATGCATGTTGAAGATTCTTTTCCCGATGAATATATCTTTTCTATTTCAACTCACTCACTGTGGTATACAGACATAGCTAATTATCTTGTTGCAGGAAGATTCCCACAACACCTATCCTCAAAAGAAAAGAAAAGAGTTTTTTAGAAAAGTGAAATATATTCTTGGATCGTAGGAAATCTTTATCACACAAGGTTGGATCATCAGATTAGGCATTGTGTGAGGGAGGAAGAGATCTTTGATATCCTTAAATCTTTCCATGAAGAACCTTATTGGGGGCACTTTGCAGATAAAAGGACAGGGTATAAGGTGCTTTCAACAGGGTACTATTGGCCCACTATATTTCAGGATGCAAAGAAGTTTGTGAAGGGATGTGACAGTTGTCAGAGAATGGGTCAACTGCTCCAATCAGATGAGATGTCGTTACACCCTCAGATAGTTTTAGAGCCATTTGAGAAGTGGGCCTTGGACTTTGTAGGGCCAATTAATCCTTCATCTTAGCAAAATTCCTACATCCTGGTCTGCATAGATTATGTCACAAAGTGGGTTGAAGCAAAGGCACTAACCAGAGCCACAGAATAGGTTGTTTCAAACTTTTTGTTTGAAGACATTTTTGTTCGCTTTGGGATACCTCAAGAAATAGTGACAAACAGAGGACCGCAATTCACATCTCATTTGATCTAGAAGCTAGTTGAGAAATACAAAATTTGTCATAGGATTGCTTCACCTTGTCATCCATAGGAAAATGGCCAAGTGGAAAACACAAATAAGGTCATTGAGGGAATTCTTACCAAGATTTTGGCCAGCCACTAAAGGAACTAGGCTGATAAAGTTCTAGAGGTGTTGGGGTATTATAGGACTACATGGGGGAACACTATGGGATTCTCACCATACGAATTAGTGTATGGTAAAAATCCTTTATTTCCCATAGAGTTCAAAATAAAGACACTTAGAACAACACTACAAGTGAACCTAGATTTGGCTACAACACATAAACAATGGTTAAATCAACTAAATGAACTTGATGAGAAGAGGTTAGATTCCATTTAGTGAATAGATATCATCCAACAATGGAGAGCTAAGTGGAACGAAAATTTCATCATAAAGAAGATGTTTCAAAAACGATATTGGGCTCTACTATACAATTCGTGATTCAAGGAATTCAAGGGGAAGCTCTGCACCAGATGGTTAGGTCCTTATGAAGTTTTAGTCACCATCGATAGTTTCAGGACACCATTACTTGTTAATGGGCATTGTCTTCAGTTATATCATAAACCAACTTTAAGGGATTCATTTGTCGACATTATCTCAGAATCTGACCTTGAAATTACAGGATCGGGGGAAAATTCTCCTGCACTACCAAATGTTTAAATCGTCAATAAGTGTAACAGTTGAAAACCAACTTTTTTTGGCGGCTGATACACCAAAATAATAATAATAATAAGATATATATATATATATATATATATATATATATATAGATAGATAGATAGATAGATAGATAGATAGATATATGTTTATAAAAATATCTTATGGGGGCACAGGCAGATAATGGTAACAGTTGAAAACCACTATGTGGTGGTTGTTACACGCTTTTTCCCTGTAACATCATAATATATTTCATATATTTTATCCTATGTTGTTACAAGCTTAAGTTTTTTTTCTTCTTCTTTTAAAAGTTTTTAAAGTACTTTCAAAAGTATTGTAAATAAGAGTTATGTTGTAAAGAGTAGTATTAGAAATTACATTTGTTGTTACACCTATAACAGCTAACAATTTGCAACAACAAATTGGGCACAATTGTTTGCTTCAATAAATGATATCACCAATATGTTGCCACTAGAATAAATGACAATCAATACGCTGCCAATGGAATCGATCACAACACCAATACTTTTCTGCAACATCATTGTTGGTAAGTAATTTCAAATGGTATATTTATTTTTATTTATTTAAAAATTATGGCAATTAATATGTTGTTATGATTGATGTCCGAGGATAGCCATCGCATTAAAACTCGGGGGAGGGTAAATCATTATGTGATCCGTAATTTAACTAGTGACAGACCTTGTAATCATAAGAAAATCCTACAATCATTATCATCTTTTTATGTCAATCGTGCCATTGGTTTAAATTACATTTAAGACAAATTTCCACGACCCTAGATTAATAATGAGACAATAATGCATATCGTACAACCCCTTGATCTGACATATTTTCCTTTACTGCCCAATATATATCCCAAAGAAGCACTGCATATTCATTTCACAAAATTATCAGAGAGCAAGTAGAGAGAGGACAAAGAGTATTGTCTAAAGCAGAGATGGGGTGGGCAATAGCAAGGCACAAGCCTAATTCCATAGAGGCATTGGAGAATTTCCCGTAGGCATGTTAGATTTCCAAAGAGGCATAGTGGTTTGAATTATTCGAATGAATCAAAGGGTTGGAAGAAACCGTTACCCTGGATTTTGTTAAAAATTTGAGCAGGAATCAGACGGAAGTCAAAGGGTTGAAGTTGGAAGTCACCGAGGAGGTAATTTCCAGACTATCATCATTGCAACCTAAAATAAAGCAATGGTTTAACCGGAATATCGATGACCCTTCGCTCAAAGCTGAATTTCTGCAAGGGAAGGAACAATTGGTTAAGAAGGGTAGGGGAATTGACCGACTATCGCTTCCTCAGCCATGGAGAGATGTTGCTTTATTCATCATTAATTATATTACATGTGAAGGACGGGTGATGATAGTGTTTAACTATCATTTTCCACTGTTAAATCATCTCCGACACAGGAAATTGATTAACCTTCCTTACTTCCTGTTGGAGAATTTGAAGCATATGTTCATTGTTGTGAAGGTTTCTTCGCATCCAGAAAGTTGTGTCACCAATCATGGGCTTATAAAATTAATCATAATCAGTACTCTAGAGTGCCAAAACAGACTTGGGAAGATTTCATGAGCAAAAAGACAAGGACTTCATGCTGGAAACAAGTCAAAACCCCCATTGACGCTCCGAAAGAAGTTGGGGTAGCTGAGGAGCAAGGGCAGCCCTCTAGAAGAAAAATCAAGAAAAGATCACTAGAAAAGCCAATAGGTGGTAGAACACCAAAAAGGAGGGTCAAAGTTAGCACCCAACCAGAACCCCCACCTCCATCCAAAAAGAGGTCAAGAAAGCATGAGGATGCAAGGAAGCAAGAAGAGGTTCCTTTGCCAGGTAAGAACAAGACCCAAACCCTACTACGTAAAATTAAAGAGTTAGAAAAAGAAAATCAAGAATTAAGGCAACAAATAAAGGATAATAAAGTGGAAGCAAGGGTTCCAGGTCTTGATACTCTGGCGGAGGTTGTTGACAAGATGAGAACAAAAAATACACCAGGTTTTGTATGTACAACATGTGCTAAGAATTTAGCAACAAGAGGGTATAAAGTTTGTGCTACAAGTACCATCTTAGAAGAAACCCAAACATAACCCTAGGAGGTTGTTACACAAGAACTCATTGACAAAATTGTTGTTACAAAATAACCAACAGTTGAAACAGAGCATCCCACAGTGTTTGACATGGAAACCGCAACACAAGAACCTGTCAATGACACTTATATTATAGAAAAACCAGTAGTTGAGGTAGAGGTTCCCCGGGAAGAAGAGGTAAGAGTTGATCCACAAGAACCTGTTGATGAAGTTGTTGTTACATAAGAACCAACAGCTGAAGCAGAACAACTTGAATCATGAGATGTTGTTACACCCCCTACCAATGTTGCATGTGAGATAATACGAGATTCTGAAGCAGGGTGGTGTTCAGAGAAACTTTTGTTATCAGAGTTACAAAAATGGAAGCAGTTGGCACTCTCTTTGCAAAAGGGAGTGATTTATCTGGAGGAACATAAAAAATTCATATATACTCTCAAATAACAGTGGGCCAAGATGAGGTTGAAGGAAGAATGGACAAAGTGGGAAAGAAATAAAATTGAGAAGGAGAAGGAATAACAGATGCAACAATTACAACAAAAGGTTGAGGAATTAACAAATGACAAAGATAAATTGTATAGACTCGCCCTAAACCTTTTAGGGTGAAGAAGGCCTTCCCCATCTTATCCAATATTTCTATGGGAGAGATTTTATATTTTTCAGTTAAAATATGTCTATGAGAATAGACCCTATCTGGGTAATTCTACTCAAACTTTCTTAAATGTTTTTCGTGCATGTGATTTTGACGAGAAGAGCTTGTTGTGTGAGCTTTTTCTACATAACATGATTTGTGAATATGCTAGCCTGAATATGATTGTACACATCTTCTCCTATATGGGGGACTTGCAGTTGCATGCCTTCATCTCCTTCATGAGAAATCAAGTGGAGTGGCATCTTTCCATGAAGTCATGTGACACAAATGAGGAGAAGGTATCCTTGTGGATAACAACATAACCGAGCATGGCCACTGAAATGAGGCGCGAGTTTAGAAGATTTCATAGTGCTCCTAATATGGTGGTACAATCAAACCTCTATAGAAGGAGGATTTTTGGATTTTTCCTCAACATATTTACACAACTAAAAAGTCGAGCATTGATTGGATTCTTGAAACATACAAAGGATGGTAGTGAAAGTCTGCAGGAGCGTGATCCTTTTGGGTTTCCTAATTTTGTGGTTGTTGTTACACGAGTCCCAGAATATGCTCGAATTGTGAAATCAATGGGAGCTTTCTGGATAGGACTTAAACTTAAGTATCCCTTGATTAGGCTTCCAGTCAAAGACTATCAACCCCATTACCAATTGTGCGATTATGAAGATGAATCATGGCCGCATCAACTAATGGCTACTCAGGGTTATAGATGAGTTGATGAAGATATTTTTGGTTCTTATAATTTGATATATTTACATTGGCAATATAAAAGTGGTACCTGAAGATTTTGCATGGGGACATGCACTGGCTTCAGTTGGGGGGAGATGTTGGATGCAATTTTTGAGCATATCTTAGACACCTATTTCCCTATTTTTGATCATTTTCTCTTTAAACCTATGAACTTTATGTCACAAATACCACTTTCCCTAGTTATAAGAGCAATCTTCTCACCTAAATTGTTACAGGGAAAAGTGTCTATGCAGAACTGCTAATCCCACTAAGGTGTGGTAGCTACCTTAGAAACAAACAAAGTAAAACTACTTTCATTTTCCTTTATGAAAGATAGATGAGAGAAGAATAGAGGAGACCAAACTCTGTCTTGCGCTTGGTTCCTTGCTCGATTCCTCTCTCTTCTGATAGTCCTTTGCTACTTGCTTCCTTGTATACCCAACTTTACAGAGTACCTGTAGAATCAAAACAGCATAACACTATACGAGAACATAGATCTATTATCATAAACAATCTAGGATCATATGACAAAACATAGATTACACAAGAGTATGGAGGAAAACTTGAATAGCTTTATTAATAATCAAGAAAGAGCCAAGAGAGTTACAACCAGTTGTTCTAACCCAGCATCATCCTCTCAGAAAGTAAGCCCTTCTTCACCTCATGCAAAGCTTAGATCACCCAACACTATGATGTTGCCTCAAGAAACCAACAACAATTCCTTACAAGATGCAAAATTCTAGCCTCCTGGATCTCTGGGATGAGGGATCCATATATATATATCTATAAGGGAGATGTGTCAGCTTGTGATTTGATTAATATCTTCCCTCTTATAGTTCTTGCTTCCACTTGGATATTGATGATCTGTTACTTATCCTTGGTCGAATTCAGAAAGGCAAGTGTCACAGGAGAAGTTTCTGGAAGATTCCATGCTTCTCCACCTCGCGGATTGACACTGCCATTTGTCTCTTCTTGCCCATCGCACCCCATAGAAGGGTTTTTTGAAATGCAACGCACCCACTGAGTGTACTTAGGTGAGATGCAACGCACTTTGCCTATGGAGCAGGTGAAATGATCCTGTTTTGACCAGTTCTGAGTAGTTTTTCATGGAGAACTTCTGGGAGAAGCTGTAATCAGTGGACCTTGTTCCTTTAGGGGTTGGAACAACAATTTTAGGGACTTAGGAGCCCTTGGTTTATGGACATTTTATGCTTGGGGTTGCAGTGCCCAAAAATGTCTATAACAGTTGCCCCCTAAAGCATGAGGTTGTTAATCTTTTTTGATGTTGGGTGAAATGCTTTATCATGAGGATCCGAAGTTCATTCAAGCTGGGAGGAGACCTGTAATAAGATACAATACAATACATTATCTTCATAATATTTTCATGATCTAGTTGAGGCGGGAATTCCCATGCTCAGCTTTATAAATTCATTTTCATGTACATAGGACAGACAATCGTCTGAGTGTAGACTGATGATTCTGGTAGAGCCATCATCCCTTTGATTGGATGATTATCTATGAAGCAATGATGTACATTTGATGTCTTTATTTTTCCTGAATATATATCGCAGCCCGAATGGATGAAACTAGTTCCGGGGTCTTCAATCTCGTTCGATATTCACTCAAAGTACAAGTCAATCCATGTGAGAGATGTTCTGGAGTCGAACATGGAAAGACATCGCCTGATTACCAGCCAATGATGTAAGTTGTTAACAGGCGCGAGAGGAATCACCGATAATGATAATGACCCTCAAGGTACTGCAGTACAATTCACGTGGTGTGAATAAAGGACTTGGCATTGAACACCACGCAAAATCTTTCGGTTGAAGGCCATTGATGTAAACCTATCGTCGGAAGTGAGAAACTTGCCATTGAGGCATGCAAGCTTCAAAGTACTGAAAGGGGTGTTCCTAGATCGACTTCTTGGATAATGAGCTGATGTCGAAAAGAACTGATCCGTCATAGGAGGGCCTTAATGAATCCCACATCAATGACATGGAATGGAGCAAATGATTTTAATGGAGGTGAAAATGGTCTGGTGATATAAGGTTCAGGGTGGTGGTCATGAAAGAATGGAGCGTAAATGTATTGCAGCGGGTGAGACACAGGTGAATTCTCTGAATGACTTCTCTTGAACATATCGGTGACACTGACATGATGGATTGGTAGCATTAACCCCAAATGTGGATGGTGTGATGTGACCATGGTGATGTGACCGGTGAATGAAATAACCCAACCCGACTTGGATGCGGAATGAAAGTGTCATGTTCAAGAGCGACTTGCTACCAACAAAGTTTCTTCAAGTTTTCTTCCCAATTTTTCCCCAGTCATTGTTGACCAGTACCTCTTTATTTTTGTCAAGCTTGAGGAGGATAACATATGCTTGTCCTATAATTTTCCCTTCGGGCAAACCCATCGCTATGTTTTAACGAGCCTAGCGATAGTGAAACTCGTTCTTGTCTGCTACGGACAAGTTTGTCGCTATTAGGTTTTAACGAGTTTAACGACAAAGATAACTCGGTCCTTTTCAATTTTAGAGAGTCTGAAAAGGGACGTAAAGGAAAGTCCAAAAATCCTTTTTCATCATCTAATCCCTTAAGTCCGAAAAAGTATAAAACAATACAGAAGGGATGAATTTTCGATACTTTTAACGAGCCAAACAAAACAAGCGCTCGATCTTTTTGTGTAATAATCCCTCAGGTCCAAAAAGATTAAAATCTAAAGGAGGGATAGCACTTCTGGTCCCTTTAACGATCTGGAGAGGCCAATGGCTTGGAAATCTTTTCATATTTTACGAGTTAGTTGAAAAGAGCTTAAAGGAGACTTGTCTTTGAGGAACAAGCGAGAAAATTTGGTAGCAGCTGATTCCAGGTAAGGTTTGGAATTTTCCAATCACGGCAGTGTTACAAGGATGGCTAATAGGATCACTCTTCGCATCTGTTCCTCAAAAGGGGTAAACAATCAAATGGAGGTGAATGATCAGCTAATACAGAGTGGAGGTGATGATGGGAACACGACCAAGGCTTTAAAGGCTGAAGTACTACATTCACGATGATTATTTACCGGGAATTGGTTCATTTTTTATTGAGCTTAAACGCTGGGGGAAACATTTGCTCATTGCTTATGTTTATTTTTTAACGAGAATGAAGTCCACGTTAAAAATGCTCGATTAATCTAGTCGTATAATAAGAATGTCTCATATATGAAAATGACAATTTTTAAAGTTTAGCCCCACATCCTTTCTTTATGCAAGTTAGGAAACGACCAATCCTACGAGCTTAAAGGGTTAGAGGACCTACAAATTTAAAAAAAATAAATGGTCGCTCTTCGCTTGCATGCCAAAAGGTTTGCATGCCCCCAGGTATAAAATAGAGTTTCAAGGTCACCTCTTATTCTACCGACAAAACATTTGTTTTATCGGGAAAGGTTTACCTCTTTCAGGTTACCAAAGATTGTTTTATCTGCAGCGCAAACAAAACACTTCTTCGGCGATGCCTACCGAAATAGACAAAGGCGGGTGGCGCAGACACCTCCACCCACATAACTTTGACAAGGGAATCTTATTCCAGTCCAACCCCCTTTTCCAATCACAGATAGGAGTGTCGGACTAGTCATATATCTCTCACAGAAACCTATCCTATATCTAAAGTTTTCCTGCCAAAGCAGACCAAGGTGCATGCCCCCTGGGTTTTAGTGATGTCCCCCGAATCACTCGCGCTCATCAAGTGGACGGACTGGGGATTGATGAGACATTCCTTATGTGAAAAGACCATTCAGGGATGGTATATGACTATTTGATATGCGTGAACCGGGGAATGAAAGCTGGTCTACGAGCTTGACCACTCTTCCTTCGTGCGGAAAACACATTACTCTAAAGAGTGATGAGACAATGGCTCCCATGCAATAAATATAGTCTCGTCCAAGGAGTAGATTATAATCCAGGGGTCCTTGGACTACCATTACGTTCATGTGAGCAATTTTCCCTCTCAATGTTATGGGCACATTGGGAAGGATCCCTAACGGTCGACTAGTTCCTTTGTCAAAGCCTGTTAGATTTCTCATCTCAGGCAAAAGCGATGGCAAACCAAGCGCTTTCCAAGCAGTCGAGGAAAGGATACTCACAAAAGCCCCTTCATCTATGGTGGTACCGGCCATAACCATTCTATATACTTGAGCAATGATTCGTAATGGTACACTAGCCGATAAACGGGGTCTGCCTAGCTGATTCCAGTTGAAGGAAACAACTAGGTTGCTTGGAGGTGGGACCGAATAGACGGCCGAATACGACTCTGACGAACTTCCTTCCTGCGGTAAAGGAATGGGTAAATTGCCCCCATGTTCATCGGAGTCTATGTTTACGAAAATAATTTGGACGGTGTCAATTGCCGCCTCGACCTTTTGACTTTCGTCTAGTATGGGTTTAGATGGTTTATCTTCAATGATAGATGCTTCGGCCGACCACCTGGGCAGGCAGCCGGATTTTCAACTAGCAACGGACTTGGCAAGAGTTTCTTATATCCAGGAGGAAGTCTTAACGGTGAAACCAGACAATCGTCCAAAACTATTTTAGCCTCATCTAAGAAGGGACAACGGTGGACGGCGTGATCGCCTTCACACAGTTTACAAGGAAATTTGCACTTTCCTTTTTGTCTAGGGACTTCACTTTCACTAGTCGATGGTGTGTTTTCAACATGATCATCAGAGGTTGACGACACTGGGTTGTGCAAACGAGGAGACCAGTCCCTTAAGATCTGAGGGATGCAGGGACAATCTCTATGATAGTGGTCTCCTTTGCAAATGACACATGGCGATTTAGGCCTGGTCAGTGCAATGTGTGGATTTTCGCTAGACGACGCTTGGTTGCCCCCTTTCGCCTTTGGCTCCTTCTTCTTCTTCTCTTTCTTCTTCTTTTCCTTCTTCTTCTCAGATACTTGATTTTTGGCTTTACCAGCCCCATCAAGCGAAGAGGAAGGAGGAGAGGAAGAATTGGACGAAGTAGAGGGTTGGGGGGTAACTCCGGAATTGTCTAGTTGCTGACTCGATTGTTCAGGAATTGTGGTGTTCTGAATGACGGAGGTTGAGAAAAGCCATATGGGCAAGCCAATCGTCAATCCTGGAAGTGACAATGTGGCCATGTGGGGTGCACCAACATCTCCCCAAGAGGAGAAGGGGCTAGGATTTCCTCCAAGGGGAACTCCTTGGTCGGTAGACTCCATTTTCTCAACCTAAGGCCAACGTAGGAAAGGTGACGATTATTTCGTTTCAAATAAATTTTAGACGATTTGACACAACTTGTTTTTTCAATTTTAAAGAGTTGAGAAAAAACAAAAGATGACTCTAATCGCCTTCGATTTTTAATGAGCCTGAAGTGACAAGTGCTCAGATGGACCTTTTCCGTTAAGGCGTCTGAAAAGGAACGAAAGGGACTGCTCTGGAAATCTAGGCAGAGGGATTACCAAACCAATCACAAATCTGCAAAATACTTTTTATGGTACGGCAGTCAATCTTCCCAAATGCTGTGTTCAGTGCATTGCGATCGATAGGGCGGCAGACATGGCTTCCTATGGATAAAGGATTAAGCCTATTGTTGTCTCCCAAAATATACTTGACGGTACGTGGGAGCACAAGTCTGTACTGGCACTTATCATCTCAAAGTGGAGGAATCACCCAACCAACAGTGAGAACAACAGTTACCAGGCTTTACGACGCCGGAATACGTCTCTAGCCTAGACTTCTAGATGTTGTGCGTTAGGTTCCAAAGCGTTGTTAGATTCATTAAATTTATTTTATAGTTGATCTTGCTTAAGAAATTTGCCTTTCAGGTTCACCATGTGATGTAGATGTACAATTCCTAAAATGCAATCTAAGATGACAAACAGTCTTTTATCTTCTTTGTGCAATGAAAATCCTAACTACTAAGGAAAGAAAGACATAATTCTTTCAACAAAGAGCAAAGAGCACACACTATATGCACTATCCTAAATCAAACCAATCAAACAGTTTAAATGCAAATGCACATGCATGTATTTGTTTTCAGCCTTCTTAATATGTGAATGATAAAAATAAAGCTAATGCGCAAATCTGAATTACTTTTCAAAGCAACAATTACTAACAAGTTTCTTTTCAAAATCAAAATGAAGACAATGACAACACTTTGCGATTTGGAAATGAAGACTTGCTTTCGACACTAGAAAAACTACTAATTCAGATCAAATACAATAGTAACAAGGTAATCGACTATCAAGATCAATCAGACTCTCTTCTATGACTGAAAACGACACTTGCAACACTTTCAAATCAAGAAACGACAGTACAATTACGTTACTTTTTTGCAAAGGAGAACTGAAAATGACTCAACAAATACACAAAAACATTTACAGTTCTTTGCACAATGGAGGCGGAATATCAGCAAGGAAAGGGGTTTCAAACAGAGGTGTACTGACTACAGGCAGCAAAATTCTTGAATAGATCTGAAAAGAGTGAACAAAAACCAAAATTCAGGAACAATGCCTAGTCTGATCAGTGCACCTGTAACACAGTGAATTTGAAATGCAGCGCACCTACTACACTCGGGAAGTGTGCTGAATTTCAGATTCATAGAACAGAGAGTGTGCTGGACCAGGGACGAGACTTTTCTTGGGTTCCGGGTCACAGTTTGCAGTTCAATTCAAGGATTTTGGCCGAGCAAGTGGTAATCAGTAAATCAACAACAGGGGTAGATCTAAAGAGGTTACTAGAGCCACCACAAGGGCAATTAGAGAGTTTGTAAATCAGTTGTTTAATTCATAAACAAAACCCGGAGATTTACTGAAGCAGCATTTATCTACTTTGCATTTGCATGGCAAATGCAGTTCGAAAGCTACCTGGCTCAACTTCAGGCTCCGTCTGTAAGTTTATAAAGTAAAAAAATGTAGATAAACAAACAACCTAGTCGCTCCCTAGTGGAGTCGCCATTTTGTTACAGGGAAAAGTGTCTATGCAGAACTGCTAATCCCACTAAGGTGTGGTAGCTACCTTAGAAACAAACAAGGTAAAACTACTTTAATTTTCCTTTATGAAATATAGATGAGAGAAGAATAGAGGAGACCAACCTCTGTCTTGCGCTTGGTTCCTTGCTCAATTCCTCTCTCTTCTAATAGTCCTTTGCTACTTGATTCCTTGTATACCCAACTTTAAAGAATACCTGTAGAATCAAAGTAGCATAACACTATACGAGAACATAGATCTATTATCATAAACAATCTAGGATCATATGTAAATTGACCATACAAATGCACAAAACATAGATTACACAAGAGTATGGAGGAAAACTTGAATAGCTTTATTGATAATCAAGAAAGAGCCAAGAGAGTTACAACCAATTGTTCTGACCTAGCATCATCCTCTCAGCAAGTAAGCCCTTCTTCACCTCATGCAAAGCTTAGATCACCCAACACTATGATGTTGCCTCAAGAAACCAACAGCAATTCCTTACAAGATGCAAAATTCCAGCCTCCTGGATCTCTGGGATGAGGGATCCATATATAGATATCTGTAAGGGAGATGAGTCAGCTTGTGATTTGATTAGTGTCTTCCCTCTTATAGTTCTTTCTTCCACTTGGAGATTGATGATCTCTTACTCATCCTTGGTCGAATTCAGAAAGGCAAGTGTCACAGGAGAAGTTTCTGGAAGATTCCATGCTTCTCCACCTTGCGGATTGACACTGTCATTTGTCTCTTCTCGTCCATCGCACCCCATAGAAGGGCTTTTTGAAATGCAATGCACCCACTGAGTGTACTTAGGTGAGATGCAACGCACTTTGCCTATGGAGCAGGTGAAATGATCCTATTTTGACCAGTTCTGAGTAGTTTTTCATGGAGAACTTCTGGGAGAAGCTGTAATCAGTTGACCTTGTTCCTTTCGAGGTTGGAACAACACTTTTAGGGACTTAGGAGCCCTTGGTTTATGGACATTTTATGCTTGGGGTTTCAGTGCCCAAAAATGTCTATAACATACATATTATTTTTCCATTTTCTATTAAATATCGAATGAAGTGATGTCTTTTTGGGATGACTAACCAAGGTAATTGTGGAAGAGGTCTTCTGGTTGTTTTTTTTTAGGTGTTGCCTATATACTAAGGACTAAGGGATGAACAATTGTTGATGTTACACGTTTTTACACTCTGAATATTTGTTGTTACATTCTGAATTTTTGGTGTTACACCTCGAGGATGTTGTTACACCACAACTACCAAAGGCCGTGGCTACTATCTTAAAAGATAGTTGTTGAGAATCATGAAATTATCTATGGGTAGTTAAAGGATATGAGCGGTTATGATTGTAGAAGATGGTGTAATTTTGATAGGTCTCTTATTTGGAAATTGTTTGTAACGATTTCTATTTTACTCTTAATATTGATCAGCATGAGAATCATGAGATTCTCATGACTGATCTGTTCCCTAATTTCTGGGGCTTGTAAAACTTTATAAAAAGGGTTTGGTTCCATGAAAAGGGACGACAACACAAGAACAATATCAGCATTTTGATCTTGTAACTTTCAATCATTTTTAATACAGAACACATCGGTGATGTTTACACAGATCTCGTGTTGAGTTTTTAACTAGTTTTCATTATATCCCTGCACCCTGCTAGGGAGGAAGGGCCCTCCTCTTTAGCAAGGATTGCAGTAGTAGTAGATTAATTGCTTTTCTTTCTTTTAAGTCTGGATTGATTATTATCATTGTCTAAATTGTGGCATAGCTTCACTTCTATTTTCAGATTCATTATATGTTATTACATAGGATTGGTTAGAACAACAATATTTAATCAGCTGATACATTTTCATTAATAATGTGTGGCGCGCTTGTTCTTTGAGAAAAACATGAAGTGTGATGAGTGGATTTCATTCATGTATAATGTCTTTTTAATTTCTACATGAGTGCTTTAAGTTCTGCAATTATGTTCAATGACATTTCTTTCCCTTGCTATTATGTATCGGCACAGACGGTGTAATTTTGATAGGTCTCTTATTTGGAATTTGTTTGTAACGATTTCTATTTTACTCTTAATATTGATCAACATGAGAATTGTGAGATTCTCATGACTGATCTGTTCCCTAATTTCTGGGGCTTGTAAAACTTTATAAAAAGGGTTTGGTTCCATGAAAAGGGACAACAACACGAGAACAACCACACCTTGTCCTGAGGATGAACCACATTAGTTGGTTCGAAACGTTGACCAAATCCTAATGATGTGATTAATCTGAAAGACTGATATATACCTTTGAAATAAAGAGACCTACCATCATTGACAATTAAATGATTGTGGTTTAGTCAAATTAAAAAGTGACTAAAATGTCTCAACAATATTGTTGTATATCATGGTTTTTGCTAATATGGTGACTATCAACATAGTGGACAAGTTGCATCATTCAAGTAATACAATTCTGGATTTACAAAAGCATTGAAGACAATTGAAATAATCATTCTCTGGAGACTAGAGACAAAGCATTCAAAAAAGTGGCAATCATTTAGGACAGAATAAAGAGACAAATACATAATTGAAAAGACACTTTGTAGTAGTTGAGAATACCCAACAATCAAAGGAGGCAGGTGGCAAATCAAAATGAATAGATTATGGATCAGAGAGAATTTTGCTTCTAGGATGAGAAAATTTAGGTATTTAGTAGCACAAGTGGTAGGGTTTCCCTCATCAAATGGAAAGTTAACTCATTTGTAGGGTGCAACTACTTGAAAATTCCAAGTTTTATGAAGAATTAGTAGATTGAGAGATTCATTGAGCACTTTCAAGCAGCTAAAAGCATTCAAATAAAGAAATTGGTAGAATATGCCCCAATCGTGAAATTGTTAAATATTTATAGGAAAGATACCAATATTCAAATGGTCTCATTTAGATTTTAAGGCTAAGGACTCTCTAACAGTTTCTAATTTCTTGCAATCAACTCCAAATTTCCAGCATATTGTTTATATATTATTTTTATTTTTAGTATATTGTTTAGATTTTTATTCCAGAAAGCTAGATATTGTTTATTGATGTATTTTTCTATATATTGTATGATTTGTAATATAGTGGGGTTAGATTTTGAGCCCATAAAGTCCCTTATAGTTTTGTAAAGTTTCCTATTATAGAGTCTTTAATCAAAGTTTTATGGATTTAGCTTATAACAGAACTTGTGTATTTGTGACTATTTTTCTATGATTACATACCCTTTCTGCATATGTTTAAGGTTTAATAGGACACTGGGAAGGGCTAGATTGAGTATCAACCTCCCTGAGAGCCAACTACAAATTTATTTTCTTTGCTGAGTAGATCATGGTGACAGTGTGTCACTATTGATCCCATTAAAACAATAAATTGTTGCTTCTATAAAAATTTCTTAAATGTATTGTTGTTTGTTGTAGATATCCTTCTACATGCTTCAGTTCTTAGTTAGATAATTATACATCCAAGAAGGTGTTGTTCTATGCAACAACCCCCATTTATTTATACATAAATATCTTAGGAAATTATTGCATAAATAAATGGGGACCCTTAAAATTTGAAAAACATAGGAAGATAGAATAGTTTAGGTTTTTGAAAGAAGAAATTTGATTTTTGAATAACAAATATAATAAGCCCCAAACAACTTGAATGAAGCCTGCCTTAAAGAAAATCTCGACGATATCGCATATTTCAAAGTCTCAAATAAACAACACTTTGTTTTTACCCTTTTCGAAACTTGTGATGTGATAATGGATAACTCCCGAGAACCTACCATGTCTATTCCTTAAAAAGTTTAAGTATTAACAAAATCAATTCACGGTGGAACTTATTCGAATCACAAACTTATAACGAAAACAATATATGAAAAGGAAGAGGAACAGTCCATTTGCGAAATGCGATAAGAGAACTAGACCTGATAAAACAATGAACACAGTATATAAACATATCGCGTCCGGTTAAATCGCAGATTATCAAAAAGCTCCTCGCTTGTTTCACTTCCAATTCCTCGTGATTTCGATAAAGCTATTTCTTAAAAGACACACTTAAAGAAAATCGTAAGACTAAATAAAATCCATTTCTCAAAAGCCGTGCTTGTTAATAATTCGTTGGGACAACTATAACACCACATTAATTCTCACAATCTCACAATCGCTCAAAGATTTTGGACATGTCCATTCTCCGCTACTCCCGAAACCTCTGATTGTGGTATTGCGATTATCGCAATCATACATCTCCCATACCCAATGAACTGATATAGTGATATCACTCTCACATAATGACAAAGTACATCAAAATAAGTTTTACTTACCGTTTGAAAAATGTTTCTACGATGTGATATATTATTAGATAATAAATAACCACGCAAAGCCATGATTTCAATTATTTAGAGAATTCTAATAGAATTTATGATTTCAAAGCCCAGGTGATTTGATAGCCTATATAGATTGATTCGCATTTAAGTTCATCATGTCAAAGCCTTGTATATTTGTATGATTTCCGCATTTCACAGCTATTTCTCTTCATTTCTATGTGTTCTCAATTCATAGGTTTAGCCCAAGAAAGAACTGTATGACAAGATTACTAAGTCCAAGAAAGGGAAGAAAACCATGGAGGCCTCACAATCTTCTGCTTCTGATGTAACAAAAATGCCCCCATTGTTCTTAGACATGACATGCACAATCGACAACAATACTTCCTCATGGGACACCATGTACCAATTTCCAGAGAGCGAGGGTCCTAAGATAATTCAAAGAGTAGAAATAGAGGATGCTACTACCTCTTCTGAAGCCTCCCACTTTGAATCTGCTAGCTCTTTTCTTCATATAATTGCTGCCAGACCCAAGATTCTTCCTTACACTGATATGGTAAAATGGATAATTGAAAACATTAACATTACCAATTGGACATTCCAAACTTCAAGAAAAATAGTTATAGGATCCTTCATAGCAGAAGAATTGAAGAGAATGTATCATGTACCAAACCCACAAAAGGTGTATGAATAAACTTTTCTTGAGCAATTTTCAAGTGAAAATGATGTGTCGTTAGACCCAATTAAACAATGGAGGTTCAATTCAAACAAACACAATGTTAGGAAACCAACTCAAGAAAAGATAGAAAAGATAGATCAATGCCTTAGAATTCAGCCTCTTCGAGGGGGCAACCTCCTTTACATTACATGAATGAACAATTCTTGGATGATTCAAATGACAAAACCTCCTTTCTATATATAGGAGTCTAAGGAGTCACAATATAATCCAGCCGACCTAACAATAATAATATAAAGCCACAAAAATAACAATAGAGGGATTCTATGGGGCACATAAATAACAATATGGGGGTAATAGGGGCACAACAATATAAATAAGGGGTATAACTACAATAGTAATGGGGTAATCACTAGTATTATAGGGACCCAACATGCCCCTCTCCTTCAAAAAAGTGTTGTCCTCAACGCTTGAGTAGTTCTGGATACTTCTGCATAAAATTCTCATCCTCCCATGTGGAATCTTCAGCGGATAAGTTCTTCCACTTGATAAGATACTCTGAAATTGATCGATTTCGTAGCTGTCGAGTTCTTGTTTCTGTGACTGCTTCCGGTTCCAATATAATTTTTCCTTCCTCGTCAAGTTCTGGCAATATTGTTTGAATTGGGAGCTTGTCACCTATAACCTTCTTTAAACATGAAACATGGAAAACTGGGTGCAATCGAGAAGCTGCAGGAAGCTCCAATTTGTATGCCATAGTACCAATCTTTTGCAACACCTTGTACGGACCATAATACTTTGGTGATAATTTATTATCCTTCTTAGCTTGCTTTAGGGACATTTGCTTATATGGTTGTAGCCGTAGGAATACCCAATCACCTACATCAAAACTTCTTTCACTGCGATGTTGATCTGCCTGTTGTTTCATTCTATTTTGTGCCAACACGAGGTTATCCTTTAAGAGTTGGAGGACTTGTTGTTGATGTTCGATGTGATGTTCCACTGCCTGAACCTTAGAATTTTCTCTTAAATATGATGTGATGGATGGTGGTTGATACCCATAAAGTGCCATAAATGGGGTCATTTTTGTTGCTGTATGGAAGGAAGTGTTATACCACCATTCAGCCAGAGGCAACCATTTGACCCATTGTGTCTGTTTATCAGATACAAAGCAACGAAGATATCCTTCCAAACATTTGTTTACTATCTCAGTTTGCCCATCAGATTGAGGATGATAAGATGAGCTATGAGCTAACTGAGTACCAAGACAAGAAAATAATTCTGTCCAAAAATTTCCAGTGAAAATGGGATCTCTGTCACTTACAATAATCTTTGGGTTTCCATGTAGCTTTTGAATTGTTTCCATAAATGCAGTAGAAACTGTACTGGCTTTAAATGGATGTGATAATGCACAAAAGTGTGCATACTTGGTAAGTCTGTCAACTACCACCATGATGACACTCTTTCCCTCAGACTTGGGTAAACCTGTGATAAAATCCATTGAAACCTCCTCCCAACGTTGGCTTGGAATGGATAAAGGTTGTAATAGACCCGGTGTCTTAATTGTTTCAACTTTATTTTGTTGGCAAACCAAACATTCCGCCACAAACTTTTGAATATCTGATTTAAGGCCATCCCAAAAAAATTCCTTCTTAACCCTGTGGTAAGTTTTTAAAAATCCTGAGTGCCCTCCTAAGGGAGAAGTGTGCAATTCCATAAGAATCTTTTTTTTAGCTGGGAATTCTTACAGAGGTATAAGCGATCTTTGTACCATAACGAATCATTTTGCCAGCTAAATGTATCAGAAGTACTGGAATCTTGTTGTAGCTTTCGAATAAGTGCCCACACTTCTTCGTCATTCTTCCATTCCTCCCTTGCTTCGTTTATCCAATCTGGTTGGATAATAGAAATGGCACACAACAATGCTTCCACATCCTCATCCTTTCTTGAGAGTGCATCTGCCACCACATTTTGCTTCCCTTTTTTGTAGATGATTTCAAAGTCATAACCCAACATCTTTGTGACCCACTTTTGTTGCTCTTCAGAGGATAATCTTTGTTCTAAAAAGTATTTAAGGCTATCATGATCCGTTTTTACCTTGAAGTGTCTTCCCATTAGGTAGGGTCGCCATTTCTTAAGTGCATGGAGTATTGCCAACATTTCCTTCTCATAAATAGCTTTGCTTAAAAACTTTCCCTTGATTGGACGACTTTCAAAAGCAATGGGTCTTTCATCTTGCATTAGAACAACACCAATTCCATTTCCTGAAGCATCACATTCCACAATAAAGGTTTTTGTGAAGTCCGGTGTAGCTAAGACCGGTGCTTGGCACATTGCCTCTTTAAGATGTTCAAAGGCCTTTGTTGCTTCCGGAGTCCATGAAAATGAATCTTTCTTCAATAATGTTGTTAGAGGTGCTGCTATTCTCCCATAATTCTTAACAAACTTGCGATAATACCCTGTCAACCCAAGAAATCCTCGCAGATGCTTTATGGATGTGGGGATTTTCCATTCCTTAATGGCTTTAATTTTGCTAGGGTCTACCTTAACTCCTTCATGAGATACAATATGACCCAAATATTCCACCTCCTGGACTCCAAAGAAACATTTGGATCTTTTTGCATATAATTGTTTCTCCTCCAATAGTTGTAGCACCCTGTCAACATGTTCAACATGATCCTTCCAAGACTTGCTGTAGATTAGTATATCATCAAAAAATACTAACACAAATTTTCTAAGGAATGGTTTGAAAATTGAATTCATCAAACCTTGAAATGTTGAAGGTGCATTGGTAAGGCCAAAAGGCATGACCAAAAATTCATAATGACCCTCATGAGTTCTAAATGCCGTTTTTGGAATGTCTTCAATCTTCATTCTGATTTGATGATATCCCGAACGAAGATCCAACTTGGTGAAGTAAATTGATCCATGCAATTCATCCAGTAATTCATCAATGACAGGAATGGGGAACTTATCTTTAATAGTGAGCTTGTTGAGCTCCCTATAATCCGGACACATGCGCCATGATCCATCCTTCTTGTGCACCAATACTACTGGAGCTGAGAAAGAACTTTGACTCGGTTGAATTATACCAGCCTCTAGCATTTCTGCAACCATACGTTCAATTTCACTTTTTTGGACATAGGGATATCTGTACGGCCTGATGTTTGGAGGAACACTTCCTGGAATCAGATGAATAGCATGATCATGATCACGCATAGGTGGGAGACCTTTGGGAGTCTCAAATACCTTGGAATGATTGTCCAGGACTTTTTGGAGATCTGGAGAAATAGATGATTCCAATGTGGAAACATCTAGCGAACATAATTGTGCAATTACACCTCTTTGCTCCTTTTTTAGAAGCTTTGTCATGCCATTAGAGCTGATTATCTTTCCTGGTTTCCCTGCAATACCCCTTAATTCAACTTCCTTTCCTTCCGTAGAAAATTTGATGAAAAGTTCTTGAAAATTAAAAGCTATTGTACCCAAGGATTGTAGCCATTGGACTCCTAGTACAACATCAGCACCTCCCATTGGAATGGAAAGCATTGGGCTAGTCAATACATATTCTCCCATGGATAGCTTGATATTATGGCACTTTCCAGAGAAATTTATTGTTCCTCCATTTGCAATCATCACTTGACACTCTGGTGCTGGATATAGGAAGCAATTCAATTCTTTTGCTACCCTACAATGAATAAAATTGTGGGTGCTTCCTGAATCAATCAACACTATTACCTTTTTCTTCTTGATTTGTCCTTCTATCTTGATGGTTTGAGGAGTGGTAATTCCCGCTAATGCATTACAAGATATGGTCGGATTTATTTGTTCTTCATCTAGGCTTTGTTCCTGGAATATATCCTCTTTTGACCTTTCTTGCTCCTTTTCTTCTTCCTCTTCACAATCTATGTAGAATAATTTCTTCTCAGCACACTTATGACCTTTTGTGTATTTGCTATCACAATTGTAACAAAGCCCTTTTGCTCTTTTTTCTTCCAATTGTTGTGGTGTCAACCTTGTAGGTTGTGGAAGACTAGGGGCAACAACACTTCCGTCTTTATAGTTGTGAGTGGTATGCTTCCTAGTTGCCATAATTTTGCTTTCCATTTTTCTTGCTAACCTGAATGCCTTCTCTAATGAATCAGGTTCCCAAAGGCGAACATCATGTTGGATATTATCCTTTAAAGACCCTATGAACACATCAATCCTATGCTCCTCTGGAATATCTTTTACCCTTATGTTCAATTTTTGGAACTCCTCAATGTGCTCCATTATTGAACCCTTTTGTTTGAGACTTATCAATTGGCTAAAAAAAGTGTTGCTTTTTGTATCCTCATAATGTGCTATCAATTCTTCCGTAAAAATTGCCCAAGTGATAAATTGTTTACGAGAACAAAGCCATTGATACCATACAAACTGATTTGGTTCCAAATATACAGTTGCCATACGTACCTTTTGTGTGTTTTGCACATTATTGAGATCGAAGAATTGCTCCATCTGTAATATCCATGTGGCGGGATCCTTGCCATCAAACTTCCTCATATCGATTTTTGGAATATGGTGATTCTTCGATCCAACATTAGCGTCTATGGAATCATGATTAACATTTCTTTTGTTCTCATCATGAGTTTCCTTTACTACCTTTTCACCATTAGTAAGTATTTCTTGTAGAAAATTTGTCAAATCTGTCTTCAAATCTGCCATGCCTGTCTCAAATTTGTGTTCAAATATCTTCAAATTGTCCATCTTAGCTTCCATGCCATTCATATTAGCTTCCACGCCATTTATCTTAGATTCCACGCCATTTATCTTAGCATCTGTTAACTTTTGTGAGCGTGACATTTGTTGCACTTGTTCTTGTAATTTTGATATATCATGTAGCATTTCTTCCTCTTCTTCATGAGTCATGCTAGAGCTTTCAGGTTCCTTACTAGGTGTTTGCATTTTCTTTCCTTGAGGCATCAGTTACCGATAATAATTCTCTACTATGCCCTTTGAATTCCTTCAAAATAAATTTTCAAACCAAGATTAAGAAAAAATTTAAAAAAATCTACACACCTTTTTTCACTTTGTAGGAGCTCGATATTGACTCTGATGTATCTCTGTACTTTCCAATCATCTAGTTCTAAACTTGTGATCTATAGTAGCTCTCTGTGTCCTCTTTCCAATGCCACTAGTCTGATCCAAATTGGGTTCTCCAAGAAAGAGTTATACACAATCTCCCAAGATGACCTGATTATAGACCTTTCTAGAAGAGCGAAGTTGTATGAAGTGCTGCGTGTACAATTTTTGATATTTGGTTCTAAAAACGGTATACAAGAAACTAAAGTCCGTCCTCTTTCTTTACCTTCTTACGAAATTTCAATCTGATTCCCAGAGAGAAAGTTATGACAATTTTCCCTAGGTCACCTGTTTTGAATGTAATTCAGGAGTCTGCAAAAAGACCAACTTCCTCAGATCATATCTCCGAAAATATTGCACAAAAAGCTCTGAAATTCGGACCCAAGGTTCAGCGCGATTTATTAGTAAATGGGTTTGTTTTTCTACTTCTGAAACGTCACAGAAAAAAAGTTATAGCGAAAATGCCACGATGACCTGTTTGGAGCAGCAAAACCCTAGAATCCAAAGCTCTGATACCAAATGTTATGAAACCAGCTCAAGAAAAGATAGAAAAGATAGATCAACGCCTTAGAATTCAGCCTCTTCGAGGGGGCAACCTCCTTTACATTACATAAATGAACAATTCTTGGATGATTCAAATGACAAAACCTCCTTTCTATATATAGTAGTCTAAGGAGTCACAATATAATCCAGCCGACCTAACAATAATAATATAAAGCCACAAAAATAACAATAGAGGGATTCTATGGGGCACATAAATAACAATATGGAGGTAATAGGGGCACAAAAATATAAATAAGGGGTATAACTACAATAGTAATGGGGTAATCACTAGTATTATAGGGACCCAACACACAAGCATGAGAAATCAAGTATGCATTATATATCATCTCTCGTTGCTCCCTACTCTTATATCACAGCTATGATGTGTAGATTGTTTGGGCATGTCGATACAACTAAGTTCTTTGTTGAGTGGGTTACCCTAATTGATGCTACAGTAAATTGTTTTATAGTTGATTGGGGCACTATCCTGTCTAATTATTGTGCATGGAATCCCCCCAAGGCATGTTTTGGGACTCAAAGCCAAAGTTTTGACCCGATATTGTTGTAAAGTCTACGAATTGCGGGCATGGAGCGCGAAATGTATGATAGAGTCACAGGGTTGTCCGCCCTAGTTCTGTAATGTAATGTCGGCTAGATAGACCTACCCATGGTCTATGGTCCATGGGATTGTATAAATAGAGTGAGGCTCTAAGTGTAAAAGATAACTAAGAGGATAACAAAGTAGAGAGAAGAAAGAATTTGAGTCACTAAGTGTGTCTTTGGGTCGTAGAGTAGGAAAAGGCTCTGCAGCTGAGTGCACAAAGGACTACTAGTCCGCAACTGAGTGTGTAGACCCTTGCAGTTGAGTGCGCAGGGCGGATTCGAGTTTGTAATCGAGAAAGGAATTAAGAAAGAGAAGTTTGATATCATATTTGTGTATCTGTTCTTAGGTTAATGCATGTTTGATATAAATTGCAAATATACTATTTATTTACTCTGCGCACCTCTATAAATGGTTTATATTGTTAAGTATAACTTAAAGCATGCAAGTAGGCTAATTTAATCAACTAACATTGGAATACTAGTAAGGACTTGGGTAATAACAACGTTCAACCCCCGAGTATGGCTGCGCGAAGGTAGCATCTCAAGCTGCGAGGTACGGGAAAGTGCACGTAGCAACGTGCGCACTTGGTCAAACTGTGGACCACTTGAACTCATCAGACATCTCCAGGGTGCAGAAACCTAGTTCTAGCACCCCCCCATACTAATTTGGGTGAGACCTCAGTTCATGCTCCGCAGACTGTTGCTGAAAGGGCCAGTAGTACTAGGATTTGTTTGGCTAAATCACCTCTAAACTTGGTTCAGGTCCCAATAAGCCAACAAATGGTTCCATTTCCAGGACCGGGATCTGCATAAGAGATGTCTAATGTCGTGTCACTGGAATCTACAAAGAAAGAAATTGAAGAGTGGTTGGACAGAAAGATTCACAAGTTCGCAACGTAGGAAAATAGGAATCTGCGAGTATCGAAGGAAGAGTGGTTAGAGCAATACTTATATACAGAAATCCACAAAATTTTCTTTGCATCCTTCCCCTCTGAGTTGTATGAGTGGATTGCAAAGATAACAGATAGTCAGGGAAGGTGTAGGCTCGACAAACCTATTGTGTGGACTCTAGAGTTGGTGCGCGGACTGGAAGCCTCGAAAGATAAGATCACGCACGATGTGGACCATTGGCTCGATCAGATTATAGGAGGGTTTATCACCGAGTTTGCGGTAGATAATTCAGTCAGCTATAGCGAGGCAGAACGACTCTTCCTCAAAGGAACACAAGGTAAGTACATTAAATCTTTTAACACTTGGATTAAAATGCTACTGTGTGAAAAGCGGGTTATGCGAATAAATTGATGTTTGGGGCTACGCGAAGTGGGAGGATCTACAGAAACGAAGGTAGCACAGAGATAGAAACTAGCCCCTTGATTTCACCTCCATGAGAAAGTGAGGAGGTGCTCATGAAAGTTTCACCAAGAAGTGCAATCAGTCTGATAAGGCAACGAATTCCGTGCATACCACCCCCACCTACACCACCACCAATTTCACCATATTCAACCCCATATTTGCCCACACCACCTCCGCCACCACCATAGTTTAATATGGCGAGTTCTGGTTCGTGCTAAAGGCTATATGGGAAGCAGTAGGAGTCACAAATGAAAACATAAAGAATGAAAAACTGGTCAGTGTGTTGTAGGATCATACACTGACGTGGTAGATTAAGCATTCCAATGACAATCCAAACGATGGGATCACGGATATCCAAGTTGCGCTAAATAGGGAATTTAGTAGGCCAAAATAAGAGACACAGATGATTATTGGATTTAAGGAGATCGTGATGCTTCCAGGTGAGACCCCCTAGGAGCTAGATCAGAGACTAAAGGGCATGATTCGTGAAGCCAACATGACCTTGACGGATGGGCAACACCGTGCATGGTTTGTAGCTTCGCTAACACCGCATCTAAGGACCGCACTGTCACAGCAGAAGCTTTCCACTCAAGCCGAGGCCTTGGAGATTGCAATGAGACTGCATGAAACCATGATACAAGATCCTAACTTAGGGGTCCAACAGATCCACACGCAGTTGAAAAACTTGTGTCTTGAGATGTAGAGCTTGAAACAAGATATGACAACTCCCCCAGAAGTGCACAAGGAATTATGTTACATAAAGTGCAAAGTCCAGGGACATGACAAGAACCATTGTACAGTCTTCGCGAACTACCTAGTGAGAGGAGGGCCAATGCCATTGAGACCAGAGGCATAATCAAGACCAAGTGCAACGCCTGCATTATGGTGCGCAATTTGTTAGATAGGAGGGAAGCATGCTACAGATAACTACCATCTATTATAGAAGTATACACAAAGGTCCCAGTAGTTGTTCTGTAATTTCTGTAGATCAGTAGGCCATGATGAGCGCACCTATAGAAGTTATGAACTGATGATGGATCAAACTCCTACCTACACAGTTCAGACCAAAACACGAGCCCTTGATCAAAATGCAGGGATGGTGCGCACTGGATTTCAGGGGCGTAGGCGAGGTCGAGATGGACTGGGACCAGGAAGGGGTTGCAGACAACTGATTTGTTACAATTGCGGAGGGCCAGGGCATTATGCCTGCGATTGTACAAATATGATGAGAGAATCATGTTTATATTGTACCTAGTTTGATCATGAGACGAAGGACTGCCCCACACTGATAGCGAGGTTGCGCAATAAAGGAACACTCCAACCTCCCCCGACTCAGAACCTACAAATGATGAGGTCTGAGCCACGTGAAGAGGACCTGAATGTAAACATCGTGCTTTGAAGTGGTATCATGATAGGAGATGACAAGGGCAAGCAGCCTGAAGAGAGTGCCTAGGTTCGCAAGGCTCCAACAAAGGAACCAGAGTTTGATTTGGAGCACGCAAAGGAGACATTAATGGAAGCTAAGAAGAGCTTCATGGAGGCCTCCACTTCAGCTAGTAAAGACAAACTGGAACCAAAAATGGACCCATTAATGCTCACTACCTTTCTGGAGACATGCATGAAGTTGTTGCGTGATAGCAAAGTGGTGAAGGGGATGCAGGAACTCATTACTAGATGTGCTGGCTCGGGAGAACTGCGCGTAGTCTGGAAGCTCAGAAAGCACACAATGTGAACAGGAAGGGAGATGCGATTGACTGTGTAGATCGGGGAATATGGGATGGATCAAGTGATTTTGGATCTAGGATCGGACGTGAACATCCTGCCAAAACAGACATGGGAGTGCATGGGAAGGCCTGCGTTGCAATGGTCTCCTACTCAATTGTGAATGGAAAACTAGCGAAAGATCCTACCGATGGGAAGATTGTATGGACTAATGGTAGATATCGAAGGTGCGAGTGCGCTTGCATATTTCAAAATTATAGAGATTATTGATGACAACAATCCCTATCCTGCGCAACCGGGAATATATTGGGCCACTGACATGAATGGAATGATAAATCTAAAGAAGCGCAAGATGATTTTTGAGAAAAAGTCACTGCGCATAGTGGTACCTTTAAACCTCGCGGAAGGATCACACTACATAGAGCCGATGCGCGACTGCGAAAATGACGACGATCTAGACTGTATCTACAAGATAACCGCGCGAGAGCAGGATTGGGTGAATCCAACAGCGGATGGCAGGATTTCGTGGGAGCACGAAATATCTTGCACCTCAGATTCAGACGGGGAGATAGAACGATGGAAGTACTGGTTACACGAGGTAACCACACTTAACTGCAACATGATGACAAGTTCGTTGCTTTGTGTAGAAACGGAAGAAAGAGATCTGCTTATGTATGATGGGTTGAACGAGGTGGATGATTTCCTAAACAAATTTGAAAAAGAAGTACTGGAACAGCAGCGTTTCGATGCTCTGAAATGGGCACTGCACACTACGCCCGCAAGGTGGTGGGGTATGCACCAGTAGAATTTTGAGGACTGGAAGGAATGCAGAAGGATGATGCACCTATGATTTGGGAAACCTCAGATGTGGCTAACAGATAAGTATGATGGACAGGATGATCCATGTGCACACCTCGCGAAATGGACCAAGGTCTACAGGGAAGAGCCACAACCTGAGTGGGTGCATCTGTTCTATCATACCCTGGATATCATACCCATGAATTGGTATACTGAGATGGAGCTCCGCCATGGCACAAGCGAATGGGATATCTTGCGCGAAGGATTCCTGTTAACCTTCACGTTTGAGGATCATTGGTGGGATACTATTGATGATGCGCTACAAGCAGTAAAAGAAGTTATCTTCAAAACACCCTAGGAGCCAATGGAAGTGCTTCAGCCAGAATGGGCGACCCAGCTGAGCTGCACGCTAGATTGTTACAATGTAAATATTAAGGAGGATGATGAGGATCCACGAAAAATTAACATTCTAGAAACTGAAGGTTGTCGTGAGGTTCAAGGACCATTGATTGAAGATCTTGACATCATTGCGTCGCTAAAACAAAGAAGGTAAACATTGGGACTGTAGAAATTTTGAATAATATGACACTTATTCACAGAGATTATCCTGATTATACACTATTGCGAAATGCATGCATAATACATAACCTCCTTTATGTTGATCATCAATTTTGCGGAATTACTAACAATGAGACATCAATCGCATGCGCACATTAACACAGTATGTAACCGGGGAAAGCATGCAGCTAAAAACCCCCAACTATTTGTATATTATAATGATTGAGAACATGTAACAATACATAGTACAATACTCCTCGCAAGTACTCAGTACTATCTCCACCTGTTACACACAAACTAGCTCAGATATGAATCAATCACAGGTTCAAATCTCCTCCGCTTCTTGCTTGCCTCCACTACGCAATCCTGCATGAGAATGAATGATGAATGGTTGATCCAAACTCGTATTTCCTTGGCTTCACCACGCAATCCTCATTGGCATTACTCAATCCATTGATTGTGAAAATCTCATGCACAACTATAGTCACAACTGACAGCAATCTCAACCTCTAACACCTGTCTCCACTGAACTGTCCATGTACTAAGTTAACTGATGTATCCTTTAGTTGATTTATGAGTTAATAATTAGTGAATTAATTAATAATTAATTCACATCACTCATCACTAGTGTATTCTGCAGTTAGACTAAATACAACTAGTTCAACTAAGTCAAACTGAACACAACTCCATCAACTCCTCAATCAACTCCACCAAACTCAACCACTTGAGTTCTAATTGAAGTCCATCATGCAATAGCTCAACTGACTCATAATAAAAGTGTATTTCCTTCTGACAACTGCATGTGCCACATCCGTAGCTCGAACTGAAGTGCTCCAAGAGGATAAGATAATGTTTATAGTCCAAATATTATTAAGAGCTAATAATATTCGACTGTTCTATTTTTTAGCCCGGCAGTCTAAAAATAGACTCCGCCCATATGTCTAAAAATAGAAGTCCATCTATTTTTACCAACATGACCAATCATCCACAAATAACATCTTGTAACTCATAGACCATGATCCATATGTCTAAAAATACAATTTACACCAAAAATAGCCTGCGAGCCCACTTAGTGAAGGCGACTCCTTTTCACTAAGCTCCATCATCTTGTTGCATTTTCAGTAGGGATGGAGGTTGAACCAAAATATGCAACACTCGGTGATTATTGGGATGATGCCACGGTGGATAAGGTCGTTGAGTTACTCCGCAAGTACCAAGACTTATTCCTGACCAAGATTACGGACTTAAAAGGGATCGTTGGCGACTTAGGGATGATGAAGATCACCCTAAAAACCGACGTGAAGCCAGTTAAGTAGAGGCCTTACCGCTTGAATCCAAAGTATAAGGAAAAGGTCCGTGTAGAACTGAGAAAATGCTTGCAGCCAGAATTATTGAACCAGTGGAAGAATTCGACAGGGTGAGCCCTATGGTAGTGTAGGAGAAAAAGAAGAAGGGCGAGATAAGAATATGTGTGGGCCTCAGGAAGTTGAATGAAGCTTGTGTACACAACCCATTACCGACACTCTTCATAGATGAAGTATTGGAAAATGTTGGTGGATAAGAAGCATACTCTTTCACGGACAGGTTCTCAGGGTACCACCAGATCAAAATCGCGCCAGAAGACAGGAGCAAGACGACCGTCGCAACGAAATGGGCTGCTTTCAATACACTGTTATTCCGTTAGGGTTGAAGAATGCGGAAACCATATTTTCGCGCATTGTTGTTTCTGCATTCAGAGAATACATCCACAAGTTCCTGGAGGTCTATCTGGATGATTGGAATATCTTTGGATTGGTTAAGCACCACATAGCAAGCTTACGCTTGATGCTGGATGCTTGCCGACAACACCAGATTGCGCTGAACCTTAAGAAGGTGCACATTCCTTGTTCCCTTTGGGAACCTATTGGGACATGTGGTCTGCAAACAAGGACTGATGGTGGACCCCCCCGAAGAGTGCAGTGATTCTAAATTTGGAAGCACTGCTAAGTGTTAAAAAGTTGCGTGCTACCTTGGGACACACAGGGTACTATAGGAAGTTCATAAAAAGTTATGCCCAAATCACTACGCTGATGGACAAACTATTGAAAAAGTATGTCACATTTTGTTGGAATGATGATTGCATGAAGAACCTGAATGTCCTAAAGGGGAAATTGGCCTCCGCTCCAATCCTGGTCTTCCCAAAATGGGATGTGGAGTTTCATGTCCATATTGATGCGTCGTGTATCACACTAGGAGCAGTGCTCACACAAGAGGGCGGAGAAGGCTTGGATCACCCTATCACATTTGCAAGTCATAGATTGTCTAAAGCCGAGAAGAAATATTCCACAATTGAGCATGAGGGGTTGGCGATGGTGTACGCACTCCAAAAATACTAGCACTATTTGCTAGGAGGACATTTCAAAATGTATATAGACCATTCCGCGCTAAATTACTTGGTCAATAAGGCTATGTTGGGGGGGTGCATATGTAGGTGGCTCTTATTGTTCCAAGAATATGACTTTGAGGTCGTGGTAAAACCTGGATGCCTGAACATAGGACCGGATCACTTGTCGCGTATTGAGATAGGTGAGGAACCTACTAGTTTGGAGGAAGGATTACCTGACGCACAACTTTTTTCTATGCACGTCGCAGATGGACACTTCGAAGAAATAATCCCCTTTCTGAAAACAAGGACCACACGAAAGGAATACTCCGTCCAACAGAAGAAGGAATTGGTGGTGCGTGCGGTGGACTTTTCTATCATCGCAGGGCACCTATATAAAATGGGAAATGTTGAGATATTGCGAAGGTACGTACCTGAATTTGAACGAATTCAGATCCTTGTAGAAGCACATGGGGGGCGCTGCAAGAGGACACTATGCAGGACGAGCAATCGCACAAAAGATTCTTCTCGTAGGGTTGTGGTGGCCAACCTTTCACCAGGATTCAAAAGCACACTGTAAGGCCTGTAATATATTTCAAAGGACTGGAAAGCCATCGCGGAGGGACGAGATGTCGTTGAATCCAAAAATGACACTACATATGTTCGAGAAATGGGAAATTGACTTTGTGGGACCTATCAAACCTCAAGGAAAAACGGGCATGCATTACATCATCATCGTAACAGAGTACTTGACACAATGGATAGAAGTGTAGCCAGTCAAAGACTGCACAGCTACTACGACTGTGAAATTTTTGTTTGAACACGTGTTGACCCGATTTGGCTATCTAAAAATCTTAATGAGTGATCGCAGTACACATTTCTTGAATGAAACCATCAGTGTGCTCACAGAAGAGTTCCATGTGTATCATCAGATAAGCACACTATATCACCCACAAGCCAATGGGATAATAGAAGCATTCAACAAAATACTGGAGACTGCGTTGACCAAAGTGTGCAATGCGCAGCGAAGCGATTGGGACCTACATGTACTTGCAGTGCTATGGGCTTACAGGACAACGTGCAAGAAACTGATGGGACAAACACCTTTCCGATTAGTTTATGGTGTGGAAGATATCATGCCGATGGAATATATTGTACTTAGTCTATGCATAACAATGCTCACAGGGATGATGGACCACGAAGCCCTGGAAGAAAGGCTCACACATTTGGAGGAACTTGAGGAGGAACGGTTCTTGGCTGGTTTTCATCAGCAGGTACAAAAGCAGTGTGAAAAGGCCTGGCAAGATCGCCATATTAAGTTGCGCACCTTCAAGGTAAATGACTTAGTGTTGTTGTATGATAGTAATTTTGAAAAATTTCTGGGAAAATTCAGAATGTATTGGTTGGGACCATACGTGGTTAAGGAGGTCACAGACGGAGGTGCGGTCCAGCTAATCAAACTAAATGGAGAACCCTTCCTAGGCAAAGTGAATGACAACCTCTTGAAGCCAGACACAGGTGGGCCAACAATCTGACTAGCCAGTAGAAGCATAGTCTTCAAACTCCAAGGATCCGAACAAGGGCGTGAAACTATAAACATATGCAGCAGATACTGGTAGAAATGTAGGGAAGCAGTTCATATATAGAAGTCTCGGAACATCGGATGCAGCAGATTCAACAAGTAGCAGCTCAGTGCATTGCTGACCTCAGAATAGTTCGAGAACAGTTGGAGGGACTCCATGCAAAGATCGTCACACTGATAGAGTGACTCGAGGGCGAGTCATGATGTTTGTGTTAGGGGCTTGTTGGGCATGGGATCCCGCCAAGGCATGTTTTGGGGCTCAAAGCCCAAGTTTTGACCTGATATTGTTGTAAAGACTCCGCAAATTGTGGGCACAGAGTGCAAAATGTATGATAGAGTCACACGGTTGTTTACCATAGTTTTGAAATGTAATGTCGGCTGGATAGACATAAATAGAGCGAGGCTCTAAGTGTAAAATATAAATAAGAGGTTAGTGAATAGAGAGAAGAAAGAATCTGAGTGACTAAGTGTGTCTTTGGGTCGTAGAGTAGGAAAAGGCTTTGCAGCTGAATGTGCAGAGGCCTAGTAGTCTGCAGTTGAGTGCGCGGACCCCTGCAGCTAAGTGCACAGGGTGGAGTCAAGTCTGTAACTGAGAAAGGAATTAATAAAGAGAAGTTTGATATCATATTTGTGTATCTATTCTTGGGTTAATGCATGTTTGATATAAATTGCAAATATAATGTTTATTTACTCCGCGCACATCTATGAATGGTTTATATTGTTAAGTATAACTTAAAGCATGCAAGTAGGCTAAGTTAATCAAATAACATTGGAATACTAATAAGGACTTGGGTAATAATAGTGTTCGGCCTCCGAGTAGGGCTGTGCGAAGGCATCATCTTAGGCTGCGAGGTACGGGAAAGTGCACGTAGCGACGTGCATGCTAGGTCAAATTGCAGACCACTTGAACTCATCAGACATCTCCAGGGTGCAGAAACCTGGTTCTAGCACCCTCCCATACTACTTCGGGTGAGACCTCAGTCTGCGCTTCGCAGACTATTGCCAAAAGAGCCAGTAGTACTGGGATTTGTTTGTCTAAATCACCTCTGAACCTGGGTCAGATCCCAATAAGCCAACACTAATAATATTGCTTCCCAAATCCTAGAGTTTAGACAACACCGGTATGTCACCTCTAGAACAGTCACACCATTTTTCACGAGTGCCTACATTATGGATGCAGTCTGTTTCACTACCAGTTTCCCAACTATGGGATGGAAATGGACCATTTGAGATCCCACTGCCATCCATATATACCATAAAATCCTATGGGAATCCAATATCTACACCCATTTCTATAAGATATTCCAAGGAGATATGCTACCCATCCACCAAGCTATTTTTGACAAAAGGGCCTCAAGATTGTCTGATGAGGCCAAAATTGATTTTTTACCAATAGGTAGGTGGTTTGGAGAAGAATTTTTTACTTATGTCCAAGTCTATGGAAGCCTAGCACCTCCCCATGTTCTCCCATGGTATGTACTAGATAAACTGCTTGCTAGGGATATTTCCTACCAAACTATAGGGGATGGGTTAACCAAGACCCTAAAAGAATCTAAGAAGTCTCTTTGGCCTTCCTTTCCCCTCCAATGTGGTGTTTATGCATTACATGATTTCAAGCATGCTGCGCTTGAAATCAATCATATTACATGTTTAAAACTTGCCACCATTCCTGATAGACAGTTTGATCCTAATAAAATTTCTCAAAACTTCACTGCTCAAGTGAACATTAGACAATTCAGCCATGAGGATGATGAATATGACAACCTATTTGAGTTTTTTGAGCTATTTTCACAAGTGAAACATTTGGCTACTTTAAGACTAGATCCACAAAGGCTAGCTCAATTCCACTAGTACAGGAGGAAAAGGCTACAAAATGTCCCTTTGGATCTATCAAAGATCCATCAGAAAATTGTTCAAGAGAAGCCGAGTTCAGACCAAGAATCAGAAAAGGGCTCGGAACATAGTTCCAAGCATAATTCAGAGAAGAAATTGGAACAAGGTTCCGAGCAGACTTCAGGGAAAAATCGAGACAAGGCTCAGAACATAGTTCAAAGCATGATTCAGAACAGGTCTCAAAGCACAATTTAGAGAAGAGCCCAGAGAAGAGTCTAGAATGGGACACTAAAAAGAAAACAAAAAAAGCTTCCAAGGAAATAGAAGTGGAAGATGTATCCATAGAACTACTCACAGATGAATCTCCTTTCAAAAATTAGCTGGATGAGGCATGGAAACAATTTGACCAGCAACTTAGAGGACAACAAGGGGACAAAGATGTTGAAATGGAAACAACGTTCAACACACCCCAAAACACTGGACAGAGCTCTGTTACTGAATGCGATATCGATAAAGTTGTCACTACATAGGAAGTTGAGATCATCCCAGCCTTCCTTTCATCTGAAATTGTTCTCAGGGTAGAAGAAATCCCTCCTCTTGATGTATTTTACAATCCCAAGCATTGGGATGTGGTAAAAATATAGAGGAAAAGTAGGAAAACAAAATAGTCATCAGAAATAATCCCGGACAATGAACGTATGGTTGTAGTTTGGGAGGATACCCCCATGGATCCTTCAGAAAATTTGACAAAATTATCATAGTTTGCAGGTTCTTATGCATCTGCTACTATTGACAAGGCAGCTGAAGTCAGACAACTGGTAAGGGAGAAAGAAGAGAGAATACAACATTTATAGTAGCAGTTGGCATAAGCGAGACAGAATTTTGATCATCAAATGAAGAGTCAAATGTTCCAATTATAGTAGAGTTTTGACCAATTGGAGCTCCAGTATCAGGCAGAAACAAGTGCTAAGGTTATCTAGATACCACAGCTACAGTTTTCATTGGATTAGTTAAAGGATAATCCTAAGGTTGAGGATTTTATACAGGAATAATTAGAGCTTAACTCTCTATTATCAAGGAAACAAGCAACATTCCGTCAAAAGTTGTCTATCATCAATCCAATGTGTAAGACAAATGATTCACTGATGAATCAAGCATCCGATCTGAGGGTGACTTTTAATGAGATTGATGATAATATCTCAGGATATATAACATGGCAGGATACTCCAGAGGGAATAGCAGCAAATCTTCCAAGGATAGAGGAATATCATAAAGAAATCCTCTTTACCGATTGCGACATTCAACTGAAGTAGGCAAAAAGAGCAGTTTCTAGAGTGACCGATGCTACAAATAATATCATTGAAACCATCAATGATAATTTGCACAATGCTAACTTGATACAAGAATTCCCACCTGGGAGTCTCCCCGACATCGAAGTCTTGGAAACACAATGGAAAGAAGCTTCAAAAGCGACGAAAGAGGCAATTAAACAATTGACCAAACTAGAATGGGAAGTATATTGGAGATATCTGGTGAAGTCACACAGTCAGTGTCTAACGCTTTACTGCCTCATTGACCCATCCACGCACATGCTTCTTACTCTTTTAGATGCAGTGTATATAGGACAGTTGTGCATGAGGATGGGTCAGCCTCTTGAATTCAAGCTGATGATGGATATCTACAAGTTCAGACAATGAATGAAAGAGTAGAAACCATTGCATTTTGATACTCATCATTACAAAAAATTTCTATTTCTATATTTATGTCACTTATTTTAAGGAGATATTGTAAACCTCCTCATAACTTTCACGTAAAATCTATTTTTATACTTTTTTTTTATTATATAAACCCTTTCATGTCTATGAACAAAGGGTCCCCAGTTTTATATAGAATTATTTAAAAGCTTGCACTTTTATACTTTTAAATCTTCTCTTAGTAGAATGATTGGATCAGAGTCCAGAGGATTTGTCAAGAAGGCTTTAGAAGCTTGCACTTTTGTACCTTTTGAAATCATCTTAATGAAAAGGACTAGACTAGAGCTATTTACTTCATGAGCAGATTCATATGCATCGGGTACTTCTATCATTGTATATTTATTTGTTTATGAATTGATAGTCATTTCTCTTTATATTGTTTGTTAGATGTATCTCTTTTAATGCAGTTATGTATCCATTCACTTCTAAAAATGCTTGATTATCCTTAATACATAGATGAGAAATCATTTAAACGATATTTGATGCGATATATGTTTCATCAAATATTTTGATTAACTATTTAATCAAAATAATTGTATTAAAATCTTTTCATTTATGTTAGTGTTTGATCAATCTTCGTTATCTTACACTAAAATATAATCATTGTAGATTGCATAAACATAAGTAAATCCTGGGTAATAAATAGATAGGTTAAACATACATGTATTCTAGTTGAAAACCACCCCATCTATCACTTAGTTTTGTCATCAACACCCTATACATCCTATCACATTTTTTATTGGTAAACTAGTCCCATTATATCCAGTCGAAGCCACTAATCCAAATGGATAAGGGACAATATTCAAGTCCTCGATTGTGTGGTTTTCCCCCATGTTGTTGCAGCGATTTTTGAGACATCAAAATTTTGTTGCTAGAAGGAGGGCCTCGAATATGAATGGAAAATAGAACTCAATATAAATTAACAATCCATTCCAAGAGTCACTCCCCCTCATGATCACCTCCAACTTATAGATCCTCATCTAAAACTCCTATTTCTAGATTAGAAGTTGAGCAATCACCTGCAAAATCTCCTAGTACATTTCCTGAAGCACCTTCTTCATATTATAATCCTGAATCACCTGAGGTCTAGACTTTAATAAAGAAATTGGGAGAAATATCTATTTCAGTGGAAAATCATGTGTCATCTGAAGGTTCTGAAGGAAGTATAACTTCTATTTTGCAGCCTACTCAGATTCTAACATGTTCTCAAAGAGAAAAGCTTGGATTTCCTCCATTTGAGTTTCCTCTTCCTTCTTTCCAAAAGAAGACTAAGAAATCTGAGTCGCAGACATCAACTAGTGAGGTTTTATCAAACTCCCCTCCACAAACACCTTCATTTCCTCCATTCATTCTTGTCCATACTTCTTCTTCTCAAGGTACTAGTGCTATTTCATCCAACCCAAGTACCCAACCTACCTCTTCTTCCACTCAATCACCTTCAATATCCACTTCCTCCCAAAATCTAATAATGGAAGGAAGACAAAAGAAACAACCACCACTAGTCATACCATGGGCCAATCCTAGAGCTGTGCAAATGGTAGCACCTATCCATGATCTACCTAAGAATCCTGAGAGATGGATACCAAACTTTAATCCTGATGATGGATTACCCATTGAATAACATCTCCATAATTATATGTTATCCATTAATCCGAATGGAGTAGTTGAAGAAGACTGTGTAGTAAGATTATTTCTCTACACCCTCCCAGGAATATCAACAGGTTTGTGGTATGTATCATTACCACCAGGGTATATTACTAATTGGGACATTTTTGAAGAGAAATTATTAGTTAAATTTGGTGATGACTGCACAATTGCATCCCTTATTAATGATCTTTCTAATTTAAAAGCTATGTCAAGTGAAAATATTATGAAAGAAGCCCTATTTTTAGAAAAGAGAATAGTTGCATTGGAAAAGAAGACAACCAGGAAGATAGGAAAACGAAAAAGGTTACATTTAAGGATGAATCAAAGAAGAAAGACCCTAAGGATCCTTTTGATCTTGAAGGCCTACAAAAATTCCATAAAACCATGTCAAATGAGATGGTATATATTAAGAAACAATTAGCTCAATCCTCTTCTAAGAATCCTTTTAGATCCTTCAAGAGAAATCAGACATCTAATCCTCAACCTCTGAACACAATATCCAATGTTGAATATAGTTTAGATGAATATGATGAAGAAACTGCATTATCTGATGATGATACTGAAGATGAAGATTTGGTTGAATTACATGGAATGTGGGATTTTATCCTTCCTGCTGTTGATGATGAATATGATCAAGAAGCTTTACCTATTAGCACTAGGAGTAAAGGCCCTGTTGATTCAACACAATCAACTCAAAAGAAAAATCCCTAAACCTCTGCTACCAAAGATAAAATGGCCAGTAAAAATTCTTCTCCTAAATCTCCTCAAACAACTTCATCCTCATCTAATCCTTGTTGGGCATGGAATTCTCCCCCCCCCCCCCCCCCCCCCCACAACATGTTTTGGGGCTCAAAGCCCAAGTTTTGAGTATTATTGTTGTAAAGACTCTGCGAATTGCAGGTGCGGATCGCCAATTGTATGTTAGAGTTATAGGGTTGTCTGCCCTAAGTTTTGAATGTATTGTTGGCCTACCCATGTTCTGCGAACCATGGGATTGTATAAATAGAGTAAGGCTTTAAGTTGTAAAGATAATTAGAGATACATGGAAATGAATGGTGTCTAGAAGATAACAAGCATAGAGTAAAGGTTTAATTGCTTTAGGTCGTAGTAGTAGGAAGAGGTTTTGAAGTTGAGTGCGCATACCCCTGCAGCTAAGTGCACAGGGCGTGGTCGAGTCTGTAACCAAGGAAGAATAACAATTAAGAGAAGTTTGATTCCAAATATTGTGTATCTATTCCTGTGCTATTTCGTGTTTAATTATATTATTTTCTTTATCGCGCACACTTATATGAATGCTAAACACTGTTAAATATAACTAGACACATGCTGATAAGCTAAGTGATTGACTAATATCGGGTTAAGAGTAAGGAATTAGGTAATAACATGGATTAGGCCCTGAGTAGGGCTACATGAAGTACTGATAGGTGCGCATAGTGACATGCGCACAGGGTCAAACCGCGGACCACCTAAAATAATCAGACATTTCTAGGGTGCGGAAACTTGGTTCTAACACCCTCCCATACTACTTCGGGTGAGACCTTAGTCCACACTCCATGGACTGTTGCTGAAAGGGCCAATAGTACTGGGATTTTCTTGGCTAAATCACCTCTGAACCTGGGTCAGGCCCCTACAAGCCAACAAATGGTTCCGTTGTCAGGGTCCAGAACTGCATAAGGGATGTCTGATGTCGTGTCACTGGAACCCAACAAAGAAAGAAATTGAAGGGTGGTTGGACAAGAAGGTTCACGAGTTAGCAGCGCAGGAAAAAAAGAATCCGCAAGTATTTAAGGAACAGTGGCTCGAGTGCTACTTATATATGGAAAAACATGAAATTTTCTTTGCATCTTTTCCATCTGAGCTATATGAGTGGATCGTGAAGCTAGTAGATAGTCAGGGAAGGTGCAGGCTCGATAAACCAATCGTGTGGACTTTGGAATTAGTGCACAGATTAGAAGCATCAGAAGATAAGATCGCGCGGGCTGTGGATCATTGGCTCGATTGAATTATAGGAGGATTTATCACTGAGTTCATGGTAGATACAACCGTTAGCTATAGTGATGCGGAACGACGCTTCCTCAAAGGACCATGAGGTAAGTATATTAAATCTTTGAATACTTGGATTAAGATGTTATTGTGTGAAAAGCAAGTTATGTGAATAAATTAATGTATGGGACTACGTGAAGTGGGAAGATATACAGAAACGGAAGTGGTGAAGAGTTAGAAACTAGTCTCTTAATTTCACCCTCACGAAAAAGCGAGGAAGAGCTCGCGAAGGTTTCTACGAGAAGCGCGGTCAGTTTGATAAGGAAATGAATTCCGTGCTTACGAACTCCACCTACACCACCACCTGTCTCACCATCTTCACCTCCATCTCCACCTACCCCACCACCGCCACCACCATAGTGCAGTATGGCGAGTGTAATCAAACTACTAGTATTCAAAGGAGTAGGGAATGAAGATCCATACCATTTCTGGTTCATCGGTAAAAGAAGTATGGGAAGCACAAGGAGTCATGGATGACAATATAAAAAAGGCTACATTGGTAAGTGCATTGCAAAATCACGCATTAACATTTTACATTAAGCATTCTAATGACCATCCAAACATAGGAATCATAGAAATCTAGGCTGCACTAAACAGGGAATTTAGCAGGCCAAATTCAGAGACACAATCAATTATCAGGTTTAAGGAAATTGTGATGCGCCCATGGGAGACCCCTTGGGATTTGGACTAGAGACTAAAGAGTATGATTCGTGAAGCCAACATGACTTTAACGGATGGACAACACCGTACATGGTTTGTAGCGTCATTAACACCGCATTTAAGGATGACGCTATCACAACAAAAGCTTTCCACCCAGGTTGAAGCCTTGGAGATGGAAATGAGATTGCATGAGACCCCTATACAAGATCCTAGTCTAGGAGTCTAACAAATCCATGTGCAACTCCAAAATTTTTGTCTAGAAATGCAAAGTTTGAAACAGGACAAGACACCTCAGCCAAAGGCACACGAAGAGGTATGGTGCATAAAATGCAAAAGCCAGGGGCATGACAAGGACCACTATCCAGTATTCACAAACTACTTGGCAGGAGGAGGGCCAATGCCATTAAGACCTGAGGCACAAGTAGGACCAAGCATGATGCCTGCATTATGGTGTGCGATTTTTCAGGCAGGAGGACAACACACTACGGATAATTGTCATCTATTGCAGAAGTATACACAGACGTCCCAACAATTGTTTTGTAATTTTTGTAGGTCGGTAGGCCATGATGAACGCACCTGTAGAAGCTATGAACTAATGATGGATAAGACTCCTGCCGATAGGGTACAGACTGAAATGCGAGTCCTTGACCCAAATGCAGGAATGGCGCGCGCTGGATTTTAGAGGTGCGAACGAGGTCGAGGTGGAATGGGACCAGGAAGGGTTCATGGACAACTAATTTGCTACAATTGCAGAGGGCCCGAACACTATGCTCGCGATTGTACTAATCTGACAAGAACATCATGTTTGTATTGTACTTAGTTTGATCATGAGGCAGAAGACTACCCTACCTTGATAGTGAGGTTGCGCGAAAAAGGGGTACTCCAACCTCTCCTGACTCAGAATTTTCAAATGATGAGGTTTGAGCCATGCGAAGAAGACCTGAATGTAAACATAGTGCTCAAAAGTGGTATCACCATGGGAGATGATAAAGGTAAGCAGACAGAAGAAAGTGCATGGGTTCGCAAGGCTCCTACAAAGGAACCTGAATTTGATTTGGAGTGCGCGAAAGAAACGTTCATGGAAGCTAAGAAGAGCTTCATGGAGGCATCCACTTCAGGTAGTAAGGATCTACTAGAACTAGGGATGGATCCTTCAATGCTCACTACCTTTCTGGAGATATGCATGAAACTGTTATATGATAGCAAGGAAATAAAAGGACTACAGGAACTTATCACTAGGTGCACAAGGTCAAGAGAACCACGCGTGGTCCAGAAAGTTGGAAATCATGCATTGCACACAGGAAGAGAAATGAGGTTGACTACGCAAATCATCAAGTATGAAATGGATCAAGTAATCCTAGATCTCGGATTGGACACGAATGTACTGTCAAAAAAAACATGGGAATGCATGGGTAGACCCACACTACAATGGTCTCCTATTCAATTGTGAATGGCGAACCAGCAAAAGATCCTCCCCATGGGGAGATTGCATGGGGTAACGGTGGATATTGAAGGTGAAAGCACGTTGGTGGATTTCGAAGTGATTGATATTTTCAACGATAGCAATCCCTATCCGGTGCTACTGGGCATAGACAGGGCCACTGATCTAAACGAAGTCATAAATATGAAGAAGCGCAAAATTATCTTTGAGAAAAAGTCACTACGCATAGTAGTACCACTAGATTCGGCCGAAGGACTGCGATACACTGAACCAATGCACGACGATGATAGTGATGACGATCTCGATTGCATCTACAAGATAACCGCGTGAGAACAGGATTGGGTGAACCCGACTGCAGATGGTAGGATTTCATGGGAGTGTGAAAGCTCCTGCACTTCGGATTCAGATGAAGAAATAGAGCGATGGCAGAATCAACTGCACGAAGTAACAACACTTAATTGCAACATGATGATAAGATCACTACATTGCATAACCACAGAGATAATGGATTTGCCTAGGTATGACGGGTTGATAGCTGTGGATGACTTTTTGAACAAAATTGAGAGCGAAGTACCAAAACAGTAGCGTTTTGACGCTATGAAATGGGCACTGCACACTACACCCCCCAAATGGTGGGGTGTGCATCAAAGAAGTATTAAGGATTCACGCAGATGTAGAAGAATGATGCGCCTACGATTTGGGAAACCACAGTTGCAGCTAGTAGATAAGTATAATGGACGGGATGATCCATGTACACACCTCGCAAAATGGACCAAGGTCTACAGGGAAGAGCCACAGCCTGAATGGGTACATTTTTCCTATCATAACCTGGATGTCATACCCATGAATTGGTATACTGAGACAGAGCTCCACCATGGTACGAGCGAATGGGATATATTGTGCGAGGGATTTCTATTAACTTTCACATTTGAAGATCGTTGGTGGGATACTGTTGACGATGCGTTGCAGGCAGTAAAAGCAGCTATCTTCAAAACACCCCAGGAGCCCATAGAAGTACTCCAGCCAGAATGGGCGACACAGCTGAGCTACATGCTAGAGTGTTACAACGTAAATGTTGAGGAGGATGATGAGGACCCACGAAATATCAACATTCTAGAAATAGAAGGTTGTCGCGAGGTTTGAGGACCATCGATTGAGGATCCTGACATCACCGCGCCACTGAAAACAAAGCAGGTCAACATTGGAATGGAGGCAGAGCCAAAGTACGCAATGCTTGGGGACTATTGGGATGATGCCACGGTGGATAAGGTCACTGAGTTACTCCATGAATACCAAGATTTGTTCCCGACCAAAATTACGGACTTAAAAGGGATCGTTGGCAACTTAGGAATGATGAAGATCACCCTAAAACCCAACATGAAGCCAGTTAAGCAGCGGCCTCACCACTTGAATCTGAAATATAAGGAAAAGGTCTGCGAAGAATTAGACAAAATGCTCGCAGTCGGAGTTATTTAGCCAGTGGAAGAATCTGACTGGGTGAGTCCTATGGTAGTACAGGAGAAAAAACATAAGGACGAAATAAGAATATGTGTAGACCTTAGAAAGTTGAATGATTCCTATGTACATGATCCATTCCTGACACTCTTCATAGATGAAGTACTGGAAAATGTTGGCAGCCAAAAAACATACTCATTCACGGATGGATTCTCAAGGTACCATCAGATCAAGATCGCACCGGAAGACAGGAGTAAAACAACCTTCGTGATAGAATGGGGTTGCTTTCAATGCACCGTTATGCTGTTTGGACTAAAGAGCGTGCCAACCATCGTTTTCAAAGAATACATCCACAAGTTCTTGGAGGTCTATCTGGATGATTGGACTATCTTTGGATTGGTTAAGCACCATGTAGCAAGTTTATGCTTGATGCTAGATACTTGTCGCTGACACCAGATTGTGCTGAACCTTAAGAAGTGCACATTCCTTGTCCCTTTTGGAAACCTACTGGGACATGTGGTCTTCAAACAAGGATTGATGCTGGACCCTGCGAAGATTTCCTTCATTCTAAATTTGGAAGCACCGCGAAGTGTTAAACAACTGTGCATTACCTTGGGGCATACAGGGTACTATAGGAAGTTCATCAAAAGTTATGCCCAAATAACAGCCCCGATGGAAAATATATTGGAAAAGGATGTTACATATTGCTGGAATGATGATTGTATGAAGAGTTTTGATGTCCTGAAGGGGAAATTGGCCTCCGCTACAATCCTGGTCTTTCCGAAATGGGATGTGGAGTTTCATGTACATGCTGATGCGTCGTGTATTGCGCTAGGAGCCGTACTCACACAGGAGGGTGCGAAGGGCGTGGATCACTCGATCGCGTTTGCAAGTCGAAGATTGTCCAAAGCAGAAAAGAACTATTCCACCACTGAGCACGAGGGGTTAGTGATGGTGTACGTGCTCCAAAAATACCGACACTATTTACTCAAAGGACATTTTAAGATGTATACCAACCATTCCGCGCTAAAATATCTAGTCGATAAGCCTGTCTTGGGGGGGCGCATATGCATATGCCTGTTATTGTTCCAGGAATATGATTTCGAGGTCATAGTCAAACTAGGATGCTTGAACGCAGGACCAGGTCATTTATCATGCATTAAGATAGGGGAGGAACCCACTAATCTGGAGGAAGGATTACCTGATGCATAGCACTTTTTGGTGCATGTCACGGACAAGCACTTTGAAGATATAATCTAGTTTCTAACAACAGGGACTGCGCTGAAGGAATATTCTGTCCAACAGAAAGAATTGGTGGTGCGCGCGAAGGATTTTTCTATCATTGCGGGTTACCTATACAAAATGGGAAATGATGATATTTTACGAAGATACGTACCTGGATATGAAATAATTTAGATCCTTGCAAAAGTACATGGGGGCGTTGCAGGAGGACACTATGTAAGACAAGCAACTACACAAAAGATTCTTTGTGCAGGGTTTTGGTGGCCAACCCTGCACCAAGTTTTGAAAGTGCACTATAAGGCCTATGATATATGTCAAAGGATTGGAAAACCATCACGGATGGATAAGATGCCATTAAATCCACATATGACACTACATTCTTTTGAGAATTGGGCAATCAACTTTGTAGGACCGATCAAACCTCAGGGAAAAACGAGAGCGTGCTACATCATCACCGCAATAGAGTATCTAACACGATGGGCAGAAGTGCAACTAGTCAAAGACTACATGGTTGCTACGCCTGTGAAGTTTTTGTTAGAAAACATCTTAACCCGCTTTGGTTGTCTGAAAATCTTAATGAGTGATCGCGGAACACATTTTTTGAACGAAACCATTAGCGCACTCATAGAATAATTCCAAGTATATCATCAAAAGTGTACACCATATCACCCACAAGCGAATGGGACAGTAAAGGCATTCAACAAAATACTGGAAACCACATTGACCAAAGTGTGCAACGCGCAGCGAAGCGATTGGGACCTGTGCATCCCTGCAGTACTATGGGCTTACAGAACAACGTGCAAGAAACTGATGGGACAAACCCCTTTCCGATTAGTCTATGGTGTGGAAGTTGTCATGCCAATGGAATATATCGTACCTAGTCTACGAATAGCAACACTCACAGGGATGACGGACCGTGAAGCTCTGGAAGAAAGACTTGCACAATTGGAAGAACTTGAGGAGGAATGGTTCTTGGCAGGTTTTCATCAACAAGTTCAGAAACAACATGAAAAAGCTTGGCATGATCACCATATTAAGTTGCGCACATTCAAAGTAAATGACTTAGAACTGTTATGCGACAGTAAGTTTGAAAAATTTCCGGGCAAATTCAAAATGCATTGGCTAGTACCATAAGTGTTTAAGGAAATCATAGATAGGGGCGCGATCTATCTCGTCAAATTGCATAGAGAACCCTTCCCAGGTAAAGTTAATGGTAGCCACTTGAAGCCTTACAAAGGTGGGCCGACTATCTGACTAGCCGACAGCAGTACAATCTTTGCACTTCATAAATACAGACAGGGGTGTGAGACTATAAATACATATCGGTACAACTATATGGGAATAGTCCAGTTACAGAGGGTTCATAAGGGAGAATGTAGCAGGTTCAGCAGGCAACAGCTCAGTGCGCTACCGACATTCAGCCCGTTCAAGACCAGCTGGAGAGACTCTGTGCCAAGATCGTCGCACCAACATAGTGACTTGAGCATTAGTCATGATTTTTGTGTTGGGAGCCTATTGGGCATGGAATCCCCCCCACAACATGTTTTGGTGCTCAAAGCCCAAGTTTTGAGTATTATTGTTGTAGAGACTCCGCGAATTGCGGATGCGGAGCGCAAATTGTATGTTAGAGTTATAGGGTTGTCTACCCTAAGTTTTGAATGTAGTGTCTGCCTACCCATGGTCCGTGGACCATGGGATTGTATAAATAGGGTGATGCTCTAAGTTGTAAAGATAATTAGAGATATATGGAAACGAGTGGTGTCTAGAAGATAGTGAGCATATAGTAAAGGTCTAAGTGCTTTGGGTCATAGTAGTAGGAAGAGGCCCTGCAGTTGAGTGCACAGACCCCTGTAGCTGAGTGCGCAAGGTTGAGTCGAATCTGTAACCAAGGAAGAAGAATAATAAAGAGAAGTTTGATTCCAAATCTTGTGTATCTGTTCCTATGATATTTCTTGTTTAATTATATTGTTTTTTTTATCACGTGCACTTATATGAGTGTTGAACACTATGAAATATAACTAGACATATACTGATATGTTAAGTGATCGACTAATATCATGTTAAGAGTAAGGAATTGGGTAATAACATGGATTGGGCCCCTAGTAGGGCTATGCGAAGACAACATCACAGACCGCGAAGTACTGATAGGTGTGCATAGTGACATGCACGCAGGATCAAACCACGGACCACCAAAAATCATCAAACATTTCTAGGGTGCAGAAACTTGGTTCTAGCACCCTCCCATACTACTTTGGGTGAGACCTCAGTCCGTGCTTCGCGGACTGTTTCCGAAAGGGCCAGTAGTATCGGGATTTGTTTGGCTAAATCACCTCTGAACTTGGGTAAGGCCCCTACAAGCCAATAATCCTAAATCTTCATCTAAAACCTTAGTAGTTGCTAATACCATGGAATACAACATAGTGGAGGACATGAAGAAAGCTAGAGCAAATATCTCCCTTCATGAGCTCAGCAAGCTTAAACATCAATATAAGATATTGTTGAAACAATTGAATGTAGTTCATGCTTCTCCTCTTCCTCTTGTTTTGATATCCCAAGCTTCCAGAGGAATAGGTAAGCCTCCCAATGATTCATCAAATAAGGTTGATCCTACTAATACTATCGTAATTAGTGACAAATCTAACTCACACACTCCCCCTTTTCTCTTGAATTATGAAATCTTCAATAAAAATTTGCACAACTGCTTAATAGACTCAGGGGCCTCTTCAAACATTATACCAAGAACAATTTGCACTAAATTAAATGTTTCACCCCAAAAGTTTGTTGTTCACATTGTGCAACTTGATAGAACAAAGTTTGAAGTCTTAGGGGAAATGAATTCAGTCACTATTATACTTTATTCTAATCTAAAAGTTTGTCAAGTAATTGACATACTAGTTGTTGATATTCCTGAATTTTATGGTTTAATTCTTAGTAGAGACTGGTCTAAGAAGCTCCATGGCTATTTTGCAGCAGATTGGTCCCACACATGACTCCCTTACAACGGAAAGCCAAATCAAATCAGAATTGACCGAGAAAAACATCTGAAGCACACAGTAACTGACATTGAAGATGAAAATGAGACCAATATATTTTAACAGTAATATCATTGGAAATTACTCTGCTGAGTCATTTTTGGGAAATTTCAATGAACATAAGTCACATTTTTTGGATAACTTTGTTACTTCCCAGATTGAGAACTTCTCTCAAACATATTCTTCCAGATGTATAAATATTGTAGATAAACCATTAGTTAAAACTTTATTTTGGACATTATGTTTTGATGGATCTAAATCCAATGATGGTGTAAGAGCTGGTTGTATATTAATCAGTCTAGAAGGAGAAAAACAATGCTAGAATGTAGGTTAGAATTTGAATGCACAAATAATATTGCTGAATATGAGGCACTGATTCAAGGTTTGTATAAAGCAATAGGCCTTGATATCAAATATCTTCAAGTTTTTGGAGATTCTGAAATAGTTATCAAACAAGTAAGAAACACCATTCATTGTCTCTTTGGACATTTAAAACATTACCAATCATTAGTCTAGGATCTTACTTCACATTTTTTAGCATTCAACATCTCTCCTATTCCTAGACTTCAAAATGCAAGTGCTGACCTTCTGGCTAACATAGCATCCAAGCTTATACCATCAGAGGATTATAGTCTAGATAGGTTTTCCATAGAATTAATTTTTCGACCATCCATTCCTGATAATGTTACCAATTGGCGAGTGTTTAATGATGATGAAGATATCATAAGATTTTTAACATCTGAAGGATCATATGATGATCAGATAATTGATGAAAGTGAGCATGATAATCAGTTGAAACAAAAGTCCAATGAGAATCCCATACCTAAATTTGTGGTAAAACTTGAAGATATTTATGATCTAAAAGACAAATTTAAGAAGGTTATTAATTATAAACTCCAAATTTCAACCTTAAGGTTTGAACTAGTGAACCTTGGAACTGATATCAAACCTCAAAACATCAATCTAGAACTTGGTCTCTCACCTGATGAGAAATCAGCCTTTATTCACTTGTTGAAAAAATATAAAGGTATATTTGTTTGGAGATATGATGATCTTAAAACATATGATACCTCAATCATACAACACACTATTCCCATGACATCCAATGACAAACCATTACAATAGAAATTAAGGAAAATAACCCCAATCTAGAAAGTCAAATCAAGTCTAAGTTGAATAAACTCCTTAAAGCCAAGATTATCTTTCCTGTTAGGCATTCAAAATGGGTTTCAAACCAAGTACACGTTAGGAAGAAGAATGGTGATATTAGCATATATATAGATTTTAGAAATCTCAACAGAGCCTTTCAAAAGGAAAATTTCCCATTACTGACTATGGAGAAAATATTGCAATCAGTAGCTGGTTCAGAACTAATGTTTTTTCTTGATATATTTGCAGGATATAATCAAATCCTGGTCCATCTAGATGATAGATTAAATACTACATTTAGGACTAAATGGGGAACCTATGCCTACCAGAAAATGCCTTTTGGTTTAATTAACCTAGGGGAAGCCTTCCAAAGAGCTATGGATATAGCCTTCAAAGGTCTGAAAAACAAAATTGTTGTCATTTGTTTAGATGATATAATTGTTTATTCCAAGAAGAGAAATAACCATTTACATGACTTGAAGAAGATCTTTGAACGTTGCAAAAAGTGTGGAATTTCATTAAATCCAAAGAAATCTTTCTTTTTCTCTACATGAAGGTAACCTTTTGGGGTTTATTTTACCCAAAAAGGGCATTTGTATTAATCCAGACAGAGTAAAAGAAATTTCTAAAATTTCTTTACCCCTAATAAAAATCTATGCAGTCCTTTCTAGGTTAGATAAATTTTGTTAAAAGATTTGTCCCTTACTTTTTAGAATTTTTTTACCGTTGCAAACCATGATTAAGAAAAATTCAATCTTTAAGTGGGGACATAAAAAAGGGATGCTTTTGATTTAAGTAAAAAATCCATTATGAATGCTCCCTCTTTAACAACTCCAAAAGTTTCTAATCATTTCATCTTGTATACCTTCACTTCTTAAACATCTTATGCTATTGTTCTAACGCAACTTAATGACCAACAAATTGATGCACCCATCTCTTTCTTTAGTTCTAATTTTCAAGGTGTTGAACTAAATTATTCAGAGGTGGAGAAACAAGCCTTTGTTGTTTTCAAATCTATAAAGCACTTCAGGCCTTTTCTCCTAAAATGCACACTAAAATAATAGTCCCATTCTCAACAGTGAGACAATTACTTATGCAAAGGGAAGTAGGAGAAAAAAGGACAAATTGGGTAACAACTCTGCAAGAATATGATATTGACATTAAACCAACCAAAATTTTCAAAGGACAAGGTTTTTGCATGTTTTTTATAGGAGCTTCCAACGTACCAGTAGATGAGGACTCAGGCAGTAATATATACATATTAGAGGCAAGCCTAAATGATTTGGACTCCCAGTATGTTGATCTCATTTTCTATTTAAAAAATGGATATGCTCCCCCTAAACTCAATCACAAAAGGAAAGGGGCTTTAAGACTAAAAGAAAATAAATATGAAATAATTGATGATGTGTTAATCAGGAGAAATTGTTTGTATTATTAAGACGCCTTGAAAAGTATGAAGTGTTAGTCCTTACAATCTCCTAGGTTGAAAAGGAAATCGACAAGGGTAACCTTAAACCACTTCAGCTCAGTAGCTAGCCCTACTGAGCATGAGAGGGATCTCTCTAAGTCTCTTATTAGTGATATGACTTTAAAGAAAATGAATTTTAGGCTAGATACGTGTATTTTTTTTTTTGTTTGTGAAAATTTGGTTTTTTAAGGATTTGCTGAACTTAGGGTTTGGAGCCACAAGTAGGTCTAGGTTGTGGGAATGCAAGAGAAAACATAAGAAGGAGCTAGATGTCAGAAGACATGGTGTAATTTGAGTATTTTTCAGTGTAGTATAGAGGATATAGTGTGGAAGAAACTAATGAGCATAAATAAACATCATTTCATTAGCTTAGGAAGACAAAACACATAACCATGAAAACTAGATAACAGAGCTTGAAAAACAAGAATTATGAGTATTTTATCACAAGGAATTCATAGAAAGAAGAGATATAATGTAGATAAAGATGTTTAGACCATGAGAAAACAAAAACAATGAAGTACAAGCACCTTGAACTCACTAGGCTAGAGTTCCTTGAAAATCGCTGCAACCTGTATCCGTATTAGCTAAAAGATGATTACAATGCAAGTCTCCTTTACAAAAAGTTCAACCATCTTCTCCTGAGGTGAAATAGTATTTATAGACTGTTATGAAACCAGCTCAAGAAAAGATAGAAAATATAGATCAACGCCTTAGAATTCAGCCTCTTTGAGGGGGCAACCTCCTTTACATTACATAAATGAACAATTCTTCGATGATACAAATGAAAAGACATCCTTTCTATATATAGGAGTCTAAGGGGTCATAACATAATCAGAGCCAACATAACAATAATAATGTAAGGGCACAATAATAACAATAGTGGGTTTCTATGGGGCACATTAGTAACAATATGGGCACTACATGGGTACATCAATATAATAAGTGGGTTGTACTAATAACAATAAGGGGTTACACTAGTAGTATAGGGGCCTAACATGCCCCTCTCCTTCAAAAAGCGTTGTCCTCAATGCTTGACTAGTTCTTGATGCTTCTGTATAAAATTCTTGTCCTCCCATGTGGAATCTTCAGTGGGTAAGTTCTTCCACTTGATGAGATACTCTGAAATTGATCGATTTCGTAGCTATCGGGTTCTTGTTTTTGTGACTACTCCAGGTTCCAATATGATTTTTCCTTCCTTTTCAATATCTGGCAATATTGTTTGAATTGGGATCTTTTGCAACTTTTGAATAAGTGGCCATACTTCTTTGTCCTTCTTCCATTCATCCCTTGCTTCATTTATCCAATCTGGTTGGATAATAGAAATAGCACAAAACAATGCTTCCACATCCTCATCCTTGAAGAGTCTTCCCATTCGGTAAGGTCGCCATTTTTTAAGTGCATGTAGTATTGCCAATATAGCTTGCTTTAGATGTAGCAGTAAAAATACCCAGTCGCCTACATCAAAACATTTTTCACTCTGATGTTGATCTACCTGTTGTTTCATTTGATTTTGCACCGAAGTGGACTTATCCTTTAAAAGTTGGAGAACTTGTTGTTGATGCTCGATGTGATCTTTCACTTCTTGCACCTTTTTCTTCTTGATATGTCCTTCTATCTTTAGAGTTTGAGGAGTGGTAATTTCTTCCAATCCTTTACAAGATATGGTCGGATTCATTTCTTGACGCTCGATGTGATCTTTCACTTCTTGAACATTTTTCTTCTCGATATGTCCTTCTATCTTGATAGTTTGAGGACTGGTAATTCCGACCAGTGAATTACAAGATATGGCTGGATTCATTTCTTCTTTCTTGATGTGATATTTCACTTCTTGCACCTTTTTCTTCTTGATATGTCCTTCTATATTGAGAGTTTGAGGAGTGGTCATTCTTGTCAATAGTTTACAAGATATGTTCTGATTCATTTCTTCTTTCTCTGGGGTCAGGTCCTGGCATATATCCTCTTCTTTTGATGTTTCTTGATCCTTTTCTTCCTCCTCTTCATACTCTATGTAAAATAATTTCTTCTCAGCACACTTATGACCTTTAGTGCATTTGCTGTCACAATTGTAACAAAGCCCTTTTTCTCTTTTTTCTTCCAATTGTTGTGGTGTAACCCTTGTAGGTTGTGGAAGGCTAGGAGAAACAACACATCCATCTTTAAAGTTGTGAGGGTTAGACTTCCTTGTTTCCATAATTTTACTTTCAAATATGTCACAAAGCCCTTTTACTCTTTCCAAATGTTGTGGTGTTGCTCTAAAGAAGGTGTTGCTCTTTGTATCCTCATAATGTGCTATCATTTCCTCTGTGAGAATTGACCACGTAACAAGTTGTTTACGAGAACAAAGCCCTTTATACCATAAAAATTGATCCGGTTCTAAATATTAAGATGCAATACATACCTTTTTTAACAGTGGTACACCATGTAGATCAAAATATTTCTCCATCTGAAGTATCCAATTTACCGGATCCTTGCCATCAAACTTCCTCATCTTGCTTTTTCTTGATTTTAGGACCTCGATCTTGAAACGACTGTAACTCTGTACTTGCAGATATTTAAGTTCTGAAATTTCTACCTGTAGTAGCCCTCTATGTTCTCTTTCCAATGCCACAATTCTAATCCAAATTGGATTCTCCAAAAAGGAGTTATGCACAATCTCCCAAGATGACCTGATTATAGACCTTTCCAGAAGAGCGAACTTGTATTAAGTGACACGTGTCAATTTTTCAACCTTTGGCTCTAAAAAAGATATACAAGAAACTACAGTTCATCCTCTTTCTGTATCGTCTTACTAAATTTCAATCCGATCCCTAGAGAGAAAGGTATGACGATTTTCCCCAGGTCACCTGTTTTGAATGTAATTCAGGAGTCTGCAAAAAAGACCAACTTCATTAGATCATATCTCCGCAAATATCGCGCAAAAAGCTATGAAATTTGGACCCATGGTTCAGCGCTATTTCTTCTCAAATGGGTTTTTTTTTGTGACTTATTAAACATCACAGAAAAAAAGTTATAGCAAAAATGCAATGATGACCTGTTTGGAGCAGCGAAACCCTAGAATCCAAAGCTCTAATACCAAATGTTATGAAACCAGCTCAAGAAAAGATAGAAAAGATAGGTCAACGCCTTAGAATTCAGCCTCTTCGAGGGGGCAACCTCCTTTACATTACATAAATGAACAATTCTTCGATGATACAAATGAAAAGACCTCCTTTCTATATATAGGAGTCTAAGGGGTCATAACATAATCAGTGCCGACATAACAATAATAATGTAAGGGCACAATAATAACAATAGTGGGCTTCTATGGGGCACATTAGTAACAATATGGGCACTACATGGGTACATCAATATAATAAGTGGGTTGTACTAATAACAATAAGGGGTTACACTAGTAGTATAGGGGCCTAACATAGACACTCCTAGACCAATTTCCCACCTTCAGGAGTCGAATTCCTTGGTGGAGGAACTGACTCCAATATTCTCTTAACCAACAAGTGAGAGTGAGAAGGTGCAACTCAAACACCTCATGAAGAGTTTTTTTAGGAGTTTGCTTCTTTTATGAGGCCTAATAAACATCAAAAACAACCTATGATATGCATTTATTCATGCCTACATCACCTAGCCTCATAACTTGTGCCATTACAAAGAGAATCTTGACTTTGACCAAGTCTGACTAGAAACTAGAAATTTTACATAGTGAAATTTTACAATTAAAAACACAGAAAATGCAGAAGCGCAACGCCAACTTTGAGATAATTTTCAGGTGCCTTCCAGGGGTCAAAATGAAAATCTGAGAGAACGGTCAACTATCCCTTCAAGTTTAATTTCGAGAATAGTTTGAATTTCAGAATTTAGAGGACGGGAAGACTTTCAAAAATCCATTCTACCAAGGTTACTCTAGAAGTGCAGCGCCCGTCAAAAAATGGTCTAGAGTGCTAATTTTTTGCCACTTTTTTGCCTTTTTCTCCCAAACTGAGCCACCTTTGCAAAATCTGGGAAAATGGGTTTTTATAGGATGCCAAGACCTTTCTAAAAATATAAACCTTTCCTCAAATGGATTCTTGAGGAAAAAGCGCAGCGCCAAGGTGTTGCGCTTCTAGAAAGGCCAAATTTATGAATTTAGACCAAAATTTGCTCAAAAACTCAAAATGCTCAGAATTAGCTCAAAATTGGAGGGAAGGTGTAAAAATTAGTTTTTTATAGCTTTATGGATACTTCAGCAAGCATATCCAAGTTTCCCTCATCCTTTTGCTCTTTTTTGGTGTCCTTGAGCTAGTTTTTGAGTTGTTTCACTTTGACATTGGCGATCATATTTTGAGCTTGATAGTGATGCGCCATGTGTCTGAGCATTTGATTATCTCTGTTTTCCTTCTCCAGGAGCTTTTCCAAGTGTTCATTCACCCTGTTGAGCCAATATTCTTTGTCTTGATGTACCTCAAGGGCAATCCTCTCTTCTAGGTCAAGGTCTTCATTGAGCAATATTTGTTTTTGTTCCTCTTGAAAAGCTTCCTTGAGACCTCTGGTTCTTGGAATTTTCCTTTTCCCTTTCACCTATGATGCTTCACGCTCACTTGATGTCATGACCTCCTTACCTTTTCCAATTTGTAGCATTAACTTAGTTTTTTGCTTTTCTAGGATCAACTCTTTTGCTTTGAGTTGACTATTTTCCTATTCAAGGAATGATATAATGTACTTTGCTCTTTCCATATTTATTTCCAGCTCCTTGATTTGGTAGTCCTTGTCCCTGATATTCTGCCTCATAATTGAAGTCTCATCTTGCTCTTCTAAATCAATAATCTTTAATTCATGCTCAATTGTCTTCTTATCCTTTGTTGTTGATTCTTGCTTTGTCGATGAAGAAGGCTTCGCCCCTTTCTCTTCCTGAGAAGAAAACACAAGCCTTTGCCCTTTCTTATACACTTTAGTCACCTCAGGTTTGGGTAATTGAGTCTTCTCCACTGTTTTGCTAGAGGACCCCACCTCCATTTGAATGAAAAATAAACTGTGAGGTATGAATGAAAATGAAGTGATGTGAAGGTGGATTTTCACAAAATGCTAGAGGAGGTTTGAAAAAGGTGGATAGGAACTTTGGAAGATGATGAAAATAAGTGAAGAAACAATGGAAGAGTGATCTGTTTGTAGGTGGAAACAAGAGGGTTTATGATGAAACTTGCCAAAAAACCTCTAGGAATGAACTAGGGTTTTGCTTTATGAGTGTTTAAACTTTGTTTTGAGGTGGGTAAAATGGTCAAAATGGCTCATTAAACATGTATGCAGGTGTAGGATATCATTTTACATGTTTTAGAAACCAAAAATAAAGATGGCCATTTTCACCCTATCATTTCCCATGCAAATTTCACTACAAACCCTAACTTGAAGAATCATTGACATGAGATGAATTTGGAAAAGCAAAAGAGGGATAATGATGGTGTACTTACTTGTTCCTTGGCTTATAAGTCAATAAAATCAAGCTTTCAAGTGAAAAATTGAGATTTGGGAGAGTTTTGAAGGATTTCTGGGCACTCTGTCCTGCGCGCAACGCAGTGTTCCTACGTGCAATGCTAAAGTGCAGCACAGTTCACAAAAGCACAACGCCATCTTTCAAACCACTTTTGGAGGCCTTAAGCTGCTCCAAATTGAAATCTTGATAGCTATTTGGAAAGCTCTTGAAGTCAGCTATAAGATGGACACATCAAGCATGTGATTTGGACACTCCATGAGGGAGACAAACTTATTTTTCCAAGGTCACTCCAAAAAATCAGGGTTTCTCTGAAAAAAAGAGAATCTCCAACTTACAGAGCACTTTTGGATGCCTTTCACTAATCCAAATCATGATATGAAGGTACCATTGGAAAGCTTAGGATATCTACTACACAATATAGTCCTTAATAATGGCTAACACCTGCTCCAAACCCCTAAAACACTGTCTTGAAGTCAAGCTTTCCAGAAGTGCATTAACTCTCCCATAGCAAGTGTATTTTGGGAATTTATTTTAAATCATAACACCTGTGCATAAACTGAAGGAGGTTTTTGTTTCTTTGAATATGGTGGACAAAAACCTCTTTCACTTATGTAAAAGTATGCTCCATTTTTCCAGAAACATATTTTGAAGCAAACATGTCCCTATGAGAAATGATGAGGCGAGGTAGTGTACTGCAACATTGTCTTATTTGAAATAAAACATTACCTTTACCTTTATTTTTCTTTCCCTAAGCTGTTAACTCCCTTTACCCACTGAATTACATTATGGGCATGTTTTGTTTTGACATATGGTATCATGAAGACACATGGAGTGAAACCCTAGACCATGACCTAAAATGAGGAATTTAACCATTTCATGACCCAAGACATTTAAATGAAGATATGATACCTTGAAGAAGACAATGACCATGATGAGTGATGAAGACCATGAGTAAGTGAAGGGAGCAATAGTGACCTAAACACGATAACCAGTGACCAAATTTTTATTTGAAGACTCATTGAAATGACAAAAAATTAACTTGACACCCTAACAACACCTTGTAAGAGCGTATTTGATCACTGGTGATAGGATGAATTGACTGACACTAACATGAAGCATGGAAGGTTTTGCAGGAACTCCACAATGGACTAGATAGTGGACATTTTGGAGGAGATACTACCACACATAACATCCTACGTGTTGGGTGCTATTGGCCAGCTTTGTTCACAGATTCCCATGAATACGTGAGGAAATGAAAAATATGTGAAACTGCTACTGGAAGACAATGGAAATATGCATTACCTCTGCAACAAGTCAACATTGAAAAACCTTTTGAACAATGGGGATTAGATATCATAGGTGAGATTGTTCCTCATTCTTCAAAACAACATAAGTATATCCTTACAGCTACAGACTATTTTACTAAGTGGGTGGAATCAATTCCACTAAAGGTAGCCAATTATGATGTTATCATTGAATTCATTGATCAATTCATTATTACTAGATTTAGCTTACCAACTGCACTTATGTTTGATAATGCATCTTACTTTTCAAGAAATAATATGACTAAATTTGCTCTTAAGAGGGATTTTAAACTTAAGTACTCTGCTAACTACTACCCTTAAGGAAATGCTTTAGCAGAATCAACCAACAAGAACCTCATAAGAATTATTAAAAGAACTATTGATCAAAGCCAAAAGAATTCGCATAAATCTTTGACATTTGTTCTCTGGGAAAATCGAATAACTCAGAAGTCCTCAATAGGCACTTCTCCATTCAATCTAGTATATGGGAAAGAGGTTGTCATCCCTTCAAAAATAACTCTTCCCTCATTATCCATAGTCCAATTCATCGAAGAGATGCCTTCTTCTTCATTACAACTAAGACAATCTCAAATTCTTAAACTAGAAGAATAAAGAGAGAAATCTAAGCTTACACATGCTCGCCATCAATAGCTAGTCAAATCTTCTTTTGATGCAAGTTTTGTTTCTACAAAATCTTTTCAAATTGGAGATCTCATCCTTAAATGGGACAAGGAACATGAGGAAAAAAGAAAGCATACTAAATTCCATAAAATGTGGCTTGGACCATCTCAAATTGCTGAACAAGTAGGCCCATCAACATTCATATTACAAGATTTATCAGGAAAGAGAGATTCTCTTCATGTCAATGGGCTTATTTTGAAAAAAACATTTTCTTAGAAGATTACATATTCTATTATAACATTATTACATCTCTTGAAACATTTATGATCTTTCGCTTTGAAAGTGGTAATTCTTAATGAAATGATCGCAACATTGAAAATTAGCTAAGTATCATAAAACTTTGAAATTTTATTTTCCATTGAAGTTGTAAATTCTTTGAAAACCTAAGCTTTATAAAATCATTTTACTCTATTATCAGACAAGAAGGGTTATCTTTAAAAAAATAAAGATTATTCACAGCTAAGCATCCCCAACTCTAAAATTGTCATCCAAAACTCTTAAGGAGTCAATGATTCTCTCCATCCATTAACTTTACTATTTTTAGAGTGTAATTCAAAAATATAATAACCTTAAAAGATAAGGGGTCTCATCATGAGCCTGCTTACCATGTTCATAGGGAAATAATAGACTGACATTACCAACATTGAATACCAAACCAAGGTAATGGCTTATGATTATTTTAATCTTAAGACAAGGGGTCTCATCACGAGCCAACTTGTTCAGTTCAATTACAACCAGTGAATGGCATTGTCACTTTCTGGTCACCAAACCAGGACAATGGCTTTTAGGTAATAAAAAATGATTTAAAAGAAAAATAAATAAATAAAAAAGAAAAATGAAATATCTATCTATCTATCTATCTATCTATATATATATATATATATATATATATATATATATATATATATATATATATATATATATATATATATATATATATATATATATATACTTTTGAAATTATCTCTAAAGACTGCACTCTTAAATGGATGGGATTCTGAATCATTGATGGTTAAAAGGTAACCCTATCGAGGCTATGAACGCTTGTTGGCAGCAGTGGCTCTACCTATGACAAATGAGTATATTAAAAATGCTAAGTTGTAAAAATCCCCCTACTTTATCTTTACAACTAATTAAATACTGGTATAGACAATGATATTTTAATATATAAGAGGATATAAAAAGAATTATGATAGAGTTTTTATGTTCAGAGTAATGTTACTTATCTAAATATTATGAAAACACTTTTCCTTTCTTAAATTATTTTTACTTAGGAAAGTTTTAGAAATTTCATTATTATAAATCAGAGATAAATGGTTCTTCCAGTGAATCACCAATTGTTGTGCTATGCAACAACCCCCCATTTATTTATACATAGATCTCTAAGGAAATTATATCATAAATAAATGGGGACCCTTAAAATTTGAAAAACATAAGAAAATAACATAGTTTAGGTTCAAGAAAAACCGATTGGACATTCTAGAATAAAGCATGCCTTAAAGAAAATCTCGACGATATCGCATATCACAAAGTCTTAAAGAAACAACACTTTGTTTTTACCCTTTTCGAAACTTGTGATGCGATAATGTATAAACCCCAAGAACCCGCCATGTCTATTCCTTAAAAGGCTTAAGTATTAACAAAATCAATTCACGGAAATACTTACTCAAATCGAAAACTTATAACGAAAATGATATATGAAAAGGCGAAGAAGCACTCCATTTGCGAAATGTGATAAGCTAACTGGACCTGATAAAACAATGAACACAATATATAAACATATCACGTATAGCTAAATCGCAAATTATCAAAAGTCTCCCCGCTTGTTTCACTTCTGATTCCTCCCGATTGTGATAAATCTATTTCTTAAAAGACGTGCTTAAAGAAAATCATAAGACTAAATAAAACCCATTTCTCAAAAGCCGCACTTATTAATAACCCGTTGGGCCTGCTATAACGCCACATCATTTCTCGCGAATTCGCAACCACACAAAGCTTTTGTACATATCCATTCTCTATTACTCCCGAAACCTCTGATTGCAGTATTGTGATTATCACAATCGCACATCTCCCATACCCAATGAACTAATATAGTGATATCGTTATCACATAATGGCAGAGTACATCGAAATAAGTTTTATTTACCATTTGAAAAATATTTATGCGATGCGATATATTAATGGAAAATAAATAACCACACGAAGCCATGATTTCAGTTATTTAAAGAATTCTAACAATATTTATGATTTCAAAGACCAAGGTGATTTGATAGCCTATATAGATTGGTTCACATTTAAACTCTCCTTTTTGTCATGTCAAAGCCTTGTATGTTTGTATGATTTCCACATTTCATAGCTATTTCTCTTCATTTCTATGTGTTCTCAATTCACAAGTTTAGCCTAAGAAAGAACTATGTGACAAGATGACTAAGTCCGAAAAATAGAAGAAAACCATGGAGACCTCACAATCTTCTACTTCTGATGTAACATAAATTCCCCCATTGTTCTCAAACATGACATGCACAATCGGCAGCGGTACTTCCTCATGGGACACCATGTACCAGTTGCTAGAGAGCGAGGGTCCTAAGATAATTCAAAGAATATCAATAGTGGACCCTACTACCTCTTCTAAAGCCTCCCACTTTGAAGTTGCCAACTATTTTCTTCATAGAATTGTTGCTCGACCCAAGATTTTTCCTTACATCGATATGGTAAAATGGATAATTGAAAATATTAACATTACCGATCGGACATTCTAGAATTCAAGAAAAACAGTTATAGGGTCCTTCAGAGTAGAAGACTTGAAGAAAATGTATCATGTACCAGACCCACAGAAGGTGTATGAAAAATCCTTTCTTGAGAAATTTTCAAGTGAAAATGATGTGTCGTTAGACCCAATTAAACAATGGAGGTCCAATTCGAATAAACACAAGCATGAGAAATCGGGTATGTATTCTATATTGTCTCTCGCTACTCCCTTACTCTTATATCGCAGCTAAGATGTGTAAATTGTTTGGGAATGTCGATACAACTAATTTCTTTGTTTAGTGGGTTCCCCTAATTGATGTTGTAGTAAATTATTTTATAATGGATTGAGGCACTATCTTGTCTAATAATATTACTTCCCAAATCCTAAAGTTTAGACAACACTGGTATGTCACCTCTAGAACAGTCCCACCATTTTTCATGAGTGCCTACATTATGGATGCAGTCTGTTTCACTACCAGTTTCCCAATTATGTGATGGAAATGGACCATTCGAGATCCCACTCCCATCCATATATACCATAAAATCCTGTGGGAATCCAATTTCCACACCCATTTCTATAATATTTTCCAAGGAGTTATGCTACCCATCCACCAAGATGTTTTTGACAAAAGGGCCTCAAGATTGTCTGATGAGGCCAAAATTGATTTTTTACCAATAGGTAGGTGGTTTGGAGAAGAAATGTTTACTTATGTCTAAGTCTATGGAATCTTAGCACCTCCCCATGTTCTCCCATGGTATGTACCAAATAAATTGCTTGCTAGGGAGATTTCCTACCAAACTGTAGGGGATGGGTTAACCAAGACCCTAAAAGAATCTAAGAAGTCTCTTTGGCCTTCCTTTCCCCTCCAATGCGGTGTTTATTCATTACACGATTTCAAGCATGCTGCGCTTGAAATCGATCATATTATATGTTTAAAACTTGCCACCATTCCTGGTAGACAGTTTGACCCTAATAAAGTTTCTCAAAACTTCACTACTCAAGTGAAAATTATATAGTTCAACCATGAGGATGATTCTTATGATGACCTATATGAGTTTTTTGAGCTATTTTCAAAAGTGAAACATTTTCTACTTTACGACTGGATCCACAAAGGCTAGCTAAATTCCACCAATATAGGAGGAAAAGGCTACAAAATGTCCCTTTGGATCTATTAAAGATCCCTTAGCCAATTGTTCAAGAGGAGCAGAGTTCATACCAAGAATCAGAAAATGGCTTGAAAAATAGTTCTGAGCTCATTTCATAGAAGAAATCGGAACAAGGTTCCGATCAAACTTCAGGGAAGAAATTGGCACAATGCTCAGAACATAGTTCAGAGCATGATTCAGAACAGGGCTCAGAGCACTACTCAAAGAAAAATTCAAAGAAGAGCCCAGATAAAATCCTAGAGAAGAGTCCAGAAAGGGACACTAAAAAGAAAACAAAAAAAGCTTCTAAGGAAATAAAAGTGGAAGATTTATCCATATAATTACACACAAATGAATCTCCTTTCAAAAATCAGCTGGATGAGGCATGGAAACAATTTGACCAACATCTTAGAGGACAACAAGGGGAAAAAGATGTTGAAATTGAAACAACGTTCAACACACCCCAAAACACTGGATAGAGATCGCTTACTGAAAGGGCTACCAACAAAGCTATCACTACAGAGGAAGTCAAGATCATCCAAGCCTTCACTTCATCTAAAATTTTTCTCAAGGTAGAAGAAATCCCTCCTATTTATGTCTTTTACAGTCCCAAGAATCGGTCTATGGTAAAAAGACAGAGGAAAAGGAGGAAAACATAATATTCATCAGCAATGATCCCGGACAATGAACCTATGAATGTAGTTTGGAAGGATACCCCCATGCATCCTTTAGAAAAATTGACAAAAATATCACAATTTACAGGTGATTATGCATCTGCTACTATTGACAAGGCAGTTGAAGTCAAAAAACTGGTAAGGGAGAAAGAAGAGAGAATACAGTAGCTAGAGCAGTAGTTGGCAGAAGAGATACATAATTTTGATCATCAAATGAAGAGTCAATTGTTCCAATTATATTAGAGCTTTGACCAATTGAAGCTCTAGTATCAAGAAAAAACAAGTGTTAAGGATATCCAGATATAGCAGTTACAGTTTTCACTGGACCAGTTGAAGGATAATCCTAAGGTTGAGGATTTTATAAAGGAATCATTAGAGCTCAACTCTTTATTATCAAGGCAACAAGAAACATTTTGTCAAAAGTTGTCTATCATCAATCCAATGTGCAAGACAAGTGATTCACTCATGAATCAAGCATCCGATCTAAGGGTGACTTTTAATGAGGTTGATGATCAGATCACGAGATATATAACATAGTGGGATACTCCAGAGGGCAGAACAATAGGTCTTCCCACTATAGAGGAATCTCATAAAGAAATCCTCTTTACTGATTGGGACATTCCAATGATGTAAGTAGGAAGAGAAGTTTCTAGGGCGACTAATGCTACAAATAATATCATTGAAACCATCAATGATAATTTTCACTATACTAACTTGATACAAGATGTAGATAATTGTGTAGATCACAACTCATGTAATATACTAAAACTAGAGTCAAGAATCTACTTCTACTCTTTACAGCGGAAGCACATAAAGATCAAGAAAAACAAAATCGACAAGAGGAAGAACATCAATGGCACATAACACAATATTTTCTCCTGGGAAAAGCCACACTTTAAAACCCCACTATCTGTATTGCATTAAATCAGAAATCCAAGATGATAATACAATGCTTGTTCTCACAAGAACAATCCCAGCACTTAGTAAAATCAATCTCCAACACACAAGAAAACTGAAGCCAAATCCAATCCTCTTCTCTGCTCTCCAAGCCTTACATTTCCTTGCACCACTCCTATGGTTGATTAGCCCATCTTAAAGGGAAATCAGTGTATCGAAAATTGTGCAATCCTTTCAAGGTTCAATTCCTGATTGCATGCACCATCTGTACAACTCAGAAAATTATACAACAAATAGTACATTATCCCTGCACTCTAGTCTCAACTAGGTCTTTCTCAGAATCGACATGCATGAGTTTCTGATGAGGGAATCTTCAGTTAACTGTAGTAGAACTATTTAATGCATTAGTGCACCAACTGACTATTAACTCACTATTAGTTCCTCAAACAGTTTGGAACTAATTTAACTGGACTTAACTTAGTAAACTGAGTTAACTAATTACAACTCATACTTAACTCATCCTAGACCCCTATAATATAGGGAGAACATATACATGACTTTATAAAGACTTCCAACTTGAAATTCCTAAGTTAAATAAGTCAACTCACTCTAGTTAACTATTACAAGTTGCTATGAGAATAAAATTTGATTTTAATTCTCAGTTTAATTCAAGGACAAATTAAAATGGAATTTCTGGATTCTATTTTTATCATTTCTTGTTGCTATTTTCAACACTCCCTCTCAACAAGAAAGGAATTCAACTCGATCCTGATCCTGAACCTTTGGAATGTTTTGCATGCAACACTTCTCTCTACTGTTGTTGCTCCTACAACTCCAAAAACAAAAAACATCCAACCTAAATGAGAATGATGCCTTGGTCATCAAATTCTCTAACTGTTATTGCCTCTGTCGAATGAAAACTATGCACTTCTGTTGACTCTGCCTTTTCTACATTATTGCTAACCCTTTTCTAGGCTCTTCAATATCTATCTTCTCTAGCCTTTGTCACTTTGATCTCTGACTGCATCAATCCCACTGATTCCTCCTGCTACTATGTATTTTGGGCTCTTGTAGCAAGGGACGATCCATGAGATAAAACCTCTCAATGGACCTTGCCCAATTTTAGTTCTCTTGGGACTATCACTTCACATCACCTCGAATCACACCTGGAGGTATGGCTGCATGTGATCCCTCTGCCTGCTTGGCTCAAAATTTACCCCTACTAGAGGTCTCTACATGAGTGGATGCCTCAACTCGGTCTACTCTCAGCTTCTCCAATTGTGGATGCTCCACAATTGTCTGAGACTACTTCTTCTCTACTTGAGTGGATCTCTCCACTCAGTCTCCTCTCAACTTCTCCAATTGTGGCTACTCCACAACTTCCAGAAGCTGCTCCAGAGGCTTCTTTTGGGGCTGCATGTTGAGGGGTAATTTACTCTCCCTCTCAACCACAAAGTCTTTAACCTTTGCCTTGCTCCTCAAGGCTTTGCATGCATCCTGAAACTCAAGAGAATACAGGTTCTTGACCTGTGCACTGATCTGTTTCACCTATCCCATGGTGATGTGTCTAAGGAAAACCTTTCCCTTACTAAAAACCACATCATAGCCATGGTATTCCAATACCGCAACTAAAACAAGATTCTTCTTTAGTCCTGGAACATACATCACATTTGTGATCCTGAGAGGGGAGCCAAACTCCCTCTGAAAGGTAACCGTACCGATCCTGGTAGCTCTATACCTCTCGTCATCTCCAAACTCTATGCTCTGCTTGAGGTCTTTCTCCTCAAAATCACTAAAGAGATCTCTATTCCTCGTCATATGGAATGAGGCACCGCTGTCAAGATACCACATGCCTCCCATGGTACTGTCAGCCATGCATGCAATGAGATTGAAATCAAGTTCGAATTTTGAAACTAGAGCTTCACATGCTTCCATTATTGTCGGCTCCTTCTTGCTTTCTTTCTTCTGTGGGTAGTTCTTGGCATAGTTTTTGTGCTCGTGACAGTGAAAACACTTGACTTTCATCAAGTGCATATTCTTTCCACCCTCCTCACCTTGGTACTTCTTTCCCTTGGCCTTCTTTGCCTTACTCACTAAGACAAAATCCTCTTCCACCTCCTTGGAAGAGGTCCCATCTCTGGTGCTCCTCCTGATTTCCTCCTACATCAAATCTGACCACAATCGTTCCCAATCTGGCAGCTTTTCCTGACCATTTACAGAGTCATGATAACTATTCCAACTCTTTGGGAGTAATAGAAGAGAAAGACTCACCATATCATCCTCGATAACCATGATTCCAACACTTCTACGTTCATCACGACATTGAGTGAACTTGGTCAAGTAATTTGGAATTTAGTTTCCCACCTCCATCTTCATTTTTCAAAGTTTATCTTTTAGTGCCAACTTCCTTTGGTCACTGTTGTTCTAGAAAAGATCCTTCAATGCTTTCCACATAGCATGCGGAGTTTCCTTCCCATGGAGACTCGAGACAATGTGGTCTCGAACTCCCTCAAGGATTATCTGCCTCGCCCTTGCCACACACTTCTTCCATTCGGCCAGATTCTAAGCATCTAATGTTGGTGGCTTAGGAATATCCTGATCAATGAATTCCTTCAAGCCATTGTCTTCCAACACGGCCTCCACCTTGTCCTTCTAGGATATATAATTTGAGCTGCCATCCAAGGCATACGCGAGCCGAAAATCGTAGAACATCATCTGTCGATCCTGAAGTATGTATTGAAAATTTGAATTTCACCTGTAACTCTAAACTCAAAACTTCGAAATCTCCTCTAGTGTATATTTTTCTCAGCTCTGATACCATGTAAAAAATCTTTTATATTCACAATCTCATGTAATCCACTAAAACAACAGACAAGAATCTACTTCTACTCTTTATAGCGGAAGCACATAAAGATAGAGAAAAATAATAATTAACAAGAGGAAGAAATTCAATGACACATAACACAATAATTTTTACCCGGGAAAGCCACAGCGAAAAACCCCACTATCTGTATAGCATTAAATTAGAAATCGAAGACGATAATACAATTTTTTTTTCTCACAAGAACAATCCCAAGACTCAGTAAAATCAATCTCCAACTCACAAGAAAACTCAAGCCAAATCCAAGCCTCTTCTCTGCTCTCCAAGCCTTCTATTTCCTTGCTCAATTCCTGTGGCTAATTAGCCCATCTTAAAGGGAAATAAGTGCATCCAAAACTACACAATCCCTTCAAGGTTTAATCCCTGATTGCATGCACCATCTATCCAACTCAGAAAATTATACAACAAATAATACATTGTCCCTGCACTCTAGTCTAAACTAGGTCTTTCTCAGAATCGACATGCATCTGTTTCTAATGAGGGAAACTTCAATTAACTAGAGTAGCACTAGTTAATGCATTAGTGCACCAAATGACTATTAACTCACTATTAGTTCCTCAAACAGTTTGGAACTAATTTAACTGGAGTTAACTCAGTAAACTGAGTTAACTAATTATAACTCATACTTAACTCATCCTGGACCCCTATAATATAGGGAGAAGATATACATGACTTCAGAAAAACTTCCAACTCAAAATTCCTAAGTTAACTAAGTCAACTCACTCTAGTTAACTATTACAAGTTTCTCTAAGAATAAAATTCGATTTTAATTCAAGGACAAATTAAACTGGAATTTCTCGATTCTATTTTTATCATTTCTTGTTTCTATTTTCAACACAAGAATGCCCACCTCGGAGTCTTCCTGACATCAGAGTCCTGCAAACACAATTGCAAGAAGCTTCAAAAGCAAGGGAAGAGGCAATTAAATAGCTGACCAAAATAAACTCGAGAGTATATTGGAGATATCTGGTGAAGCCACACAATCAGTGGCTAATGGTTTGCTACCTCGCTGACTCATCCACACACATGCTTCCTACTCTTTTAGATGTAGTGTATATAGGACATCTACGCATGAGGGCGGGTCAGCCTCCTAAAGTCAAGTCAATGATGGATATCTACGAGCTCAGACAACGAATGAAAGAGTAGACATCATTGCATTCTGAAGCTCGTCATTACAACAATTTCTATTTTTGTATTTCTGTCACTTATTTTAAGGAGAGTTGTTTAAACCTCCCCAAAAATTTCATGTAATATATATTTTTGTACTTTGCTTTTATTACATAAACTCTTTCATGTCTATGAAGAAAGAGTCCCCAATTTTATCTAGAAATTCTTTAAAATCTTGCACTTTTGTACTTTTAAAGTTTCTCTTAGTAGAATGATTGGATCAGAGTCATGAGGTTTTGTCAAGAAAGCTTTAGAAGCTTGCACTTTTGTACCTTTTGAAATCATCTTAATGAAAAAAACTGGACTGGAGCTATTTACTTCATGAGCAGATTCATATACATCAGTTACTTCTATCATTGTATATTGATTTGTTTATGAATTGATAGCCATTTCTCTTTGTATTGTTTGTTAGATGTATCTCTTTTTATTCAATTTTGTATCCATTCACTTCTGAAAATGCTTAAACTGTTATCCTTAATACATAGATGAGAAAACATTTAAACGATATTTGACGGGATATATGTTTCATCAATTATTTTGATTGACTATTTAATCAAAATAATTATTTTAAAATATTTTCATTTCTGGTAGTGTTTGATTGATCTTCATTATCTTACACTAAAAGATAATCATTGTAGATTGCATAAACATAAGTAAATCCCGGGTAATAAATAGATAGGTTAAATATACATGTATTCTAGTTGAAAACCACACCATATATCACTTAGTTTTGGTCATCAACACCCTATCCATCCTATCACATTTTTATTGGGAAACTGGTCCCATTAAATCTAGTCGGAGCCACTAATCCAAATGGATAAGGGACAGTATTCAAGTCCCCGACCAGGTGTTTTTCCCCCATGTTGTTCTAGCTATTTTCGAGGCATCAACAAAAGGATATGTAATTTTTTCATTTTTCCTTCATTCTTCCATCAAAACCTTTCAATCTATGCTTTTATTTTCATATCTAAACGTTGGCACTTTGATTAGGCCTATGTAAGAGAAGGCCTTATTTTTTAATTAGGGATTTGTGACCCATCAACAACCACCTATACAACAAACCTCTAGATCTAACCATTGTGCTTCATAGGTTGTTGTCTAGTGATAGTGAACAACAAAAAGCCTTGAAACATTGAGGGAGTCCCCTATGGTTTGAGGGCTAGATTGAACCTAAAGATGCAGTTTCGCAGCTAATAACTACCTTTGAGAAACATTACAATTGTATGTTTGCAGACATTAAAATATCAGGGATGAAGAGCAGAGTAGTGGAATACAGTTCACATGACTCCAATTACCGGCCTGATGTGAAATCTACAGAATGGAAAAGTGGCATGGCTATGTGGCATGTTTTCAGGTACAAAATGTATGAGAATGAAAATCAAGTTTTGATAAGTGTGGTTAAATTTAGTAGAGCTTTGGAGATCAGGACATTATAGTAGTTGCTTCCTTCTATCTTAGTGAGGACCATGGATAGTAAAGGGGGTATGTTTACAAGTTGTTTTAATGTTTGATTAATTGCATGGTATGAGTATGTTTCTGTAAGATTACATGAAGGAATGATCTTGTTTTAAGACAACTGTACCAACACATTATCTATTGAGATAGTCGATATGCACTTGAGTGCAAGTGGGTGCTAGTTGTAGTATTATGACTAATGACTACGAGTTGATTATGACATGGTTTTTAATCTTGGGAAAGGCTGATTTCAAATTAATAGACACGATGTCCTTATCTTTGGAACATGTGACTAACATGTGTGAGCAGTTGCAGGGCAACATGCTTGGTATTAGCATGACAAGGTAACAGTTGATTTTTTTATATAACTAATAGCTAGGTGATGTGATAGCACATAATAAGACTCAATTGTAGCAAGGAAAAAGGTAAAAGAAAGGAATTGGGTGAGAATTCCTTTGGATATGTTTGGAAACCAAAATTACAAATGAATGAGTACTTTGCATGAATATAGGAAGTATTCTTAGCCTTGATTTTGTCTGACACTATGTGGATATGTGCTATATTCATGAACATGTATTTGATAGGCATAACAGTTGGTTTTCAGTTATGGTTGGATTCGTCAAGGAATTGGAATTCCTTCATAGATGATATGTGCAGGTGTTTGGTTGGAGGTCAACTTGCTTAGTACAACAAGGTAAGGTAGCTGGTATGTTGTTATGTTCATTTATGCACTAGAAGTTGTGTGTTTATGGCAGTATGATGCAGGGGATTTAATGGCAAAAGAAACTTCCATGAAATCTTGAAGAAGGCTCAGGTTGAGAGTTCCCTTTGGAGCATTAGGGACCCATGGGGTTGAATCATGGTGTGTGTTGAAAGTTTTGTGATTTCAGTGCTTTGTGAATTGTTTCCACTTGATTTATAGTTTTTTTTTATGTTTGGTGCATGGCCATACCACTTTGTTTATGGTGTCGTATTGCCATTGGTTTTTCATGGTTTTCTTCTTGTTTGTTTCTTTTTCTTTCCTTTTATGTTTTCAGGGCGTTGGGGATTGATTAGAGAAAGAGGAAAGTTAATGGAGCTTGGGGGGGGTTGAATGAAACCCAATAGGTAATGTAAGACTCAGATGAAGCCATGTGGATGTATAAGGGAAGCTGAAGGAAAGAATATGATAATCAGTTAGATTGGTTGGGTCCACTAGGGTAAATGGACAGTGACAGGAAAATCATGAGAAAGGCAACAAGAAAGGTAAAGTAGATAGATTTGAGGTGTCATATGCATTGGCTATATTGGGAACTGTTGCTCTCAATGTTGTGCATGTTGTGCATATTGTGCACGGATAAAGGGAGTTATCTTAACCTCAACCTTATGATATATGGTAATTATGTTGTGATCATGATTATGTTGATGTTTATATATGTATACATGTATATATGTATTTCATTGTCTAACAGGCTCATTAGGGATCATCCTTGTGGACAAATGATTTCTTATGCAGGTGAATGGCATGAAGAGGTTATTGGTATTATGAGAAATCAAGTGGGAAGAGTATCCCTAACAGATATATGAGGTCAATATCATGTGGATATGAATTGATATTATATGCTTATACTATGCCCATATTTATGTTATGGCAGGTAATTCTGAGGGATACTCAGTGGAATGAAAGTAGTTTGATTTGCGGCATGCTGGGACAAACATGGATAATGAAAAGAACCACAGACCGAAAAAATGGATTATGGATGCACACAGTAAGGCGTGGGAAATACAGAAGATGCAAGGTTTCCTAGTAGATATAGTGTGGTCTCCAGATGTGTGGTATCATTTCTATATACATGTTTTGCAGGTGGTGTTGTGTAAAAGTGGTGTTATGTGCATGTTGTACAGGTGGTTTTGTGTAAATGTTGTACATGTGGTGTTGTGTACATGTTGTGTAGGTGGTGTTGTGTACAAGTTGTATAGGTGGTGTTGTGTACATGTGGTGGTGTGTACATATTGTGCAGGTGGTGTCATGTACATGTTATACATGTGGTGTTGTGTACATGTTGTACATGTGGTGTTGTATACATGTTGTGCAAGTGGTGTTGTGTACATGTTGTACATGTGGTGTTGTGTACATGTGGTGTTATGTACAAGTTGTGCAGTGGTGTTGTGTACATGTGGTGTTGTGTACATGTTGTACATGTGGTTTTGCGTACATGTTGTACATGTGGTGCTATGTACATGTTGCGCATGTGGTGTTGTCTATATGTTGTACATGTGGTTTTGGGTAGAGGTTGTACATGTTGTGTTTTGTACATGTCGAATTTTTTTACATGTATTGTGTAGTCATTGTATCGTGACATGTGTACTAATTGTGTTATACATTAGGTGTAGGTGTATGTGTTGTGTTGTACATTGGGTGTAGGTGCATGTATTGTGTGGTACATTGTGTGTGGGTGTATGTGTTGTGATGTACATTGTGTATGTGTACATGGTTGAAGAGAAGAGAAGGTACTTGGTGCTTTCCAAGTTTGGAAACCAATCTGATATGTGTACGGGAAGGACAAGAACAAAGGTAGAAGCAAAGGATCGATTGAAAGATAAGTATTAGTATTTTATTTTAGTTTTAATTATGCATATGATCTATGATTTTGATTTATGATGGTTTCATGTGATCTATGATTCTGATTTATGATGGTTGAGCTAACCGGATGTGATATATTCATACATGATGATTTGATCGAAGAGCTAGTTTGAATTTTTGTGACAGGAAGTAAATAGAATTGTAGGTGTACCTTACTAATGAGCTACCAATGAGGTATGATTTGAATTTATTTCAATTCCTTTGAGTCTAAAGGAAATTATGTGATTGATACATGAAAGCATGGAAAAATCTAGGTTTGGGTGGTTGAAAATGCCCTGTTTGGATGGAGGGAATTGGATGCTAGAGAATTAGCAGCAAAAATAAGAAGGAATCAGAATAGGCAGTAGTATGTTGGTAAAGCATTCAAGAATAGGGTCATTGCGGGACAATGGTACCCAATAGTGTCTATTGATTTCCGTGAGCCTGATATGATTGGTATAATGGTTTTGAGGCAAAGATATACCTTGGTTTTTGGACCTTCCGATGGGGGGAACCTTGCCAAGGGATAGATCGCCTGAGGGACTGTGTAACAAAGAAGGGGATTCCAACAAAACTTGGAATGTGTGTGACTATAAAGAAGAGGGTGACTAGATTTCCCAAGGGACTGTGCAACAGAGAAGGGAAGGTCAGGGAATGAATTATTTTTGGTCATTAGAATTTCCAAATGGAATCAGAAACACATTGGGAGTGTGCCATGGAACAATGAGCCAGTAACTGTTCACTGAGAGGACAAGCAACAAAAGGATCGTAGCACTGGACATTGGATGTAGTTTTGAATTTGGCATTGGATTCTAGACTTCTTGGGAAGGAAGTGAATCCTTGTACTACTTTTGAGGGTGGAGGTGTGAACCTCTGGATTTCCTTGTTGTTGATGCATGCATCATATCTTTTCGAGCTAGATTTTAAATCTCCTTACACAGTATAATTATTTGTTGGTTGAAGGAAATGCGCATGAGTATATATGTGGTTGTTATTATAGGTATTGTAATGATTTATGTTATAAATCTCCAGTAAACGGTATGATTTTCATGTTTTCAACAATGTTCATTGTAAATACTGTAACGAGTTGGGTTATAAGGCTCCATTGGAAGTATGCTTTGTTTTCAGCAGTTTGCTTGTCATAGGTGTCATATAACACTGAGGACGGTGTTCCACCGAGGGGGAGGGGTTTGTAATAGCCCTTGGTTGCTTTTTCATGTAAAAAATATAATACCAAGGTCATGGGACATGTATTCCAACTTGAATGGTGGGGAAAACATCCTAGGGGGTTCACTTTCGGTTTATTTATGGCTAAGGAAATTAGAGAAGGCATTAGCGAAGGAAAAGAGGCAACAATTGGCATTTATTTATGAAAATAAATAAAACTAGGAAAAAAGGAAGGTGAAGAGACACAAATTTTCATGCAATAGAAATTAGAGGAAAACTCAAGGAAAATGAAGGAATAGAGGCCTCCATGATAAAAATACTTCTGAGGATCAGTTCACTCACAACTTTTTGAGTTGAGCTTTTCTCAATTTAGTTTTGGAGCTCTTATTTCTTCTCTCACACTCTTGCACACTTTAGAAATCTTGGATCATTCATGGAGCATGGTTGGAGAACTTTAGCATTCACTTAAATTGGAGAAAGAAGGCAAAGGAAATAAGGAAAGTGCAAGGTAACAATTGGATCAGTAGCTACAGCTGGATTGCTTTGCAGGTAATAGGTTGCATGTGTTATTTCATTCTTGATTTCTGGATGCATGGTATATGCATGTGATTTTATGGTTATGTGTTTTCATTGGCATGGAGATCTGCTTGAAGTGAAAGTGTTTTTGGCCTTTCCTTTCCATTTCCTAGATATCCATGGTGTTGTGGGCTTTTCCACTTGTTGTTTTTTAATTGGTGCTCATGTTCCTTATGGATGTGGGTTGGAACAAACGCTCTGGAATCCTTGTAACAACTTGGGGTGAGTTACTAGTCCTAGATCCTAGGTTGGGACAAAGGCTCTAGAGCCCTTGGTGGGTTGAGTTACTAGCCCCTAGAGCTAGGTTTAAAAAACACTTTATATCCCTTGAAGTTTGTGGGTTGAGTTACTAGTTCCTAGAGCCCTAGACAACTTTGGTAGAGACCAATCTGGTTGGTGTTCATGATGTTTAACTGTAGAGGTGGAATCATTGTGGTTGAGTTTTGTGTTTTGGCCTCTGGAATCCCTGGATGGTTTTGTTTTGGTTTATTCCATGAGATCCCACATTCATGCTTGGCATATGGCGTGGGGGTTATTGGCTGAAAGAGATATTTGGTTCAACCCAATCTATGGTTGAGTGGTACGTGGAAGTCCCTAACTTGGTTGGCATTTTCATATGTTAATATGATAAATTTTCCTATTGTGGTCTTTGAAAATTTGTAGTGATTATGTTGGTGACATTATGCCTCAATTGCCTTGGTTTTTATGATGGTTATTTTCTCGTTATATGATGTGCACCATTTATGGCTCTTGTCATGAATTGTTTAGTTATTGATTGGTTGATAAATGTATGGACTAATAAGTGTTGTTGCAACTATGTGGAGAGGGAATAGGGCCTTATTGGTGATTCTTAGATGACTCTCAGACACTTATGATCATATATGCATTCGTGACCTGTAGCTTACATGTTTTCCATGTATTTCAGATTTTAAATTTTTGTGACCATTTTCATTGTGCTGCAAATTAGTTTCCGGATTCAACGCATTCATTATATTTACCATCGACGTTTTGAACCAGCAACCATGGTTCATCTTCATGATGAAAAAAATATAAAAGATTGATCTACCCAGGTTATTAATAAATAAATAAAGGAGGTAAGGATAATAGTCGACCATAACCCTAAAATTACAAATTTCATTACTAATTAGAATCAAGGAATTATTAGGCGATTAAATTTAAAAACATACGAGTTTTTTTTATGATTAAAATAATTATTTAAATGATAATAATGAGATAATAAGAATTTAAGATATATAATTACAATAATAAGGAATGTGAGGGTTAGACATATTATATTGTATGATATTGATAAATTCAGTAGATAATGATGATAATGGAAATTATATATATATATAATTAGATTTATGGTATTTATAAAAAATTATTTGCTAATTAATTGATTCCAATATTATTAATTATATGATTTGATTTGATGCGGTTAAATATTGATAAACTAATGTGACATATTAAGAAAAATATATAAAGAGATAGATGATGTGACAAATTCAGGAATCTTCATGGTTGGGGAGAGGAGGTTTGGAAGAGATTGATTTGGATGTCAAGATGGGAATCCAATTCTCTCTTATGATCCATCCATCATCATGATAAAGGTTATTCAGGTGTTTGTTGATTTCTATGGATTCTCTGAACTTCCTATGGAGATAATGATCAATTTTAGCTAAGATACGGGTATTTTCAATATGAATTTGATGTTTAGTTTTATCGGAATGATCTGCCAATGCTGAGGTTTTGGACCTATTATGTTTGATGTCAATAGAATGTTCCTGGATTCTAGTGTTAATGGATCTGCCGGTTTCACCCACATATGGTTTACCATAGGAACATGGAATCAAATAGACACCTTTGTGGTCCTTAGGGTCAATGGTATCTTTTATATAATTAAGGGAGATTCGAATTGTTTTTAGAGGCTTGAAGGTTGTTAAAATGTTATTATTTTTTAGGATGTGATAGATTTTATCAGTGGTCCCCAAGATGTATGGGAGGTTATACTTTGGTCACCAAAGCTCTAAGAAACTCAGACAAGGATCACTTAGAAATGGAGAAAGAACACCTTTTAAAAGTATTTTTAAAAAATGGGTACAACAAACATCAAGCCATTAAAGCTATAAGCAATGCAAGCAAAACACATAGTGTTGGCTTATATGGGCTTGACCCAGTTTCAGAAGAGTTATTTAGCCAAACAAATCCCGCAACTACCAGCCTTTTTGGCAATAGCCCACGGAGCGCAGACTGAGGTCTCACCCAAGGTAGTAGGGAGGGTGTTGGAACCAGGTTTCCATAGCCTAGGGATGTCTAAGTGTTGTCTGGAGGTTTCGCGCAATGGTTTACAGTTCTGCGTTGCTCAATATTTACACAAATCCAGCTTGATTATATCTTTCTTATTAGTGCGCTTTTCTATTAGATGAAGTAGTTACAAATTACCAAGGTCTTTAAGCAAACATTTAACCAACACAACTGATTTGTGCATTAAAATGAACCCAGATTTACATTTATTTAAGCCATAAGCAAATTAAATTAAACAGATATTATGACAGCTCAGAAGAAACACAAAATTTTAGAAGAAACTTATCTTTATTTCCACTTTATCTTTAATACATCCAGATCCACCCTGCGCACTCAGCTACAGGGGTCCGCGCACACAATTGCGAACTTTCTAGGCCTCTGTGCACACAGCTACAGAGACTCTACTTACTACCCTTATCCCTCGACTCAGACTTACAGACGCTTTCAATCTATCTTCTTCAAGTACCCATTACATTTTATATTTTAGATTCCTTGTCAAAACTCTCCCCCTTCTACCCATAGAGCCTCACTTTATTTATACCGTTCCTTGGCTCGTGCCCCCTGTGCGGTCCAACCTTATTTACATTTCTTTACATTATTTTCAGGCGAACTACCCTCTAACTCAACCTATTATACTTTGCGCTCCGCACTTTTAGTGGATTTTTTATCCTGACTTTACCCAAAATGTTTGGCTTCGTGCCTCCTAACCATTGCTTGGGGCTTCCACTACCCAACAGTCCCCCAACACAATCATCGTGACTCGTCCCGAGTCACTGGGCTAGTGCAATAATCCTTTTGCGTAGGGCGGTTAGCATCCTCTGTGCCTCACTTGTTCCAATAGCAAATTCTTTTGTCATCCATTGCATAATTTCCACACGGGTGGCTGTCAACTCAGTCTCGGGTGGCGCTATCTCAATGGTGGCATACTCACTTTGCATCTAAGCTACCCTGCGCTTGATGGTGGTCGAAACTGCAAATGCCTCATCCAGCCACGGCTAGAGACGAGCTTTAATCACAGCTGCCTTCTGCCGGGCCGCGTCAACTTGGATCTTTAGGTCCTGGGCCTCTCGTATCTTAGCCAGGCGTTGTGTGATAACGACAATCGACACAGTTCCCTTGATCTTATCATAAGCTTCTTGAAGCTCCCAAGATTTGGTTTCCAAGCGTTGAAGGGTTGGGTCCTCTTGAAGGGTCATGAGTGTGACAATCGACTGTGTGAACAAGTCTGTACATTCCTTCATTGTTCTTGTAATCATTTCTTGGGCGACAGTGATGATGTTCTTGCACTGCTCCACGATCTCAGGGGGTGTCGTCAGCTGAGTCTACAATTTTAACTCTGCAATCTGCACACTAAGCTCCTGATGGATCCACACAGCCCCCTCCGTAGTGTTACGTAACCCGGTGGCCAACTTCTAAACTTGGGTCTCAATAGGGAGATCGGCCGTAATCTCCAATTCAGGGGCACTTGAGCAAGCTTCCTTGACAATCTGCTACATTTGGTGGTTCTGTGTGATAGCTTCATCTCGTTGGATACGTAGCTGTTCAAGATTTATTTTCTGTTCCTAAAGGATTTGTTCAGTACAACCTTCCTGGGCGCGGAGCTCTCTCCTGGCGCTGTCCTGGAGCTGTTGCAAGATTTTGTGTGGTAAAGTGACTATGATGATTCCTAGTCCTATAAGCCATCCCAACACAAATCTGTCCTCCATGTTGTCGATGATCAATGCGCCTTCTAGAATTGCAACAGCATAGGCAGCTTGGGTCTTCAGTAATGGTTTTGTATTTGCCATACCGGAACCCTTTGTAGCAGTACTTTCACTTGTGGGCATGACATGGATTCCTAACATCTGTAAAGGCGTATGAAGCTCCCCCAACACAATCTGTTGCTCAGACATAGCTTCATCAACTGCATCACTCGTGGCCTTCCAAATAGCATTTTCGATGTCATTCAGGTCACCCTCACTTAGGGTGGTCACCTTGCTATCTATCTTAGATGCCTTCACCTTCTTCTATGGCTTCGACTGCTTAGGTGTCACAGAGCACTTTAAAGGAGCCCCCGTAGTAGTGGATGGAGTATCTGTTGTGACCGGCTGGGTGGTTTCCTTCTGACTGCCTTTGTTCTTTGTCGATGTCTCCTCGCCAGGGTGGATCTTTCCTACTACTACGAGTGCCGCCTCCCGAGCTACTTTAACTTGCGTGGCCAATAGTGCATTCCGCTTTTTTTGTGTGGCACGCTTGGCTTCCTCCTTTTTTTTCTGAATAGCGGCCTCATCAAGTTCTTCCGTGAAGGGTCCGCGCCAGACCGCTAGCCAAGTATCCACAATCTAATCAATAACATCATTAATGGCAATAAACCGGAGTGATTTCCATGCCTAGGTCGGGTCCTTTCACGCCCTGATGTAAACATGATGCATGTCTACTTTAAATTCGGAAATGTGCTTCATGCTTTCATATATCTCGTCAATTAAGTGGGGTAACTTATTAATTTACTGCCGCACAATTGCGTCCTGGTAATATTTGGGCAATGCCTAAAACAATGGATTATTTGTGAATTGCTCATCACTCATCATGCTGTTGATGCTGGGGGGTTTTCTTGTAGAGCGGTAAGACATGGTGGCGTAACCCTGATTCTGATTATATATGATTCGACATTCCAAGTTGGCTGCCTGTCCCTGCGGTAGTTCATAAATGTGATTTTGACAGTTATTCCTCGGCCTTAATTTCCCACCGCTATCTTCGTAGTGCTTTAAATGGGTCATTATTTCATAAATAGTACTTGCGACGGTCGCTTTCCATCTTTCCTTCGTAGTAGCAAATCTCCAGGGATGCAGATGCAGTTTTTGTATGTATGTGATGATTCTGTCGTGCGACTTCACAACAACCTGGTTTATTATCCCACGCCCTCTTCCAACTACATGGGGTGCTAGGGTTGGGTCTCCGACGGATAGTCAAGTGGGCGAAACCCTAGTATGGGTCTTCCATTTCCTGACTAGCCCGGGTCGCGAGCACCCTATACGTTCCCTTGATCCTACTAATGAATTATGGTGCGCACATCCTTGTTCTTTTGGGTGCAATCATGACAACACTAGTGGGGTGAGTGCATGTAACAGGGTAGGTGAGCCAGCCACGTCAGTTTCCTTTGGTAATTCCTTTCTGTAATCCAGGTAGGCAACTTCTAACTACAATTCTGCAATTGCTTTGGCTAGCTTCCTACTTTGTGCGTGGAGTCGGGACCCAATTTCTTCTAACTTATCAAGTCGTATTTTCCCATGTAGAATGGTTGTCCAAATCTACTGAACTCTATCACAGACGTCATCACCGGTGGAGTGGGTTGCACCAGCAGTGGTTAGTTGAGCTGTAGAGAGATGGTCCCTCTCGGCGTTGTGACCCTTTGTTTCGCGCAGGTCTGAGTGGGTTGTCAGTCATCCAATGTGCATTCGTATCTTTCGCTCTACTGCTTTATGCCATTGTGGCTGCTACACACGTCCTCTAATCCAGACTTGAAACCATCGTCTATATCCCAACTTCTGCAGCTCCCCTCTAGGTGCACACAACTTGTCCTTCAGTACACTAGGTTGCTCCTGTATTACGCATAATGTACCGGGAGGGCCGAGCTACACTTCGATGGTCACACCATTCTCCTTTGGTCGAGGTCTTTCTTCTGTTGCTACATGCCATATCAATCGAGTCACCATATTGCATTTGAGTGTTGTAACTACCTGTAGTCAATTCTACCATCGCTCTGCCTCTTCCTCGTAATCCATAGTGCAGATACTATCTCGTTCCCACGAGGTTCTTCTATTATCGACGGACTGCATTTGATCTGAGCCTTGCATTGTTATCTGATAAATGCAATCTAGTTCGTCATCACTTCCTTTGTCACATATGGGTTCAGTATAACATTCCCCTTCCACTGGATCCAACGGAACTACTACCCATAGTGACTTCATTTCGAATGTCATGTTACGTCTTTTCAAATTAATGATCCCTTTCATGTTTGTGGCCCAATCAATTCCAAGCAGTGCAGGGTAAGGATTGTTGTCATCAACAATCTCTATCACCTCAAAATTAGTCTGGGTACTCACACCATTGATATCCACTGTCACTCCTTGCAATTGGCCCATTGGTAAGTGTTTCTAGGAAAACTAGTGTCTTGTCAAACGACTAACCCTCTAAGTTTGGCAGCTACCCTAGAAACAATAGTTTAAAGCAATTCATGATTTATTTTATGTATAATAGATAAGAGAAAGACAATGGAACCAACCTGGAACTTCTACTTAATCCCTTTGCTTTATCTCTCTCCCCCTTGACAGAGCTTGCAACTCCTCCCCGTACTTATCCCACTTGGAGAGTACCTGTAGAAACATAGTAGCAAAGAACCATCAAAGCATCTTGATCTATTATATCATAAACATTACAGAATCAGATATATAATGAACATACAATAGCATTCACAATTGATAACATTCACAATTGCACAATCATATGGAAGAAAACTTGAAGAAATTTATTAAATAGAAGGGAGAAATACAACCCAATTGTCTGATCCATCATCATCCTCCCAGCATCAATCCCTCTTCACCTCATGAAATAGCAAGATCACATCAAAGATACAATGCTCTTTCCTCAAATACAAACTATCAACACTTCCTTGCAATTCACAATATTCCCGCCTCTAGATCTCTTAGGTGAGGGATCCATTTATAGATGTGTGCAAGGGTGTGAGTCATCTTTGGGTTTTGATTAGTGTCATTCCACTTGTTACAATTGGTTCCACTTGGAGATTTCTTGGATCTCTTACTCATCCCTGGGCGAATTCAGAGAGGCAAGTGTCATAGGAGAAGTTTCTAGAAGATTCCATGAGCCTCCACTTAGCAAACTGTCTCGAACATTTGTCCATCCTTGCCCATCGCACCCTATAGAAGGCCTAATCAATATGCATTGCACCTGAGCAGTGTATCACTCAGTATGCATCACACCTGGCCAGTGTAGCAATCAGTATGGTTCAGTTTAGGCCATTTCTGGATGGTTTTTCAGGTGGAACGTTTGGGGAATGATGTAATCAGATGACCATGTTCTTTTAGGGTATGAAACAACTCTTTTTAGGTATTGATGAGCCCTAGTTTATTGACATATAAGTTTGGGGTTGAAGTGCCCAAATATGTCTATAACAGTTGCCCCCTAAAGCATGAAGTCATAAATCTTGATGTCAGGTGAAATGCTTTATCATGAGGATCCGAGGTTTCGAACTGGAAGGTGACCTGCATAAGTTACAATACAATACATCATCATCATATAATTTTCATGATCTAGCTGAGGTGGGCATTCCCATGCTCAAATTTATAAATTCATTTCGTGTACATAGATCAGATAGTCGTCTGTAGATGCAGACTAATGATTCTTCAAATGTAGAGTCATCATCCTAGGTTCGGATGACCATCTGTGCAGCATCTTTGTACATTTGATGTTTTTATATCCCTGAATATATATCGCAGCCCGGATGGATGAAACTAGATCCGAGGTCTTAAAATTCATTCAATATTTGCCCGATGTACAAGTCAATCCATGTGAAGAGATGTTCTGACGTCGAACATGGAAAGACATCGCCTGATTACCAGCCAATAATGTGAGCTGTTAACAAACGCGAGAGGAATCACCGATAATGATAATGACCCTCAAGGTACTACAGTACTATTCACATGGTGTGAATATATGATCCGATGTCAAACACCACGCAAAATATTTCGGTTGATGGCCATTGATGTCAACCTATCACCAGAAGTGAGAAAATTGCCATTGAGGCATGCAAGCTCCAACTGAAAGGGGTGTTTCTAAGTCAACTTCTTCGATAATGATCTGATGTCAACAAGAAGTGACTCATCGTAGGAGGGCCTTGATGTATCCCACATCTACGACACAAAATGAAGAAAATGATTTTCTGGAGGTGAAAACGATCTAACGACACAAGGTTCAGGAATGGCGGTCATGGAAAATGAAGGTTGAAGGTATTGCAGTGGATGAGGCATTAACTAGATTTTGGTTTCTCAACTGAATGACTTCTCTTGAACATGTTGGCGACACTGAGATGGATTGGTAGCGTTAACCCCAAAAAATTGATGGTGTGGAAGACCAATGGTGAGATGACCGGTGAACGGAATAACCTAACCCGAGTCAATAATGGTATGGAGTGAAAGTGTCATGTTCAAGAGCAACCTGCTACCATAAGTTCTTCAAGTTTTTCCCCTTTTTCCCTAGTCATTGCTGACTAGTACCTCTTTATTTTTCTCAAGCTTCAAGAGGATAACATATGCTTGTTCTATAATTTTCCCTTCGGGCAAACCTGTCGCTATGTTTTAACGAGTCTAGCGATAGTGAAACTCGTTCTTGTCTAGAATGGAAAAGTTTGTCGCTATTGTTTTAACGAGTTTAACGACAAGGATAACTCAATCCTTTTCATGTTTAGAGAGTTTGAAAAGGGATGAAAAGGAAACTCTGTCTTGTCTAGAATGGACAAGTTTGTCGCTATTGTTTTAACGAGTTTAACGACAAGGATAACTCGGTCCTTTTCATGTTTAGAGAGTTTGAAAAGGGACGAAAAGGAAACTCTAGAAGTTCTTTTTCATAAATTAATCCATTAGGTCCAAAAAGGGATAAAATAATACAAAAGGGATGACTTTTTCGATCACTTTAACGAGCCGAAAAAGACAAGCGCTCGAAATTTTTCATGAGATAATCCCTCAGGTCCAAAAAAGATTAAAATATACAAGAGGGATGGTGCTTCCAATCACTTTAACGAGCTGGAAAGGCCAATTTCTTGACAATCTTTTCATATTTAACGAGTCTGAAAAGGGTTTAAAGGAGACTCGGTTTTGAGGAACGAGTGGTGTCTAGGGTAGCAATTTGTTCCGGGTAAGCTTGGAACTTCTCAAAACATGGTGATTTCTGTGAAGAGGTTGGCTAATAAGACCACTCGTCGCAACTGTTCCTCAAAAAGGGTAAAAAACCAAGTGGAAGCGTATGATCGGCCAAAAGAATGGAGGTGATGAGAGGTACACAACCAAGGCTCAAAAGGCTAATAGAACGGCAATCACAAAGGGTATTTACTCGAAGGTGGGTTCATTTTTTAACAAGCTTGAACCCTAGGGGAATTATGCTCGGTGGGTTCATTTTTTGACAAGCTTGAACCATGGGGGAAATATTCTTGGTTTTAGTTTTAGTTTTACACAAGCTAGAAATTACAAAGCTAAAAAGCTAGAAAAGACAAAACTAAAAAGCTAAAAAACTAAAAATTGAAAATGAAAATTGAAAATGGGAAAAAAAAAGAGGTTTGCATGCCCCCAGCATGATGAAAAAGAAAGTCTCTAGTAGCCATATGGAAATTTCTGTGGTTAGGCAGGATAGTTTTGTCCTCAGAATAGACAAAACACTTCCTTGGCTTCATCCCCAAAATAGACAAAGGTGAATGATGTGTCAGACCAATCACATAACCTACAAGGAAACTTATCTTTTCAGCTGGGTTTGTCCGCAGAATAAACAAGGGTGCATGCCCCCTAAGCTTCGTTACATTCACCAGACTACTCATGGCAATCAGGTGGATGGAATGAAGGTTCAAGAGATGCCACTGATGTAAAAGGACCATTTAGGGATGATGATTGACTTGGAGCTATGCTTGAACTGGGAAATGAAAGCTGGTCAATGGTGACAATCTTGCCTTCATGTAGGAAACACATCACTTGGAAGAGTGTTGAAACAATAGCTTCCATGTTATAAACATAGTCACATTTAAGGAGTAGATTGTAATCTAACGGTCCTGGGACTACCTTCACGTTCAAATGAACGGTTTTCCTTCCCAAAGTGATCAATAACTTAGGAAGGATCCCTAAAGGTCGACTGGTTCCTTGGTTAAATCCTGACAGATTTTGCGTAACAGGCATAAGCGATGGCGAACCAAGAGCTTTCCAAGCAGTTGAGGAAAGGATACTCACCGATGCCCCTTCATCTAGAATAGTACCAGACATGATCATTTTATGAACTTGTACTATGATCTGGAAAGGTACATAAGAAGGAAGGCGGGATCTTGCTAGTCGATTCCAATCAAAGGAAGTGACTAGGCTACTTGGAGGGGGTACCAAATAAATGGGTGAATTAACCCCTTGAGATAGAAGAGTTGGGGGATTTTCTTCCTATTGTGAAGGAACGGGCTAGTTGCCCCCAAGTTCATCAAAATCTGAAGTAACAAAGAGAATTTGAATGGTATCATTCTCACTCTCTTCGGGAAGGGTATGATTTTCTGAAGGTAAAACTGGGTCAACTGTCACCTCGACCTATTGACTTTGGTTGGGTAAATACTCATGAGATTCCCTTTTAGAGAGAGTGGTTTCAACGGACGGTTGATTTAAGTCAGTTGGTCTTTCAACTAGTAAAGGACTTGGGGAGAGTTTCATGTAGCCAGATGGAAGTCGCTACGATGATGCAAGATGGTTATCCAACACTCTTTTGGCTTCATCCAGAAAAGGACAAAGGTGAAGGGTATGGCTCCCGTCACATAACTTACATGGAACTCTAACCTTTTTCATCTGTCCATGAACTTTACTAGCACTAGTTGAAGGCATGTTATCAACATGATCTCTAGAGGTTGATGGCATAGGATGTTGCGAATGGGGAGACCATTCTCTCAAGATCTGTGGAAAGCAAGGACAGTCTCGAGAAAAATAGTCACCCGCACAAATTACGCATGGAAATTTGGCTTTAGAAAGTCTAATGTGCGGATTTTCACCAGATGATGCATGGTTGACCCCTTGTTGAATTTGCTTCTTCTTCTTCTCCTTTCCTTTCTTCTTCTTATCAGCTACCTGGTTACTAGCATCACTACTTTCACCAAGCAAAGAGGAAGAAGGGGAAGGAGAAAAAATGAAGAAGAAGGCGAAGGGTCAACTTCCATATCAACTGGGGGCTGATTCGATTGCGGAGGAATCACGATATTTTGAACCACAGAGGTTGAGAACAACCATACTAGCAGTCCAATGGTAATTCCTGGAAGGGACAATGTAGCCATATACGGAGCACCAACATTTCCCCATGAAGAAAAAGGACTAGGATTCCCCTCAAAAGGGATTCCTTGATTGGTGGACTCCGAATTTATCTCCATATATCTCAACCTAGGATCAACTAAGGAACAAGGATGTTATTTAGAATTCAATTAATTTTAATGACACTTTGACACAACTTTTCTTTTTTAGTTTTTAAGAGTCGAGAAAAAGCTAAAGATGACTCTAGTCCCCTTCGATTTTTAATGAGCTTGAAGTGACAAGTGCTCAGATGGACCTTTTCTTTTAAAGAGTCGAAAAGGAACGAAAGTGACTACTCTGGAAAATCTAGACAGAGGGATTACCAAACCAATCGCAAAACTACAATATACACCTTGGTGATAAATTAAAGAGAAATTACCAAGGACTTATGTACGGCAGTCAATCTTCCCGAATGTTGTGTTCAGTGAATTGTGATCAATAAGGCGGCAGATTCAGCTTCCTATGGATAAAGGATATAAGCTTATTGTGGTCTCCCAATATATACGCGATGGTACGGGGAGCACAAGTCTGTGCTAGCACTTATCATATCAAGGAGGAGGAGTCACCCAACCTTCAATGAAAACGATAGTTACTAGTTTTTACGACACCGGAACATGTCTCTAGCCTAGACCTCTAGATGTGTTGCGTTAAGTTCCAAAGCATTGTTAGATTCATTGAAATTTATTTTAGAGCTGATATTGTTTAAATTTTTCCTTTCAATGGTTCATTGCGTGATTTTGATTTGAAATTCCTAAAATGAAATCTACAATGATAAACAATCGTTGTTTATTTTGAGCAATGAAAATCCTAGCTACTAGGGAAAGAAGACTACAATTCTTTCAAACAAAGAGCAAAGAGCACACACTAGTGCATTTTCCTAAATCATTTTTCGCACACAAACTAAATGCAAATGCAAATGCATGTATTTTTTTCGTTCTCCTTAATGTGAAAATGCCAAAAAGGAAAATTGAATGCAGCAAAGATCTGAAATATTTCTTTCAAAATGACATTTTCGACAATTTCTTCTTCAAAAGAGAAAGGAAGACTAAATGACACTTTTCAATTTTGAATAAAAAATTCTTTCAACACTTTGAATATCAACAAATAAAACCAAATGCATGAAGAAAAGTTCAATCAACTGTCAAAGGAAGGAAGAATCCACGACACTTCTCTTTTCGACACAAAACGACAATTACGACACTTTTTGTACCAAAGTGACAAATTGATTTAAACAACTTTTCGACAAAGGATTGTAAATGATGAACAAATATATAAAAACATTTACTAATACTAATCTAATGGAGGCTAATCTATATGATGCAAGTAGGCTTCTGTAAGGAGGCATTGTTCATAAGCAGCAAAACAACTAAACAAAACTGAAAACAAGGTAAAAAAACCCCCAATTTCTAGAATGGAAATAGGTTCAGTCAGTCATCGCATCTGGCCTTCACAGAAATAGAGATGCATCACACTTTACACACTTAGGAGGTGCAATGCATACTGGGTTACAGTGATAGACAGTGTGATGGGCCAGGGAGCGCAACTGAAGTGGGTTTTGGCTCATATGTGCAGCTATTTTCAGTGAGTTAAGCTGAGCTATGATGGACTGTAAAGAGCAAAGTACAGAGGAATGTCTTGAGAGATTACTGAGCTACCAAAAGGGCATCGAGATGTGCTTGAAAATCAAAAGTTTAATTCATAAACTAAACTAGAGATTGACTGAAGCAGCATTCATCTACTATGCAATTACAGAGCAAGAGAAGTTCAAAGGCTATCTGTCTGACTTTAGGCTCTGTCTATAGTTTATTAAACAAACAATAACAACAAACAAACATCTATTCGATCCCCAGCAGAGTTGCCAATTTGTTTCTAGAAAAACTAGTGTCTTGTCGAACGACTAACCCTCTAAGTTTGGCAACTACCCTAGAAACAATAGTTTAAAGCAATTCACGATTTCTTCTATGTATAATAGATAAGAGAAAGACAATGGAACCAACCTGGAAATTCCGCTTAATCCCTTTGCTTGATCTCTCTCCCCCTTCATAGAGCTTGCAACTCCTCCCCGTACTTATCTCGCTTGGAGAGTACCTATAGAAATACAGTAGCAAAGAACCATCAAAGCATCTTGATCTATTATATCATAAAAATTACAGAATCAGATATATAATGAACATACAATAGCATTCACAATTGCACAATCATATGGAAGAAAACTTGAAGAACTTTATTAAATAGAAGGGAGAATTACAACCTAATTGTATGATCCAGCATCATCCTCCCAGCATCAATCCCTCTTCACCTCATGAAATAGCAAGATCACACCAACAATACAATGCTCTTTCCTCAAATACAAACTATCATCACTTCCTTGCAATTCACAATATTCCCGCCTCTAGATCTCTTAGGTGAGGGATCCATTTATAGATGTGTGCAAGGGTGTGAGTCATCTTTGGGTTTTGATTAATGTCATTCCACTTGTTACAATTGGTTCCACTTGGAGATTTCTTGTATCTCTTACTAATCCCTGGGTGAATTCAGAGAGGCAAGTGTCATAGGAGACGTTTCTAGAAGATTCCATGAGCCTCCACTTAGAAAATTGTCTCGGACATTTGTCCATCCTCGCCCATCGCACCCTATAGAAGGCCTAATCAGTATGCATCGCACCTCAGTAGTGTATCACTCAGTATGCATCGCACCTGGCCAGTGTAGCAGTCAGTATGGTTCAGTTTATGCCATTTCTGGATGGTTTTTCAGGTGGAACTTTTGAGGAATGATGTAATCAGACGACCATGTTCTTTTAGGGTATGAAACAACTATTTTTAGGGATTGATGAGCCCTAGTTTATCGACCTATAAGTTTGGGGTTGAAGTGCCCAAATATGTCTATAACAGTAAGATCTTTTGTTGGTTGGCCATTCGTAATTGAATCGGGGACCATTGCAGTGCGGGCTTGCCCATACGCTCCCAGGTTTTTTTAGGTAATATGTTTGCATTCGAGCCTAAATCTAGGATAACTTGATCCATTTCATAGTCACCAATTTGCGCTGTCAGTCTCATCTCTTTCCAGATGCACATAACATGTCTTCCTATCTTCCAAACGACCAGGAGTTCACTAGATCTGGTGCACCTAGTGATCAGCTCTTGTAATCCTTGCATAGTGTTACGATCACACTACAACTTCATGCAATTTTCAAGAAAGGTAGTGATCATGGAGGATTCCACTCCTGACTCCATTCAATCCCTCCTACCTGGTGTAAACGCCTCCGTGAAGCCCTGTTGAGCTTCTCTTGCCCCTATCTTCCCTTGTTCCAACCCATTGTTATGTTCATGCATAGGTGTGTCACACCTTTTCCCACCTTCATTCCCTCCTACCATTGCACCACTTCTTAGTACCATATTTATACTAGGGTCCTCTTCGCAAGGTTTCGTGCACATCATCTGGATATTCTGGGTTGGTGGAGTTTGGAGTACCCCTTTTCTGCTCAATTTGGCAATTAAGGTTCGACAATCCACCAATTCATGATCAAACTGCTCACAGTAGGGACATGAGATCCTAGTTGGGTTACTACAATCACAAGCGTAGTGCCCCTGTCCACCAAAATTATAAAAAATTAACTGTCCTCGGCCCCATCCAAGCCCCAATCCTCTTCCCCGGCCACGTCCTTGGAATCCTCCCCACACTTCAGCCTGCATCTGGTAGGTTGGGGTTCTCTCTAGCATTAAGTCATAACTTTGACACGTTCGTTCATCGTGTCCCACCAATTGACAAAAGTTGCAATACAACCGTTGTGAGGTCTGGGTGTACTTCTGTAGTAGGTGGCAGTTATCTGTCACATGCTTCCCTCCCTCCTGGCAAATTGCGCACCAGAGTGCCTGCACAGTACTTGGTCCTACTTGTACTTCTACTTTTAACGACATTGGACCTCCTCCCACCAGATAGTTCGAGAAAACTGGACAATGGTCCTTGTCATGTGTTTGGCTCTTACATTTAATACAGCCTACTTCTGGGCGTACCTTTGGTCAGGACATTCTTCCTTGCTTCAGACTCTGCACTTCCAGGCTCAAGTTTTGAAGTTGTGCATGGATTTGCTGAACTCCCAACCCTGGGTCCGGTATTGGGGTCACGTGTAACCTCATTGTTGTCTCTAGTGCCTTGGCTTGGGTTGAGATCTTATGTTGTGACAAATCCATCCTCAAATGGGGCATCAAGGACACCACAAACCATGTGCAATGTTACCCATCTGTTAAAGTCATGTTAGCTTCACGAATAGTACTTTTTAATCTCTAGTCCAGATCCCACGGAGTTTCACCAAGAAACATTACTAAATCCAATGACCGACTGGGCTTCAGACTTTGGTCGGCCAAACTCTTTATTCAGCACGTCTTGGATCGCCGCTATTCCCTCATTCGGATGGTCGGTTGAGTATTTTATGTACCATGTCAGCGCACGGTCCTGTAGTGCACTGACCAGCGTGGCCTTTTTAATGTTTTCATCTGTTATGCCTTGTGCGTCCCATACAGATTTTATCACAAACCAGAACCGACTTGGCTCTTCATTCCCTATACCCTGAAATGTCGGTAACTTGACTGCGGTCGCCATCCCAGCTTTTGGTGGTGGAGGGGGTGGCGGGGGTGTTGGTGTGGATGGACTCGACGTGGGTGAAGCGGGTGGCGGTGTAGACGGAGGTGGTATCAGTGGGAAGCATTCTTTAATCAATCAGATCGCACTTCCTAGTGAGAACCTAGCGAGATCCTCCTCGCTTTCCCGCGAGATAGAAATCAACGGGTTGTTTTCTACTTCTCCTATTCTTCGATAACCCTTTCTGCTCCGCATTACTCTAGACATCAATATACACACAGAATCTATTTTTCACACAACAACATCTTAACCCAAGTGTTCAATGATTTGATGTACCTACCCCGTGGTCCTTGGAGAAATTGCCTTTCTACTTCACTGTAACTTACAGTTGTATCTATCGCGAATTCAATGATAACTCCCCCTATGATCTAATATAACCAGTGGTCTACTGCGCACACAAGTCTATCTTCGGTGGCTTCCAGCCTACTCACCAATTCCGGAGTCCACACTATCAGTTGGTCTAATCTGCACCTCCCCACGCTATCAGTTAACTTTGCGATCCACTCGTACAATTCTATCAAGAATGTTACGAAGAAGATCTTGTTTATATCTGTTAATATATAGTGATCCAACCATTGTTCCTCCGATATCTGCGAATTTCTGTTTTCCTGAATCGCAAACTCACGAAGCTTTAGATCCCACCAATCTTCGAGTTCTTTCTTCATAGGATTCCAGTGTTCCCACATTAGACACCCCTTAGGCATATCCTAGTCCCAGGAACGGAACCATTTGTTGGCTTATATGGGCCTGACCCAGGTTCGAAAGAGTTATTTAGCCAAACAAATCCCGCAGCTACTGGCCCTTTCGGCAATAGCCCGCAGAGCGTGGACTGAGGTCTCACCTGAGGTAGCAGGGGAGGGTGTTGGAACCAGGTTTCCACACCCTAGGGATGTCTAAGTGTGGTCTGGAGGTTTCGCACACTGGTTTACAACTCCGCGTTACTCGGTCTTTACACAGATCCAGCTTGATTATATCTTTCTTATTAGTGCGCTTTTCTATTGGATGAAGTAGTTACCAATTACCAAGGTCTTTAAGCAAAAATTTAACTAACACAACTGATTCGCGCATTAAAATGAACCCAGATTTACATTTATTTAAACCATAAGCAGATTAAATTAAACAAATATTATGACAACTTAGAAGAAACACAGAATTTCATAAGAAACTTATCTTTATTTCCACTTTATCTTTAATACATCTAGATCCGCCCTACACACTCAGCTACAGGGGTTCGCGCACACGGCTTGTTTAGTCAATTTAGTGTTCCTAAATTGATGTCATTAATTGTCAACCCGGGGCTCGTAAGCTGATGAAGTGAAGGTGTACTATATGTACTTAAGCAACCTCTTAGAGCTTTTTGTCGTTTGGGGTGTTGTTTGTGGTTAATTTATCTTCCTAAGATGGAGTGTTGATTTATAAACAGATGAGTGATAGTGTGTGTAAGGTGAGTTCTAGATGAGTGAGAGTGTGTGATTAGTGGTTTCTAACTACTTGCTGAAAAGGAAAAGCTTGAAAGAAATAAATAACTTGAAATGACTTGAAAGCAAAGAACCACTTTCTAATGGCACTAGACACCATTCATGCTGCTACAAATAAAAGGTAAGAAAATCACTTTAAAAACCAATGATAATGTTTATCTCTTCCTAACTCCCTGCTTCTAACACATAGTACTGTGTAAAACACGATTAGGAAGTAGCTAAAGATGAGTTAGAAAAGTGATCAAAAATGAGAAAAATCTACTTTAAAGACTAGTTATAATGTTTTGCTCTTTCTAACTCTCTGCTTCTATCATATGGTACTATGTAAAGCACGATTAGAAAGTAGTTAAAGATTAGTCTAAAAAGTACTCAAAGCCAGCTGTAAGTTATTAGTATTCTGATCTCTAAATGATAAACAATTTGTGATAAAGAGACCATTCATATGTTAGCAGACAACTTTGAGAAATTAAACTAAAAATCAGCTATGAAAGTAAAGGCAGCAACTTTGAATCTGTCAACTGAAAATACCATCAGTTATAAAGCAAATACATAAACACAAAAACAATCCTGGGTTAAAAACCTGCAAAAGAACAATACTGATCAGCTTAAAATAAAGGCTGGAAATGAAATAACATGAAAGTGAATCAAGCTGTACATGTTTCAAAGAAAAGAAATGCTGAATGGAAAATAAGGAAACGCTGAACATAAAATACTATACAAGGGCTAACATGAACAGGGGCCCTCCATTCATATAACCCAAAGAAGACTCAAGGAATTGAAAACTTCAGAACAACACTGCTTCTATTACTCCATGTGCAGAAAATTACAGTCAAGAGTGCTAGAACAGCACTATCAAAACAGAGTCTTGAAACGCACTAAAATTATAACAAGTTCATAAAACACAACAACTAAAAAGTAACCATAAGCGTACGCAGACGCAAGTTTTTATAGGCATCTGAAAGATGGCCTAATGCGTACAGCTAAAACTTAAAAAATAAACTAACTGTCATGCATAATTAAGGTTCAATAACACGTCATAAGCCTCGTGGATGAGCTGGAGGTTCTGGTCGTTATGGGCATTGAATCCAGAGTTGGATTATGTCCCCCACAGCCTGCGTAAGACGGACAAATCACCGTTTGAACTGACGTGACCCAACAGCTTACGCATCACCGTTAAGCTACCTTTGTTGACCGTAACTTGACCCTCGTTGACCGGAGGTACAGATGATGTGGCTGGCTGAACCAATAGCACAGGAACCTCGAGCACCTTGATTCCTAAGTGCCCATGTGGCTCGTTTGGCAAAATGACACGTGGAACCTTGAGATTAACAAAAAGGCTGCAGAATCATCAGATGGCTGCGGAATTCCTGTAAATATGTCAAAATCTAAACAAAACAGTCACACATTAGCAAAGATCCTTAATCACGCTTAAAGCCATCACATGTAATGATCTGGGTGAGTTTATGCAGAAAATAGAGCAAAAGAGAGAGATGAGTGAGGGAAAACTGTAGGTAATGATGGAGAATCAAGTGCAAAGTAGAGGCTCTACATACCCCCACTACGAGGGCATTGCATGTCCTCATGCAATCAAAAACATTGTTCAGTCCATCTGCTGAGATGCCTCTGCTAAGACATCCAGCCTTCTCTTCTTTCTCTGTGTGGCCACATTGACTCTTGGTCTTTTCATCAAACACCTGAATTTTAGATTGATCAAAGCTCTATTTAATTTCCTGCATCTCTTCTTGAGCTTTTTGTTTTCCTTTTGCCACAGGCCCATATGAAGCATGGTGTTATCTTGGACCATCTTGTCCACATTGCTTTGTATCTTCAATTTTTCATTTTCTTGTTTGATGTGGCGATTTAGTACCTCCAGCTCAAATATTTCCTGCTTCACTGATTGGACTTGCTGCTCCAAAGGTTGAGCAGTGCTTGGACCAGCAGCTGCTTGTTCTAGCGTCTCCAGGTAATTATAAACTTTCTGCTGATCAGGGTCAACCTCTGGTGACCTCTTTGGGCTAGGCTCATACTGAAATTCGGATCCATGTTCATATTCAGGTTCATGCTCAAAAGGACTTTCCTCACGTGGAGGACTGGTCTCAACATACTCAGCGTGTGGAGAGCTTTTCTCAAAGTTAGGTTTTGTAGCACCTTTTTGAGGTGTGCTTAAGTCAATAAAGAATGACTTTTTGTTCTCTGTGGCCCCCTTTTTGCTTTGTAACCTGTTGCTCCTTCTCACTGTGATGATGCTTTCTTTTTCTTTTTGTTGCTTCTGTTTTTGTTTTTCCACCTTCTTTGAAAGGGCAGTTTCATGGAGTTGGGCCAACCTTTGTGCTAAGGGCTGAGTGTGCATAGTTGGGCCAACCAACTATGGATTTTCCTTTATCTTTCTTTTGTTTCTTCCTACTCTCTTTTCTCTTTTGAGCAACTTCTTGGGCAAGTTCTGAAAGGGTTTCTGTGATGATTCCTTGGGCTGTTTGACCAATGTCCACAGCAGGCTCAGGGTCAATTTCATGTTCAGAATGATATACATTAGTTTCTTCTCCAATCTGTTCTTGGACAGTTTCCTCTTGGACAACAGTTTCAGGGGTATCCTCTTCTCTTTTTCTTCTACTCTTTCTAGGCACAGAGGTTTCTCCTACTTCTTCTAAATGGTTTTTCACAAGAAATATCTCCCAGGTATCTCTTTTTGCTTTCAACTGTTCCTCAACTAGCATCTTAACAAGACCATGATGATACAGATGTGGTTCAATGTTTCTTGGGTTCCTTTGGACAATTGAACACATTTTTCTAAGACTTGAGAGTAGAAAATATGGAAGGTTAATGTCATCTCCTAAGAAATGCATCATGACTTTGGCATGGTAAACATATAAAACTCCAAACCTTCCCTCACAAGTAAAGAATTTTTGCACTAATAAAAGTAAAGTTGTCCATTCTTCCTTGACATAAGTAACCGGAATCCCTTTTGTAAAAATGTTGGTATCCATACCTGGATTCTTTAAGATTTGCTTCCACTGTTGGTCTTGTACTGATCGGTTTTTAAACCATCTTTCTCCAGTTTGTGGGAGTGAAGTGGCCTGTGTTATACTGCTCTTAGTGACTGTAAACTTTAGGTCCCCTATCTCCACTTGATTGTCTTTGTCTCTAAAGGAACGTGCAAAGGCCTTCGTAACCTCTTTGTGGTAACCTCTGAATTTCTGGATGCATTGGGGCCAGTTTGCTTTTTGCAAAGCCTCTTTAACTTGAGGATATCCCTCCAGAAATTTTGAACCCTCTGGTTCTGCCCTTAAGAGTTTACCCATTGGCTCTACGGCTCTGTTCTAAAACTTTTGGAAAAAAGGTTACACGGCTTCAACAGTGGCCTTAACACAGTAAATTTACGGTTCTAATGTAACAGCCGTAACACTGATAATCAGAATTAGCAGAGAGGAAGACGTAAAACAGAGTATGGCTAAGGTAGCAGCGTAGTGAGCACAACGGAATAAGGGAACTGTGGAAATGAAACAGCGTGAATGGAATGATATGAGCGTAAGAGGGTTATGAAATGATGGGTAGAAATGGTTAGGTCCTTAGGCTTCGGTCATAGGTTTACACTTGGCTGTGGGATTATGACTTAGAGAGACGTAGTACAGTAGTCTACGTCAATCAGGTACGAAAACCTTAATGGAAGAGCAGCCGCAATTGAGTTTCAAAATCGTGATGAACATGACCGATAAGTGTGGGGGATACGTGGATTTTTGGTCGCATGATGGGAAAGACTGGTAATCATTACATTAAATGGCAAGAAACATAACCCGGAAACTTTGCAAAATGAGATAACCATAAGTTTATGATTTAGATCATACCTCATATCCGCGCTTGGATTGCCTTTGATCATTTGCCACTAACCCTTCATTGTTTTATTGTTGTTGCATGACCCTTTTCCACTTATTGTTGATGACTTCTGAACTGTAAATTTCTTTTCAAACAGACTGTGTTTTTTTTTATGCAGGTGCAGAGAGCTGCGGAATGGCTGAATGGCTGCAGAATTTCCAGATAGCTGCGGAAACTGCAGTGGTACCCTCCGGCTGCACAAAACAACTTTAGTTGTCTAAAAAAAAAACTTTATTGATGGAATGAAATGTAATGAATGGATGGATGGATGGAAAGAAATGAGGTGGAGTGAGAGTAATTAAATGAATGAGATGGTGAATGAAGTGGATGAAATGGCGAAATGAGATGGAAGAGAGAGAGATATTGTTTTTTTTTTTTTTGGAAAACATGAGGTGTCAGGTGACCCTGGTTTTCACCTAAAGTTTTCTGCATAATACTGCCAATCAGAGATTGGTTTTCAGGCTTATACATTTATTCTTTTTTTTTTTCTTCTTTTTTTTTTTTTCAAAGACCAAAGATTAGGCTGATGGAGGAGAAGAATCCTTCTCCACCAACCTGATTGCAGAATCTTCTTTAAACAATTTGACAAACTCTTCTTTTGAGAATGGCTTTTGGTAGATTTTCAAGCGATGGCCATTCACAATAAGAGGAGTATGAAATTCATCAATAGTTTTCACTCGAACTGCTCCATTTCTAAAGACTTCATCAATCTCATATGGCCCAAGCCAATGAGTTTGAAACTTTCCTTTGAAGTCCTTAAACTTTGAATCAAACAATAGAGCCCAATCTCCTTTTTGAAACTTTCTTTCTTTGATATGACGATCATGCCATTTAGATCTTTGGTGTTGAACTAGATCGATCCTTAGAATTGCATCTTGTCTTATTTTATCTAGCTCATTTAGCTGGTCCATTCTGTGTCTTTGGGCTTCTGAGAGGCTCATTCCCAATTGGACTGCCATCTTGAAGGTCTTGATTTGGAACTCAATGGGGAGCAGGACTTCCTTCCCATAAACAAGTTCATAGGGAGAATGTCCTGTTGTGTTCCTCCATGTGGTTCGATAGGCCCATAAGGCTTCAGGGAGCCTTTCCGCCCAATCTCTTCTATGAAGATGAACAGTCTTGGTGATAATGCCTTCAAGAACTTTATTGGTAGATTCCACTTGGACATTGGATTGCGGATGGTAGGGAGTAGATGTTCTGTGCTTGATCTTATATTCCTCCATCAGCTTCTCCATCAATCTAGATGTAAACTGGCTGCCCTGATCTGTCACAATTTCCCTTGGGACACCAAAAAGAGTGAAAATATCCTAAAATATAAATTGAACAACTGAATTTTCAGTGGCAGAAGGCAATGCTTTCGCTTCTACCCACTTAGTAACATAATCAGTACAAACCAGTATATACTTCTTTTGCTTTGATGGAGGATTAATTGGTCCAACGAAATCTAGAGCCCATTTCTCAAAGGGTTCGATGCATACCTGAGGCTGTAGTGGCATTTCATTTGAAGGAGTTGGTTTCCCAACTCTTTGGCAGCTGTCACACCTTCTAACATACTTCTTTGCATCTTTAAAGAGAGAAGGCCAATAATATCCTAGAGAAAGGATTTTATACGCTGTCCTCTTGTTAGCAAAGTTCCCGCCGCATGGTTCATCATGACATGCCTTAAGGATGTCAGGCATTTCATCTTCCCGAACACACCTTCTGATTATACAATCTGGCCCTGTTCTGAACAATTCATTAGAAATCCAAGAATAATGTGAACTCTCCTGAATGATTTTCCTTTTTTCATTAGGAAATAAGTGTAGATGAAGCTTCCCTGTAACTAGATAATTAGCCATATCTGCATACCAAAGAGTCTTGGTAGTCACTGCAAACAAGTATTCATCTGGAAACTTATCTTCTACTGGAGAATCTTCATTAGTGTTTTGGATTCTAGACAAGAAATCAGCTACTGTGTTTTGTTTTCCAGGTCTATCTAACACAGTAATGTTGAATTCTTGTAAAAGTAAAAGCCATCTTGTAACTCTACCATTAGTGACAGGTTTGTTCATTAAATATCTTATGGCAGAGTGATCAGTATGGACAAAGGTTTCATAGCCGGTTATGTAGTGTCTAAACTTATTGATCGCATGTACCACAGCTAAGAACTCTTTTTCTGTAACAGTATAATTTAACTCAGTGGGAGTCAAATTCTTACTTGTGTAATAAATGGCATAAGGGATCAAATCCTTTTGTCCCAAAACATCTCCTAGAGCTGTATCTGAAGCATCAGTAGAAATGTGGAAAGGGAGTTTCCAATTTGGCCCCCTTAAGATGGGTGCTTCAGATATTCTAGTCTTTAAAGCTTCAAAGGCAGATTGACACTCAGGATCCCATTTAAACTCACAGTCTTTGGTAAGCAATTTGAAAAGAGGAGATGCTATCCTAGTGAAGTTTTCAATAAATATTCTGTAATGTCCAGTAAACCCAAGAAAACTTCTAACATCTTTCTGGCAATTTGGAACAGGTAACTTAGAGATGACTTCCACTTTGGATCTATCAACCTTAATTCCATCTCCTGAAATATGATGTCCTAAAACAATCCCTTCAGTAAACATCATAAAACACTTTTCATGACTTAAAGAAAGATTTGTTTCCTTACATCTTACCAGTACTTTTTCCAAATTTTCTAAATCTTCTTCAAATGTATTACCATAAACTGTGAAATCGTCCATGTATACCTCTACACAATCATGAATCAGATCTGAAAAGATTCCTAGTACAGCCCTTTGAAATGTAGCGGGTGCATTGCACAATCCAAAAGGGAGTACTCGGTAGGCAAAAGTTCCCCAAGGACAAGTAAATGTGGTTTTGTCTTGATCTTCAGGTGCTACCTGAATTTGATTATACCCACTAAAACCATCCAAGAATGAGAAATACTTCTTACCTGCTAAAGTATCTAGTACCTGATCAATAAAAGGTAGAGGAAAATGATCCTTTAAGGTTGCCTTGTTCAATTCTCGATAATCAATGCAAACTCTCCATTTACCATTCTTTTTGGGCACTATAACCAAGGGAGAGACCCATTGGCTATCTGAGATGGGGTAAATGAAGTTTACTTTGAGCAATTTCTGAAGTTCTTCTTTCACAATTTCCCTAAAATTTGGATTCATCCTTCTTTGTGGTTGCCTAATAGGTATGTTGTTTTCTTCAATATAGATGTGATGAATACAAGTCTTAGGATCGATTCCTTTCATGTCAGTGTATTCCCATGCAAATGCTGTAGAATGTTTTTGCAACAGTTTAGTTAATTCTTCTTGTTGTGGTCTTCCCAAGTTTTTGTTAATGTTCAATGTTTTTCCTGGAAGGATTTCAACTGTAGAACTACCAAACTCTTCCATTGAGAAGAGAGACATCTGTCTAGAGGAGAGATATCCAATGTCTGCATCTAACTGGAAATGTGTAGAGTCATATTCTAAAGATACTTCAAAATTTTCTAATGTATTTAGAATTTGACTGTCTTCACTAATCTCAGAGATGGTTAGAACAGGTTGAATAGTATCTTCATCCTCTACCCATTCATCTTCTCCTATTTCTGTTATAGCTTTTGCTGGGGGATACAAGTTGAATTTCTTGGTGGAATTACCATCTGATATATACATGTCTCCAGACCTACAACTGATGAAAGCATCAGCTGTTGCTAGCCAAGGTCTTCCTAAGATAAGAGGATGTCCTCCTAGATTGTTCTTGGGAGTTAAAATCATAAAATCAATTGGATATTCCCAAGAATCTAGAGAGACTGGAATGTCTTCCAATACACCATCAGGTTTAATGATTGATCTATCTGCAAGCTACAGCAAAGTAGGTGTAAAGAGAAGGTTAGGAAGCTTTAACTGATCCATGGTCTGTCTACTCATGATGTTGATCGCGGCTCCTAAGTAAATCAGAGTATTTTGGATTTCAACCCCATTAATATGAGTTTTGACAATAGGACTACCGGGATCCACATATTTTTGCATGGTAATCTTACCCATCATAATGTCTGCAATTTTTCCAACTAGATGTATCCTTTTGGTATCTCTGGTTCTTTTTCCTGTTTTCTTCAAACTCAACTCCTTTATTGTCTTCGCTAGAATAGGAATTTCCTTAATGGCTTGTAACAAGGGGATCTTGATACAGACATTCTTCAATTCATCTAGGAAGCTATATTCAGGCACCCATATCTGCTTTTCCACTCCTTTGTCGATTTGTAATCTTTCAGGAAAAGGAGGTGTAGCTAAAGGTGTAGGTTGCTCAACTATGGGAGTTGTAGAGGTTGATTCTTTTTCTTTTTCTTTTTGGATATTTTGGTTTTGAAGTGATACTTCAGAACCTTTATTGACTTTGAGAGATTCTTCCTCAGAAATGCTTGGTTGTTGAACACTTGTAGAAGGTTGATCTAAGATTCTACCTGATCTGAGTTGTACTTCATTGAGAGGAACAACCATATAGGTAGGGAATGGTTGACCTTCCATCATGTAAGCATTTTGAGGGTTCCTATTATTTGGATTTGGTAATGGCTGAGAGGGAAGTTGATTTGATTTCTGTTGGGATTGAAGTGAGAGTTGAGAATTTTGATTTTGTGGAGGAGGTTGTTGTTGTTGAGGGTATGGCAATGATAGTTGTTGACCTTGATTTGGAAGTTGTGGAGCTTGCTGATTCTGAAATGATGGAGGATATTGATAGAATTGAGCAAATCTCCCATAAGGATTTTGCATGCTTTGCATCCATGCTTGAAAAACATTTTGAGGTTGAGGCCAAGGTTGTTGCCAAGGATTCCAATTTGGTTGGGATTGAGAATTCATAGAGTTGTTAAACCCTTGATTCTGTTGCCCTTGCCAAGGTCTCCTTGCAATAAAACAAAGAGATTCAAGTGTACTTGGATCCTCTTGAAAGACTGCTTTGAGGCCAGGTATTGAAGGACAATCCTTAGTCTCATGAGTTTCTGAGCAAATTACACATGTTTCTACAACGTGTGCATCTAAGGGACATTCCCTTAAAGCATGTTTTTTTCTACATTTCGGGCAAAAGATAGCCAAAGCCTCAGCTTCTGCTTTTTGTTTATTGTGAATCTTAAGGGTATCAAGTTGTTCACTAAGACTCCCTAAGATGTCAGTTTTAAATTCATCAAGCATATTGCCGATTTCAGCCCTACTTACTGATCCTGTTGCAGATTTATTTGCCCTAAGGAGAGAAGGATCTCTAGGCCCTTTTTGAGTTTTTGATTTACCCCTTGAGAGATGGATACAGAGTTCTGCTATATCATTGAGTGAAAGTTGAGAAATATCCCCTTTCCCCATCATGTTTAGGATATCTATCCATTCATCCCTAATGGCTTTTAATAAGAGGGCTTTTAAGGTCTCTTCATCCAAGGTATTCATTTTTGCTCTTTTCAAGTTATATTGAAATCTTTCAAGTAAATCTTCTAAGCTCTCATCTTCTCTTTGTATCATTTTAAAAACCTCGTCCTTGTGATTAGTAGGCATACAATAGTCCAAATACCTATCCAAAAATGTCTGTTTCATTTCATCCCAAGACCTAATGGATTGAGTGAGTAACCCCATGAACCATTTCAAGGCTTGATCCTTCAGTGTTGAGGGGAACAATTTTAGTTTCTGGGAGTCATCCAGGTAGTCATAAGTTCGACACACCACTTCAAACTCAAACAAAAATGTTTCAGGGTCCTCAGTCCTTAACCCATGGAAATTTGGGAGGACAGATGGTGATATGTTCTTCATAGTAGCTTGGGAATCCTCATTAACAATGGGAAACCCAAATGAATTATCCCCATCTCTATTTCCTCCTCCAAGGGGACCTCTACCTCCATTATTGTTGTTGTTTCCTCCTCCTCCTCTACCTCTACCTCTACCACCTCCTTCTTCCTCGGCCATGATGGTTCTCCTAGGGATTTCAAAATCTTCTGGTTCCTCTACAAAAGGTGAATGAGAAGAGATTTCTCCTTCTTCTTCAGATGATTCCACTTCCTCAATGACAATTGGTCTTTCTGTAGGAGAAAGAGAAGAATCTCTTCCTAGTTCAAATTCAATAGAAGGTGTAGGAGAATCAACTCTTGGCTCTTGAATTCCAGGAATTCTAGGACTAGGAGTGTCGGTTGGAGATAAGGGAGGTGTCTCTTGTCTATCCCTTGAAGCAGATGGACTTGTAAAAATTGAACTTCGAGCTCTAGCTAAAAACCTTCCTCTAGAATCTCTAGCTCTATGCATGTCATTTATTATTTTTCTTCAAGTCAAGTTAATAGTTCTTTTTCTGATCTTCCAGTTCACTCTAGGTGCAAGAAGAGAGCATACTCAAGAAACTATCAAATCAATAACTTTTTCTTTTCTGATCCTCCAGATCACCTTGCAGTGCAAGAGGAGAGCATACTTTGATAGGTTCTCAACTTCTTTCCTTGAAATTTTTATGTTTTTTTTTTTTTCTAAGAATATGGCTACTTAATTTCACTTCCCCGGCAACGGCGCCAAAATGTTTAGTCAATTTAGTGTTCCTAAATTGATGTCATTAATTGTCAACCCGGGGCTCGTAAGCTGATGAAGTGAAGGTGTACTATATGTACTTAAGCAACCTCTTAGAGCTTTTTGTCGTTTCGGGTGTTGTTTGTGGTTAATTTATCTTCCTAAGATGGAGTGGTGATTTATAAACAGATGAGTGATAGTGCGTGTAAGGTGAGTTCTAGATGAGTGAGATTGTGTGATTAGTGGTTTCTAACTACTTGCTGAAAAGGAAAAGCTTGAAAGAAATAAATAACTTGAAATGACTTGAAAGCAAAGAACCACTTTCTAATGGCACTAGACACCATTCATGCTGCTGCAAATAAAAGGTAAGAAAATCACTTTAAAAACCAATGATAATGTTTATCTCTTCCTAACTCCCTGCTTCTAACACATAGTACTGTGTAAAACACGATTAGGAAGTAGCTAAAGATGAGTTCGAAAAGTGATAAAAAATGAGAAAAATCTACTTTAAAGACTAGTTATAATGTTTTGCTCTTTCTAACTCTCTGCTTCTATCATATGGTACTATGTAAAGCACGATTAGAAAGTAGTTAAAGATTAGTCTAAAAAGTACTCAAAGCCAGCTGTAAGTTATTAGTATTCTGATCTCTAAAAGATAAACAATTTGTGATAAAGAGACCATTCATATGTTAGCAGACAACTTTGAGAAATTAAACTAAAAATCAGCTATGAAAGTAAAGGCAACAACTTTGAATCTGTCAACTGAAAATACCATCAGTTATAAAGCAAATACATAAACACAAAAACAATCCCGGGTTAAAAACCTGCAAAAGAACAATACTGATCAGCTTAAAATAAAGGCTGGAAATGAAATAACATGAAAGTGAATCAAGCTGTACATGTTTCAAAGAAAAGAAATGCTGAATGGAAAATAAGGAAATGTTGAACATAAAATACTATACAAGGGCTAACATGAACAGGGGCCCTCCATTCATATAACCCAAAGAAGACTCAAGGAATTGAAAACTTTAGAACAACACTGCTTCTATTACTCCATGTGCAGAAAATTACAGTCAAGAGTGCTAGAATAGCACTATCAAAACAGAGTCTTGAAACGCACTAAAATTATAACAAGTTCATAAAACACAGCAACTAAAAAGTAACCATAAGTTTACGTAGACGCAAGTTTTTATAGGCATCTAAAAGATGGCCTAATGCGTACAGCTAAAACTTAAAAAATAAACTAACTGTCATGCATAATTAAGGTTCAATAACACGTCATAAGCCTCGTGGATGAGCTGGAGGTTCTGGTCGTTATGGGCATTGAATCCAGAGTTGGATTATGTCCCCCACAGCCTGCGTAAGACGGACAAATCACCGTTTGAACTGACGTGACCCAACAGCTTACGCATCACCGTTAAGCTGCCTTTGTTGACCGTAACTTGACCCTCGTTGACCGGAGGTACAGATGACGTGGCTGGCTGAACCAATAGCACAGGAACCTCGAGCACCTTGATTCCTAAGTGCCCATGTGGCTCGTTTGGCAAAATGACACATGGAACCTTGAGATTAACAAAAAGGCTGCGGAATCATTAGATGGCTGCGAAATCATCAGATGGCTGCGGAATTCCTGTAAATATGTCAAAATCTAAACAAAACAGTCACACATTAGCAAAGATCCTTAATCATGCTCAAAGCCATCACATGTAATGATCTGGGTGAGTTTATGCAGAAAATAGAGCAAAAGAGAGAGACGAGTGAGGGAAAACTGTACGTAATGATGGAGAATCAAGTGCAAAGTAGAGGCTCTACACGGCTGTGGAATTTCCAGGCCTCAGCACACACAGCTGTAGAGCCTCTACCTACTACCCTTATCCCTCGACTCAGACTTACAGACGCTTTCAATCTATCTTCTTCAAGTACCCATTACATTTTGTATTTTAGATTCCTTATCAAAACTCTCCCCATTCTACCCATAGAGCCTCGCTCTATTTATACCCTTCCTTGGCCTGCGCCCGCTGTGCGGGCCGACCTTATTTACATTTCCTTACATTATTTTCGGGTGGACTACCCTTTGACTCAACCTATTATACTTCACGCTCCGCGCTTTCAGCGGAGTCTTTATCCTAACTTTACCCAAAATGTCCAGCTTTGCACCTCCTAACCATTGCGTGGGGCTTCCGCTACCCAACACATAAAAATAATAAAAAATTTGATAACATTGTTGGAAAAGTTAACCTCCCATACATCTTGGGTACCACTGATAAAATCTCTCGCATCCTAAGAAAATAACATTTTAACCACCTTTAAGCCTCTAAACACAATTCAAAGCTCCCTTAATTCTGTAAAAGATCCCATTGACACTAGAATCTAGGAACATTCTGCTAATATCAAACATAGTAGGTCCAAAACCTCAGCATTGGAAAATCATTCTGATAAAACTAAACATCAAATTTGTATTGAAAATACTCGTATCTTAGTTAAAATTGATCATTACTTCCATAGGAAGTTCCAAGAAGCCATAGAAATTAGCAAACACCTTAATAACCTTAATCATGATGACAGATGGACCATAAGAGAGAACTAGATTCCCACCTTGACATCCAAATCAATCTCTTCCAAACCTCCTCTCCCCACCCATGAAGATTCCTAAATTTGTCACATCATCTATCTCTTTATATATTTTTCTTAATATGTCACATTAGTTTATCAATATTTAACCCCATCAAATCAAATCATATAATTAATAACATTGGAATCAATTAATTAGGAAATAAAATTTTATAAATACCATATATATATATATATATATATATATATATATATATATATATATATATATAGAGAGAGAGAGAGAGAGAGAGAGAGAGAGAGAGATACTTATTTGATTCCCATTATCATCATTATGGGTTGAATTTATCAATATCATACAATTTAATATGTATAATTCTCACATTTATTATTATTGTAATTATATATCTTACATTCCTATTATCTCATTATTATCATTTAAATAATTATTTCAATCATTAAAAAGAAACTCATATGTTTTTAACTTTAATCACCTAATAATTCCTTAATTCTAATTAATAATTAAATTGTAATTTAGGGTTATGGTCGGTTATTATCCTTACCTCCTTTATCTATTTATTAATAACTTGGGTAGATCAATCTTTCATATTTTTTCATCTTGAAGGTGAACCATGGTTGTTGGTTCAAAATGTCGATGGTAAATATAATGACTGCAATGAATCCAGAAACTAATTTGTGGCACAGTGTTTTCCATTTGTTTGATGGAATGTCTGCTATGGATTAGGAAGTCTAGGTTAGGTTTTTTATTCAAGTTTAAATGTTTTTCATTGTTGTCATGTAAATTATGATTCTAGAAAGTTACAAGAAATTCTAGGTTGTGGTATATAGGATGGGCTAAAAATATGGCACAATTCTTGGGACTGCATGCTTAGAACTAAAGATTTTAGGCCACAATCACATGGAGGCAAGCCTATGAGTCTAGTTATAGCATCATAACCACATGGAAGTAATTTCAAGGGTGTGGTTGTGGGTCTAGGTCAGTGAAATAATATTCCAACTCAGGGATTGACCACTTGGGGTGTTTTTCCAACTCCAAGGTGATTTGTTGTCCCTATAGGATGTCAGTTTGTAGTTAGTTTGTAGGTCCCACTACCATAACTAGAACTCCGAGGTTGGTTCATGTCATAGTGACACTCATCTAATGTTTACCTTGGTGAGATGGTGAATTTGGGTAAATGTGGGAGAGGTGATTACAATTTCACCTAGCCATATGTTTATGACTCTTGGGAAGATGAGGAAAAGATTAAGAATATGTATAATGCATCCCAGTCAAATAGACCAAGTGATGAGGCAGACCCTTCTAACACAACTCTTGTACTGGATATTGTTCAAGAATGGAACCAGCATGAAGTGACTACTCCAATAGTGTTTTCAAGCCAAAGAGGAAGATCATACATGATCCTGAAGAGGAGAGAAGTAGAAAATTAAAATCATATCCAAACACCAAAGGCACAATTGAAGTGGAGAGGAAAAGAAAGGAAATAGAAGAAGCATGGAAGAAGTGAGAAGAGGAGCGGAAACAAGAAGAAGAGCGCAAACAAGAGGAGGAATGAGAGAAGTAGGAAGAACAAGAAAGGAAGAAGAGGGAAGACATGCAGAAAATAAAGGAAGAGCTAAAAAAAGAAGAATTAAGAAGACCCTAAGAAGAAACGGCAAGAAGAAGCATTACAAAATAAAATGGAAGAAGAAGAATGGAAAAAGCTATTAGAAGAAGAAGAAAGTAGTAGGAAATAAGAGGAAGAATTTGCAAGAGATTTGGAGGGAGAGTTGTAGGCTTAGAACATGGATGATGAACAAGAGGAGGATGACCAAGAAGCAGATATTGTGTTGATCACAGAATAAACAAGTTATCAACCCCTGCCTCCTCTTATCGGTGGCCATATCCCATTCAATGAAATGGAAATATTTCCTCCACTTGATGGCTGGGTCATGGATATTTCAAACTTCACCTTCGATCAACTGAAGAGAATAACAATACAGGAAAGGTGAGGTATTTCCTGTAATATCATGATCACCATATTTATGTTCAAACAGAAAGGGTGATTATAATAAATACTAGGAAAAAACCAAGAGCAGTCACTGCAGCAAATATACCCTTTGCAGAAGCCACAAAGGAGAATATTGACATATTGATGCGAGAAAATGAATAATTAGCATAGGAATAGGATTCTGCAAGGTAGAAGATTGATCATCTCCTTGTTGAGAATAAAAGGTTATCTTCCGCTAACTCTAACAAAAGAGAGTTACAAGTAGCCATATTTGAAGATATTTAGTCGTTGGGAGACATGATGAGGCAGTTATATGGGGAAATGATCACTCTACATAATGCAGTGGTTCCCTTGCATGAAGTATTGAAAGGATTGCAGGATAAGGTGAATGTTTCAAAGATAACTTACATAGACGTAGATGTGATCTAGGAACGGAGCACCAAATATGGGAATGCACCCACAGTGTTGGTTAGGAAAGGAAGCCAGAATGCTGAGATGGATAGTGTAAATATCAGAATGTTTATACAAGTTTACGAGAAACTCAGTAGTTATGTAACCCACACCATATAAACATATTCATGACTATACCATGGATTGGATGCCTTAGTGAGGATGCACAAGATACCTTCTATTAGTACATTTACAAAAGGGATGGGTAGGAATGCTATCAAGAAAGAGATATACGAGTTCTTGAGAAATATTAGACATGTGACAACTTAGTATGATATAGAAGTAACAAAAGGAATTGTTCTGCAATAAGGAGTGGAGTTGGCCAAGTTACACATGAAGTTATTCTCATTGTGGAACGGAATACAAATAGGTTACAAGACTATATACCTAGATGCAATTGAGGGAAATATTAAATATAATCCAAATCTTCTACCTAATGTTGGAAATATAACAGTTTAATATAAATCTTGGTACCAATATGTTACAACAGAGCTACAGGTTACGGTCACTGAGTTGCATTTTCCTCAAGTTTGAACATGATATATTTATTTAGTCTTATGGCTATAGCCACATTTTGTCCAATGCAATTTTGTATTTGAGAATAATAATAAAATGTAAATTGTGAGTGTGGAAGTCCAAGAGTCACTTGTGGAATGTGAAGAGTTATTAGGGAGCTCAAGAGTCACTTGGGAACTCAAGATTCATTTGGGAGCCCAAGAGTCACTTGGTAGCTCAAGAGTCATGGGGAAGGTCAAGAGTCACATTGAGAGGTGAAAGGTCACCCCATTTGTTATAAATATGCCCTCATGCCTCATGTAAAAAGGACTTTTGGAGAGTTATCTTTTACTTCTCTACTTTATCATAAGAGAAAATATCATTCTTTGGAGAATCAAGTGGTAGCTTCATGTTCCACTATTGGTGCTAGTATTTCATCATTGTAATTGTTTACTTGGAACTTTCACTTAATAATGAGAAGCTCTTACAGTCGACGCACTTTCACACATGTATTGTGGATAATCTAAGAGTATTATTTTAATGTTTGGGGTACATGTTAGTTTTCATACATACTAAATAAAATGAATTATTTCGTCAGCTTTGGTATATGTCTTGTTGAGTGTGTGTTCTTATTTGATTTAATGATAGTTCTATATTTTTAACTAATGATTCTTTCTATGCATGTGTGTATCTCTATTAGGATCATACTATTACTTTTATTCTAGAGGCTCACTCTTTCTTTTCCCTTCCATGGAAGTACCTTACATGCATTACAATTGGTGTTTCACAAATATTACTCAATTGTTGACCTGAAAGTTATGTGTATGATCTCTTATGTTGTTTATTGCAGCCAAGGAGTATCCTTAAGATCATTATAATGGCAGTTGGGCCCATTATTCAGATGGGGATCCTATCTGAAACAATGTGAGGTCTAATTGGGACTTCATACCATGGAAACCCCCTACCATCGTCGAGCCAGATTAAAATTTTGAGGAGTTAAGTGCTCAAAGGAATTGACACTTATACTAGTTAACCATATCACATATGAATCTATAGAAAACATTGTCTCCACCTACAAAACACTACCTGATTCCAGTGCACACAATGTCTCCACATACTAAACAGTACAGGAATCCAAAGCACACAATGTCTCCACATACTAAACAGTACAGGAATCCAAAGCACACAATGTCTCCACTTGTTAAGCACTATATGAATCCAAATTCCAACATGTCTCCACCTGCTAAGCACTACAAGGATCCAAAACACACAATGTCTCCACTTACTAAACACTACAAGAATCCAGAGCACATAGTGTCTCCACCTACTAAACACTACATAAATCTAGAGCATATAATGTCTCCGCCTACTAAACAATACAGGAATATAGAGCACACAATGTCTCCACCTTCTAAACACTACAGGAATATAGAGCATACAATGTCTCCACCTTATAAGAACTACAAGAATCCAAAGCACACAATGTCTCCAGCTTCTAATCACTACAGGAATATAGAGCACACAAAAGTTTCCACCTTCTCTTTTCTTGTCTTCACTTCATGCCATGCTCCTTTTCATTCTCGCGCAAGTGTTGATCTTGTGTTCTCCTCTACAAGCTCTCTCGTGTTTTCTGTTTTCACGTCTAAGTATACTTCCTTTTTTTCTCTTCACGTCGGTCTCTTTTTTTTTACCCATCATCTACCTATTACATGTTAACCACACCAACATGTCTTATGAGGAAACAGGTGGTATGGGCTTCGTCCTTTCCCTCAAGAAACTCATACTCCCCTTCCCCGTCTATTGTGAAAACCATTAAAGTACAATCAAGAACTTTGGTAGCCTGAATAAATGAAGTAGCCTAGGTTTAGTCACTTCCCCACCAACTCCTCCTCATGCCTTTGAATCAGTGTCCACTCCTCGAACCCAAACATTATTTACATTTCCACATCAGATACATGAATTAATATACATAATGACATTTCACAAGAAGGGTAACACTCGCTAATGAAAATTAATCTCTCTTTCCAAATTAAATGAGAAAATATAATTAAACCTTTTGATTAAATAAACCATGAACCTTAGAATCCTTTCCTTATATATATATTTATTTTAATGTTCTTAATTCTTTATATAAGGCTTCTTAATATAAAGTAAAGCAAATGCCTTCTTTAAAACTTTAATATAATTAACGTGTGCAACTTTTTCTCTCTATATATACTTATTTTAATGTCCTTAATTCTTTATATAAGGCTTATTAATATAAAGTAAAGCAAATGCCTTCTTTAAAACTTTAATATAATTAATGTGTGCAACTTTTTGTTGTTATTTTTGTTTTTCATTTATCTTACTACCTTAAAAACATAATATAATAAAACAAAGAAGATAATGTTTTTTTCTTATTATTACTATTATCATTATGCAATGCAGCATAAAATATTTATTTATTTCTAGGATTTTATATATTATAATTAATTTTAAAAACTAAAATATTTATATTTTAATTTTAAATTAATAAAAAGACATTTTATTTTAAAATGTAAGCTTATATTTTAAAGTTAAAAATAGATGATAAATTAAATCATTAAAATATCTTTTTATTTTCTTTTAAAAAATCATTAAAAAAAAAAAAACTCAAAGGAAAATTGGAAAACAAAGATCAAATCAATTTGAATCTAGGTAATGTTTGCACAACTATATAAAAATCATCAATAACCAATATTAAAGGAGAATACTATATGCCTCAAATATGATATCATTCAATCATATATATATATATATATATATATATATATCTGATATCATTCATTCATATATATATGATATCATTCATTCATATATATATGTATATATAATGTTAATTGGATTTATCTCAAGTGGTTGGAAGGAATGTTTGGATCCTCCCCGCCTAGGTTCAATTCTAATAGTGGCTTGATGAGATTTGATGTAATGGATTTGAAACTTCTTGTTGAAAATAAATAGTCCCTCGACAACTAGAACATGCATATTCTCCATATAAAATATAAAGATGTTCTCCACCTAAAAAAAGGGAGGAAGAATAAAAAGAGACGAAATACAAAGAAATTTTCTTATAAATTTATAACAAAAAATAAATATAATAAGTATGTTTTTTTATAAATTATAAATGATCCTTTTTACAAAATGACATATACATGATCTAGAAAAGTAATGGTAGATTTCCCCCTAGCAATGAATACTTGGTGAGTATTCCTTTTATCACAAGATTATATAAGACCTTTGTAGGTAATAAAACTCAAATAAAATGAAGCTTAAATATTAATTTTGAGAAAATGTTCTAGTAGTGTTGTAATAGAGGGGATTACATAGTGAAATCACTAGTAACGCACAAATTAACAACTCCTTCACTTTAAGACTTAATTGTGAAATTATTGAATGTGGTTCATAATAGGACCTTTTTCCTAAGATTTATCAATTGGCTAAGAGTGTCGCTCATGATATCCCCATAATGTGCTTTTAGTTCATTGATAAAAATGGACTAAGAAACAATGGAGTTATTTTTGTATTCACAAAGCCTGTATATTTTCTTGTAGATTCACAACTCATGTAATGTACTAAAACAAAAGACAAGAATCTACTCTACTCTTTAAACAACAGAAACCAATATATCAATGTAAACAATAATCGACAAGAGGAAGATAATTAAAGACACACAACACAAATTTTTCTTTGAGGAAAGCCACTACTTAAAACCCCGACTATATATTGCATTAATTAGAAATCCAAGTGATAATACAAAGCTTCTTCTCACACGAACAATTCATGCACAAGTATATCAACTCTCTGCCTCACAAGCCCGCTCTAGCTAACACTTAGCCAATTTTGCTGCCTGTCAAGCCCCTATTTCCTTGCACAATTTCTGTGAGGATCGGCCCATATTTAATTGGGAAGTTCTTCCTCCATAACTGCGCAATCCAAAACTAGGTCCTTCTTTGATTGTATGCATGACATGTACAACTCAAATCATCACTCTAGTCTCGACTAGGTCTTCCTCTGAACTAACATGCATGAGTTTCTCATGAGGGAATCTTCAGTTAGTTGGAGTAGCACTAAGGATGCACCAGTGCACCAACTTACTACTAGACCTCCACTAGTTCCACAAATAGTTAGAACTAGTTTAACTGTCTATAACTCAGTCAAACTAAGTTATCTAATTACAACTCATATAAGCTCATCCTGGACCCCTAAAATCTAGGGAGAACATATACATGACTACAGAAAGACTTCCAACTCGAAATTCCTAAGCTAATTAAGTTAATTAAAATTAATTAACTATTTAAATTTTTTTATGAGAATAGAATTCGATTTTAATTCTCAATTTAATTCAAGGACAAATTAAACTAGAATTTCTTTTTTCCATTTCTACACACTCCCTCTCAACAAGAAAGGGATTATCAACTACCCTAATCCTATCTTTGGGAAACTCGAATTTACATATTGGTAATTCCTTTACCAAAATGTTGGCATTTTGCTCTTCTGTGGGAATGTACTCCAACAACATAATCTGCCTCGATACACAATCTCGAAGATGATGATATCGGATATCTATATGCTTGGAACGATCATGGAAAATTAGATTTTTAGAGAGTTTGATACAACTTTGATTATCCCAATAAATCATAGTTGGATCCATCTGTTGACCAAACAAACCAACCAGAATCTTCCTCATCCAGATGGCCTCACATGCTCCCTGACTTGCAGCGATGTACTCTGCCTTTTCCGAGCTGAGTGCAACCTATCTCTATTTCCTGTTGTACCAAGAAATTGTTGTTGACCCAATACTGAAGATGCCTCCTGATGTGCTCTTCCCGTCAGGTGGACTCCCAACCCAATCTGCATCATTGAATCCTTGAAGATTCACTCCCTTTGTCTGTTTGTACCACAATCCATACTGAGTACTACCCTTGAGGTATCTCAACACATGCTTTGCCACCTTCCAATACAACTTGGTAGGCCTAACCATCACTTGACTAAGCTGGTTAACTACATAGCACATATCCAGTCGTGTGTACACCAAATACATGAATGAACCCACAAGCTGCTTGTAATCAATAGCTTCCACTACTTCCCCTGAAGTAGCAACCTCCTTCCTCCAGTTACCTGCTAGAGGAGTCTCCATGGGTTTGCAGCTCTCCATGCGAAACCTCCTGAGTATCTCGTTGACATACTTTCCCTAAGACACAAACAGTTCCCCATCACCCTGCCATACTTCCATGCCCAGAAAGTAATGCATGAGCCCCATGTCCTTCATCTCAAACTCCCTTTACAAGATCCTCCTTGCAAGACTTGATAAGTTGATCATCACTTGTCAAAATAAAATCGTCAACATATAATACAATGATCAACAATTTACCTTCCACCACTATGTGGTACAGGTTCACATCCACTTAACTCTTGGTGAATCCAAACCCAGTGAAGTAGCTATCGATCCTAGTGTACCAAGAAAAGGGTGCTTTCTTTAGCCCATATGATGCTCTCTTGAGTCGGCACACATGCAACTCACGGTCGAAGGTCTCAAAACCTTAAGGCTGCTCTATGTACACCTCTTCCTCAATCATGCCATTAAGGAAGGTTGTTTTCACATCCATCTAATGTATCTTCCAACCCATCTGTGCTGATAATGCCGATATAGATATGATCAATGAGTACCTTGCAACGGAATAAAGTTCTCATCATAGTCAATCCCCTCTACCTGTGAAAAGCCACGGACCATAAACCTAGCCTTATGCTTCTCCACACTACTATCTATAGCTTGTTTTACCTTGTAAAGCCATCAGGAGCTCACCACTAACTTGTCCTCTAGTCTTAGGACCACATCCCAAACATTGTTATGAACTTTGGAGTGAAACTCCACCACCATGGCATCAACCCAAACTGATTGATGCACTACCTCCTCAAAGGAAGACTGATTTGTCTCAACACATCCCGCTCATAAGAGCCATGTATCCAGTGTACCTCTCAACTAACCTCCTCTTCCTGCATTGAGATATGGGTGCTCCCACATTCTCCCGTTCATCATGAAATAACCTATCAACCTCTCTGGTGCACTTTGTCCCATATCTAGAAGACTTTTCCTAAGTGGATGTCTCCATTCTAGGATCCTTTACATGTGGTTGCTCCACATCAATATGAGGCTCCTCAACCTTAGGAGCTAAAATATCCTCAACCGCATGTAGTTGAAGCTCCCTCTCAAGGTAAACTCACATGGGCTTGTCCTCATCAAATATGACATCCCTGTGAACCACTGTCATCCTACTAGTCGGAAAGTACACTTGATAGTTTTGAGGTGTATTAATGTACCCCATAAATATCCCCAACTCTAATGGCGGCTCAAGCTTCTCCGTGCATCTTTGGTTACATGGAAATATACCGATGACCCAAAAATACTGAAGTGACCAACATCTTGTCTCTTACCAGAGAAATCCTCCTCTGGTATTTTCATGCCAAGTATCTTATGCGAGTGTCTGTTATGAAAATAAATAGTTGTGTTGCATGCCTTAGCCCACAAGTGTAGTGGTAGGCCCTGATCATGCAACATCGCCTGTGTTTCCCCTACAATTCTTTTGTTCTACCTTTCGGCCACCCCATTCTGTTGTGGGTTATGGGGTTCCATCAACTCCCGTTTAATCCCTTCTGCTACACAAAAGTTCTTAAACTCATTTGAGACATACTCACCACCGTTATCACTCCTCAGAGATTTAACCTTCTTGCAAGACTCTTTCTCGACCAATTCTTTAAATTCACAAAACTTTGCGACAATTTGATCCTTCTTTTACATGAAAAATATCTAGCATTTACGAGAAAATTTGTCAACAAATATAACATAATACATGTGTTTGGTCATGGATTCTATTGAGAATGGTCCACACACATCTGAATGGACTTTCTCTAGAATCACCTCTTCTCAATTATCTCTGTCGTGAAAGGAAGCCTTGGTGTATTTTCCCAAAGTACACCCTTTGCATGTATCAAATTGCTCTAGCGTACCTTTGGGAAGACCAGTACAGTCTCAAATGCATGATTTTCAAAGCCTCGTGATGCAAGAAACCCAATCGTTTGTGCCACAACTCGCCAACATCTCAGCTCTGCACCTTCTTTGCTTGCATGCTCAAAGTAGCACGATCGTCTACCTCCAACTTATAGATATTCTTAACTTGAATCACTATCTTCTTTACCTGACCCATGGCTATGTGTCAAAGGAACGCCTTTCCTTTGCTAAAGACCACATGATAGCCTCTATCCTCCAACATGGCGACCGATACTAAGTTATTCTTCAACCTGGGCACATACATAACATCTCTCAAGGTGAGAGGAGCACCCTGTTCCCTCTGAAAAGTAACCATGCCCAATCCACTACCACTATACGTTCTGTCATCACCCATCTCGATATGCATTTGGAGATCCTTCTCCACTAGGTCACTGAACAACTCCTTGTCACCAGTCATGTGGAATGAATCTCCATTGTCAAGGTACCATACACTACCCATCATTGATGACACCATGCATGCAATGAGAGTAAATTCCAATTCAAATTCAGAGGCCAAAACCTCACCTGTTGCTCCTCCTAAGGACTTCTTCTTGGACTTCTTGAGCAGAAAATTTGTAGAAAAATGTCCCAACTCATGACAATGAAAGCACTTAACTTTTGACATGTCTTTTTTCTTGCCTCCATGACAATAATATGATTTGTAATGGGGCACATTCCCTTTCCCCTTCCTTGCCTTACCCACTAAGGCACATTTATCCTCATCATGAGTCTTTAACGAGGAACCATCTCGGGTGTTCCTTCTGATCTCCCCCTGCATCAAATCCGACCAAAGTTGTTCCCAATCTGGTAGCTCCTCCCTCCCATTGACAGATTCATGATAGCTATTCCAACTCTTGGGAAGGCCTAGAAGATCTAGGCTCACCATATCATCCTCGAAAACGGTTATTACAACACTTCCAAGCCCATCACAACAGTGAGTGAACTTGGTCAAGTATTTTGGAATGGTATCACCTTTCTCCATCTTGATTTTTTGAAGTTTGTCTTTCAGTGACAACTTCCTATGGCCATTGTTGTTATGGATTGGTTCATCAATGATTTCCACATAGCATACGAATTTTCCTTTCCATGTAGACTTGAGACAATGTGATCTCGAACTCCCTCAAGGATTATCTACCTCGCCTTCGCCACGCACTTCTTCCATTTGGCTAGATTTTGTGCATCTGATGTTGTTGGCTTAGGAATGTCTTGATCAATGAATTCCTTGAGGCCATTTTCCTCCATAACTGCCTCCATCATGTCTTTCTTGGCTATATAATTTTAGTTTCCTTCCAAGTCATACTCGAGCCTCAATCCATAGAAATTCATTTTTTGATCCTGAAGTATGTATTGCAAATTCAAATTTCGCCTGTAACCCAAAAAATCAAAACTTCGAAATATCCTCTAGTATATTGTCTTCACCTCTTATACCATGTAGACTTTCCTGTATATTCACAGCTCATGTAATGTACTTAAACACAAAATAAGAATCTACTCTACTCTTTAAACAACAAAACCAATAGATTGATGAAAACACTAGTCAACAAGAGGAAGATAATCAAAGACACAACGCATTTTTTCTCTAGGGAAAGCCACTGCTCAAAACCCTAACTATCTATTGTCTTAATCATATATATGAGCGATAATACAAAGCTTGTTCTCACAAGAACAATTCATGCACAAGTATATCAACTCTCTACCTCACAAGCCTTCTCTAGCCAACACTTAGCCAATTATGTTGTCTGCCAAGCCCCTATTTCCTTGCGTAATTACTGTGAGGATTAGCCCATATTTAATTGGGAAATCCTTCCTCCATAACTGTGCAATCCAAAACTAGGTCCTTCTTTGATTGCATGCATGACCTGTACAACTCAGATCATCATACAATGGATAGTACATTGTCCCTGCGCTCTAATCTCACTAAGATATTTCTCTAAACTGACATGCATGAGTTTCTCATGAGGGAATCTTCAGTTAGCTGGAGTAGCACTAAGGATGCACCAGTGCACCAACTCACTACTAGACCTCTACTAGTTCCACAAACAGTTAGAACTAGTTTAACTGTCTATAACTCAATCAAACTGAGTTATCTAATTACAACTCAAATAAACTCATCTTGGACCCCTAAAATTTAGGGAGAACATATACATGACTACAGAAAGACTTCCAAATCGAAATTCCTAAGATAATTAAGTTAATTAAACTTAATTAACTATTTACAAGTTTCTATGAGAATAGAATTCGATTTTAATTCTCAATTTAATTCAATGACAAATTAAATTGTAATTTCTTGTTGCCATTGCTCAACAAAGCCATCGATAACACAAAAATTGATCAAATTCTAAATATAAAGATGTAATAGTTACTTTTATAAAGTTGTTATTTTATATATATGAGCATACTGATCCATCTAGAATATCCATATTATGAGATCATTACCATTAAACATCCTCACATCAATCTTCAGAGTAAATTAGTCCCTTGGTCATGAATTGAACCCTCAATAACAATGTGGATCTTAGAATGATGACATCATATTTCTAAGAATTAATCTTTTCTGCAAATGTGTAAGAACCCTTCAATTGTGATTGATAATTGATCTCTTATATTATTATTCAAGAGGTGAGTTTAGGATAAGAAGGAATTTTAGCCCCTTAATAAGCCCCCCTTCATGTCTTTGATATCATATTTTATTGCCATCTTATGTGAAATTTCTTTTGCCATTTCTTTAAGATGATCTTTGAAATTTTCAAATTCCATTTTACTTATCATATTTAGGATTTCAACCTTATTTTTCATTGTACATTATATGATTGATATTTTCTCTTCTAATTATAACACCTCATTTTCCACATATTCATTATCTTCTTGCATCAAGGATGATTCTTCAAAAGCCTTTACAATATTCACATTTTCTAATTACATCTAGACTGTTATGAAACCAGCTCACAAAAAGATAGAAAAGATAGATCAATGCCTTAGAAATCAGCCTCTTTGAGGGGAAACCTCCTTTACATTACACAAATGAACAATTCTTGGATGATAAAAATGACAAGACCTCCTTTCTATATAGAATTCTAAGGGGTCATAATGTAATCAGAGCCGACATAACAATAATAATGAAAGGGAACAACAATAATAATAGTGGGCTTCTATGGGGCACAATAATAAAAATATGGGGACTACATGGGCACAACAATATAATAAGGGGGTTGCACTAATAACAATAAGGGGTTACACTAGTATTATAGGGACCTAACATGCCCCTTGTTATGCCCCTATACCAATAGGTGTCATATATCATGATTGACTTGGCCTAGTTCTAAAATATGTGCATACCTTTACTTGTTGCGAAGGTTTTCCATATTTGTAATAAATCAAAAAATTAAAAATTGTAAAGAGGGTCTACCCCAGAAAAAGAATAAAAGGGTAAAAAGAATAAAGAAGAGGTCAAAAAATGAAAGAAAATGAACCCCAACAAAAATAAAAGACCAGAAAGTGTGCAAGTCTAAATGCCACTACCATTTACTTTTATGTATAATAAATATTGTGTGCAACTTGTCACCTATGCCACAATCCATGGTAACCAAATAGCTTAATCTTGGTTATTCCATGTTTTCAATTTCATGTTTTAGATATAGAGAATAAAGATCTGACCAAACAGTTTAATCTTGGCAGATAAGTAGATAGGTAGAGTGAATAAAAGGAGCTCAACAGTTTAATCTGAGCCCTTGGATGTAATAAGTGTAGACTTAGATAGGCATCACTATGCAAAAGAAAACAAAGTTTGAAAAGGTTTTGTCAGTCTAAGTGCACCCTAATAAAGAAGTGAAAATGCAAGGGTAAAGTAGGTAGGGTAAGTAGATGATGATTGCAGAATAAATGTGTGGTGAAGATTAAGTTTAAATGCTTAAATCTTTTACTTTCATTACTAGGCAAAGGCATGTATCACATGGAAGGCACATCAATATTCAAAGTCACAATAATTAACCTCCCCATTCATTTCCCCTAAATTTTCACTAATTCCCTAAGTGCTAAAGGTAATTACCAAAGTTAGAGGGGCTCAAAGCATTTCTCTGACTTTTGGAGGGACCAGATCCTCGGCCCAATAATTGGAAATGCCTAAAGTACTTAAGTCCCTTTCATCAACATTACCCCCCCATAAGATGACTCGTTCCTTTGATAAAACTTTTCCTAAGTAAAATCCTATTTTACTTAGGGAAATTGAAATAAATCTTCATAAAAACCCTTTTACACACTTTAACCTAAGTCAATATGTTATATGATGAAATACTTTCGGAAAACATTGGACTTAGCGCTTTCCCATTCATTTGGTCATATTAGCCATTAATGTTTTATTATGTAATTCCCAAATAAAAGAAAATTACCCATGTTTGTATTATTATATTATGCAAAACCCCAAATTATTACATATCCCGCCCTGATGGTTAAGTATAACCATAAAATAAATAATAAATGGGATTAATTAACTAATTTATAGTTGATTAAGAACCCAACCCCGCCACCATTTAATGAGGATTAATTTAGTCATCTAGATTAATTAATAACTCTCCCAACCAATCAAATCGCCCCCGATATGATTAACTCTTTTAATTATTATCGGGTCCGCCCTCCATTATCCATCAGTCACCTTAGCACCCCGACCACCATCCGATCAGATCCCTCAAATCTGACGACCATCGCACATATCACGCGGGCCTTTTGGTCGACCTTCAGTGCATGATGCAAGCGGTTTCATGAACAGTGTCGATGCTACGTGTCGAAATATGTATGGAATCGCATTGCTCCCCCCAAATACCACTTACCCTCCAAAAGCGGTGTGATGAAACCCGCTTACCGCCTCCCGCTAATGACAAAACGTCAATTCGCCTCCTCGTTGACGCCACTCGTCCGTATCACGAAACCCGCCAAAAACTTTGATTTTGTATAAAAAACAAAGTTAATTTATTTTCCGTCCTTATTCTAAAAACTCATGCATGCAACCAGAATGTGAAATCGACCAGCTCGTACTCCAACCATCAACTACCCTGAAAATTGCAGTCCGACGTCGCTCCAGTCCACCATTTGCACCCAGTGAACTAGTACTCCATTGCCAATCACTCCATAAATAGGTATTTACCAGTTTCCTTCTAGAAACCTTGTAAATACTTAATTTCCTCTGTGATTACATTGAAAACCCCAAAATTCAGTGTAATTCAGTTGTGGAACTTAAAATTAAAGACTCCCAGGACCCTCTATTTTCACCAACTTTACTCAAAAACCCCATTTCCATCTCTGAATCCACAAGAACCATAAATGGAAACCCCCTTAGCCCTTAATGTACCTCCTATCACTACTCCTCATAGAGATTTGGATTATTTGCCCTTAGCAGATAAAGATTTTCAAATAAAATACCTCACATTTGTTGACTCCCCCTTGAAACTGCACTGCAAATATCGAGACCTTTACCTCAATGGTGCTAACAATATTGGCCTAGGGGAATCAAATCTCCCAAAGTATCAATTCCCTTCTATGCACATTTTCCCAGATATTGTCCACCAGTGCCATGCCAATTACAACCCTAATCTCAGTGCTGTGATGTCCCCCAACCAGCAAATCCTTTTTTCCATTACAACATACTCCATCATTGAAATATTGCAATTGCAACCTAGTCAGAACCTTACCCCTCTATCTATTGTTGGTTTACTTGACAAATATTCCAAACTATCCAGCTCAGAGATCGCCAGAGTTTGCCAAATGTTCATGTTAGAACAATAAATTTTAGAAAACCCTCCACCCTACATGACAGGTGCTTTTACAAGCTTAGGGAGGGATATTATTACCATGATTGCCTATATTCTTGGTTTCACAACCAATGAATATGTGGATGAAATGACCTTTGCTTATATGACTATCTTCACCCCTGGCCAACCCCCTACTGCCAAGTATGACTATGCTACATTCATAGCTGACAAAATCCATGATCAGTTCATGAGATTGGAAAATGAGAGAGTTTTCAAGTATTCCATAGTCTTGTATCACCTCTTCTTGTATTACCAAACTGACAAATTTCCATTCTCTATGAATAAGCTTGATACCAGAGGTAATCCCAGATCAGTCATTTTCTGGACTTCCATCTTCCACTACTCATACACTTCTCCCTATTCATATAATGAATTCATAGATCAATTTGTCTATCCTGTAACCACCATGCTGATAGGACATTCTCCCCCAAGAATCAGTGATGATATCAAGAGAATCCTGCAACTGTCAAAGCAGTACAAGATAGGTGACTGGTACTTGTACCAGAATCACACTGAGATCCGAATCTATGGTTGTGAGCTCCCTCCTTTCAAGCTGCCTAAATATGTCCCTATGAGATTGTTTGCCTTGGAATATTACAGGCAAATTATAAAATCCAACCAAATTAATTTCACCAAGGCAAAGAAAATTCCCAATTGAGGATCAAAGACCACTTAGGCCCATTTGTGTGCAACAATAGACAAGCAGGGAAAGAAGCAGAAGAGATTTTAGAGAATATGCATTTGAAGAAGAGCTTTGCTTGGACATATGATCCTCATAGTTTCATTTGTGATAGAAGGACCAAACATAATCTGTCACCCTATATCCATCACAGAATCCCTGAGATAGAACAATATGCAAATTTGAATGAATGGAGGGAAGGAACACTAGTAGAACCAGATAGTGACAAACTTGAAGTTGGAAATTCAATGAAAGATTTGGAGAAGAGACTTGACCTAGACTCCTTTGTATAGGTGCATGCAGACTCTTCACAAAGGCTAGCCCAGGAAACCAGCGCTCCCACAGCAGAAACTTCACAGAGACAAACTCAGGAAACAATTTTGTCTACATAGAACAGCTAGAAGTATCGGAGCAGCCTAAAGTATCTGAAGAAAAATCTCCACCCTAGCCACATCCAGCTCCAACAAACATGGGAAATCCCCAGTTGTGCAGACTCCTCTGAATGAGGAAAAGAACTTGAAAAGAGGTAGGGAAGTAGCTACCCCTTCTAGAAAACCTGCAGATCAAACCTTTGCTAAGAGGTAAAGGATGAACCCATATTCAGAGGAGGAATTCATTGGAGAAACCACAGAAAGCATAAGGAAGGAAGGAGCAGACAGTCCACATACATTCCCAACAGGTGGGACACCTTCAAGCTCACAAAGACAAGAACTGGAAAGGCAACAGAGCATAGAAGTTTCATCCCTCAAATCATAGACATAAAGAGGAAGTTTAAAGAAACCAAGACAAAGAATGAACAACTGAAGGCCCAAGCCTATGCTCAGTATTTAAAGATGGCCCCTTCAAATCAAACCAGATTGATGTCAGCCTTTGACATCAAAGAGGGAAAAATGCAAATGAGCTTTCTAAAGCCCACAGTGTTGCAGCCAAAATCTTTGTCAGATTATCTCAAGACTGACTTTGAATTCATGGCTAAAGACATCCACCACATAGACCAGATAGAACTACACAAACAAACAGGAGAGATGGTCTATTCTACACTGACTAGTAAGGCAATGAAGGCACATAGATTGCAAAATTCACTGAGCAACACTACTGCCCAATTGCATCTAGAAAAGGCTTCCTCACGGGCAAAAGACAACAGAATCAAATCATTGTAGGAATTGATTATTGATTTGGGCCATGACCCAAAGGATGTCAAGGCAGCAAAGAGCCTAATAAAAAAGAAGAATGAAGATATAGCTGCTCTTAGGGAACAATTGAAATTTCCACCACTCATTCACCCTCAGACTGCTAAAGTAATTGAGAAGAAAAATGAAGAAGAGCTTATGGACTTGGTCCTTAAGCTAAATGAGCAATTAAAGGAAACAGAGAAGGAATTGGAAAAAGCAGTACAGTCAAGGCAGAGTGAGTCGACCACACAGCCTCAAACTGTAGTGCCAATAGTCTCAACAACAGTCCCTTCCACACTGGCACCTGCTTTAGCACCAAATATTCCTTTGGCAACAACTACACCCATAGAAGTAACAGGTACATCACAGACAGGTACACCAACACAAAGTACAGAAGACTTAATCAAATCCATGGAGGAGATGAAACTCCAAGTCACAGAACTGCAGAAAGTGAAAGAGAAATTCACTACTTTGGAGCAGAAATATGATATATCAAAAATCAATTTTGCAGAAGAGATGAGGAAAAACAAAGGCTTGACCCAACAGATTAAAGCACTAGAGAAAGACCTTACATTTGAAAAGCCTTTGACAGACATTAGGAAGATATTGTGGACCAATATCATTGATTCCATCAATGATATTTGGTCATCCATTCAAATTATTTTTGAACAAATTGATTTGGTTAAACCTACTCTTGAAGAAGTTCAAAAGACCAGAGAGGAATTGGGTAGAAAGCCTGAAGAGGCAATCCAGTTAATCAATTTTCTAAACAGTAGAAATAGGCAACAGTTGGAGCAATTAAACATTGAGGATAGGACTACTACCATCCTCGAAATAAAGAAAGTGTTGACCAAAAGGAATCTAATGCAAGGCCTAGAACGCAGATGTCAAAGTATGCAGGAAGACATAGATGAGTTCATGAGGAAGTTTGACATCTTACAAAGTAAAGGGCTCCCAAGTCCTTTGGTCATCAATGATAAGCTAATGGTTCAGATTGATTACATCAACAAGCTCACAGTCAGGCCAGTTCATCTGCAGTCAAGGCATTTCCCAGAGGGAAAGTTCTCTATGATGGTTTGGAGAACCTTTTTTACATTGAACATGAATTGAAGCACCTTTTCCCAGCGCAACCTAATTTTGTGAAATATACTAAAGCAGATGAAACCTACAGGAAGCTGACAAGGACAATAATACCAAAAGATGATTGGTGGTCCAACATGACTGACATCCTGTAAATCACCATGACTGAAGTGAGGTAAAGAGAAATAATTACCACACTAAATTTTGGTAAAAATGGTGAACAATGGTGAAAAATTAAAGAGTATCAGATACAGGTGAAAGAGTATCAGTGAAAAGATAAAATCAGATGTCCAGCAAAAAGTTACTAGCACGACAACAAGATGCACATTCATAGGACCTGCCTCCAACTCCTTTAACAAAAACAGGGACAGCAACAATCAGTTCACATTATGTTTCTACATTCGAGACCATCTGTCTCTATATTCGTGTAAAAGATATTTAGTCTTCCTAGAATATATTTCTCTTAGTTAGGAGATATTTTTATGTAAACATTTGTATAAATACTTCCTCATTTGAAGTATTGAGTGTGGATTATTAGACATTTCTGTAGACAATGTACTTTTGGAATTGAAGTGTTGTTGAACAACTTTTGTATGGTTGGCTAGAACAAAGCAATAAAGCAAAGGACTTTTACAGGATACCTGTGTCTAACGAGAAACAAATAAGTATTCTATATCTTGTGTTTTTACAATTTTTCTGGTTTAATCAATAATTCATATGTGTTTCATATCTGAATGATCAATGGAAAATTATATTTCAGAAAGAGCTTTACTGCATTCTGTCTTCAAATCATTTATTTTTCTTAATCTTTTCTTCTAGGCTATTATAGGTAGGGAATTCCTAAGTGCTCCCTGCTTTCATAGTTTATCACTGTGACCAGTTAACAAAGAATACTTAATTTATTTTTGTTAATGAGCACCCCCTTTTTCGTCATCTTGAACCCTATTGAAGGATTCTCAGTTTCCGTTCCTCCCTGTTCAAGACCACTTCACCCATTTGAAGCTAGCATTTTTCTTTTGTTTAGCTATCTTGCCCTATGAATTTCTCCTTTGTTAAATCAACCTGATCCAGTTAAGCCATCTTCAGTTGACTCCATAGCCCAATGGCCTGAAATACCTTGTTCTATCCATCTACTCTTGAATTCCACCACCAAAGAAAATCACAACCCCCCAAGCTGTCATAACTAGCCTAATATCACAAAAACAAAGCTAAATCATTAATAGAGAGCCCTCTCTGAGTATAGGTTGGCTAGAACCTCTGCTTAAAATACTAGTTTGTGGTTACCTCAGACCCCTTTCCTTCTTCCAAAAAATTCAAGGAAAATTTGAGTGGTAAGATAGTGGAGACCATACTGGGGAATGAACAATTCCTTAGTTAAAACAAATATTTAAGAAATTTAAACCTTAAATCCAAAATCATATTAAAGAATTCACAGAAGTTGTTTTGATATCTATAAAGAAACAAAAACAAAACCTAAAATCTGGCTTCAGAAAGAACTCGGTACACTAGGGCTAATCCTAACCCCAGTCCACCCCAAGTGTTTGAGAACCCCAATTGATCCCCAGAATTCTTAGAAGACAAGAAAGTTTTGTTAGCCCTCGACCCATCTTTAGATCTCAATCTTGTCCTGCTAAGTGGCTTTACCTAGAAGACATACCCTTTGATGAGTACTTTGAAACCTCTCTGTTTCAGAATTCTTCTGACTCTGAATTAATAGACCTAGTCCAAGACCTAGAGTTTATCAGAGAACTTGAGATCCAAAAGCTAATTTTTTAATTGACTAACATTTGCAGAACTCACCTCAATTTGATCTTACCACTAAAGAAGCCTCTAATCCTTCCATAGTCACCTCTATTTCTGCAATTTCATCATCTTTCCCTCATCCCTCTCAACTTCAAACCACTCCACATTTGATCATTACTCCGAGCCCTCCATCCACAACTCAAACATCCACTGTTACCCCAACTCCAGCCTTTGTTTCACCACTACCAACAGCAATGGCCAACAGATATGCTCCCCTGGTACTACCAGCCAATTTAGGTGCCATGCCCCAGGACTACCAAAGTAAGATTACTACTTTTGATGGCACTGGAACCTATACAACCCAACAACACACCAAGAAGATGACTGATTATTTTGAAATTTATGAAATAGATACTGCTGATGTGCAAATGAGGATATTTGTTCAAAGTTTATCTGGGGAAGTTAGAACTTGGTTCAGAGCCTTAACACCAAATAGTATAGATAGCATAAGAACTCTCTATCAGCAATTCTTGAACAGGTGGGAGAAAAGGAAAGACCCCCTTCAGATTTTATCTGAATACGAAAACCTAAGAAGAGGACCCCATGAAACTGTCCAAGACTATTGCACTAGATTTAACAGTGTGTATAATGCCATTCCACTAGATCTTAGGCCCCCACCTGGTTTAGCCTTAATCAAATTCCCAGATGGATTTGACTCTGATATGGCTTTCCAGCTGAGAGAACGAAACCCCCCTACTTTGGAAGATATGCAAAGCATAGCAGTTAGCATTGAAGCCAACCTGTTATCCAAAAGAGCCAAGGCCAAGAGTGAAAGGAGAATACCATTAAAAGAAGAAACATCACCCTTTGAACAAAAGTTAGATGCCATAATTAAAGGAATGGATAGAGTAGGAGACAGAGTGGAGACAATTGAAAGGAAATCTCCTTGGGATAGCTAGCAAGCTAATGCAGGGAGAAATCATAATTTTAGGAAAAATCAAAACCAAAACACTGGAAAGAATGGACCTGACCAAAACATTAGACCCCCTTTCCAGGAGAACTATGTAGAAGCTTCTCACTCTGAAGGCCCTGAAGAAGATACTCAAATCAATTTGATGGTGCTTGATGATGAAGGAGAATTTTTCTTATCCCAAGATTATCAAGAGGCCCACATACTTAAATAATTTCAAACCCAATCAGGGGAATCCTTTGACTTTAGACAGGGATATGACTTAGCCATCTTTGAGGTGAATAAGCAATACAATCTAAGAAGTAGGAGAATTTATGTCCCTGAAACAAACAAGAAAATAGTCTCAAATCAGCCCAAAAAAGGTAAGACAGTAACCAAAACTTTGCAAATTCTTTCTATACCAAACGCTAATCCTTCTAACCCCATAATTGAAGATGTCTATGATAATCAACCAAATAATGAACAGCCTTCCACTTCCCTTCCTTCCAAGGAAACTGTGGAAGAACCTCCAAAGGTTGACCTAGGAGAATCAGCAAATCATGATTCTAATCCTAAAAAGGAGAAAGACAAAGAAAACAATGCTACTCGAAATCCAAAAGCCCAAATAGAAAAACACTTCAATCTGGAAACAAAAGTGGGAAGCTAAAAATTTATGTCCCATATCTGAATTAGTTAAACATGATGCCTACCGAACTCAAATCAATAGATCACTGAAAATTACTGGAACTGAAGACTCAGTTAATCTTTTTAATGATCAACCCGAATTAATATTTGGCCCCGAAGTGAATGGGAAACCATTGGAAGGAGGAATTCCTCCCTTCTATGTTAGCCTAAACATACATGATAAAATTCTTCACAATGCCATGTTTGACTCCGGTGCATCTCATAATCTCATGCCCAAGTCTATCATGGAAAGGCTAGACCTAGACATCACTAGACCATACAAAGCTTTGTTTTCTTTTGACTCTAGTCAAGTGAGATGTTTAGGATTGATAAAAGACTTGTGTGTTCATTGGTTCAATACCCTGCAAAAACAATTTTAATGGACATAGTGGTAGTAGATGTACCACCCAAATATGGCATGCTGTTGTCCAGATCCTGCGGTGCTAAGCTTCAGGGATCTCTTCAACTGGATATGTCATATGCCACTATATTGGTTTTTGGACAACCCAAGAAACTATACAGAGAAACATTAATGAAATATGTAGTAAGTAGTCAGGAAAGACCCCAAAATTTCCCCATCTACTCAGTACACTCTGATATGGATTCATTTATTCTTTACAACACAGAAGCCAGTCCTTCAAATATTTTAGATGTTTTAGCAGCAGAACCAAAAGAAATTGAAAAAGAAAAATCAATTGTTCATATTCAGGAGATATCAAATAACAAGGAAAAATTAGATGACAATGAAAACCCAAATGCCATGGTTAAACAAGTTCCTACTACCCCATATACAAATTATGAACATGAAATCCTTTGGCATTTAGAATTTTATGGCTCAGTAAATAAACTAGGAGCAAGAGCAGGAGTTTGGGTGTACAATTTAGAAAATGATCATGTTGAAGGCCATGCCTACATATTAAATTTTAGATGCACCAATAATATGGCAGAATATGAGGCTCTCTTGTTAGGTCTTAAACTTGTTAAAAGATTAGGAGCTATCAGGGTGTCCATCATGGGAGATTCATAATTAATAATTAAACAGATTAAAGGTACTTACTCAACCAGGGATTCTAGACTAGGATATTATAGAGGAACAGTCATAGAAATTCTTAACACTTTTTGGGAAACCCAGCTTGCAACAATTCCTGGAAAACACAACATGCAAGCCCATAGCCTGGCCACATTTTCTAACACTTGAAAATTACCTTTTCAACGTAATCATTAGTATACTGCTAAGACTAGGCACAGACCAGCGATCCCTGAAAATCTTAAGAACTGGCATGTCTTTGATAGTGATAAGCAGATCAATAATTTTCTAACTTTAGATGAAGAGTTTTCTAAAATTAACATAGATGTTGATACAGTAACTAGTTCTAATCAAGTAAATGAGGTAGAAATTAACATCTCAAAAGAGAATTCAATAAATATGCTTCATCCTACAAAATTCACACAAGAGGAAATTCAAAACCTGAAACAAATGGACCTAGATGAAATAATTGAAGAAGAAACAGAGGTTATCAACCTAAAGGACAATCATTTACCCAAAGGATTGACTCATCTAGAAGATTTGTTTGACTAATGACATTCCAAAGAAACCTAAAATGGAGCCTTTAAAAGCAGATATCAAAGAGTATAACCTAGGGACACATGACAATCCCAAATTGATAAAATTGTCAAAACCTTTGCCCCCTGATTAGAAGCTAAAGTATGTTGAACTTATGAGGGAATTCCAGGATGTCTTTGCCTGGAGTTATGAAGATTTGAAGTCCTATGACACCTCTATTATTCAGCATACCATCCCTTTGAAAGAAAATCAAAAGCCCTTTAAACAAAAACTCAGAAGAATTAACCCTGTGTTATTACCATCAATTGAGAAAGAAATCAAATGCATGTATGAAGCAGGAATTATTGCCCCTATTAGATTTTCTGAATGGGTGTCTAACTTGGTACCAACTAGGAAGAAAACAGGGGAAATAAGGTTATGTGTTGACTTGAGGAATGTAAACAAGGTCTCTCTTAAAGATAACTACCCTTTACCTAAAATGGATAATATTTTGCAAAGGGTAGCAGGTTCTTCTAGAATTTCACTTTTAGATGGGTTTTCAGGTTATAACCAAATCTTGGTTCATCCTAATGACCAAGAGAAAACTACATTTACAACACCATGGGGTACTTTCATGTACATTAAAATGCCATTTGAACTAAAAAATGCAGGATAAACCTTCCAAAAAGCAATGAACATTTCCTTTGCCAAAGAAATTCATGATTTTCTTGTTATATATCTTGATGATCTAACTATTTTTTCCAAATCAGACCAGCAGCACTTGGAGCATCTCAGGCAAGTTTTTTTAAAGTGCAGAAAGTATGGCATTTCCTTGAACCCAAAGAAGTCCTTGTTCAGTCTGGAGGAAGGGAAGCTCTTAGGTCACATCATTTCCAAGGATGGCATTCGAATTGACCCTTCCAATATTGAAGCTATTTTATAGATACCCCATCCAAGAAGTATTAAAGAGATTCAGGCTTTCCTAGGGAAGATAAATTTTTTAAGGAGATTGATTTCTAACTTAGCTGAACTCATCAGATCATTAAATAACATGCTAAAAAAGGATTCAAGTATCAAATTGACAATAGAGGCCAAGCAATCATTTGAAGAAATCAAAATGGCCTTAACCAAAACACTAGTCCTCACAAGCCCACAGTTTGACAGAGACTTCGTCATTTTTTCTTTTGCATCAGGACACACTAGAGCTGCAGTTTTACTAAAAAAGGATGGTCAAGGATGTGAAAAACCAATAACCTTTTTTAGTAAGGCTCTCAGAGATGAATCATTAAAATACAAAATAATGGAGAAACAAGCTTTTTCACTGGTAAAAGCTATTAAAGATTTTATAGTCTATATATTATACTCTCATGTAATAGCTTATGTTCCTAATGCAGTAGTCAAAGACATCCTAACTTGGGATGGAGTTGATGGTAAAAGAGGAAAATGGATAGCTACTATCTTATAGTATGATATAGAGATAAAACCTACCAAACTAATTAAAGGTCAGGGATTGGCTAAACTCATGGCAGAAACTAATTGCCAAGCCCTAGACATAAACCTTGTTGCAGAGTTGGATAACGAGCAGGAGATGGCAACTCCACAGATCAGCCAGACCTTTTCAGATTCACCCTGGTATGCTGATATAATTTATGTTTTACAAAACCTATAGGATTCACCCTGGTTATCCATAACCAAGAACAAATTTTGAAAATGAAAGCTTTAAATTTTTGTATCTTAGATAATACTCTTTTTTGGAAAAATCATGAAGGAATTTTGTTAAATTGTTTATTAAAAGATGAAGCTAACAAGGCTCTACAAGAATTTCATGCAGGGGACTGTGGTGGACATCTCTATTGGAAGTCAACTGCTGACAAAATCCTAAGGGCTGGATTCTATTGGCCAACCTTGTTTGCAGATGTGAAGAAATTTGTAACTTCCTACCATAAATGCCAAATCTTTGAAGGCAAAAGAAAATTGTTACCTTTACCCTTGAAACCTATTTCCACCGAGAAGCCTTTTCAACAATGGGGTCTTGACTTCATTGGAGAAATTCATCCACCCTCTTCTGGTCAACACAAATGGATACTCACTGCAACTGATTACTTTACTAAATGGATAGAAGCCATTCCCTCTAGACAAGCCACAAACACTGTCATTATAGGATTTCTAAAGGCCAATATTTTGTCCAGATTTGGTTGCTCCACCAAAATCATTACTGATAATGCTGCAGCCTTTAAGTCAAAGAAAATGATTAATTTCTGTAACAAGTATCACATTACATTAGGTCATTCCACAGCCTACGACCCCCAAGGGAATGGACTTGCATAATCTTACAACAAAAGTCTAATTAATATCATCAAATAACTGTTGGAGGAAAATAAGAAAACCTGGAATAAAAAATTGATCAATGCTTTATGGGCAAATAGTCTTACAACCAAAAAATCCATTAGAACTAGTCCCTATGAACTTGTTTATGGTATGGAGGCAGTTTTTCCCTCATGATCCGGATTTAAGCAGGAACACAATAGATTACAGAGATAACCATAAATACAGAGATTCGATAACCATAAAAACAGAGATGCAGCGGAAATAATACTTCATTTCATTAATGGAGAATACTGAAATATGCTTACAAATAGAAATAACCCAGCTAGGGCGATGGTAGCTTATCTCTGAGAAGAGATGTGTCGGCTACATGCCTCTGAACTGTTTCGAACTGTGTTACAATGAGGCTTGAGGGCCTATTTATTGTTGAGAAACAATGGAAAACCCTTCACATTCCAAAACCTAACCCTAGAAGATGAAACGCCAGATTGTGGGCCCCGTTTTTGGGTAAGTTGGTACATCAACTTCCCGGGGTCGCGAATTGGTCGTACTATCTCCGTTTGACGCGCATGATAGCCCGTTGGAAAGATCTCTCCGAGGACTATGACGGAAAAGACATTTTTTAGATAGAATAATCGCTGGCGGTGGATTTCCTAAAAAACGTCGTTTAGGGCCTCAAAACGGCTCCGGAAGTTTAGGACTCGAAAAACTGCTAAAAATAGTAAACTGTGCTATAATTAAGGAAACAAAAAAACTGAAAGAGACAGTTGTGGGGGTCCAAATGGGATAGGTGGGTGGCCACCAACATCCACCTGGATCATTCCTCCCCCCTTAGGAAGCAATGGTCCCCATTGCGTTGAGTTCCTCCCTGAGATGAGGAAGCTTCTGCTGAGCTGGGTCTTTGGTGAGTTGTTCTGCAAGCTCTGATGTGTCCAGAAACACTCGGTGCAAGCGAAGGAATGGAGGAATGTTGTGCTTCAAAGCATTGTTTCCCGTAGCCTTGTTACTGGTGTAAGGACCATGTCAAAGTGGTCTGAGTTTCTGATGGGTTCTGGTAAGGCGCTCCCTCTGCAAATGTAACCAAACTTTGTCACCCACCTGAAACTTGTGTGGTACCCCTCCGGGTAAGGAGAAGTTGTTCCTGTGTTCTGTCACGATTGTATCCCTCTATTGCTGCTTTTGTGTGGAAGAACCCTTCGCGGGGGTCATGGATGTAGCAACGATCTTCCCCTTACTTTGGGAGCGAACCAGACAGAAAATAAATTTCCTAGTCTGTGAGATGAGCTTGCTGCCTTTCTTAGCAGTGATCAAAGAGGTGGAGGTAGGTGGGGCTATCTCTGGTATCCTGTATAATGAGTTATCCAAAGAAATGATGACAGCGCGAGGCCTTGACTCATATACAACATGTCACCTCCACAAGTATGGCTGGCCTAATAGTACATCACAAACATCCAGAGGTGTAACATCACACAATACCTCATCTGTGAAGGGCTTGATGCTGTAGGGAAGGCGACACTGCTGGTGAACTTTGCGATCTCGTCCTTCGTGAAGCCAACCGATACTGTACAGCTGTGGGTGTGGTGTAGTTGGTAGGCCCAACTGCTTCACGACCTCTACTGAAATGAGGTTCTTTTGGCTGCCACTGTCGACAATGAATTGCAGCGGCGAACCCTTCACCCACATCTGTGAGTGGAAAAGACGTTCCCCCTCCTCTAGATCTTCGGGCTCATTTTTCTGGATCTTGGCAGTAGCAACAGTGGCGCTGGGATCCGCATCAATGATCTGCTTCCCTTTGTCATTCCCCTTGTCGGGTTCTGACTCAGAGTCAGAACATGCATCTCATTCGGAAGCCTTCAACTTGGCCACCAGCGACTGCTTGGTCCGACACTCACTTGTGTTATGAGTGGGACTCTTGTGGAACTCACACCACTTTCCTGTGTCCTTCTTCAGCTTCATGGTGTTGTTCTTTTCTTGCAGCTTAGAGGGGCTGTCTTGGGTCACCCCGCCTTGGCTTTGTCCTTTGGGCTTCGGATTTGCAGATCCAAAGTCTCGCTTCTTCTGTTTGAACTTTTTCTCGATTTTGACAGCGTATTGGTATGCTGTGCCGATTGAGGAGATGTTCAAGAACTCCATCTCTTCCTGGATGTATCTGTGTAGGCAGCCGCGGTATTTGAGTACCAGATGCAGCTCAGAATCTTTGATACCCAACTGTGTGCGAAGGGTATGAAAAATATTTGTGAACTCTGGTACATCTTGGTCTCGTCCCTGCCGCAGTGTGGTCCATTTGATGTATTTGTCCTCATAGCTTTTGACAGGGTAGTACTGCTCCTTGATGGCATCCCAGAAGTCATTCCAGGTGGGGCCGGCTGAAAACAGTGAGCCTGTACTTTCATCCTTCTGCTCGCAGTATTTTTCCCACCAGTCCTTGACGTGGGGGGCTGCTTTGAGAAGAGCGAAAACAATCTTTTCCCGACTTGAAAATTCATGAACAGAAAAATACCCATCTAGCAGATTTAACCATTTATCTACGGCATCTGCGTCTATTTGACCCTCGAAGATGGGGATTTCAAAATTAACTTGTACCTTAAACGGCGTGGCATTTCCAGAGTAGCTGTTGGAAGCCGATGCGTCGCCTCTGGGTAGCCACTTAAGGATCTGCGCAAAGCTATCCATCATCGCGTTCCTTTGCCGCTCGAGGGCTTCTTCGAGCAAGATTCTGATAAGATCTCCTGCCCCCTCATCTTTCTTCTCATCCGCCATGGGAGGTCGTCGAGATTTGCAAGGCTGGTCTTGCAAAGGTTCGACCAATTCAAGCCCTAACTCCTTATATCTCGACCTCGTTGGGGACATGCAAAGAAAAACAAAGAAAAAAGCAGACCGCTCTGATACCACTGATCTGGATTTAAGCAGGAACACAATAGATTACAGAGATAACCATAAATACAGAGATTCGATAACCATAAAAACAGAGATGCAGTGGAAATAATACTTCATTTCATTAATGGAGAATACTGAAATATGCTTACAAATAGAAATAACCCAGCTAGGGCGATGGTAGCTTATCTCTGAGAAGAGATGTGTCGGCTACATGCCTCTGAACTATTTCGAACTATGTTACAATGAGGCTCGAGGGCCTATTTATTGTTGAGAAACAATGGAAAACCCTTCACATTCCAAAACCTAACCCTAGAAGATGAAACGCCAAATTGTGGGCCCCATTTTTGGGTAAGTTGGTACATCAACTTCCCGGGGTCGCGAATTGGTCGTACTATCTCCGTTTGACGCGCATGATAGCCCGTTGGAAAGATCTCTCCGAGGAATACGACAGAAAAGACGATTTTTAGGCAGAAAAATGTCGTTTAGGGCCTCAAAACGGCTCCGGAAGTTTAGGACCCGAAAAACTGCTAAAAATAGTAAACTGTGCTATAATTAAGGAAACAGAAAAACTAAAAGAGACAGTTGTGGGGGTCCAAATGGGATAGGTGGGTGGCCACCAACATCCACCTGGATCACCTCATCTTTAGGGATTCCTGTTATGAAATTACTGCAAGAAGCTCAGGTGGAACCAAATGATATACAAAGAAGGATAAACCAAACCATCCATTTGCAGTAGACAAGGGAGGAGGTGTACAAAGATCCCAAGTATTGCAGGAGAAACTCAGGAAGATATTTAACAAAAGGACCAAAGCAGAATGCTTCTATCTCGGAGACAAAGTGTTAAGTTGGGATTCCAGAAGAGAGGACAAAGGAAAGCATGGGAAGTTTGATTTCCTATGAAAGGACCATATATCATCTATGCTTTCGGAGGAAAAAATGCATATTTTCTTAAAGAGTTAGATGGTACAAAAATTGAAAGAGGACCAGTCAATGGTCGGATATTAAAGCATTACTTTGATCCTAGTTACTAATACTACCATGCTCCTAACTGTACATATTATATCCTTTGTAATGTTCACTGTTGATTGGATGGTAAAATTGTGGAGTTGAAGCCCGAAGAGAAGGCCCTAAGCTTCAGAATAATTACTGTCATACATACAAATAAAGCAGTAAGGAAAGAAGATTGCAGAGCACAATCAAACTCATTCAGAGGCCATTGATCTACTGTTCTTGACTTTCCACCAGGAAAAGCCATCCCCAAGTGGAGCCACTGTTATGCCCCTATACCAATAGGTGTCATATATCATGATTGACTTGCCCTAGTTCTGAAATATGTTCATACCTTTACTTGTTGCAAAGGTTTTCCATATTTGTAATAAATCAAAAAATCAAAAAATTAAAAAATGTAAATAGGTTATACCCTAGAAAAAGAATAAAAGGGTAAAAAGAATAAAGAAGAGGTCAAAAACTGAAAGAAAATGAACCCCAACAAAAATAAAAGACCAGAAAGTGTGCAAGTCTAAATGCCACTACCATTTACTTTTATGTATAATAAAAATTGTGTGCAACTTGTCACGTATACCACAATCCATGGGAACCAAATAGCTTAATCTTGGTTATTCCATGTTTTCAATTTCATGTTTTAAATATAGAGAATAGAGATCTAACCAAACAGTTTAATCTTGGCAGATAAGTAGATAGGTAGAGTGAATATAAGGAGCTCAACAATTTATCTAAGCTCTTGGATGTAATAAGTGTAGACTTAGATAGGCATCACTATGTAAAATAAAGGAAAGTTTGAAAAGGGTTGGCCAGTCTAAGTGCACCCTAATAAAGAAGTGAAAATGCTAGGGCAAAGTAGGTAGGGTAAGTAGATGATGGTTGCAGAATAAATGTGTGGTGAATATTAAGTTTAAATGCTTAAATCTTTTACTTTCATCACTAGGCAAAGGCATGTATCACATGGAAGGCACATCAATATTCAAAGTCATAATAATTAACCTCCCCATTCATTTCCTCTAATTTTTCTCTAATTCCCTAAGTGCTAAAGGTAATTTCCATAGTTAGACGGCCTCAGAGCATTTCTCTGACTTTTGGAGGGACTGGACCCTCGGCCCAATAATTGGAAATGCCTAATATACTTAAGTCCCTTTCATTAACATTACCCCCCTATAAGATCACTCATTCCTTTGATAAAACTTTTCCTAAGTAAAATCCTATTTTACTTAGGGAAATTGAAATAAATCTTCATAAAAACCCTTTTATACACTTTAGCCTAAGTCAATATGTTATATGATGAAATACTTTTGGAAAACATTGGACTTAGCGCTTTCCCATTCATTTGGTCATATTAACCATTAATGTTTTATTATATAATTCCCAAATAAAAGAAAATTACCCATGCCTGTATTATTATATTATGCAAAACCCCAAATTATTACATATCCCGCCCTGATGGTTAAGTATAACCATAAAACAAATAATAAATGGGATTAATTAACTAATCTGTAGTTGATTAAGAACCCGACCCCGCCACCATTTAATGAGGATTAATTTAGTCATCCGAACTAATTAATAACTCTCCCAACCAATCAAATCGCCCCCGATATGATTAACTCTTTTAATTATTATCAGGCCCGCCCTCCATTATCCATTAGTCACCTCAGCACCCCAACCACCATCCAATCAGATCCCTCAGATCCGACAACCATAGCACATATCGTGCAGGCCTTTTGGTTGACCTTTAGCGAGCGATGCGAGCAGTTTCATGAACAGTGCCAATGCTACGTGTGGAAAGATATATGGAATCACATTGCTCCCCCCAAATATCACTTAACCTCCAAAATCGATGCGATGAAACCTGCTTACCGCCTCCCGCTAACGACAAAACATCAAGTCACCTCCCCGTTAACACCACCTGTCTGTATCATGAAACTTGCCAAAAACTTTGACTTCGCATAAAAACCAAAGTTAATCTATTTTCTGTCCTTATTCTAAAAACTCATGCATGCAACCAAAACATGAAATCGACCAACTCGTACTCCAACCGTCAACTACCCTGAAAAGTGCAGTCTGACGCTGCTCCAGTCCACCATTTACACCCAGTGAACTAGTACTCCATTGCCAATCACTCCATAAACAAGTATTTACCAGTTTCCTTCCAGAAACCCTGTAAATACTTAATTTCCTCTGTGATTACGTTGAAAACCCCAAAATTCAATGTAATTCAGCTGCAGAACTTAAAATTAAAGACTCCCAGGACCCTCTATTTTCACCAACTTTACTCAAAAACCCCATTTCCATCTCCGAATCCACAAGAACCATAAATGGAAACCCCTGTGGCCCTCAATGTACCTCCTATCACTACTCCTAATAGAGATTTGGATTATCTACCCTTAGCAGATAAAGATTTTCAAATAAAAGACCTCACATTTGATGACTCCCCCTTGAAACTGCACTGCAAATATCGAGACCTTTACCTCAATGGTGCTGACAATATTGGCCTATGGGAATCAAATCTCCCAAAGTATCAATTCCCTTCTGTGCACATTTTCCCAGACATTGTCCACCAGTGCCATGCCAATTACAACCCTAATCTCAGAGCTGTAATGTCCCCCGACCAGCAAATCCTTTTTACCATTACAGCAGACTCCATCAATGAAATATTGCAGTTGCAACCTAGTCAGAACCTTACCCCTCTATCTATTGTTGATTTACTTGACAAATATTCCAAACTATCCAGCTCAGAGATCGCCAGAGTTTGCCAAATGTTCATGTTAGAACAATACATTTCAGAAAACCCTCCACCCTACATGACAGGTGCTTTTACAAGCTTAGGGAGGGATATTATTACCATGATTGCCTGTATTCTTGGTTTCACAACCAATGAATATGTGGATGAAATGACCTTTTCTTATATGACTATCTTCACCCCTGGCCAGCCCCCTGCTGCCAAGTATGACTATGCTACATTCATAGCTGACAAAATCCATGATCAGTTCATGAGATTGGAAAATGAGAGAGTTTTCAAGTATTCCACAATCTTGTATCACCTCTTCCTGTATTACCAAACTGACAAATTTCCATTCTCTGTGAATAAGCTTGATACCAGAGGTAATCCTAGATCAGTCATTTTCTGGACTTCCATCTTCCACTACTCATACACTTCTCCCTATTCATATAATGAATTCATAGATCAATTTGTCTATCCTATAACCACCATGCTGACAGGACATTCTCCCCCAAGAATCAGTGATGATATCAAGAGAATCCTGCAACTATCAAAGTAGTACAAGATAGGTGACTGGTACTTGTACCAAAATCACACTGAGATCCGAATCTATGGTTGTGAGCTCCCTCCTTTCAAGCTGCCTAAATATGTCCCTATGAGATTGTTTGCCTTGGAATATTACAGGCAAATGATAAACTCTGACCAAATTCATTTCACCAAGGCAAAGAAAAAAGCCCAATTGAGGATCAAAGACCACTTAGGCCCATTTGTGTGCAACAATAGACAAGCAGGGAAAGAAGCAGAAGAGATTTTAGAGAATATGCGTTTGAAGAAGAGCTTTTCTTGGACATATGATCCTCACAGTTTCATCTGTGATAGAAGGACCAAACATAAGCTGTCACCCTATATCCATCACAGAATCCCTGAGATAGAACAATATGCAAATTTGAATGAATGGAGGGAAGGAACACTGATAGAACCAGATAGTGACAAAGTTGAAGTTGAAAATGTAATGAAAGATTTGGAGAAGAGACTTGACCTAGACTCCTTTGTATAGGTGCATGCAGAGTTTTCCCAAAGGCCAGCCCAGGAAACCAATGCTCCCACAACAGAAACTTCAAAGAGACAAACTCAGGAAATAATTCCATCTACATCAGAACAGCCAGAAGTATCAATGCAACCTTAAATATCTAAAGAACAAGCTCCACCCTAGCCACATCCAACTTCAACAAACATGGGAAATCCCCCAGTTGTGCAGACTCCTCTGAATGATGAAAAGAACTTGAAAAGACGTAAGGAAGTAGCTACCCCTTCTAGCAAACCTGGAGATCAAACCTTTGCTAAGAGGCAAAGGATGTGTTAGTGTCGGTCATGATGCCCTCCATCAGTGATCAAAAGCTCTTTGCATTATGCATAGGTAGGTGTCTCATCAATGTCAGTTTTGCATTCCGTTAGGCATGCCATAAAACTGATGGAGGAGCTGGTCCTTGTTCCCTTCTTGGCTTTGCTGGATCAGGTCATATCAGTTAATGAGCTTGTGTCACATTTGTTTTGCTTTGTCTTGAAGTCCAAAGTCTTAGGTCTAGGGTTTCGGTCAAAAGTCTTTGCAATGTCATGAGTCAAAAGTCCATGAGTCCCCAGCAAGCCAGAAGGAGGTATGTAAATATGTTTCATTCATATTTTCATCAGGTACAACTCATTTATACCTTGGATTTAAAAACCCTGTTTTAAAGCCAAGGTCATGTCAATTTTGCAAAAAATAAGGAAATTTCAAAAATTCTTCAAAATGTCGGCAATAGCCCTGGTATTCTCGCCAGAGTCCATCAGATGGTCTACCTGCAAAAAGAACGGAGTTAAAGCACTCAAAGAGCCAAATTCAAGACAAAGAAAACTCAAATCAGTGTTAAAAGTGAATGCCAAAACAAAACATTAGAAAGTGGGTTTGGTAAGTAAATTTTTTCAAATTGGGCCTATAAAGAGTCAAATTCCCTCTAAAACACCCTCATTGTGCATCTAAGAGCTTGCAAGGCAAAGAGATAGGGCGAAGAGGCGAACAAAGGTGAAGTGCAGAGAAATTGGTCGTTTTTCAGGTGCGCGACCTGTCAGGGACTGTGCGCGACCTGTTGGGCGGTGCGCGACCTGTCAGGCGCCTCTCCACAGTGCAAAAACATAACGGGCGTGACCTGTCAGCCCGTGCGCGACCTGTCAAAGCCTGTGTGCGACCCGTCAACCTGTCACTCACAAAACCGCTTCAAAATTTGCTCAATCGCCCTCGTGCTTGCCAAATCAATCGAGGTAGGGTCTTTTAACGTGTTGGATGCTTGAATCAAGGATGTTGGGCTTGTGCTTATATATATTTTTTCTACCAAGAATGTAAAGAGAAATGGATTTTAGTTATTGCTTGTTCATGTAGGCATAGTGCTAGGGTTGGTGTTTTTTCAAGGTTTTTATTCCCATTTATATTCCCTCCATTTTTTCCCATTGATTTCGCAATTGTCATTATACATCTCTATCATATGTCATTTGCAAAGAAATTAAAATTTTCCCATCTCCAAATGTCAAACCCTATCCCTCCCTAAACATATTCCCAAAACCCTAATACCCTCCATTGTGATATAAAAACACACACAGCAAAAGAACAAATTTCTATGCAAGAAAAACAAAATGATGTGCAAAAAGAAAAAGGCAATATGATGGCAAAATGACAAAACTAAGAGAAAGGCAATATGGCTGCGCATAGTCATTACAAAACAGAGAACATATTGCTGTGTATATTCAAAGCAAAACAAAGACAATGCAGCTGTGTATATTTATCAAAAAGACATATTGCTTTGAGTATTCATTACAAAAATAATGTTGCTGTGTCTCCCAAAACTAAACCCTGTTTTCCCTTTTCCCTTCTATCCCCTAATATCCTTGTTTCAATACAACTCTTTTCCCTTTTGAAGTTGTCAATGAAATCCCTTTTCCCCTTTTGACAAAAATGTAAATAAAGCCCTCCTTCCCCTATGACAAATGTAAAAGAATCCCTTGTTTCCCTTAGCATCAAATGTACATGAATCCCTTGAAAAACGGAGTATGCCTTATAATGTACAGTCAAAGGACAAAATCAAAGAGCAAGTTGTTGATGCTAGTGATCTATGCTGCCCCATACCCCTGTTATACATGCTGTCGCTTACCCCCTGTTGAGCATGTATATCCTTTCCCTTGGTTATTATCATCCATGTTTCCCTAATAAAAACATTTCTTTGCAAATGATTTCCCGGTGATTAAGATGAGATTGTATGTTTGACAGTTTGTGAATTGTCCCTTAGAAATTCCCTATTTTTATATGTTTCCCTTTCCTTATGAAAAATCCCCTCCCCTAATATTTCCTTCATGATTTTGTTCCCCTTGAAAACAACATACAACTCAGCATTTTTGCAGACAAGGGCAGCAGTTTACTTTATCTATTTTATCCACTTTGCTCAAAAGCACCATGTCAACCACTGAAACCTATGAGCAAGGTGATGACTGGTCTTATTCCACAGAGGTTGAGGTACAGCGGAGGCCTCGTAGGGGTGGCAAAGGTGGTCATCATAAAAGAGAGGAGCCCACCTCTTTGGCAGAGTTGCAGGCCTGTCCTATGGCAGTGAATTGTTTCCGTTATATGTCATGTTTTCAGTTCTGTGAGAGGCTTGCCTAGATTCAGCACCATAGGGAGTTGGCCCACTTATTTGTTTTGCACCTTCATGATGGGCAGGTCACTCTTGCAGGGGTGAATTTTGTGCTATCTCCGGAGGTGATTTCAGAGGCTACCGGGATACCAAATGTGGGTGAGGTGTGGCCCAAGCGCAAAATGCTGGTTTATGTTTATTTTGAGCCATATGTCAGGCCAGCATTCATGAGCCACTTGTCGGGGGTCTTTCCTTTCAGATTCCTCCGGGGGGAGTATGCTCCGATCATGCGGCCTATCATGCATTACTTCACATGAGAGGGGAGATTTTCACAGGTATTCTCTTATCACATTCGCCTGTTAATGCACTTTACCGGAGTGAGGATGATGAACATCCCGGTTTTCTTCTTCCAGGACATTCAGAGGATGGTGTCTGTGTTTCAGAGGCGGTCCCCAGCTCAGCAGTATAGGAGTTTGTGCCATCATGGTCTCATCCAGCTCATTGTTTCCCATCAGTTGAGTCAGCAGGGCATTCCATGGGCAGACTTCATTTCTCATGAGTTCTTTACAGTGCCACCACAGCCAGAGCCAGAGCCAGAGGCCATTTATGAGGAGGGAGGTCCGTCACACCAGCCTGAGATCACTGTTCCGAGACATGTTGCTTCCTCACCTCAGCTCACTTATCAGAAAGGCTCGAGGGCCTTGTTTGCAGCAGCTCGGCGAGTACTATCTCCACAGCAGGTGGAAGGGGTCTCGCCATCATCATCTACAGGTCAGCGAGTGTTATCTCCACACCAGGTGGAAGGGGCCTCGCGTTCTCCATCAGCAGTATGGGAGGGCAAACAGCCCATGACAGAGGAGGAGAGAGCCGGTGACACACAGGTTGACATCATTGATCTTGATGCTCGCTCCCCCACTTCAGATTTGCATGAGATCATCCGACAAAGAGAGGCGGAAAACCGCTTGTTACAGCAGAAGCTCGACATGGCCCAATGGACAATAAACTATCTTGAGCAGCGCAACAAGCAACTTGAGGATGAGAAAGAGTTGGATGAGCTGTGGAGGATTCAAAGTGACTGAGTCATCAACCGTAGGAGGCCCGGTGACTTGCTGCCCAAGGAGAGGGAATCCATGCTTATCCGTGTGAATGCACACTTGGAGAGGCTATTGGAGAAGGCCAACCAGGACAAGAGACTGCTACGGAACATGAAGAATCATTACTAGGCGAGGATGCATGTTTGCAAAGCAAAGATGAAGATATTCCAGAGGAGGTTGTCCGAGGCCCGCAAGAGGAAGAAGAAGACCAACCCGCTCTGTATCTTGGCTGAGGCCTCTCTCACTCACCATGATACTCATTAGCATCCTCCTAGCAGCAAACCCAAGAAATTTTGAGAGTTTTGAAGCATTTTTGGCATTTTTGGGAATTTTACAGGTTTTGGCCATTTGACGGGTCTCACCCCGCGCGCGACCCTACATGGGGGAAACTCAGAACGGGGAAAACTTTGCATTTTTGGAATTTTCATGCAAAAATACACTTGCCTATGGATGGGTTTCAGATTTTATGGAGATTTGGGCTTCCAAAAGGTCAAAATACATGCAAATTTTGACTTTTTGCCCCTATTTTGAGTTGCAGAAAGCTGTCTTGGGAGCGATGACTTTTGAGGGGTCAAATCAACTCCAAATTTAAAAATTCTGGTGGGGTTGGAAAGTAGACTTGCAGACCTTTCCAACGAGCTATCGTTCACCTGATTTGGACACGGGGAAGGCCCTAAAACAGAGCTGTGAATGTGCGCGACCTGTCAGAGTGATGTGCGCGACCTGTCAGGGAAATTTGCCTGTTTTGACCAGTTCGGCCAGCAAAACACTGTTTTCATCTTGGTTGACTTTTGAGGCATGTAAATGATGGATTTTTGTGTAATTTTCATGGAACTTAGATACTTTTACTCTCCTTCATCACTTCTAGAAGATTCTTTGATGTAAATGGTAAATATTTAATGCATGGATAGGTTTCCTAAGTTTTAGAGGCAAGTTGTTTTGACTGCCTATTATCTAGTGCTCAGTTTAGAATTAGTTGAAACAGCTCCTAGGAAGCTGAGCTCGACCCCTAGAGGTGGGGAAAGGAGTTAGATCATCTATATTATGCCTTCTCTTGCTCATTTTCATGGTTGGACTCTTGAGGGAGAAGCTCCTATTGTATATTTTACTTGTATCTCTGCAATTTGAGGAGAAGGAAGACCAGGGTTTTGCAGACATCATTGGGATTCTTGTGGACTCTTGTGTTGATGGTGTGTTCTCTTATTGTAATTGTAAGTGTGTTTATGTGTTCCATCCCTTTCTTTACTGCTGCTAATTAAACAAATGAAGTGATAAAGTTTGAATTCATGCATGTCATGCTCAACTTTCAAATTTGTTTAATGTTTATGTTTTCCACTGTCTAAAGAGGATTCAAAGTCATTGTTTGCCCTCTTTAGCTTCTCTTATTTCCTCCTTGATCATCCATCTCAGCTAAAGGCATCAGCACAAAGTCCTACCTTGCCCCAAAGACCCACCTGCAAAAACTGAGCTCAATCCCCGCACCCTGAATTGCACTCCCTCCAATTGCCACCAAAAACCCCAAAAAACTTTAAATCAACCCTCCTTATCAGTTTACTAGCCTAATATCAGTGTTCCTAATTGGGTCAACTCATCCTATTGGAAGATCAACCGAGTTTGACCGGAGAGAGCCTTCTCCTGCCTCGTAGGGCTAGCTACGAGGCTGAATGGTTTGATGTAACCTTGAGATTTGTCTATCTCAGCCTAGGTGAAATTTCAAGCGCTAACAGGATGAACCCATATTCAGAGGAGGAATTCATTAGAGAAACCATTTAAAGCATAACGAAGGAAGGAGCAAACAATCCACATACATTCCCAACATGTGGGGCACCTTCAAGCTCACAGAGACAAGAACTGGAAAGGCAACAGAGCATAGAAGTTTCATCCCTCGAGTCTTCAACTGAAAAAATCATAGACATAAAACGGAAGTTTAAAGAAATCAAGACAAATAATGAGCAACTGAAGGCCCAAGCCTATGCTCAGTATTTAAATATGGTCCCTTCAAATCAAACCAGATTGATGTCAACCTTTGACATCAAAGAGGGCAAAATGCGAATGAGCTTTCTAAAGCCCACAGTGCTACAGCCACAATCTTTGGCAGATTATCTCAAGACTGACTTTGAATTCATGGCTAAAGACATCCACCCCATAGACCAGATAGAATTGCACAAACAAACAGGGGAGATGGTCTACTCTACACTGACTAGCAAGGCAATGATGGCACGTAGGTTGCAAAATTCACTGAGCAGCACTACTGCCCAATTGCAACTAGAAAAGGCCTCCTCACGGGCAAAAGACAACAGAATCAAATCATTGGAGGAATTGATTATTGAGTTGGGCCATGACCCAAAGGATTTCAAGGCAGCAGAGAGCCTAATAAAAAAGAAGAATGAAGATATAGCAGCTCTTGGGAAACAATTTAAATTTCCACCACTCATTCACCCTCAGATTGTTGAAGTAATTGAGAAGAAAAAAGAAGAAGAGCTTATGGACTTGGTCCTTAAGCTAAATGAGAAATTAAAGGAAACAGAGTGGGAATCGGAAAAAGCAGTACAGTCAAGGTTGAGCGATTTGACCACACAGCCTCAAATTGTAGTTCCAATAGTCTCAACAGTAGTCCCTTCCACACTGGCACCTGCTTTAGCACCAAATATTCCTCTGGCAACAGCGACACCCATAGAAGTAATAGGTACATCACAGACAGGTACACCAACAAAGAGTATAGAATACTTAATCAAATCCATGGAGGAGATGAAACTCCAAGTTACAAAACTGCAAAAAGTGAAAGAGAAATTCACTAGTTTGGAGAATAAATATGATATATCAAAAATCAATTTTTCAGAAGAGATGAGGAAAAACAAAGTCTTGACCCAACAAATTAAAGCACTGGAGAAATACCTTAGGAAGATATTGTGGACCAATATCATTGATTCCATCAATAATATTTAGTCATCCATTCAAATTATTTTTGAACAAATTGATTTGGTTAAACCTGCTCTTGAAGAAGTTCAAAAGACCAGAGAGGAATTGGGTAGAAAGCCTGAAGAGGCAATCCAGTTAATCAATTTTCTAAACATTAGAATTAGGCAACAGTTGGAGCAATTAAACATTGAGGATAGGACTGCTACCATCCTCGAAATAAAGAAAGTGTTGACCAGAAGGAATCTAATGCAAGGCCTGGAACACAGATATCAAAGTATGCAGGAAGACATAGATGAGTTCATGAGGATGTTTGGCATCTTACAAAGTAAAGGGCTCCCAAGTCCTTTGGTAATCAATGATAAGCTAATCATTCAGATTGACTACATCAACAAGCTCATAGTCAGGCCAGTTCATCTGCAGTCAAGGCATTGCCCAGAGGGAAAGTTCTCTATGATGGTTTGGCGAACCTTTTTTACATTGAACATGAAGTGAAGCACCAATTCCCAATGCAACCCTATTTTGTGAAATATACTGAAGCATATGAAACCTAAAGGAAGCTGACAAGGACAAGAATACCAAAATATGATTGGTGGTCAAGCATGACTGACATCCTGTAAATTACCATGACTCAAGTGAGGTAAAGATAAATAGTTACCACAATAAATTTTGGTAAAAAGGGTGAACAATGGTGAATAGGTAAATATTATCAGATACAGGTGAAAGAGTATCAGTGAAAAGATAAAATCATATGTCCAACATAGAGTTACTAGCATGATAGCAAGATGCACATTCATAGGACCTGCCTCCATCTCCTTCAACAAAAACAAGGACAACAACAATCAGTTCACATTCTATTTCTACATTCGAGACCATCTGTCTCTATATTCATGTAAAAGATATTTAGTCTTCCTAGAATATATCTCTCTTAGTTAGGAGATATTTTGACGTAAACATTTGTATAAATACTTCCTCATTCGAAGTATTGAGTGTGGATTCTTAGACATTTCTGTAGACAATGTACTTTTGGAATTGAATTGTTGTTGAAAAAAATTTGTATGGCTGGCTGGAACAAAGTAATAAAGCAAACGACTTTTACAGGATACCTGTGTCAAACGAGAAACAAATAAGTATTCTATATCTTGTGTTTTTACAGTTTTTCTGGTTTAGTTAATAATTCATGTGTGTTTCATATCTGAATGATAAACAAAAAGTTATATTTCAGAAAGAGATTTATTTCATTCTGTCTTCAAATCGTTTATTTTTCTTAATGTTTTCTTCTAGGCTATTATAGGTAGGGACTTTTTAAGTTCTCCCTGCTTTCATAGTTTATCACTATGACCATTTAACAAAGAATACTTAATTGCTTTTTGTTAATGAGCACCCCCTTTTTCATCATCTTGTACCCTGTTGAAGGATTCTCATTTGCCCTTCCTCCCTGTTCAAGACCACTTCACCCATTTGAACCTATCATTTGTCTTTTGTTTAGCTATCTTTCCCTGTGAATTTCTCCTTTGTTAATTCAACCTGATCTAGTTAAGCCATCTTCAATTGACTCCATAGCCCAAAGGCCTGAAATACCTTGTTCTATCCATCTACTCCTGAATTCCACCACCAAAGAAAATCACAACCCCCCAAGCTGTCATAACTAGCCTAATATCCCAAAAACAAAGCTAAATCATAAAGAGAGAGCCCTCTCTGAGTATAGGTTGGCGAGAACCTGTACTTAAAAGATTGGTTTGTGGTTACCTCAGACCCCTTTCCTTCTTCCAACAACTTCAAGGAAAATCTGAGTGATAACACCCTTCTCCTTCAAAAAGTGTTTTCCTCAATGCTTGAGTAGTTCTGGATGCTTATGTACAAAATTCTCGTCCTCCCATGTGGAATCTTTGGCCGGTAAGTTCTTGCACTTGATGAGATACTATGAAATTGATCAATTTCTTAGCTGTCAGGTTCTTATTTCCGTGACTATTTCAGGTTCCAATATGATTTTTCTTTCCTCGTCAAGTTTCGAAAATATTGTTTGAGCTAGGAGCTTATCACTTATAAACTTCTTCAAGCATGAAACATGGAAATCTAGGGGCACTCGGGAAGATGCAGGAATGATACAAAATGGATTTTGGATAGACTCCTAAGTCTAAGTGTTCGTCACAGAGGGAAATGAAAGTCCAAGGAAGTTCCTGGACATAGCCCCATTGCAAATATCTTTTCATTCTGAATCTATTGCAACTTGAATTGGAAAAAATGGACTCAGAATTTAGAAGTTATCACCAAAAGAAGATGCCCTATGTTCTTTAAAAAAAAGAGGAAAAATCCTCTAAACTGCGCAAAAAAAAAACCCTTATAAATGGAAATCGCATCAAACTAGGGCAAAAGAGCAGACTTAAGTGGAAAGGGGAGAAACCCCTGATCGTCGATCCCCGACAAATAGGGTCAAAGGCAAACATGCGATATAACATAAGGACTGGGCCGACGCAATACTACGATCGCGAAATTGATGGATCGGCATTGGCAAGGGCATGGGACTTAAGGTGGGACCCTGGGCCGAGCGATATTGCAATCGCCGATATCAGCGTTGGCAGATCAGCGTTGGCATAGGCCATGCCATATGGAAAGACCCCGGGACTTTGTGATATGCGTTTGCGACATGTCACCTCGCAATATTGCATCGGAGCAACACAAAGGAGTGGGACCGATGCATGCAACTACGATAGCCGGACCTGACGGGATTATAGATGAAGCTTAATATATTTGAGTTCCAAAAAATGGGCTTTTCTATGTATTATGCATTTTCGTTAAATAAGGAAATACAAAGGGAATGCACCCGATGTGATGAATCCAGACCCAAAAGGGTTTATAAAGGCAAATGTATATTATTTGAAGTCCGCCATGAAGGCATTTGACGGTATTTTCAATGTTTTAATGTATTTTTATAAATACAAATGAAATGAGAATGAGGCAATATAACAGACCCGAAAGGGTTTTATAGGCAACGAGATGTATTTTGAGTTCTGTAACGAGCAGGATTTCGGGCAGGTCGTAGGCGGTAAGTGGTATTGGCCAGGTTCTGCCCAAGCCCATACACTGGCCGCCACATGGATAGGTGCCAGAGAGAGAAAACCACCCATTTCGGGTGGGTAATCTTTGGGCGCATAAGCCACCCAAAATCGATAATAACCGTTGGATCAACGATGAATTGTGATAGCACCCAAAGGCGGACCCAAAAGGAATCTAGTGCATAATTAATGATTTTTGAAGTCTGATAGACTGCGTTTGGGCGGATTTTCCCATGTTTTAGTGTATTTCTCTGTTTAAATAGAGAATGACTATTTTTAGGATTTCAAAGGCATCAATGGTCCTTCCATTACAGAACAGGTGGCCACTGTCCCTGAAGGCATTTAGCAATGATTGCTAATGCTTAGAGGGGGATTTGAGCGGATAAAGGCCGGGAGCTAGAGAGCCCAGAAGAGGAAACGAACGAACAACGCTGATTGGCTTAAAAGCCACAGAATGACAGAGACAAAGAGGAGAGGGCCGAGACAGGAGCACAGAACACTGAGCCAAAGCAAGAATCAAAGGCAAAGAGAACCAGAGCCAAGAGCCAGAGCCAGAGCTGAGAGCTAGAAGAGTCGAGAGCTTCAAGAGCCAGGGATAAAATGGTGTCTAAACCCATTGTTTCTGTGTAAAACAGTGGAGTTGAGCCAAGATCTTGTAAAAGGACTTTGCCATAATCCCAGAGAGCCTATTTGAGTTGACTAGAGTTCATGGAGACGTAGCCCAAGAGTTTTGGGTGAACGCCTAATTAAATTGTTGTCTTATGTATGTTGTTTTATTGCTAGATGATATTTGCTACTTTAGTTGTTATATCAGTTCAAGCAAATAGACTTAAAAACACACAAACAGTCAACAATAAACATAAGCATACACCTTATTTCAAGCACATATTTAATTCCGCATTGGTTAATCATAAAGACTTGGGAATATTTAAAGCTTTGGAAGTGGGAGAGGTTCTTGAAAATTATCCAAGAAGCCTAAGTGCCCCATTTTCAGATAAGGTGGTATTAGACCTTGAGATTGATTAACCACACCTTCAAAAGAAGGTTATATCAGAATGCTTGATTGACAGGGAAAAGACTGCTTGTCTGAAAAGTGTTTAAATAGTCAGAGGTTGATTGTATGCTTTTTGCAGACTCACTGTTGTTTGAGTTTGCAGAGGTGAAGGGAAAGATGTTAATGACTCAGTCTAGGAAGGACAAGAAGGAAGAAGGGTTGAAGGCATTCTTCTATTCCAAAGGACCCTCAAAGCAATCCTTGAAGCACAAGAGGTTTGTTACAAAAGGTTTCTTGATAAAGCACTTTATTAATCTTGTTTGAAGTTCTTTTGTTCATTGGTATAATGACAACTTCTACAAGTGAATCCTCAGATTCCTCCTTTATCGCAAGACTCTATAATGGAGACTTGAAGCAAGATTTGTTCATCATGATGGACAAGGTGAGAGAAATGTATGAGGATGGAAGGAAGAGCAGCATACTTAGAGAGCAGTTGAATTCCATGAAGGAAGAGAAGCAGTTGCTTTCCGATAGACTGCAGGAAATGGAGAAGCAACTTCATATTGCCAATATGAACCTGAAAAGGATGCATGAGTTGGAGTCACAACTCTTTGTTGCCAAAGAAGCCTTGGTCAAGTGTCAGCTTGAAGAAGAGGTAAGTTATTCCAGTTTGCCTTCAAATTCCTCTAAGATTGCTTATATTGGTTCTTTTGAAAAACATACCAAAGGCATAGGTTCCAAGCTAATGTCCAAGATGGGCTATGAAGGAAAAGGCTTGGGTAGACATGCATAAGATATTGTTGAACCAATAATAATTGAGGAAAGGCCTAAGTATTTAGGTCTTGGCTATGGACAAGATTATGGAGAAAGTTCTAAAGCTGCCATGAAGACCATTAAAACAGCTCCAAGAAGGAGTTGCATTGCAAGTCTTCAAGAGTGTGAAGGTTGTATTCAGGAGGAATGCAATAGCTTGAAACATCATTTGCAGGATGCAGGTGTTCAGAAGCACACACTTGAACCAGAGAGTTGGGAAGATTCTAACAGCCTTGAAGAGATTGATGGGGTTGCAAATGGAGCCACTTCTTCATTTGCTTCACCTCCTCATGAAGGCAATAAAGGTGAAAGAGAAAGGTATAAATCTGGTTCTAATCATCTTCCTATTGATTTTGCAAAGCATGATCAATTTCCACACATGCATGGGAAAATAATTGCATGTTCCTTTTTTGGTTTGGATAACCATCATGTTTCTAGATGTTGGAATAGAATGGCCACATACAGGAAACTTTTGAAGGAAAAGAAGAAAAAGGCCAAAGGTCCATTGGACAAGGCAAATCATCTTGTCAAGAGGATGCACATGTGTTGCACTTACTGCCATAAGCAAGGGCATCTTGCTAAAATATGTTGGACTCTGAATCCAGCAATGCTTCCACAAAAGCTCAAGAAAGTGGAAAGAGAAGTTGGCAAAAATGGAAAGGAAGATTCCATGATTGATGTGTCTCAGGATGACTCACATGTTGATGATGATGTGCAGACAATGGTAGTACCTTTGAAATGGATTGGTGAGAAATGGCTAGAGTTCTTATCCAATTAAGGTTGCATGTCTATTGATGCATCTATTTTCATTCTTTGTTAATGAGATGCAATTTGTAGGTTCTTACCAAGAAGGTGAATGGAAATGTTGAGTAGGAGATTCACTTTATTGCTACAACATTATATTTCATTTCAGCTTCGAAAGTACAGTGTACTTAAGTGAAAGTTTAAGGATGAAATGCATGCATGAGCATGATGTGTGTGGACACAGGGATGTTGATGTTTTCGTTGTTTTTAACATGTATGTGTATTTAACTTGTAGGGTTGATTGCTTTGACATGCATGTGATGCAATGTTGACTTGGGAGAAGTTAACTTGGTCTCCAAGATGGAGATAATAATGAAGTGTTTCATCTTTTGAAAAGAGTCCTAATGGTCTTTTTCTACATGCTTGACTTGAAGAGTCATTTGTTTAAAGGCATGTTTTGTGGGCTTGTTATGTAGTCCATCATTTGTATGCAGATTTAAGACATGGATGTGTTCACAAGCTATGAAGTTTGTTTCTTTTGTTGAAGCAGGAGTTTAGGCCATCCAATTGTTTTCTGTATTTCTGTTGTTGTTAACAGTTCTTTTTGACATCTTGTCAAACAGATACAAATGAAAGTTTTGTGGAGCAGATTAACTTCACACTTGTTTGAGCCACCTTGGATCAATGATCAAGGCAACAAAGTTCAAACCACCTTCTATGACCATTTCAGCAGAAGTTCTGCAGGAATGCAAGGAGGAAGACAGTTCCTCCCAAGAAGACCAGCCCATCCGGAAGGGAAGTGGTCAGAGACTTTGATTCAGAGGCACTATGTAAGGCAAGTGTGTGGAGGTGAAAGAAGAGGGTGTTGTTATTCTCATTTACTGTTCAGATCAGTATATCAGTCTTTTGGAGACCAAAAGTTCTTTTAGTGGGAAGGCATGATCCAAAATGGATTTTGGATAGACTCCTAAGTCTAAGTGTTCCTCACAGAGGGAAATGAAAGTCCAAGGAAGTTCCTGGACATAGCCCCATTGCATAGATCATTTCATTCTGAATCTACTGCAACTTGAATGGGAAAAAATGGACTTAAAATGCAGAAGTTATCACCAAAAGAAGATGCCCTGTGTTCTTTAGAAAAAGAGGAAAAATCCTCTAAACTGGGAAAAAAAAAACCCTTATAAAGGGAAATCGCATCGGACCAGCACAAGCGGACTTAAGTGGAAAGAGGAGAAACCCTCGATCGCCTATCCCTGACATATCAGATCGGAGGCAGACATGCGATATAACATAAGGACCAAGCCGGTGCAATACTGCGATCGACAAAATTGGCGGATCGACATCAGCAAGGGAATGGGACTTAAGGCGAGACCCCGGCCGAGAGATATTGCGATCGCTGATATTGGCATCGGCACAGGCCATGCCATATGGAAAGACCCCGGGACTTTGCGATATGCGATTGCAACATGTCGCATCGCAATATCACATCGGAGCAACACAAAGGAGCGGGGCCGATACATGCGACTGTGATAGCCGGACCCGACGAGATTATAGATGAAGCTTAATATATTTGAGTTCCAGAAAATGGTTTTTCTATGTATTATGCATTTTCGTTAAATAAACGAAATACAAAGGGAATGCGCCCAATGCGATGAATATAGACCCGAAAGGGTTTATAAATGCAAATGTATGTTATTTGAAGTCCACCATGAAGCCATTTGACAATATTTTTAGTGTTTTAATGTATTTTTATAAATACAAAGGAAATGTGAATGGGGCAATATAATGGACCCGAAAGGGTTTTATATGTAGCGAGATGTGTTTTGAGTTCCGTAACAAGCAAGATTTCGGGCGGGCCGTAGACGGTAAGTGGTATTGGCCAGGCTCTGCTCAAGCCCATACATTAGTCACCACGTGGCTAGGCACCGGAGAGAGAAAACCACCCTTTTCGGGCGGGTAATCTCCGGGCGCATAAGCCACCTGAACTCGATAATAACCGTTGAATTAGCAATGACTTGCGATAACACCCAAAGGCGGACCCGAAATGAATATAGGGCAGAATTAATGATTTTTGAAGTCCGATAAACTGCGTTTGGACAGATTTTCCCATGTTTTAGTGTATTTCTTTATGTAAACAAAGAATGAATATTCTGAGGATTTCAAAGGCATCGATGGTCCTTTCGTTACAAAACAGGTGGCCACCATCCTTGAAGGTGTTTGGCAATTATTGCTAACGCTTAGAGGGGGATTTGAGCAGATAGAGGCCGAGAGCCAGAGAGCCCAGAAGAGGAAACAAATGGACAGCGTTGATTGACTTAAAAGCCATAGAATGACAGAGATAGAGAGGAGAGGGCTGAGAAAAAAGTGCAGAAAGCTAAGCCAAAGCAATAAGCAGAGGAAAAGAGAGCCAGAGCCAAGAACTAGAGTCGAGAGCCAGAGTGAGAGCTGATAGCCAAAAGCACTGAGAGCTTCAAGAGCCAGGGATAAAATGGTGTCTAAACCCATTTTTCTGTGTAAAACAATGGAGTTGAACCAAGAGCTTGTAAAAGGACTTTTCCATAATCCCATAGAGCCTACTTCAGTTGACTAGAGCTCATGGAGACGTAGCCCAAGAGTTTTGGGTGAACTCCTAATTAAATTGTTGTCTTATGTGTGTTGTTTTATTGTTGCATTATATTTGCTACTTTAGTTGTTGTTATATAAGTTCAAGCAAATAGACTTAAAAACACATCAACAGTCAATAATAAATATAAGCATACACCTTATTTCAAGACATATTTAATTCTGCATTGGTTAATCATAAAGACTTGGGAATATTTAAAGCTTTGGAAGTGGGAGAGGTTCTTGAAAATTAGCCAAGAAGCCTAAGTGCCTCATTTTCAGATAAAGGAAGCTCCAATTTGTATGCCATAGTACCAATCTTTTGCAGCACCTTGTAAGGACCATAGTACTTTGTTGATAATTTATTATCCTTCTTATCTTGCTTGAGGGACATTTGTTTGTATGGTTGTATTTGTAAAATTACCCAGTCACCTATATCAAAACTTCTTTCACTGCGATGTTGATCTTCCTGTTGTTTCATTCGATTATGTGCCAAAGTGAGGTTATCCTTTAAGAGTTGGAGAACTTGTGGTTGTTTAGGGTCTACCTTAACACCTTCATGAGATACAATATGACCCAAGTATTCCACCTCTTGTACTCCAAAGAAATATTTGGGGGTTTTTGAATATAATTGTTTCTCATCCAATAGTCTGAGCACTATATCAACATGTTGAACATGATCCTTCCAAGACTTGTTGTAGATTAGTATATTATCAAAAAATACTAACACAAATTTTCTAAGGAAGGGTTTGAAAATGGAATTCATCAAACCTTGGAATGTAGAAGGTGCATTGGTAAGGCCAAAAGGCATGACCAAAAATTCATAATGACCTTCATGAGTTCTAAATGTTTTTTTTGGAATGTCTTCAGTCTTCATTCTGATTTGATGATATCCTGCAGGAAGATCCAACTTGCTGAAGTAAATTTCTCCATGCAATTCATCCAATAATTCATCAATGAGAGGAATGGGAAATTTATCTTTGATAGTGATATTTTTGAGCTCTCTATAATCCAGAAACATGTGCCATAATCCATCCTTCTTGTGCACCAATACTACTGGAGTAGAGAAATACCTTTGACTAGGTTGAATTATACCAACCTCTAGCATTTCTGCAACCATACTTTCAATTTCACTCTTTTGTGAAAAGTGATATCTGTAAGGCTTGATGTTTGGAGGAACATTTCCTGGAAAATGAGTAGCATGATCATGATCACAAATAGGTGGGAGGCTTTTGGGAGTCTCAAATGCCTTGGAATGAGTGTCCAAGACTTTTTGGAGATCTGGAGAAATAGATGATTTCGACGTGGGAACCTTTAGCGAACATAATTGTGCAATTACGCCATGTTGTTCTTCCTTTAGAAGCTTTTTCATGCCATTAGAGTTGGTTATCTTCCCTGGTTTCCCTGTGATACCCCTTAATTCAACTTCCTTTCCTTCTAACAAAAAATTCAAGAAGAGTTCTTGAAAATTAAAAGTTATCGTACCCAAATATTGTAGCCATTGGACTCCTAGTACAACATCAGCAACACCCATTGGAATGGAAAGCATGGGACTATTCAAAACATATTCTCCCATGGATAAATTGATATTATGGCACTTTACAGAGAAATTTATGGTTCTTCCATTTGCAACCATCACTTGACACTCTAGTGTTGGATATAGGAAGCAACTCAATTCCTTCACTATCTTACAATGAATAAAATTATGGGTATTGCCCAAATCAATCAACATTATTACGTTTTTATTCTTGATATGTCCTTCTATCTTGATAGTTTGAGGAGTGGTAATTACTACCAATGAATTACAATATATGGTCAGATTCATTTCTTGATGCTCGATGTGATCTTTCACTTCTTGAACCTTTTTCTTCTTGATATGTCCTATCTTGAGAGTTTTAGGAGTGGTAATTCTTACCAATGCTTTACAAGATATGATCAAATTCATTTCTTCTTTCATTGGGGTTGGTTCCTGGTGTATATTCTCTTATTTTGATGTTTCTCGATCCTTTTCTTCCTCCTCTTCACAATCTATGTAAAATAATTTCTTCTCGGCACATTTATGACCTTTAGTGTATATGCTATCACAAATGTAACAAAGCCCTTTTTCTCTTTCCTTCCAATTGTTGTGGTGTAAACCTTGTAGGTTATGGAAGGCTATGAGTAAAAGAACTTCCATATTTATAGTTGTGAGTGGTAGGACGCCTTGTTTCCATAATTCTTCTTTCAATTTTTCTTTCCAACCTGAATGCCTTCTCCAATGAATCAGGTTCCCAAAGAAAAACCTCATGTTGAATGTTATCCTTTAAAGTCCATATGAAGACATCAGTCCTTTGCTTCTCTGGAATATCATTTACCCTTATATTCAATTTTTAGAAGTCCTTAATGTGCTCTGCCATTGAACCTTTTTGTTTGAGATTTATCAAATGGCTAAAGAAGGTGTTGCTCTTTGTATCCTCATAATGTGCTATCATTTCCTCTGTGAAAATTGACCAAGTGACAAGTGGTTTACGAGAACAAATCCCTTTATACCATAAAAATTGATTCGATTCTAAATATAAAGATGCAATATGTACCTTTTGTAACAGTTGTACATCATGTAGATCAAAATATTGTTCCATCTGTAGTATCCAATTTACTGGATCCTTGCCATCAAACTTCCTCATATCGCCTTTTCTTGATTTTAGGAGCTCGATCTTGAAACAACTGTAACTCTATAATTTCAGATCTCCAAGGTCTGAAATTACAACCTGCAGTAGCCCTCTGTGTCCTCTTTCCAATGCCACTAGTCTGATCAAAATTGGATTCTCCAAGAAAGAGTTATGCCCAATCTCCCAAGATGACATGCTTATATACTTTTTCAGTAGAGCGAACATGTACTAAGTGCCATGTGTTACTGTTCCAACCTTCGGACCTAAAAAATTACACAAAAAAAACTTCTATCCTATTTCTGTAGCTTCCTACGAAATTTCAATCTGATGCTTAGAGAGAGAGGTAGGATGATTTTCCCCAGGTCACCTGTTTGGGATGTAATTCAGGAGCCTGCAAAAACTCTAAATGTCTTAGACTGTTTCCCCAAAAATATATCATAAAAAACTCAGAGATTAGAGCTCGGGCTTCACCATGATTTCGACTCAAATGGTTTTTAAATTCAGAATATGAACCATCATAGGAAACAAATTATAGAAAATATTTCACGATGCCCTGTTTGAGATGGAATTATGGAGCTTACAAAAACCCTAACTTCCTCAAATCATATCTCCAAAAATATAGTGATACAAGATCTAAAATTCAGACCCGAGGTTCAGAACGATTTCGTCTTAGATGGGTTTTTTGGTATCTTCTGAAACTTTGTATAAAAAATGTTATATCGACAATTTCACGATGACCTGTTTGGAGCAGCGAAACCCTAGAATCCAAAGCTCTGATACCAAATGTTATGAAACCAACTCACAAAAAGATAGAAAATATAGATCAACGCCTTAGAAATCAGCCTCTTCAAGGGGGAACCTCCTTTACATTACGCAAATGAACAATTCTTGGATGATACAAATGACAAGACCTCCTTTCTATATATAGGAGTCTAAGGGGTCGTAATTTAATCAGAGCCGACATAACAATAATAATGTAAGGGCACAACAATAACAATAGTGGGCTTCTATGGGGCACAATAATAACAATATGGGGACTACATGGGCACAACAATATAATAATGGGGTTGCACTAATAACGATAAGGGATTACACTAGTAGTATAGGGACCTAACATAGACATGGTGTATTGAGGATTTTGTAGGGTCTATTTTGCAAGTAAACCTTAAACCTATTGCAACTTTGTCAAAGCTAGTCCTTTGTTGATGAACTTTTTAAAATATGTAATTTATTATTTCCTCTTCAAACTACCATTAATTCAATGTGATTGTTTTACCTATCAAGAGAAACTTATGTTATATTTACCACAACATATTATTGTTTTACCTATTCATAATTTAAAAATTGTATGGTCTACCATTTCATTAATATTTCCCCAAGAAACAAAAAATTTGGACTCAAAGCACTCTACACTTTCTTTCCAATGCTACTAGTGGCACTCAATTTGGACCCCATGTATTCAAATAAAAATGTTTTAATAAAGTCACATGCTTAAGCCTAGTTTGAGGTCTAGGAAAAAGCCATAACTTATACATCCTTCAACTTTGAAAATGTAGCAAAACAAGATTTGGTTTGGATCTTAGGGACTAATCTCTAGAAGGATTGAATGCCAAGAGAGGAGGAGAGAAAACATACATATCTACCGCAAAAATAATCAAAAACAAATAAATTAAAATGCAAGAACTAAATACATCACAAAATTATGAAAAGAGAGAGAATTGGAGAAGAAATAATCCATTAAGAAGAACCATTAGGTGCAATGAGGCCTATTTTGCGACCTCTCCTTCCCAACCTTCACTCTCTTCCTATTTCCTTCTTATAAGGTGAATTTTTGATGGAGTAAACTTTAATTAAGTCTTACTCCATCAATTACATATATATGTGGTTCTCTTTTACATAAAAATATGATGTTATGACTTATACATCCAAACTTAGACCATAAGCACCCTTAATATTCAAATCAATCCTCCCCCCTTATGGTCTCAATCATTCACCCATGCTAAAAAAAGAGGCACCCCATTGTGTTCAATGTACCATCATAACTATAATCTATTGTGAGACAATGAAGAGAAGGGTTTTGTGTGGTTAACTCATAACCGTGGGTTTTTGGATGACCCATGATCATCATGATTACATTGTTCGAAGTGCCAATGAAGAGAAGCCTTTTGTGTGGTTAACCCATAACAATGGTATTTTAGATGACCCATAATTGATTTGTATTGGTAATATTGGAGAAGGGTTTTGTATGGTTTACTCATAACCATGGATTTTTGGATGACCTATAAGCTTCTTTTTTTCTTTTTCTTTATTTTCTTTTTTCTATAAATGCACCTCTCGCTACAACTCTATTGATAAATTTTGCTACATTCGATGAAATCAAATTATGTCAAAGATCCATTTGAAGTATTGAAGAGATATTTATATGGATATAAGATACTTTCCCTATAATGTTTTTTGGAGTGAGAAAATCATTCATGAACTCAATGTATGTGTGATCACACATCTTTGCAAACCTATGTGACTTCAATACTAGGAAATGAAATAATGTCCATAAAAATCCCATTTGAGCTAAAGAAAAATATTTTAAAATGAGTTATCATAAACCTTCTTAAATGCTTTGTAGAGCTTGTGGAACTTGCATAAAGTTGATTGAATATTTTTTCCTTGTGTTCCATCCATGATTGTGCTTCCATGATGGACACACCACGGTGGATAAGCTAAAAATGGTTGAAATGACATTTCCCAAGCTTCTAGATGTTGCATACATAATTTTTTAAGCTATGGCATGGTCATAAATATATGCAATAATAGTGAATGAGAGAAAACCAAGTGTAGAGGACCACAATGGATGCCAAAAGTTTGTATAGTAACATGGGTTGTTGTGGAGGTCATGGAACTTTCGTGGATAGCATGGAAACCTTAAAAAATTCTATAATGTTGCAGACCAATGGATGTAATGAATACATGTAAGAATGCTCCTACAATGATGAATGAAGACTCGAGAGTAGAGAACCCTATGACGCTTGTGAAACAATTATGATACTTATTGGGTATGGCCTAGAAAATGGACTTGAAAGGTGCCAAAAGGAGGTTGAATATTTCTTAATATTGTTGCAAAAGTTTGATACTAAAATATTCTTCAAAGCCTAGTTCACATGGAGTGGTAATCAGCTTTGATATGAATGATTCAAATCTTGGGGAGTAATATCCTAAAGGATTTAATTCCAAGAGACGAGGATATAAACATATAGATCCACCAAAAAAATAATCACAAGAGAATTAATAAAAGTGCAAACACTAAATACATCACAAAAACATGAAAAGAGAGGGAGAGAGAATTGGAGAATAAGGATTCCATTAAGAAGAACTATTACATGTAATAAGTCCAATTTTTTACCTCTACTTCCCAACCTTCACTCTCTTCCTATTTCCGTCTTATAAGGTATCTTGTTGATGAAGTCAACTTTAATTAGATCTTACTCCATTAGTTACATATCAATCAATTTATCTTTTACAAAAAAAATTGGACTTTATGACTTATATATTCGAACTTCGACTATAAACCCCCTTTATATTTGAAAAAGTCCTCCCCCTTTAGAAAATGATGGTCCCAATCATTCACCCATGCTAAAAAAGAGGTACCCCATTATGTTTAGTGTACCATCATAATTATAATTTGTTGTGAGCCAATGAAAAAAAGGGGTTTTGTGGTTAACTCGATATTGTGTGTTTGTGGATGACCCATAATTATCATGATTACAATGTGCCAAGTGCCAATAAAGAAAAGGGTTATGTGTGGTTAACCCAGAACCATGGGTTTGTGGATGACCCATAACTAAGTTTGTAATGGTAAGCTTGGAGAAGGGTTTTTTGAGATGTACCCATAATCATGGGTTTTTGGATAACCCATAACTTTCTTTTTTTGGAAATGGACCTCTCACTACAAATTTGTTGATATCTTTCGTTACATTTTATGAAATCAAATTATGTCAAAAATCATTTGTGTTATTGAAGAGACCTTTATATTGATATAAGATACTTTCCATGTAATTAATTGTGGAGTGAGAAAATCATTTGTGAAACTCAAGGTATGTGTGGTCATGTATACCTTGAGTTTCATGAATGATTTTCTCACTCCACAAATCATCACAAGGCAAGTATGCTACATAGATTTACATATATGTGTGACTTAAATGTCTCAAACTAGGAAACAAAATAAAATTCCATAAATAACCCATTTGAGGTAACATAAAATAATTTAAAATGAGTTATCATGCACCTTATTAAAGGCTTTATAGAGGTTGTGGCACTTGCATAAAGTTGGTTGAATACTGCTTCCCTACATTCCATCCATGATTATGCTTCTATGGAAGCCATACCACTGTGCAGAAGTTGATAAATGGTTAAATGAGGTTTCCAAAGCTTCTATATGCCACATACATGTTTCTTAAGCTATGGCATGGTTGTATAAATCTGCAATAATAGTGAATGAGAGAGCACCACGTGCAAAGGGCACAAATGATGCAAAGGGTTTATAGAGTAAATGAATTGTTGTAGAGGTCATGGAACCTCCATGGGTAGCATAAAACCCATAAAAAATTCTAAAAAGTTGAAGACCAATGGATATAGTGAATCCATGTAAGAATGCTCTTGCAATGGTGAATGAAGCTTCGAGATTAGAAAACCCTATAATGCTTGTGGACCAATTGTGGTATTTATAGTATATGGACCAACAAATGGAATCCAAAGGTTCCAAAAGGTGGTTGAAGATTTTTGCAAAATTTTGAAATTTAAATATGCTTCAACCCTAGTTAACAAATCTTCAACCTGTAGTTGCAAAACATTGAAATTGAAATATGCTTCAAATCAAAAGAAGGATTCCACTAAGAAGAACCATTACATGCAATGAGGTAAATTTTGGGACTTGTCCTTCCTAACCTTCACTCTCTTCCTATTACCTTCTTATAAGGTGTATTATTGATGGAGTTAACTTTAACTGGGTTTTATTCCGTTATTTACATATTTATTAAGTTCTCTTTTACACAAAAATATCACTTAATGACTTATACATCTAACCTTACACTATAATCCCCCTTAAGATTCAAAACAATCCTTCCCCCTTAGAAAATGATGGTCCCCATCATTCACCCATGCTAAAAAATAGGTACCCTATTATGTTTAATGTATGATCATTATTACAATATGTTGTGAGCCAATGAAGAGAAGGGTTTTGTGTGGTTAACCCATAATTGTGGGTTTGTGGATAACCCATAATCATCATTATTACAATATGTCAAGTGCCAATGAAGATAAGGATTTTGTGTGGTTAAATCATAACCATGGGTTTTTGGATGACCCATAACTAATTTTGCAATGGTAAGATTGGAGAAGGGTTTTGTTTACCCATAATGGTGGGTTTGTGGATTACCCATAACCTATTTTTCTAAATTTTTCTGGTATTGGACCTCTCACTACAAATTTTTTGATAAATTTTGTTAATCAAATTCTCTCAAATACCGTTTGAGATATTGAAGATATATTGTTATCGATATAAGATAATTTTATTGTAATGATTTGTGAAGTGATAAAATCATTCATGAAACTCAAGATATGTGTAGTTATGCATACCTTGATTTTCATGAAATATTTTCTCACTCCAAAAATCATTACAGGGTAAGTGTGTTGTGTATATTTACATACATGTGTGACTTCAACCAATGATATCTATAAAAATAGGAACCAAAATAAAATTCCATAAGAAACTCAATTGAGCTAACAGAAAATCCTTTAAAATGAGCTAATGCATCGTCTTAAATGCTTTATTAAGGTCATGCATACCTTGAGTTTCATGAACGATTTTCTTACTCCAAAAAGCATTACGGGGCAAGTATGTCACATACATTTACATAAATGTGTGACTGCAAATGATGATATCTCTCAAACTAGGAAACAAAATAAAATTCAATAAAAAACCCATTTGAGCTAACGGAAAATCCTCTAAAATGAGTTAATGCACCCTCTTAAATGCTTTATATGAAGTTCTCTGAAGATTTCTTCCCTACATTCCATCCATCATTGAGCTTCTACGACAACCATAATACTATGGAGAAGATGAAAAATGGTTGAAATGAGGTTTCCCAAGCTTCTAGATGTTGCATACATATTTTTTTAGGCTATGGCATGGTTGTGTAAATATACAATAATAGTGAATGCAATAACACCAAGTGTAGAGGGCCACAAAGAATACCAAGGGTTTGTAGAGTAATATGCGTTGTTGTAGAGGTCATGGAGCCTCCATGGGTGGCATGGAAACCCTAAAATTTTCTGAAATGTTGCATGAATAATGGATGTAATGAATCCATGTACGAATCTTGTTGCAATGGTCAATGAAAATCCTGGACCAACTATGATATTTATAGTGTATGGCCCAACAAATGAATTCCAAAGGTGCCAAAAGGAGGTTGAATATTGTTGCAAAACCTTGAAACTGAAATATGTTTCAAACCCTAGTTCCCATGGAGTGGTAACTTACTCTAATTCCGATGATCTAGATCTTGGGGGGTAAGATCTAGAATGAATATCAAGAGAGGAGGAGAGAAAGAATGCATATCTACCACAAAACTAGTCACAATAAAATTGATGAAAGTGAAATAACTGAATGTGTCACAAAAATTTGAAAATAAAGAGAGACGATTGGAGAAGAAGGATTCCATTAAGAAGAACCATTGCATTCAATGATTCCAATTTTGGGACATCTCCTTCCCAACCTTCAATCTCTTCTTATCTCCTTCTTTTAAGGTATCTTGTTGATGAATTCAAATTTAAATATGTTATACTTTGTCAATTACATGCATATCAAGTTCTCTTTTACATAAAAATGACTTTATGACTTACATATCTTAACTATGACTATAAGCCCCCTAAGATTTAGAGCCTTGATTTTCTTATAGCGTGTTATCATAATTTAGTTTTAGAGTAAAGGGTTTAGTGGTATTATTTTTTCACAAAAAATTCAAGCGCACTAACAATTAATTTGTTAGTACTGGCGTAGAAAATTTGAAACGGTGGCACTAACAAAAACTTTGTTTTACTGTGTTTTTTCTTGTAAACAGTAGTAACTTCAGGCGCAGTTTGCGAACATATGGAAACGAATTTTTGAAAACCAAGAGAGGTTTTTGTTGGGAACGGACCTGTTAACAAAAACCACTCTCATATTTTATCAAATTTTTATGGTTTAAGAGATTCAAATGAATATTTGAAGCCTATTTTTCAGGGATTCACTAGATTTTTTTTATATTTTATTTTTAGAAAAACGCCTAATCAACTTTCAGTTGGAGAGCTACCTCATCAAATTTGACTTGGTGATCCTTAGATTCAACCATGACATCAAAAAAAACATGATCTTCAACTACATAATATCATTTATTCTGTTTTATGATGGAACGATGTAATGTACTTGGTTTAAATGAGATATTTGCTCATTTATTTTAATACTTTGTAATTAAGTTTTTGCTAAAAACTTGGTTATAGTTCTGTAAGTAATCTATAAAGATTGTGATTTTGTAAGAAGGAAGGGTTGGAAATTTTGTAGAACAAGTGTGTATTGTGTATACCTTTTATATTAATAGAATTTGTTGTGAACAATGTTACTTGTACAATTTGCATAGATTCATGTAGGAGAAGTCTCCTATTAGTGTTTCTAGTGCATATTGTTTCTTCTAAGCCATAGCTTTGATGCATAAGTCTTCTGTATTTGGAAATAGGTGATTAAATTTTGATTCTTTCTGAAAGATTAGATTTACATTTTCCAAATTACTTATATTCTTTTCAACTTAAATGTCACTTACATAAATGATATGGATTCTCTATATTTTATGTTTACTCCCTACTATCTTCTATCATAACTTAATGATGATTTGTCTAAGAGACCTAAATCTATCTTTCCTCTATTTAACTTGTTCATATATCTTGTAGCAAGAATTTTTTATGTCAAATACTCCATGCCCAATGGTCCATGTCTTCTTCCTTCCAAACAGATTTCATGTGTTACCAACTAAATCTGGCCAATGAGCTAAATTCCCTATTGTTGAGTGACAATGAGTGGTAGATTTTAAGGAGATATCCCTCTCCAGATTAAAGGGCAAGCTTTCAATCAAAAGTGGTTAGAGGTTACCTTATTTTTTTCCCTCTACAATTGGGGTTTTTTCTAAGTGATAACATTTTGGCATTGTTGTTGGGGAGACGAAGCTTGATGTCAAATCATCCCTAGGTAGAATGGCAAAGAATCGGATTTGATTGTTGATGGTGAACAACGATCATACACAAAGTATTTGTGTAACTTTCACGTTGTGACTCCAGTTTCAGAAGAACCCAGAGCTTAGAATTTTCATGGTGACTCCGTTGTCCAAAGACTCATAAGCCTAAAAAGCTTCTTGGCGACTCCACTAGATTAATATGGATCATAAGTCTATAAGGTATGCTCTGATGAAAATTGAACATATACCAGGTTTTCCAAATCACATTCCATGCATATATTAGCAATCATATTTGTCAAAATGTAGAGATGAAAATAGGGATCATGTTGCTTTGCATCACATTAAATTTCATATGCATTCACATAAGCTGAAGGTTGAATGGCATGAAGACTACTGGATGAATATGTTCATGGATACTTTGGAGGGAAAGGAAATATCATGGTATGAATAATTACCAGTTTCTAGCTTATACTCTTTAAAGGATTTTCATATAGTATTTTTTGAAAATGATAAAGAATCCTATTCATCTTTCTTGTTGGTTCAAAATTGTTGTCGTTATTTCGAGAATTTCATTCAACATTTCGAAAATATTTATGAAGATGAAGTTTTTATGAATGATGAAATTTTAGAAGCCCTTCATGAAAACCATTTTCAATATCAAGAGGAAATATTAGAAGCTAGCTAGCATAATATACAACAAAATTTTCAACACGTCCTAATTTATCCCATAGTTGAAAATGAAACTGATAAAGATCTTGATCTAGACATTCACGTACCTTCTCTTGAATTTGATGAAGATATCCGGTAGTCTTATCAGATATTAGGTGACCAAGAGAAATTTTTTGACAGTCAATCAAATTTTTCTGCAGTTCTTTTATCTCCTGAATTACTCATGGAAGAACAAGTTGTTTTAGATTCATTGGAAAACGTGGAAAGTATTTACGATTTTATACCTTTTCAAGTAAAAAACTCTAAAAATATTGAAACTATAGATGAAATTCTAATTGAAACACATGAAGAGTAAATATTATACAATCTTGTTATATATGAGAGGTTTGTTATATCTGAAAATTTTCAAGGAAAGACAAATTTTCTCTCCGATGATAGTAAGAATGAATAGATTATTGTTTCTTTGTTTGAGAATGATCTTGAACTTCAAAACATAAAACAAGGAGAAATTATAAATGAAGAATATCCTTTTCTTTTGGGTTATCAAGAAAGAGTATTTTTTTATGTTCTTGAAGATTATTTTACAATTCTACTAGAAACATCATTGCAGACAAATTTTTTGTTGTCTATGGACCATCGGTTTCAGTTTTAGTAGGAGTTTGAGTTACCATTTTCCAAGTTTTTCTTTTCCATAATAGTGAAAACAAAGTATAGCAATTAATCCAATTGCTCGCATGGCTGCATTGGGTTTTTTATTTCACCTAGTTTGGTAGTTCATTCAGCACTTAGAGTAGGTAAGTGTGATGAATAAGCTCAGCACTATGAGCATCCCTTTCAGAAGTGTCTGTTTTCATATTTCAGGAATGACAATTTTCAACATTTAATTTTTTAGTTTGCAATTTCTTTTGAGTTGCACAATGAGTTGGTTTGGGTTACATTTTCGTTTCAGTTGGAGATAGTCACAGGTCTCAGAATGAGCAAGTTTCAAAGCTTGGGATCAGCCCAATGGATCGGGCACTGGAGCAGTGAGTTATTTGTTGCCTCACAGGGAGGACAATATCCCTAATGGAGCCATATGTAGTTTTAGAGTAAAGGGTTCAGTGGTCTTAACTTTTCACAAAAAATTCAAGTGCGATGACAATTAATTCGTAATAATTGGCTCAAAATTTTGAAACGGTGGCACTAACAAATCAAATGTCAGTAAAAACTTTGGTTTACTCTTCTTTTTCCTATAAAAAGAAGTAACCTCAGGCACAGTTTCGGAATAGTTGGAAACGAATTTTTGAAAACCAAGAGAGGTTTTTGTTGGGAACAAACCCATTAACAAACGAATCTCTCATTTTTTACACATGTGTCATGATTTGAGAGATTCGAATGAATCTTTGAAACCTATTTTTCAGGAATTTGCTAGAATTAATTTTTTGTATTTTTATAAAAATGCCTAATCAACTTTTAGTTGGAGAGCCACCTCATCAAATTCGACTTGGGGATCCTTAGCTTCAGCCATGACTCTAGCAACAACATGATCTTCAGATACATAATATTATTTCTTTTGTTTTATGATGGAACAATGTAATGTATTTGGTTTAAATTAGATATTTTCTCATTTATTTTAAGAATTTGTAATTAAGTTTTTGCTAAAAACTTGGTTATAGTTTTGCAAGTAATCTATAAAGATTGTGATCTTGTAAGAAGGGTTGGAAATTTTGTAGAAATAGTGTGTGTTGTGTATACCTTTGATATTATAGATTTTTTTGTGAACAATGTTACTTAGATAATTTGCAGATATTCATGTGTGATAAGTCTCTTGTCAATGTTTTTAGTGCATATTTTTTATTCTAAGCCATAAGTCTAATGCATAAGTCTTTTGTATTTGGAAATAGGTGTTTAAATTCAGATTCTTTCTGGAAGCCCACTTTTACATTTTCCAAATTACTTATATGTTTTTCAACTTAAATGTCGCTTATAGAAATCATATGCATGCTCTATTTTTTATGTTTATTCCCTACTATCTTTTATCATAACTTGATGATGATTTTTCTAAGAGACCTAAAGTTATCGTTACTCCATTTAACTTGTTCATATAACCTGTAGCTATCATTTTTTATGTCAAAGGCTCCATGCCCAATGGTACCATATTTTCATACCAAGTCTTCAGATTCTTCTAGTTGTATCCCCTTAGAAGCTGAACCAAAGTCTTGTTGAATACTTTTGTTTCTGTGGATGGAATGTTGTATATCACTTCAACTTTGTGTCCATCTTATCCCACAATGTAGTCCAGAATGCATTGACAAATCTTGTGTCCCTATCTAAAATGATGCTCCTCGGTATCCCAAAGTGCACCCAAACTTGTCCAAAGAACAAGTTTGTTGCTTCTTTCCCACTGATGGTATTTTTATAGGGCATCATAACACACATGTTGCTAAACCTATCAACTACCACGAATAGGTAGTCATATCCCTTCTTGGTTCTTGGTAAACATCCCAAAAAATCCATGAAAATTATTTCCCAAGGATGAATGGGTACAGGTAAGGGATGATATAGACCTTGTTTCTTGTTCGTAACCTTGCTTGTACAAAAAAGAATGCATTCTCTTATTAACCTAAATACATGTTCATGCATCTTGGGCCAATGCACATACCTTTACAAGTTGGCCATAAGCTTACCTACACCAAAATTCCCTACAACCATGGAGGTGTGAGCCTCTCTAATTAGCTACAATCTCTCACCTTTAGGAACACATAGCCTATCCAGACTATAGAGTAACCCATCCTAGAGATGGTAGTCAATGGTTTTGTCACCATCATGCACACGACTCTAACTTTGCAACTGTGTAAACAACTCCTTAAAGTCCTCATCCTCATAATATGCTACTTTGTATGCATCATGGGTGAATGGATCCATGTGTATAAGAGATCCCAAAGTCGTAATATTTGATGTAGGTGGCCTTGAGAGCATTTCAACCAACTTTTTTGTGCTAGCCTTCTTGTACTTGATCATAAAATGAAACTGATGTAGAAACCCTATCCAATCGTAATGCTTGATATGTTGTAGCTTACTATGGGCCTATAGGTAATATATGTTTGGTGATCTATGTGGATTATTGTCTCCTTTCCCATCAGATAGTGCTTCCACTTCTTCATATCTTGCACCAAGCCATAGAGGTCCTTATCGTAAGTAGGGAAGTTAAGAAATTCCCCATGAAATACTTTGGAATGGTAGCATTTAGGCCTTCCTCCCTACTTTAATACCACTCCCATAACATACCCACTCACATCTATCTCCACTTCAAAGGGATGCCACAAGTTTGGTAATTCCAAAATTGGTGCTTGATTGATCATCTTCTGTAGCTCCTCAAAATACATCTACTGACCCTTTCCCTACTAGAAACACTTTCCACTTGCTCTTATGGCATGGAGTGGTGTTGTTACCATTGAAAATGAGGCTATGAATTTCCTCAGGTATTGTGTTGACTCGATGAAATTCTTGACCTTAGAAGTATTAGTAGGAATCGACCATTTCATGATGGCCTCCATCTTGGAAGGATCTATCTTTATCTCTCCTCCACCTATCACATACCCCAGAAGCACCAAATACTATTGTGCAAACTCACACTTCTTGATATTTGATAGTAGTTGGTGATTCTTTAATGTCTCCAACATCTGTGTCAAATGTGAGATGTTCTCCTCCCAGGTAGCACAATATACTAGTATATCATCCAAATAGAAAATAACAAATGAATCTATAAAAGAGTGCAAAACATCATTCATTAATATCATAAACTTAGTTGGTGCATTACATAGGACAAATGGCATGACTAACCACTCATACAAATATTTCTTGGTTTTGAAGTCGATCTTCTAGGTATATTCTTCTCCAACTTGAATAAGGTGATATATAGACTTTACGTCCATCTTGGTGAAGTATTTTTCTTGTTGTAATTGATCTAATAGCTCATCTATCATAGGTAGGGGGTATCTATTCTTGAACCTGATCTTCTTTAATACACTGTAATATATACACATCTACCAAGTCCCATATGTGGAAAATACAACGAGAAAATCCTAATTTAATTTTGTCCTTGAATTAAATTAGGATTTTCTCGTTGCATTTTCCACATATGGGACTTGGTAGATGTGTATATATTATAGTGTATTAGGATTTAAATTGTAGTTCCACATATCATGACAACTTGTAATAGTTAACTAAGTTAATTTGACTTAGTTGGCTTAGTTAATTTGAGTTGAGAATCTAACTAGAGTCATGTAGAGTGTCTCCTACTTTTTAGGCGCCATGGTTGAGTTTATTTTGAGTTGTAATTATTTAATTCAGTTTAACTGAGTTAAATTCAGTTAAACTAGCTCCAACTGATGGAGGCATTAGTGGGAGATCTAGTAGTGGGGTGTAACCAACACTGACCAACCAGCAAATTGAAGATTCACTCATAATTAACTCATGCATATCAGATCAGAGAAAGACCCAGTTGATATTGGAGGTCACAGACAATGTACTATCAATTGTATAATCATCTGAATAGGGTGGTGCATGCAATCATAGGAATGCCTATGAGGATTGTGCAATTCATATTTGTGGAATTTCCTAATTAAATATGGGTTAATTCTCTAAGAAAATGCGCAAAGAAATAGGAGCTTGGCAGACATCAGAATTGGCTAAGTATTGGCTTGAGATGGTTTGTGAAGTGGTGAGATAGATTGAGATAGTGCATAGGTTGCTTGGGCTTGAGAAAAGCATTGTAATATTTTCATATTTTCTGATTAATGCAATATACAGATAGCAAGGTTTTTTAGCTATGGATTTCCCTAGAAAATTATTGTGTTAAGTGCGATTGAATTATTTCTCTTTTATGCTTCATGATTTCATCAATCAATTATTGTTTTCACTGATGACTAGAGTAGATTCAATTCAACTGTTTTAGCATATTACAATCTACAGTTTGAACCCATCAGGAATTTCTACATGGTATCAAAGCTGAAATCACGATAGAAGAGGAGAACATGAGTTTGTATTTTGCAGGATAAATCGAATTTGCAGTATCATACTTTAGAGCCAGCATGATGGCATTCTATGGATTGAGACTCAAATATGCCCTTCACGGTATTTCAGACTATATTTCTTACAAAGACAAGATGGAGGTAGTTTTGGAAGACAACAGGCTTAAGGAATTCATAGACAAAGATATTCCTAAGCCAACAGATGCTCAGGATCTGGTAGAGTGGAGAAAGTGTGGAAAAAGTGAGAAGGATTATCCTGGAAGGAGTTCAAGATCATATTGTCTTGAACCTCCACAATAAGGAAGCTCCATTTGCAATGTGGAAGGCCTTGACGAACCTATTTCAAAATAGAAGTGACCACAAAAAGTTGGAACTGAAGGACAAGATCTAAAAGATCAAGATGGAGAAGGGTGACACAATACCGAATTACTTGACCAAGTTCACTGAATGTTGGGATGAGCTTGGAAGTGTCAGTGTTATAGTTGTTGAAGACGATCTAGTGATCCTACCACTTCTAGTACTTCCCAAGAGCTGGCACAATTATCAATACTCAGTTAATGGGAGGGAGAAGCTACTAGAGTGGGAGTGATGTGTTTCGACTTGGTATAAAAAGAGATTCAACGGAACACCAAAGGTGGATCCTCATCCAATCATGATAAGGAGGAGAACCATGCTTTAGCTAGAAAGGTGAATAAAGGGAAGGGGAAGTCATCCCATTACAAATCATATTCTATTCAGGGCGACAAGAATAAGGACATGTCGAAGATGAAATGTTTTCACTATCACGAGCTAGGACACTATGCCACAAAGTGTCTGCACAAGAAGGTCGATAAGAAGCCCTCATGAGGAGTGGCAGGTGAAGCTATTGCTTCACAATTTGAACTGGATTTCACCCTCATTTCTTGCATGGTGACATCGGTGATGGGTAGTGTGTGGTACTTAGATAGTGGAGCCTCATTCCATATGACCAAAAACAAAGATTTCTTCAATGACTTGGAGGAGAAGAACCTCTAGATGCACATCAAGATGGGAGATGATGGGAGGTATAATGTGACCAACATCAATACTATTACCTTTCAAATGGAGTTTGTTTATCCTCTCACATTAAAATATGTCATGTATGTTCTAGGTTTGAAGAAGAATTTGGTTTCATTTACCATGTTGGAGGACCTAGGCTACTATGTGATATTTAGAAGATTGGGGATTGGTGAAGAACCTCTACAAATTGGATGTATAAGGTTGTGTTTCTTTGAGCACAAAAGTAATAAGGTGTAGAGCCAAGGCATTGGTGAGTTGTGGCATAGAAGATTAGGTCACTTGCACCACGGAGTTTTGACAATCATGCAGCAAATTTATACAAGACTTCCCAAGGGTGCACTAGAGAAGAAAGACACATGCAAAGGGTGTACATTAGGGAAGTACACCAAAGCTTCCTTTCATGATAAAGACAATCGAGTGCAAGTGATCCTTGATAGATTCCACTCAGATATGTTTGGACCATTCTCGACAACATCCATGGAAAAACATAGGGATTATGTAATATTTTTTTATTATTTTTCTCATAAGTGTTTGATTTTCTTCATGTAAAAGAAAGATCAAACGTTCTCTAAATTTTGTGAATTAAAGCACTTGTCGAGAAATATACTGGTAGGAAAATTAAAGCTCTCATAAGTGATAACGGTGGATAATATGTGTCGAATGAATTCAAGAACTTGTGTGCATCAGATGGCATTCAACGGGAATTAATATCACCTCATAACCCACAACAGAATGGGATGTTTGAAAGGAAGAATAAAAATATTGTGGGAGTTGTACAAGAAACGTTACATGATCAGGGCATACCATTGCACTTGTGGGTTGAAGTATGCAACACAACTAGTTATTTGCATAACAGAATCCCTCATCAAATTCTCGATATGAGTACACTAGAAGAAGCGCTTTTAGGTAAGAAACCAGATGTGGCACACTTTGGGATATGTGGTTCATTAGTCTATTGTCATGTTACCAAGGATGCACATAAAAAGCTAGATCCAACAACTCAGTTGGGTATATTTGTGGCGTACACAGATACACCTCACAACTATCAGGTGTACTTTCCATCCAACGGGATGTAAGTGGTTTGTATACATATGAAGTTAGATTAAGAGAAGGCCATGAGATGTTCCCTTGAGAGGGAGATTCAGTTACATGTAGATGTGTGTATTTTAGCTCCAAAGGAGGAACCTCAGGATGATGTGGAGTAGCCACATGCAGAGGAGCAGAGTGGAAGCACCCACTCATGTAGAGAATTGCAGAGATGGAAGGAAGCGCACCAGAGAGATTGACAGATTGATGCATGATGCTATAGATAATGTGGGAGCACCCACATCACAACAGAGGCAGAGGAGGTCACTAGATCAGTACACTGGCTACATGGATCTAATAAGAGAGAGTGTAGAGGTTGAGCCATCATCATTCGAGGAAGCAGTGCAACAACTAGTATGGGTTGATACCATGGCTGAGGAGTATAACTCCATTATCAGAAACAGTGTTTGGGAAGTGGTCCCAAGACCACCAGACAAGTCAATGGTGAGTTCCAGATGGATTTACAAGGTAAAGCAATCAACATATGGGAGTTTGGAGAAACATAAGGCTAGATTTGTGGCCAGAGGGTTCTCTCAGGTGGAGGGAATTGATTATGAGGAGACCTTTGCTCTAGTGGAAATGTACTCTTCAATCAAATCTATTATAGAATTTTCAGCACAAATGGGATGGAAGATACATCAGATGGATGTGAAGACAACATTCCTCAACAGTATGATTGAGGAAGAGGTTTATATTGAGAAACTGGAACGATTTAAGAACTTCAACAAAGAGTTGCATGTCTACAGACTCAATCGAGTGATGTATGGGCTAAAACAAGCACCATGTGCTTGGTACACCAGAATTGACAATTATTTCACTAGGTTGGGCTTCACCAAAAGTGAAGCAGATGCAAACCTTTACCATATTTTGGATGAAGGTAAATTGTTGATTATCATTTTATATGTTTATGATTTGATTCTAACAGGTGATGAGAAGCTGATAAAATATTGCAAAGAGGATATTGCAAGAGAATTCGAGATGAAGGACCTGGGGCTCATGCATTGCTTTCTTGGTATGGAAGTATGGCAAGAAGATGAGGAATTTTTCATCTCTTAGGTCAAGTATGCCAACAAGACACTAAATAAGTTCCACATGGAGAGAAACAAACCCATGGAGACACCTCTAGCAGGTAATTGGGTGAAGGAAGATACTTCTTTGGCTGAAGTAGCGGAGGCTATTATTTATAGACAGCTTGTAGGTTCACTTATGTATTTGGTGATCACACGACCAGACATATGTTTTGGAGTTAATCAGCTTAGTCAAGCTATGGTTAATCCAACCAAACTCTATTGGAATTCATCTAAACATGTGTTGAGATACCTCAGAGGCACCACTCAGTTTGGTCTTTGGTACAGGCGGACAGAGGGAGTGAAGCTTCAAGGTTTCACAGATACAGATTGGGTAGGGATTCCATTCGATATGAAGAGTACATCAGGGGGAATATTCAGTATTAGTTCAACAACAGTTTCTTGGTATAGGAGGAAGAAGAGATTAGTTTCACTTAGTTCAGAAAAAGCATAGTACGTGGTTTCTAGTCAAGCAACTTGTGAGGTTATCTAGATGAGGAAGATCCTTGTTGGCTTATTTGGTCAGCGGATCCATCCTACAGTGATTTACTATGACAATTAGAATTGTATCAAACTCTATGATAATCTAATTTTTCATGATTGGTCCAAGCATATTGACATCTGCTATAACAATCCACGAGATTGTGTGCAGAGGAGAATCATGTTGTTGGAATACATTCCTATAGATGAGCAAGATGTAGATAATTTGAAAAAGGAATTGTCAAGATGAAAATTTGAGTTTCACATAGGCAGGATTGGGGTAGCAGGTAATCCCTTTCTTGTTGAGAGGGAGTGTTTAAAATGCAATAAGAAAATACTAATTTAATTTTTTCCTTGAATTAAATTAGGAATTAAATTGTAATTCCACATCTCATGACAACTTGTAATATTTAACTAAGTTAATTTGACTTAGTTAGCTCAGTTAATTCGATATGGGAGTCTAACTAGAGTCATGTAGAGTGTCTCCTACTTTTTAGGATCCCTGGTTGAGTTTATTTTGAGTTGTAATTCATTAATTTCATTTAACTGAGTTAGAGTCAGTTAAATTGGTTCCAACTGATGGAGGAATCACTGGGAGATCAAGTAGTGGTGTGTAACTTGCAGTAGTGGGGTGTAACCAGCACTGATCAACCAGTAAATTGAATATTCACTCATAATTAACTCATGCATGTCAGATCAGATAAAGACCCAGTTGATATTGGAGTTCAGGGGCAGTGTATTATCAGTTGTATAATCATCTAAATTTTTTAGGTGGGGCATGCAATCAGAGGAAGTTCTATGAGGATTTCGCAATTCATATTTGTGTAGTTTCCCAATTAAAAATGGGCTAATTACCTAGGAAAATGCACAAGGAAATAGGAGCTTGGCAGGTAGCAAAATTGGCTAAGTATTAGCTTGAGTTGGTTTATGAACTGGTGAGATAGATTTAGATAGTGTAGAGGTTGCTCGGGTTTGAGAAAAGCATTGTAATCTTCTCATATTTTCTGATTAATGTAATATATAGATAGCATGGGTTTTTTGTTGTGTTTTTCCCCATAAAATTATTTTGTTAAGTGTGATTGAATTATTTCTCTTTTATGCTTCGTTATTTAACTGATCAATTATTTTTTTCGCTGATGGGTAGAGTAGATTCAAGTGAATTGTTTTATCATATTATAATCTAAAGTTTGAATCAATAAGGAATTTCTACACCATCCCTCTTTTTCACAATGATGATGGGTGACCCACATGGTGATATACTCAGCCAAATGATACCCTATTCAAATAGCTTCTACAATTATTTCTTCATCTCACTTGCTTCTATAATAAACTACTTGTACAACCCAATGTTTGGAAATGGGGAGTCTCACAATATCTAGATTTCATGCTCCACTCCCATGTTACTGGAAACTCTTTAGGATCCTAGAACACATCCTTGTATGCCTATATAAACTCTTCCATTTTTTGTTTTTGTTTCTTACTGCACCCATCAGGGGATGCCTTGCCTCTTACTTACTCTTCTACAGACTAATTTTCTCTTAAATATAGTAAAACATACTTCTTGATGCAACTAATCAATTTATTGGCTTGGTTGGAACTTATCAGCGAAATTTTTGAATAACATTTGTGTGCATATATGGTGTTGTAGGGAAAAGTATCTGATTCGGATGACCCTATCCCACTCTAAGGGTGATATTACCTCAGCAACAACTGTAAATAAAACTACTTAAGGTTTACTTCTTTATGAAAGCAAGAGGGAATGAAGAAATGCACTAACCGTTGCCTTGCGCTTAATATTTGCTCCAATCTCTTCTCTTCGCTGCTTGCTCCTAGCTCTTTGCTCTTTTGCTGGCCCAGCTACAATGAGATCCTGCAAAATAACAAAGAAGGAAACTACAAGAAGCATGCAATCATAACTGATTCAAGGATTAGCATAAATCAAATATACAATTATCACAATACATCATTGAAACAAGTGCATATAGAAGAACCTCAATAGCTTTTATTAATGGAAGAAGTAAAGTTCTGAGAAGGTTACAACCATTGAAGGCCCCAATCCAGCAACACCTCCCAGCAGAAAGAATTTCTCCTCTTCACCTCCTTCAAGCAATCACCCAATAGTTCTATAGTGAAACCAACAGCATATCATTACTTTGCACAAAATTCCAGCCTCCTGAGCTCATAGGAGAGAGCTCAATATATAGATGAATTGAGAAAGGATGAGTCAGCTTGCAACTGATGTGTAGCTGCCTTGTGTCCTCTCTCTCTTCAGTTGATCTTCAGTTCTTGAGTCCACTTGGAGAACCTTGCTTCCACTTGGAGAAACAGAGCCTCTGACTCATCACAAGGTGAAATCCCTGATCCAAGTGTCATTTTTGGAAGATTCCAGAGCAATGACTCAGTGTGCCACTTGTCCCATCTCGCTCAGCACAGGTGGCCTTTGTTCTACCTGCTTTGCAACGCAGGTACACCATGGAGGAGTTGAGTTTCAGCGCAGAAGCCTAGTGGAGCACCTGCTTTGATTTCAGGATTGCTTGTTTTTGAGTGTTTTCAGGTGGAGAACTGATCTCAGAGCTGTTGGTTTGCTGACCTTGTTCCTCTAGGGGTAGGAACATCATGTTTAGGGACTTTGGATCCCTTGGATTATTGACAATTCATGCCTGATGCTGTAAGGCACAAAATTGTCTATAATAGATGCCCCCTAAAGTATGAGGTCGTTTATCGGGTGAAATGCTTTATTAGGAGGATCTGAAGTTCATTCAATCTGCTGAGAAGTGTCCTGTAATAAGATACAATACAATACATTATTTTTCATTCTTTTTCATGATCTAGCTGAGGCGGACATTCCCATGCTCAGCTTTATAAATTCATTTTGGTACATAGCACAGACGATCGTCTGATGATAGACTGATAATTCTCTGCTGAAATTATCATCCTTTGAGAAGGATGATCATCTGCTGCAATGATGTACATATCAAATGTTCTTATATCCTGAATATATATCGCAGCCTGGATGGATGAAACTAGATCCGGGGTCTTCAATCTCTTCCGATCTTCACTCGATGCACAAGTCGATCCATGTGAGAATTTCTTGAAGTCGAACATGGAAAGACATCGCTTGATTACCGGTCAATGATGTAAGCCGTTAACAAGCGCGAGAGGAATCACCGATAAGGATGATGACCCTCAAGGTACGGCAGTACAATTCACATGGTGGGAATAAAGGACTTGGCGTCGACCACCATGCAAAATCTTCTGGTCGAAGGTCATTGATGTATACCTGTCGCCGGAAGTGAGAAAATTGCCATTGAGGCATGCAAGCTTCAAAGTACTGAAGAGGTTGTTCCTAGATCAACTCCTTGGATAATGAGCTGATGTCGACAAGGAGCGATCCGTCAAAGGAGGGCCTTAATGAATCCCACATCAGTGACACGGAACGGAGCTAGTGATTGTGATGAGGTGAAAATAAACTGTGATGTATGATTCAGGGTGGCGGTCATGAAATGGATGAAGGACAATGTATGGCAGTGGATGGGACACGGTTGACTCTTTGCAGAACAACATCTCTTGAACATATAACGACACTGATGTGATGGATTGGTAGCATTACCCCAAATGTGGATGGTGTGGCGAGGACCATGGTGATGAGACCGATGAATGAAACAACCCAACCCGATGTGATACGGAGGACAAAGTGTCATGTTCAAGAGCGACTTGCTACCATTAAAGCTGTGAGGTTCTCCCAATTTTTCCCCAGTCATTGCTGACCAGTACCTCTTTATTTTTATCAAGCTTGAGGAGGATAACATATGCTTGTTCTATAACCTGCCCTTTGGGCAAGCCCATCGCTATGTTTTAACGAGCCTAGCGATAGGGAAACTCGTTCTCGTCTAAAGACAAGTTTGTCGCTATTTAATGAATTTAACGAGTCTAACGACAAGGATAACTCGGTCCTTTTCATTTTTAGAGAGTCTGAAAAGGTACATAAAGTCAACTCCAGAATTCCTTTTTCGTCATCTAATCCCTTAAGTCCGAAAAAGTATAAAACAATACAGAAGGGATGAATTTTCGATTGCTTTAACGAGCCGAACAAAACAAGCGCTCGATCTTTTTGTGCAATAATCCCTCAGGTCCAAAAAGATTAAAATCTAGAGGAGGGATAGCTCTTCCGGTCGTTTAATGAGCTGGAAGGCCAAAACTCGGCAAACTTTTCATATTTTACGAGTCAGGAGAAAAGAGCTCAAAGAAGACTCGTCTTTTGAGGAACGAGTGATAAACAGGGATAGCAGCAGATTCCAGGTACAAGTTGGAATTTTCCAATCACGGCAGTGTCACAAGGATGGCTAAGTGAAATCACTCTTCGCAACTATTTTTCAAAATGGGTAAACAAACATATGGAGATGAACGATTGGCCAAATGAACGGATGGAGGTGAGACTGCAAGAACACGACCAAGGGCTTTAATATGGCTGTCAAAGGTTACATTTACCAAGGTTATTTACCGGTTCATTTTTTCTGGGTGAGCTTGAACTCTAGGGGAAGATTGCTCACAACTTATGTTTATTTTTTAACGAGCATGAACTATGTGCTAAAACTGCTCGGATCTTGCGTTTATTTTTTTTAACGAGCATGAACATTGCTAAAACTGCTCGATTATACCAGTCATAATACAAGGAACGCCTCAAGTGAGATAGCTATTTTTTAAGGAGCTTTATCTCACGAAGCTATGCTCCTATTTGGCAAGTTTTGACTTTTTCCCCACATCCTTTCTTTATGCAAGCTGGAAACGGCTAATCCTACGAGTTTAACGGGTTAGACCTACAGGTTTAAAGGGAGGACCTAAAAATTTAAAAAATAAATAGTCGTCCCGTGCTTGCACTCCAAAAGGTTTGCATGCCCCCAGGTATAAAGTATAATTTCAAGGCTACCCCTCCTCTGTCCCACCTCTGTTTTTCTACTTGTCGTATTGCTATATTTTTAACGATACTTGTCTTCTCGTTATTTTTCGGTGCCGACGGTACTTGTCTTCCCATCAGTTCACTTTTAGATTTTTGCAAGATCGCAACAGATAAAACATTGGCGTTACGGAGGGAGGCTTGCCTCTTACTTATTATCCGAAAAATGGTTCTGTTCGCTGCCGCAAACTAAACTCTCTTTTCGGCGATGTCTATCATTAGGTTGCTAAGGATGGTGACTACTTGTTGCAGCAATTTCATCTCTTTCTTTGGAGGCTGCCCCTACTTATCCTTCAAAACATATGTTTTAATGGGTGAGGCTTGCCTTCAAAGATGGTGGCTACTTGCCGCCACAAATGGATCTCCTCCCTCAAGAGAGCCTACTTTTTAGACAAAGGGAGCGAGAAGTTGATTATCTCACTCACATAACTTTGACAAAAGAACTTTATCCTAGAACAACCCTCTCTTCCTTCTTTCGGACAGGGTACGGACTAGTCCCATTCTTCTGCGGAAATTAACTTTATACCCAAGGTTTCCTCTGCCCAAGGCAGGCCAGGGTGCATGCCCCCTGGGTCCCAGTTCTTTCTTCCGAATCACTCGCATTCATCGGGAAGTAGAACCGGGGGTGGAGGCATTCCTTGAGTGAATAAACCGTTAAGAGATGGTATTTGAATATTTGCGATGTGTGATCCTGGAAATGAAAGTTGGTCTACGAGCTTGACCATTCTTCCTTCGTGCGGAAAACACATAACTCTGAAGAGTGAGGACACTATCGCCTCCATGCAATATATATAGTCTCGTCCAAGGAGTAAGTTATACACCAAGGGTCCCTGGACGACCATGACGTTCATATGAACTGTCTTCCCTTTCAATGTAATGGGAACATTGGGGAGAATCCCTAACGGGCGACTGGTTCCTTTATCAAAACCTGATAGATTTCTTATCTCAGGTAAAAGCGTCGGGGAACCCAGTGCTTTCCAAGCAATAGAGGAAAGGATACTCACAGATGCCCCTTCATCAATGATAGTTCCAGCCATCACCATTCTGTAGATTTGGACGATGATTCTGAATGGGATACTGGCTGGTAACCGGGGTCTGCCTAGTTGATTCCAATCAAAGGACACAACCAGGTTGCTTGGTGGTGGGACCGAATACAAGGCCGGATACGACCCTGACGATGTTCCTTCCTGCGATAAAGGAATGGGCGCGTTGCCCTGATGCTCATCAGATTCTGTGTTGATGAAAAGAATCTGGATGGTGTCATCCTTGTTCTCTTCAGTGAGGGTGTCATTTGAAGATGAATCTTCAACGACGGTGTCATTTGAGGATGAAACCTCTGAAGGAAGAACCGGGTCAACTGCCGTTTTGACCTTTAGACTTTCGTCTGGTCTGGATTTAGTAGGTTCATTCTCAATGACCGACACTTCAGCTGACCACTTGATCGGGCCAGCTGGATTTTCAACTATCGAGGGACTTGGCACGAGTTTTTGGTATCCAGGAGGAAGTCGTAACGGTGAAACCGGACGATCTTCCAAAACTCTCTTCGCCTCATCTAAGAATGGACAACGGTGGATGGCGTGATCGCCTTCACACAGTCTGCAGGGTGATCTTGGTCTCCCTCTTTGTCCTTCACTCTCGCTAGTTGACGGAATGCAATCAACATGTCTATCAGAGGTTGATGCTACCGGATTGTGCAACCTGGGGGACCAGTCCCTTAGTATCCGGGGAATACAAGGACTGTCACGGTGGAAGTGGGTCCCTTTGCAAATGACACATGGCGATTTAGGCCCGGTCGGTGCAGTGTGTGGATTTTTTTCAGATGTCTTTTGCTTGCCCCCAGTCGCCTTCGCCTTAGGCTCCTTCTGCTTCTTTTCTTTCTTCTTCTTCTCCTTCTTCTCCATGGGAGGCTGACTTTTGCCGGCTCTACCTTGCGAAGATGAAGGATCAGAGGAAGAATTGTAAGAAGTGGAAGGCTGCTGGGTAGTTCTAGACTGGTCTGACTATTGATTCGACTGCTCAGGATTAGTGGTGATCTGAACTACATTAGTTGAAAAGAGCCATACAGGTAGGCCAATTGTCAATCCTGGAAGTGACAATGTGGCCATATGAGGCACACCAACATCTCCCTAAGAGGAGAAGGGATTGGGACTTCCGCCAAGGTGACTTCCTTGGTTGGTGGGCTCCATACTTTTCAACTGAAAGATCAACGTGGGAATAACAGGTGATTATGTTCCGATTAAAATAAATTTTATTAACGACGCTTTAGACACAACTTTGCTTTTTCATGTTTTAAGAGTCGAGAAAAAGCTAAAGATGACTCTAGTCTCCTTCGATGTTTTAACGAGCCCGAAGTGACAAATGCTCGGATGGAATTTTTCAGTTATAGATTTTGAAAAAGGCCAAAAGAAACTTCTCTGGAGTTCTAGGCAGAGGGTGTGCCAAACTTTTCGCGAAACCACAGAATACGTTTTACGGTACGGGTGGTCGATCTTCGTGAATGCTGTGTTCACTGCATCGCGATCAATAGGGCGGCCGACACGGCTTCCTATGGATAAAGGCTTTGTTCCTATAGGGGTCTCCCAATATATACGCGACGGTACGTGGGAGCACAAGTCCGTATTAGTGCCACCGACTCTCAGGAGGAATCACCCACCTTCGTAGAGATCGACAGTCACTATGTTTAACGACGCCGGAACACGTCTCTACCTAGACCTCTATGTGTTTGCGTTATGTTACAAAGCGTTGTTATGTAAATTGAATTTATTTTAATGTTGATCTTGTTTAGCAGTTTGCCTTTAAGGATCACCACGAGATGTATGTAACAAATTCCTGAATTCAGTCTAAGATGAGAAGCAAACTTTTCAATCTTTCAACTTTGAAAATCTTAACTACTGAGGGAGAAGAAAGGCAAATCTTTTCACACAGATCATAGAGCACACACTAATGCAATTTTTTCCTAAATCAGCATGCAAACAGTCAAATGCAAAATGCACAATGCATGTATTTTCTTTTTCCTTTCTTAATGTTGATGTATTACAAAAAGAAAGTTGTTATATAACTTTGATTTCGATTTCAAGCGAAAGTAAACAAGCTAGTCCAAAATCAAAAGACACCTTAAGATTTACTTGTTTAAACACTGGAAATGCATGAAATCAAACCATAATGACGAAAGTAAAAAGACTAATCAGCTATGGACAGCAAACAAGCTAACTCTTTAGACCAGCAAAATGCCTAACACAGGTTCAGATCTAAGAGGCCAAGGCAAGACTAGTTCACTTTCGTTATGGGAAATTGTAAATGATGTAAGAAATACAAAAGAACAAGTACAATTTCGTTATATAACAGAGGCAGAATGATGGCAAGTAAGGTTGGTTTCAGAACAGGTACAAGACTGGTAATTGGCTGCAAAATCTATAGTGAAAACAGGCAAGAAAAAGGGAGGAAACCCCAAATGCACAAGGCAAAATTGGGCCAACGCAGGTGCTGCACAGCCAGTCTGGCTCTCAGCGCAGGTAGCCCCTTCGGGACCTACGTTGCAAAGCAGGTAGCCTGTGTACTACCTGCTTTGGAAAACGAAAGTTGCGTTTTCTCAGTTTCCGGGTCACAATTTTCTCAAAAATTCACAGTTTTTGCTCAAATCAGAAGCTATCAGTCAAGCACACACTAAGGGATGACAAGGAAGATGAAAAGCTATCACTAAGAGCTTACAAGGATCCTTGTAGATCAGCTCTTCAAATCATGAACATGCTTAGAAATGAGCTAGAGTAGCTGCCCTCTACTTCGCTTTTGATATAGTCAAAAGCTTTTCGATTTGGTACTCTTTTGTTCAGGAAATGAATAGCAAGATACTACAAACAATCAAACAGATACGTTCCCCAACGGAGTCTCCAGTTTGTTGTAGGGAAAAGTATCCGATTCGGATGACCCTATCCCACTCTAAGGGTGATAGTACCTTAGCAACAACTGTAAATAAAACTACTTAAGGTTTACTTCTTTATGAAAGCAAGAGAGAATGAAGAAATGCACTAACCGTTGCCTTGCACTTAATATTTGCTCCAATCTCTTCTCTTCGCTGCTTGCTCCTAGCTCTTTGCTCTTTTTCTGGCCCAGCTACAATGAGATCCTGCAAAATAACAAAGAAGGAAACTACAAGAAGCATGCAATCATAACTGATTCAAGGATTAGCATAAATCAAATATACAATTATCACAATACATCATTGAAACAAGTGCATATAGAAGAACCTCAATAGCTTTTATTAATGGAAGAAGTAAAGTTCTGAGAAGGTTACAACCATTGAAGGCCCCAATCCATCAACACCTCCCAGCAGAAAGAATTTCTCCTCTTCACCTCCTTCAAGCAATCACCCAATAGTTCTATAGTGAAACCAACAGCATATCATTACTTTGCACAAAATTCCAGCCTCCTGAGCTCATAGGAGAGAGCTCAATATATAGATGAATTGAGAAAGGATGAGTCAGCTTGCAATTGATGTGTAGCTGCCTTGTGTCCTCTCTCTCTTTAGTTGATCTTCAGTTCTTGAGTCCACTTGGAGAACCTTGCTTCCACTTGGAGAAACAGAGCCTCTGACTCATCACAAGGCGAAATCCCTGATCCAAGTGTCATTTTTGGAAGATTCCAGAGCAATGACTCAGTGTGCCACTTGTCCCATCTCGCTCAGCGCAGGTGGCCTTTGTTCTACCTGCTTTGCAACGCAGGTACACCATGGAGGAGTTGAGTTTCAGCGCAGAAGCCTAGTGGAGCACCTGCTTTGATTTCAGGATTGCTTGTTTTTGAGTGTTTTCAGGTGGAGAACTGATCTCAGAGCTGCTGGTTTGCTGACCTTGTTCCTCTAGGGGTAGGAACATCATGTTTAGGGACTTTGGATCCCTTGGATTATTGACAATTCATGCCTGATGCTGTAAGGCACAAAATTGTCTATAACAGATGGTGAACAATTTTCCATCCTTGGAAAACTGATATTGGTTGGATCTCCGCATGAAATTGAATATTGCACGACCACGTATGGAATCAAAACACAGATCCACATACATCAAGGGGAACCACATCTAGTTCTACTTCATCAATAAAATTAGCACTATTAGTAAATCTAATTTTGCACTGTTTTGTTACCTTCAACTTTGCATCCTTATTTACCCATCCCAATGGATATGGACTTGGATGATCACAAAATTTCATCCCTAACTTCTTGAATATCTCTATTGCAATGAGATGTTCATGTGATCCCGAGTCAATCAGAGCATCAATTGCGGCCTTCTTGAGTTGTATCTTTATATAAAAGAGTTTGATCATTTCTTTATCTTCCTATTTCTAAAGGCTACTCATATTCACATTCTTCTACATTGATGTATGGACTACCTTCTCATCCATATTTGAGCTGCTTTCAACTTGGTTTCTCAAATCGGTGATGGTGATATTTTTCTTCTTATTTTCTTTCTTTTTGTTCTTCAAGTTAAGCTCTGGATGCAACTTCCAACACTTCTCCTTTGGATGGCCATCAATTTTGCAATGGTTGCAATGATTGTTGAGATATATGCATGGGTGTGTTATGGCTATCGTATTTTTATCTTTCCCCCTTTTTGCTTCTTCTTCCCCTCCTTACAAGTGTCTTGTTTCTCCTTCAACTTCAATCCACTTGGTTGCGCTTTCTTTAGGCCTATGTTCTCCAGGTATTTTTATTGTACACAAGTCTCGTTCATAGGTTTGGGCTTGAACAATGTCACTTGATCTTGTATATGGTGATGTAGACCCCCAAAATACTTGAGCAGTACATCTATGTTCTTTGGTGAGATACCTAGCATTATGGTCATCTTTTTTAACTCTATGGTGTACTCTTGCACGCCTTTCCCCAGCTTTTGCCTAAAGTAGTGCCACCATATCCATTAGTCCTCTACATGCCCAATAGGGTAAAACTGTGACTTAATAAGAGTTTTAAATTCCTCCCACTTAGTCACTGGAGGATCTCCCTCCAACCTCAAGGTCTCTTTGTGGCTTTCCCACCAAGTTAGGGCATGTCCCTCTAATTCAGCCTCACAAATGAATGCTTATGTTCTTCCTCAATTTGATAGACATTGAAATACACTTCTAGTTGTTGCAGCCAATGATTTAGCTTCAAAGCGTAAATCTCATGATGGTATGGCTTGATAACAACCTTTGCTTCCATTTTGAGTAGGGTTTGTGATTGACTCACAACACTCAAACTAGGTTGGTCTTTTTCGGGTCCTTTCTTCAGCTATTTCTTTGTTTCTTCTCAATCTCCTGATCCCCCTTTTGATTTTTCCTTTACATTAAACCCCCCATATTCTCCAAATATTTTGATATTATTTCTCATATCCATCATGAGGAGGCTTACATTATGATTTATATCTTCCACCAACCATGAAAACCTCCTCTATAGGATCACTATGGTTATTCACAGACTCATTAACCATGATTATGGTTTGACGACTTTAGGCCTGAACGATCTAAATCCCTTGAAAATATACACAACCTATCCAAATAAACCGGTTGTAATACCAATATGATCTGTAAACTACTGTGGATATTCCATTGGATAGTTTGTCACAACAGATCTGAAAAAATTATATTTAAAATATGAAATTCTACACAATTACAGTTTTATTTATTTTTATATCTTTGGATTTATAACATATTGTCAATAGTGCATGCATGTGACTTAAAAATTATGCATAAAATAGAGAACAGTGAAATAAAATTTCACACACACATTTGACACAAGATATGACCTGGGAAAGCCTTTTAGGAGAAAAACCTAGCTAGAAGGTGAGGTCGCTATGCTCTCTTTCTATGAACAAAAAATATTTGTGAGTATAAAGAAGTATGGCCTATGTTATGTGGGCCACTACTGTGCATAAATCATTTTTGTGTGCTCTATCTCATATCCCTCTGGACTATTTTTCTCAGCTATGGAGCAAATGCACTCGAAAGAATGGAACCTGTTTTCCTCCTAATGCCCCGGTTATATCACGACCTAATAGCCTACTAGTGGTTAGGTTTGACTACCTCAACTCATAACCATAGTTACAATATAGACTCTTCTAGAGTATTTTTCACCATAATCACGTGTCTAGCCCCTTTTTTATGAATAATGGGGGCTGGCGTGGCATCCTCTTGAATTATGGTGGTGAAAATAGGAAATTCAACTTTTGAGTGGCATAACTTTCGCATACATACTCTAATTAATGTGATTCTTTCATCATTGGGAAGGTGTTTGAGTGTAGAATACGAAAAAAAGGTGTAGTGTTAAAGCAACAAAGTTTTACCCCCAAAAAAATTTCATTTCGCGTCTCACAATGCTCCCGGAAGGTTTTAGACCTCGTTTTTCCAAACTAGGTCCCGCTGGTAAAAATGGTCTTGTGAGATTATTCCTCCACTTTTTCCACTTTGAAAGAATCGATATGGATTAAAAAGATATAATGATCCAATCTAAATCAAAAGGGCATACTAATTTTGAGATAAATATCAACCTTTGATATGTGGCTACTACTAAGAATGTTATAGAATATTCTATGGAGGTTAAATCACGACCATCCACCTAATAACTATTGATAATTAAATTAAAATTATGGAAGCCTTGTTCCAAAATAGTCACATCCAGTGGTGTAATTAATGTAATGATAATGAATGAGATATATGTTTGGGGGATTAAAACAAGCCTGTGTGCTTCAATATATCAACATCACCCAACTTAACCAAAATATTAACCTCTTTGTCCCTATGGAGGAATAATAAACATAATTGATATACACACATCTCACGAAGCCATTAGATCAAGCATGGTAAAATAAATTTATTGTGGCCGTGATAGACCTCAAACCATACCCTTAAGTATTCCATACACTATACATCATTTAATAACCTTGATGCACCCATCCAAATACTACCCTTGAAGTGTTGCAATGAAATTTTAGGATCATGTGATATTTCTTACATGCAACTTAATAGAAATTCCCAACGACCACAACATGTCCAATGAACAAAAGCACACTTCATCCATAGTTTCACATATCATTCTAATTCATAACCAACAAAAGTGAAAAAATATTGTGAGGAAACATATTGTGGAGTAACCATATATGTTGGAATATTGGCTCCACTTTTTGGTGAATTTCAATGTAGAATCTACTAGTAGATTTATATCAGTGCTAAAGAAACAAATGTTGTTGGAATAAATTCTTTGAAGTCCTATGTTTACCACATCATCTACCTGCTCAACTTCATTTGTATTTTCAAGGCCATGGATGTTGTCCTCGATTTTTCCATCTATGGGACATCTCCACATTGGCCACTTCTGAATAGAGACCCATGTGTGGCATGAAGGGATTAGGATTTGTACATGTAGTTTCATAAAAAAATAAAAATCTCATGTTACCCACAAAAACATTGAAAACGATATATTATCCTCATTAAAATATTCCATCATTTTAAGAATTTGTCTCCCTAAATAATATTGCTTATCCCAACACAGAAAATGATGCTCTAATTCAACTAGTCATCACCAATTTACACTTCAAATCCTAGATCTACACTTGAAAAACTCAATCTTAGTTTGTTCATAAAATATTGAGTCACTCAACCTTATGTCAATCCTTGAAGACATTGTTCACTAATGTCTTTCATTTATAAGCTCCAAATCCACAACTAAGAAATAAATCCACATTCAATATGATATATCTATCAAAGCCATACAATCCCAACAAGTTTATGTATTTAAGCAATAAAAGTATTTGTGTTTCTTCATCATGTAAGCCATCGATCTAGGATTTTATTGTGACAGGGGTTTATTATCCTAAATTTCTCTCTATTACCATAGTTGTCTCACATGCTAGCCTACCGCAATGATTTTACACTCACCATAACTCTTGCTTAGGTCTTCCTCTATCACATATGCATAATCTTCTCCTAGGATCCAATGTCTAGTACAACTCATGGTATGACATTTAGGAAAGGAATTTTAACCTACCCCCATTGCTTAAAACTTTATTTGTCACCTTGCACAAACTTATTAACATCTTGGACCCTTAGTTATAGTACCTTCATGTTTCCATTATAACCATTACTGTAGTCATTTATAACATCCTCATATTATGGGACGAACCACCTCTCATGAAATTTTATTATGCCTCTCTCACTACAATTTCCACATGGTGTCTTCCATCACTTGGATCAACAAGCACAATTAGTGTTCTTAGGATCAATACCATCATCTTGGCTCTCACATTTTTTCTCTTATAACGAGCAATGTGATACTAAGAAAAAAGATTGGTGATGGCATCCATGTTTGAAAATATGCACTCAGTCTCAATAGATCTTAAACATGCAAGCAACAAATTCACCCATAAATAGCATGCTTAAGCCATCTTGTCATATTTATAATCAATCTCCATGGCTTCTACTTTTAGAGTGCTCTTATAAGAAATTATAGGTATGCTTTTGTTTTGAAAACATATTAAAATTTGAAGAGAGAGAAAAAACAAACATAAGAAGCATAAGATGAAAACCCTTACTAGGAAAACCAACAAAAAATATATTATCAATAATCATGTGCCTAGTATGGACAAGTTGTGAGTAATTTAGCCAAGCCCAATCACTTCAGGTAATTTACGATGGAGACAAAAATCCAATTAAATAAGAATATATCACATACAATATCATGGACTAAAATTGTGCATCATTATAAACTACCTATGGTAAACCCATCAAGGTTTAACTTAATCACCATTGAGACATGTTTTTCTTCTCTTTTAAAAATGTTTGAATGTTTTAATATTTTGATATTTAATTATATTTCTCCATTTTTTATTACAAAGACAAAAAAGCCTAGGCTTAAACTTCCTAAGGCCCAATTTGTAGTAGAAATCGCAAGGGTGATGCAGATGAAGATGGTCATATGGATGAAAATAATACTAATATAACTGATAATGAGTGGATAAATAGATTTATACATGACACCTTTTTTGTCATGGATGAGGATGAACTTGTGAATGAGAACTATGGTGATAGTCATGATGTACCTCTTATTTATAAGGCATGAAAACCCATATATGAAGGCTCAAATACAAGTCTTCTTTCAAGTTTTTAATGTTGGTGAACTTTAAGGTAATAATTGACATTTAAGGGCTATTGGTCTGCAATCTGAACTAGGGTTTTTCTTTAGGGTTTTGTCGCTGGTCACCATGGTGAGGCGCGGAGGAGGGAGTTCAGCTCCCTCCTACAGTCAAGTGGTTGCGGATAGAAGCAAGGGAGATGGATCACATCGCTTCAAGAAACCAACGGAGATGGTAACAGAGGCTACGAATACAGAAAAAATGGAAACCATCAGACCTCAAGGATAGGAAGAGAATCATGAGGAAGCTAGTAAGGAGAAGAGGACAAAGGTTAGTAGTCAGAAAGTTGCTCCTATGAGTACATCCGGGGTTTGTAAACTCGAGTGACCACTATTCATCGAGTCGTTTTAAGTGATGCAGCGATGCAGGTGCACAGAGAACACATGGTGGAATATGTTGTTATCTGTAAATTTATGGGGATTTGGCCGATAGAGAAGGATTTGCAAGCATGGATAAGGAACCACTAGAAACCAAAAGCGAACATTAACTTGCACCTTGGGTCCAAGGGCTTCTTCACAGTGGTGTTCACAAGCTTAGAGGATAAAGACAGAGTGTTCGAGGGAGGACCCTATTTCTACTCTTCTACAGGCCTTTATATGAGACCATGGGTAATGAACTTTGTCCCAGAATTAGAAACTTTCACCTCGGTGTCGGTATGGATAAGACTCTACTCCCTTCCTTTAGATAATTAGTAGTCAAAGTCTCTAAAGGCTATCGGAAATGAGCTAGGGCATTTTATAAAGATCTCAGATGCTACTCTAAGAGGCAAATACACTTCCTTCACCCGGATATGTGTGGAAATGGACTTATCTGGAGAACTTCTGGATGCAATCATTTTAGAAGTGTATGACGAGGAATGGATGCAGGTGGTGGACTATGAACATATACCATTTAGGTGTCGTAAGTGCCATGAATATGGGCACCTATACAGGGACTGCCCATTGAGCAAGCTAGAGAGCAATACAAAAGCCACTACAGGCAAGGATCCTAAAGGTTTTACTAAGGTTGGGGGTAAATGGAAAGGAGGCAAGCGGTAACAAAAAAAATTAATGAATATGGAAAACTGAGCCACAATAGTTTCAAGATCTTAGAAGAAGAAGTCGAAAACAATGGGACAAACCAGGGATCGAAGAATATTCTCACTGAGAAGAAAGGGATGTTAATATGGAGGATATACCAGAAAACAACAAACAAAAGGATGATATGCCGAGCAGTATGGAGCTCAGTAGGGACCACGAGATGACCCCAAGTGAGGCTGGAACAGAAGACCATGAACTGTAGGAGATTCTAGAGAGGGAGAATTTAGATCTAGAAAAGTTTCTGGAGCAGCGAATCACCAATGGGGTAGATTCTCTGCCAAAAGAGGTGTTTGACAGGGTTCAACATCTCTTCCTCTGGATATCACAAATGAAGTGTTTTGGAGTCAAAAGAAACCATGATAGCTAGGAGAATAGGGGAGTGAAAACGATGGAGGATACACCGATGCATTCTTCCAAGAACCTGGGTAGGAAAAGAGGAAGGAAAAAACAAAATGAGATGCTGACCGAATGTGGGAAACTTATGATTAACTCAAGTAAGATGAGGGATCTCACTAGTTACTCTGTTACAAACCTTTATTAATGAAGCTTACAACTTGGAACATTAGGGGTCTAGGAAGTAAAAGAAAAACAAAGAACTCCTAGTATAAAAGAAGAAAAATCAGATATGGTTTTTATTCAGGAAACAAAATGTTCAATGGACAAGATCAGAGATATACACAGAAAATGGTTAATCAATTATGAGTATATAGAGGTTAAAGCGGATAAATCGGCGGGTTGGATTCTTACTCTATGGGATCCTCAAAAACTTGGAATCCTGGATGTTGAAGCTTCTAGGAACTATATATCATTGGTGATTCAACCATTGGGTGATAAGGAGATCTACATGATCACTAACGTCTACGGTCCTCAAAAATTAGAAGACAAACTTAAGCTTCTCACCTTCCTTGAGGAGCTTAGAGAGAGATATCTGAATATGCCCTGGATTTTGGTAGGGGATTTCAATATGATCAGATCTCTTACAGAGAAAAAACGTAGTACCAGAACACTAGGCAGAGACTCCATTGCCTTCCAGAACTTCATGAATAACATGGGGCTAGTGGACACAGAAACAGTAAATGGAACTTTTACTTGGAATAATAAGAGGGGAGGGGCTTCTCAAGTCGCCTCTAAATTAGATAGATTCATAATCTCAGAGGACCTCCTTCTCACAGACCTTGATATGTAAGCTTTAATCCTTCCCTTCGGAGGCTTGGACCACTGGCCTATCTAGCTTGAAGCTACTTTTATGGGTACAGCGAGGAACAAACCTTTTAGGTTTGAAAATGTCTGGCTCTCTCACCCTGACTTCACCAAAAATATTGACAAATGGTGGACGGAAGATATGCCCGTTCAATGCACTAAAATGTTCATATTACAGCAAAGACTTAAACACATCAAATCTAGGATTAAATATTGGAACAAAAAACAATTTGGTAGTATTTTTAAAGCTAAAAAAGAAGTTGAGCAAAAACTCTAAGAGATTAATCAGATCATCATCTCAGAAGGTTTTACAGTGGAATGGAAAATTCAGGCTGACTCTCTTCAGAATGAATGAGAAGATCGGTGCATGCAAGAGGAGATTTTCTGGAGACAGAAATCGAGGGTGCAATGGATTAGAGAAGGAGAAAGAAACATGAAGCTTTTTCTTAGATCAACCTTGGATCACAGATCTCATAACATAATTTCAAAACTTAAATATTCTCAAGGGAAAGAACTCGTCTCTCACAAATAAATGGAATCTGTCCTATTTCAACGCTTCCTTAGCATAGCACAGGAGCCTCTCATCGACAAAACTCGGTTCATTAACAAATTCACAAAGTTCATTCCTAAGCTTGTAACCAAGGAAGACAACTACAATCTTAAAAGGCCAATGTCTGAAGAGGAGGTTAGTGAAGTTATCAATGAGATGCAAAATGGGAAAGGTCTTTGCCCTGATGGTTTCAATGTGGACTTCTTCAAAGCTTGCTGGAAAACAGCCAAACAAGATATCCTTGATGTTGTGGAAGAATCTAGAAGATCCAAAACTATTTTGAAAGTCCTTAATTCCTCTTTCATAGCTTTGATTCCAAAGCAGGAAAGAGCTATGACACCGGATAGATTTAGACCCATAGCCTTATGTAATGTGGTGTACAAAATTATTTCCAAAGTGATTGCTAACAGACTCAAGTCTCTTCTTCCTACTCTCATCTCAAAGGAGCAAACTGGATTTGTGGAAGGAAGACAAATTCTTAACAACATCATACAAGCTCACGAGGTGGTACACTCTCTTAAGAGCAATAAGCAAGCTAGTATGATCATGCAGCTAGACCTAGCGAAATCTTATGATAAGCTAAGTTGGTCTTAAATCAGGGCAGTGCTAAGAGCTTATGGTTTTGACCACAACTGGATAAGATAGGTTATGGCCCTTGTATCCACAGGTAGCTTCTCCATTCTATTTAACGACTCTCCCTCTAGAACCTTTATGCCTTCTAGGGGTCTCAGACAAGGGGATTCGCTCTCTCCCTTCCTCTTTGTTCTCATGATGGAAGGGCTAGGTAGAGCGATCAAAATGGTAGATGCTAAAGGAAGAATCCAAGGTTTGAAACTTACCCCAGATGGTGCTACTTCTACTCATCAACAATTTGTTGATGACACAATGCTACAAGGCATTCTTACGGTCAAGGAAGCTAGAGCTTTCAAACAAATCCTGAATGAATTTGCATTAGCCTGGTACAGAGGTAAGCCTCGATAAATCAAAGGTGTTTTTTTTCAAAACTGACATTGCTATTCAGAGGAATTCTCGGGTTTCAAAAGGATCAGTTACCTTCCAAGTACCTTGGAATGCCTCTTACTGACAAACCTCTGAGCAAGGGAGTGTGGGAGCCAGTAACTAATAAACTTCAGGACAAAGTTAGGAAATGGACCTACAGGTATTTGAATTTGGTGGGGCGTCTTGTGCTTACAAAGGCTATCCTATAGGCTATACCCATTTTTCATATTTTCAGCTCTTCCTACTCGCAAAGGAGTTATGCAACAAATCACAAGTATTCAACGAGATTTTCTTTGGGGCAAAGGGGAAGAGAAAAAGAAGTGGGCTTTGGTAGCTTGGGACAAGCTCTACAAACCTAAGGCCCATGGTGGTTTGGGGCTTCATGGCCCTGAAATCCTCAGTAGAGTTTTGAGAGCCAAACTTTGGTGGAGGCGGCTTAAGGAATCGGCAACCCCTTGGGCCAAGCTTTGGAAACAGAAATATGCAAATAATTGGCAAGAAAGGGATCATATCCAAATTTCAGGGCTCCTCAAGGGCTCCCACATTTGGAACCTTGCTTGGGAGAATAGGTCCATTGTCCAACAACATGTTTTCTAGGAGATCCAAGCTTGGAACCTTGCAAGGTTTTGGGAGGATAACTGGCAGCAAGAACAAAATTTGTTTAGAGAAGAACTAACCACTCTCAAAAATGACACTGACAACAAAGGTTTGCTTATGGCAAGTGACTTCTGGGATCAGATAAGGGATAATGGTAAATGGAGAATGTGGAAGGATCTTGGTTATAGTGAAGAGAGTCCTTTGAAGGCCCAAGTGGATTCCCTTGCTCTTTGATCTGAATTTGAAACTACTTGTAAATGGTTTGCAAGGTATTCAATTCAGATATATACATATTTAAAAGATGTCCATGTCTTGCAGAAAGAAAACAAATGAAAATTTCAGCTGTTCATGACCCATTTAAGCATAGCAAATTTATTTCCTTTTACTTTTTAACACACTAAAATGAATTTTTTCTGCAAAATAAATCAACCACAGATGCAAAAGAAGTTGATAAAGCAGTTCACCCCTCCTGGGCTACGTCTGCTGGGTCCAAAGCTCCCAAATGGGCCTGTCCTTATTTTAATTAAATGCTCAAATTGAATATACAGCTGAATAGAAGCATCTATAGGTGGACTAGATGGTAAAAATAGATTCAGAACACTTGAATCCTTCAGGATTGACTACTGGTTCACCTCCAATGGATACCTGCAACCCTATACAGTCTTCACAATACTGGGCCCTGGTGGCTCCTAGAACTTTCACGGCTCCAAAACCTCTGCAAATGACCTCAGATGGCTGTAAGACCTGCACCAATGGCTTCAGAAGGTCGAAAATACCCAAAAAATAAAAAATAAAAAAAAATAAAAAAAAAACTCGTCCAAAATTGCCTTTCCTAGCCAAAGTTATGGCCCATTAAAGATTTCCTCTAGTTTGGCCTAAAAAAACTCCAGCTAACTATAGTTACGGCCAGATAGGCCCGCCAAATATGGAGCGGCCGCCAAATTTGGCGTGCTCTACCAAAATTCCGCCATGCTAACTGCAGTTAATAAATACATGTGAACGGATTTGTGGGGCGGCAGTTAGGCGCCTCGGATTTTGTGCCCGACGGTTAAAGGTTTGGTCCACGGTTTTTGGGCTGTGGTCACATGGTATGGGGGCTGGCCCCCTTCGGGCCCCGCCTCAACACAAATTTAAACTTTAAATAAACTCGTCTCCGCCCTTAATTCACGACTCACACCATTGGCGCAATGGTAAAACATTGTCTTTTCTCTAGTGAGGTCGCAGGTTCAAACCACAGACCTTGCCATATAATTTTTTCAAATATGCGCCCATATAATGCTTGCTGACGTCATCCTGGGCCATGTGGCAGCCTCCGGGCCTGCCACGTGGCAGATGTCTATTGGCGGTTCAAAGGGAATATTCCTTGGAATATTTCAAGGAATATTTTGTGGAATATTCTATGGAATATTCTTTTTTTAATTTTTTTTTTGAAAAAACAAAATTCCAATGTTACTGAGAAATTCTTCTTTTTGCCATAAGTTTCTCATACGGCGACAGTTTTTGGAACCGTTTGCGGCACTGGAATCAGGAAGATGAGCACTTTCCAGTCGTTCGACTTTGAACTGGTTCTGAGCATTTTAAATTTTGAGCATTTTACGACACTTAGGACATGAGCACCTGATCACGCCTCCCCATTGGGAAGCTTTTGGACCCCAAAAGCCTTCAACTATCTATTCAGGAGGTGAGGGTACATCTCCCTCACTCTGTCCACCTCCATCCACTTTGCCTTGTTCAGTTTCCTGCCTTTGAAACCAACCCAAACATAATCTACACTGCCCCTCCTTGAAGTGTGTGTCCTTCTGTCAAGGATTGTATCTTCTTTCAGCTCATCTAAGAATTCTAGTGAGAAATCTTCTATAGATGGCAGCTGAACAACACTTTCATGATCAGCAATCAAAGGAGGTTCATACAAACGTAAGTTCTCCACATTGACAGCAGAATACATTTGCATGTAGGAAGGCAAATCTAATTGAAAAGCATTATTTCCAACCTTCTAGAGGATTTTGAATGGACCATAACGAATAGGCTTCAGCTTTTTACCTTCTCCTTGCATCCTTTCCTTACTAATGTACAGCCATACCTCATCCCCTTCTTGAAACTTGTGATCGACTCTATGCTTGTCGTGTCTTTCCTTGTACTTGCCTTGACTCTTCTCAAGCTGTTCTTGAATTTGCTGATGTATTTGCTGAATTCATTCAATGAATGAACGAGCTTTGTCAATATCACTATGTCCCTCAATGGCAACATCTTTCTCAAGAATGAAATCAAGAGGTGATTTTGGCAAGTAACCAAAACAAGCTTCAAACGGTGAGGTGTTTGTGGAAGAGTGCTTGGCACGATTGTAAGCATGTTGTATATAGTGCAAATGTTCATCCCACAGCTTGGGATGCTTGTTGCAATATCCTCTCAAGAGGTGCACAATGGTTCTGTTCACAACTTCTGTTTGTCCATCTGTTGCGGATGGTGTAGAGCTGTAACAAGGGTCTCTTTCACCTCTAGTTATGCTACATTAATAAGTCAATCCGGGAACGCTTTGTTATTGCAAAGAGTAACTCAATCCGAGGCTATTCGTCAGAGTAATGCTTAGTAGTACAGTGTCTAGAAAATACAAGAGTAAACGGCTGCTAAACCTATGACTAAATTGCTTTTAAAAATAATAAAATCACACAACGCAGTTTATCAGTCAAGGGTACGGAAGCGATAACCCATCCCTCTAGAAACTGATGGAAAGGAAATTAGAGCATGGATCGTAGGTCTGGGAGCTAGGAAGTGACTTGTTGAGGCTCACTACAGCCTTAGACCTTCTCTCACACCAAAACAGTAAATGCAAGTAACTGGAATGGCAGAAAGTAAAATGGAACAGCAAACAGGAAATGGAACAGCAAATCTGAAATGGAACAGCAATAAATGGAACAGCAAGAAATGGAACAGCAATCCAATAAACTAAATCTCGCGAGTCCGACTAAGCTTGCTCTATTGAGTTAAACTCACATCCTGCAATCAAATAGCAATCTTCTCTCTAAAGCAACTTCAATGAATTATACTTTATGGAACAGTATTCACAAATGAATTATGGAATAGCAATCATCAATCATATATACACAACACACTTACTATAGCAATCTGATGATTAAAGAGAATATGACTATGTTTCCAAATAGAATAATATTACTTCCGGATTCCAATAACTGAGATTTCAAATGAATCCAATACAGCAATATTCAATATGAAGGCTCTGTAACAGAAACAGTTGGCTTAGACTGTAAACATGCAATCAACTCTGGAGAGATTCACTCATGCAATATAGAGTCACGAAATAAATCTTCTCAAAAGAAACCACTAATGAATCAATTGTAACAGAGCATGGAATAGCATATGAAAAACATATCAGATTACTGAACTGTAAAGATAAACAAACCATACAGAAACCAAATTATAATGATACAAAAGCAAGTGTCCGTTAGAGCCGGGCCCTTAGCTTCCAACAGCACACTACCTTAGGTTACTCCAGACACAGAGATGAAATAAACACCAGGTCTTTTGTATTAATACATCAACAAATGGACAAAAAAACAAGTCTTAGTGAGAGTCGATGATCAAAGTTGAATCTGGAATTCACAGTTACATATATGAACAAAAAAAAGTCCTTTTGCTTAACATTGCTGTACCTTTTTATAAGAGTAACGGCGGAGGTATCTAGGTAACAAAAATAAGCAAAATAGCGATCCCTCAGGATCAAAGATCCTGAGGGATTCGCCAAGCCGTTAATCCTTTACTTTTCTTCCCCTGCTCCGCCGAGTCGATAATCCTTCTTTCTTTCCAGGGTCGTCTTGCTTCGATCTATTTGATCTTGTTTGCATCCGGTTCCCTCCTAAAGGGACAGCGGTTATTGCTTCTTTGTCTTTTCCTTTCGATTGGCAACCCTTCGTTTCCACCCTTTCCTGCATGGAAAAATAACAATTATCAGCGATTAAGCTTTCCATACTAATTCTCACACATTCTATTAAAATTCTTTATTTCTTTAAGCTCATTATGCAGAAAGGGTTACAATTGTTACTGAAAAGTCACTAAATTGTTCGTCAAAAACATACCTTTCCAGTGCTCCACACACTCCCCTGCTTACCCTGTTTCATGCCCTCATGAAAACATTATAGTTGACATGCAAGGCAGTAAGAGAATAGGCTGGAGAGGGAACCTCGTGTGGAGGCCTACAGCCGTGATGAGCAACTAGATCATCAAAGAACTGATTTGTTTGACCTTCAGGCATTTCATACAAGGCCTGATATCCGGGTGCAGGGTGCCCTACAGGCCAGAACGTCATTATACAAAGAACACACAGTGTCCATCTGCCTAACAACAATATCTAATCGACGAGTTACCTTTGCAACCTTTTCTTGCTCCTTTTGCCAGCCTTCGAAGGCCTGGCTCTCAGATTGACTAATATCCCGAAGTTGTTGTTGCAACCCTTCATATTTCTCCTGGGGGACTGATTGTTCCTTCAACTATTCAGCTTCTTGCTGAGCGTGCTTCATCATCTTGTGCAAGGTTCGTGTTTTTGGATCCTTTTTCCATAGGGCCGTAGAGGCCGGGAGTTTTACCTGAACCTTTTTATTATGCTGTTTGGAGTTCAGAACCCGGATCACCCCTGAGGGCGGTGCCTCTGTTTGGATCTCCTTATTCTCCTTTTCTTTCTTAACCCGAATGAAAGGTTTTTGTGGTTCCTCTGTTAATGGAACATCATCCTGTCCCTCTGCCCCAAATGGAACGGCGGTCTGTTCTTCATTATCAATCGGAACAACAGTCTGTTCCTCATCGTCGACTGGAACAACAGTCTGTCCCTCAGCGTCATTTGGAACAGCAGTCTGTTCTTCTGTGACAATTGGAATAGCAGTTTGTTCCTCAGTGTCATTTGGAACAACAGCAGGTCTTCCAATCGGGTTTCGACCAACAGTGCGACTGTAAGTCCTCCGTCTTCTTGTTCTGCGGGATTTTGCTGTAGTGGTCCTCTTTCTTTTCCTTGTGGTCCTTTGTATCCTCAGATTGGCTTTCAAAATCCGAATTTGCTGTCGGAGTCGGGCTATGGTGTTCAGCAGCCTCTGCTGTTTAGTCCTTAATTTCCTTATTTCCCTTGCTTCAGCAGAGGGTTTGCGACTGGCCCTTAAATATGCTCCTATTCTATCTAGAGTTTCTTCTGGTGCCTTCGGAGCAGATTGTTCTCGGTTGGTGTCCCTTATTTCTTCCTCATGAATGGGCGGGTTTTCTTCTCCTTCCTTTTCTGCATGTGAACCCTCAGGTATGTCTTCCTCTGGAGGTTCACCGGGAGGACCTACTGGGCTGGAGGGTTGGCCATATTCCCCCAAACTGGCCAGGATTGCGGCCAATTCTTCTTCGCCCACAGGGTCTCGCAGTGGGCTGCTTTCTGGTTGTATTGCTTCCTCCTCCCGATTGTCCTGTTCAGCGACTGCCTTAGAGTGTTCAGCTTCCGTTTCTGTTTCAGAGTGCTCTTCTCTCTCCTCACCTCCTCCTCCGGCTTGCTCAGCTTCGCCCCCAGATTTCCCAGCATTTTCTTCGGAAGGTACTCCTTCTGGTTTTGGAGGTTAGTCTATGATCTCAATTGGTTGGCTGGTGCTTTCTCGAATATTTTCCAGACTCCCTCGAATTCGAGCTAGCCAGACCGATTTTCTTGGTTTCTCTGGTTGTTCAGGTGTACAAGCAACAGGTTTTTCTGCTATCACTTCTCTGCGTTTTTCTGGTCGCTCTAGTGTACTTGAAGAATGCTTTCATTTTGGAGCAACACGTTTTCCTGCTGCCACTTCTCTGCGTTTCTCTGATCGTTCCGGTGTGCTAGAGGAAGTTTTAGGTTTTGGCGATGGTGCAGCCAATTTCCCCTCAATCAATGCAACGAGCTCCTCCCAGCTGCTCTGCTGTTGAGTGAGACTATGGCTCACTATCAATCGAATCAGTCTATGGTGGCTAACAATTGTTTCTACGTGTTGTGCCGTTTTCAGGCTTCGGGCCGCATCATGCAATAGTGAATTTAAAAGTGTAGGCATATTTACAGAACATTTCTCTTTCAAAACAGCTAAAAGTTTAAGATGGCGTGGTCTTACCACGTCCCTCCTTCCTTCGCACGTAATGTAGCTCTGAACTATCCTTGCTAGTTCGGTCCAAGGTTCTCCTAACGTTGCTGGCAGAACTCCCTTCCCCTTTATTGTCAAGCTTTGGCCTTCATCCTGAAAAATCTCCATAATCTTCTGTAGTATTTCTTTCTTCAGCGTCCATACAGGTCCGGTGGCTGCAAGGAAAATTTTAAGGATGGAATTTTTTTTTGAAGTTTAAAAACATTGGCGAATCTCACTAATCCCTAATATGCAAACTATAAAATGTGTATTGATATATTTGTAGAATTATTCAGATCTATAATGATTTTATATATAGTCTCTATATAATGTTGGCGATTTTTGAGGTAAAATAATTTTATATTCTAAAATTTGGGCGAATCGTCTTTTATAAAAATTGGTAATTGGCGAATCTTTTTTTGGAAAAATCAAGGAAAATTAGCCCACTGGGCGAACATTAGCCCCTAAAATTTTCCATGGGTGGCTGGTAGGCCTAAGACTTCTGCAATTACATCGTCAGTGACTGCTATCCGCCTTTCTCTTACTATGGAGTGGTCCTCCTGCAAGTTTTGCAGAAATTCCAACGCCACTGTCTCGTTTGATTCTTGTAGGCGACTAAAATAATTCAGCCATCCAGCCTTTTCCAGGATCTCCCGGGCAGCAGCAGAGACTGTCAATTCTTGAGGTTCGCTTCGGACTGCCTTTCCTCCCATGGTTCTACTAAGGATTTTCAATGGAACAGCAACTACCTGTGCTATTTTGGGATGCAGAGAAGGTGATCATCGCGGAAAAACAGAGTATGCACCAAAAATGGATTGCGGATGGCAACTTTGCGTAAAATAGAATTATCATACCGTTAAACCATGCCATACTTTCGTACACTATCTACCCCGAATGGTGTGCTGACACGTAACTCGTGGAGTAATGAGATTACCTTCCCCCCTGCAATGTGATAGGTTGCCCCAGCCGTCAAATAGAGGAGCAGCAGCCATCGTGTAACCAGTCATAAAGGAACAGCATATAGAATTATGCCATGTTTTAGATGGACAACGAAATACCGAAATCGAGGCAAAAAGGTGGATCGTGTTTTACATAAGAGCCTGCGTAATATGATGCGAGGTCGGGGGATGGGACGTCTGTCAATCGTACGAATCCCCAGAAGTCATTGTCAGTTCCCTTGCCATGATTGGTAGTAATGAGTGTTCGTGCGATATGTTCATCGGGAAATAAAATATGAATTATTCATAGGATAGAAGAGACGAAGAGGTATTAGTATCATCCCTGTTGGTGTAACTATTATGACTTCGATACCATTAACAGAGCTCTGCTGCCGACAGGTGTTCATAACCTTGGCAGAGTTGTTTATTTTACCCGTGGAACCATGATCCTGTATGTGTATAAAAAGTATTTTGTCAAAACGCAGGCCATTATGTTGGCTTGGTAACCAGGTAGCCATAATGTCATTCACAAGGAAGGTGCGAATCGTGGGCAGGCCGGCTCGTGATGAGACCCCCTGTTCCAAGGTTTGTTTATTTAGTGTACCTTTTGGACCATATCCCTGGTGTGGTGGCCATGTTGGGAATGCCACTTCGCTTCCAACCTGATGATCATGGTAGGCTGGCTCTTGATGAGACCCCCTATCCTACATTTGACAATTAATAATCCATATTCATTATCATTTCTTTCTTTGCAAAGCACCTTTTTCTTATTTATTTACACATAAGGGTGGTTCAGCACTCCTTTAGAGTGGGAATGGAGGAAGAAGTCTTATCATCCCAACAAGAAGATATAAATACTCTGTTCTTATTCCTGTGTAATAATCAAAGAAAGATTTTTAAGGAAATCGCCATGATAAAGATAACCAACCAGGACAATGGGAATAAGTCAATGACAATGGTGATTAGAAGTAGAGTATGTCCCTCCTTTTGTCCTCTTATCAATACTAGGCTCTATAAAGATAGCGATTTTATGATCTGCTGACTTCGGCATGTTGTAATTGATGTTCATTGCATAAGTATATATTTGTATCTTAAAGACTGGAGAGATCATGGGCAAGAAGCATCCTCAATATGAATCATCACTGAGAGAAAAGATATGGCTATGGTATCCCTTCTGAAAGAGAAGAATCCATGCAAACAAATAGATGGGATGTCGTTCTTTGAGAAGAAACAGCCTAAGATCATGAGTGATGTCTGTAAAAACTCTCAACCATTGTTCCTTTTGAAAAGGAACAGCAATAACTCGCAAATGTTGTTCCTTTTGAAAAGGAACAGCAAAAACACGAAATGTTGTTCCTTTTGAAAAACGAACAACAAAAACACGAAATGTTGTTCCTTTTGAAAAAGGAACAGAAAAAACACGAAATTTTGTTCCTTTTGAAAGAGGAACAGCAAAAACACGAAATGCTGTTCCTTTTGAAAGAGGAATAGCAAAAACACGAAATGTTGTTCCTTTTGAAAAAGGAACAGCAAAAACATGAAAATAAGCAACTTCTGTTCCTTTTGGAAAAGGAACAGCAAAAACTCTCAACTACTGCTCCTTTTGAAAAGGAACAGCAAAACCCCAAAAATGTTGTTCCTTTGGAAAAGGAACGGCAAAAACTCACACCTGCTGTTCCTTTTTGAAAAAGGAACAGCAAAAACACGAGATGAAGCAACTGCTGTTCTTTTTGGAAAAGGAATAGCAAAAACACAAAAATGTTGTTCCTTTTGAAAAAGGAACAACAAAAAAACACGAAAACAAGCAGCTGTTGTTCCTTTTGGAAAAGGAACAACAAAAACTCTTGAGTGTTGTTCCTTTTGAAAAGGAACAGCAAAATCTCTCAAGTGCTGTTCCTTTTGAAAAGGAACAACAAAATCTCTCAAGTGTTGTTCCTTTTGAAAAGGAACAACAAAATCACGAAAACAAGCAGCTGTTGTTCCTTTTTGGAAAAGGAACAGCAAAAACACGCTGATTGTAAAAAGCAATCTTAAGAAAGAAAGATCAAAGAAATATTAAGAAAACGTATATACAAGAACTTATGTATAGGTCAAAAAATGTGTTCCTTACTGAACTATAGGTGAGGAAGGTTTTACTTCCTCTCCTAAAATTTCCATGTCAGTGTCTTGACGTAGCTGCTCATAGAAGGATTCCCTAGTGAGTGGCCTGCGATAGAGACGAACTCGGTGGCCATTTACCTTGAATGCATATCCAGAACCATCGATTGTGATGAGGGTAAGGGTCCCATTATCATGTACTTTCTAGATTTCGTATGGCCCCAACCAACGAGTCTGCAGTTTCCCCGAGAAATCCTGAAACCGAGAGTCATATAACAGAGCCCAGTCTCCTTCATGAAAGACTTTATTCTTGATAAGTGCATCATGCCATTTAGCTCGCTGCTGCTGAATAAGTGTTGTGTTTTGTAATGTAGAGAGCCTTATTTCCTCCAGTTCATTAATCTGTTGTAGTCGATTGATTTGTGCCTCACTTAAATCTAGGCCAACTTCCTGTGCAGTTCGTAGTGTTTGGATTTCGAATTCTATGGGAAAAATAGGTTGTTTCCCAAACACTAATTGATAGGGTGAATAACCATTGGTGCTTCTCCAGGTGGTTCTATAGGCCCAGAGTGCTTCAGGTAGTCGGGCGGCCCAATCACGCCTATGTGAAGCAATGGTTTTTGTTAAGATTGATTCTATTACCTTATTGCTACTTTCTACTTGCCCATTCGCCTGCGGGTGATATGGGGTAGTAATTTTGTGCTGGACGTGATAATTGTCAAGTGTTGTAGCTAATTTGTTTCCGACAAATTGTGGTCCTCCATCTGTGATTATTTCTCTCGGAAGGCCATATCGTACAAACAAATGGAACAGGAACTGTATTACCGAATCTTCTGTAGCTCTAGGCAACGCTTCGGCCTCAACCCATTTGGTAACATATTCTGTGGCTACCAAAATATATGTTCTCTGATTTGATGATGGGTTGATGGGTCCAACGAAGTCAAGAGCCCATCGTTCAAATGGTTCAATGACTAATTGTGGTCTCAGAGGCATTTCGTCGGCTTGACCAGGTCGTCCTGCTCGCTGGCAGCTGTCACAGGCTTGAACAAATTTCTTTGAATCCTTAAAGATTGTAGGCCAGTAGTATCCTGTCTGCAATACTTTGTGTGCTGTTCGTTTCTCGGCAAAGTGTCCCCCACATTGTCCATTATGACAAGCTTTTAAGATGTCGAAAATTTCATCTTCTCGGATACACCTTCTAATTTGCATGTCTGCCCCTGTGTGGAACAAATAACCCCCGATCCACGAAAACCGAGTACTCTTCTGAACAATCTACTTACGTTCATTAGGGGTTAAGTGTTTTGGTAGCTTACCTACTACAAGGTAGTTGGAAACATCAGCATACCAAGGTGTTTGAACAGCAACAGCAAACAGGTGCTCATCCGGAAATTGGTCTTCCACTGTTGCTACCTCAATTGATTTTGGTATTCGTGAGAGAAAATCAGCTACAGGGTTTTCCTTGCCGGGTCTATCTTTGATTGTGATATCGAACTCCTGCAATAAGATCAACCATCTTGTTATTCTAGCATTTGTAACAGGCTTATTTGCTAGATATTTGATAGCAGAATGATCTGTATATAAAACAACGGGATAGCCTGTAATATAATGTCTAAATTTATTGACAGCATGTATTACAGCGAGGAATTCCTTTTCGGTGACAGTGTAATTTAATTCAGCAGGAGATAAATTTTTGCTGATATAATAAATAGCGTATGGTTTTTTATCCTCCTCCTGCCCCAGGACTACACCGATTGCTGTGTCTGAGGCATCGGATGAGATTTGGAACGGTAAATTCCAGTTTGGTCCTCGAAGGACTGGAGCTGTTGATACTAGCTTCTTTAAATCATGGAAAGCGCGGTCGCATTTTTCTGTCCACATGAAATCAACATTACCAGTTAATGCATATAAAGGTGCAACAATGGGTGAATAATGTTCTATAAATCGTCTGTAATACCCAGAAAATCCAAGAAAGTTGCGTACCTCTGTCTGAGTAGTGGAGGTGGGGATAAGCAACAGAATTTGAATTTTGGCCGGATCTACCTGAATTCCAGCTGCTGAGACGAAATCTCCGAGAATGAGTCCTTCAGTCATCATCATATAACATTTTTCGTGGCTTAAGCAAAGCCTCGTATCAATGCAATGCTGTAGGACTTTTTCTAAGGTGTCCAGAGCTGGATCAAAATCATCTCCGTATGGTGTAAAGTCATCCATGTATACTTCAAGCCCATCATTTATTAAATCTGCAAAGATGCTAATAATGGCCCTTTGGAATGTGGCAGGAGCATTACATAGGCCAAAGGGTAGAACTCTATAGGCGAACGTTCCCCAAGGACAAGTAAAGGTAGTTTTATCCTGGTCTTCAGGGGCAATCTGAATCTGATTGTATCCACTGAAGCCATCCAGGAAAGAAAAGAATTTCTTTCCTGCTAACGTGTCCAATACTTGGTCTACGAATGGGAGGGGAAAATGGTCTTTTTGTGTGGCTTTGTTTAACTCTCTATAATCCACGCAAATCCTCCATTTCCCATTCTTCTTGGGCACAGCCACAAGTGGAGAGACCCACTTACTATCAGAAATAGGATAGATAAAATTAACATCTAAAAGCTTCTGAAGTTCTGCTTTTACAACATCTTTTAGGTGAGGGTTGAGTCTTCTTTGCGGTTGACTGACAGGTCTTGCATCTTTCTCTATATAAATATGGTGGGTGCACAATTAGGGGTCAATCCCTTTCATATCGGGGTAATCCCACGCAAATGCTTCTTGATGCTTCCGTAACAGGTGGATGAGTTTTATTTCTTGATCCGGTGTAAGGTTGGTATTGATGTTTAGCGTTTTTCCCGGTTCAATTTCCACTGCTTTACTATTGGCAACATAAGTTACAGGTATCGTTTGGTCATGAGTATCTTTCAAGGGATCTTCTTCTAGTTCGTTCTTGAATGCAGCTTCTATCATAAAACACTGTGCATGACGTCTAGATTCAGTTTGACTAACAAAGTTATTGATGCCATCATCTTCTATTTGGTCTTTAAAGTCTAGGGCCCTCTGTATAGTCAATGGTGATCTGATATTGTCAGTAAGGTATGATACAGGGTGCTGGTTAGTTTTTATCATTGTAAGACTTGGTTGTGCTGGAGGGTATAGGACCAGGTTTTTAATATCTGGTCCTCTAGTTATGGTCATATTCCCCTGTCGGCAACCAATGTAAGCATCGGCGGTAGCAAGCCAAGGTCTACCTAAAATTAGCGGGTGTCCATCCAGTCGGGTTTTTGGATTAATTACCAGGAAATCAGTTGGGTATTCCCAAGAATCTATAGAGACCATGACATCATATAGAGTTCCTTCTGGTCGAACTACAGATCGGTCAGCCAATTCTAACAAAGTAGAGGTGGGTTCTACCGATGTAATACCGAGCTTTTGGCAAGTAGAAGTTGTCAAAATATTAATTGCAGCTCCTAAATCAACTAAAGCATTAGTTAGGGTCTGGCCATAGATTTGGACAGTTACGATTGGATTTCCTGGATCTTCATATTTAATGGGTGCTCCTGATAACAAGTCAGATAAAGTACCGACTACTTGGACTCTTGGGTTAGTGGTTACATTCCTCCTTGATTTTTTTATGCACAATTCTTTTATAGTTTTTGCATATATAGGGATGTCTTGAATGACTTGGAGGAAAGGAATTCGTATGTACAGGTTTTGTAGCTCTCCCAAAATGTCAAAGTCTGAATGTTGTACAGGTCGTGGTATGACTAATCGTTCTGGGAAGGGAGGAGAGGGTGTATTTGCTTGATGATGAGTTCGCTCCTTATTTGCACCCTCTTGGTGTAATGGCTGTTCTAATGGTAACTGATCTTCAATGTGAATTGTTTTATCTCCCTCTGTTTCTATTATACGTCCAAATCTTAACTGAAGATCATTGCACTCCCTCAGTTCGGGTCCGATTTCTGCTGATTCTATAATTTGGAGGGATTGGACCGGCCTGTTATTAGGATTAGGATTGGGTTGGGCTGGGAGTTGCGGTCTCAGATTAGACTGGGGGTTTTGTTGCAAAGCTGGCAGAGTCGGTTGAGGGAGCGAAATAGTTCCTGTTGGCTGATATGTCGATCTTGGCCAATTTGTCTGCCAGGGTGAACTTTGTGAAGTAGGGGGGGTCCATTGCGGAGGGTATGAGCCATTCTGCCAATATGGTGGGGCGTAAGGAAAATTCGGCCAACCAAATTGGCTTGGCTGATTCATCCATGGATTTGGAGAAGGAAATGGTTGTGATGACCAGTTCGGAAATGGGGGTTGAGATTGGTTTTGCCACATACTATATTGCTGAGCGTTAGTTTGTGGAGGCTGAAAAGAAGAAGTTGGATCTGAAAACATACCTGATTGCCTTGGTTGCCATTGGCGATGCTGGTTAACGAAGTATGCTGATTCTGGCTCTTCTTCTGTTTCCTTATATACTGCTTTCAACCCAAGAAGTGAGGGGAAACTTTCAGTAAGATGATCTTTTGTACAGATAGCACATATTTGAACTGCATCCAGCGGACATTCCTTGTGGCTATGTTTTCTTCTACATCGGGGGCAGAAGATCACAAAATTCTGTTCTGCCTCTATCTGCTTCTGTTTAGCCTGCACAATATCAAGTTGTGTAGTCAATGTCCCCAGGATATCAGTTCTAAAATTTTCTAATAAATTCCCGAGTTCTACACGTGTTACTCCTTCTATTGGTATTTTGTTATCTCTGACAAACTGATCATATTCTGCTGGCTTTATCCCCGTGCTACCTCTCGAGCTCCTGATACATAAATCAATGATGTCCGCAAAATTTTCTTGATAAATATCCCCTTTTCCCATGATATTTAATGTTTCAATCCATTGTTCCTCCATGCCTCTAATCAATGCTGTTTTTAACACATTATCAGGCAGAGGTAGTGATGCATATGGAGATCTCTGCAAATTATACTGAAAACTTTCTACATATTCTTCTAGTGTTTCGTTTGGTCTAGCTGTCATCTGAAATATTTCATCTTTCAGTTCTCTAGACCTACAATAATCTTGATATTTCTTTAGGAAAGATTCTTTCATCTGCTCCCAGTTATTTATAACCCCACCACCTAAACCCATAAACCATCTTAAAGCTGATCCTTTCAAAGTGGAGGGGAACAACTTTAATTTCTAGGGGTCAGTGGTGTAATCATATCCCCTGCATAATACATCAAATTCAAATAAGAATGCATCAGGGTCCTCTGATGTAAGTCCATGAAATGTAGGAATGTGTTGAAGGGGAATTGCTTTCATGGGAGCATTTGCTGCGGAATCCACTATAGGATATTGTAATGTAGAAGTTTGAGTGTTTGGCTGATTTTGTGCCATGGGATCGAATATGTGCCAGTAACCTTCCGGGATTTCTAAGAGGGTATTCCTAGGCGGAGAAGGAACGGCCTTAACAGGGATTTTTTAATAGTACTTCCTTTATCTGGAATAACGAGAGTCACTGTTGCTTGAGGAGATTGAATCCATTCAACAATGATTTTTACAGCGCTTCCTTTATCTGGGCTTTTTAATGGATGAATTATCCTAAGAGGAGATCTTGGCTCCTCAACTTCTCCTGTTTCCCCTTCTCCTTCACAAAGATTGCTTAGATTCCCTTCCTGCAGTCGTTCTGGAATAGAATTTTCAATTTCTTGAAAGTCTTGTTCATCAGTCTGACTATGCACCTCAGCGAAGGCTACAGATGGTGATCCTGTTGCCTGAAGGGAGCTAGTAGGTTGTTTAGAATTGGTTTTCCTAAACCCTACTGATGGCTGAGATTCATTTTTCTTATAGATTTCGTCTATGAATGTTGTTCCGCCAAGGGTCACCAGTCCTTTGGCTTTTTCGGGTTTGAACAGAGGTTTGATAATTTTTTCTGGCTTTTTCTGCTTAGTCATGCACGCTATAAACTACCAAATTCTATTCAACCCACAATTCCGCCAGGAAAGCGGACGGTGGAGCAGGGCTTTTACATGCTCTGTACGCAGGTTCTTACCTTCCGTTTTTAAAATCCAACTCTCCCCTAGCAGACTCGTACACTACTCTGTAAAAGACAAATGGATGTACTCTTTCCCCAGCAACAACGCCAAAATGTAGAGCTGTAACAAGGGTCTCTTTCACCTCTAGTTATGCTACATTAATAAGTCAATCCGGGAACGCTTTGTTATTGCAAAGAGTAACTCAATCCGAGGCTATTCGTCAGAGTAATGCTTAGTAGTACAGTGTCTAGAAAATACAAGAGTAAACGGCTGCTAAACCTATGACTAAATTGCTTTTAAAAAGAATAAAATCACACAACGCAGTTTATCAGTCAAGGGTACGGAAGCGATAACCCATCCCTCTAGAAATTGATGGAAAGCAAATTAGAGCATGGACCATAGGTCTGGGAGCTAGGCAGCGACTTGTTGAGGCTCACTACAGCCTTAGACCTTCTCTCACACCAAAATAGTAAATGCAAGTAACTGGAACGACAGAAAGTAAAATGGAACAGCAAACAGGAAATGGAACAGCAAATCTGAAATGGAACAGCAATAAATGGAACAGCAATCCAATAAACTAAATCTCGCGAGTCCGACTAAGCTTGCTCTATTGAGTTAAACTCACATCCTGCAATCAAATAGCAATCTTCTCTCTAAAGAAACTTCAATGAATTATACTTTATGGAACAGTATTCATAAATGAATTCTGGAACAACAATCATCAATCATATATACACAACACACTTACTATAGCAATATGATGATTAAAGAGAATATGACTATGTTTCCAAATAGAATAATATTACTTCCGTATTCCAATAACTGAGATTTCAAATGAATCCAATACAACAATATTCAATATGAAGGCTCTGTAACAGAAACAGTTGGCTTAGACTGTAAACATGCAATCAACTCTGGGGAGATTCACTCATGCAATATAGAGTCACGACATAAATCTTCTCGAAAGAAACCACTAATGAATTAATTGTAACAGAGCATGGAATAGCATATGAAAAAAATATCAGATTACCGAACTGTAAAGATAAACAAACCATACAGAAACCAAATTATAATGATACAAAAGCAAGTTTCCTTCGGAGCCGGGCCCTTAGCTTCCAACGACACACTGCCTTAGGTTACTCCAGACGCAGAGATGAAATAAACACTAGGTCTTTTGTATTAATACATCAACAAATGTACGGCAAAACAAGTCTTAGTGAGAGTCGATGATCAAAGTTGAATCTGGAATTCACAGTTACATATATGAACAAAAAAAAGTCCTTTTGCTTAACACTGTTGTCCCTTTTTATAAGAGTAACGGCGGAGGTATCTAGGTAACAAAAATAAGCAAAACAGCGATCCCTCAGGATCAAAGATCCTGAGGGATTCGCCAAGCCGTTAATCCTTTACTTTTCTTCCCCTGCTCCGCCGAGTCGATAATCCTTCTTTCTTTCCAGGGTCGTCTTGCTTCGATCTGTTCGATCTTGTTCGCATCCAGTTCCCTCCTAAAGGGACAGCAGTTATTGCTTCTTTGTCTTTTCCTTTCGATTGGCAACCCTTCGTTTCCACCCTTTCCTGCATGGAAAAATAACAATTATCAGCGATTAAGCTTTCCATACTAATTCTCACACATTCTATTAAAATTATTTATTTCTTTAAGCTCATTATGCAGAAAGGGTTACAATTGTTACTGAAAAGTCACTAAATTGTTTGTCAAAAACATACCTTTCCAGTGCTGCACAGATGGAAAGCAGTACTTTTCTTCAACTTGGTGTCCATCATCTCCCATAGGTTGGACCAAAAATTCCCCACGAATCTGGAATCCCTGTCACTAATAATGGAAGTAGGCAAACCAAAATGAATCCATACATGATGAAAAAATAATTCAACAGTTTGTTCAGCAGTTATAGTTTTCTTACAAGGCATAAGTATACACATTTTGCTGAAACGATCAACTACTACATATAAATAATCATGATGCTTTCTAGATTTTGGCAAACCTCCTACAAAATCCATAGAGATGCTCTCCCATGGTCTAGAAGGTACCGGCAAAGGAGTATACAAACCAAGCTTCCTATTACTAGGCTTGCTTGTAGCACATAATGAACATTCTCTTATGAACCTTGAAACAGAATCTACCATGCGAGGCCAATAGCAATACCTTTATAGATGTGAAACTGTTTTGCTTACCCCAAAATGGCCAGCAATAAGAGAAGAATGAGCTTCTCTTATGACATTTATTCTCTCCCCCTGTGGTATACACAACTTTCCCAAATGAAACAACAAATTGTTATGCATGTGATAGTCATTTTCCTCTACATGATTCCCTTTACTCAAGTTAGCATACACATCTTTAAAGTCATCATCAGATGCATATTGTTCTATGTAACTATCATGTACCATGGAATGATTCTTAAGTAAAGTAATAGCACCAATAATAGGCCTTGAAAGCATATCAGCAACCTTATTCAAAGTACCTTTCTTGTACCTTATTACCAAATGGAACTGTTGCAAGAAGCCCATCCATCTAAAGTGTCGTGACTGTTGTAACTTGCTTTGTGATTGCAAGTATTGTAAGGGCTGATGGTCGGTATGTATAACAGTTTCTTTGCCCATCAAATAGTGTTTCCACTTTTTGACGCTTTGTACCAATGCATACAACTCCTTATCATATGTAGGATAATTTACAACAGCACAATTAAAAGTTTCAGAATGAAAAGCAATAGGCTTACCATGCTGTAGAAGAACTGCACCCATGGCATAATCACTAGCATCAGTTTGTATCTCAAATGGTTGTCTCAAATCCGGTAATGCAAGGACCGGAGCTGAACTAATCTTCTCTTTCAAAGATTCGAAAGATTTTTGCTGCTTGCCTCCCCATTGGAAAGCATGCTTCACACTTGTCACTGCATGCATAGGAGCTGCTATAGAAGAGAAGTTAGAGATGAACTTCCTCCAATATTGAGCTGCACCCAAAAAACTTCTTACCTCTGTTATGGATTTGGGAGTAGGCCACTTCACAATAGCCTCGATCTTAGCAGGATCAATTCTCAAAGCACCTCCTCCTACTATGTGTCCCAAATAAACCAAATAAGTCTTTCCAAATTCACATTTTGACATTTTAAGAAATAACTGATTCTTCTTCAAAACATCAAGTACTTTCCTAACATGCATGACATGATCTTCTCTAGACTTGCTGAAAATTAAGATGTCATCTAAGTAGACAATAACGAAATCATCAAGAAAAGGATGCAAGACATCATCCATTACCCACATGAAAGTTGCAGGTGCATTGCACAAACCAAACGGCATTACAAGCCACTCAAAGAGTCCTTGTTTGGTTTTAAAGGCTGTCTTCCAAATGTCACTTTCTTCAATTCTTACTTGATGATATCCACTGCGCAATTCTAGCTTAGTGAAATATAGAGCATCTTTCAGCTGGTCTAGCAAATCATCTATCCTTGGGAGTGGGTAACGATTCTTTACCGTTATCTTGTTCAAGGCCCTGAAATCAGCACACATACGCCAAGTGCCATCTTTCTTTGGAATCAATACAATCGGTGACCCACATGGCGAAGTACTTGGCCTTATGAAACCCTTGTCCAACAAGTCCTTGATTTGCTTCTTTATTTCAGCATTCTCCATAATAGACATGCGGTACATGCCTATGTTTGGAAGAGGACAATCTGGATGCAAATGGATTTCATGTTGAATCTCCCTCTTAGGAGGCAAACCTGTTGGCTCCTGAAACATCTCATGATATGCATCAACTACATCATACAGTTCTGACTTAAGTTTTGGATCAAAATTGTCAAATTACTCCTGATTCACATCAACCTTGGGCTTAATCATAAGAATAAAAAAATTCTTACTTGAATTGACCAGCCTTTTTACCTGTCCTGCATTCACCATCGCTATATTTGTCTTCTTGCGATGAGCTCTAACAATGAACTCCTTGCCATATTTGAAAATATGATATTTGTTTTCATGGCGATGAAAGATAGCTTTCCTGTCAAACAAGTAAGGACTTCCCAAAACAATTCCTGCTATATCAAAAGGTATCACATCAAGTTCAACTGTGTCAATAAAATGTGCAGTAATTGCAAAGCGCAATGTGCACTTTTTTGAAACTTGTAAATTTGCATCCTTGCAAATCCATCCAAGTGGATATGGCTTCGGATGTGGAACGGTCTCAAGTTTAAGTTGCTTGACCAAGTCCTCTAATATAAGGTTTGCTTGTGACCCACTATCAAAAAGTGTGTCAATTTTAGTATGTTTTGAAATCACCCTCACATGAAACAGTTCAATTCTTTCTTCCTCATTAGGAGCTTGTACATGACAGTTTGAGGTACTAGTGCTGGATTGAGTTTCAATTTGTTTTCCCTTCAAGTTTTTCAAACCCATGGCTGCAATTTTGGTTTCATCACTTGAATCATCCCCTAAATCTTGTGTAGATGTAGTAGCAGCAGTTTTCTGTTTCCCTTTGGATTTGTTAGATTGAGGTCTTTTTTCAGGATGTAATTTCCAACAGTTTTTCTCCTCATGGCCTGGTTTAGAACAGTGTTTACAGATCACTTTCTCACTCTCCTGTTTGATAGATGCATTACTTTTTCCCTTTCCCTTGGAGGTTTTCTCTTTGTTTTTCCCCTTGGGGGGCTTGTTTCTACCCTCTTTAAATGTGTTTTTTCCCCTTGCCTCTAAATGGGTAGCTTGGACACAAACCTCGTCCAGGCTAGTAGGGTTAAACATCAAGATGGTGTGTCTAAGGTAGCTATGCAAGCCACCAATGTATTTCAGCAAGGTTTATTGGGTCTGTAAATCTACCCCTAACAAGAGATCTCTTCTCCTGAATTCTTGGGTGTAGTCTTGGACACTCTAACCCTTAAGTTGTCTGAAATTTTTCCAGTTCATAATGGCTTTCTGCATGTGAGCAAGAGGATAAAACTGTTTTTTAATGGCTAACAGAAATTCAGGCCATGTTAAGGTAACCTTACCAAATTTCTTGATCTCCTCTTTAGTCTTGGCCTCCCACAAGACCAATGCTGCTCCATCCATTCTCAAAGAAGCCAACTGAATCTTTGTGGCATCATCATGCATATTCTGGATCCTCAAGTAAACTTCCAACTGCCTAATCCAGTTGTCAAGCTTTTCTGCATTCACTTCACCATTAAACATAGATAATTCGAATTTTACATCCAGCTTCAAAAAAGGACTTTTTCCAGAGGATCTATGCTTATGCACAGAAGAAGAAGACGAGGATGAAGAGGAAGAAGGTGACGATGGGGGTGGTGGATCACCATTACCTCCATGTCCTTTCTTGGAATGGTCATCATCCTTCTTACCTCCTGAAGAGCCCTCTCCTTCATGAGGATGTTTGGACCCTTCTCCAACCAATTTTCTCATTTCTTTCTTGGTACAATATCCTCACCATTTCAGTGAGGTCCAAGAAAGCCTTTCTGAAGACTATTTCTTCTTCTTTTGGATCCATGTCTGCAGGAATTTCTCCTTCATGTGCAGACATTCTTGAAGCTTTTGCTGAGACTCTTGAGGGTGAAATTGAAGGTGGAGGTGATGGCTCTCTGGCCTTCCTTGACTGAGGATTCTCTCGTTCTCTAGTCAACTGTCCTTCCCCTCTTTTAAGTTTCAACCTGGTAAGCATCAATACTTGCAAGACAGTTAGAAGATCTTTGCACAAAAACAATCAAAAGACAACTACACCAGAGATTGACTGAAAGAGCATTTATCTACTTTGCAATTGTATAACAAGAGCATTTCGAAGGCTTCCTGGCTCGTTTCAGGCTCTGTCTATAGTTTATTTGACTGCTTTTGATACAAAGAAACAACAACATAGCTCTGATACCAACTTGATCTGAATTTGAAACTACTTGTAAATGGTTTGCAAGGTATTCAATTCAGATATATACATATTTAAAAGATGTCCATGTCTTGCAGAAAAAAAACAAATGAAAATTTTAGCTATTCATGACCCATTTAAGCATAGCAAATTTATTTCCTTTTACTGTTTAACACACTAAAACGAATTTGTTCTGCAAAATAAATCAACCACAGATGCAAAAGAAGTTGATAAAGTAGTTCACCCCTCCTGGGCTACGTCTGCTGGGTCCAAAGCTCCCAAATGGGCCTGTCCTTATTTTAATTAAATGCTCAAATTGAATATACAGCTGAATATAAGCATCTACAAGTGGACTAGATGGTAAAAATGGATTCAGAACACTTGAATCCTTCAGGATTGACTACTGGTTCACCTCCAATGGATACCTGCAACCCTATACAGTCTTCATAATACTGGGCCCTAGTGGTTCCTAGAACTTTCACGGCTCTAAAACCTCTACAAATGACCTCAGATGGCTGTAAGACTTGCACCAATGGCTTCAGAAGGTCGAAAATACCCAAAATCATAAACAAATTCGTCCAAAACCGCCTTTCCTAGCCAAAGTTATGGCCCATTAAAGATTTCCTCCAGTTTGGCCTTAAAAAAACTCCAGCTAACTGTAGTTACGGCCAGATAGGCCCGCCAAATATGGAGCGGCCGCCAAATTCGGCGCGCTCCACCAAAATTCCGCCATGCTAACTGCAGTTAATAAATACATGTGAACGGATTTGTGGGGTGGCGGTTAAAGGTTTGGCCCACGGTTTTTGGGCTGTGGTCACATGGTATGGGGGCTGGCCCCCTTCGGGCCCCGCCTCAACACAAATTTAAACTTTAAATAAACTTGTCTCTGCCCTTAATTCACGACTCACACCATTGGCGCAATGGTAAAACGTTGTCTTTGCTCTAGTGAGGTCGCGGGTTCAAACCATAGACCTTGCCATATAATTTTTTCAAACATGCGCCCATATAATGCTTGCTGACGTCATCCTGGGCCACGTGGTGGCCTTCGGGCCTGCCATGTGGCAGCGTTCTATTGGCGGTTCAAAGGGAATATTCCAAGGAATATTCTATGGAATATTCTTATTTTAATTTTTTTTTGAAAAATTCAAAATTCCAATGTTACTAAGAAATTCTTCTTTTTGCCATAACTTTCTCATTCGGTGACCGTTTTTTGAACCGTTTGTGGCGCCGGAATCAGGAAGACGAAAAATTTCCAGTCATTAAACTTTGAACCAGTTCTGAGCATTTTAAATTTTGAGCATTTTACGACACTTAGGACATGAGCACCTGATCACTCTTGACCTGGAGCAGAGCAAGATTTTGGTGTCATCCTCATCTGACTAACTGAGATGAGGTTGAAACACCGAAGGCACCTTTAACTTCATAAAGCTAAATGCATGGCCCTAGGTTTTTATTATCCAAACCCTGATCAGTTTTGGAATGACCTTTTGCAGAACTTGCAATGGATGAAAATCAAGTTGTTTATGTGGTTGGTTCACTAAAATAAAATTCTCACATGGGAGAATCATCTGAAAAGGGGATTTGTTGGCCCATCCAAATGTCATATATATGGCTTACAGGAGGAGATGATGGAAAATTTACTAAACCTCTGCCCCTTCACCTCAACCTTGTGGGATTGGGTGGCCTCATTCTTCAGGCAAACTGACAGGGACAGACTCAACATCACCAACACTTTGAAGAATTAAAGGAAAGACTTCTCAGGTAATGAAATCATTAACAAGGCTTGGACTCTGGCTCTAGGGTTTATTATCTAGGATGTCTAGAAAGAACGTAATGGCATGATTTTCAAGAACAAAATAGGCTCAACCCTGAACATCATTGTCCAAATTTTATGACAGCTCAAAGACACAGTAGGAGCCATTATGTGGAAAATTCCTGAGGACCCTCCATCGCACCAAGATGCTAGCATACTGCTACAGTTGGGTCTCCATTCTCTCGTTCCCCAAGGCACTGCCAAGGCTGTGAGCAAAACAACTGCTCGTAAAATATCTGGCAGCCTCCTCCGCATTTTTTTTTAAATCAATATAAACGGTGCTTCTAAGGGCAACCCAGGGATGGCTGGATTTGGCGGTGTCAAAAGAGATGAGAAGGGGCACATAAAGGATATCTTTCACAGTCATTTGGGGACTGCCACTAATAACATGGCGGAGCTCATGGCCTTAGAGCAGTGCCTGGAAATCCTGATCGAGTCAAATTTACACAATGCCATCATTGAAGCTAACTCTGAATTGGTCATTAATGCGGCCAAGAAAATTTGTAATGGAACGGCACCTGGAAAAGTGTCGAAACATTGGAGGCTATCACAGGTCTTTCAGCGGATTCATTCCCACTTGCAAACCCTGAGAACCATCAGCTTCGTTCATGTGCGAAGAAAAGCCAATATGTTAGTTGATCGTCTGGCAAATGAAGGAGTGCTATGTAAGGAAATCTATATTCGGTACAATTGGGATTCTATACCCTCTAGTAAACTACGTGATGATTGTCAACGATAGGCTGCCAAAGATATGGTGCACTTCCAAACCATGAATAATGAGCAGGAGGAAGACTATCGGAAGTAGGAGAGAGCAAAAGTCCTTGAGCCTGGTTGAAGTGTCACAGTAAATCCTAACCGTAAAAACTCAAATGAAGAGAAGAGAGAAGAAGTGAAGTGGTGATGCACAATAGCCGTTGGATCTAGAAGATCAACGGATGAGATTTGTTCGTGATGGGTGGCCAGGATTAAGTCACATAAGATGGAGCTAAGAAATGAACGACGGAGATTCAATCTAAGTACTGGCAGAAGGTGAAAGGCGAGAATCGATCTGGACTGTCAAATCGACATGGTGAATCGACGATACAGTAGACTAGCGGGAGTAGGAGAGAGCGGAAGTCCTTGAGCCTGGTTGAAATGCCACAATAAATCCTAACCGTTGATCCCACAGTCAATGCTTACGTCATAGTCAACTACGGGGGTCGAGAGCTAGTTAATCCGTATGCTAGATGAAGGGTCGCAGACCGTAGGATTTAATGGCCTTCGTCATCCAACGGATATCGGGCTGTAAAGAGATCGAACTTTAACCTCAAGGGCGGACCCAAACATTTATAGATTAAGGTTGTATAATCCTTATCGGCTCCGTAAGGCTGTTAAATGTCGTGTAAGTGGTCTGATGCGATGTCATTGTGGACCGTCGGATCAAATGGGTTTTGATCTACAGTGTTGGATCACCAAGCAGCTCTGTTGATCAAAGGAAGTATTAACTGTTGGATTGAAGGTAAGATCGATGGTGGAGATTGAGCGATAAGGCTTGGGCAAGCGGACCCAAGAAGATTATAGGCACGGTTTCAATTTATTTGAAGTTCGGATGTTATCACATATCACATGCGAGAGCAATGAAATCACATGATGGTGTGATGTGATATTGAGACAGTCATTGATCTGGTGGATGAGATCAATGGTGGAAAAGGGAAATCACATATCGCAAGTCAGGAATCCTATGTGCATATGCTTTTGAGTCTTTGTAACTCCGTGATGCGATATATGATTTTGGGTTTTGTTGACCCTGTTGTCTGTTAACCATCAATGGGTCTGTCTTTTGTTGGTCTTTACACTTGTAAAGACGTGTACCATATGTAATCTTTTTTTCAGTTAATTGAAGGCTCCACTCTTACTTGACCAAAAAAAAAATTAATATTTAAAACATGTGTTTCATATAGATCCTAAGCTATGCAACATAATTCTTTGAATAAGTTTTTTTTCTATTTTTAATCATTGTGAAAGGGATGCAATAACCCCTATTAAATATATTAATTTATTTTTTCTTGTATATTATTAGGTAATATATTAACACAACTATCAAATACTAAATGGCCTTGGACATACCAATAATTATGTGCCCTTATAAAATATATACGAATAATGTATCAAATAATTAATGCATGTCTTAATGATCATATCATTTATTATGGAAAGCATGCAACAAAGTTGCATTGCCTTGATTGTGGAATTATTATATATCTAATTGATTAGGTAAAAAATAAGGTGCCCCGTAAGGTTCTTCATCAAATCTCCATAATTTCATGTTTCCAATGATGTTCAGGTGCAAAAACATAACACACTCAATGAATTATCATGCACGAAAGAGAAGTGAATATGGTGGTATGTAAATACATGTCAATGCTTTTTCATTTAGGAGCATCAAGGAAATATGGCTTATATTTAAATAAGTTTCTCTTAATGCTATACTTGTATTGACAAATTATTATGTAAATCCATTTGGCGAGCTCAAATCCATTTAGCGAGTGTGACCAATTTTTCTTATAAACAATTACCTTACTCCCTAGATGTCAAATAAACAGAATGCATACAATTTGGCATTAATTGTTTTGAGTATTTATCTCCATGAATGTTTACAACATGCCAATTAATTTTATTGTTTTTTATACATTTTTATATACAAGGACTTAACTTTGTATTTTTTCAAATAATTAAGTACCAAGTGAGAGATATGGGGTATATCTTAAGCTTCTTATTGATGATATTTTAAATTTAAGGGATGAAATTATGATCTAGGTGGATATTGGTGACCACCCACCTATTCCACCTAGAACCCCTAGTTAGTTTCATCTGTTTCATTAATTGTAGCACAATTTACTATTTTTGGCAGTTTTTCGGGTCCTAAACTTCCAGAGTCGCCTTGAGGCCCTAAACGAATTTTTTTTGGAAAAATGGCACATATATTGTTATGTCAATCACATTATTATATGTATTCCTCATAGATATCTTTCCAAAGAGGTATCATACACGTAAAACATAGATAATATGACCAAGTTACGACCTTGGGAAGTTGGCTACCCAACAAACACCAACGGGGCCCATAAACTCTTGGTGTTACATCTCCTCGGGTTAGGGTTTTGGTTGTTTAGGGTTTTCTCTTCTTGTTCAATAATAAAAAGAACCTTGAGCCTCATTGTAACTTAGTTCAGAGGCATGTATCCGCCACATCTCTTCTCATAGATAAGCTACCATCGCCCGAGATATCTTATTTCCATTTTGTTTGTAAGCATATTTTAGTAATTTTCTACTAGTGAAATGAAGTGTTTTTCTGTTGCATCTCTATGGTTATGATTATATATGTAAGTTGTTGTGTTCCTATTTAAATTTGAATCAATAGTATCAGAGCGGTCTACTTTTTCTCTGTTTTTCTTTGCATATCCCCAACGAGGTCAGGGTATAAAGAGTTAGGGCTCAATCAGGTTGAAGCATTACAGGATCAGCCTTGCAAAACCTGGTGACCTCCTAGGGCAGAAGAAAATAAAGACAAGGGGGTAGGATATCCTTTCAAAATGTTGCTCAAGGAAGCCCTCGAGTGACAAAGGGATGCAATGCTGGATAACTTTAGCCAGATCCTTCGACGGCTACTCACAGGTGATGCATCTTCATCCAGCAGCCACTTTGGAGGCGAACTCCTTTTAAGTTACAAGTTAACTTCGATATTCCCATATTCGAAGGCTTGATAGATGCAAATGTTGTAGATAAATGGTTAAATCTATTGGAAGGATATTTTTCAATTCATGACTTTTCCAATCGGGAAAAGATTACATTTGCACTTCTCAAAGCCACCTCACACGTCAAGGACTAGGGGAAACCTACTACGAAAAAAAGGATGAGAGTGAACCCTCATTGTTTTCCGCTACACCCACTTGGAATTATTTCCAATCTGCCATCAAGAAACAATATTTCCTTGTCGAGAGATATGAAGATAAATACATAAAGTGGACCATGCTATGACAGGGAAGGGACCAAGATGTGCCAGAGTTCACAAATACTTTTTGTACCCTTCTCACAAAGCTAGGTATCAAGGATACTGAGCGGAATTTGGTGCTTAAGTACTGCGGTTGTCTACACAAATACATCTAGGATGAGATGGAGTTCCTGGACATTTATTTGCTTGGCAAGGTGTATCAGTATGTTGTAAAGAATGAGCAGAAGTTTAAACAAAAGAAGCTAGACTTTGGATCTATGAATCCAAAGCAAGGAAAAGGCGCCCCCAAACCACAGAACAAGGGACCAAGCCAAGGTGGGGCTACCCAGGATAGTTTTCGAAAGCTGCAAGAAAATAACAACACCACGAAGACAAAGAAGGGCATGTGAAAATGGTGTGAGTTCCATAAGAGCTCCACTCACAATACAAGTGAGTGTCAAGCCAAGCAGTCACTGGTGGCCGAGCTAAAGGATTTCAAATCAGACACAAGTTCCAACTCTAAATCAGAACCCGATAAGAGGATTGACAAATCGAAGCAGGTCATTGATGTGAAGCCCAGTGCCACCATGGCCACCACAAAGATCCAGAAAATTGAGCCTGAAGATCCAGAGGAGGTGGAACACCTCTTCCACTCACAAATGTGGGCAAAGGGTTCTCCACTGCAGTTCATTATCGATAGTGGGAGCCAAAAGAACCTCATTTCATAAGAATTCATGAAGAAGTTGGGCCTAAAGACTACAACACATCCACAATTGTACACCATCGGGTGGCTTCACCAAGGACGAGATCTTCACGTCAGTCAATAGTGTCACCTTCCCTACAACATTAAGCCCTTCACGGATGAGGTGCTGTGTGACGTTGATCCTCTTGAAGTTTTTGATGTGTTTTTAGGACAACCATACTTGTGGAAGTGACATGTTGTATATGAGTCTATACCTTGCTCTGTGTTTATTACTTTGGCTAATAAGTTGTACAGGATACCGGAGGTAGCCCCAACGACTGCCATCTCTTTGATCACTTCAAAGCAATGCAGTAAGATCATTTCCCAAACCAGGAAATTTTTTTTCCTTATGATTCGCCCCTAAGTTAAGAAGAAGGTTGTGGCCACAACTTCCAGACAGGGCTCCTCTGCACAGCAGTAGCAGATGGACAAGGTCATGGAGGAGTACAAGGATATTTTCACCTCACCCACAGGGGTACCTCTACACTGTCAAGTCAAGCACTCCATCGATCTGACCCCCGGCATGTTGCTGCCCAATAGAATGATATATCGATGCTTTTTTCTTTAGAATGATGAGATTTAGGAACTACTATAGAAAGGGCACATCAAGCCAATCTCATCACCCTGTGGGAGCCCGATTTTATTGGTACAAAAGAACGATGGGACCTGGAGGCTCTATATTGACTATCAGGAATTGAACAATATCACTGTCTAAAATAGGTACCCAATCCCGCGGATTGATGACCTTCTAGACTAGCTCAAATGGGGGAAATATTTTAGCAAGATTGACTTGAATTTAGGTTATCACCAGGTGCCTATCGAACCCTCCAATGTGTGGAAGACTGCCTTCAAATCCAAGGAGGGCCTTTTCAAATGATTGGTCATGCCATTCGGATTGATGAACATCCCTACAAACTTCATGAAACTAATGGACAACATCTTGAAACCCTTCACCAATGCATTCTTGGTGGTGGATTTAGATGACATCTTGATCTTCAGCCAGAGTTGGGAATAACACCTCGACCATATTCGACAGGTCCTCCAAACCCTTCGACAACACAAATTATGTGCTAACTTGGATAAATGCACCTTTGGCCTGACCCATGTTCAATATATGGGGTACATCATTCATGAGGAGGGTGTACATGTGGACCAATCCAAGACATAAGTCATATGGGATTGGACATCCCCAACCACTCTAACAGAGCTCAACATCCTTTTGGGTCTTTCAAGTTTCTACCATAGGTTCGTGTTGGGTTCTCTCGTATCACTCGGCCTTTAAGTCAAGTCACCAAGGGTAGAGCGAAAGAAAATTTCTTTTGGTCGGAAACCCAACAACGAGCATTCTCCGAGTTGAAGAAGCGCTTATGTTTTGCACCAGTGTTCACATTACCAGACCTACAAAAACTATTTGAGATTGAGACAGATGCCTCTGACTATGCTATTGGTGTGGTTCTTACTCAACATGGGCATCTAGTGGCTTACCATAGTGAGACACTTTCAGACACGGTTTGAAACTACCCCACTTACGACAAAGAAATGTATTCCATTGTGCAGGTCTACCGTCAATGGAAGCATTACATTCTAGGGAAGGAAACGGTCATCCACACAAACCACCTGCCTATGCAGTTCATACAGACACAAGGGAAGTTGTAGAATGATCACCATAAGAAATGGTACACCTATCTGCAATAGATCCATTTGAATATTAAGTATAAGAAGGGCAGTACCATTAATGTCATTGATTTCCTCAGCTGACCACCAGTCATGGCGCTACTCACTATGCTTGACTCCTGTGGGCACGAGACATTGGGGTGGCTGCATCTTTATAAGAGTGATCCAGACTTCGGCAGCATATATCAAACATTCCTGGAAGGGAAGCAAGTTCCAAATTTTCACCTTCATGATGCATTGTTATGCCACTTGGGACACATATGTGTTCCTTCTAGTGAGCGTGCCAAGATGATTTGGGAGGCACACTACAGTCGGGTCGCTGGACATTTCAGAGTAGAGAAAATAGTGGCGGTATTGTAGAAGTATTTTTATTGGACGAAAATTTGTCAGCATGTTCGGAAGTATATTAGATCCTGCACCACCCATGCCATTGCCAAAACAACCATCAAGAAGAAATGCTTGTATACTCCTCTACCTACTCCTAATCAGCCTTGGGAATATGTCTCCATGGATTATATGTCGATCCTTCCTTCTACTAAGCACGACAACGATTGTGTTTTCATGGTCATTGACAAATTCTCTAAGATGGCCATCATGGCAACCTCTAAGAAGAGTATGACAACAGAGGCCACTGCTAAGCTCTTCTTTGAACAAGTGTGGATACCCTTTGAGATCCCATGGTCCATTATCTCAGATCGGGATAGTAGATTCTTAAGTGCATTTTTTTCAAGTCTTGGTCGATGCTGGATACAAAACTTACTAATTCCACGGCTTTCCATCCCAAAATGATGGCCAAATAGAGGTTGTCAACAAGATGATCGTACACATTCTGCGCATGTACAACTCGAAGCATCCATGCACATGGGATGAAATTCTCCCCTATTTTCAACATAGATACAACAAATCTCTCCATAGCTCAATAGGACACAACCCATTTTAGGTAGGGTTGGGATTTCAACCATTATGCCCCGTTGATGTGGCCATACCATTTGTAGCCACTCAGGTATATTTCACTTACATGCAGTCTGAAGCTGAAAGGGCTAACAACTTCATTGAGCGCTTTCAACACATCCACCAACGGGTCCATGATATATTGGACATAGCCAATGCTAAGTACAAGCAGTGTCATGATCCGCATCGATTTTCGCACAAGTTCGAGGTGGGAGACAAAGTTTGGCTTCATTTGCAGAAGGAGCGCTTTGTTGGACCCGATCGCAAGCTTCACTTACTCCAATATGGTCCATACACCATCACCAAGGTTTTTGGTGACAATGCCTTCGAACTCAGCATCCCACCATTCCTTGGTCTGCACCCAGTGTTCATTGTAGATCGCCTTCGACCTTACTTTCCACCATTGTTGGACACATGTGAAATTGCAGAACAACTCACACCAATGAGCTAAACCTGAACTGTGTGGAACAGACCAAAACTAATTAGATCATGGACACACATATCAAGAAAACTCATAAATAGAGGATACATCTAGATCGAGTCGTCAAAGCAGGCCAACTCCTTCACCAAGGCAAGTGGTTCACGAGGGACCAGGTTCAACAGAAATTTCCTCACCTCATGGAAGCTCTACATGCAATTGGGAACATTGACTCCTAATGGGGGAGGAATGATCCAGGTGGATATTAGTAGCCACCTGCCTATTCCACCTAGAACCCCAAGTTAGTTTCATCTGTTTCCTTAACTGTAGCACAATTTACTATTTTTGGCAGTTTTTTGGGTCCTGAACATCCAAAGCCATTTTGAGGCCCTAAATGACGTTTTTTTTGGCACAATTACTCAGTTATTGTTATATAAATCATGTCAACAGTTGTGTTCCTCGGAGACATCTTTCCAGCGAGGTATCATACGCATCAAACGGAGATAATATGACCAAGTTATGACCCCAGGAAGTTGGTTGCCCAACTAACCCCAACGGGGCCCATAAACTCTTGGTGTTACATCTCCTCGGGTTAAGGTTTTGGTTGTTTAGGGTTTTCGCTTATTGTTAAATAATTTAAATGCCCTTGAGCCTCATTGTAACTCATTTTATAGGCATGTATCCACCACATCTCTTCTCAGAGATAAGCTACCATCGCCTGAGCTATCTTATTTCCATTCTATTTGTAAGCATAGTTCAATATTTTTCTATTAATGAAATGAAGTGTTTTTCTGCTGCATCTCTATGTTTATGATTATATATGTAGGTTGTTGCATTCCTTTTTAAATCACATTATAATAGAAAACATCTTTGAAGCTCCAAGGGATAGTTAAGTTGGTCGAGTTCTCGCTGCTAAGTACCTCACCAATGGGGAGGTCACGGGATCAAATCTCCTCGAGGCCCTTGGGGTTAGGCCCTGCTAGTTTGGTCGACGAGTAAATCCCTTCGGGTTGATATAATTTGATTTTTCCGTGGATGTAATGGTTGTCTAGTACCCTTGAACCACGGTGACATTTAAAAAAAAAAAAAAGGAACCAAAAACATCTTTGAATCACTAGGGAAGAAATACTTACATGGATAACTCATGAAGCCCATAAAGAGAAACAAGAAAATTAGAAGATAATGGAACATGAGGAAGAAAAGTACAAAGAGAAACACCAAAAATCCAATGAATAATAAGTCAATAATAAGGAAACGAAATTCGATAAGAAAGCAAAATGATGAAAGGACAAAATCAAACCTTCTCATTGGAAATCACTACTAGGAATAAGATGGACAAGGAAATAACATTGATAAAACTTATCTCACCTTGATTTGAATATGGCATAGAAAAATGGGATAAGCAAGAGGATGGCTCAAAAATGTGCACTCAAGTTTATACAAGAAAGAATGCATATACTAATCCTCAATGGTCTCGAGCTACAAAACTTCAAACACAAAACTTATAACCAAAATCCTTTCAATATTTGAATTGGGGGAAACGAGTAATAGGTTTCTCAAAACTTCAAAAAAATAAGTCTTGAGGCAGGTAGGAAACTTAAATGTAGAAGACAAGACCAACTGTTGGCAGTGCAAGAAATATGTCCATGTTGGGCAGCGAACCCCCCCATAGAAATTTTTTGGGGCTTAAAGCCCGAGTTTTGGTCAATGTAATGTAAAGACCCCACGAAATGCGAGCGCGGAGCACGAGAGTCTAGGGTTGTCTACCCTAAAACAATGTAATTTAATGTAAAGTTGTGCCTGCTTACCCATGGTCCGCAAACCATGGGATTGTATAAGTAGAGCGAGGCTCTAAGTGTAAAGACAGTCTTTAGCAAGCAAGTAATAGATAGATGCGAAGGCATGGTTAGAGGATAGAAGTGGATCCGAAGGTATTGGGTGTAGTAGTAGGTTAAGGCTCTGCAGATGAGTGTGCAGAGGCCTATTAGAGTCATCAGCTGAGTGCGTGTATCCTTGCAGCTGAGTGCATAGGGCGGAGTCGAGTCTATACTGAACTAAACTTGGAAAGCATCATTAATAAAGAGAAGTTTATTTGGCATATTTTTCATCTGTTTCATAGATCTATATTTGGATGTTATGCGTTAATGGTATATGTTTATTTATATGTGCACACTTTTATGTATGTTTATGAATGAAAACCTTCTAAGGAATTAACGAGCAGAACCTAATTAAGGAAGACTTGGGTAGTTTACACTAGTCGCATTGTGACTGGAGCTATGTGAAGGCAGTCCCACAGAACGCAAAGAACTCACTAGTGTGCGTAACCTAGTAAGTGCGAAGGGTGAACCACGTACCTATCGTCCCATATCAGACATCCCTAGGGTGCGGAAACCTGGTTCCAGCACCCTCCCATACTACTTCGGGTGAGACCTCAGTCCGCGCTCCACAGACTATTGCCGGAAGGGCCAGTAGTACCGGGAGTTTCTTGGCTAACTCACTTCTGAACCTGAGTCAGGACCCATGTAGCCAACAAATGGTTCCGTTGCTGGGACTGGGATCTGCCTAAGAGATGTCTGATGTCATGCCACTAGAACCCAACAAAGAAGGAAATTGAAGAGTGGTTGGCCAAGAAGATTCATGAGTTCGTGACACAGGAAAATAGAACTTTGTAGGTATCTGAGAAAAGGTGGCTGGATCATTACGTGCATATGGAAATCCACGAGATTTTCTTTGTATCCTTTCCCTCTTAACTATATGAGTGGATCGCAAGATTAGCCGATAGTCAGGGAAGGTGTAAGCTCAACCAAGTGATAGTGTCAACTCTAGAATTAGTGTGCAGACTAGAGGCATCATAAGACAAGATCGCGCGAGTTGTGGACCATTGGCTCAACCAGATAAGAGGGGGATTTATCACTGAGTTTGCAGTGGACATGATTGTGAGCTACAACGAGGCAGAGCGACGTTTTCTCAAGGGACCATGAGGTAAGTATATTAAATCTTTGAATACCTGGATTAAGATGTTGTTATGTGAAAAAAGGTTTATGTGAATATATTAATGTTTGGGACGACACGGAGCGGAAAGATCTACAAAGGCAACGGGGAATTAGGAAACAGAGCCTTAATTTCACCTTTGCGAGAAATCGAGGAAGAGCTCACTCGGGTCTCTCTGAGAAGTGCAATCAGTTTGATAAGGCAACGCATTCCGCAGTTACCACCTCCACCCATTCCACCACCTGCTTCACCTCCCTCACCTCCATCTCCACCCACTCCACCTCCATCAACCCCGCAGTTCAGCATGACAAGCGCAATCAAGCTACCCATTTTCAGAGGAGTAGGGAATGAGGATCTGGACCAGTTCTAGTTTGTGGTAAGAGCAGTGTGGGAAGTGCAAGGCATCACGAACGAAAACATTAAGAAGCCTACATTGGTGAGCGTTCTGCAGGATCGTGCGTTGACATGGTATGTCAAGCAATCTAATGACCACCCAAATGCAGGGATAGCAGAGATCTGAAATGCGTTGAACATAGAATTTAGCCGTCCGAAATCAGAGACACAGTCAATCATTGGGTTTAAAGAGATTTCGATGCTTCCATGCGAGACCCCCTGGGATTTGGATCACTGGATGAAGAGTACGATCCGCAATGCTAATATGACGCTCATGGATGCATAGCATCGCACATGGTTTGTGGCATCCCTGACACTGCACTTAAGGACGGCGTTGTCACAACAGAAACTTTCAACCTAGGCCGAAGCATTGGAAATGGTGATGAGGTTGCATCAGACCCCAATACAAGATCCTGGGTTGGGAGTTCAACAAATCCACGTGCAACTACAAAATCTCTACCTGGAAATGCAGATCTTGAAGCAGGATAGGGCATTGTGGCCAGAAAAGCGCAAGGGAGTATGGTGCATAAAATGCAAAGGCCAGTGCCATGACAAGGACCACTATCCAGTAATCGCAAACTACTTAGAAGGATGGTGGCCAATGCCTCTGAGACCAGAAACATAGGTAGGGCCAAGTGTGACACCCACATTATGGTGTGTGATCTGTCAGATAGGAGGAAAGCACGCGACGGATAATTGTCATTTGTTGTAGAAGTATACACAAAATCCCCAACAGTTGTTTTGTCAACCAAGGGGTCTCCCGAATGTGAAGTCCCATTTATGACTCACGTCATTTGGACTAGGAGCCCCATCCATAATATCGTCTCATCTCACATGTATTCTTAAATATATGTATTGCCTTTGGCTATCAGCAAAATACAAGAGTGAAAATGTGCCTTCAAAAAGCAAAGGGGTGTGCATGGTGAGGGTTCTATCGTATGTGTGTCAAAGTTTTTTTACTACGAAGGGGAGAAGAAGTGAGCCTCTAAGAGAGAGGTAGTACCACCCTAGTAGAGACATACATGAATCAATAAGGATACATTCAACATCAAGAAGAATAGTGCAAATAGATGTGATGGTCATTACAACCAATGTAACGAAGAAGATTTATCCAATATCCAATGGAATAGTTCACGAGGATACGGCAATGATAATAGAAATTATAGCACATTATCAATATGATAAGTACCAAAATAATTGAAATATTTCAACTACTTTAGCACTGATGAAAGCAAACATGAATTACGAACATTCACATAATAGTTTTACAAATATCCATAATCCATGCATGAAGAACATTTTGGCCCATAAGGCTTCTTATATTAAGTAAAATTTCCAAGACACATGTATACAATGAACGTCACTAGCTCCAAAAGTGGAGCATTAGAGCCACTCCTTACTCCTCAAAAGAACATATTTGTCTCTCTAATGCCTTGCGAGAGGATCCAAGGTGAAAATTCCCTTACTTATACAATGAGGGTGTATATATAACCAAGTGGTGATGCTTCACCTTCCTTGTGACTCTTTGAATACCCTCATGATTGTTTGACTTCCTATGACTTTTCGACCTTACATGACTCTTCGTATTCTAAATGTATCCTTTGGACTTCCACTTTACAATACATTTCAAATAGGCAATTACATAATCCACAATAATGATGTGGCATATGATGACTTCTGACAGGACATGACATGACACTAATGATATGGACTGCATGATGATGTGAAAGTGTCAAGTTGTCCTTCTTGATGATTATTTCCTTATGTCTTCTCATAAAGATGGTACATTTTCTTCTTTTTCCTCCTCCTTATGACTTGAAGATGTGGAGTCTTCCATGTGATCTTGTTCTTCATATTTTATTAGAGTTTGGTGTTCCTTCGTCTTCTCACCTCAAGATCATTTTATTTCTTCAACTCCATATGTGTCTGCAATCCACTCATGAAAAGATGATATCAGTCCGATAAACCCCTAATATAAGATGATGCATATTGATCCATTGACTGAGCCGGAACCAGATTCCAGTCTGGGAAAGAGGCTCATTAATTGTACAATTGAGTAATTTATGAATCCAGGGGTGAGCTTGAGCCTTGAGATTGCACAGTGCATAGCTCAGGCTAGGCTGAGGAAGCAAACTGCTTACTCTAGGAGCTTAGGGTGATAGGCTGAGGGGATCGACACTGGATTAGCCTATTGCACAATTATGGAACAAAAATGAGCCCAAGTGATTGTGCAATCACGCATATTAAGGATTCAGTGGTGAGATTGAGCCCTGAGACTGTACAATGCGCAGTTCAGGCAGGACTAGGGAGACAAACTATGCAGTTTCTGAACTTAGTGACATTAGATGCAGGGTTTTTCACTACTTGGGAGAACTATGCAATTTTTGGAGGTAAATGAGGTTGGGACATTGTGCAGTTGTGTAGTTCAGGAGCTCAAGGATGAGCTTGAGGATATATACTACGCAATGTGCATTTAAGGCCAAGTTGGGAGGATGAATTACGCAATTATGGGAGACAAGGTTGGGCTTTAGAACTGGAACTATGTAGTGTAGCAAAGAAGGAACTATGCATTAAGAAGTGTCATGGGACAAGGATGCAACTTGAGGGTTGCAACTGCGTAGTTTGTAGTTGAGGAAGGCTAGATGACACTAAATTGCTGGGGAATTTCTGAAAACTGGCTAAGTGTGGGACCGAAGATACTGATGTGAACAGTGATATGACTTGACTGTGATCACACACTTGAAATAATTTGATGACACAACAACATAGATCGTTCAAAACATGTTAAAAACATATTTCCCTCAATGCGGCAATCTTGATACGACTTTACGACAAGTGCGACACTAAAGGTACACTTGACGATGACCATGACGACACTTGTGTGAAAGTGCTAAAAACTTAGGGAATGAGTGAAATTGATGTTTACATGGTTAGACCAACTAATTCACAAAAAAAATAACCCCTTGAAACCACCAAAACAAGCATACATTCATTCTACGACAACTAACATGTGAAAAGATGCTAATTCCTAAAGTGCGAACGACTCTTGTGATATATGGACAACAGTAAAAGTAACACATGCCAGAGTGAAGGAAAGAGAAATCAACAACCGAAAACATGAAAATGACATTCGCGAAAGCAAAGGTGTGTAAAGGCGATATTTTTACAAAACTCACCGAAATCGAAGTACGAACGCAACTAGAATGTGAGAAATTTTAATTTTCAGTGCGCATTGAATGTCAACGTGGATTGGACATCACACGTGCATAGTCTTGATGGAACGTGCCATGCTTTTCCAAGCTTGCATAAAAGAATGCGCTCATGGACTCATTTCGGACTCAAAGCATTAGGTGACCAAGAATTAACTATAGAATGACAGATCATGATATCCACAGTAGGCTCCAAAATTCAAGTGTACGCAAAATTTTGGAGGGTATTTGTCGCAGTGACAACACTTGGCGACACATTGGTAGAACTCCAACTTCTTTGCCTTGGTCAATTCTTCCATGCAAGGTCTAGTTCTTAAGGAAGTATTGATTCATCATTGAGATTACCATGGCTTCCCCACTTACCTCATGCATAAACATAGTCCCCTTCATTCCTTTACTCAGTTAAACAAAAACATAAAACTAGTGATAATACAATGTTTCAAATCAGGACAATGTAATGAATTGCGCAAGCTTTAGGTTTTCAGAGTATAGTTTTTGTTTTTTCATCTCTGGTGTTGCTTTGCTGCTAGCAGGCCTGGAAAGTACCCCAACGGAGTCACTTTTTGAACACAAACATTGCTCCACTGCCAACGAGCTTGGACAGTACCCCGACAAAGGTTCTTGATTCACCCCTCTGTGCAGGAAGCCTTTCTCTTCTTTCGCCTTTATTTATCTATTTATATAGGACTGTGCATCGACACTTATTTATTTCATGGGCGGAAGAGGGATCCCAACTTATTGAGAGAAGGAGAAGTTGTCCCTTCATAGAAGCATATATAAGACCTCTGATATTGGTTTTCTCATTTAGATTTTCCCCTTGTCCTTCTCTACTTCATTGGATCATCCTGGAAATATTGAAACATAAAGACCTGAGTATGGGCATGAGGTTTCCATAATAGACATGGAGGTCATGGTTTCACACAAGGATTTCTTAATGCAAGGATAGTATTTTCCATCGGAACATCATCAGCCAAAGGATGTAACCCAGATAAGGAAGAAGGACAGAGAGTTAGCCAAATTTTGCAGTGTTATAAAGTCCTCCTCTATTTTGTCACATTCCCTTTTGGGCCAACAAAGCATCTCCATGCAAGGTCTTACTGATGGAACAAAAAGAAAAGACATAATACAACAAGAAAGAAAAACTAAAGCACAAGCAAAAGAGTTTAACCAAAACATAATTTAATACATAATTAAGAAGACAAGAGAGACTAAAGAGAACAAGCACGAGATGAGTTCAAGCAAGGGAAAACTAGGATGCAGCTAATCCTACTCCTAACCTAACAAATATAAGGTCATGGTCACATATAATGATCAATTAAAACATATATAAAGTAATGTGCAAGAGAAAAATAATAACTTGAAAAAAATCTGAAGGTCTTTCCTATGAGCAGAAATATAGGCCATAACCACTATTTCTAACTAGTTCACATTCTTACCTCTTTGATGAAAACCATCATTCAAAAAACCTCGAAAGATTATTTCGCATGTGTCTCCATCTACACTAAACTCCTTAGAAAGCATGAGGAAAGATCAAAACTTGTTATTTGCAACATAGATTTTTCAGGTAATATTGTTCCAACCATTTAGTGATTGGATCATATAATTCGTAAAAATCCTCTTGAAAACCCCGAAATATTTGAAAAGATTAATTTCTAGTTAGAGGCACAGGATTACGATGAGAATATCATGAGGGAAAATAGATCGGATCATATTCAGCAGGCCTGTCAAGACAGTGAGGACTTGACATAATTTTCTGCAAGTGCGGAAGTGCCTCAATCGCTTGACAAGTACCTGGATATTGAGATGTTAAACCATAAAAACCAAAGGATGTAAAATGACTACCGTTGGATGTGTTGATGGGAAAATAGTAAGTTGAACTACAATCATCAAGAACATAATCATGATTAGATGGGTTGATTAAAGCATCAGATTCCCAATTTGTAATTACCAAAGATAAATCAATTTGAATAGTATCGCAAATGCTTTGCATAATAGAATCATCTTCCTCATGTGAAATGTAACAAAACATTCTCTTGTAACTGGTTACACATTGCACTAGCATCGTAATCATTGAAAGGAGTAAAAAGGAATGATAATATAACAAACAAATGAAACCAATCTACATAAAACAAGTAAATAAGAATTTGATTCATTAAATAATCTAGGCATTCACTAACGCTCAATTTCAGGTGCGATGAAGAAAAGGATTAGCATCAGGAATATTCACAAGAAGGATGACAGGCTGATTGTTTACAAAAGAGATTGATAGGTATGACTCCTTTGGCCAAAGATAATATTTAGAATAATCAACTTCGTAATTCCATGATTCTATGAGAGATATACATTCCAAACCCAAGCTTGATACTAGAGATTTGCATGAAGATGAATCGTCTGAAATAGAAACTTGAATCTGATCAAAAATCGAATCTTGAAAGTTTGAAATATTATATCCACAATGCCAAATATATTTCAAGAAATAATTTACATCAAGTGAAACCATGCAAAAGGAAGATTTTTGCGAAGAAAACCAAACTTGACTTAGTTCAGGGTTCTTTCCAGAGTTGCAAGATCCTAAGATAACCATCAACGAAAGTTGAAGGGCCTAGACTCCCTAGAAAGTCCCAGAACTTCCAAGGATTGTAAAATCGCATTCTGAATATTGAACTGGATCATTGTTATAGACATTTTTGGGCCCTACAACCCCAAGCATGAAATGTCCATAAACCAAGGGCTCCTAAGTCCCTAAAAGTGTTGTTCTAACCCCTAAAGGAACAAGGGAGAAATGAAATGGCGACTCCACTTTTCCCTGTAACAAAATGGCGACTCCGCTATGTCGACTCTTGAAGTACTACAGAATTTCCCATCCCAAAGGCAGGCTTTATTATCAGCCATTGGTGGGATAGACCCAAAGGATTCCAATCTTGTATCCTTCGACCATAAAGGATACGATCCTCAATTACCAGCTCAACTAGCTTTCCTTGTTCAAGTGAAAGCCCTCAACAAAACCGTTCATCGAACAATTATTGATGAGGGAGCATCTACATGCATTATGTCGATGTGTTGCTAGAAAACTTTAGGATCTCCAACCTTGTCGCGATCTTCGACGACATTAAAAGCATTCGACAGAAGGACATATACCCCATATGGTATTCTAAGTAACTTGAAAGTTGAACTAGGAGGGAAAACGGTAGAAGTAGATGTTGAAGTAATCGATGGAAATATTGATTACAACATCCTACTAGGAAGACCATGGATATATGCTATGGCTGTTGTTGTGTCGACCTATTTTAGGAATATTGCATTTCCCTTTCAAGGAGGGATTACAATCATCGATCAACAAAACTTCCTCCCCAATGGTTCTCAAGTTACAAGAAGCATTCCCATGATCCATGGAAGCCCCCATTCGCTTCAAAATATTGGAGTAGGCCTACTAAAAGATCCTATATTAATGGGAACTTTCGCCCTTCCGCCTCCAATCAACCTGGCGGAAGTAGCGTCGGTAGGAACCTGCAATATGATATCTTCTAAAAAGATCTCAGAAAACGATATCAACATGGATCATGCAATGGTTTTTCCCCCTAGCCCAACGGAAATATTGTAGCAATCAATGTTCCTAGCATGGGAGGCAAACCCAAATCAACGCTCATCAAGCATTTGGATAGATAGGTCTAAATAATATGGTACCCCTTCAGATCCTTGGTCGCAAGTGTATGTCACCGATGAAGGAATTGTCCAATCAATGGTAATTGAAGGGGCACCATGGAATGATTCCCACCATCGTTCCCTTCTTCCGGATTGTGGAGAAGATACTCATGATGACCTTTATCATCCTTCAATTTTTGATTTTCTATCAAATACTGTAAACATGGTGGATTCCAAACGAAACTTGTCCAACATCCCTGAGTCAACAGATTACTGGAACACATTTCATTAATGCTCTTTTCTGTTCATGTGAGAAATGTTTTGAAGTCGAACATGGAAAGACATCACTTGATCATCAGCCAATGATGTAAACTGTTAACAAGCGCGAGAGGAATCACCGATAATGATAATGACCCTCAAGGTACTGCAGTACAATTCACGTGGTGTGAATAAAGGACTTGGCATCGAATACCACGCAAAATATTTCGGTCGAAGGCCATTGATGTAAACCTATCACTGGAAGTGAGAAACTTGCCATTGAGGCATGCAAGCTTCAAAGTACTGAATGGGGTGTTCCTAGATCAACTTCTTGGATAATGAGCTGATGCCGACAAGAAGTGATCCATCACAGGAGGGCCTTAATGAATCCCACATCAATGACACGGAAAGGAGCAAATGATTTTAATGGAGGTGAAAATGATCTGGTGATATAAGGTTCAGGGTGGCGGTCATGAAAGAATGGAGCATAAATGTATGGTAGTGGGTGAGACACAGGTGAATTCTCTGAATGACTTCTCTTGAACATATCCGCGACACTAATGTGATGGATTGGTAGCATTAACCCCAAATGTGGATGGTATGGTGTGACCATGGTGATGTGACCGGTGAATGAAACAACCCAACCCGACTCAGACACAGAGTGGAAGTGTCATGTTCAAGAGCGACTTGCTACCAACAAAGTTTCTTCAAGTTTTCTTCCCAATTTTCCCCAGTCATTGCTGACCAGTACCTCTTTATTTTTGTCAAGCTTGAGGAGGATAACATATGCTTGTTCTATAATTTTCCCTTCGGGCAAAGCCATCGCTATGTTTTAACGAGCCTAGCAATAGTGAAACTCATTCTCGTCTATAGACAAGTTTGTCGCTATTAATCTTTTTAACGAGTTTAACGACAAATATAACTCAGTCCTTTTCAATTTTAGAGAGTTTGAAAAGGAACGTAAAGGTAACTCCAAAAATTCCTTTTTCGTCATCTAATCCATTAAATCCGAAAAAGTATAAAACAATACGGAAGGGATGAATTTTCGATACTTTTAACGAACCGAACAAAACAAGCGCTCAATCTTTTTGTGTAATAATCCCTCAGTTCCAAAAAGATTAAAATTTAGAGGAGGGATAGAACTTCTTGGCCCTTTAATGAGCTGGAGAGGCCAATGGCTCGGAAATCTTTTCATATTTTACAAGTCAGATGAAAAGAGCTTAAAGGAGACTCGTCTTTTGAGGAACGAGTGATAATATGGGTAGCAGCTGATTCCAGGTAAGGTTTGGAATTTTCCAATCATGACAGTGTCACAAGGATGGCTAGTGAGATCACTCTTCGCAGCTGTTCCTCAAAATGGGTAAACAATAAAATGGGGGTGAATGATCGGCCAATGAAAAAGTGGAGGTGACGGTGCAAACACGACCAAGGCTTTAATGGCTGAAGTATTACATTCACGATGGTTATTTACCGGGGGAATAGTTCATTTTTTAACGAGCTTAAACGCGGGGGGAAACATTTGCTCATGTCTTGTGTTTATTTTTTAACGAGCTTGAACTATGTGCTAAAACTGCTCGATTGAATGGTCCCTTTTTTATTTTACCATAAATAGCTCTGTTCTTTCAAAGATTGTATTGTATTTTCAACTGCTTCATCAAACTAGTCAGAAATGAACAATATATTCTTGAAAACGAGTTAGAACACTAATATTCTACTTTCAACTACGTAAAAAGTAATGAAAAAGTGTTTTTACCTCTGATTTTACCATTTCATTTGAACTTTGGTTTGTTGGAGCTTTGGAGGTGCTTTCTCCCTTTGATTTTCATCAGCTGATTTCGGGAGATTCTGTGGACAATTCTCGGCACCGTCTGGACCAAGTAGGAGCTAAACCTGAGATCTTTCATTTCATGGTTTCCATTCTACATTCTGAGCTTGATTCCTAGTTTTTCTGATCCCTTGGGGTTTGAAAAACTCGTTCTGCCTTCAACGCACCGTCTGTGTATTGAAAGGTGCATTGAATGTTGGCCTGTCTAAAGGCCATCTGACATGCAATGCACCCAGAGACCTTTGGAGTAAGATGACCATTACATGCCGAGAATGTGAGCATGAATAAGAGGACATGCTTTCCCTACATGATCCAGTAACAATAAACACACTGCGGAACTATGGCTTGCTAAAGTTTTTCCGCATTTCTAGCATGAGACAACAAATCAACTTACTGCAGTATTCGCTCGATGCTTGGGATCCTACCAACCAGGTTTTCCAGATCAGGGGCAAATCTATCCCCTTGACTGTAGTAGACATCTATTTCTTGACTGGCTTATCGAGGCGGTGTGCCCCCATCTCTTTATCAGGTTCGGCCTGAGGAGGTGACTCGGTGATAGATTATGTTCGCCGGTACTGCAGAGAAGGATCTCAGCCGAGTAAAGACGGCAAGATCATCATCCGTGATGTTACTGACAGGTCCCTCAGGACTATTCTGTTTACTTTTGGTAGGATGGCCGGTGGTGCGGCTCTTCATGTAGCCAACCGACCTTATATGCAGTATGCCTTGGAATGCCTCCAACCGAAGGTGTTCAACTGGTGCGACGCAGTACTTCTTGTGATGAAAAAATAGTTGACCAAGATAAAGAGCAGGAGGTTGAAGAACTTTGGGTATGGTTCTATTTTGACTGCCTTTGCCTTGGAGAAGATACCACTGATGTAGCCGCAGTATATTGCACTCGATTTACCTTCTCCTACTGAACCACGTATGCAGATATGGGTTGACCATATGTCTAGGCATGTCGGTCAGTCTCAGATTTCATTTTCTGATACCTTCTTCAGGTGGTTTGATCGTCAGGAGATGGTTTATTCCGAGTATCCATATGCTGGCATGGACTTCCGGGGTGATCCAGATCTAGTACTACTGGATGGCGAACAGTGGGGCGCCATTGGTAAAATCTTTGACCATATTTCTGTTTATCGTTTTTCATTTATAATGTTCTTGTGCTTTATTCTATCAAGACTTTAATCAAACTCATGTGTACATGCAGATGTCGGTCCTGTCCGTCCAGTAGTTCGTCTGAGAGTACCAGTTGCCGCCCCGGCAGGAGAGGCTGTCGGAAGGGCTATCCTTCGTGACCTCGATGTGGCCGAGACTCTCACAACATTACAGGAGCAGGTTGAGGGCCTCACTCTTGGTATTCCAGATGTGAGGACTAACGAGCTACCTTTGAGGTTGTAGCGGCATACTACTGGTGTGCCAAGACGATGGACTCGTCTCTTACACATGATCGCACAGGCTGTGACTTGCTATCACGAGCATCATTAGACTAGGGTGCCCCCTAGCATTTTGATTTTTTGGTCACTCGACCGATTTTGTCTTGGTTACAGAACATTATGTGTAAACCATAAAAAGTTATATATATTTTTGATTTTCGGAGTTTTATTTTGGTTAAGTTACCTGATCCAAATGCAAACATTTATGGCATGTTTCTTTTTATAAATGTTGCAAATGTCTATCTAACACATAATTTGCTAATGAGTCAGTTAATGTGTTTAAGTTTCTGGAAATGTGTTGATATTGAATAAAATCAAATTGTCTTTCCAAAATCTTAACCCTTAGGAACATGCGATAAATAGCTGGGTTTCGGACGAAATAGATACCAGTGAGTTGTAGTATTACGAGTTGTGAGTCTAGCGTGACAATTAGTCGGCGTATACCATGTGTGATGGCATCGGAGAGAAGTTCTATCAACGCGCTATATTCAGCGATGTTATTTGTTGATCGACCAATACATACCCCTCTTAAACTTACTAACTCGCCGCGTGGATCAAAAATAGCCCAGGCTGCGGAAGATAGGTTCCGCGAACTACGACTCGCCCCGTCGGCATATCCAACACATGACTCCAATAGGTTTGACATCTGCAACAAATGTAAAAAGTGGATTACTTGACCAAAATAAACACTTTAGTGAAAACAAAAACATAACAAAAGCATACAGGTTACCATTACGCATAGTAACGCTTGAGGTACAATCCGTTACGAGGTTGTGCCAGTGGAATTCCGTCATAATCCATTAACTCGTAGGCTCCTTTTTCTAACACCCGTTTGACAATATAGGGGCCCATCCATAAAGACTTAAATTTACTTTTCGTTTTTCCTTTATGAATTATAGATAGAGAGGAACAGAAAGACCAACCTCTCTCTTTCGCTAATCTCCCAGTTTGATCCCTCTCTTCTTTGATAGTCCTCAGCTGCCTGCTCCCTTGCACGCCTAGCTTCACAGAGTACCTGTAAGATCACAGAAGCATAGAACTATACAAAGACATGGATCTATAATCATAAATAATCTAGGATCAGATGTAAATTGACCATACAAATGTAGCAAGCATCAATGACACAAAAGCATGGAGGAAAACTCAAATAGCTTTTATTGATAAACAAGAAAAGATCCAAGAGGAGTTACAACCAGTTGTTCTGACCCAGCATCAACCTCCAGCAAAGAAGCCCCTCTTCACCTCAAACAAAGCTTAGATCACCCAACAATCTAATGTTTGTCTCAAGAAACCAACAACAATTCCTTACAATATGCAAAATTCCAGCCTCTGGATCTCTGGGATGAGGGATCCATATATAGATATCTGTAAGGGGGATGAGTCAGCTTGTGATTTGATTAGTGTCTTCTCTTTGATAGTTCTTGCTTCCACTTGGAGACTGATGGCCTCTTACTCATCCTTGGTCGAATTCAGTGAGGCAAGTGTCACAGGAGAAGATTCTGGAAGCTTCCATTGCCTCTCCACCTCGCGGAATGACACTGCCATTTGTCATTTCTCGCCCATCGTACCCCACAGAAGGGACTTTTGAAATGCAACGCACCCTCACAGTGTATTTGGGTGAGATGCAATGCACTTAGCAAGTGGAGCAGCTGCAATGATCCTGTTTTGGCCAATTCTGAGCAGTTTCTCATGGAGAACTTCTGGGAGAAGCTGTAATCTGTTGACCTTGTTCCTTTAGGGGTTAGAACAACACTTTTAGGGACTTAGGAGCACTTGGTTTATGGACATTTCATGCTTGGGTTTGTAGGGCCCAAAAATGTCTATAACAGTTTCCCCCTAAAGCATGAGGTCGTTAATCTTTTGATGTCGGGTGAAATGCTTTATTATGAGGATCTGAAGTTCTTTCAATGCTGGGAGGAGACCTGTAATAAGATACAATACAATACATTATCTTCATAATATTTTCATGATCTAACTGAGGCGGGCATTCCCATGCTCAGTTTTATAAATTCATTTTCATGTACATAGGACAGATGATCGTCTGAGTGTAGACTGATGATTCTGATAGACCCATCATCCTTTTGATTGGATGATTATCTGTGCAGCAATAATGTACATTTGATGTCTTTATTTACCTGAATATATATCGCAGCCCGGATGGATGAAACTAGATCCGGGGTCTTCAATCTCGTTCAATCTTCACTCGAAGTACAAGTCGATCCATGTGAGAAATGTTCTGAAGTCAAACATGGAAAGACATCGCTTGATTACCAGCCAATGATGTAAACTGTTAACAAGTGCGAGAGGAATCACCTATAATGATAATGACCCTCAAGGTACTGCAGTACAATTCACGTGGTGTGAATAAAGGACTTGGCGTCGAACACCACGCAAAATATTTCGGTCGAAGGCCATTGATGTAAACCTGTCGCCGGAAGTGAGAAACTTGCCATTGAGGCATGCAAGCTTCAAAGTACTGAATGGGGTGTTCCTAGATCAACTTCTTGGATAATGAGCTGATGTCGACAAGAAGTGCTCCGTCACAGGAGGGCCTTAATGAATCCCACATCAATGACACGGAACGGAGCAAATGATTTTAATGGAGGTGAAAACGATCTGGTGATATAAGGTTCAAGGTGGCGGTCATGAAAGAATGGAGCATAAATGTATGGTAGTGGGTGAGACACAGGTGAATTCTCTGAACGACTTCTCTTGAACATATCCGTGACACTGATGTGATGGATTGGTAGCATTAACCCCAAATGTGGATGGTATCGCGTGACCATGGTGATGTGACCGGTGAATGAAACAACCCAACCCGACTCGGACAGGGAGTGGAAGTGTCATGTTCAAGAGCGACTTGCTACCAACAAAGTTTCTTCAAGTTCTCTTCCCAATTTTCCCCAGTCATTGCTAACCAGTACCTCTTTATTTTTGTCAAGCTTGAGGAGGATAACATATGCTTGTTCTATAATTTTCCCTTCGGGCAAACTCATCGCTATGTTTTAACAAGCCTAGCGATAGTGAAACTCGTTCTCGTCTATAGACAAGTTTGTCACTATTAATCTTTTTAGCGAGTTTAACGACAAAGATAACTCGGTCCTTTTCAATTTTAGAGAGTCTGAAAAGGAACGTAAAAGTAACTCCAAAAATTCCTTTTTCGTCATCTAATCCCTTAAGTCCGAAAAAGTATAAAACAATATGGAAGGGATGAATTTTCGATACTTTTAACGAGCCGAACAAAACAAGTGCTCAATCTTTTTGTGTAATAATCCCTCAGGTCCAAAAAGATTAAAATCTAGAGGAGGGATAGCACTTCCTGTCCCTTTAACGAGCTGGAGAGGCCAATGGCTCGGCAATCTTTTCATATTTTATGAGTCAGTTGAAAAGAGCTTAAAGGAGACTCGTCTTTTGAGGAACGAGTGATAATATGGGTAGCATCTGATTCCAGGTAAGGTTTGGAATTTTCCAATCACGGCAGTGTCACAAGGATGGCTAGTGAGATCACTCTTCGCAGCTGTTCCTCAAAATGGGTAAACAATCAAATGGGGGTGAACGTTCGTCCAATGAAAAAGTGGAGGTGACGGTACAAACACGACCAAGGCTTTAATGGCTGAAGTACTACATTCACGATGGTTATTTACCGGGGAATAGTTCATTTTTTAATGAGCTTAAATGCGTGGGGAAACATTTGCTCATGTCTTATGTTTATTTTTTAACGAGCTGGAACTGTGCTAAAACTGCTCAATTGAATGGTCCCTTTTTATTTTACCATAAATAGCTCTGTTCTTTCAAAGATTGTACTGTATTTTCAACTGCTTCATCAAACTAGTCAGAAATGAACAATATATTCTTGAAAACGAGTTAGAACACTAATATTCTACTTTGAACTACGTAAAAAGTAATGAAAAAGTTTTTTTACCTCTCATTTACCATTTCACTTGAACTTTGGTTTGTTGGAGCTTTGGAGGTGCTTTCTCCCTTTGATTTTCACCAGCTGATTTCGGGAGATTATGTGGACGATTCTCAGCGCCGTCTGGACCAGGTAGGAGCTAAACCTGAGCTCTTTCATTTTATGGTTTCCATTCTACATTATGAGCTTGATTCCTAGTTTTTCTGAGCCCCTGGGGTTTGAAAAACTTGTTCTGCCTTCAGCACACCCTCTGTGTATCGAAAGGTGCGTTGAATGTTGGCCTGTTTGAAGGCCATCTGACATGCAACGCACCTAGAGAATTACTGTAGGTGCGATGGGCGCAGAGAAGGAATTCTGTGCACAATTTTTGATGGAAATTTTGCCTGTTTCTTACCAAAATCAGGATCTAACTCTTCTCTTGTTGTTTCTCAGAGATCTTTGGAGTAAGATGACCATTACATGGTGAGAACGTGAGCATGAAGAAGAGGACATGCTTGCCCTACATATCCAGTAACAGTAAACGCACTGCGGAACTGTGGCTTGCTGAAGTTTTTCCGCATTTCTAGCATGAGACAACAGATCAACTTACTGCAGTATTTGCTCGATGCTTGGGATCCTACCAACTAGGTTTTCCAGATCAGGTGAAAATCTATCCCCTTGACTGTAGTAGACATCTATTTCTTGACTGGCTTGTCGAGGCGGGGTGCCCCCATCTCTTTATCAGGTTCGCCCCGAGGAGGTGACTCGGTGAGATATTATGTTCGCCGGTACTGCAGAGAAGGATCTTAGCCGAGTAAAGACGGCAAGATCATCCTCCGTGATGTTACTGACAGGTCCCTCAGGACTATTCTATTTACTTTTGGTAGGATGGCCGGTGGTGCGGCTCTTCATGTAGCCAACCGATCTTATATGCAGTATGCCTTGGAATGCCTCCAACCGAAGGTGTTCAACTGGTGCGACGCAGTACTTCTTGTGATGAAAGAACAGTTGACCAAGATAAAGAGCGGGAGGTTGAAGAACTTTGGGTATGGTTCTATTTTGACTGCCTTTGCCTTGGAGAAGATATCATTGATGCAGCCGCAGTATATTGCACTCGATTTACCTTCTCCTACTGAACCACGTATGCAGAGATGGGTTGACCATATGTCTAGGCATGCCGGTCAGTCTCAGATTTCATTTTCTGATACCTTCTTCAAGTGGTTTGATCGTCAGGAGATGGTTTATTCCGAGTATCCATATGCTGGCATGGACTTCCGGGGTGATCCAGATTTAGTACTGCCAGATGGCGAACAGTGGGGTGCCATTGGTAAAATCTTTGACCATATTTCTGTTTATTGTTTTTCATTTATAATGTCCTTGTGCTTTATTCTATCAAGACTTTAATCAAACTCATGTGTACATGCAGATGTTGGTCCTGTCCGTCCAGTAGTTCGCCTGAGAGTACCAGCTGCCGCCCCGGCAGGAGAGGCTGTCGGAAGGGCTATCCTTCGTGACCTCGATGTGGCCGAGACTCTCACAGCATTATAGGAGCAGGTTGAGGGCCTCACTCTTGGTATTCCAGATGTGAGGACTGACGAGCTACCTTTGAGGTTACAATGGCATACTACTGGTGTGCCAAGACGATGGACTCATCTCTTACACATGATCACACAGGCTGTGACTTGCTATCACGAGCATCATTAGACTAGGGTGCCCCCTAGCATTTTGAGTTTTTGGTCACTCAACCGATTTTTTCTTGGTTACAGAACAATATGTGTAAACCATAAACAGTTATAAAAGAGCTCACAGAAATGAAAAGAGCTTAAAGAAAACTCCCCAGTGGAAACATTGATGCTCTTCCAATGATCAAGTCACCTCCTCGGGCCACCATTGTCAAAAACAGACTATCGCCATAAATATCTCGGCCAAAACAGTTGTTGTAGAGAATATTTATGTTGGCAAATGTTGTTCTCCTTCAAAACTGGAAATATATAACGCTCTTTTTCGCGAATTCAGAGATGTCTTTGCTTGGTCATATAGTGAAATTCCAGGCATTGACTCAAGTATCGTTGAACACGAAATTAAGATGTATCCAGATGTCAAACCAGTACGACAACGGCTACGACAGGTGCACCCCAAGAAATCCACTGCCATTAAGGCAGAAGTTGAAAAACTTCTCCATGCTGGTTTCATCTACTCGGTTCTTCTAACCGATTGGGTATCAAATATTGTCCCTGTTATGAAAAAACAAGGAACAATTAGAGTGTGCGTCGATTATAGGGATGTAAATCAAGCTTGTCCAAAAGAGAACTACCCTACGCCCTTCATTGACCAGATAATTGATGAATGCGCCGGATGCAAAATCTTTTCATTCATGGATGGATTCTCCGAGTATAATCAAATAAATATCCGCCCACAGGACCAGTCAAAGACTACATTTATTTGTTTTTGGGGTACATTCGCATATCGAAAATTACCCTTTGGTTTAAAGAACGTAGGGGTGACGTTTCAGAGGGCAATGAATTATTCCTTCCATGACATCAAAAACATCATTCAACCATATCTCGACGACCTTCCAGCTCATTCGCGAAAGTGGAATGATCACCCGCAGCATCTAAGAGCGATATTTCTACGTTGCCGACACTACAATATACGACTCAATCCACACAAATGTGTATTTTGCGTCATTTCTGGTCGTTTGCTTGGCTTTGTAGTCTCAAAGGATGGGATTCGTCTCGACCCATGTAAGGTCCAAGCAATCATAAATTTGCGTCCACCTTCGAATTTGCTTCAGATTCAGAAACTCCAAGGGAAAGCGAACTTTTTGAGGAGGTTCATTCCAAATTACGCCGAACTTGCTAAAAGTTATACACGTCTTTTGAAAAAGGAAGTACCCTCTGTCTGGGATTAGGTTGTGCAAGCTTCCTTTGATGCTTTAAAAGAATCCCTAATGAAAGAATCATTAATGTACGCTCCTGATTATCAAAAAGATTTTAACCTGTATCTGACTGCAGCAGATACGACCATCGCAATGGTTTTAGTTCAAGAAGTCAATGGAATTGAACATCCTATATATTGTTTAAGTAAAAACTTAAATGATACAGAAAGCAAATATTATTACGTTGAAAAGTTAGCGCTCGCAGCTGTTCAAGCGATACAGAGATTTCGACACTATGTCCTCTTTTGAAAAACTACCATTCTGTCAGATTGCAACCCCATGACTTATATATTGTCGCGATAGTTGCTGGGGGGCAAATATTCAAAATGGATAGCAATCCTGCAAGAGTTTGATCTGGAATTTGTAAAGTCCAAGTCAAAGAAAGCTCTAGTTTTCACAGAATTATTATGCGATCTCCCATCGTCGTCCAACGATGAAACATCCGATGAAACAATCGTGGATGAAAGTTTGTTTCAGATATCTACAAGCAATGAGTGGTATGGGGATATAATCATTTATCTCCAAACCCAAAAATATAGGCCAAACACCTCCCACTCTGAACAAAAACGTATTCGATACCAAGCAAAAGACTACATGATCGTTGGTGATACACTTTACCATCGCGGTACCGATACAGTTCTGAGAAGGTGCCTCACCCATGAGGAGGCCGAAAAAGTCCTGAATGATTGTCATTCAGGCGCGTGTGGGGGGCATCAATCCGGTTATGCTACAGCGTAAAAAAATCTTACGAGCAGGATACTTTTAACCAACAATGTTCAAAGATTGCATAACCGCAATCAGAAGTTGCCATGCTTGTCAGATTTTTGATAGCAAAACCAGAAGACCACCCGCACCTCTACAGCCAATAGTTTTTGTTGGGCCATTCGCCAAATGGGGCATCGATTTCATGACATGTAACCCCACCTCAACCGGGGAGCATGGGTATATCATAGTTGCAGTTGACTATTTTACCAAATGGGCCGAGGGATGCCTACATTAGATAATACTAGTGAAACAGCTGCCCTCTTCTTTTTCAATCATGTAGTCGCCAGATTTGGCATACCACAGGCTATAGTCACAGATCATGGATCGTATTTTCGCAATCATATGATGGTCGAATTAGCTGCCAAACTAGGGTTGTCTCATGACAGCTCTACCCCATATTATCCGCAAGCCAACGGACAAGTTGAAGCAATCAACAAGGTCCTGAAACGCATGCTGCAAAGGATGATTGGAGTTCACAAGAGAAGATGGCACCTAATCCTGTACTCAGCTTTGTGGGCTTACCAAACATCGGTAAGGAATGCAACCAGGTTTACACCTTTCCAACTGGTATATGGCCTGGAAGCAGTCTTACCAATCCAGTGCGAAATCTCGTCTCTCAAACTTGCAATTGATCTCCTCCCCAGAACTTCAGAAGAAGAAGCTCGTTTCTTGGATGAAACCCGTTGTGATGCCGCTTTGGCTAACAAAGCCCATAAGAAACGATTCAAGGCGTAGTTCGACAAAAATGTCAAACCCCGTGTCTTCTCAGAAGGTGACTTGGTCTTGCTTTTCGACCAAGAATCCGATAAATTGGGAGCAGGTAAATTTAAGTCTTTATGGATGGGCCCCTATATTGTTAAACGGGTGTTAGAAAAAGGAGCCTACGAGTTAATGGATTATGACGGAATTCCAATGGCGCAACCTCGTAACGGGTTGTACCTCAAGCGTTACTATGCGTAATGGTAACCTGTATGCTTTTGTTATGTTTTTGTTTTCGCTAAAGTGTTTATTTTTGTCAAATAATCCACTTTTTACATTTTTTGCAGATGTCAAACCTATTGGAGTCATGTGTTGGATATGTTGACGGAGCGAGTCGTAGTTCGCGGAACCTATCTTCCGCAGCCTGGGCTATTTTTGATCCAAGCGGCGAGTTAGTAAGTTTCAGAGGGGTATGTAGTGGTCGATCAACAAATAACATCGCTAAATATAGCGCGTTGATAGAAATTCTCTCTGATGCCATCACACATGGTATACGCCGACTAATTGTCAGGCTAGACTCACAACTCGTAATACTACAACTCATTGGTATCTATTCCGTCCGAAACCCAGCTATTTATCGCACGTTCCTAAGGGTTAAGATTTTGGAAAGACAATTTGATTTTATTCAATATCAACACATTTCCATAAACTTAAACACATTAACTGACTCATTAGCAAATCATGTATTAGATAGACATTTGCAACGTTTATAAAAAGAAACATGCCATCAATGTTTGCATTTGGATCATGTAACTTAACCAAAATAAAACTCCGAAAATCAAAAATATATATAACTATTTATGGTTTACACATAATGTTATGTAACCAAGACAAAATCGGTCGAGTGACCAAAAACTCAAAATGATAGCGGGCACCCTAGTCTAATGATGCTCATGATAGCAAGTCACAGCCTGTGCGATCATGCGTAAGAGACGAGTCCATCGTCTTGGCACACCAGTAGTATGTCGTTGTAACCTCAAAGGTAGCTCGTCAGTCCTCACATCTGGAATACCAAGAGTGAGGCCCTCAACCTGCTCCTGTAATGCTATGAGAGTCTCGGCCACATCGAGGTCACGAAGGATAGCCCTTCCGACAGCCTCTCCTGCCGGGGCGGCATCTGGTACTCTCAGGTGAACTACTGGATGGACAGGACCAACATCTGCATGTACACATGAGTTTGATTAAAGTCTTGATAGAATAAAGCACAAGAACATTATAAATGAAAAACGATAAACAGAAATATGGTCAAAGATTTTACCAATAGCGCCCCACTGTTCGCCATCCAGCAGTACTAAATCTGGATCACCCTGGAGGTCCATGCCAGCATATGGATACTCGGAATAAACCATCTCCTGACAATCAAACCACCTGAAGAGGGTATCAAAAAATGAAATCTGAGACTGACCGACATGCCTAGACATATGGTCAACCCATCTCTGCATACGTGGTTCAGTAGGAGAAGGTAAATCGAGCGCAATATATTGCGGCTACATCAGTGGTATCTTCTCCAAGGCAAAGGCGGTCAAAATAGAACCATACCCAAAGTTCTTCAACCTCCCGCTCTTTATCTTCGTCAATTGTTCTTTCATCACAAGAAGTACTGCGTCGCACCAGTTGAACACCTTTGGTTGGAGGCATTCCAAGGCATACTGCATATAAGGTCGGTTGGCTACATGAAGAGCCGCACCACCGGCCATCCTACCAAAAGTAAACAGAATAGTCCTGAGGGACCTGTGAGTAACATCACGGATGATGATCTTGTCGTCTTTACTCGGCTAAGATCCTTCTCTGCAGTACCGGCGAACATAATCTCTCACCGAGTCACCTCCTCAGGCCGAACCTGATAAAGAGATGGGGGCACCCTGCCTCGACAAGCCAGTCAAGAAATAGATGTCTACAACAGTCAAGGGGATAGATTTGCCCCTGATCTGGAAAACCTAGTTGGTAGGATCCAAAGCATCGAGCAAATAGTAGAGTAAGTTGATCTGTTGTCTCATGCTAGAAATGCGGAAAAACTTCAGCAAGCCACAGTTCCGCAGTGCGTTTACTGTTACTGGATCATGTAGGGAAAGCATGTCCTCTTATTCATTATCACGTTCTCGCCATGTAATGGTCATCTTACTCCAAAGATCTTTGAAAAACAACAAGAGAAGAGTTAGATCCTGATTTTGGTAATAAACAGGCAAAATTTCCATCAAAAATTGTGCACAGAATTCCTTCTCTGCGCCCATCGCACCTACAGTAGTGCTCTGGGTGCGTTGCATGTCAGATGGCCTTTAGACAGGCCAACATTCAATGCACCTTTCAATACACAGAGGGTGTGCTGAAGGCAGAACGAGTTTTTCAAACCCCAGGGGCTCAGAAAAACTAGGAATCAAGCTCAGAATGTAGAATGGAAACCATGAAATGAAAGAGCTCAGGTTTAGCTCCTACCTGGTCCAGACGGCGCCGAGAATCGTCCACAGAATCTCCCGAAATCAGCTGATGAAAATCAAAGGGAGAAAGCACCTCCAAAGCTCCAACAAACCAAAGTTCAAATGAAATGGTAAAATGAGAGGTAAAAACATTTTTTCATTACTTTTTACGTAGTTCAAAGTAGAATATTAGTGTTCTAACTCGTTTTCAAGCATATATTGTTCATTTCTAACTAGTTTGATGAAGCATTTGAAAATACAGTACAATCTTTGAAAGAACAGAGCTATTTATGGTAAAATAAAAAAGGGACCATTCAATCGAGCAGTTTTAGCACATAGTTCAAGCTCGTTAAAAAATAAACATAAGACATGAGCAAATGTTTCCCCCCGCGTTTAAGCTCGTTAAAAAATGAACTATTCCCCCGGTAAATAACCATCGTGAATGTAGTACTTCAGTCATTAAAGCCTTGGTCGTGTTTGCACCGTCACCTCCACTTTTTGATTGGCCGATCATTCACCCCCATTTGATTGTTTACCCATTTTGAAGAATAGCTACGAAGAGTGATCTCACTAGCCATCCTTGTGACACTGCCGTGATTGGAAAATTCCAAACCTTACCTGGAATCAGCTGCTACCCATATTATCACTCGTTCCTCAAAAGACGAGTCTCCTTTAAGCTCTTTTCAACTGACTCGTAAAATATGAAAAGATTTCCGAGCCATTGGCCTCTCCAGCTCGTTAAAGGGAAAGGAAGTTCTATCTCTCCTCTAAATTTTAATCTTTTTGGACCTAAGGGATTATTACACAAAAAGATCGAGCGCTTGTTTTGTTCGGCTCGTTAAAAGTATCGAAAATTCATCCCTTCCATATTGTTTTATACTTTTTCGGACTTAAGGGATTAGATGACGAAAAAGGAATTTTTGGAGTTACCTTTACGTTCCTTTTCAGACTCTCTAAAATTGAAAAGGACTGAGTTATCTTTGTCGTTAAACTCGTTAAAAAGATTAATAGCGACAAACTTGTCTATAGATGAGAACGAGTTTCACTATCGCTAGGCTCGTTAAAACATAGCGATGGGTTTTCCTGAAGGGAAAATTATAGAATAAGCATATGTTATCCTCCTCAAGCTTAACAAAAATAAAGAGGTACTGGTCAGCAATGACTGGGGAAAATTGGGAAGAAAACTTGAAGGAACTTTGTTGGTAGCAAGTCGCTCTTGAACATGACACTTCCACTCTGTGTCCGAGTCGGGTTGGGTTGTTTCATTCACTGGTCACATCACCATGGTCACGCCATACCATCCACATTTGGGGTTAATGCTACCAATCCATCACATCAGTGTCGCGGATATGTTCAAGAGAAGTCATTCAGAGAATTCACCTGTGTCTCACCCACTACCATACATTTATGCTCCATTCTTTCATGACCGCCACCCTAAACCTTATATCACCACATCGTTTTCACCTCTATTAAAATCATTTGCTCCGTTCCATGTCATTGATGTGGGATTCATTAAGGCCCTCCTGTGACAGATCACTTCTTATCGACATCAGCTCATTATCCAAGAAGTTGATCTAGAAACACCCCATTCAATACTTTGAAGCTTGCATGCCTCAATGGCAAGTTTCTCACTTCCGGCGACAGGTTTACATCAATGGCCTTCAACTGAAAGATTTTGCGTGGTGTTTGACGCCAAGTCCTTTATTCACACCACGTGAATTGTACTACATTACCTTTAGGGTCATTATCATTATCGGTGATTCCTCTCGCGCTTGTTAACAATTTACATCATTGGCTGGTGATCAAGCGATGTCTTTCCATGTTCGACTTCAGAACATTTCTCACATGGATCGACTTGTACATCGAGTGAAGATCAAACGAGATTGAAGACCCCAGATCTAGTTTCATCCATTCGGGCTGTGATATATATTCAGGGAAATAAAGGCATCAAATGTAAATTATTGCTGCACAGATAATCATCCAATCAAAAGGATGATGGCTCTATCAGAATCATCAGTCTACACTCAGACGATTGTCTGTCCTATGTACATGAAAATGAATTTATAATGCTGAGCATGGGAATGCCCGCCTGAGCTAGATCATGAAAATATTATGAAGATAATGTATTGTATTGTATCTTATTACAGGTCTCCTCCCAACATTGAAATAACTTTGGATCCTCATAATAAAGCATTTCACCCGACATCAAAAGATTAACGACCTCATGCTTTAGGGGGCAACTTTTATAGACTTTAGGCCCTGACCTACAACCCCAAGCATGAAATGTCCATAAACCAAGGGCTCCTAAGTCCCTAAAAGTGTTGTTTTAACCCCTAAAGGAACAAGGTCAACAGATTACAGCTTCTCCCAGAAGTTCTCCATGAGAAACAGCTCAGAATTGGTCAAAATAGGATCATTGCAGCTGCTCCACTGGCTAAGTGCGTTGCATCTCACCTAAATACACTGTGTAGGTGCGTTGCATTTCAAAAATCCCTTCTGTGGGGTGCGATGGGTGAGAAATGACAAATGGCAATGTCATTCCGCAAGGTGGAGAGGCAATGGAAGCTTCCATAATCTTCTCCTATGACACTTGCCTCACTGAATTCGACCAAGGATGAGTAAGAGACCATCAGTCTCTAAGTGGAAGCAAGAACTATCAGAGAGAAGACACTAATCAAAAACCTAGAGCTGACTCACACCTTTGCAAATATCTATATGTAGATCTCTCATCCCAGAGATCCTGAGGTTGGAGGCTGGAATTTTGCATATTGTAAGGAATTGTTGTTGGTTTCTTGAGACAAACATCAGATTGTTGGGTGATCTAAGCTTTGTTTGAGGTGAAGAGGGGCTTCTTTGCTGGGAGGTTGATGCTGGGTCAGAACAACTGGTTGTAACTCCTCTTGGCTCTTTTCTTGTTTATCAATAAAAGCTATTTGAGTTTTCCTCCATGCTTTTGTGTCATTGATGCTTGCTACATTTGTATGGTCAATTTACATCTGATCCTAGATTGTTTATGATTATAGATCCATGTCTTTGTATAGTGCTATGCTTCTGTGATCTTACAGGTACTCTGTGAAGCTGGGTGTGCAAGGGAGCACGCAGCTGAGGACTATCAAAGAAGAGAGGGATCAAACCGGGAGATTAGTGAAAGACAGAGTTTGGTCTTTCTATTCCTCTATATCTATAATTCATAAAGGAAAAATGAAAGTAGATTTTCTCTGTTTGTTTCTAAGGCAGCGGTCACACCTTATTGGGATAGAGCAGTTCTATATAGACACTTTTCCCTGTAACAATCATGCATCGTGTGAGGATAGCTTCTTTCCCTGATTTTGATGAGATCGCTATTAACCGGGTGGCAGCCATCTCTGTCATTGATTTGATCATATTTTTCAACTTCAACAACCAGATTACTCAAGTTGAAAGATTCATATGATCACTAATCTGGAGATACAGGAATCGAAAAAAATTCATGAGAAAACTAGTTTGGAGATTTGTCTTCATGAAAGATAACAGATGATGAGGGATGGAAAGAATACTCAATGATTTTATTATTTTCATTTTCATCATGGAAAATATCACCACCTAATGTCAATTGAGAAGTTAATTCATTGGATGAAGAACTTGAATATCATGGAGTATCTTCGTCACAAGTAGATGCATCACAAACAATAGAGCACAAGGGATAGTGAGATGAAGAGGATGTTTCGATAAGGACATGTTCTTTGACTAGATTAGATTATAGATCTAAAGTAAAGTATTCATGGGAAAGTGGAAGATCAAATAATGCACTTGGGCATTTGTCATCGCTTACGTCAATAGAATTATCACCATCAGGACAGTTGTTTCCAAATCTACGGATTGATTGAAAGAATTGATTACATTTGATTCACTACAGAGATTAGCAAATTGAAAATCATCCAAGAATGGAAGCACATCATCTTCACATGGAGGATTTTGCAAAATATAATAAATATTGAAAGCATCTCCACCTTCCTGCTTCTTTGTCTGTGTAATGTGACTTCCTTGTACCTGATTGCAATTTGAACCAGCAACTCAAAAATCGAAAGAGTGTGAAAAACTAGCTGGTGGATTAGATTGATCTGACCTATCACAAAAAAAAGAGTCATGGCATGTAGCTGACAGGGGATAATAGAAATCAAGATTAGATTGGAGGCTAGAGTTATTATGTTGCGGAATGGGGAAGTTAGTCTTCACCATGGGCTTCATGAGCCATTTTAGGATTTCCTCCATTGAATCTAAGTCATGAGAAATGGAAGAAGAATGAGAAGATGGATTAGGAATTTGATTTTCATATTTTCTAACTTTACTACCATTGTACAGAGGTACCCTCATCGGAAATAGAAAAGGATAAGGACAACGAACAAAAGGAGCAATAAAATCCTCCCCTGAAATTAGAGGCGTCTCATGATTCAAAATAGTTAGGGAAGTAGGAAAATCAGGGGGTTCAAGTTCTCCATGTAAAGAGATAAGAACCAAGAACTCAAACTCTTGTTTCAGAAAATCTTGCTCCATATCTACTCTAAGAAATTCATAACAAAGGTGAAGGAATTGATCAGAAAAATCCTCAACTGATTCATTAGGCTTCATTCTTAAGTGATTAATTCTTTTACAAACATCTCGGTAATCATACCTATCAAATCTTAAATGAAGCTCCTTGGTGAGATGATTAAGAGAATGAATGGAAGTAGGTGGTAGAGTGTGACACCATCTTCTAACTTAGCCTTCAAGGGTGAGGCAAAAAAAAATACAAGCCACATCTTCACAATCAATTTCATAGTATTCACAAAACTTAAGAAAAATAGATGCATGCTCGGTAATGAATGTATCACCCTCACCATCAAACTTGAATTGAGACAAGTCATGAAGAGATTCATCAGGGATTGAAAGTTCACCAAAGGACAAGTTAGAAAAACACCCTGGGAATATGATTTGAGGATCACCCATTTACGGTAAGAGATTCAAAATAGACTCAAATGGCTTAGTTTGTCATTTGTCCCTCCTTCTAGTGCTAGTGGTAGAAGGACTTTTCACCTTCCTTGATATGTGAAATTAGCAATCACTTGGGCTCATTTGTCCTCTAGAACTGCATAATAGGCTGATCTAGTGACCATCCCCTCATCTTGTCACCCTAAGCTCCCAAAATATGTAGATTTCTTCCTCAGCGCATCCTAAATTGTGCACTGTGTAGTCTCAAGGCTCAAGCTCACCCTAACTTCCTGAACTGCACAATTTCATAGTTACTAAGCCTCTTTCCCAACTTGTCATCCATTTATGGCTCAGTTAGTGGATCAATATACACCATATTAGATTAGGGGTTTATCATATTGATATCATCTTGTCATGAGTGGATTGCAGACACAGGTACTCTATCATGCTATGGAAAGATGATGAAGAAGGAGATGGAGAAGGAGGACATGCTATAAGACACATATGGAGCTGAAGAAATAAGATGATCATCAGGCGAGAAGACGAAGGAACACTGAACTCTAACAGAATATGAAGATCAAGATCACATGGAAGACTCCTCATCTTCAAGTCATAAGGAGGAGGAAGAAGAAGAACATGTACCATCTTTTTGAGAAGACACAAAGAAAGAAGCAACAAGAAGGAAAACTTGGCATTATCACATCATCATGTAGTTCATGTCATCAGTGTCATGTCATGTCTTGTCACAAGTCATCATATGCCACATCATTATTATGGATTATGTAATTACCTATTCGAAATGTATTGTAAAGTGGAAGTCCAAAGGACACATTCAGAATATGAAGAGTCATGTAAGGTCGAAAAGTCATAGGAAGTCAAACAATCATGAGGGTATTCAAAGAGTCACAAGGAAGGTGAAGCATCACCTCTTGGTTATATATACACCCTCATTATATGAGCAAAGGAATTTTCACCTTGGCTCCTTCCGAAATGCATTAGAGAGACAAATTAGTTCTTTTGAGGAGCAAGGAGAGGCCCCAATGCTCCACTATTGGAGCTAGTGATGTTCATTGTACACATGTGTCTTGGAACATTTACTTAATATAATAATACTTATGGGCCATCATGTTTTTCATGAATGGATTATGGATATTTGTAAGACTATTATGTGAATGTTCATAATTCATTTTTTGTTTCATCTGTGCTAAAGTAGTTGAACTATTTCGATTATTTTGGTACTTATCATATTGAGAATGTGTTGTAATTTCTATTATCATTGTCACATCCTTGTGGACTATTCTGTTGGATATTGGATAGATCTTCCTCGTTACATTCGTTGCAATGATCGTTGCATCTTTGTGGACTATTCTTCTTGATGTTTTATGGATCCGTCTTGATTCATGTGTGTATCTATTAGGGTGGTACTACTACCTTTCTCTTATAAGCTCACTTCTTCTCCTCTCCACAATGATATAAATTTGACACACATATGATCAAACCCTCACTAGACACACCCACTTTCTTTTCGAAGGTGCATTTACACTCCTCTCTTTTACTAACAGACAGAACCAAGGCATATCTTTAAGAATACATGGAAACCGGGTCGATATTCTAGATGGGGCTCCTAATCCAAATAGTGTGAGATCTAATTGGGACTTCACATCAGGGAAACCCCTTGGTCGACTATGTTTATGCATGGGGTAAGTGGGGAATCCATGGTAATTCTAATGATGAATCAATACTTCCTGAAGAACTAGACCCTGCACGAAAGAATTGAGCAAGGCAGAGAAGTTGGAGTTCTACCAGTGTGCTGCCAAGTGATGTCGTTGTGACAAACACCAACATAGAAACTATCTTAGATGAGTATATAATTATACTAGAAACTATAATTGAAAACTATAAAAGGTGGGATTTAACTAATGTTTCTAACAAGTTCCATTGATTATGAGGTTGTTTCCATGAGAATGAAACCTTCAAAATAAGTAGCTAAGGAAACATGGTGGCCTATCACACCTGATGCTAAATAAGAATTATCATTGACCTACATGCTGAAGTTGGGGGAAAATATTAAAAAATAAATATTCTAGAACAAATAGGTTATAACATCCTAGGCCTAATCAAAGTCATGTTCCTAATATTAGAAATTCAGAATGAAAGTACTAAGGAAGATGAAATGAAGAAGACGGTGGAATTGGTAGTGGGAAGAACAGACAACTCGGAACTAGAGTTTGATAAAGAAAAGTACAAAATGAAAACTTTAATACATGGAATAAGTAGGCTACAGAACTTTATCAAGTGGTAATTCTAGTAAGAGTATTATATGACTATTAGGTAATTGGTAATCATATTATAATATCTCAATGAAAGCTTGAAAACAAACTCTATTTATGGATTGAGTTATATGTAACATACTCCCTATTATCCCTAGCCCTTCCTAAGTTAGTAGGAGGCTATTACTATGTTGGACCTAACCTCCAAAGTTCACTTATGGATATGGGGTCTAACATTTTCTTTTTTTACCTTTTTTGACTTCCTCAAAACCTAAAATGGACGACCTCTTTGTATTCATCTCATTGAGACCTTTTCAATGATATATTTTTTTCCCTGAATCGACTCCCAGATCTTTTGCATTCATCTCGTTGAGACCTTTTCAATGATATATTTTTTTCCCTGAATCGACTCCCAGATCAAAAAATATGGACACCCAAAGATTTTCCTATCAGATAATGCCATATCATCTTGACCTGACACATGGAATCCACGTGGTAATTCCCCACAGTGTCCAAACCGTTCATATTGGAGTCATGTATCAATCCCCTTTATATGGTCCACATGGAAAAAACCATAACACACATATATATAATATTTATTCAAATAGACGCTGGTGTGGTCCCTCTATGCCAGGTCACCCTGGAAACATAATCATGGTGTGTTCTAATATAGCTCAACATTAAAACCATTGAGGGACGACCTTCTAGGCAATGTATATCCCTAGTCATCTCTCCTCCACACATCCAATGCCATTTGTTATTGTAGAAAACTGGGGGCTCCACCACTACCACTTCACCCTGTTGATTTAATCTCAGGAGTTTCTTCCCGAGGCTCCCTCGTAAGGTTTCAGGGTGCCTCCTACAAAAGTATCAAGGTTATGTGGTAATGGCTTAGACTCCCCCTTGACAAGTAGACGGATATGTTCATGACAACTTGCATTTTTCCCCACCAAAAGGATCTCATTCGCCATGTCATCCCAGGACTTAAAACCAAGGAGTTCTTCGATGTCCTCTATTGGAAATTTATGGGTTCTAGTGTTTTGGGGTGACTTCATCCATAATAATTCCCTCCACGTGGCTTGGGTCCTGTTAGATACCTATACCAATAGGTTTCATATTTCATGATTGGCAAAGAAAGGTCCAAATATGCTCTGCTTTGATGATGCAAAGATCCCATATTTCCAAGAGAAGACAAGCTGTGCATATAGCTTGATATAGACTCAATTTTGATGGATGGTCCAACAGCCTAATCTGGATCATGCCATGTTTAAATTTTCAGTTATAGAATAGAGAAAGAAGTCTGTCCAAACTGTTTAATCTTGGCAGACAAGTAGCTTAGGTATAGAAGTAAGGCTCCCAACTGCTTAATCTGGGACCTTGGAAGCAATAAGGGTAGCATTAGATAGAAAATCAAAAGGAAAAAGCCAGAGAAAAGAAAAGGCAAATAAGGGTCTGCAAGTCTAAGTGCACCCTCCAAGAAGAAACAAAAAATGCTAGGCAAATAGATGGGTAGGCAGATGGGGTTGCAGAAGTGTCATTCCTTGCAATTGAAGGTGTGCTAACCTATTTCCCAAAGCAAAATCAATGGAGTGAGAAGGTCTTCTTCTCCATCAGGTTGCAGCAAAACAAAGAAGCATGTCTAACTTCCCAAATTTTCCCCTTTTCCATTCATTACTAACATCCCCTCATCAGTTGAGATTCATGGAAGAATTGGTGGTTTTATGGTGGTTCTTAGTCCTTTAAAAGCCACATTTCTTGTCTAAAATTCTTTTCATTTTTGATCTACTCCCTAAGCTAAGTGATTTTCAAACGAACTTAGTGTTATTACCCCTCATCCACTCTTTCATCCACATTAATTTCTAACTTCTATTGTATAATTCCCCTATGTTACCCTTTCCCTACTATTATAACACCATGGTGTATAAACCCCCAAGCATTCTATAAATATCCCTCCCCTTGGCATTATAGCCATATGTTCTCTGTCAGGTATCAAATTGACATCTGGTCAGCTTGAGAAACCTAAGCCTTACCCCCCTTCTCCCTTCTGAATCCATTTGACCCATTAAACCCTCTATTTGCTAAGAAAACCTTATGAATAACCCTTTTTACCTATAACCCGCTGCATTTGCAAAAAGCGCACCAAAAAACCCACTTTTTTCACTTATCCAAATTATCGGCGCCATATCAGTTTTATTTGAAAATGCATTGAAAAAACCATTACAATCCGCCACCTCCCAAAGGTTTCCGCCAGCACAAATCCTGAAAAGAAATATTAATTTAATCCCGCCCCCTTCCGTATTGTCCGATCACCTCACTGATCCGTCAACCGTCGGATCGGACCCCTTTGATCCGACGGCCCTCATCCGTATCGGACCGGCCCCGACGTCCGACAGATACCTTCCGATATCTGTCAGAGGGTGATGTCAGGCCTCTGCCACGCGTCACCCCCACAGCTTATCAGAGGTACGCCTGACAATTCCGCTTCCGTATCAAAAGCGGTGCGATGAGAAACCGCTAACCACTTTCGGTTTCGGTCTATCCGCCCGACCAACGTCATCACCACGTCAAACCCACGTCAGTGCCACCCCGCCGTCACGTCAGCACCCTTCTCCGCCCCTGTGCTAATATGCCCGCCACCTCATTATCCCCGTGGACCAATCACAGCTTGCCACATCACCCGATGACGTCATGCTGACGTCATCCGGCCTTGACCCCACCCGATGACGTCATCCAAAAAAGGCGCCAATGTCCCAAAAAATCCATATTTTGGCCGAATTTTCACGTTTTTCATACTTTTTGCCAAAACGCTGTTGCTTTCTCTGCATGGTTTTTACGTTCAAACGTTCACCACCTTGCTAAATTCGACCTGGAGACCTTCGGCGCGTCATTTCTACCTGCATTCGTGACCGTTGCTCGCTATATACCAGGTATTTATCCTCGTAAATCCTTCATACACCTGATTTGTCTGTAAATTCCCTCAAAAAAGCTTAAGAGACAAAGAAACTCACAAATTGCCGGCAAAATCCCTATGCCTAGTCCCCGTTTGCAACTGTAATGTTGAAAATCATCAGCTGAGCCTTGTTTGCCTAAATTTCACCAAAAGACTGCACTCTGTTCGCGCAATCGCGAACCAGTTACTCAAATTATACCTACTTGCTATAAGAGAGAGATTAAGACCAGACATTAGTCTTATCTACACCTTAAAGCAGTATTTCAATTGCTGCAGCTGATCATTTATCCTTTATCCCTGAATAATTCACATTTCTCCGTCAAAGAAAACTCCTTTGTGTTGCTCTGCATAGCAACTCCATCTATAATCCTAGGAGAAACCATGGATCCACCAGTAGCCCCTATAGCGTTGAACATTGCTCCATTGAATGCCCCTCAGAGAGAATTGGAGTGGCAACCTCTGGCAGACATGGACTATCAAATCTCAGAGGAAATGCTAATGAGAACCAAGTTCCACATCCACCTGCTCAATGAATTGAAGGCAAAACATGACACTGGAACAGATGTGCTGGGCATATGGGACTCTTTTCTCCCTATATTCAAGCTTCCTCAGGTCAATCAGTTCCCTGATTTGATCCACCTATGTGCTGAAAACTATGACCCTACTCAGAGGGCAGTTCTTGACCCTTCAGGCGCAGCTGTGTTCTATATCACCCCAGAAGCTATCAAAGATATGCTCTGCTTCAGGACTGAGAAGAAACTGGTCCCTCTATCACTTGTAGACCTGATAAATCAAGGAGCCAGATTGACAGATGCTCAGGTCACCAAATTAAATCAGTTGTACATTGACTCTGACTCTGTGAAGTATCCTCCTATCAATCAAGTATACCTCAACCAATTGGGCAGAGATCTTGCAGACATGATTAGTCCCATTTTGGGCTACAATTCAATTGAGTTTGTTGATCAAACTGTGCTGGTAATGATGCTCATGTTTGCCCCTGGCAAGTCTCCTATCTGCTATGACTATGCCACCTATATAGCAGACAAAATACATGAGCAATTAATGAACCTGGCAAGAGAAAGAGTGTTCAGATACACCTCTTACATTTACCACTTAATCTTATATCATCAACATCAGAAGTTCTCATTTCCAATCAAAAGAATGGATGCCCAAGGCAATCCAAGATCAGTGGTCTATTGGTCCTCTACTTTCCACTTTAGATCTGAGTCTCCTTATACTTATTGTGAGTTCATAGATCTCTTCATCCACCCAGCTATGTCTATTTTGATGAGATCACCTCCTCCAAGGCTCACTGATGACATGCAAAGGATCCTTCAGTTATCCAAATCATACAGCATTGGGGACTGGTACTTTTACCAGAACCACACCGTCATCAGGATATATGGGTGTGAATTGCCTCCCTACAGACTACCCAGATTTGTGCCTATGAGGCTGTTTGCCCTAGAATATTTTAGGCAGTTTGGCAATGTTGATGTGCTTCACTTTTCAGGCGAAGGCAAGAAAGCACAGTTGAAGGTCAGGAACCAACTTGGCCACTTTGTCTATAACAAAAGGGAGGAAGGTTGGAAAGAAGCAGACAGGATGCTTGAGTCCCTTGGCCTTCAAACCAGTTTCCTTTGGAAACCTTATGACCCCAATCACTTCATAGCTTTGAGAAGGCTCAAATATAAGCTGTCTGGCTATGATCATGTAAAGATTCCTCACATTGAAAAATATGCAAACCAAGTAAAATGGAGGAGAGGAACCTTAGAAGAGCCTGTTACACAAGAAGAGCTGAATCAAAGAGCGGTGAGGAATCTAAAGAAGATGGCTGACCTTGAACTTTGTTCACAGGTGTTTTCCCTTCCAAGCACACAAGTGGGAGCAGCTGCATCTTCCTCGACTGCAAATCAGCAAGCAGCCAAAGCCACTGAAAATATATCTAGCAAAGGCCAAGAAAAGGAAATGGAGACCGAACATCCACCTCATGAGAAGGTGCAGCAACAAGAACAGCAGGTAGAACAACATCAACAACAGGAATTACAGCAAGAATAAGGGCAGCATGAAAAAGAGCAGCCCCCACAGCAAGAAGGGGCAATTGAGGCCCCAATTTTCACTGAACAGCAGGCACAAAACACGGTGCCTCCTAGGCAAGAAACATCAGCTGAAGCATCAATCCTCCAAACTCCACAAAAGGAGGATATAAGCAGGAAAAGGGACAGAGAGACTCCCTTAACCACATCAATAAGTCATGGTGAGAAAAGACAGAGATTGAATCCTTTCTCTGAGGAGGAAATGCCAATAGGGCAGTCTCTGGGCATGGGCCCACCTAGTAGAGAAGCATCTGCTAGCTCCTTCCAGCAGGGACAAGACAGAACAATAGGAGGAGAAGTCAGCTCCTCAAGCCACCAAAGAGAAGCTGAAGGAGGAATCAAACAGTAGTTCATTGACATAAAGAGGAGGAATGAGCCAATAAAGATACAACTATACAATCATTTGTTGAAAATGGCTCCACTAACCAGCAAAGACTGATGTCTGCGTATGATGTTAGTGAAGGCAAGATGATTATGAGTCATTTCTTGCCAGCTGTAGCACAGCCCCAGTCCCCTGCAGATTATATAAGGACCAATCTTGAGGTCCTTGCCAAGGACATCCACCCAATGGACAAAATTGAATTACATAAGCAAACGGGTGAGATGGTGTATGCCTCCTTGGCAGACAAAACATTGGACAATTATAGGCTAGAAAATAGCCTTAATAATACAGCTACCCAACTTGAGTTGGAGAGAGCATCATCTCAAGCAAAGGACAACAGAATAAGGTCCTTAGAAGATATAATTATAGAGATTGGGCATGATCCCAAGGATATCAAGGGCATACAAGAAATATTGAAGTTGAGGGATGCAGACATGGCCGCTTTGAAAAGAAAGATCAAAATTCCAGCCACTATCCACCCTCAAACAGATGAAGTTGCCCAGCAAAGGCATGATCAAGATGCCACAGCTTTTCTGGTATCACTATATAAGCAGCTAATCCAGACTCAAGAAAAGCTGGGAGAATCAGAGGCTGCACAGGAAGCATTACAGGCAGCTTTGAAGCAAAAAGAAGAAGGTCAGACCTCCCAGCCTCCTCCTGAAATAATAAACCTTGAGGAAACTGCTCCAACTACTATTCCTCCTCCTCAACAAATAGAACAGGCAACACCATCCACCTCAGCACCACCAGCTACAGCAGAGCAGGCCCCAAGCCTGGACATGCAAAAGCTGAGAAATGAGATTCAGGCCTTGGAAGCACAAATGACAGAACTAAATGACGCCAGGGAGAAATTAGCCAAGGTAAATGAAATATATGACAAATCCAAGCAGACCGTGGCAGAAAAGGGTAGGGAAATAAAAGCCCTCAAAGACAGGATAAAGGAGCTAGAAAAGGAGCTCCAACTGGATAAAGTGGTGGCCGAGATCAAGACAGTGCTATGGGCCAATATTGGCCAGTCTATTACTGACCAATGGCAGTATATTGACACAATCCATGAGCAGTTGGAGCTCATTGCAAAAGCACAGAAGGAGATTCAGAGATCAAGGGCAGCTCTAGGCAATATGCCTGAAATTGCCACCAGGATGATCAATGTGCTCAACAATAGGACAAGTGCTCAGTTAGCAACTATGGGAATTTCTAACAGGACTGAGACTATTTTGTTGATAAAGAGGGTCCTTACACTGAGAAACTTAGTGCAGACATTGGAGAGAAGGACCCAAGACATGCAGACCGAGGTGAACAGATTTATGGACAAATTTGTGGTATTACAGAACCGAGGTCTCCCTGGCTTACTGAACAGTGCAGGGAAACTGCTTACCCATGAGCAGTATGCCAAGAGGGTCAATACATTCGCCACAAGTCAGATCACTGAAAGGCCCAGCACCTCAGAAGAAACAGGGCCAGCTACAGGACAAAGTCTCTACAACAGAGTAGAGAATTTATTCTTTATAATGAATGAAATAAATCACCTATTTGAAGTGCCTCCTAACTTCTATAAATACACAGAGGCAGATGAGACTATGGATGCAATTCTTAGGCATCAACTGCCCACACAGGAATGGTGGACAAAGGCAATACAGATGATTCTATAGACCAGGAAGCCATTCCTCAAGTTTTTCATCAAAAAATACAAATTGGCATGCACAGGAAAACTTAGTAAAATCAGCATGCATGAAAAGATAAAAGCTGAGCCAACTCAGCAGAACTTTCGGCCAGCAAGTCAAGATGGACAGCTACAGGTGACAGGGCCGAAAAGTTACAGCAGAGCAGCCACATCAGCGCATTTTCCAGCATTTAAAGCAGATCATTCCAACCGACTCGGTGGCCTCCAAAGGCCAAAATATCTTCTGACTGATAGAAATGAGCATTGATGTTGTATTAAAAGCAGCAATAACTTCTTATCTGTTGTTCTGTACAAAGTTGGTGAAACATTTATTTCTCAGATGACTCAACGCCTTAGATATTTTGTATTACCGATAGTATATATTTGCCCCTCGCATAAGCTTGCAGGGGTTGTTGTTGATTTCTTTTGAAGAAGTTCCTATGTTGTAATCTTCACAAAGTTTAATAACAGAAGTAATGGAATTTCTGAAGTTCTGAGTTATTTGAATGCGTTCATGGTGTTTTGTTGAAGTTTGCAGGATCCCTGTGCATCTCTTATACAATAAGTTTTCTGTAACTCTCTTCGTTTTGTGTTTCAATCTTTTACAACCCATAAATGTTTCCAGTTTTCTTAGTATTTAGCAGCAAAGAAAAAGAATAGCCTTCAGGACTTATTCATGGAATACCCTGGGCTCAATCTATGTTGTTAATAAATGTTTTCCTCAGTTATAATCTTGATAAGTGTAATTCTTAATTGCTACATTTTCAGAATATATCTTTCACAGTGATCTTTTGTTCAGGAATTCAAGTTTGCTCCTGAGGCAATACATTTCACTTTCACAGCATTAGCTTATTGGAAAATTCTTAATTGCTTTCCATTGGCCAAACATGCATCATCCTACATCATCACTTAAGCTTTGAATTTTGTTTGATGAGATACCCAATAGGCCCTGCAGTCTGAACATTCCCACTGAAGCATTTCAAACATTTCACAGCTTTAGACTCCATTGCCCAATGAAATATAACTGTCTAAACATTACATCTTAGGTATTGAAAGACATCCTTCAACCAAAACATAAACAAAAACCTGAGCATAATAGCTAGCCTAAAACATTCATGTCATAACAGAGACAGATCATAAAGAGAGAGCCCTCTCTGATTACAGTTTGGCTAGAAACTGTAATCCAAAGATTGGTTAGTGGTTACCCCGGCCGTATTCCCTTGGGAGTCATAGGGAACAACCTGGGTGTTAACAGGTCCCACATAAGTCTTGAACCCCTATTTCTTATTTCTTTCACATTATATATGATTTGAGGGTTTTCCACCTTGTCGCACCATCATTTAATTTGCGACCCCACCCACCACATCGTCCCGACATTTTGACCCCAATGGGACTTGCCCAACCTGCTATTTAATTATCCACATTATCAAACGTCTGAGGCACATGGACGTCTATACATCACTCTGCTCAAATCGATGATCCAAATACCTTTTTCCCTTGTGATTGGTAATAGTGCTAGAACGCATGTTTGTATCAAGGATTAATGCATTTCGTCCAAAAGTATAAGGGATTATAACCCTGTGCAAATAAATGGGCTTACACCCATTTGGTTTTACACAGATATTTATAGATATTCCTCCTGAGCTTGATATCCTTTTAGACCCCACCAACCAACGACATATATAATGAGTACTTCTTGTAATTTTTCCTTCAGCAACCTCCCTTTATCCCTTTTAAGCTTTAAGAGACCTCGGCCAAATCTACGAATACGCATATTTTTAGACCTTCACATGGGTATTTAAAACATTATCCCTCCTCAGCTTTAGTGTTGCATGCATTTCTCATTATCTTTCAATAGGCTCTGACCCATTCCATATGGCTCATACATACATACATATCAGAGCCCAGGTAGAGGTAGAAAGGGTTACTTGTTGTAGGCGAACGTTGAAGGTCATACGTTGTGATAAGTCCCTGTTGAAGACCAGTTGAGGTCTTTTTTTGGGTGTGAATGCATTAGAACATGAATTAAAAAGTATTCTTGTGATTTTATCATGTATCGCTTACTTTCTATCTTGGGATAATATGGATTCTAGGAAAAATTATCTGTTTTCTGAGTCACATAAAGACGCACATGAGAAAAAATGGTCTTGGTTGTATCGGTTATTAAATAAAGAAAATAAGGATGTATTGTATAATACATGAGTTATCACTTAAGAATTTGATCCTCAGCCAAACTAGACTCTCCCGGATATTGATGTGGATAAGATATATAATATGCTCGTGTTTAAATTTAGAGTTGCTAGTCTCTTTTGATCTTCCTCTATGAATATTCCTATTTCACTCTCTCAACACGTCTACCAAGTTACTTTGATCCATAAGGAAGATGTAGAGTGGGGTCTTGAAAACAGATTTAAATACATTCATATTGGGCTAATACAATTCAGAATCAATCCTCTGGTGTGACCTGGACTAAAAAATTCATGCTTAACTTGTGTCCTTGATTTCAGATTTTTGGGTATACGACCAAAGTCCCACATTGACTAGAAGTGGGGAAGATCATGGGTATATAAGGATGGAAAAATATTTCCATTGGTATGAGGCCTTTTGGGGTAAAGCCCAAAAACAAATCCATGAGGGCTTAGGCCCAAAGTGGACAATATCATACCATTGTGGAGATATGTGGTGTCCAGAGAATCCTTACAAGTGGTATCAGAGCCAGATTCAAAGTTAGCCAAGTGGATGAATCTTCGGAATGCTGAATGAAGGTGGTGAGCCCCGGTAATATCACAATGGGATCCGTGGATGAGCTCAGTTAGAGCAAGCTCTCGAGGCAGGTGGTGCTTCCATGTAAGGCGTGTGCTTCCAACACATTGGAGCAGAGAATCCTGGTTGGTAGAGAGTGGACGGATGGATAATCATTCGAAGGGAGCCTCGATGGTCCTTTGTTTGAGGGGAGGATTGTTGGGTATACGACCAAAGTCCCACATTGACTAGAAGTGGGGAAGATCATGGGTATATAAGGATGGACAAATATCTCCATTGGTATGAGGCCTTTTGGGGTAAAGCCCAAAAACAAATCCATGAGGGCTTAGGCCCAAAGTGGACAATATCATACCATTATGGAGATATGTGGTGTCCAGAGAATCCTTACACAGAGCTTATGATTTTACTGATTCATTAATAGGAGGTTTTCAAAGTCCTTTAAACAATGGTCCTGCATGGTCATCAGTAATCCCTCGCTATCAGGTCTCATTGACAGACCCTTACATTAATGAATTTCTACAAGCCTTTATTTAATTCCATCTATTTAACTTTGCTCCTAATACCCAAATAGCTCAACTTCATACCACAGTTTGTATCCGTTTTGTCACATCAAGCATGCCCCCTATAAATTCCAAGCTGCATAAATGAGTGCTCAAAGACAAACTTATAATTGGCCCATGTAATGCAACTCCACTCCAGATTGGATTTAGTGAGCTAACTCCTCCTGAAGAATGGTCAAGTTCCTACCAACCTCTCTCTCAAAAGTATCCCCAATTAAATAAAACATCCCACCAATTGAGAGTTGTACCCACAGGAGATGGTTGAACTAGTCTCAAGTTCCAGAACCCTAATCCATTAAATCGAAGTTTGTCAGTAAGATTTGACAAAGCACCTATTCCACCAAGATTTTTAGTTTCTAATATACCTACTACTAGTTTTGGTAGTCATGTATAAATGCATAAATCCATTTCTTCTCAGTCATGTGTGTATTGCCAAAATAACACAAAAAATACCAAAAAAAAATATCAGATTATTGATACTCCATCAAGTTCTTAGTCACACCATGGTCAGCATTTAGATTGTCCTGATTATGTCATGATTCCCACATCTGACATAAAAATGTACAGTCTTCCCAGAGAAAAACTTGGAAATAAAATCACACTTCCTAAGAGATGCTTAGAGATAACAAATACTGCTCCAAAATTAAAAAATGGTTTTGTTCAAAGTGATCCTCATTTCTTGCATTATCGATCATCTTTAGAAGTTGAACCTATCGAGCCATTCAAATTGCTCAATTACAATAATTGTCAGTCTGTATGTTTGGCTTAAAACTTAGATGATTTAGCCAAAGATGTTCTTGAAGTCAATGATCATGATAGAATGATACATCATACATATGATACTATGTACGCTCATCATAATGTGCAAGAGGAGCAATTAAAAGAAATCATAACACAATTAGGATTTATCAGTAAGGAAGTGTCTAGCTTTCAAGACTCTTTGCCTAAACCCAGATCTCCTCCCAACTATGAAGAAGTTGAAGCTGAAGGCCCAAATTTTTCTTACTTCAAAAATTCTAAGTCATCTTCTACCTTATCTTTCAATGTTATTTCTGATGAATTTGTAGATACTAAAAGAATAACAGATGCAGCCATATTAGCTAGAGAAAAGCTAGATCTTATTAAGACAAAGTTAGAAAGATTCAAAACTTATGAAATCAACATGGCATGACAAGAAGGCACTGGTGAGTCTTTTAAAAATAAAAGAAATGAATCGTTTCACTTCTCACATAAAGCTCCAAGAACTCCAGGGTTTGATATTGGATCTCAGTCCCAAACCAGTCCATTTTCTAAATGGGCTCGTTTCATGTCATCAATAGAAGCTCAAGAAGAAACTACTCCTACACCTAGTAGCCAAGGATCAACCTTTTTTATTAATTTTGAATGTTTGAACGCAGATCAAACACATACCTTACTAAAAATTATTAATGCATGGGTCAGTTAGAGAAAAGATGACCTCAAAGCCACATGGAAGGATGTAGTCATACAAGTGACATGGGCACTAACAGGGAATGCTAGACTTTGGTGGGAAACATTAAAAAGATTTGAACAAATGGCAATCTTATAAAATTAAGATCCACTTGAAGCAATGTTAATGGCATTATCCCATGTGTTTCTTGGTACTCTATCAATATATTCTGACCATTATGAACAAAAGTTCATGAGTCAAAGGTTGTGCAGCCTAGATTTGTTAGATGAATACTATTGCACCATGCAAAAGTTGTACCATAAAATCCCAAACCACCAAAATATTGCATATCTGCATCATTATATAACATCAATGCATGACAAAATTCCAAAGCTTGTTCACCAATCACTATCGTCTCAAAGTATCTCAATAGATACTCTATCCTTAGCTTCTTTACAACAGCATATTCTTCAAATTCTTAGGAATGAGTGTGCATCTTATAAGACCCGAAAGAATGTCAAGAAGCAGCTAAGTTTCAGTCCTAATATTTGCAACTCTTTCTCAGAAACTTACCACTTTGGATGCTTTAAGAACTCCTCCAGTAAGAGTTCTCATATATCCCAAAGACAAAAGTGTAAGTGCTCCAGCCCACGACATAGATTCCCTAACCATTCTAAACGAAAAGAGCATCAAGGAAGCAAATTCCCCAAGAATATATATGTATTCAGAAGGAGATCAAAACCAGCTAGAGAATCAAAATGTTTCATCTGCGGGAGAAAAGATCACTGGGAAAATAAATGTCTAGAAAAGAACAAAAGAGGGATCCAGAACAAGGTTATGGAACTGTTCAACTCCTCACATAATCCAGCTGACTGGGATTTAGTCTCTGAATCAAATTCTGAGTTTGAATACTTTTCTGTAAATACTGACTCTGATAGTGACATTGAAAATGCATTTCAAAAAATTTCAATAACAGATGATGCTACAAGTGAAGGTGATTGTACATATCTCTCTGATTTCCTTATGTTTTCTTTTAATAATACTCAACAATAGATAGCCAGTCTCTAGAGGCAGATGGATTCTCTCAATCCAAGCCTAGTTATCCCAACGAGACAGATCCAAGAGAAAATTAATGCATTAACTATGGAATCCCATCCTCATGAAGACCTTGATCCTAAAAAATGGTTTACAATAGAATCTGCACCAGATCCCAACAGAGAATCAAGCCACGATGTTGTCCTAACAGACATCAGAATACTTGAAGAAAGTCTACGAAGAGATAGACAACAATTGGTCAGCATAGTAGAACAAATTCAAATTAAATTTTAGAAACTAGACGAACTCAATTCCAAATTTGTATTGTCTATCTTTGACAAAGCACACACAACAACTGGATTGAATATAGAAGAAGAACAATGAAAGAAATCAGTGGCATTAGAGATAGGATGGTCATTCCAGTTTCCATCAAAATACCAGGATTCAAAAGCTACCAGTTAGACGCCCAAATTGATAAATGAGCCATGAGTAGCTGCTGCAAATACAAAGCTATCCCAGCTTATTATTGGCAACCAACAAAGGTACATTTCAAATCTGTTAACAAACAACTCATGAAGATTTCTTATGTAGCTCTTTATTTTCCTATATATATTTCTTCAACAATTGTATATGTTACTTTGTATAATTACGATACTGGATCTGATATTTTTCTTGGTCAAGATTTTGTAAAAAGACACATGCCCATGATTGTTGATAAACACCAAATCACATTCAGTATCCAAAATGAGAAAGTATATGTTGTTGCGACAAATACATACTCTATCAGGATTCCTCCTAATAATGTGGATATAGTCACGGAAGCTATTGAAGACCTATCAAAAATAAAAAATATTTTCAAACATGTTGAGCTACATGGGAAAGAAGTTATCAAAGATATTTCATGTAAGCTTCGGACAAAATGTACAACAAAGCATCATGATGCATTTTCGTTCCGAGAAAAGTAATTTGTTTCACTTCCTTTCAGGAAAGGTTCTGATCAAAAACCATAGAAGGCCTGAGACAACCACATGATCCCTACAAAGTAAAATTTGTGTCAACGATAAATCAAACAACTCCTGGACAAGGGATTGATTGAACCTTGCAAAATTTCATGGGCATGCCCAGCCTTCTACGTCAACAAGAACTCATAATAGAAAAGAGGAAAAAAGAGGTTGGTGATGAATTACAAGGCATTAAATGAAGCACTATAACCCATTAGGTATCCTCTACCCAGCAAAGACATACTTGTTGCAAAAATCTCAAGTGTTAATGTGTTCAGCAAATTTGAACTGAAAATTGGTTTTTGGAAAATAGGCATATATCCTCAAGATAGATATAAGATTGCCTTTGTTGTCCTAGGAGGACAATACCAATAGATAGTTATGCCTTTTGGCCTAAAGACTTTGCCTTCTGAATTTTAGTAACGCATGGAGGATATTTTCCATGATTTGGATTTTGTTATTGTATATATTGATGATTTGTTAGTTTTTTGCAGAGACATACAACAACATAAAAAGCATTTGGAATCATTTTATGAGGTTGTTTTCAAGCACGAATTAGTTCTATCTCCTACTCAAGATAAGTTTACTATTGCTCAAACCAAGATCAAACATCTTGGATTATGTATTTCCCAAGGGAAGATACAACTACAACCTCATGTTCTGCAATCTCTATTAAGATTTCCAGACCATCTTCCAGATATCAAATCTATCCAAAGATTCTTAGGATGTTTGAACTATATCTGGTAATTCTATCCAGAACAAGCTAAGGATACTAGAATCCTTCAGCGAAGATTGAAAAAGGATTCAGTATGGCTACCACAGATGACTAAAGCAGTCCAACACATCAAAGATAAAATCAAGAATTTTCCATCTTTATCCCTTCCAGAACAAGATTTACCTTTCATTCTAGAAACGGATGCTTCTGACTCTTGTTGGGCTACTATTCTTCTACAAAAGCATCATAAGAGAGATGAGATTTGTGCTTATGCTTCAGGAACATTTTTAGTGACTAATTTAAAATATCCATCCTCCCATAAATAAATACTAGTTGTTAAGAATGGGATTAAAAGATTTCGCCTTTTCCTAAAAAGTGTGCATTTTACTGTCAAGACAGATCTCAAACATATGAAAGGTATGCTACAAAATAAAAAAAATGTTAGAACAAGGGAATTCTCGAGTCCTAAGTTGGGCACTCTAGCTCAAAGGATTTGATTTTGATATTATCTAAAAAGAAGGGAAAGAAAACTATCTCGTTGATATGATGACCAGAGAAGGAACAGGAGATCTAAAGGTTATATCCATCAAAAAGTTTGAGATAGGAGAAAGTTCTTCTAAAACCCAATCTCAAATCAATTTATGTCCATCATGCCATTATCAATTCTGCTGGGATTGTTTTTCTCAAAAGATTTTATCACTACCATCAGATATCCAAAAAATGATTTTAGAAAAATGGTTCAATTCTGAGAATGGGAGACACATTATAACATCAACTAGAGCCTCATTAATAATAATCACATCTATTTTGGTCAAGCCAGGGAAAACCACCCAAAAATTGTTTATATCTTTGATCCAAGTATAACTTGGATGGATTATTATGGAATTCTGCAATATGCCAGAGCTTGGGGGAGAATTTTTATTGTAATGTATTGTGAAGATGTTGTTTCCCCTTTCAGACATTGGAGCCAATGGATGGATCTGCTGATGTATTCATTTGTTCCAAGGAAAGATGATCTTGGTAAAGTAAGCCCACATTGGACTTTATCTTTTCTTCATAAAGATATGGAAGAAGGCAGTCTGAGATATGATATCTTTGGATATGATCTTATTTATCAAGGTACCACAGTATTGATCACCCCTAACATCTCTCCGACAGGCCACCACTTCAACATCAACATCGATTATTTTGTAGAAATTGGTATTCTACCAGCCAATTGTGATCCTTTTATGGCATCTTCATCCTTTTCAGCTTGCTTTGGACATGAGCCACCTTGGCTCGCTCAAATCATACCTAGAATAAATCTTGATCCTCATCATGAAGTACCCACTGATTCTGATTATGAATATGATTCTGACAGAAGTCTGAAAGGATAGGATTGGTAGACTCTCATTTCATCTTTCTCGGCTTTCGAGGGGTTCACCCATGAAGAATATCCTCTGTGTAGTATGGTGCACGGTTTACTTACTTTCGTGAGTGGTGCATGGTTTACTTGCTTTCGTGGGTTCCTCCTCAAGAATCTCCACTGTGTTTACTTTTTTGTAATCTGCTTTACTTGCTTTCGTGGGTTCCTCCTCAGGAATCTCCACTGTGTAAAATTTTTCGTAGTCCACTTTAAGTCTTATCTATAGAAGGACCTTATGAAATTCATATCTTTAAGGAAAGTCCTAGATGATTTGTTTTAGATATGATTCGAAATGATCATATCTTTAAGGACAGTCCTGGATGATTTGTTTTAGGTTGATTTGAAATGAAGAATCTAGAGAAACGAGACTTCCCTCAAAATTCCTATATAAAGGAAGGAAGGGCTCAGTATTACTCACTTGTAAATTGATTGGAGTATTTCCATAATAGAAAGAGATTTTTGTGTTTTCAATTTTGGGTATCTCAGAGATTACCCATACTTGAAAACACAGAAATCTCTTTCTATTATGGAAATACTCTGATCAATTTACAAGTGAGTAATATTGAGCCCTTCCTTCCTTTATATAGGAATTTTGAGGGAAGTCTCGTTTCTTTAGATTCTTCATTCAAATAAACCTCAAACAAATCATATAGGATTGTCCTTAAAGAAATGATCATTTCAAATCATATATATGAAAATCATCCAGGATTTCCTTAAAGATATGACTTTCATAAGGTCCTTCTATAGATAAGACTTAAAGTGGACTACGAAAATTTTTACACAATGGAGATTCCTGAGGAGGAACCCATGAAATCAAGTAAAGCAGATTACAGAAAAGTAAACACAGTGGAGATTCCTGAGGAGGAACCCACGAAAGAAAGTAAATTGTGCACCACTCACGAAAGTAAGTAAACTATGCACCATACTACATAGAGGATATTCTTCACGACTGAACCCCTCGAAAGCCAAGAAAGATGAAATGAGAGTCTACCAATCGTGTCCTTTTGGACTTCCGCCAGAATCATATGCATAACATAATCAGTGGATACTTCATGATGAGGATCGAGATTTATTCTAGGTATGGTTTGAGCGAGCCAAGGTGGCTCATGTCCAAATAGCAAGTTGAAAAGGATGAAGATGCCATAAAAGGATCACAATTAGCTGGTAGAATACCAAATTCTCCAAAATAATCGATGTTGATTTTGAAGGGGTGGCATGTCAGAGCGTTGCCAGGGGTGATCAATATTGCGGTACCTTGATAAATAAGACCATATCAAAATATATCATATTTCAGACTCCCTTCTTCCATATCTTTATGAAGAAAAGATAAATTCAAATATGGGCTTACTTTACCAAGATCACCCTTCCTTGGAAAAAATAAATAAATCAATAGATCCATCCATTGGCTCCAATGTCTGAAATGGGAAACAACATCTTCACAATACATTACAATAAAAATTCTTCCCCAAGCTCTGGCATATTGCAGAATTCAATAATAATAAATCCAAGTTATATTTGGATCAAAGATATAAACAATTTTTGGGTGGTTTTCCCTGGCTTGACCAAAATATATGTGATTATTATTAATGAGGCTTCGGTTGATGTTATAACTGTGTCTCCTAATCTCATAATTGAACCATTTTTCTAAAATCATTTTCTAGATCTCTGATGCAAGTGATAAAATCTTTTGAGAAAAACAATCCCAAGAGAACTGATAATGGCATGACAGACATAAATTGATTTGGGATTGGGTTTTAGAAGAACTTTCTCCTATCTCAATTTTTTTATGGATATAACCTTTAGATCTCATGCTCCTTCTCTGGTCATCATATAAACAAGATAGTTTTCTTTCCCTGCTTTATAGATAATATCAAATCTTTCGAGCCATAGTTCCCATCGTAGGACTTGGGAATTCCCTTGTTCTAACACTTTTTTATTTTGCATCATACCTTTCATATGTTTGAGATCTGTCTTTACAGTAAAATGAACACTTTTTAGGAGAAGGCAACATATTTTAATCCCATTCTTAACAACTAGTATTTCTTTATGGGAGGATGGATATTTTAACTCAGTTGCTGAAAATGTTCCTTAAGCATAAGCACAAATCTCATCTCCCTTATGATGCTTTTGTAGAGTAATAACACCCCAACAGGTGTCAAAAGCATCAGTTTCTAGAATGAAAGGTAAATCTTGTTCTGGAAGGGATAAGGATGGAAAATTCGTGATTTTATCTTTGATGCGCTGGACTACTTCAGTCATCTGTGGTAGCCATACCAAATTATTTTTCAACCTTTGTTGAATAATTCTGGTATCCTTAGCTTGTTCTAGATAGAATTGTCGGATATATTTCAAACATCCTAAGAATCTTTGGACAGATTTGATATCTAGAAGTTGGTCTGGAAATATTAACAGAGATTGCAGAACATGAGGTTGTAGTTGTATATTCCCTTAGGAAATATATAATCCAAGATATTTGATCTTGGTTTGAGAAATAATAAACTTATCTTGAGTGGGAGATAGAACTAAGTCATTCTTGAAACCAACCTGATAAAATCTTTCCAAATGCTTTTTATGTTGTTGTATATCTCTTCTAAAAACTAACAAATAATCAATATATACAATAACAAAATCAAAATCATGGAAAATATCCTCTATGCATTTCTGAAATTCAAAAGGCACATTCTTGAGGCCAAAAGGCATAACTGTCCATTGGTATTTTCCTCTTGAGACAACAAAGGCGGTCTTATATATATCTTGAGAATTTATGCTTATCTGCCAAAAACCACTTTTCAGATCAAATTTGCTAAGCACATTAGCACCTGAGATTTTTGCAAGGAGTATGTCTTTGTTGGGTAGAGGATACCTGATGGGTTCTAGTGCTTCATTTAATTCCTTGTAATTGATCACCAACCTATTTTTTCCTCTTTTCTTTTATGAGTGCTTGTTGACGTAGAAGGTTGGGCATGCCCATGAACTTTTGAAAGGTTCAATCAATCCCTTGTCCAGGTGTTATTTGATTTCTTGTTAGAAAAACGTTTTCTCTGTAGGGCTCATGTGGTTGGCTGAGGCCTTTTGTGGTTTGTGACCAGACCCTATCCTAAAAGGAAGTGAAACAAATTACTTTTCTCATAACCGAAATGCATCAGGATGCTCTGCTGTGCATTTTGTCTGAAGCATGCATGCAATATCTTTGAGAACTTCTTGCCCATGTAGCTCAACATGTTTGACAATATTTTTTATTTTTGATAGGTCTTCAATAGCTTCCATGATTGTATCCACATTATCAGGAGGAATCCTAATAGAGTATGTATTTGTCGCAGGGACAGATACTTTCTCATTTTGGACATTGAATGTGATTTGGTCTTTATCAACAATCATGGGCATGTGTCTCTTTACAAAATATTGACTAAGAAGAATATTAGATCCAATTTCATAATTATTCATAGTAGCATAAAATCGGGATTTACATAAGAAATCTTCATGATTTGTTTGTTAACAGATTTGAAATGTACCTTTGTTGGTTGCCAATAATAAGCTAGGAGAGCTTTGTATTTGCAACAACTACTCATGGCTCCTTTATCAATTTGGGGGTCTAACTGGTAACTTTTGAATCCTAGTATTTTGATGGAAACTGGAATGACCATCCTATCTCCAACACCACTTATTTCTTTCAATGATTCATCTTCTGTATTTAGCCGAGTTGTTGTGTGTGCTTTTTCAACGATAGACGATACAAATTTGGAATTGAATTCGTCTAGTTTTTTAACTTTAATTTGAATTTGTTCTGCTATGCTGACCAATTGTTGTCTCTCTCTTTGTAGAATTTCTTCAAGTATTATGATGTCTGTTAGTACAGAATCATGGTACATTTCTCTGTTGGTCTCTGGTGTAGATTCTATTGTAAACCATTATGTAGGATCAATGTCTTCATGAGTTTGGGATTCCATAGTTAGTGCATGAATTTTCTCTTGGATCTGTTCCCTTGGGATAACTAGGCTTGGATTGAGAGAATCCATCTGCCTCTAAAGACTAGCTATCTGTTGTTGAGTCTTATTAAAAGAAAACATAAGGCAATCAGAGAGATATGTACAATCGCCTTCACTTGTAGCATCATCTGTTACTGAAATTTTTTGAAATGCATTTTCAATGTCACTATCAGAATCAGTATTCACAGAAAAGTATTCAAATTCAGAATTTGATTCAGAGACTAAATCCCAATCAGCTGGATTATGTGAGGAGTTGAACAGTTCCATAACCTTGTTCTGGATCCCTCTTTTGTTCTTTTCTGGACATTTATTTTCCCAGTGATCTTTTCTCCCACAAATAAGACATTTTGATTTTATATTTAGTTTTGATCTCCTTCTCAATACATATCTATTCTTGGGGAATTTGTTTCCTTGATGCTCTTTTCATTTAGAACGGTTAGGGAATATATGTCATGTTGTTATAGACATTTTTGTGCCTAACAGCATGGAGCATGAAATGTCAATAATTTGAGGGATCCAAAGTCCCTAAACATGTTGTTCTTACCCTTAGAGGAACAAGGTCTACAAACCACAGCACTGAAAATCAGTTCTCCACCTGAAAACACTCAAAAACAGGCTATTTCTGGATCATGTCAGCTGCTCCACTGAGCATCTGCGCTGAATGTCAACTGCTCCTCCTTGTACCTGCGTTGAAGGTCAAAACTAATGAAGGCTACCTGCGCTGGGCGAGATTGGCCAAGTGGCACAGTCATTCTGCAAGGTGTCAACTGCCCAGGAAGCTTCCAAACTGACGCATGGGTCAAGGAATTCGCCTAGTGATGAGTAAGAGGGTCTTGATCTCCAAGTGGAAGCAAGATTCTCCAAGTGGACTCAAGAACTAAAGATTAACTAAAGTGGGAGAGGACACAAGTTAGCTTCAGGCCAGTCTCAAGATGACTCATCCTTTCTCCAAAAACCTATATATAGAGCTCTCTCATGAGGTCTAAGGGGGCTGGAATTTTGTGCAAGTAAGGAAGTGTTGTTGGTTTGTGATTAGAGCTATTGGGTGTTTTCTTGAAGGAGGTGAAGAGGAGATTTCTTTCAGCTGGGAGGTGTTGCTGGATTGGGCCCATTGTGGTTGTAACTCTCTTAGAACTTTACTTCTATTATCAATAAAGTATTTGAGGTTCTTCTATATGCATGTGTCTTTATTATGAATAGATGCTTGTATATTTGATTTATGCTAATCCTATAATCGATTATGGATGTATGCTTCTTGTAGTTTCCTTTTCTTATGCTTTTACAGGATCTGTGTGTAGTTGGGCCGGTGAAAGGATAAGGAGCTAGGAGCAAGCGGCAAGGAGTGAAGACTGGATCGACTATTAGTGCAAGATAACGGTTAGTAGATCATCCTTTTCTTCCCTCTCTCATCTCATAAAGAAGAAACTTTGAATAGCTTTGCATTCAGTTGTTGTTGGAGTACTATCACCTTCAGAGTGGGATAGAGGCATTCTGCATTAGATACTTTTCCCCCCAACAAAATGGCGACTCCGCTGGGGAACGTATCTTGTTAGTTTGTTGTGTTTCTTGCTATTCATTTCATAAAAAAGGAGAGTACCGAATCGAACTGTGTTTGAATCTATCAAACACAAAGTAGAGGGCAGCTACTCTGGCTCAGTTTCTGAGCAAGTTTACGATTTGAAGAGCTGATCCACAAGGACTCTAATAAGCTCTTAGTGATAGCTTTTCATCCTCCTTTACATCCCTTAGTGTGTCCTTGACTGATAGCTTCTGATTTGAGCAAAAACTATGAATTTTTGAGCAATCTGTGACCCGGAAACCAAGACGGACGAAAGTCTCGTTCTTCATTGCAGACTGTACAAAGGCAGTCTGCATTTCAGCGCAGTTCCCGAAGGGGCTACCTGCGCTGAAGGTCAAACAGGCAGTGTTACACCTGCGCTGGACCAGTCTTGGCTTGAGTTCTTGGGGTTTCCTGCTGTGTCTTGATTTGTTTTCACTCTTGTTTTTGTTGTTTGCTGCCAGTCAGTAGGCCTATCTGAAACCATCTTCCTTTGTCATTATTCCGCCTCAGTTGTATAAAGAAACTATATTTGTTCTTTTTTATTTCTTGTGTCATTTACAGTTTCCCATAACGAAAGTGAACCAGTCATGCATTGACCTCTTAGATCTAGACCTGTGAGTAAGTGTCGTTCTGATCTCAAGAGTTAGTTTATTTGCTGTTCATAGCTGATTGAGTTTGTCGCTTTCGTTATATGGTTTGAATTTATATATTTCTAAGTGTCGAAATAAGTGAATCGTAAGGTGTCTTTCGATTTTGGACAAACTGGTTTGCTTTCGCTTGGAACTGAATTCGAAATTATACAACAACTTTCTTTCTGTATTTCATCTAACATTAAGGAAGAGAAAAGAAATACTTGCATTTTTGCATTTTGCTTTAAGTTTGTATGTTGATTTAGGGAAAAAGTGCATTAGCGAGTGCTCTTTGATCTGTGTGAAAAGGATTTTATCTCTCTTTTCCCTCAGTAGTTAAGATTTTCATAAGTCGAAAAGATTTGAAAAGCTTGCTTCTCATCTTAGACTGCATTTAGGAATTTGTATCAATACATCTCGTGGTGAACCTTGAAAGGCAAACTTTAAAAAGATCAACTTAAAATATATTGAATGAACCTAACAACGCTTTGGAACATAACGCAAACATCTAGAGGTCTAAGCTAGAGACGTGTTCCGGCGTCGTTAAACATAGTGACTGTCGATCTCGACGAAGGTGGGTGATTCCTCCTGAGAGTCGGTGGCACTAATACGGACTTGTGCTCCCACGTACCGTCGCGTATATATTGGGAGACCCCTATAGGATCAAAGCCTTTATCCATAGGAAACCGTGTCGGCCGCCCTACTGATCGCAATGCAGTGAACACAACATTCACGAAGATCGACCACTCGTACCGTAAAACGTATTTTGTGGTTTTGCGAAAGGTTTGGCACACCCTCTGCCTAGATCTCCAGACCAGTTTCTTTTGGCCTTTTTCAAACTCTATAACTGAAAAAGTCCAACCGAGCATTTGTCACTTCGGGCTCGTTAATACATCGAAGGAGACTAGAGTCATCTTTAGCTTTTTCTCGACTCTTAAAAAGTGAAAAAGCAAGTTGTGTCTAAAAGCGTCTAATAAAATTCATTCAATTCGGAAACACAAATTTCCCCTTTTAATATTTTGGTTGATCGAGTAATCCGCAATCGTGGAAGAAAGTCAATTGAAAATCCGTCGTTCGCGGAGGCTTGCGAGTCAACCGTCCTTGTCCCCGGAATCGAGAACAGTACGGGCAAAGCGAACTCGTTTAACCGGGTCAAAATCTCCTTTGAAAGTTAGAACAAGTGTTCCTACTACATCCGAGGTTCCGGTTACTCCTAACATTTCTGGAAACCCTGCCTCTATAGAAGAAGTTCAACAGCCACAGAAGGACTGTAATACTGATCCTGGTCTGGGGGAAAATACTTGTGTAACTGAACCAGTTCCATCTGTAACCGGTCCAGAGAGTTTTGCTCCTCAAACAACTGTCGCTGTTGAAGCAACCACTTCTTCGGCACCAGAAATATTTTGCGGACCTGACGGTCTTCCTCTTCCACCAGGTTTGATTGCGATAGAGGAAATTGCAGAGGATCCGCAAGCAAGTACTCCAACTCATTTTGGAGTCGGGGTCACTCTATTTCCTTCATTAGAAGTTAATCCACCACAAGTGGAAGTTCCTGTAGAATCGCTAGGCAATCTATTGGATAGACTTAAAATGTCTGAACAACCGTCATCATCTAGGACTGTGTCAAATGACACAGCGACAGCAGAAGCTCCTGCCGTCACTCCAACAATGTTTGCCGGCATACCAGCTATCCCAACTAGCTCTCAACAACTAGAAGGAGTCCACCAAGGGGCTATGTCGACAGTATGGTCTATTCCAGTTTGTTCATCCAGAGTAATCCCCGGTAATTCTTATGTTGAAACTCGACAGATTGATCCTCATGGAGGTCAGTTTGGGCCATCTAGTCCTCAAGGACTAACAATCCCTCTGAGTTCCGGATTGCTACCATATATGCCCTTTCATTATCTCCTCCGGGAGGATATCCATATGGCAGTTCTCAACAGTGTTCAGGTTATACTGGAATTGCATCAAGTAGTCGGGTACCTATGCTACCTCAACAACCAAGGATTGTATATTCTATGCAACAGTGTGTACCTGTGACGAATATCCCAACCACACCGGCTATTGTAACCGTGTCACAAGTTCAAGCGATACCTGTTACATGTCAACCTCAGGTTGTAGTGCAACAGTCGCTTGACCATGGGTCACAACCACAATCGCCAACTGGTGGGACGACACAAGTACAAACGGGTACAATTACCCCACACCTTGGTCCAATGGTTAGCATGGCGCAACAGAACATGGCGTTGCAACCATGGCTTGTACAATACCACCAACCGCAATTCCAGCAAGTATACCAAGGTTCTGAGCAGCAGATCTTTGCGAATAGTGGACAACCGTACATCCAAAACGGTCAAAACCAACCGCTTTACAGTGGTCAAGTCCACCAACCGTATCAATCATACCAACATCAATTACATTATGCTGGTATGCAAAGACCCACTGCTCAAGCGATTCCATCGTACCCTGGTTATGCTTCGCCTAACCTGAATCAAAAGTTACCATTCGTGGCAACTTTAGAGTTACCTGATTTACATCGGTTAACGAACGATCCGATTGCTTATGCCCCTTGGTGGCCAGCGATTCCTCATAAACTTCCATCTGACATTCCTAAATTCAATGGAAATCCAGGTGAAGACCCGTCGAATCACGTGATGACCTTTCATCTGTGGTGTTCGTCGAACACCCTTAACGATGATTCGATAAGACTTCGCCTTTTTCAGAGGACATTGACAGGTCCAGCGGCTAAATGGTATATTGAATTGCCAAGAGCCTCTTTCGACAACTTTAGTTCCCTAGCCACGACTTTCTTAACCCACTTTCAATTACCGATAAGGTATGAAACGGGAACAGAAATATTAACCAACTTCAAACAGACAACTGCTACCCATATATCTGATCATATACATGAGTGGCGTCGTCGTCGTAGGATGGTGAAAACATATGTTCCCGATCAGCTATTAGCTGAATGGTTTATAAAGTCGTTACTTCCGGCTATTACGGAAGATGTGGCCAAAGGGGGAGTCGTAACAGAGGAGCAAGTTATTGCTCATGCACAGTATTTGGACTTGGTGTATACCCAGTCCGGCACTCTCTATGACAAAATACCTGACGCCCCTAGACCGGAATTTTCAATCCCTCCCCCTCCTAAATCAAATAGTGACTCTCATGCCGGTGATGGCGTGATTGGCACCGCAAACACGAAATCGATAAAGGCTTCCGCAAAGAAAGACCGTAAGAATTCGGATCAAAATGCAAAAGCATATATTCTTGCTTCGGAAGTAAATGCCGTATCGGAAGATAAAGGCAAAGAAACCAATCAACGAGGAAGCAAGAAGAAAAAACAAAACAAAGGGAAGAAGAAAAAACAGGGTGAGTCATCGCCTAAGGAGAATTCTTCAAACCCTCCTGGGAAAGGAAAAAAAATTTATCCATGTCAGATATGTGATGATGAGGATCATTACACGAGAAATTGCCCATTCAAAGCTGAGTTGAAGAGGTTCTTTAAAAGTTCCCAAACATCAGCTGTGTTAACTGATCCATTTCCCAACCCAGGTCAAAATCTGGTTGATAGTGGAAATGCTTCCCCGTCGCAAGTACTTATGTTGTCGGTTTCAAAACAGTAGAATGATGCCTTGATTTCGACAAGGAACAAAGATTATGGGAATCCTCAGGTGTCGAACGAAAAAGGTAAAGATCAACCAAGTAGTTCGACAACAACTTCGACAGAAGTTGTAACACCCACCATCCCTGAATTAACAATAAAACTGCCAAAGGGTGTAGTACATAAGTCGACATTTAATCCTCGCGCCAGAGCGGCACAGCATTATAATATAGTGGAAGATTTGGCCCAATCTCCATCCGCTATGTCGACTCTTGAAGTGCTACAAAATTGTCCAACCCAAAGGTAGGCATTGTTATCAGCAATTGGTGGAGTAGATCCTAAGGATTCAAATCTGGTATCCTTTGATCACAAAGGATATGATCCTCAGTTGCCGGCTCAATTAGCTTTCCTTATTCAAGTGAAAGCCCTCAACAAAACTGTTCACAGAACGATAATTGATGAGGGGGCATCGACATGTATTATGTCGATGAGCTGCTGGAAAACTTTAGGATCTCCAACCTTGTCTCGATCATCGATGACATTAAAGGCTTTCGACGAAAGGACTTATACCCCTTATGGTATCCTTAATAACTTGAAAGTTGAACTAGGAGGAAAAACAGTAGAAATTGATGTTGAAGTCATTGATGGAAATCTTGATTATAACATCCTACTGGGAAGACCATGGATTTATGCCATGGCAGCTGTCGTGTCGACTTATTTTAGGAAGATCGCATTCCTGTTTGAAGGAGGGATTACGATCGTCAACCAACAGAATTTCCTCCCAAATGGTTCACAAGTTACAGGAAGCATTCCCATGATCCATGAAAGTAACCATTCAATTCAAGATATCGGAGTAGGATTATTGAAAGACCCCATTTTGATGGGAACTTTCACGCTACCACCTCCTGTTTATTCGGGAAATATACCGTTTGTAGCAACCTGCAACATGATATCTTCCACGAAGGTCAACATGGATCATGCAATGGTATTGTCCCCAAGCCCTTTGGAAGTATTGTAGCAATCAATGTTTCAGGCATGGGAGGCGAGCCCAAACCAACGCTCGTCAAGCGTTTGGGTAGATAGGTCTAGAGAGTATGGAACCCCACTAGATCCTTGGTCGAAAGTACATGGGACCGACGAAGGAATCTTACAATCAATGATGATTGAGGGGACACCATGGAATGATCACCACCATCGTTCCCTTCTTCCGGAATATGAAGAAGATACTCAAAGTGACCTTTATCACCCTTCAGTATTTGAATTCCTAACAAATATTGTAAATACGGTGGATTCCGAGCGAAACCTATCCAATATTGAAGAGACTATAGCCATAAATATCTCGACTAAAACAGATGTTGTAGAGAATATTTATGTCGGCAAAGGTTGTTCCCCTTCAGAACTGGAAATATATAACGCTCTTTTTCGCGAATTTAGAGATGTCTTTGCTTGGTCATATGATGAAATGCCAGGCATCGACTCGAGTATAGTTGAACATGAAATTAAAATGTATCCTGATGTCAAACCAGTAAGACAACGGCTTCGGCAGGTGCACCCAAAGAAAGCCGCTGCCATTAAGGCAGAAGTTGAAAAACTCCTCCATGCTGGATTCATCTACCCGGTTCCTCTAACCGATTGGGTATCGAATATTGTCCCTGTTATGAAGAAACAAGGGACGATTAGAGTGTGTGTCGATTATAGGGATGTAAACCATGCTTGTCCAAAGGACAACTACCCTACACCCTTCATCGACCAGATAATTGATGAATGCGCCGGATGTGAAATCTTTTCATTTATGGATGGATTCTCCGGGTATAATCAAATAAATATCCGCCCACAGGACTAGTCAAAGACTGCATTTATTTGTCCGTGGGGCACATTCGCTTATCGAAAATTACCCTTTGGTTTAAAGAACGCAGGGGCGACGTTTCAGAGGGCGATGAATTATGCCTTCCATGACATCAAGAACATTGTTCAACCTTATCTCGACGATCTTCCGGCTCACTCGCGAAAGCGGACTGATCATCCGCAGCATTTAAGAGCGATATTTCTACGTTGTCGACACTACAAGATAAGACTCAATCCGCACAAATGTGTGTTTTGCGTCAGTTCTGGTCGTTTGCTTGGCTTTGTAGTCTCTAAAGATGGGATTCGTGTCGACCCCTGTAAGGTTCAGGAAATCATTAATTTGCCTCCACCTTTAAATTTGCTTCAGATTCAGAAACTCCAAGGGAAAGCAAACTTTCTGAGGAGGTTCATTCCAAATTACGCAGAACTTGCTAAAGGTTATACTCGTCTTTTGAAAAAGGATGTACCTTTTGTCTGAGACCAGGTGGCGCAAGCTTCCTTTGATGCTCTGAAAGAATGTCTAGTAAAAGCATCATTAATGTACGCCCCAGACTATCAAAGAGATTTTAACCTGTATCTGGCTGCAGCGGATACGACCATTGCGATGGTTTTAGTTCAAGAAGTCGATGGAATTGAACATCCTATCTATTATTTAAGTAAAAACTTAAACGATACAGAAAGTAAATATTATTATGTGGAAAAACTAGCGCTTGCAGTTGTTCAAGCGATTCAAAGGTTTCGACATTATGTCCTCTTTCGGAAAACTACCGTCTTGTCAGATTGCAACCCCATGACTTATATACTGTTGCGACAGTTGCTTGGGGGCAAATATTCAAAATGGATAGCGATCCTTCAAGAGTTTGATCTGGAATTTGTAAAATCCAAATCAAAGAAAGCTCTAGTTTTTGCAGAATTATTATGCGATCTCCCGTCATCGTCCAATGATGAAACATCGGAAGAGTCAATCGTGGACGAAAGTTTGTTTCTCATATCTGCAAGCAATGAGTGGTATGGAGATATCATAGTTTATCTCCAAACCCAAAAGTTTAGGTCTAATACCTCTCACTCATAACAAAAACGTATACGATACCAAGCAAAAGACTACATGATCGTCGGTGATACACTTTACCGTCGTGGTGTCGATACAGTTTTGAGGAGGTGCCTTACCCATGAGGAGGCCGAAAAAGCACTGAATGATTGTCATTCAGGCGTGTGTGGGGGGCATCAGTCTGGATATGCAACAGCACAAAGAATCTTACGAGCAGGATACTTCTAGCCAACCATGTTCAAAGATTGCATAATAGCAGTCAGAAGTTGCCATGCTTGTCAAATCTTTGATAGCAAAACCAGACGACCACCCGCACCCTTGCAGCCTATAGTTGTTGTTGGGCCATTCGCCAAGTGGGGCATCGATTTCATGCAATGTAACCCCACCTCGACCGGGGGGCATGGGTATATAATAGTCGCTGTTGACTATTTTACCAAATGGGCCGTGGAGATGCCTACATTAGATAACACTGGTGAAACAGCTGCCCTTTTCTTTTTCAATCATGTAGTCGCCAGGTTCAGCGTACCACAAGCTATAGTTACAGATCATGGATCGCATTTTCGCAATCACATGATGGTTGAATTAGCTACCAAGCTAGGGCTATCTCACGACAGCTCTACCCCATATTATCCGCAAGCCAACGGACAAGTTGAGGCAATCAACAAGGTCCAGAAGCGTATGTTGCAAAGGATGATCGGGGTTCATAAAAGAAGATGGCACCTAATCCTGTACTCAGCTTTGTGGGCTTACCGGACCTCGGTAAAGAACGCAACCGGGTTCACGCCTTTTCAATTGGTGTATGGCCTGGAAGCAGTCTTGCCAATCCAGTGCGAAATTTCGTCGCTTAAACTCGTGATCGACCTCCTCCCCGGAACTTCAGAGGAAGAGGCTCGTTTCTTGGAATTAATCCAGTTAGATGAAACCCATCGTGATGCCGCTTTGGCTAACGAGGCCCATAAGAAACGAGTCAAGGCTCAGTTCGACAAAAATGTCAAACCCCGTGTCTTCTCAGAAGGTGATTTGGTCTTGCTTTATGATCAAGAATCCGATAAATTGGGAGCAGGTAAATTCAAGTCCTTATGGATGGGCCCTTATATTGTTAAAAGGGTGTTAGCAAAAGGAGCCTACGAGTTAATGGATTATGATGGAATTCCACTGGTGCAGCCCCACAACGGGTTGTATCTCAAGCGTTACTATGCTTAAATAGTAACCTGTATGCTTTTGTTGTATTTTGTTTTCGCTAAAGTATTTGTTCTGGTCGAGTGATCCACCTTTTTCATTGATGGCAGATGTCAAACCTTATGGAGACATGTGTTGGATATGCCGACGGAGCGAGTCATAGTTCGCGGAACCTGTCCTCCGCAGCCTGGGCCATTTTTGATCCAAGCAGCGAGTTAGTAAGTTTCAGAGGTGTATGTATTGGGCAATCAACGAATAACATCGCTGAGTATAGCGCGTTGATAGAACTACTCTCTGATGCCATCACACGTGGCATACGCCGACTAATTGTCAGGCTAGACTCACAGCTCGTCATACTACAACTCAATGGTATATATTCTGTTCGCAATCCAGCTATTTATCGCATGTTCCTAAGAGTTAAGATCTTGGAAAGACGATTTGATTCAATTCAATATCAACATATTTCAAGAAATTTAAACACATTAACCGACTCATTAGCAAACTATGTGTTAGATAGACATTTGCAACATTTATAAAAAGGACACATCATCAAAGATTGTACATATGGATCACGTAAATCAACCAGAATAAAATCCGAAAATCAAAATATATAAGTTGTTTATATAAGTTCATACATAATGTTCTGTAACCAAGACAAAATTGGTCATGTGACCTAAAAACTCAAAAAGATGCTAGGGGGCACCCTAGCCTAGTGGTGCTCATGATAGTACGTCACGGCCTGTGCAATCATGCGCAAGAGACGAGTCCATCGTCTAGGCACGCCAATGGTATGACGCTGCATCTGTAAAGGTAACTCGTCGATCTGTACATCCGGAAGGCCACGAGTAAGGCTCTCAACCTGCTCCTGCACAGCTGTAAGGGTCTCGGTGTCGCCAAGATCGCGGATAACAACTCTCCTAGCAGGCTCCCCTGCTGGGGCAGCAGCTGGCGATCTCGGACGAACAGGACCAATATCTGCATGCACCCAAGAGTACAATTAAAAGTCTTGATAGAATAAAGCACAGCAACGTTATGAAAAAGAACAATAAACAGTAATGTGGTCAAAGAATTTACCAATGGCACCCCACTGATCGCCATCCGGTAGAGCCAAATCCGGATCACCTCGGAAATCCATACCCACATATGGATACTTAGAAAATGCCATCTCCTGGCGCTCGAACCACCTAAAGAAGGCCTCAGTGAAAGTGATCTGAGGTTGACCTGCATGCCTAGACATGTGGTCAACCCACCTCTGCATGCATGGCTCGGTCGGAGAAGGCAAGTCAAGTATGATGTACTGAGGCTGCATCAGTGGTATTTTCTCCAAGGAAAAGGCAGTCAGAATAGAACCAAATCCAAAGTTCTTCAGCTTCCCGTCCTTTATCTTGGTCAATTGACTTTTCATCTGAACCAGTACTGCATCACACCAGTTGAATACTTTCGGTTGGAGACACTCCAGGGCGTGCTGCATATAGGACCTGTTGGCAACATGCAAAGCTGCGCTGCCGGCCATCCTAACAATAGTAAACAGAATGGACCTGAGAGCCCGATCAGTAATCTCACGGATAACAATCTTGCCGCCTCTGCTCGGCTGAGAACCTTCCCTGCAATACTGGCGGACATAATCTCTGGTGGAATCAGTCCCCCGGGCCGTACCTGATAAGGAAACGAAGGCACCACGTCTTGACAACCCAGTCAAGAAGTACATGTCCTCTATGGTCAAGGGGATGGTCTTCCCCCTAATCTGGAATACTTGGTTAACAGGATCCCAAGCATCAAGCATATACTGTAGTAAAGAAATCTGTGCTCTCATACTAGAGATCCGGAAGAACTTCAGCAGGCCACAGTTCCGCAGCGCGTTCACTGTGACCGGGTCATGGAGGGCAATCATGTCCTCCTCTTCATGTTCTCGTTCTCGCCATGTAAGGGACATTTTGCTCAAGTCACCTTGCAAAACAAACAATAGAGAGAATGAGTTCCTGTTTTGGTGAAAAACTGGCGAAAAAATATCAAAAAATACCCTTAAAACTCAGTCCTTTTGAGCCCAGCGCAGGCAGGAAGTCTCCCACTTGCGCTGAGGGTCAGGATGCCTTAAGGCAGCTTGACCTTCAGCGTAGGTTTCGAAAGGGAAACCTGCACTGATCCTAGGGCGCCCTGGCAAAACCCCAGGGGCTCAGAAAGACCGGAAAACAGGCAAAAAATAGGCAAAAAACAGGAAAAGGAAACCATGAAAAGAAAGAGATAGGGTTTAGCTCCTACCTGGTCCAGATGGCGCCGAAAATCGTCCGCAGAATCTCCCGGAATCAGCTGGTGAAAATCAAGGGGGAAGAGGCACCTCCAGAGCTCCAACAAACCAAATGCAAATGAAATGGTAAATGAGAGGTAAAAACACCTTTTAATGGCTTTTTACATAGTACAAAGTGAAATATTAGGGTTATAATCTCATTTTCATGCAAATATTATCCATTTCTAACATAGTTTGTTGCAGCAATTGAAAATACAGTACTACATTTGAAAAGAGAAAAGCTAGTAACGGTAAAAAATCAAAAAATTTGACCACAAACCGAGCAGTTTTAGCATAAAGTTCATGCTCGTTAAAAAATAAACGCAAGTTCGAGCAGTTTTACCGCGGAATTTATGCTCGTTAAAAAATAGAAAAGCGTGAGCAAGGGTTCCACCAGAGTTCAAGCTCATTAAAAAATGAACCTATCCCGGTAAATAACCATTGTGATCGTAAATTTATTAGCCATAAAAGCCTTGGTCGTGTTTACACCTGCCACCTCCATTCCATTTGGCCGATCATTCACCCCCATATGGTTGTTTACCCATTTTGAGGAACAGCTGCAAAGAGTGATTTCACTTAGCCATCCTTGTGACAATGCCGTGAGTGGAAAATTCCAACCTGTACCTGGAATCTGCTGCTATCCCTGTTTATCACTCGTTCCTCAAAAGACGAGTCTTCTTTGAGCTCTTTTCATCTGACTCGTAAAATATGAAAAGTTTGCCGAGTTTTGGCCTTCCAGCTCGTTAAAAGGACCGGAAGAGCTATCCCTCCTCTAGATTTTAATCTTTTTGGACCTGAGGGATTATTGCACAAAAAGGTCAAGCGCTTGTTTTATTCGGCTCGTTAAAGTTATCGAAATTCATCCCTTTTGTATTGTTTTATACTTTTTCGCACTTAAGGGATTAGATGACGAAAAAGGAATTTTGGAGTTAACTTTCTGTACCTTTTCAGACTCTCTAAAAATGAAAAGGACCGAGTTGTCTTTGTCGCTAGACTCGTTAAAATGATTAAATAGCGACAAACTTGTCTTTAGACGAGAATGAGTTTCCCTATCGCTAGGCTCGTTAAAACATAGCGATGGGCTTGCCCGAAGGGCAGGTTATAGAACAAGCATATGTTATCCTCCTCAAGCTTGACAAAAATAAAGAGGTACTGGTCAGAAATGACTGGGGAAAAATTGGGAGAACCTCAAAGCTTTGATGGTAGCAAGTCACTCTTGAACATGACACTTTGTCCTCCGTACCACATCGGGTTGGGTTGTTTCATTCACCGGTCTCATCACCATGGTCCTCGCCAAACCATCCGTATTTGGGGTAATTCTACCGATCCATCACATTAGTGTCGTTATATGTTCAAGAGATGTGTTCAGAAAGAGTCAACCGTGTCCCATCCACTACCATACATTATCCTTCATCCACCCATGATCGCCACCCTGAATCATATCTCACAGTTTGTTTTCACCTCCACTAAAGTCATTAGCTCCGTTCCGTGTCACTGATGTGGGATTCATTAAGGCCCTCCTTTGACAGATCGCTTCTTGTCGACTTCAGCTCATTATCCAAGAAGTTGATCTAGGAACACCCCCCCCAGTACTTTGAAGCTTGCATGCCTCAATGGCAAGTTTCTCACTTCCGGCGACAGATATACATCAATGACCTTCGACCAGAAGAATTTGCGTGGTGTTCGACGCCAAGTCATTTATTCACACCACGTGAATTGTACTGCAGTACCTTGAGGGTCATTGTCATTATTGGTGATTCCTCTCGCGCTTGTTAACGGTTTACATTACTGACCGGTAATCAAGCGATGTCTTTCCATGTTCGACTTCAACGCAATTCTCACATGGATCGACTTGTACTTAGAGTGAAGATCGAACGAGATTGAAGACCCCGGATCTAGTTTCATCCATCCGGGCTGCAATATATATTCAGGAAATATAAAGACATTTGATATGTACATTGTTGCAGCAGATGATCATCCTACTCAAAGGATGATAATTTCAGCAGAGAATTATCAGTCTATCATCAGACGGTCGTCTGTTATATGTACCAAAAATGAATTTATAAAGCTGAGCATGGGAATGCCCGCCTCAGCTAGATCATGAAAGCAGAATGAAAAATAATGTATTGTATTGTATTTTATTGCAGGGCACCTCTCAGCCGATTGAATGAACTTCGGATCCTCCTAATAAAGCATTTCACCCGATAAACGACCTCATACTTTAGGGGGCAACTGTTATAGACATTTTTGTGCCTAACAGCATGGAGCATGAAATGTCAATAATCTGAGGGATCCAAAGTCCCTAAACATGTTGTTCTTACCCTTAGAGGAACAAGGTCTGCAAACCACAGCACTGAAAATCAGTTCTCCACCTGAAAACACTCAAAAACAGGCTATTTCTGGATCATGTCAGCTGCTCCACTGAGCATCTGCGCTGAATGTCAACTGCTCCTCCTTGTACCTGCGCTGAAGGTCAAAACTAATGAAGGCTACTGCGCTGGGCGAGATTGGCCAAGTGGCACAGTCATTCTGCAAGGTGTCAACTGCCCAGGAAGCTTCCAAACTGACACATGGGTCAAGGAATTCGCCTAGTGATGAGTAAGAGGGTCTTGATCTCCAAGTGGAAGCAAGATTCTCCAAGTGGACTCAAGAACTAAAGATTAACTAAAGTGGGAGAGGACACAAGTCAGCTTCAGGCCAGTCTCAAGATGACTCATCCTTTCTCCAAAAACCTATATATAGAGCTCTCTCATGAGGTCTAAGGGGGCTGGAATTTTGTGCAAGTAAGGAAGTGTTGTTGGTTTGTGATTAGAGCTATTGGGTGTTTGCTTGAAGGAGGTGAAGACGAGATTTCTTTCAGCTGGGAGGTGTTGCTGGATTGGGCCCATTGTGGTTGTAACTCTCTCAGAACTTTACTTCTATTATCAATAAAGTATTTGAGGTTCTTCTATATGCATGTGTCTTTATGATGAATAGATGCTTGTATATTTGATTTATGCTAATCCTATAATCGATTATGGATGTATGCTTCTTGTAGTTTCCTTTTCTTGTGCTTTTACAGGATCTGTGTGTAGCTAGGCCGGTGAAAGGACAAGGAGCTAGGAGCAAGCGGCAAGGAGTGAAGACTGGATCGACTATTAGCGCAAGATAACGGTTAGTAGATCATCCTTTTCTTCCCTCTCTCATCTCATAAAGAAGAAACTTTGAATAGCTTTGCATTCAGTTGTTGCTGGAGTACTATCACCTTCAGAGTGGGATAGAGGCATTCTGCATTAGATACTTTTCCCCCCAACACATGTGCTAGAGCACTTACACTTTTGTCTTTGGGATATATGAGAACTCTTACTGGAGGAGTTCTTAAAGCATCCAAAGTGGTAAGTTTCTGAGGAAGAGTTGCAAAGATTAGGATTGAAACTTAGCTACTTCTTGACATTATTTCAAGTCTTATAAGATGCACACTCATTCCTAAGAATTTGAATAATATGATGTTGTAAAGAAGTTAAGGGTAGAGTATCTATTGAGATACTTTGAGACGATAGTGCTTGGTGAACAAGCTCTAGAATTTTGTCGGGCACTGATGCTATATAATGACGCAAATATGCAATATTTTGGTGGTATAGGATATTATGGTGGACTCATGAACATTTGTTCATAATGGTCTGAATTTGTTAATAGAGTACCAAGAAAAACATGGGATAATGCCATTAACATTGCTTCAAGGGAATCTTCATTGTCTAAGATTTCAAGTTGTTCAGATCTTTTCAATGTTTCCCACCAAAGTCTATCATTCCCTGTTAATTCACATGTCACCTGTATGATTACATCTTTCCATGTGGCTTTGAGGTCATCTTTTCTCTGACTAGCCCATGCATTAATCCTTTGCAGTAAGATCAGTGTTTGATCTCTGTTCAAACAGTCAAAATTAATGAAAAAAGGTTGATCCTTGGCTATTAGGAGTAGGAGTAGTTTCTTCTTGAGCTTTTGTTGATGACATGAAATGAGCCCATTTAGAAAATGGATTGGTTTGGGACTGAGATCCAATATCAGACCTTGAAGTTCTTGGAGCTTTAGGTGAGAAGTGAAATGATTTATTTCTTTTATGTTTAGACGACTCACCAGTGTCTTCTTTTCCTACCATCTTGATTTCATAAGTTTTGAATCTTTCTAGCTTGGTCTTAATCAAATCTAGCTTTTCTCTAGCTAATCTGGCTCTATCTATTATTCTTGTGGTATCTAGAAATTCATCAGAAATAACTTTCAAAGATAAGGTAGAAGATGACTTAGAATTTTTGAAGTAAGAAAACTTCAGGCCTTTAGCTTCGACTTCTTCATTGTTGGGAGGAGATCTGGGTCTAGGAAAAGACTCTTGAAAGTTGGACACTGCCTTACTGATAACTCCTAATTGAGTTATGATTTATTTTAATTTCTCCTCTTGCACATTATGATGAGTGTACATAGTATCATATGTCTGATGTTGCTATGAAACCAGCTCAAGAAAAGATAGAAAAGATAGATCAACACCTTAGAATTCAGCCTCTTCGAGGGGGCAACCTCCTTTACATTACATAAATGAACAATTCTTGCATGATTCAAATGACAAAACCTCCTTTCTATATATAGGAGTCTAAGGAGTCATAATATAATCCAGTTGACCTAACAATAATAATATAAAGCCACAAAAATAACAATAGAGGGATTCTATGGGGCACAAAAATAAAAATATGTGGGTAATAGGGGCACAACAATATAAATAAGGGGTATAACTACAATAGTAATGGGGTAATCACTAGTATTATAGGGACCCAACATGCCCCTCTCCTTCAAAAAAGTGTTGTCCTCAACGCTTGAGTAGTTCTGGATACTTCTGCATAAAATTCTCATCCTCCCATGTGGAATCTTCAAGGGATAAGTTCTTCCACTTGATAAGATACTCTGAAATTGATCGATTTCGTAGCTGTCGAGTTCTTGTTTCTGTGACTGCTTCCGGTTCCAATATAATTTTTCCTTCCTCGTCAAGTTCTGGCAATATTGTTTGAATTGGGAGCTTGTCGCCTATAACCTTCTTTAAACATGAAACATGGAAAACTGGGTGCAATCGAGAAGCTGCAGGAAGCTCCAATTTGTATGCCATAGTACCAATCTTTTGCAACACCTTGTATGGACCATAATACTTTGGTGATAATTTATTATCCTTCTTAGCTTGCTTTAGGGACATTTGCTTATATGGTTGTAGCCGTAGGAATACCCAATCACCTACATCAAAACTTCTTTCACTGCGATGTTGATCTGCCTGTTGTTTCATTCTATTTTGTGCCAACACGAGGTTATCCTTTAAGAGTTGGAGGACTTGTTGTTGATGTTCGATGTGATGTTCCACTGCCTGAACCTTAGAATTTTCTCTTAAATATGATGTGATGGATGGTGGTTGATACCCATAAAGTGCCATAAATGGGGTCATTTTTGTTGCTGTATGGAAGGAAGTGTTATACCACCATTCAGCCAGAGGCAACCATTTGACCCATTGTGTCTGTTTATCAGATACAAAGCAACGAAGATATCCTTCCAAACATTTGTTTACTATCTCAGTTTTCCCATCAGATTGAGGATGATAAGATGAGCTATGAGCTAACTGAGTACCAAGACAAGAAAATAATTCTGTCCAAAAATTTCCAGTGAAAATGGGATCTCTGTCACTTACAATAATCTTTGGGTTTCCATGTAGCTTTTGAACTTTTCCATAAATGCAGTAGAAACTGTACTGGCTTTAAATGGATGTGATAATGCACAAAAGTGTGCATACTTGGTAAGTCTGTCAACTACCACCATGATGACACTCTTTCCCTCAGACTTGGGTAAACCTGTGATAAAATCCATTGAAACCTCCTCCCAACGTTGGCTTGGAATGGATAAAGGTTGTAATAGACCCGGTGTCTTAATTGTTTCAACTTTATTTTGTTGGCAAACCAAACATTCCGCCACAAACTTTTGAATATCTGATTTAAGGCCATCCCAAAAAAATTCCTTCTTAACCCTGTGGTAAGTTTTTAAAAATCCTGAGTGCCCTCCTAAGGGAGAAGTGTGCAATTCCATAAGAATCTTTTGTTTTAGCTGGGAATTCTTACAGAGGTATAAGCGATCTTTGTACCATAACGAATCATTTTGCCAGCTAAATGTATCAGAAGTACTGGAATCTTGTTGTAGCTTTCGAATAAGTGCCCACACTTCTTCGTCATTCTTCCATTCCTCCCTTGCTTCGTTTATCCAATCTGGTTGGATAATAGAAATGGCACACAACAATGCTTCCACATCCTCATCCTTTCTTGAGAGTGCATCTGCCACCACATTTTGCTTCCCTTTTTTGTAGATGATTTCAAAGTCATAACCCAACATCTTTGTGACCCACTTTTGTTGCTCTTCAGAGGATAATCTTTGTTCTAAAAAGTATTTAAGGCTATCATGATCCGTTTTTACCTTGAAGTGTCTTCCCATTAGGTAGGGTCGCCATTTCTTAAGTGCATGGAGTATTGCCAACATTTCCTTCTCATAAATAGCTTTGCTTAAAAACTTTCCCTTGATTGGACGACTTTCAAAAGCAATGGGTCTTTCATCTTGCATTAGAACAGCACCAATTCCATTTCCTGAAGCATCACATTCCACAATAAAGGTTTTTGTGAAGTCCGGTGTAGCTAAGACCGGTGCTTGGCACATTGCCTCTTTAAGATGTTCAAAGGCCTTTGTTGCTTCCGGAGTCCATGAAAATGAATCTTTCTTCAATAATGTTGTTAGAGGTGCTGCTATTCTCCCATAATTCTTAACAAACTTGCGATAATACCCTGTCAACCCAAGAAATCCTCGCAGATGCTTTATGGATGTGGGGATTTTCCATTCCTTAATGGCTTTAATTTTGCTAGGGTCTACCTTAACTCCTTCATGAGATACAATATGACCCAAATATTCCACCTCCTGGACTCCAAAGAAACATTTGGATCTTTTTGCATATAATTGTTTCTCCTCCAATAGTTGTAGCACCCTGTCAACATGTTCAACATGATCCTTCCAAGACTTGTTGTAGATTAGTATATCATCAAAAATACTAACACAAATTTTCTAAGGAATGGTTTGAAAATTGAATTCATCAAACCTTGAAATGTTGAAGGTGCATTGGTAAGGCCAAAGGGCATGACCAAAAATTCATAATGACCCTCATGAGTTCTAAATGCCATTTTCGGAATGTCTTCAATCTTCATTCTGATTTGATGATATCCCGAATGAACATCCAACTTGGTGAAGTAAATTGATTAATCAATGACAGGAATGGGGAACTTATCTTTAATAGTGAGCTTGTTGAGCTCCCTATAATTCGGACACATGCGCCATGATCCATCCTTCTTGTGCACCAATACTACTGGAGCTGAGAAAGAACTTTGACTCGGTTGAATTATACCAGCCTCTAGCATTTCTGCAACCATACGTTCAATTTCACTTTTTTGGACATAGGGATATCTGTACGGCCTGATGTTTGGAGGAACACTTCCTGGAATCAGATGAATAGCATGATCATGATCACGCATAGGTGGGAGACCTTTGGGAGTCTCAAATACCTTGGAATGATTGTCCAGGACTTTTGGAGATCTGGAGAAATAGATGATTCCAATGTGGAAACATCTAGCGAACATAATTGTGCAATTACACCTCTTTGCTCCTTTTTTAGAAGCTTTGTCATGCCATTAGAGCTGATTATCTTTCCTGGTTTCCCTGCAATACCCCTTAATTCAACTTCCTTTCCTTCGTAGAAAATTTGATGAAAAGTTCTTGAAAATTAAAAGCTATTGTACCCAAGGATTGTAGCCATTGGACTCCTAGTACAACATCAGCACCTCCCATTGGAATGGAAAGCATTGGGCTAGTCAATACATATTCTCCCATGGATAGCTTGATATTATGGCACTTTCCAGAGCAATTTATTGTTCCTCCATTTGCAATCATCACTTGACACTCTGGTGCTGGATATAGGAAGCAATTCAATTCTTTTGCTACCCTACAATGAATAAAATTGTGGGTGCTTCCTGAATCAATCAACACTATTACCTTTTTCTTCTTGATTTGTCCTTCTATCTTGATGGTTTGAGGAGTGGTAATTCCCGCCAATGCATTACAAGATATGGTCGGATTTATTTGTTCTTCATCTAGGCTTTGTTCCTGGAGTATATCCTCTTCTTTTGACCTTTCTTGCTCCTTTTCTTCTTCCTCTTCACAATCTATGTAGAATAATTTCTTCTCAGCACACTTATGACCTTTTGTGTATTTGCTATCACAATTGTAACAAAGCCCTTTTGCTCTTTTTTCTTCCAATTGTTGTGGTGTCAACCTTGTAGGTTGTGGAAGACTAGGGGCAACAACACTTCCGTCTTTATAGTTGTGAGTGGTATGCTTCCTAGTTGCCATAATTTTGCTTTCCATTTTTCTTGCTAACCTGAATGCCTTCTCTAATGAATCAGGTTCCCAAAGGCGAACATCATGTTGGATATTATCCTTTAAAGACCCTATGAACACATCAATCCTATGCTCCTCTGGAATATCTTTTACCCTTATGTTCAATTTTTGGAACTCCTCAATGTGCTCCATTATTGAACCCTTTTGTTTGAGACTTATCAATTGGCTAAAAAAAGTGTTGCTTTTTGTATCCTCATAATGTGCTATCAATTCTTCCGTAAAAATTGCCCAAGTGATAAATTGTTTACGAGAACAAAGCCATTGATACCATACAAACTGATTTGGTTCCAAATATACAGTTGCCATACGTACCTTTTGTGTTTTTGCACATTATTGAGATCGAAGAATTGCTCCATCTGTAATATCCATGTGGCGGGATCCTTGCCATCAAACTTCCTCATATCGATTTTTGGAATATGGTGATTCTTCGATCCAACATTAGCGTCTATGGAATCATGATTAACATTTCTTTTGTTCTCATCATGAGTTTCCTTTACTACCTTTTCACCATTAGTAAGTATTTCTTATAGAAAATTCATCAAATCTGTCTTCAAATCTGCCATGCCTGTCTTCAAATTTGTGTTCAAATATATCTTCAAATTGTCCATCTTAGCTTCCATGCCATTCATCTTAGCTTCCACGCCATTTATCTTAGCTTCTGTTAACTTTTGTGAGCGTGACATTTGTTGCACTTGTTCTTGTAATTTTGATATATCATGTAGCATTTCTTCCTCTTCTTCATGAGTCATGCTAGAGCTTTCAGGTTCCTTACTAGGTGTTTGCATTTTCTTTCCTCGGGGCATCAGTTACCGATAATAATGCTCTACTATGCCCTTTGAATTCCTTCAAAATAAATTTTCAAACCAAGCTTAAGCAAAAATTTAAAAAAATCTACACACCTTTTTTCACTTTGTAGGAGCTCAATATTGCCTCTGATGTATCTCTGTACTTTCCAATCATCTAGTTCTAAATTTGTGACCTGTAGTAGCTCTTTGTGTCCTCTTTCCAATGCCACAAGTCTGATCCAAATTGGATTCTCCAAGAAAGAGTTATGCACAATCTCCCAAGATGACCTTATTATAGACCTTTCCAAAAGAGAAAACTTGTATGAAGTGCCACGTGTACAATTTTTGATCTTTGGTTCTGAAAAAGATATACAAGAAACTACAGTCTGTCCTCTTTCTGTACCTTCTTACGAAATTTCAATCCGATTCCCAGAGAGAAAGTTATGACGATTTTCCCCAGGTCACCTGTTTTGAATGTAATTCAGGAGTCTGCAAAAAGACCAACTTCCTCAGATCATATCTCCACAAATATCGCGCAAAGAGCTCTGAAATTCAGACCCAAGGTTCAACGTGATTTCTTCTCAAATGGGTTTTTTTTGCGACTTCTAAAATGTCACATAAAAAAAAACATTATAGTGAAAATGCCACGATGACCTATTTGGAGCAGCGAAACCCTAGAATCCAAAGCTCTGATACCAAATGTTATGAAACCAGCTCAAGAAAAGATAGAAAAGATAGATCAACGCCTTAGAATTCAGCCTCTTTGAGGGGAAACCTCCTTTACATTACATAAATGAACAATTCTTGGATGATTCAAATGACAAAACCTCCTTTCTATATATAGGAGTCTAAGGAGTCACAATATAATCCAGCCGACCTAACAATAATAATATAAAGCCACAAAAATAACAATAGAGGGATTCTATGGGGCACATAAATAACAATATGGGGGTAATAGGGGCACAACAATATAAATAAGGGGTATAACTACAATAGTAATGGGTTAATCACTAGTATTATAGGGACCCAACAGATGTATCATTCCGACATGATATTTGACTTCAAGAATGTCTTTGGCTAAAACATCTAATTTTTTATCCAAACATACAAACTGATAATTATTGTAATTGAGCAATTTGACTGGCTTGAGCAATTTGACTAGCTTGATAGGTTTAGCTTATGAAGATGGTCGATAATACAAGAACTGAATATCACTTTGAATATAACTATTTTTGAATTTTGGCGGAGTATTTGTTGGCTCTAAGTTTCTCATAGGAAGTGTGATTCTGTTTCTAGGTTTTTCTCTAGGAATATTGTACATTTTTATTTCAGATGTGGGAATCATGACACAATCAGGACAATCTGAATGTTGACCATGATGTGACTAAGAACTCGATGGAGTATCAATAGTCTAATATTTATTTTTGGTATTTTTTGTGTTATTTTGGAAATACACACATGATTGAGAAGAAATGGATTTATGAATTTGTACATGACTACCAAAACTGGTAGTAGGTATAATATAAACTGGCAACCTCAGAGGAATAGGTGAATTTTTCAAGTCTTTCTGACAAACTTCGATTTAATGGATTAGGATTTTGGAACCTGAGACTAGTTTGACGATCTCCTATGGGTAAAACTCTCAATTGGTGGGATGTTTTATCTAATTGGGGGTACTTTTGAGAGAGAGGTTGGTACAAACTTGACCATTATTCAGGAAGAGTTAGCTCACTAAATCCAATCTGGAGTGTAGTTGCATTACCTGGGTCGACTATAACTCCCTCTTTGAGTTCTCTTTTATGCAGTTTGGAATTTATAGGGGGCATGCTTGATGTGACAAAATGGATACAAACTATGGCATGAAGTTGAGCTATCTAGGTATTAGGAGCAAAGTTAAACCCATGGAATTGAATAAAGGCTTGTAGGAATTCACTAACGTAAGGGTCTCTCAATGAGACGTGATAGCGAGGGATTGTTGATGACCATGCAGGACCATTATTTAAAGGACTTTAAAAACTTCCTATTAATGCATCATTAAAATCATTAGATCTAGAATCAAGGACACAAGTTAAGCATGAATTATTTAGTACAGGTCACACCAGAGGATTGATTCCAAACTATATTAGCCCAATATGAATGTATTTAAATCCGTTTTCAAGACCCCACTCTACATCTTCCTTATGGATCAAAGGAAATCGGTAGACTTGCTGAGATAAGGAAATACGTATATGATCCAGGTCTGAGTGTAATGAAGGACCCTTCCAAGACCTTTTACTTTCGTGATGTGTTAAATTACATTTTAAAAGAACATTAATGAATACATATGCATGCAGAAAAGAAGAGGAACATAAAAATCATCAACACATGAAAACATAAGCATTGATAACAGAGTTTGTCCAGGAGGGACTACGTCTTAGGGCCCTGGTGTCAAGATGGTGTAGGCTGATGCATTAAGTGCTGTCAATAAAGGTGATGCACACAAGCGATGATGTCGAGATCATACAAGGAAAAATTCCCTCATGCAAGAGTGGCTCTAAGATATGTTCCACAACTGAAACTCTCAATCAAAAGACTCCTATCAGTATGACACAAAAACATGCATGATGAGCATCCCGCCAACATGGCATAAAAGGGATCTCAATACAAAACATGGATGACGACAACAAGAGTATCCCAACAACATACAACAAGGGATCTCAAAGCATAACATGATGAGTTATGACAGCAAGTACATCACATAGAAGATTCCACATCAAATCAAGCAAGGAATCATGACAACATGTAATAAACAAGATCTTGCATCAACATCAATCAAGGATCTGTGCAGCTTAATGTATAAATAAGAAGTACATGAACACATCATATACCTCACAATCAAGGGCCATCTGAAGAAGAGGATGTCACACTACTGAAGTTGCTCGGACCATCGATCTCATGGCATCGATCGCATGAACATGATTGCTCGCACATAAATGTGGACATCTGCACTGGCACTTAGAAAAATGATGAGAAGAAGAAATGAGAGAATGAAAAATCTGAGTGTACCATCAAATTTTTGGCATCGAGTAGTGTTAAATAGACTATCCAAAATCTGAATTCTGTGAAGTTGGGAATTCTGGACTCAAGGAATCTTTTAGATTCCCCTGGGATTCCTCAAAGATTCTGCTCCATGGATGGACTGGAAATATGCAACTCAGATGGCAAAAATCTAATCTCTCCATTGCAATCCCTGCAGAAAACCATGAAAAACAAGTATAAACTTGACTATATTCCAACATGGAAAAATTTTACATCCTTGGGAAAATTTCAAGGCTCATGGTTCTGCTCCCTGTTTTTACTGAAATCATGGTTCCACGTGCATTCTAGAAATGACCGAAAAATGTAGAAATCTGATGGAGAAATGGACAACGCCACTGTGCTCATGGCGATGAGAGGTGTAGAATCCATATAAAATTTGTCAAATTCTGACAAAGTGAAATTTTTTCCCTCCTGCAAAATTCATGGTTCTTGCATTAAAATATTAATTAACTGCCTCGAAAAGCATGCCCCCCTTCTGCCTCCTCAAACTCTGTGCATGGTAAAAAATACTGAGTTTATATAAAAAAATCCTGGGCGGATTTATCAATGTGAGCAGTTATGGCTCAATGGTAAAAATATATGTTGGTTGAGGAGAGGTCGAGGGATCAAATCCCACCCCTCCATATATATATTTTTATAGAACCAAAATGATATATTAATGGGGGTCGGGCCCGCATTGAGCAGCCCGACCCTAATCCTCCCACATTATCGACACATATAATATCGGCGATCGGCCTGATTGGCACCTATTAAACCGGTGATCGACGCATGGACATTGGCATATAAATTGGCACGATTTAAGGTATCGGGGCGATAGGGTGTGGGCCGGGTCCACCGCCGGTGGCCCGCCCACCCCGATATACAATATGGTTATGCGATGGTTGTGGAGAAGGGTTCGGCGGGGGTTATAGCCACTGACCCGAAACCATATATATATGGATTTTTGTTAAAGGGGCGATTCTGGGGGCGGCAGGGGTAATGGCCACCCGCCCCTTATAATATAATGCGATATAGTTGTGGGTTATGTGGAGGGCTCGGCAGGGGTAGTGGCCGCCAACTCCTAAACAAAATATATTTTATTGTTGCGATTTGCGATTTGGCCGGCGGGAGGTTGTGGCCCGTCGGCCTTATAATAATTAAAATATATATTTTGATTCTTTTTATAAAGAGGGAGGTGTTTTGAAACTTCTAGAAAATAAGGGTCATTGGGAAAATTAACAAGGCAACAATTTCAACCAATTTCAGGAGCTAGGTTTATGCCTCGAGGTCAGTCAAATTGTAGGACACTTAAACCTTGCCCACAGCCCAACTTTGACCAAACTTTGACTGGCTCCTTCTCCCTCATACGAGCTCAGTTTGATGAACCGTTCGCACCTCCATGATCAGGATGACGAGATCTATGTTGTGGTCCTAGTTTGAAGTCATTCTAAGCACTTTGATTTTCAAGCATTCATAAGCCCTCTTTGTCCTGTGTATCTCTTTGGAGCCACCTAGATCAATCCTCTCCACTGAGGAGCTTTTGGTCCTCCAAAAGCATGAAAAATAATTTGCAACTTTCTATGTACCCTGTATGCATCACAAGCATCCTGAAAAGGTCTCGCTTCCATCTTCTTCACCTTTGTTCTTCGGAGCCTTAAGCAACGAGCCAACACCTGCTACCTCTGCAACCTGTAGTACATTATTTTGAAAATTACATGCTTGAATGGCATGACCAACCAGTGACCCAAACGTCCCATACTTGCCACGATTTTACAACACATACTCGGTGGTCAAGTTTACAACAAGATGGACATAATACCCCAGCTATGACAATAAGGCCAACATACCATTGTTGCTTCAAAAAAGTGATGGAAAACACATCATCACTGCAACACATGATTTACATACATAAGGCCAAACACTATTGTTTCGACAAGTTATGGAAACATAACATCACTTTCAAAGTGTAAAAAATGACTCAAAACATGACCAGACATCATTGTTGCCAACCAAGTGATGGAAACACATCATCACTTTTACATTTTAAAATGCAACAAATGATTTACAAAAGAATGACCATGAAATGACAACATGTCTAGAAACCATTTTTCATCTATCAATGTGAATGGGTCACCTCCTTGTGGCAATTTTTCTTGTCGAACAACTGCTCTTCCTCGTTCATGCACCAACGCTTTGTCTTTAAGGCACTACTCTGGAAGGAGCCTCCAACAAGTGGCTCTTTGATGGCCATTTCTGTTGCAATGACTACAATAGGTTTTTTTCCTCCATATCTGCTTAACCTACTGTTGCAAGGGTTTTTCACGCCTCATCCTTTTGAGTGCTGCCATTCTTTTCCAACACTTAGAAAAGGTATGGTTAGGTAAACCACAAAAGGTACATGTTTTTCGATGTCTTGATCTTCATTCATTATTAAAAACATGATCATAATCAAAATGAACATTCGAAGATCGAAAATGGTTATACCTTCCTTTGTTGTTCCTAATGTCAGTATGGCGATGAGAGCTTGCCTCAGCTCTCTCCCTGCAATGGGCACTGTCGTGGGATGATGGGGATGTGTTCCCATCATTCTCTTTCCTCAATGATTTCATCGATGTCTTGGATGACTCTGACACCTTCGAGCACTCTCCTTTAGTGTATCTCGAGCTTGCAAATGGATGTTCGTGCACAACCTCCAAAGGTTGAGTTATGCCTTGGTTATTAGCACCAAGTTCTTCTTTCTCCTCGTGCCTCATCCTTGTAAGGAGCCTCATGTTTGTCCCTGTAATTGGGATCTCCAAATATCCAACAGACATCATACTATGAGAAGATGAAATCGAAAGGAAATCAACATCTTTTACCTCCTCTTTCGATTTGGAAATAACTGATGAGGGTTTTTCATCATCCGTCATTGGTGGTTTGCTAACTATCGTGGTGCATTCCCCAACTTCCTTTTTGAGATACCCAAGTCCTGTTCAACACGGTAATTCCTCTACTTTGATGGGATTGACAATGCCTTGGCCATTAACGCCCAAGCCTTTCCCTTCATACCCCATTCTCTTCAACAGTTTGGAGCCAATTCCAGTGGTGTGATTTTCAAAAACAGCAAAACCATCATCAGGAAACATACATGAAGATGGAGGACTACTTTTTACCTCGCATGGGTCACGTTGTAGCTTTCCAAGGCCTCGTCCTTTGCTTGTAGACATAGAAAATTTTAGGGGCGAATGTTCGCCCTTTGGCGAAATTAAGGGGTTTTAAATTTTTAGTGGGCGAATATTTTGTATCATAGTACATTTTTACAAATCACCTCAAATAGCCCACCTTATTCTAAGGGAGAGGGTAAAAAAGGTAAATTTAGCCCTTGAAATTAGGAGTTACAACCTTCCATTCGCCCATTTTCAAGAATAGATTTTATTTAAGTGAATCTATTCGCCCATTTTTAAGAATAGGTTTTATTTAAGTGAATCCTATGGGCCAAATACCATATTTATAAAAGAGGTATGGTAAATTAATAAAAATATAAATAAATGAGAGGTATGGTAAATAAATAAAACATTTTTTATATTTACTCCATAAGTCACCTTATATACATGCAAGGGTGTAAACAAATAAAAATATAAGTAAAGTGGAGGTATGGTAAATAAATAAAACATCTTTTTATACCTACTCAAAAGGTATGGTAAATAAATAAAAATATAAATAAACTAGATGTATGGTAAATAAATAAAACCTCTTTTTATATTTAGTCCATAACCCTCATTCTATTTATCAAGGCTCAAGAAATAGGTTTTATTTAAGTGAATCCTATGGGCCAAATACCATATTTGTAAAAGAGGTATGGTAAATTAATAAAAATATAAATAAATGAGAGGTATGGTAAACAAATAAAACATTTTTTTATATTTACTCCATAAGTCACCTGATATTTACGAACACTCAAAAAATGTGTTATATTTAGGTGAAACCTATGGGCAAAATATTATGGGACAAATACCATGGACTAGATTGTTATTAATACCATGCAAAAAAACATTATTAACCCTAATATTAGTATTAATAAAACTAAAAATGGCACATGGTATTGACCCATGGTATTCACCAAAATGGCACATGGTATTGACCCATGGTATTCACTTGGAATGTAGCCTATTTAAATGGGGGAATTAAACCAGCATAGATCCATCTTTACTCTAGATCTACTAACCCCCGAGAGGTATCAAATATCGTGATATGCAAACTAGCATAGAGTGAAAAAATATTTGATCCCTCTCGGGGTGGATCAAGAGTAAAAATGGATGTTGTAATTTAATGTATGTTAAACATTTTGGCTTGGTTAAAATAAAAAATAAAATAAAAATCAACTATTAATTTTATTAATTTTTATAAATTACTAATAGTAATGTTTAAGCTCCAGGTTTATGATAGCACATGGTATTGACCCACGGTAATACCAATATCTTACAAGATTTTATAATTGAGTAAAATATTCGCCATGCCTAGTGAGAGATTCGCCAAAAAATTATATATACATATTATATTATTGATAAAATCGCCTTCCATTTTTCATATATACCATGGAGATTCGCCCATTTATTATACATATAAATTTAGGGAGGGTTCTTAAAATTTTCCCTACTTGTAGATGTCGTAGAAAATTATATTTTTCCTCTTTCTCTTCACGTAGATGCATCTTCAATTCATCATTCTCTGTTTGAAGGTTATGTTTGTTTTGCTTCAGTTCCTCCATGGCCTCTTTTGTGGCTTTCAACTCCTTTTCCTCTGTCTCTTTCTGTAGAGTTTCATACATGATCTCCACTCTTTTGGAAATGTTGAGCATGGTCTCATACATCGCTCTTTCATCCTCTGTCATTGTTCACACAGAAATTCACATCAATGCAAAGACCGCTCTGATACCACTTGATCCAGGTCCGGGTGTGACGAAGGACCCTTCCAAGACCTTTTACTTTCGTGATGTGTTAAATTTCATTTTAAAAGAACATTAATGAATACATCTACATGCAGAAAAGAAGAGGAACATAACAATCATCAACACATGAAAACATAAGCATTGATAACGGAGTTCGTCCAGGAGGGACTACGTCTCCGGGCCCTGGTGTCAAGATGGAGTAGACCGCTCCATTAAGTTTTGTCAATAAAGGTGATGTACATAAGCGATGATGTCGCAATCATACAAGGAAAAATGCCCTCACGCAGGAGTGGCTCTAAGAGATGTTCCACAATTGGAACTCTCAATCAAAAGACTCCTATCAGTGTGACACAAAAACATGCATGATGAGCATCCCGCCAACATGGCATAAAAGGGATCTCAATACAAAACATGCATGACAACAACAAGAGTATCCCAACAACATATCGCAAGGGATATCAAAGCATAACATGATGAGTTATGACAGCAAGTACATCACATAGAAGATTCCACATCAAATCAAGCAAGGAATCATGAAAACATGTAATAAACAAGATCCTGCATCAACATCAATTAAGGATCTGTGAAACACAATGTATAAAGAAGAAGTACATGAACACAGCATATACCTCACAACCAAGGGCCATCTGAAGAAGTGGATGTCACACTGCTGAAGCTGCTTGGACCATCGATCTCACGGCATCGATCACATGAACATGACTACTCGCACATAAATGTGGACATCTACACTGGCACTTAGAAAAGTGATGAGAAGAATAAATGAGAGAATGAAAAATCTGAGTGTACCATCAGATTTGTGGCATCGAGTAGTGCTGAGTCGACTGCCCAAAATCCGAATTTTGAGAAGTTGGGAATTCTGGGCTCAATGAATCTTTTAGATTCCCCTGGGATTCCTCAAAGATTCTGCTCCATGGATGGACTTGAAATCTACAACTTAGATGGTGAATCTAATCTCGTCATTACAATCCTTGCGGAAAACCATGAAAAACAAGTATAAACTTGATTATATTCCGATATGGAAAACTTTTACCTCCTTGGGAAAATTTCAGGGCTCATGGTTCCGCTCCCTGTTTTTGCTGAAATCATGGTTCCACATGCATTCTAGAAATTAACGAAAAATTCAGAACTCTGATGGAGAAATGGATAGTGCCACTGTGCTCATGGCGATGAGAGGTGTAGAATCCATATAAAATTTGTCAAATTCTGACAAAGTGAAAATTTTGCCCTCCTGCAAAATTCATGGTTCCTGCATTAAAATATTAATTAACTACCTCAAAAAGCATGTGCGCCTTCTGCCTCATCAAACTTTGTGTATGGTAAAAAATATTGAGTTTATATAAAAAATTCCTGGGTGGATTTATCAACATGAACAGTTATGTCTCAATGGTAAAAATATACATTGGTTGAGGAGAGGTCGGGGAATCAAATCCTATCCCTCCATATATATATATTTTTATAGAACCAAATGATATATTAATGGGGGTCGGGTCCACATTGAGTGGCCCGCCCCTAATCCTCTCGTATTATCGTCACATATAATATCAGCGATCAGCCTAATCGGTGCGTATTAAATCGGCGATCAGCATCCAAAATCGGCGAACAGCGCATGGACGTTGGCATATAAATCGGCACGATTTAAGGTATCGGGGCGATAGGGTATAGGCCGGGTCCGCCCACCCCGATATATAATATGGTTATGTGATGGTTGTGGAGAAGGGTTCAACGGGAGTTATGGCCGCCGACCCGAAACCATATATATATGGATTTTTGTTAAAGGGGCGATTCCGGCGGTGGCAGGGGTAATGGTCGCTCGCCCCTTATAATATAATGTGATATAGTTGCAGGTTATGTGGAGGGCTTAGTGGGGGTAGTGGCCGCCAACTCCTAAACAAAATATATTTTATTGTTGTGATTTGTGATTTGGCTGGTGGGAGGTTGTGGCTCGTCAGCCTTATAATAATTAAAATATATATTTTGATTTTTTTTACAAAGAGGGAGGTGTTTTGAAACTTCTAGAAAATAAGGGTCATTGGGCAAATTAACGAGGCAACAATTTCGACCAATTTCGGGAGCTAGGTTTATGCCTCGGGGTTGGTCAAATTGTAGGACACTTAAACCTAGCCCACAGCCCAACTTTGACCAAACTTTGACTGGCTCGTTCTCCCTCATACAAGCTCGGTTTGACGAACCATTCACACCTCCATGATCAAGATGACAAGATCTATGCTCTGGTCCTGGTTTGAAGTCATTCTGAGCACTTCTATTTTCGAGCGTTCATAAGCCCTCTTTGTCCTGTGTGTCTCTCTGTAGCCACCTAGATCAATATATTCACAAAGGAAAATCGGAAGAGACTAGTAGCTCTAAAATTAAACACGGGCATATTATATATCTTATCCACATCAATATCTGGGAGAGTCAAGTTTGGTTGAGGATAAAATTCTTGAGTGATAACTCGTGTGTTATACAATACATTCTTATTTTCCTTATTTAATAACTGAGACAACCAAGATCATTATTTCTCATATGCTTCTTTACGTGATTCAGAAAACAGATAATTTTGCCTAGAATCCATATATATGTATGTATGTATGTATATATGTATGTATGTATGTATGTATGTATGTATGTATGTATGTATGTATCAAGTTGTCCCTCCTAAGTTTTATAACATTTAAACAAGGCTTAATAACAAATTATTTCTGGTTTCAGAACTCATACACAAATATATCCCATTCATTTTTATTGTGGCCCATTAGAAAATTTTCGAGCTCATAATAGTTCAGAAAGATACAGGCCTATCAGACCAATGATAATAAGGAAACAAGTTGATGGATACATGCAAGAATCCTATAATTTACTCTGAGAAAACTATAGGAAATCAACTCGCTACCCCATTCTTTTGTCTGTTGACTTCAACTATCCCAGTTTCCCATGTAGGCCATCCTTCATAAATTTTTGTCCTTTATGCCTTGTGAATTCATCCAAGGTGGGCATGGTTCTTTTGCCCTCTTGCCCAAAATTATTAACTGATATGTTTAGCCCAATTTAAAGTATACTTTGCAACCATTCATGGTTCCAATAACAAGTCAAGTTTCCTTCATATCCCAAGCAATATCCTTCCTCAAACTATGGAATCAGTGTCCTGGTTCTCAATACATTTTTACTTTATATCAAAATACTTGAAATATTTACAATGTATGTAAGAGGTGAATATTACTAAAGGGGTTGTCACAAACCCCTCCCCCTTGGAGGAACATCGTCCTCAGTGTTCTAATCCTGAACACAATGCAAAACTTACTTAGTCCCAACATAATCATTATGAGAATTATAATGCAACTCACCTACAATCACATTATATATATACACATGCACAATTTGCTTGCTCAGAAACTAAATAAACATGAAAATTGTCCCTTGGATGAGCCACTTTTTGTGGCTCCTTGCAATATGTTTTGTGATTTTTTTTGCACACTCTGATATCCTCAAGTTGCTACTTGTTTTTCCTACAGTCATCTCCATGCACTCATACTAGGAAATTCAAATGCTTCCATGTAACATGGCATACAATCTCTCATGATATTAATCTTAAAGAATTTGCAATAATTTAGCTTATACCTCTTTCCTTTTCCATCAATATATCAAGGGAGTCTAAAGGTGTCCCGCCTCCACCCCCAATCAGCAACAAGGGAATCCATAGGCTCATACCTCCACCCTCAATCTACAACAAGAGAATCTAGAGGCTTATACCTCTACCCTTAATCAACAATAAGGGAATCCAGAGGTTGATACCTCAACCCTCAAGGGAATCCAGAGGATTTTTCCTCCACCCTCAAATCAACAACAGAATCAAGAGGCTAATACCTCCACCTTGAAGGGAATCTAGAGGCCTTTTCCTCCACTCTCAAATCAACAAGGGAATCCATAGGTTGATAAATCCACCCTCAAGGGAATTCATAGGTTGATAACTCTAACCTCAAGGGAATCCAGAGGTTGATACCTCCACCCTCAAATCAACAAGGAAAGCCAAAGTCTCATACCTCCACCCTTAAGGGAATCTAAAGGTTGATACCTCTACCCTTAAGGGAATCCAAAGGTTAATACCTCCACCCTCAAGAGAATCCAAAGGCATATGCCTCCACCCTCAAATTAACAAGGGAATCCCAAAGGTTGATATCTCCACCATCAAGGAAATCCAAAGGTTGATACCTCCACCCTCAATTAGAAACAAGGGAATCCAAAGGTTGATACCTCCATCCTCAATCAGCAACAAGGGAATCTAGAGGCTTATGCCTCCACCCTTAAATCAACAATGGAATTTGAGGCTGATACCTCCACCCTCAAGGGAATACAAAGGCTTACACCTCCACCCTCAAGGGAATACAAAGGCTTACGCCTCCACCCTCAAATCAATTATTTTACACAACACGCAGGCCCATATATTCCCATACCTATCTGCCTTAACACATTACACAACACATATACACATATATTGGGCACAATACAACACACACGTGGCACAATACAACATCTACACATATATAACATGACATGTACACATGGCACAACACAACATGTTGAAGAGCACATTGTTTTTTTTTCTATTGATATATCCTCCGACATTCCCTATTCATAATTCAACCTAGGCACAATGTAAGAATCAAATTCCCATGATATTAAAATCGTAGACTAGCCAAGGCTACTTTTCCCCCCTTGTTTCCTCACACAACCAAAAAAATTACATGCCATCCAGAATTGCATCAAATAAAATATAACCCATCATTATTTCACATTAATGTGTTGTAGCAGCTACAACCACCCTCCAAAATTTTTCCTTAGCTTCGTTTTAGAGCCTCCCTACCAGCGTTTCATAGCAGCTTGTCTTGCTTCGTCAAGTTCATGAGCTTCAGTGTTTTTCTTGCACAAAGGCAACCTATCGATCACATCTCGATGCATTCCCCTCACAGGCTAATCACCTGGACTTGGTCTAGCTGCAAGCTGAGCAACTCCCCCAATAAATTATGCAATTCTTGAGGGAAACCAACCTTCCCTCCAGAAATTGCACAATCCTGACTGGTAGCTTGCTGGGCTCCAGAATTGCGCAATTCTGGCAGTCAACACTCCCAATGAAAATTGTGCAATTTTACCTAGTAGGACTGCTCAACCCAGAATTTGTGCAAATATGGGTAGCATACAGCTACTCTACCCAGAAATTACGCAAATCTCTTGGGAAGCCAGCCCAGCTCCCAACTAGAAATGCACATTTCCTCCCAACAGTTGAGCAACCTCTTTCATGTGCAGTTGAATTAACTGGTTCCCTCCAAGATCGAGCAAAACTGACTTGCATGCATGAGTTGCTTCTCCCAAGGCAGCATGCAAAGCCATCCCTTAACTCAGGGATCTATTTTTGGCAGTTGGAGGTTACATGCAAGGATCCTTTTAGAAGCCTCCCACCAAGTGTCGCTTCCCCTAGATTTGTGGCATGTGCATCACAACCTTGATGTTATCAAAAATCATCAATCGGACGCTGCAGAGCTCATTCCTCAAATCAACCTTGCAACTCTGACATCCCACATCACATCTAGGAGTTGCTAGCACATTTAGCGCAGCTATGTTGGGGTAAGCCCACTTTTCATGCCTTGTGTTGCATTTCTGTCACTTTTTGTGTTTCTCTTGTATGAGTATCGTTTGCTTGATTTCTTTCAATGCTTACTATCATTTACATGTATACTAGCTTGTCCTAGCACTATTTCAATTTTCGTTGACATCTCACTATTGTTGCATGCACGAAACTGGTTTTCACAAACAGTCAGTGATTCGGTGACTCGCCTCACCCACATGCATGTTGTTCCATTTTCTGAATCTGTCATTCGCTGTTTGCATGCATGATCATTCTCTTATGCTTACACTCGGTATCACCATGCATTAGCACTCACATTCACGTTCAATTTCCTATCGGCGAGGCTAGGCAACCTTGGCCAGAACTCTGCCTTCACTGAGATAACATTGCGCAATCTGGGGAAGGAAGACTCAGTTTTCCTCTCCAGAAATGTTCATTTTTACCCAGTGACTATCCTCCAGGATTGTTTTGTGCATTTCTGAGGGACAGTAATTGTTGGCCCATAAAATTCCCAATGCAGTAACTGAGCCTGCAGCCATTTCCAGCTAAGATTGCGCATTGCGCAATTCCAATAGTCAGTAGCGAGACTGGACTGTGCATTGTGCAGTTCCAACGGTCAGCAGTGAGACTAGATTGTGCATTGTGCAGTTCCAGTAGTTAGTCAGTCTCCTAGTATCCTAGACTGTGCCTTGTGTAGTCTTGGCAGTCAGTCTCTCGACCTCCCAGCCGAAATTGCGCAACCTTCATGATCAATCACACAGGTATGCTTCAAGTTAGTTCCCAAGTTCATTTTGGTTTTAGACTGACATATTGCTTGCCATGAGTGTTGCCATGTCTCTAGGTATAGTAGGTGTTCATCTGCCTCTTGGAAGTGCAGGTACAATGGTTTCCAAGAGAGCATAGTCGAAGACACCGTTTAGAGCACACCTGGAGGTGCAGTCAATCAAATGTCTATGAGCTTGCCTACTGACGAAGATATCAAGTTGCTCGTAGATGAGGACATCAAGATATGACAGCGGTAGCATCATGAACAACAGCTGAAGGCAGCATACCAAATGCAACAAATGCCACGAATGCAATGAATACAACGAATGCAACGAATACAATGAATGCAAGAGCAAGGTTGTTGACAACACAAAGGTGGAAAAAAGTTACGAGCTCAAGCAAATCCACAGATGATGAAAGAAACTTTGGAGACTCAGGCTATGAGGTGACAGCGCGACATGAAGATCGCGCAAAGACAGAGAATGGAACAAATAAGGATTTTCATGTCCTAAAGTAGCAACTCAAGGAATAACATGAAGCTGCACAGATAGATGAATGAGTTGCAGGAGGAACAGGAACATCAGTGGGCACAACATTCACTCACGAATGAAACTGCGCTCGTACAAGTTATAGATCTATCCCAGCAACTGGCACGGAGTAGAGATGGTGAGTAGTGTTGTTGATCAAATGTAAGGGATTCATGTCATCATGTGCACGCATGCGATCCAAACCATTCAGCACACTCACCAAGGCGAATACAAGAAGAAAGTCCAACTGGCGTTGAACATGTACTTCAGCAAGTTGATGCTCATGACCACCAGAACACACTTTAATATCAGCACGAACACTATGCATTAGTGTGTTTCTAGTTTAGCCACATCCAAGAAGACCATGCGCATCCTAGCAGATGAGTTAGATGAAGGAGTCAAATCAATGCACCGATTGCAATGAAGGCGAGAGTTTGCTTCAGCAAGATGTCACCATGGGGTGCATGCACACCATCACGAACGACCAAGCTTGGCATCATCTCACCATCTTCGCCATCACAAGCATGTCAAAGAGTTGGTCTCATCAAAACAGACTGAGTGATATTAATGCCTTGCATGGCTTGCTCAAGCCGTGTTGTCTCACATGAGTACATGTGCATTGTAATGTAACGTCATGTCAAGTGTACGTCAAATGTCAATAGTTGGATGTAACAATCATAGAGTAGGTGAAGAGTCATGAGAGTAGTTGAACTGCCACAAAGGGGAATGTCAAGGGTCACCCCACCCTTTGCTATAAATAGTCCCTCATAACTCATTGTAGAGGCTTTTGGTCAACCAAGCTTCCGATAAGACTATCTTGGAGAGAGCTTGGAAAATATTGTAACGCGCCTTGGCTTCTCCACTGCACTGAGTTAGTACATCTCTTTAGAGGAGCAGATGGATGTGGTTGTAACGTTCCACTGTTGGGGCTAGTGGGTTTACATGGATGTATTGTATGACTGGAACTTACACTTATTTATATAATAAGAGCCAGTGCGTTTTCATGCATATCTTTTTATTGTAGTTAGATTGTTCCAGTTTCTATAGCAATGTATGTTGTTTAACTTATGTAGTTGTGTATGAACTATTTTGTATGCAATTATATGAATCTTGTTGCATATGTGTTGTTTTTTTAACCATCACTTTGGATTGTTGGCTGACTTGATTTCTAGCTTGTGATGCATCTTCACTCATGTGTTCCCTTCCCATCCGAGTACTGTTAACAAGTTTCAAAGGGGCGCACTCATCTCAACCCACATGTGTTATAACCTTGAAAACACATTCCTTGACTCACTGCAGTGGTCACACCCTTGCTACTGACAGAGTTATCTTACTTGCCTCTGTGTGAAATCACAGTCAATGCATTACGATACGACCCACTACTAGGACTCCTACACCAAACAGTCTGAGGTCTAATTGGGACTTCTTACCAGGGAGATACCCTTGACATGTTGGCAGGTCTAGCACCGTCAATAGAATGACTCTTTTCAAAAACGTTCAGTCACAATGGCATTCATATATGTATACAAACATTGGCATGATCACAAGCATATCACGGATTTACATATGTAAATTGAGTTAAGGTCAAGATAACCTTCTTTACGCCATTTTCATGCAGCTGCCATTTCATTGTCCATTATCTCCCATGGACTGAACCAACATTATTGGTTGTTTCAAGCTACCTAAAACCCCTTAGGTAGCCTTATCAGGTTACCCAAACATAGAAGTTCTAATTCCTTCCACCCACATAGTCATATCTCAATTTTTAAGGATAACTTGTTTATCCTTCTATTATGATGGTTCTCTATGAAAATTTTGTCATACTAGGCAACATCGTCGTTCCTTCATTGCATTGTCATACAAGAATGCATTTATACATATATTAATCACACAATTTTTAAGGTTTAGGAAAATTCCCCTTTCTTTAACAATGGAATACATTAACCTATGTCACATAAAACTAGAGTTTTAGATACCTCCCTATATTGTTTTTGTCGTTCACACAAACATTTTTGGGTCTTGAAAAATTTCATTTATGCTTATTGTCACTTTTAGTAGCGATGATCCAATAGACTTGTCGCCCAAACCCAACATTTCCCATTTTTTATTTTTTATTTTTTTTCATGCTCAATATTTCTTTGTTGGGCCTCCTTGGCCCTCTTACCAGAGCTCTTCCATACCCAACAAATTTTTCCAGATACTAAGCATGAAAGTTGCAAGGAAAATTTGAAAAGAAACAAAGGGAAGTAACACAAGAATGGAATTCACAATAGCAATCATTAAAAAAAAAAAAATCCCCAAAAAACAACATGGCCATGTGCAAATCAATAGACAACAAAATACAACCCAAGAGGCCAATCAAATTAAAAACATGGCACATAAGTGTTAAAATAGAAAAGTCCCAAAAGATTGACTCGATTTCCATAAGTCTCAAACTTCAGCTTGTCCTTCATTTTTACATACTTGTACATATACATATATTTTGTAGTCCAAGAGTTTTCCCAAGGTACTTAACAGCCTTGAAGTCCCAATTCCCTTGAAGTAACTCGCAATGGAATTGTTTTCAATATATGTATTTGTGTATTACGGACCTTGAGGGGAAGCCCCCTCCTCCTTTTCGGCATCTTGAATTACAGATTCATGTCCCTAAGTCTTGCAAGGGTATTTCTCCTTTGTTTCCTTCCTGTGGGGATAGTCCCTTCTCAATTGTTCTCCCCACAAGACCAACATGATATATTCTTATTTTTCTTTTCAGACTCATGGGACCTTTTTTGGGCCTTGCCAATAGGACTTTTTTCGACATCTTGGAGACTAGGAGTGTACTGCAGTAGCCCTTGAAGGCGGGACAAGTTCTACCTCAATATGGAATTCAACTCTACTTGATCCTTTTGACTCCTAACAAGCCTTTGATTCCTTTCCTTGCAGCTTCTAATCTCAACCTTCACATCCCTAAGCTTAGCTCTCAAGTCCTTGAGCTCAGCATTCAAATTCCTGAAGGTTATTTTCCTTTGGATGAATTTCCCTCTTTCTCATTCTTGGTGGACTTGGTCCATATCTCATTGCATCATGCCATGATACATTCTTCCTTTCACTACCATCGATTCTTGCTATGTGTTTCCACACACACTCGATATTAGTTCATTAAGGAAATAATATAAATAAGTACACCAACTCCCATTTCATCATACTAAGCCAAGCACAAACCCTATTGTTGTTCAAACCTCTCCAAAAATTTTATTAGACACATGTGTCAAGATCCAAAGAATGATTAGGTAATTTTTAAAAATCAGAACTCCACGTGTTTATGCATATACCAACTAAATTACAATCATGATTTCCCAGATTTAAAAGATCATTATTTTACCAAACTCTCGGTATTAAATCAAAATCAACCTCTTGAACGAGACTATTATTATCAGTTTAAAAATCAACCTTTAAATTTTAAAATATTAGTCTTCTTGCCAAGGCCAGTAATAGCCATTTGAGTTCAACATCTTCACCAAGGAAAACAATAAATGGTTTCTTTCGTCTCAAAAGGCCAGTTAAAATCCTATTAACATATAAACATCTTCCATTTTATAACTTATAATTTTTTTCCTTTTTTTTCATTTATGAAATGTATCATGTATGTGCAGGAAATATCACAATCAATGCATACTCAATCACAGTGCTACACCATCCCCTACTTGCATAAGCAAGTAATCAATATACCATCAATTATTACAATGCTATAACTAGCACCTACAACAAGCATTTATTAAAATACATGATTCTCTAATAAATTCATAAACAGGATGCCTCCAATTCATCTAGGCTCTCTATCGTATAACATACTAACCATTGGATTATCTGATCCCATAATTTATATATATATATATATATATATATATATATATATATATATATATATATATATATATATATATATATATATATATATATATATATATATATATATATATAAACAATTGAAACAACCATGCTATGCAACACAACCAACACGAGGATTTCCACAACCCCTCATATCATATGAGTTTTTTCATGTGCAACTATCCCAAGTGCAAAAGAACACACCACTTAAACATTCATGCATGAAAATTACATGCAGGTAGTTCTTCAAAAAAAAATAACAAGCATTCATGATTGCATCAATAAAATGTCCAGACCTTCAGGATGCTTAATAGCAAACACTTTCAATACCCATTGCATTTTAAAATAAAATCAAACATACCGTAACATATTTGCAACGAACATGCAAATCACAATAAAATGTTATAAATAACATGCAATCCTATCCACATCATCTACAACACTTAGAACTAGAGCTATGCCCTAGCTCCAAAGATCCATGTTGTATGCACATACACAATCAAGCTCATCAACAACATACATAAATTAATATGCTTGATAACTAGATTCTAGCACCTATTACAATACTGCAAGTCTCATCTAATCTCCAAAATTCAAGCTAGGTCCAACACTTGGACTTACTACTCTATTGATTCAGTAACAGGGCACTAGATTATTCCCAAAGGTCTAGAGTTGAAACCTTTTCTTTGTAATACTTTTGTGATAGTGTGCATATAGTCCAAGTGTTGAACCTAGAAGCTTTGATACCACTCTATAGCATACCCCCCACTATCCCCAACCCTTCCTAATGTAGTAGGAGGCAATTATTATGTTGGGAATTACCTTCAAAGTCCAGTTATAGAGATGGGGTCTAACATTTTTTTTGACCTTTTTCGACTACCTCAAAACCTAAAATGGATGACCCCATTGCGTTTGTCTCATAGAGACCTTTCCAAAGATATAAATTTTGTCCTAATCTGACTCCTGAATCATAAGATATGGCCATCCAAAGATTTTCCTACCAGATAATGCCACTTCATCTTGACCTGCCACGTGGATCCCACATGGCTACCCCATTCGTGCATTGTCTCATCACCTACGTGCTAATTCCACATAGTTTTCAACTCATCCATATTGAAGTCACATATCAATCCCCTTTATATGGTCCACATGGACCAACCCATAACACACACACACACAGATATAATATATATATAATATTTATTCAAATGGATGCGAGTGTGAGACCTTTATGCCATGTCGCCCTGGGAACATAATCCAAACCGGTTCTGATATAGCTCCCCATTGAAACTGTTGGGGGATGGCCTTCTGAGCTACGTGGATATTTGGAGGTCCCTCCCTCATGCATCCTAATGCCACTAGTTATTGTAGCAAGTTGAGGGCTCCACCACTACCACTTCACCCCATTGATTTAATCTTGGGATTTTTTTCCCAAGGCTCCCTTGTAAGGTTCTAGCGTGCCTCCTGTGAAAGTATTATGGTTATGTGGCAACGGATTATTCTACCATTTGACCTATAGAGAGACATGTTCACACCACCCTACATTTGTCCCCACTGAATGGGCCCTACACACCATGTCATCCCAGGACTTAAAGCCTAGGATTTCTACCATATCCTCCATTCAAAATCTCCAGGGTCCGGGGTTTCGGGGTGACATCATCTGTCTCATGCCCTCCACGTTCCCTAGGTCCCATGGAAGTCTTTAACCCCTACGTTTTTAATTTCTTTCATATTATATGTGATTCGGTGGTTTTCCACCTTCTCACGCCATCATTTAACATCTGACCCCACCTGCCATGTCATCCTGGAATTCCTTGACGGGACTTTCCCAACCTCCCATTGAATTCTCTGAGGTATCAAACCTCCGAGGCATATGGACGGCTATACAACACCCGTCTCAAATCGACAATCTAAATATGTTTTTCCCTCGCGCTTGGTTATAGTGCCTGAATGCATGGTTGTATCAAAGCTTAATGCATTTCCTCCAAAATTATAAGGGATTAACACCTCGTGAAAATACATCGGCTTACACACATTTGGCTTTACAAAACTCTTTATAGTTATGCCTCCTAAGCTTGATATCCTTTCAAACCCCACTAGCCAACAACATATATAAGGAGTATGTATTATAATTATGCCTTCATCGGCCTCCCACTATCTCTTCTAAGCTTCTCAAGGCCTCAACCTAGCCTATGAATACACAGATGTTTAAGCCTTCACATGGGTATTTAAAACATTATCCCTCCCGATCTTTAATGTTTCATGCATTTCTCATGAGCTTTCAACATGGTTCGATCCAACCCATTCAATATATATACTAGTGTGTGTGTGTGTGTGTGTGTGTGTGTGTGAGGTTTCCCCTCTTGAGTTTTGTAACATTTAAACATGGCTTAATAACAAATTATTTTCAGTTTCAGAACTCATACACAAAGATCTACCATTCATTTTCATTGTGGCCCATTAGACAAATTTCGAGCTCATAAAAGTTTATAAAGTTACAAGCCACTCAGGCCAATGATAAGTAGGAAACAAGTTGATGGATACATGTAGGAATCCTAGCATTTACTCAAGAAATCTACAGGAAATCAACATTACTCAAACATGCATAAAATCCCATTTCATGACATATCACATGCATCGAATTAGCTAGAGTTATTTCATGGTCATGGTTACCATACTTTTAGGAGTATAACTCAACAGATAAGAGGTCACACAAGAACATAATGATTAATTAGAGATCCGAGCTAAAAAATACAACTTTCCCCTCTACTACACAAAGATATATTACTACAACAATTCCTATCCTAAAGAGGGCCATAGCCACACTTATTTGTTTGGATTATCTAGGCTCATTAGTCCATACACATATAAGGTTCATGCTTTCAATCCATCAGTTTATATTGTGTTCTTTCAATTGTGCAGGGATATACACATATGTGTGACAATAAATTCATTCTGAGCTCTTTCGAGTCCAACATTTCATGTTATGTGTGAGGATTCATCATAATGATCCAAGGCTAAGTACCATACATGTAGATAACCAACTTCTCACACATGAATTCATTACATTGTTCAAGCACTATTGAGAAAATATGGACTAACATACCAATCAACCATATAAACAACCAAGTCACATGTCATACCTCATACCTCAATGGTACCATTTCAGCTCAAATAGCATAAACATGAAATTCATTATATGAATAAAACATTAGGGTTATTTATCTCAATTGGAAATGAGAAACTAAGTCTGGGACTTCAAATCTCCACCAAATCTTAGACGCGTTGCAATCAATCCTTTCTTGCAATAGTCGCCCCCAAGCTAGATTCCAAAGCTTGAGGATGGGTGCTTAAGGGATTAAACCAATTCTTCCATCTAAACCAGGGACTCCAGAGGACCAACCACCTCCACCCACCAACTCTTACTTCTCAACCGAATGCTTTCTCTTCCCCTTTCCTTATGGTAGTGACATAGGGTTATGTCCTATTTTAATCCTACACTTATGCTTTCTCCATTCCTCTCCCTAAGGCTTCTTCCTTTGTCTTATTCCACCGAGCTTCCTTCTCTTCTCTCCTGAATTCTTTGTTGTTCTTCCTCTCCCCCATACATGACAATCCCTCTTCCACTAATTCTCCCCTTCCTTTCATGGAGTGTGTGATTGTCCTCCCCATCATGTAGGTGTTGTTGTTTTTGTTTCATGGGTGTACATTCTCTATCGCCCCTAACTTCCCATCTTAGCTTAGGTGGTCCTATCTTTTCTAAATGGTGGTGGGGATGTTGTTGTGTTATCTTTCTACCCCGTTCTCCTATTGGTTGACTACAACTATCCCAACTTCCCATGCAACCCATCCTTCATAAATTTTCATCCTTTGTTCCTTGCTAATTTGTCTAGACAAGCATGGTTCCTTTATCCTATTGCCCAACTTTATTAACTGATATGTTCATCCCAATTTAAAGCATACCTACTATCCATTCATGGTTTCAATAACAAGTCTATATTCCTTCAAATCCCAAGCTATCTCCTTCCTCAAACTCTAGAATTTGTGTCCCAATTCTTAGGCCCTTTTTAATTTATAATCAAAATACATGGAATATTTACAATGTACATAGGAGGGAAATTCACGCAAAGTCGTTATCACACTATATAAGACGTTTAATAAAGTGAAAGATGGTAAGCATGTAGTAGAAATTGTTGAGATTAATAAAAGGAACTTTAAGCAAGAGATGGTAAGATGAATATGCTAAAGCAAGATTTATATCAACACAAAATCTAAATAATGCATGAAGTGTCAGAGATGACATTATTTAAGGACTATGGCAAGGAATTCCAATTATAAGTCAAGGAAATAATCATGAAGGAAAAGTATGAAGCAACATATCAAACAAGGAAAACAATAGAGCTTGGTAATTGAAGAAGGATGGGGTAATGAGGTCATCAAGTAGTGGGTTGAAAGACTTGTTTTCAATAATAAAAGCCAACATAAATAAACCTGTTAGCCTCCAGCTGCGGCAGGTTAATCATCTTTCATGATCGACATTTTTACATGCCAAATATGTCATACTTTGCTTGCTGCAATGCTCCATATTTGCTACAGATGACCAGAGAAGTATCCACGAAGGTGTGCCAGTTTTAATGCTACTGCTTTGTTCCAGTTTTGATAAGTAATCCATTTTGATCAGTTTTCAGTTAAGGGTAGGCCAAACAGCTTAATCTTGGCCTCCCTAGGTTTCAATTTCATGTTGTAGAATATAGAGAATGAACATCTGTCCAAATAGCTTAATCTTGGCAGATTTATAGTTAGGTAGAGAAACAAGGGTGCTCAACAGCTTAATCTGAGCCCCTGGCTGAAATAAGTGTAGAAGTAGATAGGAGCACAAGTAACAAGAAAGAATGAAAAGATGGGTATGCTAGTTCAAGTGCACCCAAACCAAAAGAAGAGAAAATGCTAGGTGAGTAGGTCGGGTAGGTAGCTTTGTGGTTGCAGAATCATGGCTTGTGATCCATTTCATATTGTCAAGTGTTATATCCATCATATCACAAGTTGAAGGCAGTTGTTCAGTTGAAGGACTTCAAGAAATGCATGTCTAACTTCCCCTTCTTCCTCTGTCACCAAATCACTCACTAACTTCCCCTATAAGAGGTCAAGATCTGCTTGATACCTCTTAGATTCATCATGTTCCATATCATTTGCATTGGTGAAGATCTGCTTCACTCAAGGAATGTCCATACTCCTTCTATAAGTCATTTTTCCTCTTAATAGCCTAAGATTCACATACTTAGCGCTTTCTTATCACTTGTCATGTTAACTACTAACACTACTATGTAGCTCCCTATCTATTTCCCCTTCCCCTACTAAAACTATGTATATAACTCCCCTATATACTTATCCCCTCCCCCTGGTTGAAAAATAACCATATGCATCCTCGGGAATTGCTAAGTTTATCTGAAACTCAGCAAGAATCCTCACTTCTCCCCTCAAACCATCTTCTCATGCATTTTGGACCCTTTCCGATGCATAGAACCCTTCATCACCCCCCTAACTATCTTTCAAATGCATAAGGAATCATTCCTTTGCATAATTCTCCTTCACATGTTTAACAAATCACCCCTTTTACCTTGGTTTGCCTTTATAAGGCATAAATCCCTTGTTTGGCCTTAAAACCCTTCTCAAACCACATAAAATTCCTCTTAAGTGCCTTAGGACTCCTTCCAAAGCATGAAAATCCCTCATATGCTTGAAAATTCCTCCTTTTGGGCTATCGGACCCCCTCTGATGCCTTATAATCCATTCAAAACACTAAAAAAGGCCCCTCTGATTTCACAAAGCCTCCCTTTACTGTTATAGCCTTGCTCCGAATAAAAAGCTCCCTTTTTGGACCCCCTCCAATGCGATATCGCAGTCGGGAGGGGGAGTCATGCATTAAAACAAACATATATGTGTGCTGCCGATGGGTTTTTTGCCGAGGGTGGACCGTCGATCGCCGATTGCGATATCGCATCGGTAGTCGGCAGTCGCATCACATTATTTCATTGCATATATTATATAACATGACCCCACCGATAGCGAATTGCCGAGTTAATCTCAGCCGCCCATTCAGGCCCAGAGATCAATGGACCATATTTAATCGGCGATCACCCCTTGTGTTTGGCTCCGACCAGTGGAGCCGAAATATTATAAAGGTGTAGCTTATGAGGTTTTCGGGTCCGTAAGGGCTCCTTGTGCAGTGAAAGGAAGGCTCCTGACGAGCCGGAGCCGAAACGGTATGTAAATGCAGTGTTAAGGGTTTCAGGTCAGCAGACCTATTTCAATTGAAAATCCGCCGATATGCGTCCCGATGGGTCGGACCCGAAAAGAGATAAAGTGGGCCTGTAATGCATTTCGGGTCTGCCATATTTCGGCGATCACATATATGCTGCTCCCCGGTCCTCCGACTACCGATCCGCCGACGGATCCAGGACCGTTGGATCGGGCCCCAGATCTGATGGTCCAGATCTTGTCGCGCGGCCCCCCACTTCGTATTTTGCTCCGACTGGCGGAGCTGAAAAGTTATAAAGCACAGTGTAAAGGGATATCGGGACCGCTAACCAAATTTTTGCAAATCCGCCGATTGGGTTCTGCCGATGGACCGGACCCGATTTCAAATGAAAAGGGCCTCAATCCATTTTCGGGTCCGCTTGGTTCATCGCTCGTCGGAGATGTTATGTGTTGGGACCGCTGGTCTGCCGATTTGCGATTTAGTGCCAGTCGTTGGATCGGCCCGCGCTGGATCCAACGGCCAGCATTTAATGTTATGAACAGTGATTCGCTAAGCGCCATTTTTCATCAAATTTTGTAGTTTTAAAGGTATTTTGCCTGTTTCGAAGGGAGGGTTGGTTTATGCAGGTTTCTATGTGGCGCCTCTGCCCACTCAAATCTAAGGCAAGCATGGATTTTCTTGACCCATTGTACATTGCTTGTGGCTCTATTTGTTCCAAAATTCATGATTTTGCCTCGGCAAATCTGTGGGAGATCCTTTTTTCATCATATTGCATCAATTTATCATTTAAGCGGTATTCTTGGATCGGCAAGGGCCGACAAGCTCCCAAAAGCGGTAGAAGGTCGAGCGTTGGCCATAAATGGGTGATTGGACAGTTCAAAGGCATTCGGAGGTCAAGAAGGGACCAGGTGCAGGCCAAAGAGTATCAGGAAAGTGGCAGAGAGTATCAGTATTGTGGTTCAAAGCAGATGAATTCAAAATGGCCCCAGCAGATCTAGCAAGCCGTCATTGAGCTGTAATGGCTCACCAACTCACAGATTTTGGCCATTTAAGGCAAGAAGACCACTTGAAGGCAGATTAAAGGATTTTCAATGCAGATTTATGACAAGTGCAATGGTCCCAGTCACATTTTGGAGCAGCGTTGCTTCCTTAATTTTGCAATTATCACACATAGCACAGCGCGTGGCTCAAGGCACTCTTTCAGTCCATTTTTGAAGCTGCAGGACCCTGTGCAGCCCTAAAGAGCCATTTTTATGAGGCTGCTCCCTCATGCGCAGCTGTTTTAAATTATTTTATGCATTCATTTCCAGCAGAACTTAGCATTAGAAGTAGTTATTTCACAGATCTTTTTTGATCTATTTTGATAGATATTTTGTAGACATTTCCTCTATATATACCACCCTCTGCACTGTTTTAAGGGGTTGGTTGGTTGTATGACTCCTCTAGAGACTCGCTCTGTATCTGATATGATTTCTTTAATCAAAGACTGCTTAAAGCTTGGAGGATGGACTGTTTGAAGTGTTTTTTAATGGTTGAAGATTGAATGATGGAATTCATGTGTTGCAATATGGATCAATAAGTGTTTCTCACCTCTGTTATTTCAATTTCATACATGCTCAAGTCACAAAACAAAATATTGGTCTAGAATTTTCTTAGCTGCACTCTATGCTCAGTTTCTGTGGCTTCTTAATGTTTTCCTCTTGATTTAGGCACAAATATGAATTCCTTTAAGGCTCATGTTTGATCTATTTCACATATGAATGGCTGTTGTTTAAGAATTCTTAGCTACTCCTAGATAAGAGCTCATTCATCTTCCCTCTGTTAAGCTGAGTGAGAGATTCTTTGTTGCCTCCCATTCCTTAGCCCTCATTCTATCCTTTTATAACTTAAGTGTTGTTTCATGAGCAGCTACCTTGCTCCTCATTCCTCTTGTGACCAAGAAAACACACCAGCAATCCTACTCCATGACTCCATGCCCAATGGTTTGAAACTTACCACAATATGCATTGCCTCTCTACTTGAAAACATCCTCCTTCCCACCAAACATAAACAAAACCCCTTGAACTCGATAACTAGCCTAATATCATCTTCAACAAAGCTAAATCATAAAGAGAGAGCCCTCTCTGACTGCAGGTAGGCTAGGGCCTGCAGTCCAAAGATTGGTTTGTGGTTACCTCAGTCGTATCCCTTTAAGGAGCTTTAGGGACAACCTGAGTGATAACATAATGGCGACTCCACTGGGGAACATCCTCAGATAATTTCACAAATCAAGTTGGAAAGCTCCACTGGGAAAGAACCAGACCTTCAAAAGTTTCTTTCTAACCCATACATTCTTAGAAAATTCCCAAAAAAAAACAAGCCAGAAGCTGGCTCCCAGGAAGAATTCACGCTATACAAGGTCAAATCCAGACCCAAATCCTACAGCTGCCTTTGAAAATCCGAATTTGATCCAAAGAAACCTCAGGAAATTAGAGCTAAAGGAGGATTTTGCTGATTCTACTCCTGTAATAGTTCAACCAAGTTGTGGCTCAACCCCTATCAAAGTTTTATTTCGTTCAACCCCTAATTCCCCTTGTTCTTCATCCAGCTCTCAAAGCACTCCTTCCACACCTCCATTCACTGCACATACTATCACTACTACTCTTATTATCCCAGTTGTTCCTATTGTCCCTCTTATCCCTGTGAATATGGCTAACAGATATTCACCTTTGCAATTACCTGCTAATCCTGGAGCTATGCCTCAGGATTACCAAACTAAAATCACATATTTTGATGGCACAAGTGCCTGCACAGCCCTTCAGCATACAAAGAAAATACAGGATTACTTTGAAAGCTATGAGATTGACGATGATAGTGTGAGAATGAAGATTTTTGTCCAAAGTTTGACAGGCGATGTCAGGACTTGGTTTAGAGCACTCCCAGCTAATTCCATAGCAGACCCAGAAGCCTTATACCAGTCATTTATCAACAGATGGGAGAAAAAGAAAGACCCCTTGCACATACTAGTTGAATATGATACACTCAAAAGAGGTCCACAAGAAACAGTCTTGGACTATTGTGCAAGGTTCAATAGCGTTTATAATGCTATCCCACAAAACTTAAGGCCCCCACCTGACCTTACCTTATATAAATTCCCTGATGGATTCGACCCAGATATGGCCTACCAGTTAAAAGAAAGAGCCCCTAACAGCCTTGCAGACATGCAAAACGTGGCTGCCACTGTGGAGGCAAATTTAATTGCCAAAAGAAACAGAGCTAGAAATGAGAGAAGAACCACCTTCAAGGAAGAGCCCTCAGCCTTAGATCAAAAGCTAGATGCTATTATCAATGGCATGCACAGGCTGGTAGACAGAGTAGAGAGTCTTGAGAGGAAATCATCATGGGACAGGCAGCAAACTAACACTATCAGGAACCCGAATTTCAGGAAAAATCAAAATCCAAACTCTGGTAGGTCTAGCCCAGACCATGATATAAGACCTCCTTTTCAAGAAAACTACGCAGAGGCATCCACTTCTAATGAACCCATTGAAGACACTCACATGAACTTAATGGATTTGAAGGGTGAGCAACAATTTTTTCTAACCCAAGAAGACCAAGATGACCATGAGATAAATCAATTTCAGACTAACTTTGGTGAGTCTTTTGACTTTAAAAAAGGTTATGATTCAGCTATTTATGAAGTCCACAAACAGTATGAGCTGAGGACAAGAACCATAGATGTGCCCGAAAAAGTTAAACCAAAGAAGGAAAAACAACCCAACCAGATTAGAGGCAAGGCTATTATAACAGAAACAGCTGATATAACTGTCCCAAACCCGCACCAAGTGATTGTAGAGGACATAACAGACATACAACCTTCTGTTGACCAGCCTCTGCCACCTTCTTCCTCGAAAGAGAACTTGAACAGCGTTCCAAAAACCCCTCTTAAAACTGAAAAACCGCAAGCAATCGATTCCCATAACGTTGATATACAAGAGCAAATCGCTGATAATTCAAATGAAAAAGAAAAAATTGTCGTCATCAACACCAAGACTCCATTGGAAAAGCCATTTAATTTAGAGGCAGAGATTGGAAAACTTAAAATATCCATCCCCCTCTCATAACTTTCCAAACATGATGTGTATAGGCAACAAATTCAAAGATAACTTCAAATGCCAGAGGTCAAGGATGATGTAAATGTGTTAGATGATACCCCTAAGCTGTTGTTCAGACTTGAAGTTAATGGAAATCAACATATGGATCTGTTCCACCCTTTTATGTCAGTTTTCACATTCATGACAAAGTCTTGCACAATGCTATGTTTGACTCAGGTGCCTCACACAATCTTATGCCCAAAGTTGTAATGGAGAAACTAAACCTTGATGTCACAAGACCCTACAAAGATCTATTCTCCTTTGACTCAAGTCAATTCAAGTGTTTAGGCTTAATCAAAGACTTATGTGTCTCCTTAGTCCAATTTCCCAACAAGACAATCCTAATTGACGTGGTGGTTGCTGACATCCCACCAAAGTATGGCATGCTCTTGTCGAGATCTTGGGGGGAAAAACTCCAAGGATCTCTCCAATTAGACCTCTCCTATGCCACTATTTCAGTCTTTGGGCAACCAAAGAGACTGTATAGAGAAACACCGATGAAGTATGTGGTAAGTAGTGAGGAAAATCCCCAGAATTTTCCTATCTATTCAATCCATTCTGATATGGATTCTTTTATTTTGTTTAATGATGAAACAAGTCCTCCAACTGATGATAAGCCTATGGCTTTAGTACCACAAGCGCACATCAATGAAGAATCGGTTGCACATACCCATGAGACTGTTACAACAGCCAATACAACCAGCACACAAGAAAAACCTCCCGAAATACAAGACTCGGGTCTGCCCAATCCTAAAATGACTAAAACTCTTAATACTAACCACAAGAAAGAAATCACATTGTATTTAGAGTTTGATGGCTCTCTTAACAAGTTATGAGAAGGGGCAGGAATATGGATTCACAATACACATAACAACCATGCAGAGGGTCATGCTTATAGACTGAATTTCAAATGCACCAACAACATGGCTGAGTATGAGGCACTCCTCTGAGGCCTTAAGCTGCTCAAAGCTTTAGGAGCTGCCAAAGTTTCCATTCTAGGTGACTCAGACCTAGTAATCCAACAAATGAAAGGCAACTTTGTTACCAATGATAGAAGGCTAAGAGCTTATAGGACTGCTGCCACTGCAATACTTGACACATTCACTGAATCCAAGCTTGCCAAGATTTCAAGAAATGATAATATTCATGCTCACAGCCTAGCCACTTTCGCTGGTACATGCAAGCTTCCCTTTGAGCCAAATCACCATTTCACTACTAAAATAAAACATAGGCCTGCTGTCCCAAATAACATTAAATACTGACAAGTGTTCGAGGATGATGCTCAAATAAACAATTTTCTTACCTTACAGCATGAATTTGCAGGCCTAAACATTGATGAGGATACCATGGAGGACCCACAACAACAAGCAATAAACGAAAATCAGCAAGCTGTAACAGCTGTAACAGCCAGACAGATCCTAAGCCCAACAGTCTTTGACAATGCAAACATTGAAGAGCTGAAACAAATGCATTTGGAGGAAATAGATAAAACAGAGGCCGAGATTATTGATCTAAAAGACAATTTTCTTCCGGTTGGCCTCACTCCACTAGAGGACATGTTTGATGCAAATTATGTGCCCAAAAAGCCAAAAATGCAGCCTATAAACACTGCCATAGAAGAATACAACATTGGGACAGCAGAGAAGCCCAAAATGATCAAACTGTCTAAATCTTTGCCTCCTGATCAAAAACCAAAGTATGTGGATTTGTTCAAAGAATTCCAAGATGTCTTTGCTTGGTGTTATGAGGACTTGAAGTCCTATGATACCTTAGTAATCCAACACACCATTCCCTTAAAACCAAATCAAAAGCCTTTCAAACAAAAACTTAGAAGAATCAACCCCGTGCTCCTTCCCTTGGTTGAGAAGGAGGTAAAGAGGATGTATGAGGCAGGAATCATAACACCAATCAGATTTTACGAATGGGTGTCAAACTTAGTTCCCACAAGAAAGAAAACAAATGAGATCAGACTTTGTGTAGATCTCAGAAATCTAAATCAAGTCTCCCTAAAGGACCACTATCCTTTGCCCAAAATGGATCACATTCTACAGAGAGTAGTGGGGTCATCACGAATTTCCCTGCTCGATGGCTTTTCAGGTTTCAACCAAATACTTGTTCACCCGGATGACCAAGACAAGACAGCATTTACCACACCGTGGGGAACATTCAAGTATGTTAAAATGCCTTTCGGCCTAAAGAACGTTGGTGCCACCTTTCAAAGGGCAATGGACATTGCATTCGCCAAGGAAATCCATGATTTCCTAGTTGTCTACCTTGATGACCTAACCCCTTTCTCCAAATCTGATAAAGAGCACCTCAAACACCTAAGGCAAATATTCATCACATGTAGGAAATATGGCATTTCCTTGAATCCCAAGAAGTCTCTCTTTGGCCTTGAAGAAGGCAAATTACTTGGACATATCATCTCATAGGATGGTATTAGAGTTGATCCGGAAAGGATCCAAGCCATATTACAAATCCCATATCCTAGAAATATAAAAGAATTGCAAGCATTCCTTGGGAAAATCAATTTCCTAAGGAGGTTTATTCCAAACTTGGCTGAGCTAATAAGAATGCTAAACAACATGCTCAAGAAAGACGCCAAGGTAAATTGGTCTCTAGAGGCCAAGCAATCATTTGAGGATATTAAATCAGCCTTAACTCAAGCCCCAGTCCTCACAAGTCCAAAATTTGATAGGGACTTTATCATATTTTCATTTGCATGTAATAATACTATAGTTGTTGTCCTTTTGCAAAAGGATGATCAAGGAACTGAAAAGCAAATTGCATTTTTCAGCCGAGCCTTAAGAGATGCACCCCTGAAATACCCAATCATGGAGAAGCAAGCCTATGCCCTTGTTAAAGCAATCAAGGAATTCCGAATTTATATTTTATATTCACATGTGATTGCTTATGTGCCAAATGTTATTGTAAAAGACATATTAACCCAAGAGGGGTTAGAAGGCAAAAGAGGCAAGTGGATTGCTAACATTCTTGAGTATGACATAGAGATAAAACCAACCAAGCTGATAAAGGGACAAGGTTTAGCTAAACTGATGTCCGAAACAAACTTTCAAGCCTTAGACATCAACCAACTGGACAATGAACAGGAGCTGGCGACTCCACAGATCAGTGACACCTTTTTGCAATCCCCATGGTATGCTGATATTTTCTTTGTATTGTTAAACCTGTGTGCTCCCCCAGGATTGTCCAGGACCAAGAAGAGATTTTTAAGAATGAAGGCTTTGAAATTTTGTGTCTTAGATGGTGCATTATTTTGGAAAAATCACGAAGGCATATTGCTCAATTGCTTGACCAAGAATGAAACTAACAATGTCATGAAAGAATTCCATGCAGGGAACTGTGGAGGACATCTATACTGGAAGTCCACTGCTGATAAAATTCTAAGGGCTGGTTTCTATTGGCCCACTTTGTTTGCAGATGTAAAGAAGTTTGCCACGTCATGCCACAATTGCCAAATCTTTGAGGGCAAGAGAAAGCTGCTCCCTTTGCCTCTTAAACCCATCTCAACCGAGAAGCCTTTTCAACAATGGTGTCTTGACTTCATTGGAGAAATCCATCCCTCTTCCTCAGGCCAGCATAATTGGATCTTAACAGCTACCGATTATTTCACTAAATGGATTGAGGCCATCCCATATAGGCAAGCCAATGACACCACCATTATCTAATTCCTTGAGTGCAATATCCTTTCTAGATTTGGCTGCCCTGAGAAGATCATCACTGACAATGCCGCTGCTTTCAAATCCAAAAAGATGATCAATTTTTGCCATAAATTCTGTATCACTTTAGGCCATTCCACATCCTATTACCCTCAAGGTAATGGCTTAGCCGAGTCATCCAACAAAAGCCTGATCAGTATTATCAAGAAGACCTTAGAAGAAAACAAGAATAACTGGCATAAAAAGCTCACCAATTCCCTATGGGCAAATAGACTTTCAACAAAGAGATCCATTAGAATGAGCCCTTATGAGCTAGTATATGGCATGGAAGCCAGATTTCGGTCTTCTTTAGGCATTCCTGTTATCAAGCTGCTGCAGGAGGTTCAAGCTGAACCAAATGATATTCAACGAAGGATCAATCGGACCATTCATCTTCAGCAAACCAGAGAGAAGATGTATGACAGAGCTCAAATGTTACAAGAAAGGCTAAAGAAGGCATTTGACCAGAGGGCTAAAGCTGAGGATTTCTTTATTGGCGAAAAGGTTCTAAAGTGGGACTCACAAAGAGAAGACAAGGGAAAGCATGCAAAGTTTGACTTTCTGTGGAAAGGCCTATTTGTCATCAGCATTATTCAAGGCAACAATACATATTTTCTCAAAACTCTAGATGCCTGCGCAGCTCAAGAGGGCCCTGTGAATGGCTGCATGCTAAAGCATTACCTTGATCCAGTGATCTAAGGGATACAAGGCTCTGATGTATATATTTGTATATTAATGCGTGTAAATATAAGCGTTTTCTTTTATGTTTTTATAAGCAATCTGATTGCCTGGAACCAAGTAGCGAAGTTATGGAGGCAGAGCAGCGCAAGTCCCCCATTTCAAATCTCTCTCTTTGCATTGATTTTGGGAAAAGAACGTAGTCCCGAAGATAAGACCCAAAGGAATGTGACATTCGAAGCCTCTGTTCTTTTGAAGTGAATTTCGAAGAGAAGCACATCAATTTTTGCCCCCGGCTATGAACTTACTTCAAAGGGTGCACAAGGCAGGTTTTGATATACTTTAAATGCTCTCAATGGTAAAAGGGGCAGCGCTGTTATTTATAACAGCGGGTTCAAATAAAAATGCTGCATTCATGCTTCCAGCTCTTCAGTCAGTAGTATCAAAACAGAGGAACGTTTGCTTTTAGCGTTACATCTACAGCCTGTTCAAAGACAAGAAAAGAAGAGCTCCAGTTTTGTTCCCTTTTTGTGTTTATTTTACAAGGCAGTTCTCAAGCAAAAGTGTATGCAATATCAAGCACGCAGAAGAAAGCAGGCGATGCTTTATTTTTCACAGTGTTTCAGTTAAGGAGGAGTGTTGCATTCAGAAGTTAAAGTTCCAGTCATTCAGCAGTTAGCACAGAAGAAATTTTCAATTAAACAGCAACTACAGAGGATCAAGGCATTCTGACCTGCTGTTCTTGGCTTGTCACAAGGAAAATCCATCCCCAAGTGGAGCCACTGTTAGCCTCCTGCTGTGGCAGGTTAATCATCTTTCATGATCGACATTTTTACATGCCAAATATGTCATACTTTGCTTGCTGCAATGCTCCATATTTGCTACAGATGACCAAAGAAGTATCCATGAAGGTGTGCCAGTTTTAATGCTACTGCTTTGTTCCAGTTTTGATAAGTAATCCATTTTGATCAGTTTTCAGTTAAGGGTAGGCCAAACAGCTTAATCTTGGCCTCCCTAGTTTTCAATTTCATTTTGTAGAATATAGAGAATGAACATCTGTCCAAACAGCTTAATCTTGGAAGATTTGTAGTTAGGTAGAGAAACAAGGGTGCTCAACAGCTTAATCTGAGCCCCTGGCTGAAATAAGTGTAGAAGTAGATAGGAGCACAAGTAACAAGAAAGAATGAAAAGTTGGGTATGCTAGTTCAAGTGCACCCAAACCAAAAGAAGAGAAAATGCTAGGTGAGTAGGTCGGGTAGGTAGCTTTGTGGTTGCAGAATCATGGCTTGTGATCCATTTCATATTGTCAAGTGTTATATCCATCATATCACAAGTTGAAGGCAGTTGTTCAGTTGAAGGACTTCAAGAAATGCATGTCTAACTTCCCCTTCTTCCTCTGTCCCCAAATCACTCACTAACTTCCCCTAAAAGAGGTCAAGATCTGCTTGATACCTCTTAGATTCATCATGTTCCATATCATTTGCCTTGGTGAAGATCTGCTTCACTCAAGGAATGTCCATACTCCTTCTATAAGTCATTTTCCCTCTTAATAGCCTAAGATTCACATACTTAGCACTTTCTTATCACTTGTCATGTTAACTACTAACACTACTATGTAGCTCCCTATCTATTTCCCCTTCCCCTACTAAAACTATGTATATAACTCCCCTATATACTTATCCCCTCCCCCTGGTTGAAAAATAACCATATGCATCTTCGGGAATTGCTAAGTGTATCTGAAACTCAGCAAGAATCCTCACTTCTCCCCTCAAACCATCTTCTCATGCATTTTGGACCCTTTCCGATGCATAGAACCCTCCATCACCCCCCTAACTATTTTCCAAATGCATAAGCACTCATTCCTTTGCATAATTCTCCTTCACATGTTTAACAAATCACCCCTTTTACCTTGGTTTGCCTTTATAAGGCATAAATCCCTTGTTTGGCCTTAAAACCCTTCTCAAACCACATAAAATTCCTCTTAAGTGCCTTAGGACTCCTTCCAAAGCATGAAAATCCCTCATATGCTTGAAAATTCCTCCTTTTGGGCTATCGGACCCCCTCCGATGCCTTATAATCCATTCAAAACACTAAAAAAGGCCCCTCTGATTTCACAAAGCCTCCCTTTATTGTTATAGCCTTGCTCCGAATGAAAAGCTCCCTTTTTGGACCCCCTCCGATGCGATATCGCAGTCGGGAGGGGCCCCTCCGATGCGATATCGCAGTCGGGAGGGGGAGTCATGCATTAAAACAAACATATATGTGTGTTGCCGATGGTTTTTCGCCGAGGGTGGACCGCCAATCGCCGATTGCGATATCGCATCAGCAGTCGGCAGTCGCATCACATTATTTCATTACATATATTATATAACATGACCCCGCCGATAGCGAATTGCCGAGTTAATCTCAGCCGCCCATTCAGGCCCAGAGATCAACGGCCCATATTTAATCGGCGATCACCCCTTGTGTTTGGCTCCGACCAGCGGAGCCGAAATATTATAAAGGCGCAGCTTATGAGGTTTTCGGGTCCGTAAGGGCTCCTTGTGCAGCGAAAGGAAGGCTCCCGACGAGCCGGAGCCGAAATGGTATGTAAATGCAGTGTTAAGGGTTTCGAGTCCGCGGACCTGTTTCAATTCAAAATCCACCGATATGTGGGTCCCGATGGGTCGAACCCGAAAAGAGATAAAGTGGGCCTGTAATGCATTTCGAGTCCGCCATATTTCGGCGATCACATATATGCTCCCCCCCGGTCCCTCTGACTGCCGATCTACCGATGGATCCAGGACCGTTGGATCGGGCCCCAGAACTGACGGTCTAGATCTTGTCGCGCGACCCCCCACTTCACATTGCCCCATATATTGCTCCGACTGGCGGAGCCGAAAAGTTATAAAGCACAGTGTAAAGGGATATCGGGACCGCTAACCAAATTTTTGCAAATCCGCTGATTGGGTTCCGCCGATGGGCCGGACCCAATTTCAAATGAAAAGGGCCTCAATGCATTTTCGGGTCCGCTTGGTTCATCGCTCGTCGGAGATGTTATGTGTTGGGACCGTTGGTCCGCCGATTTGCAATTTAGTGCCAGCCGTTGGATCGGCCCATGCCGGATCCAACGGCCAGCATTTAATGTTATGAACAGTGATTCGCTAAGCGCCATTTTTCATCAAAATTTGCAGTTTTAAAGGTATTTTGCCTGTTTCAAAGGGAGGGTTGGTTTATGCAGGTTTCTATGTGGCGCCTCCGCCCGCTCAAATCTAAGGCAAGCACGGATTTGCTCGGCCCATTGTACATTGCTTGTGGCTCTATTTGTGCCAAAATTCATGATTTTGCCTCGGCAAATCTGTGGGCGATCCTTTTTTCATCATATTGCAGCATTTTATCATTTAAGCGGTATTCTTGGATCGGCAAGGGCCGACAAGCTCCCAAAAGCGGCAGAAGGCCGAGCGTCGGCCATAAATGGGTGATTGGACAGTTCAAAGGCATTCGGAGGTCAAGAAGGGACCAGGTGCATGCCAAAGAGTATCAGGAAAGTGGCAGAGAGTATCAGTATTGCGGTTCAAAGCAGATGAATTCAAAATGGCCCCAGCAGATCTAGCAAGCCGTCATTGAGCTGTAATGGCTCACCAACTCACAGATTTTGGCCATTTAAGGCAACAGGACCACTTGAAGGCAGATTAAAGGATTTTCAATGCAGATTTATGACAAGTGCAATGGTCCCAGTCACATTTTGGAGCAGCGCTGCTTCCTTAATTGTGCAGTTATCACACAGAGGACAGCGCGTGGCTCAAGGCACTCTTTCAGTCCATTTTTGAAGCTGCAGGACCCTGTGCAGCCCTAAAGAGCCATTTTGATGAGGTTGCTCCCTCATGCGCAACTGTTTTAAATTATTTTATGCATTCATTTCCAACAGAACTTAGCATTAGAAGCAGTTATTGCACAGATCTTTTTTGATCTATTTTGATAGATATTTTGTAGACATTTCCTCTATATATACCACCCTCTGCACTGTTTTAAGGGGTTGGTTGGTTGTATGACTCCTCTAGAGACTCGCTCTGTATCTGATATGATTTCTTTAATCAAAGACTGCTTAAAGCTTGGAGGATGGACTGCTTGAAGTGTTTTTTAATGGTTGAAGAGTGAATGATGGAATTCATGTGTTGCAATATGGATCAATAAGTGTTTCTCACCTCTGTTATTTCAATTTCATACATGCTCAAGTCACAGAACAAAATATTGGTCTAGAATTTGCTTAGCTGCACTCTATGCTCAGTTTCTGTGGCTTCTTAATGTTATCCTCTTGATTTAGGCACAAATATGAATTCCTTTAAGGCTCATGTTTGATCTATTTCACATATGAATGACTGTTGTTTAAGAATTCTTAGCTGCTCCTAGATAAGAGCTCATTCATCTTCCCTCTGTTAAGCTGAGTGAGAGATTCTTTGTTGCCTCTCATTCCTTAGCCCTCATTCTATCCTTTTATAACTTAAGTGTTGTTTCATGAGCAACTAAGTTGCTCCTCATTCCTCTTGTGACCAAGAAAACGCACCAGCAGTCCTACTCCATGACTCCATGCCCAATGGTTTGAAACTTACCACACTATGCATTGCCTCTCTACTTGAAAACATCCTCCTTCCCACCAAACATAAACAAAACCCCTTGAACTCAATAACTAGCCTAATATCATCTTCAACAAAGCTAAATCATAAAGAGAGAGCCCTCTCTGACTGCAGGTAGGCTAGGACCTGCAGTCCAAAGATTGGTTTGTGGTTACCTCAGCCGTATCCCTTTAAGGAGCTTTAGGGACAACCTGAGTGATAACAAAACCCAAATACAAGAAGGCCTAGATGAGATTAAGTACATACCTTCTTGGAGGAGAAATAAATTAGAAGGGACTTGAAGAAGCAAATTTAGTAAGTAGCAATAGAACTAGTAGAACACCAAGTGGAAAACCTGTAATTAATGAACAACAAACAACAAGTTAGATGTAAAGGCTGAAAATAAGACAAGGAAAACCTAGAAATCAAAATTAATATTAGTACACAACATTGTGATTAAATGAAATAATATAGCCAAAAAGCCATTAAGCATTCTAGATAAGATAGTGTTGGGTATGAACATCCCTCATTGTTGTAATAATTGAATGTAATTAATTTTGATGAAATAAATCTAACTAAAGAGATTGTTTAACTTAGTAATCAAAATTGACCATATCAAACAATCCTTAATTATAAGTAGAGAACATCATTAAAAGATGAAGTTACATTATTTTTCTTTACTTCTCAAACTTAGGAGAACAAAGAAACTAGTCTAATGCTCTAAGGAACTTATATTGTACATAATTATAACTAGAGAACATCAATAAAAGATAAAGTTACATTCTTTCTCTTTTGTTTTTCAAACTTATGAGAACAAAGAAACTAGTATAATGGCTAATGCTCAAGGAATATATATTGTACATTTGATCATGTAAGCTAAGTATGTTTTCCCCTATTTTAATGGTGGGTTTCTACCTATCACTTGAGTTTCTCCACTTTAATATTAGATCTATGGTGTACTTTAATATTAGATCTATGGTGTTCTTGGGTGGTATATTTATATGAATTTAATATTTCTAAATGGATTTCAATTTATAATTGATTTGGAGAAATTAAATACAAATATTGATGTTATGTTATTGGTTAATTGGTGTGACAATTGTTTGTACATATAGATAAAACACATATAGATATAACCGATCTACTCTTGATTGAATGAATTTCTCTTACTAAGTTACTAGATTATGTTTAGATAAGGTATCATTGTTTATTTCTACATATATCTGCATTTTATCTATATTTAATACTAAGGTTTAATTTACTTCAACTTTGAATATTCTCCAATATATTGTTTTAAATGTTTAACAGTACTAACATACATTTAGATCCAGTAAAAATTATTGATTTTCCTTCATCTTCACATGATATCATTGGGTTTTATTATTAACTTATAATTTAATTTTTAAGATTTAGTTTACTTAAATTTGAATCTAATTCTTTATTAGGGTGATGCTCAATTTCAATCACTTAAGCATTAAACAACTTTTATTTTATTATTGCAAAAAAATATGAAATTAATAAAGTAGAAAAGATAGTCTAGTGAACTAGCTTGAGTGGTTGAGTGCTTGAGAGCTTCATGCAACAAGTTTTGGAGTTGATCCTCTTGATCCACTACCCCTATTGTGTGTCTAAATCAATATCCTTATAGAAACAAATGTTTAAATAAACTCCAACAAGTTTATATTTAATATTATTTGCAAAATGCAAAAATGAAAAAAAATTGCCACACTATTTTCCTTTTAAAAATTTAAAAAAAGGAAACTATTTTTATTTTTATTTTTTTTTACCATGGTGAATCGGTAACTCTTTGGAGTAATCTAGGAGAGGCTCAATATCAAACCTAGCGGATGCCACTATAACACCAAGAGTATATCTAATAGCCCATAAGCGAGATATACTAGGAATTTATAACTTAGCAAGAGTCGATACTCCACAAAAGTGCGGAATCCTAGTCGTTGAGCCTTATCACAATGAGCCAAAGATGTACCCCATGGGATTTGAAACTAGGTGGAAGGGATAACATCACATTGTGCCAACAACTCGGTTGTCCAATGAGGAGACATAAAGAAGGGATAACATCACATTGTGCCAACAACTTGGTTGTCCCATGAGGAGACATAAAACAAAATTATAATAATGTAAAAATTTAATTTGAAATGACATAGTTTTGGCTTTTTTCATCAAAATCTGACGATAATTGAAATATGTTTTTGAATGTATAAAGATACCTAAAAGAAGACCGCCCTAATGTGGGTGAATCAATCCCAAGGTAGGTTGTATGAGGGCCACCCATAATTCATGCATGTGCAACAGTTACTCTCTGCAGGCACAACATAGAGCATGCACGACGAGGAAAATGTGGAAGGTCGGCTGATGGGCTCGGTTCATCGTGTATCCACTTGTACTATGGATCATGAGGGGGATGAGAATAGTATTGATGTTGCCCTGAGAGAAGGCACGCTGGGACATTCATCTGGTCCTAAGAATTTACTATGTGGAGCCTAAAATGGAGGCTCTCCTTCAATGCGTTAAGATTTCCAAAATGATTGGACATCTCACTAGTGCGAGCTAGGCAAGGTTGTCATTTCATACTCATTATATATTGGCTCGACTAGTTAATTGGTTGCTTAATAGTGGGACGTGCAAAGGAAACAACCTCCTAATCTTTGTTGTAATTATTTAGCAAGTTGAAGGACGAGGGCCATCCCAACCTAGTCCCTTTGTTTTCATTAGTAGTGGAGACTCATCAGAATTTGGTCTTCAACAATTCTCTTAGTAGCAGGTGTTTCTCCCTCTTCTGCTTCAACTCCTCTGCTCGCAGCTCTACCCATATATCTTCCAGGTATTATAGACGACTTCCTTGTTTTTGCTTTCCTCTGCCTTCTAGTCGTCTCAAGCCTATTAATTATGAGCCAAATCCCCTTTGCTTTTGTCGTTGTCTTTTTTTCTCCACTCTCCAATTGGCTTATGTTATCTCTGGGGCTCTTCCTGTGTATTCTCCTGCTCTTGTTTGTTCTTCCTCACAGCTCTCTTCTCCCCATGTCTCGGCTTTGTCTTTGGTTCTCTCTCCAATCCCTCTCCAATGTCGATGGAAAGGACCCATTCACGTATAGGAGTAGGGGGACGAGTCTCACAAGACCACACAAGGGCTCGAGCCCGAGCCCACGTCTCTAGAGATCAATTTCATGAAAATACACCTATGGTTGTGCGACATGACGTGTCTGACATCAAAGAGAAGTCGGTTGGGGAACGAGCTACATAGTCGGATTCATACATTTTGGCAAAGGTGGAGGATTGGATCCCTCACTTGGGAACACTAAGAGCCAGACACAATCAATACCTCCACACCGTGGACTTATACTGGCACCTCAAGCACTTGTTGTGAAAAGTTATGTTCAAACACAATGAGAGTAGGGATGAGCTCCTCTTTCGCATGGAGAAGCTTCATCTGCTCTATGAAATCATGGATAGTTGACTGCAACGTTTGGGGGTAGCTTTGCTCAAGGATCACTAACAACCACCTCTCACACTACCTGCATCAACGAGATGATAATATGGTTTCTCTATAGCTTCAAAGTCATTATTAGTGTGCCTTGCCACTACTACAGTTTATGGTTTTAGTATATGTTGTGTGTTCATTGTTTTTATGGTTATCGTGGCTTTTAAAGCTAATTTTGTTTTCTAGATAACAAGTTTGGTTGGCACCATCTCAACTTTCGATTTTTCTAAACCTAAAATTAGAGTGCATAGTTTAGTTTGATAATTACACAACACGTTTTCATGAAAAATGTACATCTAAATGTGAGACGTAGATATAAAATTATAATTCAAGGGAGATGTAATAATATTTCATTTACAAAAGGTATTTTGACGGTACCGCAATGTTTTTTAATAACAAGTTTTTTTTAATTTATATGACTTAACGCTTCGTATTGAATCATTTTTTAATTATTAAAGAAATCGTAAAATCCAAAAAATACTTCGTAAATAATGTTTCTAGAGTGGGAATTGTGTAAGCGAATATCATGTCATCTTTATTGTTAATCTGCCAAAAATGTTTATCCAATTATAAATTTAATTTATTAAAAAAAATCTCTATATTGTTAGAATATTAATAAAAATAAAAATAAAAATCTACTTGTGCATATTTTCTATTTGATTTTAATGAAAGATTCAAAATGTTATAACGTGTAAAATCAACCATGAATAGAAAATATTTTATTTAGGATAAAGTTCTAATTAATAACAATCATATAGGTTATAATAACATAAAGTATCTTGTTTAAGATGATAAGTTGGCTTACGCTTTTCGTAAACGTAGAGATTTTTTTATGCTTGTAACATTAATTATATTAGATATCATTTTTTTGGGATTCAACTGCGTTAAGTAAGTCATTCAAACGTATGACCATTTCCATGAGAGGTAGTCGTAACTGACTAATTTCTCATGATTTTTGAATAGTTCACTTAGCACTCATTGCATCGGGTGATGCTCACAGGGGTGAAGAAGTGGGATTGAAACTAGTGAAATGTGGAGAACGAATCACATAGCATCAATCATCACTTCCGGGGCTTGCACCCGGTAACCAGGACTTCCCAGGAGGTCACCCATCCCAGAACTCCTCTGGCTCAAGCGCGCTTAACTGTGGAGTTTTTCCCCACAATCAAGCCCACTTAGCTTGCTACCCCATTTGCAAAACCTTAGCAAGTATTGTGCCTCATGAACCATTCAAGTAGAGATCCCTTGACTCTTTTTGAATTTAAGTATGGGGGATTTACGCAGTGCATTATATTAGATATCATTTTTTTTTTTTGGGATTCAACTGCGTTAAGTAAGTCATTCAAACGTATGACCATTTCCATGAGAGGTAGTCGTAACTGACTAATTTCTCATGATTTTTGAATAGTTCACTTAGCACTCATTGCATCGGGTGATGCTCACAGGGGTGAATCCCACTTCTTCACCCCTGTGAGCATCACCCGATGCAATGAGTGCTAAGTGAACTATTCAAAAATCATGAGAAATTAGTCAGTTACGACTACCTCTCATGGAAATGGTCATACGTTTGAATGACTTACTTAACGCAGTTGAATCCCAAAAAAAAATGATATCTAATATAATGCACTGCGTAAATCCCCCATAATTAATTATATTTTTTAATTTCATGGTATATATATATTAAGTTATTATTTATATTTATTAAGTTGTATTACTTTTTAATCAAATAAGTAATTTTTTAAAAAGAATTATATATAATTAAATATTTAGTTTTATATGTTAATTATTAAATATATAAAAATTATAGGGATGGGTAGTTTTTTTTGTCTTGAGAATCAAGAAGAATATAGGCATGTTTGGGGTTTAGGTCACACTCCTAATAATATTATTGAAGTTTGTGCCTTATATCAAGGTTTGAGGCTAATTGTGAATCTAGGAATTCAGGAGGTGATTGTTTTTGGTGATTTCTTGAATATAATTCACCATATATATTCAAGATATCTTCCCTCGGAGACAAAGTTAAGTTAAATTTTCTAGCAGATTTATCATTTGTATTAGTCTATTCCTAGGAAGAAATGTCTCCATGTTCTCAGATCAAACAAGTCCAAGGTTGATCACATGGCTAATTTGGGGTCAAGGCTAAATCAAGGTGAACTTTGGTGGCGAGGGAAAAGGGGGAATGTCCCCCTTCCTTAACCCTCCCTCCCCCTCCCCCCCCCCTAATGTTTGTTATGCTCATCGTAATCATTCTAATTGCCTGTGTGCACTCTCCACATTGTTACTTTTGGGGGCGCCTCATAGAACTCTCTGAATCAATTTGAATGATGTGAAGGGATATCATAGGTATCTCTGGATGAAGGTGGTATTTGTTTGCATGAAGTGGGTTTCGTCTCATTGTGTGAGAGCAAGACATGTGTTGATGGAGAAGTAAGAGTTGAATAAAGGAATTGACATGTGGAAGTGTCAAATCTAGATGTATAGGGAGGACTTCTTAAGTCCAATCCCTTCTAAAAGTATGAAGGCCGTGAGGAATGCATGTACTTTCTTCCTACCTTACTCCTTCATGTCTAGCATCTGGCTTTGGGCACAAATTTGGTTTATTTTGAACCTTCAAAGGTTCGACAATGTTCTCTTTTTTTTTGGGAAGCTATGAGTGCATGCATTCTTCCCTAGGCTCTTTCATGTATGTTGTGCAAGCCTTGGGATAGGGGAAATATATCCAGGTCATTGTCTCAGTTTTTAGATAAGTGAATTATCACCCCTATGTCGTTCTCTTGTAGACAATTTTAATTTCTTTAGCTATTGTTATCTCATTATGTCTTCAAAAAAAGAATTTTCTAGTGCTTTTGGTTGTTGACCACCATTTCTTCTATGGTGCCATCTTCCTACTAGCTTGGGTTCTTTGTCTTTGATTTTTGTTTTGTCATGGTGCCCCTGTCAATCAGTAAGGGTGCTCCTTGATTTTATGTTAATGTATTTCTTAAGGACTGCGTTAATTTGGATGAATATTGGGGGATTTCATCCAACTATGGGTTATTTGTTAATTGAGGTGAATCAACCAGTTTTAAGACCCAATTTTCAACTCTCTTAGAAGCTAAGAAAATTATGTTGCTTTTTAGTAGTCCTTAGGAGTTGGAAGGTGGCTATTTTAATACAATTTAAAGTTTGTATTGGTTTTTTTTATGGCTAATATGTTTTCATTTTAACTCAACTCCTTTACTCTTGTGCATATGTCTTGTTTCCTTGGAGGAATAGTGTTTTTTATGCACCTAGTGTTACCTCAAGGAGCCCTGTCAATGTGGAATCTCAAAACTCAAAATAGGAAATTCAACACAATGTTGGTTAACAAGAATTTACTCTTCTAAGTGTAGTGGAATAGGTCCCTTGATTTTGGACCCCCTCTTAGAACATGCTTCTCATTGTTCGTCAGTTGGATTCAAAGTATGTCTCGTGGGGGAGATGAAGCTAATTTGGAGGTTATCCTTCAACATATCATTCAGGATATTTCTATGATTCTAGACAATAAATTCTCTCTGCAATCTAAGATTCAGCAAATGGAAAACAAAATTGACTCTCTCAGATCCCAGATAGAGTCAATAATTTTGAAGTTGAGCAAAAGTAATGGTAAATCAAGCAACTTAGAAATCAAAGTCGAGGAATAATTCCTCATGGTTTAATGTAACATTTTAATGCTTTGTAAATTTGGTTTTTGTTAGGTTAGTATTGGCGAATGTACAAGTGGAATATTGTAGATATTGTAGCATTTTTTTCAAAAGCTTCAAGGTCATAATTTTGTAGATGACAGTTGATACATACTTCATTCTAACAATGTCCATTGGTTCTAACTAGTTTATATAAACCATTTATCTAAATTAAATTTTAACTCAATGTCCTTTAATATAATCATTATTCTCAATTATTGTGTGTGAGAGAGAGAGAGAGAAAGAGAATTACTTATAATTAGCCTAGATCCATCTTAACTTTGGATCTACCAAGCGCTAAGAGGGATCAAATCTCTTTTCGCTCTAAAAGATTTTTGCATCTCAACATACAGTATGATCCGGATTATCCATAGTTTTGTGTTCATTCTGTTGACGCTTCAAACCCCAAACAGGGTCCATCATCAGGACTAATAGAATATGAATGAAAGCTTATTGAGAGAAGAGTCAAACGACCTGGGAATAAATAAACCTAGACCCTAAATTTTTAAAGAAGTTGACACTTCATATGTATGATTTCTTATTTATTTTATTTTAATTTATTATTATTTTATTCAAAGATTAATTTATTAGTTTATAATTTAATTTATTAGTTTATAGTTTGATTAATTAGTTTAATCTGATTCATAATTTTTATTTATTTATTTATTGTTATTTACCATATTTATTATTTATTATTTAGTCCTAGTTTTCTAATTAATCAATTAATTAATTTATATTTCATAATCTTTAATTTATTTGTTTTATTAATAATTATGTTAGTTTAATTAATTGACTAATTATTTTATATTAATTTTTTATTAAAACCTAATTAATTAATTAAAATGGATGTAGTTAAATTAAATTAAATTAATTAGATTAAATTAAATTAATAAGTTTTGATTTAATTAATTTAATAATTCTAATTTTTATTTTAAAATTAATCAAGAAATCATTTTATAATTTTTTCAATTGCTTTTATCTATTTAATTGATTAATTAATTTAAATTTAATTGAATAATTAATTCTAATTCTTCCTATTGTTTTTTATATTATTTTTATTATTATTTAATTAATCAATTTTAAAAATTTTCCATTGATTTAATTAATTAATTTTTTTTAATCATTTTATCATTTTTCAAGATTTAACCTATTATGCTATAATTGTCCAACTAATTAATAAATTAATTAATTTTTATTTTATTTTATTTAATTAAATAAAATAGGAATAAAATAAAATAAAATAAAAATTATTTAATTTATTAATTAGTTGGACAATTATAGCTTAATAGGTTAAATCTTGAAAAATGATAAAATGATTAAAAAAAATTAATTAAAATTAATTAATTAAATCAATGGAAATTTTTTAAAATTGATTAATTAAATAAAAAAATTTAATTGATTAATTAAATAATAATAAAAATAATATAAAAAACAATAGGAAGAATTAGAATTAATTATTCAATTAAATTTAAATTAATTAATCAATGAAATAGATAAAAGCAATTGAAAGAATTATAAAATGATTACTTGATTAATTTTAAAATAAAAATTAGAATTATTAAATTAATTAAATCAAAACTTATTAATTTAATTTAATCTAATTAATTTAATTACATCCATTTTAATTAATTAATTAGATTCTATTAAAAATTTAATATAAAATAATTAGTCAATTAATTAAACTAAAATAATTATTAATAAAACAAATAAATTAAAGATTATGAAATATAAATTAATTAATTAATTGATTAATTTGAAAACTAGGGCTAAATAATAAATAATAAATATGGTAAATAAAAATAAATAAATAAATAAAAATTATGAATGAGATTAAACTAATTAATCAAACTATAAACTAATAAATTAAATTATAAACTAATAAATTAATCTTTCAATAAAATAATAATAAATTAAAATAAAATAAATAAGAAATCATACATATGAAGTGTCGGCTTCTTTAAAAATTAGGGTCTAGGTTTATTTATTCCCAGGTCGTTTGACTCTTCTCTCAATAAGCTTTCATTCATATTCTATTAGTCATGATGATGGACCCTCTTTGGGGTTTGAAACGTGGACAGAATGAACACAAAACTATGGATAATCCGGATCATACCACTGCAAAAAACTTCCACAGAAGCCTAAAATCTAACACATCTCAATATATTTGATCCCTTTCAGTACTTGGTAGATCGAGTTAATATGGATCTAGGCTAGTTTAATTTCCCCCTTTAAATAGGTTATATTCCACACGAATACCATGGTCAATATAATGGGTTCTCAATACCATGGGTCATTTTTATTTTTATTTTTATAGTGTTATTTTTACTTTTTTATTTTATTTTGACCGAGATAAAATATTTACATTACATTACATTAATCTTTTTATTTTATTTTATTTCTTAATTTATTTATATTTTTATTTTTATTTTATGTACTTTGACTTAGTCAAAATGTTAAACATTACATCACAACTTATCTACAATATTGACTTGGAGAGTGCCTCTCCCCAAATATTAAATTTATTATAAATATTTTTATTAATTTGATTCAAATTATTTACTTAAGTGGAAAAAATGCTGAAATTATTCTCACAAACATGTTATGGATCACAGAAGTCTAAATTCTAAAATTATTTTCTTATTTTCTTTTATAATTAACCAATATTGCTTGGAATTTCACTTCAATTATTAAATATTAAATAGCTTTGAATGAAATATACAAAAGTGATAAGATTGCACTAAGAATAGATACCAGCTTAGAGCCATCTTAACTTTGGATCTACCAAGTGCCAAGAGATTGATCCCCCTCAGCACTTGGTAGATCTAAAATTAAGATGGATCTAGGCTGGTTTAATTTCCCGCTTTAAATAAGCTATATTCCACATGAATACCATGGGTTCTCAATACCATATGTCAATACCATGGGTCATTTTTTTATTTTTTTATAGGGTAATTTTTATTTTATTTTGATTGAGTTAAAAAGTTTACATCACGTTAAGTTAATCTTCTTTTTTCTTTTCTTTGTACGTAATTTGACTTAGTCAAAATCTTAAACATTACATTATAACATCTCTATCATACTAGGCAATGAAAGAGTTTCATTGGTAAAAAAATTTATTGCGCCCTAGTCTGGTATAGATGTTGTAATATCTTTAAATTTTTTACTATGTCAAAATAAAAATCAATTAAATTAAAGTAATTAATTATAATTATAATTATAATTAATAATTAATAATTAAATCAACCTGGATCCATCTAATCTTTGGATGGATCAAATCTCTTGAGATACAAACCACTTTTAGAGTAAAAAGAGATTTGATCCCTCAAATGGATCTAAGTTTGTTATTACCATTTTTTTGGGAAATAGTTTTTATCACTATTTTTGTTTTTTTTGCTTTATATCTACAAGATGGTTGAATCCAAAATTAAGGATTCAAAGTGAATGAAATTCTTTTATTTTAAAATTTATTTAAAATAATTTAGAGATTATTCACCTTAATTTTTAATAAGGTTAAATTATTAATAAGTTTAATAAATATTTTTTTTTTGTCAAAATAATGATAAAATAATTTTAAAAATTAATAATATCATATTCAAATAGTACATATAATATTTATTTTGGAAATATTTGTATCTTATTCTATTGATTTAATCATTTATAATATGATATTTAGGTACTTTATAATAACAATTAATTCTAGTTCGCTAATTAAGATTAAATTACAATTGTAATTCATTAAGCGGGATTAGATTACAATGAGTCAAAACAATTGATTAAAATAAAACTAAAATGCACAAAAATAGAACAAAATCATTTTTGTGGGGGGATGGGATGGGAGGAAGAAGCAAGGGCAGAAGGGGATTAAACTCCTCCCCAATGACCTATCATCTAGGGGGCTACAGCCTCTAACCTCTTGTCAAGTTTCCACCCACTAATCCTCTGCCCAAGGGATCATGTCTTCTCCACTAACATTTATATTTGAGGGGGGAGGGATTTGAGTGATAAATCCCCTAATCCCTAATGGCATATTTTCAAAAAGGCTACCACCTACACTCTTGTCAAAGTTGTTACCCTCTAATTCCCATCCCATGGGATGTGGTTATCTTTACTGATCTAGGTGGCTTGAGAAATAGAAGTGGCCTTGAAATAGCTAAAAAATAAAAGTCATCAGATGGAAGTGAAACCAGGACCATATCGTAGTACTCGTCTTCCTAATTCCAACCATGTGAACAACACTCAAATCCAAGTTTCTATGCTCAAGTTATAGCTGGTCAAAGTTCTCGTCAAACTAGGCCAAATGACAATCACTAACGAGGCAACAGTTTGGTGAAGGGAGGGTGCACTGAAAACGATGATCAAAAAGGGTGAATTTGTCACCTCTTTAATTCTCCCTGTGACCCTTAAAAATGGGATCTGAAAGCTTAACTATTGTATTAAAAATATCGAAATGTATATATATATATATATATATATATATATATATATATATATATATATATATATATATATATATATATATATATATAATTTTGGGGTGGCAGGTCGCCACCCCTGCCACCCCCTCAACAACACCAATGGCATCAAATAACCATATATCAAATGTGACGGAAGGGCCAACCCCGGTGGACTAGCCCAGCCACCAATAAAACAATGGCATTACATATGTTTAAAATGTAATAATGGTATACCTGCCCTCGAATACCACAATGCCACGTATATGGTGGAGTCAGCGAAGATCGAACCCGCTCGACCTATGTGGGTCGACCCGCCAATGGGAGGCTCTGATATTGAAGCCATTTCAAAAACCACCACACCATTTTAAACATCAGACCATTAATCAAATCAACATCGTGCCAAACATATAACAGAGGTGCCAAAATGGGACGCCCGCAGTTAGAACCCGAGACCTCCCCAACCAACAATGACTTTACATTAGGGGTGATTTTAGGGGCGCATGTTCGCCTTTTGGCGAAATTAAGGGGTTTTAAATTTTTAGTGGGCGATTATTTTGTATCATAGTACACTTTTACAAATCACCTCAAATAGCCCACTTTCTTTTAAGGGAGAGGGTAAAAAAGGTAAATTTAGCCCTTGAAATTAGGAGTTACAACCTTCCATTCGCCCATTTTCAAGAATAGGTTTTATTTAAGTGAATCCTATGGGCCAAATACCATATTTGTAAAAGAGGTATGGTAAATTAATAAAAATATAAATAAACGAGAGGTATGGTAAACAAATAAAACATTTTTTTATATTTACTCCATAAGTCACCTTATATTTACGAACACTCAAAAAATGCGTTATATTTAGGTGAAACCTATGGGCAAAATACTATGGGACAAATACCATGGACTAGATTGTTATTAATACCATGCAAAAAAACATTATTAACCCTAATATTAGTATTAATAAAAATAAAAATGGCACATGGTATTGACCCATGGTATTCACCAAAATGGCACATGGTATTGACCCATGGTATTCACCTGGAATGTAGCCTATTTAAATGGGGGAATTAAACCAGCATAGATCCATCTTTACTCTGGATCTACTAACCCCTGAAAGGTATCAAATATCGTGATATGCAAACTCTACCCCTGAAAGGTATCAAATATCGTGATATGCAAACTAGCATAGAGTGAAAAAATATTTGATCTGATCAAGAGTAAAAATGGATGTTGTAATTTAATGTATGTTAAACATTTTAGCTTGGTTCAACTATTAATTTTATTAATTTTTATAAATTACTAATAGTAATTTTTAAGCTCCAGGTTTATGATAACCCATGGTATTGACCCATGGTAATACCATGGTATTCATGTGAGCATAGACTATTTAAAGGGGAAATTCTATCATCTTAGGTCCATCTTAATTCTGGGTCTACCAAGTGCTCAGAGGGATAAATAGATTTCATCCCCCTAAGAGTGGTAGATGTGGAGTTAAGATGGATATAGGTTGGTTTTTATGATAATGAAGATATTAAATAGACTTAGGAAATTATATTGTAAAAACATCTTAAGGTGAATGGTTAAATCATAGACATTGGACAAGTATATTTGTATACTTCTGTTTTAAACTGAAACAAATCCAGAGCTAAAAGGAATGGATTGATTACACTAGTCATCCTTCTATAACTTTCCAACATATGCTGGAGTAAACAGATTGTAATTTGGGTAATTTTTCTAACTGCAAATGGGAACATACTTGTGTATTGGCAAGGTGGTTACGAGTTCCCTAGAAGTGATGAATTTGAATTTTTCTTGGTTTTATATATAGTATTAGGTTTTTTCTCATGCTTTCTGTGAATGGCATGGGTGAATTTTATCCTACACCTACTAGGTTATCGATATGTAATTTCAGTAATTTTGATTTCAAAAGATATTTTAAAGAAATGCAATGATTTCATTTGTGTATTCAATAAACACAAGATTTTATAATTGAGTAAAATATTCGCTATGCCTGGTGAGAGATTTGCCAAAAAATTATATATACATATCATATTATTGATAAAATCGCCTTCCATTTTTCCTATATGCCATGGAGATTCGCCCATTTATTATACATGTAAATTTAGGGGGGCTTCTTAAAATTTTCCCTGCTTTACATAGCACTGCCAACCAACAAGCCAAACAACTTCGTTGGTTGGTCCACCCATGAAATTTTATTTAACCCTTCATATTTTACATTTGACCGAACCAGCGGAGGAGTGGAGCAGCAGAACCAAGAGTGGCCAGAGGGAGCAGAACCCTGAAGAGGGGAATCTTTGGGATGCTGAAAATATTCCTTGAGGTCCATAAGTGCCAATGTCAGAACGGGACAAGTTTATAGTCAATTTTACATCATTTCTTGCCAGGAATCCAACCGAGCAATCTATTTCTATAGTTTAGGTCTCCTTTTTTAGGCCATCACTAGAAATGGAGGTATAAGGGTCATTTATGTAAAGTTGATTGTAATTTATTTTTGCTGCCAATTTAATGAAAGAAGGCCTCCCCGCTATGAGCAAGGCCCATAGAGGTAGCCCACATTGGGTGAACTTTGTAATCAAATAGTTTGTGTGCCTTTGATCTCATGGTTGCTTTATGATTTTAGATATTTTTCTTGTGTTTAAGTTACTTGGTTAACATGCTCTTTTACATGCAATTATGTATTCATCCTTGAAGTTAAAAGATATGGATCAAGTTTGGTGGGATGACCCCGTAAAAATGTAATTATTTGAAAGTTACTACAGCATAGAAAACTGAATTGAAATAATATTGAGGAATTTATTTTCTTTTAAAGATATTCTGTTGATGTGACATGTGCACTAAATTAATGATTAAAGGAATTAATCATGAAGATATCTGAATTCCCAAAAGGGAACTGGAAAAGAAAAGTTAGTTAATATAACCACCTTCCCTAACTGGAAGGGTTTCTAGGGAAAAGGGGGGTTGGTTGAGAAACTCTGGGCTGTAGAGACAGGCAGAGGAAGGAGGAGGGAAGAGAGAACCCTGGAAAAAACAAAAAGACTAAGTCTGGTAAGGACCAGATAGTCAAGCACACAGTGCTGGCTTACTGAGGATAATGATCCGGTAAGCGGAAGCTTGGGGGGAGACTCAGGTCTTGAAAGACTGATCTCACGGTTGGGAGGATAACAAGCTTACACAGAGATTTGGCAGGAGACTGGTTCTAGAATCACCTTATCAGAGGATACCAGGTAAGTAGTGGAACCTTTATGTCCCCATAGTTATATGTGTAATTGATAGACTGATTATTATTATCTGTGCAGTAGTAGTGAACAGAATATGTTATGGGTATACTATTTGTACCAGTTATAGATAATAATGTTGTACGAATATAAAAGTTAGATTAAACTGAGAGTAGCTTGATATCGCTGTACAAATCTAACATGATATTGTTGTATAAATCTAGCATGATATTGCTGTATAAATCTAACATGATATTGCTGTATAAATCTAGCATGATATTGCTGTATAAATCTAACATGATATTGCTGTATAAATCTAGCATGATATTGTTGTATAACTCTAGCATGATATTGCTGTACAAATCCAAGAAAGTATAAACTAAGAGTTAACTGTACGCGGGTACACACTATTTGCTGTAAAAGGAAAACAAAGACGATGTTATATATATATATATATATATATATATATATATATATATATATATATATATATATATTATATATATATATAGATCTATATATATATATATATATATATATATATATATATATATATATGTAACATAGACAAAATTCCTTTAGAGATTGCGACAGTATATGCATGCATGTCATCACAAGTAATAAAGACCATGCTATAGTATTCATGCGGTCCTGCATCAACACAGTGATGATATATTCCAAAGAATCCATACGAATGAGAAGCAAAATGATATAAAAACCATAGTCATAAGTTACTCAAAATCTCAGAGTTTCAGGTTATGGGAAAAACCCAGAACGGTCGGCCACACCTCTATGGCAATTAGAGGCAGGCGCGACAGTTCAAGACCACACATATATACAGCGGGTAACCCATAATAGAAATGAAATAACCCTTAATACATTTTGGGAGCGAAGCGCATTCCATCTTAACTGAATAGGCAAGAACCCAGAACGGGAACTGTAATACAAGATCTAGATACTTCAAACCCTATGTATATATTTCATAGAATACTGTTAACAGTAAACGAAAATGGGCAAGTCATAGCACCATACAAGTAACAAATTACAGTAAACATTGTCTGTCTAGCTATATAAGTCTATGATGAAAACAAGCGAGCTGGCATGAAGACCAGAGCTCGGAATAAACTACAGTACAGTGGTAATTACAAAATATACATCTGAATCACAGATTTAAAACGAAATCTTCAGGCCTGTAACTAGAGAGAAATTCCCAAAACCGCCGTAAGTGAGAATCACTATGTCCTTAGCTAGACCAGAACGCATGGAACCAGAACGAAGGCATCCGTCCAACAGATCTGCGGCCAACCGTGCAAAGGTCAGGTTGAGGCCTGCCTTGGCACAAAGGATAACCTCTGTAGTCAGAGGTGAATTGAACCAGAAGTAACCAAGACTCATACATCTATCGAAGATAAATACCTGAGTATAGTTCAGTGGAACATTTCTGGAGAATCCTTTAACACCATCAGATCCGGAAACCGCCGAGCGAAACCTGTCAAGCCAGAGAATCAGGGGATTACTATACCTTGCAACATATAAATCACAAACATGTTTAAAATCTTAATGGACGGGAAAACCATTACCTGGCTGGTTCAAGGGCGAGAACCATGGAGCAGAAACTCGCCAGAGAGGGCATACAGGCCTGGTATAGTGGAGAAACTCGGCGCAAACCTCAGAAGGACACCCCATGCAAAGCGCCAAGCAGAATGACAAAAGCCTCGAAGAATCCGGAAAGGGGCGCGTATATACTCTGCCTGCCAACAGAGGTAACGTGGAGCATCCGTGGCCCTTGATCTCATGCGGAAACATCCAACCGTTGATCAAAGCACCAATGGCCAAATGCAAAGCGCGGGAGAATTTCAGACTTGACAACCTTACCTCAGTCACGTGAATAGGACGGTGAGAGTCAATGCTATTGTCGGGTGTCAAGCATACAGAACGCCAACAGTCATGGGCAGGACAGCCTTGACATACGCGAATTGAAATCATAAACCGTAGCAACTGTGGTATAATAAAGTTTGGGATTAACCAATGATTAAACCCATATATGATTAATATGACCTGCCACACCATAGACTGCGTAGGTTAAATATATACATATGCGAGGTGGTGGCCTTTACAACCAGATTTATAATGAAGTGTTGGTATTATAAGTGCCAAAAAAAAATTTATGTGTGTTTAATTAAGTAGATATGTGACAATTGGTATCAGAGCCAGATTATCCATACTGTGGCCTCTGGGATGTGAATGGGTATCATGATGACATTAACAATCTTTTGGAAAATAAAATTGTGCAGGTAACTCACAATCTTATATGTTTCATGATCAGACCAGAGAAGTCAAGAAGAAGGAAAAGAGCAACAAAGGTATCACAAGTGATAGTTAGCATGCAGGGGTCTGGCAGCGCACCGCACAGGCCTGCAGCAAATTTTGGAGACAATCCAGAATTATGGGTGCAGCTGGGCGAGGAGACCCGCAGCACGAATCTGGCCATACTAGAAACCGTTCAAGAACTGAAAAATGAAATGGCCCGGCTCCGGGAAGATAATGTACGATTGACAATTGAGCAGGAGAGGATATTAAAAAGTCTTTCTGACAAACAGAACCCGCCACTAGCTAACCCCAGCGCAGAACAGCAGAGAATAACAGAGGAAGAACGCTATCACGCAGAGTCTGAAATCCCTGAAGAAGGAGAGGACCAATCTGCTAATGCATCAGAACAGCAGACCTCAAAGCGTCAAAAGGTGGAATTGCAAGGAGAATTTCGAAAGATTAAACCCCCACATTACGATGGGGAACAAGAGGAAGCAGCTGAGGCATGGCTAATCAACATGAATAAATACTTTCAGTTATATGAATATGACCATAACTTGAAGGCACGATTGGCCATCTTCCAGTTACAAGGGAAGGCGACACTGTGGTGGGAGGAGGTGAAAATTGTTAAAGGAGTAACTGAACAAACCATAACATGGGAAAAATTCCAAAAATATTTCAAGGAGAGATACTTGACGGAACGGTTTTATGATGAGAAGGCAAAGGAATTCCATGATCTGCGATTGGGACAGCAGACTATGGATGAGTTCATCAATCGTTTCACATCTTTGCTTCGTTATGTACCCTACCTTAAAGAAGAAAAAGCCAAGGTGCAGCGGTTTGTTAGCAGCCTACCCATGTATATGAGGGAAAGGATTGAATTCGACAAATCTAGAACAATGGATGAAGCGATTCGCAAGGCCAGAATCTGCTATCAGCAGAGCAAACAGAAAGGGGACAGTTCCAACAGAAAATGGAATGAGAAAAAGAACAGTAAAGCTGTTGGAAATAATAAAGGAAGTCGAAGCGGTGGGATCAAAGGTAGCAGCAAGAGCCAAAACAGTAGAGCAGCACCGAGAAGTGCATTCAGGGCCAAGTCCATCGGTGAAACCAGAATGAGTGAACAACCCGCCAAGATGGATACTGAGGGAACAACCAGACCTCCAGTGCAGTGCTGGGGTTGTGGTGGACCGCACTATGTCAAGAATTGTCCGCAAAGGAAGGGAACTGACCAGATATCCCAGATTCATGAGGCATCAACCGTGGGTGACGTGGGACGAAGTATGCCAAGAATTAACGCAGCCTTGGACGACCGCCAGGCAGAATATCAGCCCACCATGGTAGAGTTTGAAGGTAAAATTTTAAACCTCTCCATCTCTGTTCTAATTGATCCTGGCGCTACTTTAAGTTATATTAGTCCAAAGATAGTTGAACAGTGTAAATTACAGCCTGAAAAATTCAGGAATCCTTGGCTGGTACAGCTAGCTACAGGGACCAAAAGACGAGTAATGGCAAAGGTCAAAAGCTGTCCTATAGTGATAGCAGGACAGCCAGTGGTGGCAGACCTGAACGTGCTTCCCCTCGGGTCCTATGATGTCCTAATTGGGATGGACTGGCTAGAAAAGCATTGGGCTTTAGTGAACTGCAAAACAAAGGTTATACGGTACAAGGATGATGCTGGAATAGAACAAGATATGCAGGGAATTAAACGACCCGTGCAGATCCGACCAATCACTGCATCTCAGCTGGAAAAATGCATCCGGAATAGATGCCAAGTGTATGCTATTCAGGTGGGCTATGCAGAAACTAAGAATAAGGAAAACCCATTAGAACACCTCCCGGTGATAAAAGAGTTCGCGGATGTATTTCCAGAAGAAATCCCTGGATTACCTCCAAAGAGGGACATAGACTTCACCATTGAGTTAATACCAGGAGCTGCTCCAGTTTCGCGGACACCTTATAGAATGAGTGTACCGGAGTTGACTGAATTGAAAATGCAGCTGCAAGAATTGCTGGATAAAAATTATATCCGCCCCAGTGTATCTCCATGGGGAGCTCCGGTGTTATTCGTCCGAAAGAAGGATGGAACTCTTAGAATGTGTATTGATTACCGGCAACTAAAAAAGCTCACAATTAAAAATAAATACCCTTTACCTCGGATCGATGAGATTTTTGATCAAGTCAAGGGAGCGACAGTATTTTCTAAAATCGATCTGCGATCTGGATACCATCAGATCAGAATTAAAGAAGAAGATATCGCTAAAACAGCCTTCAGGACCCGGTATGGACACTACGAGTTTGTAGTGCTGCCTTTTGGTTTGACTAATGCACCCGCCACATTCATGTGTTTAATGAACAGCGTGTTCCATCCATTTTTAGACAAATTTGTACTAATATTCATTGATGATATTTTGATCTATTCTCGCTCTAAAGAGGAGCATGAGGAACATCTTCGGATGGTACTGCAAACTTTGCGAGAACATCAGTTGTATGCTAAGCTCAGCAAATGTGATTTCTATAAAGAGGAAATCCAGTATTTGGGTCATGTGATTTCTAAGGAAGGGATTGCCGTGGATCCTGAGAAAATAAAAACCATACTGGATTGGCCTGTGCCAAAAGATGTGGCAGATATCAGATCCTTCATGGGATTGGCTGGATACTACAGAAGATTTGTGGAAGGTTTTTCAAGGGTGGCATATCCCATCACATCTTTGCAAAAGAAAGGAAGGTCATTCAAATGGAGTTCTGAATGTCAACAAAGTTTTGAGAAGCTTAAGCAATTACTCACGTCTGCTCCTGTTTTAAGTATAGCTGATCCGAACAAAGACTATGTGGTATGTACCGATGCCAGCGGAGAAGGCGTCGGAGGTGTGTTAATGCAAGAAGGGAGAGTGATAGCCTATGAATCAAGAAAATTGAAAGAACATGAGCAGAAGTATTCTGCTTATGATTTGGAGTTGGCAGCTGTCATACATGCGCTGAAGATGTGGCGACACTACCTTCTAGGAAGGAAATTTCTGTTATTAACAGATCATCATAGCTTAACAAACTACTTTAGTCAGCCCACACTGAATGCAAGACAAGCCCGTTGGGCAGATTTCTTAAGTGGGTTCGATTTTGACATCAAGCATCTGAAGGGAAAGGAAAATCGTGTAGTCGACGCTCTAAGTCGAAAGGTACAATGTTTGTATGAAATTACATTCAGTAAGTGGGAAAATTCCTTGCAGGAAATGATGAAAACAACAACAAGCCAAGATGCTAAATACCAACGGTTGAAGCAGCAAATGCCACTTTCCAGTGAGGGAAGTCCGCAGGAATATGAGATTAGCAAGGATGGAATGCTGCTTTACAAAAAAAGACTGTTTGTACCAAATGACAACAACCTCAAAAACTTAATCTTGAACGAATTTCATACTAGCCATTACGCTGGCCATCCCGGGTACCAGAAAATGCTCACTGCACTTCGGGAGGAGTATTACTGGCCGGGAATGAAAAAGTATGTGGCTGAATATTTAGCGCGATGTTTGGAGTGTCAGCAGATCAAGACGGAGCATCAACATCCGGCTGGATTATTGCAACCCCTGCCCATTCCAGAATGGAAATGGGAAATTATATCAATGGACTTCATAACTGGGCTGCCTAAAACAAAAAGAAACAATGACTCCATTATGGTAGTGCTTGATAAGCTAAGCAAGGCAGCACATTTCATACCCGTACAATCCACCTACAGGGCAGTGCAAATTGCGCACATCTTCATGCAAAATGTGTTCAGACTTCATGGACTCCCAAAGACTATAATATCAGATCGGGATGTAAAGTTTACGTCCGCTTTTTGGAGAGCGTTATTTGCAGAATTGGGTACACAGCTGAATTTTAGCACAGCTTACCACCCCCAGACTGATGGACAGACGGAGAGAGTAAATCAGATGGTGGAGGACATGTTGAGGGCATGTGTCATGCAGAAACCGACCCAATGGGAGGACTATTTGCATCTGGTAGAATTCGCTTACAACAATGGATATCATACATCAATTCAGATGTCTCCATTCGAAGTCTTGTATGGACGGAAATGTCAGACGCCCTCAAATTGGAGTGGCCCAGAGGACAAATTAAGATTGGGACCAGAAATGCTCAAGGAGATGGAGGACATGGTCAAAAAGGTGCGAGCCAACTTGAAGGCCGCTCAAGATCGGCAGAAAAATTTTGCAGACCGGAAAAGAAGATTCAAAGAGTATCAAGTGGGCGATCACGTTTACATCAAAATTCAGGCCAGGAAGAGCACTCTGTAGTGGAGCAGTTGTGCTAAGCTTGCACCCCGCTACTTCGGACCTTTTCAGGTCTTAGCGAGGGTTGGGCCGGTAGCTTATCAGCTAGCCTTACCAAGCCACATTAGAATTCATAATGTTTTCCATGTATCCATGCTTAAGAAGTATGTTTATGACCCTAAGCATGTGATCAAGTGGCAGAATATAAGGGTAAGGATTGTTTTTAGTTGAACTAATTGAAAAGTGATCGTAACAAAAGACTGATACTGTTATTGGTTGCAGGTCGAACCGGAAGGAGAGGTCTTGGTCGAGCCGCTGAGCATTCTCGATAGGAGAGAAGTGCAGTTGCGGAAGCGGGTTATTACCCAAATTAAAGTGCAATGGCAGCACTATGGGCCTGAAGAGGCCACTTGGGAGGACGAAGAGCTGTTTCGCAAAGCTTATCCGAAACTGTTTGGAGACACTAGACATCGGGACGATGTCCAATCTCAGGAGGGGGAGATGTGATGACCCCGTAAAAATGTAATTATTTGAAAGTTACTACAGCATAGAAAACTGAATTGAAATAATATTGAGGAATTTATTTTCTTTTAAAGATATTTTGTTGATGTGACATGTGCACTAAATTAATGATTAAAGGAATTAATCATGAAGATATATGAATTCCCAAAAGGGAACTGGAAAAGAAGAGTTAGTTAATATAACCACCTTCCCTAACTGGAAGGGTTTCCAGGGAAAAGGGGGGTGGGTTGAGAAACTCTGGGCTGTAGAGACAGGCAGAGAAAAGAGAAGAAAAAGAAAAAGACTAAGTCTGGTAAGGACCAGATAGTCAAGCACACAGTGCTGGCTTACTGAGGATAATGATCCGGTAAGCGGAAGCTTGGGGGGAGACTCAGGTCTTGAAAGACTGATCTCATGGTTGGGAGGATAACAAGCTTACACAGAGATTTGGCAGGAGACTGGTTCCAGACTCACCTTATCAGAGGAGACCAGGTAAGTAGCGGAACCTTTATGTCCCCATAGTTATCTGTGTAATTGATAGACTGATTATTATTATCTGTGCAGTAGTAGTGAACAAAATATGTTATGGGTATACTATTTGTACCAGTTATAGATAATAATGTTGTACGAATATAAAAGTTAGATTAAACTGAGAGTAGCATGATATCGCTGTACAAATCTAACATGATATTGCTGTATAAATCTAGCATGATATTGCTGTATAAATCTAACATGATATTGTTGTATAAATCTAGCATGATATTGCTGTATAAATCTAACATGATATTGCTGTATAAATCTAGCATGATATTGCTGTATAACTCTAGCATGATATTGCTCTAAAAATCCAAGAAAGTATAAACTAAGAGTTAACTGTACGCGGGTACACACTATTTGCTGTAAAAGGAAAACAAAGACGATGTTATATATATATATATATATATATATATATATATATATATATATATATATATATATATATATATATATATATATATATATATATATATGGATATATATATATATATATATATATATATATATACACTGTCTACCAAATACAGGCAGCGTATGTGTAAGAACCCCAGATAAAGAAATCAATGCATTTCGAAAGAATCCCTTATCCCTATCAAACTAACAGTCACAGTCAAAGGGAGACCCAAAATGGAACTCGGCTACATAAGCAAGAATGGAGTTCTGGGTCGAACAATATCTTGACTTTATGGTTCATTATACACTAGTCAATACCCAAGCAAGTCTTGTGACAAAACGACTATCTTTAACCGTAAACTGATATACATTTCTAAGAAGCAGACTTTTAGGAAAAACAAGTATACAGTAAGGGTATTCAAGATTAGATAATCTTTGAATCCGAGCCAAGTCGGATTGTATCAACGACTTCCTAGAGATCTCACAGCATCGGGTAAAGGCCGAAACCCTTGAGCTGAGAGACAACCAGGATATTATTCAACCAGAGGGTTGATATATATATATATATATATATATATATATATATATATATATATATATATATATATATATATATATATATATATATATATGTAACATAGACAAAATTCCTTTAGAGATTGCGACAGTATATGTATGCATGTCATCACAAGTAATAAAGACCATGCTATAGTATTCATGCGGTCCTACATCAACACAGTGATGATATATTCCAAAGAATCCATACGAATGAGAAGCAAAATGATATAAAAACCATAGTCATAAGTTACTCAAAATCTCAGAGTTTCAGGTTATGGGAAAAACCCAGAACGGTCGGCCACACCTCTATGGCAATTAGAGGCAGGCGCGACGGTTCAAGACCACACATATATACGGCAGGTAACCCATAATAGAAATGAAATAACCCTTAATACATTTTGGGAGCGAAGCACATTCCATCTTAACTGAATAGGCAAGAACCCAAAACGGGAACTGTAATACAAGATCTAGATACTTCAAACCCTATGTATATATTTCATAGAATACTGTTAACAGTAAACGAAAATGGGCAAGTCATAGCACCATACAAGTAACAAATTACAGTAAACATTGTTTGTCTAGCTATATAATTCTATGATGAAAACAAGCGAGCTGGCATGAAGACCAGAGCTCGGAATAAACTACAGTACAGTGGTAATTACAAAATATACATCTGAATCACAGATTTAAAACGAAATCTTCAGGCCTATAACTAGAGAGAAATTCCCAAAACCGCCGTAAGCGAGAATCACTATGTCCTTAGCCAGACCAGAATGCATGGAACCGGAACGAAGGCATCCGTCCAACAGATCTGCGACCAACCGTGCAAAGGTCAGGTTGAGGCCTACCTTGGCACAAAGGATAACCCCTGTAGTGAGAGGTGAATTGAACCAGAAGTAACCAAGACTCATACATCTGTCGAAGATAAATACCTGAGTATAGTTCAGCGGAACATTTCTGGAGAATCCTTTAACACCATCAGATCCGGAAACCGCCGAGCGAAACCTGTCAAGCCAGAGAATCAGGGGATTACTATACCTTGCAACATATAAATCACAAACATGTTTAAAATCTTAATGGACGGGAAAACCATTACCTGGCTGGTTCAAGGGCGAGAACCATGGAGCAGAAACTCGCCAGAGAGGGCATACAGGCCTGGTATAGTGGAGAAACTCAGCGCAAACCTCAGAAGGACACCCCATGCAGAGTGCCAAGCAGAATGATAAAAGCCTCGAAGAATCCAGAAAGGGGCGCGTATATACTCTGCCTGCCAACAGAGGTAACGTGGAGCGTCTGTGGCCCTTGATCTCATGCGGAAACATCCAACCGTTGATCAAAGCACCAATGGCCAAATGCAAAGCGCGGGAGAATTTCAGACTTGACAACCTTACCTCAATCACGTGAACAGGACGGTGAGAGTTAATGCTATTGCCGGGTGTCAAGCATACAGAACGCCAACAGTCATGGGCAGGACAGCCTTGACATACGCGAATTGAAATCATAAACCGTAGCAACTGTGGTATAATAAAGTTTGGGATTAACCAATGATTAAACCCATATATGATTAATATGACCTGCCACACCATAGACTACGTAGGTTAAATATATACATATGCGAGGTGGTGGCCTTTACAACCAGATTTATAATGAAGTGTTGGTATTATAAGTGCCAAAAAATTTTCTATGTGTGTTTAATTAAGTAGATATGTGACATTTGGTATCAGAGCAAGTCTTCTTGATGTGAGTTGCATGAGTGAATGTTAACTAGGAATAAGCTCCAAAGAGGTGAAGGAAAATTTAAATCCTTTGATCCTGAAGAGGGCGTGCCCCACGAAGACAGAACGTGGAAAATGAGGAAGATCAAATGGAGGAAGAGTGAAATTATCACAAGATCTTCTTCACCATGGCAGAGAAAGTTGACAAGTTGTTTGCATAGTATGAGAAGACATCAAGCCTAAGAAGAAAGATCGAGATGACCATGCATTGATAAATCATGAAGGTGGAAGAGGAAAGCCTCCTAAACTTCCCTCTCAATCCTCTAGTGACGACTCTTCTTCTTCTTCTTCTCATCACTCTAATAGGAATCATAGGAATACATCTAAGAAGCCATTTTTTAAGATACATGTAAATTTTGATTTTCCCACATATAACGGAGAATGTAATTCAAAGAAACTAAACAATTGGATTAGACATATTAAGTTTTATTATCAGATTCAACAGATCGAGGAAGATGAGTCAAATATTCAATTAGCATCTACTTGGCTAAGTGGCACTTCTCTCATCTGGTGGGAGAGAAAGTTACAGAAAGGCAAAAAAAAATTGGGTAATCTCCTTTCTTCTTGGTCCAATTTTGTTTCTACATTAAAATATCCATTTTATCCTTTGCGTTATCGAGAAAAGGCTTTAATGGAATGGTGATATTTAAGGCAAGGAAAGGGTAAAAATTTACAAAGCTTCACAAAAGAGTTTAGAAAACAAGCATTGAATTTGGGCATTTCACTTTATTCACCCGAAACTGTAACAAAGTATTGGTGCTTTACATAGTTACCTTAGTATTCTTTGTTGTTATTTGAGCCTACTATTATTTGATGAATCTAGTGTGAAAGCCATTCACCGTGAAAGTAGGGGGAAGAATGATAAAGAAGAGCAACTAAAGAAATCATCTTTTAAACCTCATAATGGAAAGTTCAAAGGAAAAGGAAAGATAAAGGAAAATAAGGAAGCTACAACCAAGAAGGATGAAGGATTAAAGCCATCTTGCACACATTGCAAGAAGGAAGAGCATGATGATGAACAATGTTGGAAGTTGCATCCAAATTTGAAACCAAAGAGATTTGGTGGGAAGAACAAGCAAAATACGGTGGCAACCGCACATCAGGATCTTGAATCTGATTCTGGTGACGAGACACTGATCACAAAAGTGGGCACATAGGTTACTCTTTCTATTCATGCTAATGAAAATACTGAATTACATGTAAGTACAAGTTCTTCGAATGAGTCTCTTGTTAGTGAACGAAAGAGGATTGAATTGTTCCACATTATAGTCATAATGAAACATACTAAAGTGGAAACCTTGTTTGATCTAAGCTCACAAGAAAATTTGATTTCAGAATCCTTGGTTAAGAACTTAGGCTAAGATACCAAGCCTCATCTGAAATCCTACCCTCTTGATTGGGTGTGTGATAAAGAAAAATTACATGTAAACAAGCAGTGTAGAGATAGAAGCAGTGTAGAGATAGATTTATGATTGCATCCAAACTAATAGATGAGGTTGATCTTGATGTTGTACCCTTGGATACATGTGTTATTGTATTGGGGAGTCCATACTTGTACGACACGAAATTCATTTTCTTTCGCCATGAAAATAAGTATCACCTCACAAAATATGAGGTGGAGTACATTGTCAGAGCTCATCATGTCGAGATCAATTCCAGTGTTGTAATTATAGGTTAGATGAAGAGATTTACTAATTCCAGCAAAGGGCGCATGCTCATGGTTGTGAGAACAAAAGATGTCAAGACATCTGAAGCTTTCCAAGGTTGTGATCCCACTCATAAAAAGGAATTGTACGAAATTGTTTCTAACTATGGTGGGATTATTTAGGAACCAAGTGGGTTTCCTACAAAGCGTGAGAACCAACACGAGATTCACTTGCAGTAGGATTCTCCTTTAAACAACATTCGTATGTACAGCTTTTCAGCCATTGAGATGGAGAAGATAAAGAAATAGGTGCAGGAGTTGTTGAACCAAGGGGTCACAAGACTGAGTTCTTCTCCATGTGGTTCACCTATTGTGTTGGTGCCAAAGAAGGATGGCACATGGAGGATGTGTGTGGACTACATAGAACTCAAAAAAATAATGCTGAATAATCGGTACCCTCTCCCTCGCATTGATGATTCATTAGGTCAATTGAAAAATGTTATCTATTTCACAAAACTAGACTTGCATAGTGGCTATCATCGGGTCAAGATTGAAAAACGTGATGTAAGGAATACTACATTCAAGATGAAACAGGGGTTGTTTGAATGGTTGGTGATTCCATTCGGAATACCACATTCATGAGGGTGATGAATGATATTTTCAAACCTTTTCTTGATCATTTTGTACTTGTGTATCTTGATTACATTCTTGTTTTTATTATGACATGGGGTGATCATGTGATTCATGTTAAAAAGGTGCTTGATGTTTTGCAAAAAGAAAAATTGTATGTCAAAATGTCTAAGTGTGAATTTGGTAAGACCTCTTTGGTTTAGTTGGGTCACATAATTGGTGGTGGACAATTGAAAATAGATCCTTCTAAAATTTATGTGATTGTGAAGTCCCCTAAACCCACTAATATTATAAAGGTCCATAGCTTTTTGGGTGCAATATAATACTGGACAAGGTTCATTGCCAACTTCTTCGTCATTCCATCCCCTTTAGATACCACACCAATTTTGGCCTTGCCTAACCTCCAACAACCTTTTTGATGCAGATACGACATGAAAGTAATAAATAAACAAAATATTCATTAATAAATCTCTCCAAAAACTTGGTTCTACAAATGAATTACATGGCTATTTATTCTAGAGGAGGAAAGCTCTCGAATTCCTCAAAGAGAGAACTCCTTCTTAGATATTTGGAGGAAGTTGAGAAAATTCCTCTCAATTCTAGGAATCTATACTAGCTACTTAATCTCCAGCAAATTCTATAAGTCTCCATAAAATCTATAATCTTCTAAGATTCTCCAGATTAAATAAATACAAAATAGGAGATGTTCTTGCATCATACTACCGGGGAGGAAAAGATACAATCATATGTTTTGCTTCTAGAGTTCTTCAATACAGTTACCATATTTTGAAATCTCTTTTCTTGTCATCCAAGTAGCATCTCCGACTGGTTGATTATTCCACTTAACCAAGTATTGAAAATATTATTTATTCCTCATCCTTTTAGCCACCCTTTTATCGATGATTGATTCATTCTTATTTGTTGGTGCTAAAGATAGTTGCTTCTCCCACTAAACTTTATCACTAATAGGTGCATCTGTAGGATCATTTACTATTTCCTTAAAAGGGTATAGATATGAAACATTAAATATTGGTGAGATGCCAAAGCCTTTGGGTACTTCTATTTCATAATCATTTGAGAAAAATTTCCTCAAAATTTTGCATGGTCCGATCTTTTTCAGTTTTAACTTGTTATATTCCCCTTTAGGAAATATTTATTTCTAAAGATGTGCCATAACCAAGTCCCAAATTTTAGAATCCAATTGTATTCTTTTGGAATCTACTCTTTGTTTATACTTGTTGCTGCTTTCTTGTAACTGATGCTTGACTCGGTTATGCATTTCCTGCATTCTGTATGCAAAATCTTCACCATCCGCACTTCTAAATTCTTATTTTTCAAGGTTCCTTAGCTCATAAATTCCTCTTGGATGCATTCCATAAACAATTTGGAATGGACTTAATCTTGTGCTTCTGTTAGATGAGTCTTTTTATGCAAATTTTGCTTGAGCAAGTACCTAATCCCATTGTTTGGGATGCTCACTTACCAAAATTATTAAGATATTTCCAAGGCTTCTATTTACCACCTCTATTTAACCATCAGCCTGGGGATGATATGTTGAACTAAAGATGAGATTGGTTCCTAAATTTTTCCATAAAGTTCTCCAAAAATGGCCCACAAACTTGGTGTCTCTGTCAGAAACAATACTTGTAGGTAATCCATGCAATCTAACTATTTCTTTAAAGAACAAGTTTGTTATGTTAGTTACATCATTTTTCTTTTTACAGGCTATAAAGTGTACCAATTTTTATAATATGTCAACAACAAAAAATATTGAGTCACTTCCTCTTTGTGTTTTGGGCAGTCTTAGTACAAAATTCATGCTTATAAAGTCCGCTGGTTGATTTGGTATTGATAAGGTTTGATACAATCCAGTGTTATGACTTATTTATTTTGCATTTTGACATATCTTGTGTCTTTCAACAAATATTCTTACATATGATTGCATGTGTGGCTAATCATAAAATGCTTGTAATTGTGCTAAAGTTTTATCTTGCCCAAAATGACCTGCTAAGCCTCCACTATGTTTTTCTTTTAACAGATTTTCTCTCATTGAACATCTTGGAATGCATAACAATCTTCCTTTGAACAGAAGTCCCTTCTGTATCGTGTAATTTAACCATGGAGTTCTATCTTTACTTACAGGATTTTCACAAGCTACATAAGCTTCATTTAAATTTGGATCATCTTTATACATATCTTTTAGCTCATCAAATATTAAGACATTCACTTGGAATTCTTGTAGAATTAAGTTGATACTGCTTAGTGCATTTGCTACTTTATTTGAATGCCCACTTTTTTGCTTGATAAAAAATGTAAAATTTTGTAAGAATTTAATCCAATTTACATGTCTTTGACTCATTTTTGTCTCATTGTTGATATATTGTAACGCATGATTATCTTTGTAAAGGATGAACTCTTTTGGCATAAGATAATGTGTCCATTTTTTAAAGTTTGTATGATGGCATAAATTATTTATCATAAGAAGAGCATTTTTGCTTGGCTTAATTTAGTTTTTCACTTTAGTAGGTGACTGGTCTTCCCTCTTGACTTAGAACAACTCTTATTGCAGTTCCGCTAGTGTCAGTTTCAACCTGAAAAAACTTGTTGAAGTCTAGAAATGCTAAAATAGGTTGTTCTATAATATTTTTCTTTAATAATTTGAAAATTTTATTAGTTGTTTCTATCCAATGGAATGGTTGATTTATTTATTTAATGGTTTCTACAATTGGAGCACATATACCACTGAAATTATTGATAAATTTTCTTCAAAAACTTACCAATCCATGAAAACTTCTTACGTCTTAAATGTTTCTTGGGGTTGGCCAATTGATTATGGACTTCACCTTCACCTGATCTAGCTTTAAGCCCTCCTTTGAAATCATAAAATCCAAGTCAATAACTATGTTTTCATGAAACTACACTTCTTTAAATTGATTAACAATTTTTCTTGTTGTAACTTCTTCAAAACCATCTTAAGATGTCTTAAGTTCTCTTCTTTTGACTGAATGTAAATTAAGATATCATCAAGACAAATTGTGAAAATTTTTCCAATTAATTATTTTAAGACCACATTCATTAACCTCATAAAGGTATTGGAAACATTGGTAAGTTTGAAGGGCATTACCTGTTGGACACCTAATCCTAAAGGGTTAGCGTGGAAGTTGAATGGACAAAGCAGTCCAAGAGACCTTGGGATCTGAATCCCAAGAGTCACATATGTGTACTATAAATGTATATCTATTGTTAATAAAAATGCACTCACTGATTTATCTTTCATATGTGTCTTGTTGTCCATGTGAGTTTAACATGGTATCAGAGCCATGATGAGTGGCCTGTTTTCCCTGAGCAACTGGTCTGAGTTGCCTTGAATAGTGCTGACTAGAGCTGGCCTAGTCTTCTGTAATGCTCCATTAATTCTGCCATCCCTGCGCTGTACCTGCGCCCTGCTCTTCTGAAGCTGCATACAAAATGATGTCAGAGATGAAACAATAACGATGCCTGAAACACTGCTGAGTGAAACGCATGCTTCTGACATGCTGCCACTGTCCATATACGCTCTGCGTTCACTGTCCATATACGCTCAGCCTCTGTGAAATCTTAATCCTCGCAGATTTGCAGACCTATTCTTATGAACGAACACTCCTCTCTCTCAGCGAAATCGCTGTAAATCGCAGTAAATGATCCCTTGTCAATCATGAAATCCCAGTAACTGTGCTCCTCCTTGTGGGTTCTGACAGAGATTCCAAAAACCCAGTATCTGTTTCACTGCGCATATGTCCGTTTCAGGATTAATGCTTTGCTTGTAGTTGGACTGTTCATTTGGAATAGGTTGTGAGTGTAATGGGATATAGTGGCTACGGAGATCTCCATGGGCGAACCAAGGATGGAAGTGTTACGACTTAATTTTAATTGATATTGAATCGATTTTAAATCGTGGTTTATCACTGTAACGTGGCGATCTGAAATGTATTTTAAATTTTTGTAACGACTGTGCATTTCTTTCACACTGTCGTTTACCAATCGTCGCCGAGGGAGCAGTCTATTGACACAGAGGGGGTCCTCTCGTCTGCCCAAGGCGGTGAATGATCAGCGTGTTTTGTAATGTTTACGTTTTGGATTTGAGGTGAATGATGAACTTGTGGCCATCGGTCTCGTCGTCCTCGAATTTCCCTATGCACTATTCAAAAGCCTCTGGCTCTCTTGTCTGAATGTCAATGATCGCCAGAAAATAACAGAAATTTAGTATCTGTCTCGTGCTTCACTGATACTAATCTAGCTTTATAGATTGCTCCCCAAACTCCAAGATAGCTTCAGCTGAAGGATGCATTAAGTACTGAAGCCCATACGTCGTCGGTTTCTGCAAGATATAAAGCCCATACGTCGCCGGTTCGTTTCTGCAAGATATCGGTTCGTTTGACATCAAAAATGTGGAAGCGTGAGGCTGGCTGCACGAGCTCGGTTAGAGGTTCCCAACAATAATGGCTTAACCCAAATTTCTGGCGTCCGCTTCCATCAGAGTTGAAGGCAGAGTTGGGAATCGATTTTTCCAGTCATATCAAGAGCCAAGGCATTGCTGATAAAATAGGAACGATTCTCCCTCACTCTGCTGGTTGAAATCTCTTCTGTCCAGAAGAAACGGTAGGTTTCCCATCAGATTTGAGTGTCCCAGCTGAATCTCCCTCTGAAGATGTTTCTATTGCCTTTGTGAATGACTCAGACAGACCAGCATAGTGGTCCACCACTCTCGTGATGTTGTTGTTGAGCTCTCGAATTAGGGCAACATTTCTACTTAGATTCTCTGCGATCTTGGATTCGTGATTTTGATTTATCTCATTAATAAGCAACCGGTTCTGGTCTAGAATATTCTGCACCTGACTAAAGCTTTTCTGGATGTTTTGCAAGCCTACCTGTCACATAGCGGTGTAGCACAGGTAAAAGGCACTTTGCATATCGGCTGATTTTTAAACCTATGACAGTGTTTAACTTTTCAATTTCACACCAAGTTTCGGGAATGATTGTAACATAGATCGCGATAGTGTTGGTATCAGAGCGTTCAATAAGCGCCAACCTCGAGAACAACTGACAATGGAGAAAAGGATGGAGCTTTTTCTAACAGCAATATTGTAGCTTTGGACCATGGAGGGTTTTCTGGGACAAACAACAACAACAACAATACTAAATCTTCGATTTCTGGGAATGTTTCAGTCAATGGGTGTAATATCAGTGAGGCAGTCAAGCTGATGACTGATCGATGGGCGGTTGCAATGCATTCTCACAATGATCAATCATTGCATGTGACAGAGAGGGCAGTTGTTTACTCAAGCTCTGGAGGAGGATCAGCCTGGGGCTCTTCAAAGCTTGCTTATCAGCCCTCTGTTGTGGACTTCTTAGCAGAGTTAGGGCAAGCAATACGCAGAGCAAACATTAATCATGTCAATGGGGAGAGAACTAGTGGAGCAAGATAGGGAGCAATCTTGTAAAGACTGCTCAAAAGCATTGACATGTTTCTAACTTGTTAAGGATCAGATTATGTTGTTAAAGTTTGAGAACAATTTCCTGTGTTTATTGCTTCAACAAAGTGGTATATTATTTTATCCCATTCTGTGGCTATTTTTTTCTGAATTACTGTAGAGGTTATCACTGTTAGCTCAAAACCAAGTAAATGGAACAATTTGAAACAACCTCTGAGTGAAGTGATTCGTGAAGAAGTGATCAGCATTGTGAAGTGAATTTGAAGCAATTTTTGAAGACATTTTTGGAAGTCATTTTTTTGCAGTTTCTTTGGAGCAGTTTCTTGTAGAGATTTTGCATGATTTCCATAGCAGCTAGATGCTCTGAAGTTTGAAGTTGAGGACAGCGCTCATCTTCACATTTATATATATTTTTTTTTTGCATTGGTGATGTTATGCTCCAGTTCATTCTTGAAACGAACTGTGGACTGTTGATTTACCATGTGCCTAATTGTACCAATGTTTATTGTAGCTTGACGAGAAATGTTTATTGTAGTTTAACTTGGTAACATCCAGCTTACTCACGTACTGCTCCATCAACCATTTTCGCGACATTGTTGCCACTTGATAAGCCCTTACAATATCTTGTAGTAAGAGTACAATATTATTTTTCTGTTGCTGTTGCCTCAGTTGTGTTTTTTAAGTGACATTGAAGAAAAATGGCCAGACTTGAAGATGCATTAAAGTTATTGAATATCTTAATTCATTCCACTGTTGATGAGATGGTCAAAGTTAACAAAGAAACTCTCTTTGACATCCAAACCTCTCTGCAAACTGCACATGAGAATATTGAGTTTTTGCAGCTTGAAACAAAGCTACAGCAAGAAGAATTACAGCAGTGGAGTCATCATTCTGAACCTGTTTCTGTTCAGAACAATGAAACAGACTCCCATGAACAACAAGTCAATAATGTTACTATTCATTCAAATAAAGCAGCAGTTGCACATGCACATGCAGAAGTTCAGTCTGCACTTCCCAAGCCCATCATCAGACCTTGGGAACAGCTTGTCCACAACAAGCACAGAACTGGTCTTGGATATGACAAGGACTTGTCCTTTCATATTCCAGACTATGCCAAGCCCATTCAGTTTCAAAGTGCTGGATTCATTCATGACAGTTCACCTGCTCTTCATGACAGTTCAACTTCAGTTGTTCCAGATTCTGCCCCTCTTCCACAGCAACAACAACAACAAAAACAACAGATCGTGAAATGCCAACACTGTGACCGAGTTGGCCATCTGAAAGATCACTGTTTTGATCTTCATCCATGTAAGCACTGCCATAAAACCAGTCATTCTTCACACAGATGCTTCAGAAACAAACATCCTGCAAGAACAAAGATTCATCTTGGATGGATCGCTTCTTGGCAATGGGCATCAACAGCCAAGAAGATATTCCAAACACATGTCAGAACTTGTTCCAGAATATTGAACAGTCTTGCAGTTGAGTTTTCTCCATCATCTCACCTTGTATCTGACAGGGGGGGAAATGATGGTCATCTACAAGCTTCAAAGCCACATCAAGCGAGCCTGAGCCACAACCTGCCACACCAGTTTCAGAGTTGTAGTCAGAGACAAGATGCCTAAACATGCCTTCAGTTGGCAATCTGGGACTTCCTCTAGCAGAAGACTTCAGCTTCTTGCCAGTTTCGGAAGCATTCCAGGAACAGATTGAGAACACTTCCTCTAGCAGAAGACACCAGCTTCTTGCCAGTTTTGGAAGAGTTCAAGAATTGCATTAAGCATTCCAGAGTTGTTGGTTATCCTTAAACCATCACAGGTTGAGACTTCCCTTTTCAGGTTGAAGTTTTACCTTTTATGCGGGGTGAGACCTCCCTTTTATGGTTGAAGGTTTCCCTCTTTAAAACAATAGGATCACTTCCTCTAGCAGAAGACTTCGGTTTCTTGCCAGTTTTGGAAGAGTTCCAGGAACTGCACTAAGCGTTCCAGTGTTGGTGGTCATCCTTAAACCACCGCCCTTTTTACCAGCATTTCATAGAACACATTCAGCCTAGTGCTGCCTTGCATTTTTTGCACATTTTGTATTACAGCTCTCTTCTTGGACTCATGCATAACCCTTCGGATTAAGGGGGGGAATGTTGGACACCTAATCATAAAGGGTTAGCGTGGAAGTTGAATGGACAAAGGAGTCCAAGAGACCTTGGGATCTGAATCCCAAGAGTCACATATGTGTACTATAAATGTATATCTATTGTTAATAAAAATGCACTCACTGATTTATCTTTCATATGTGTCTTGTTGTCCATGTGAGTTTAACATTACCAACCATTCATATAAGCCATTCTTAGTTTTAAACGTTGTTTTCCATTCATCACCTTCTCTGATTCAGATCTAATTATATCCACTTTTTAAATCTATTTTAGAAAAATATGCAGCACCACTTAAGCAATCTATGAGATCATCAATACAAGGCAATGAAAATCTATACCATATTGTGATTTTTTTATTTCTCGAGAATATGTACACATTCTCCATCCGAAATCCTTCTTTGGAGTTAACATTGTTGGGTAAACACACAAACCTAAGCTTTCGCAGATGAGACTCGTATCAAACAATTCTTGCACTTGATTTTTAATCTCTTCATTCTCCCTTGGGGTCATTATGTAGGCTGCTTTGTTTGGAATACTAGCACCTAGAATGAGATCAATATGATGGATGATACTTCTAATGGGAGGCAACTTATCAGGAAAGTCATCCACTACAATATCAATGAATTCATTCAACACATTTTAAATTTATTTTGGAAGGTCATTCAGATTTGTGCTTGTTAGGACTACCTTTGGCTTACCAATTAAAGAAAAATTATCTTCTCGTGCTTGAATTCTTGAAGGAACTCTTTCCCACTAAATAAAATTACTTTGGATTGGTCTTCTTTTGGTGTGTTTTCATTCTTAAAATGCAAGAGTACATGATTTTCTCCATCCTTTTCAAAAGTATAGGTGTTGCTCCTTCCATCATGTATTGATTTCCTATCATATTGCCAAGGTCTTCCAAGCATAATATTACACTCATCCATAGGCATAACATCACAAAGAACTTTATCTTTACACCATACTATTTGAAACTCCACTTTACATTGCTTATTAACTAGTATATGATGTCCCTTTTGCAGCCACGGGACTTTGTAGGGAGTAGGATGTTTAGTTTTCCTTAAATTTAACTTTTCTACCATTTCTGTGGATACTAAATTATCATTACTCTCACTATCAATAATGACTTTACAACATTTTCCTCCTAATTTACAAACAATTTTGAACAATATTTTCCTTTTTGTATATTACTTTACTTCTTTAGTAAACTTTAATAAAGTTCTTTTCATCATTAAGGATTCACTAGTCTTAGGTACATTTTCATGTGTAGAGGATTGTACACTTTCTATATTAGTTTGTGCCATATGTATGTTGCCCTGACTAGAAGATATTTCTAGAAATTCATCAGATTTATGGTTAACTTTATTACATGTATAACATCTTACCACAAAATATCTACCTCTAACTCTTTGATATGGTCTTCATCCTCCAAAATCTCCTCTTGATGATGATTATGCCTGACGTGAATTATTGCCTTATTATTTTTGAATGGGAAATATTCTGCTTGAATATCCTCTCCTTGATTGTATTCTACTTGGTGGTCCTCTGCTTGATTGTCCTTTGCTCCTTACTATACTTCATCCTCTTCCTCTTTGACTCTGCTTCCTTGCCAGTTTTTCTTCTACATTGAGGGCTATCTAGCAGGCTTCTTCAACAGTTTTCAGAGACAAAATATCCAATTCATATTGTATTTCAAATCTTAAGACTTATGCCATTAATATATCTAGCTAATTTTCCAACATATGTTTCCACATGACCAAGCCTTATACTTAATCTATAAAATTATTATGTATATTCTTTTACAAACATGGATTTTTGCTTAAGATTTTTCATCTGTAGAAAAAGATTTAACTGATAGTCTCGACGAAGAAATTTACCTTTAAGCTTGGCTACCTGATGGGCCTCTAAATTAGACATAAATTAAGGCCCATGCCTCTAAATTAAACATAAATTAAGGCCTATGACCATTCTTCAACACATTAAACCTCTATTCTTGCATTAGATAATGTAGGAATGTGTTCCCTACCATTTAATGCAGATTCCTAGTATTAGGGACTAAATCCACTAATCAAGGGATTTTGGTGGGGAAAGCTTCCTCCATTCATGAGGAATGCTTCCTAATCATTTTTTATAAGTACCAAGTCGAATTTGCCTCTAAGGAGAGATTCCTATTAGTTTTCTTGTGGAGAAAATTCATATTTTTGCAACTCCATTGTATTTTTTTGCAGGGATGTAATTGTATTGATGAAAATAATGAAGATTGTCAGGCCAGGCAGTAACTCTGTTAGGCAGAAAACTGATTCGTATTATTCCATCATGTATGTTATTGTTATATACAAAAGGGTGTGATTGTTCAGTGTTGAGTCCCAAACTTACATCTTCCCTATACACCATTTTACCCTTTTTTTCCAGTTACTTGACCCACCAAGCTGTCAAATCATTGCATATTAGTTTAAAAAGAGCTTATAAAATGTTTTCCTAACTATGTCTTGTGACTGCTGTTTGATTTAGATTTTTGTTCAATTAGCTACGAAATCTTGTCACTTTCCGCAGCCAGCTCAAGTTTCCGCAGCCATTTTGTTGAAGACTATGTTACAGGTGTCCACTGGAGAATCCGGCCACATGGGAAAGCTGAAAATGATGTGTACATGGATCGTGTCCCCTTGGTTCAGCCGAATCACTCACAAACAACCATGGTCAAGGGCAGTCAAAGAAGTGGTCAAACCAAGAGTTTTGCGGTGGCACGACTTTGTTTTTACCACGTGAAGATTTGCGTGGCAAGTTCCTCGATCTCCGGAGGTGTGCTAACACCTGTGGACCAATCCGTGAACCAAATCGAATAGCCACCACTCCTTAGATTTAATTGTCACGGCTACCATACTGCTAGATCTCAGGACGTGGTTGTTCACGTGTCTGTTTGGCAGCGCCGAATTTAGGAATTAGTTATAGCATCCTCAGTTATAAATAACGTGTTATCATACGCTTGATAGTTAGCTTTTCACATGTAATATTGACTGTTTTACGAGCCCACTGTGTCGTGCTCTATCTTTATCTTATGACTGCACTTTAATATATGAGAAGACAACGTTCTTAAGTTCAATTTGTGACTGAGTATTGATTGGCCGAGGTTGCAGAGGGTCCCTGTACACCAAGGCTCTGTATCTACTTATAGTTTCTTGTTTGCTTTCATTATGTTACTGCTTTTATAATCATTTGCTTGTATATATTACACTATTCTGGTATTCATGTTAACTGTTGTCCATCTTTTCTTTTATGCTTTCTCATGATTGTTAACTGATCAATGTTTTTCTTTCAGGTTCTCGTAGACAGCCCAAGCAATTTCACATAGTTTTTAATGACTAATGACATGAAATCATCTTGTCCTTCTGTTGATTTATGTTCTGAGTTTTAAATTCTAGCATTGTCATTTCTTTCAGTTCTGTTTTGCTCATTTACTTTCATGCAATTTAGATATCATATTACTCTATTTGTTTATGATTACCTCATATAGCCAAGCGACTCAAATAGTGAGGAATCAGAATATTAGTTGATGTAGTATGATTTAGTTTACTTTTCTGCAAGTTAGTGATTAGATTACTCATGTCATTTTCAGGGATTGAAATATGAATGCGTAGTTTAAGCTTAGTTTCATTTTATGCAATTTCATTTCCTGCAATTTAGATATCAGATTACTCAATTTGTTTATGATTACCTCCTATAGCCAGAGCGAGTCGAAAGGTGCGGGGTCAGAATATGAGTTGAAATAGTGTGATTTAGTTTGCTTTTCTTACAGTCTTTGAATTGCTTTGAGTTCAGTTTTTATTTTATTTTTATACAGCAGTAAGGATACTGGGCTTCATTGTCACTAGCTCACTGTTTTGGTACATTTTTATTTTCTTTTAGGAATTGATTTCATTACAGCAAGTTTTGAAACTTTTTTGAGAACTTTAAAGTTTGAAAAATCATTGCAGAAGTCACCATTTCCATCCATACTTGACTTTCAATTCTGCCATCTCACACTAGGGAATCAACAGAAGATAAACCCAAAAATAAACCAAAAACTCAAAAACAACAAAGAAATAAGAAATTGGTTATCTTGCATATACAATGCACTTCACTCCAGCAGTTTACGACTCTCGGATTGACATTTTAAAAAGAAATTTAGGACACACTAAATTGACCAAACATTTTGGCGCCGTTGCGGGGAAGTGAAACTAGGTAGGAAATTTCTTAAAAAAAAAAAACACAAGAAAATTTCAAGGAAGGTAAAAATTGATAAATTCTCAAAGTATGCTCTCCTCTTGCACCTAGTGTGATCTGGAGGATCAGAAAAGAGAGTTATGGTTTAATAATTTCTTGAGTATGCTCTCTTCTTGCTCCTAGAGTGACTTGGAAGATCAGAAAGAGAATTATTAGCCCGACTTGAAGAAAAATAAAAAAAATGACATGCATAGAGCAAGAGATTCTAAGGGAAGGTTTTTAGCTAGGGCCAAGAGTTTGATTTTTACAACTCCGTCTACTTCAAGGAATAGACAAGAAACACCTCCATCATCTCCAACTCACACTCCTAGCCTTAGGATTCTTGGAATTCAAGAGGCAGTAGTTGAATTAGGAGACTCTCCCACACTATCCACCGAATCTGAATTAGGAAAAGACCCTTTCTTTACTTCTACAAGAAAACACATTGTAATTGAGGAAGTAGAGTCACCTGAAGAAGAAGAGGGAGAAATTCATCCTCGTTTGCCATTAGTAGAGGAACCAGAGGACTCTGAAGTCTCTGAGGAAACTATCATGACAGAGGAAGTAGTAAACAGATTTGGTAGAGGTAGAGGTAGAGGAGGAGGAGGAAACAATGGAGGAGGTAGAGGTAACAATGGGGGAAATAGGGATGGAGATAACTCATTCGGATTTCCTATAGTTGATGACGATTCTCAAGCAACAATGAAAAACATCTCACCATCTGTCCTCCCAAACTTTCATGGGTTACAAAATGAGGATCCTGAAACATTTCTATCTGAGTTTGAAGTCGTGTGTCGAACTTATGATTATCTGGAAGACTCTCAAAAACTCAAATTGTTTCCTTCAACATTGAAGGGAGCTACTTTGAAATGGTTCATGGGATTAGTCACTCAATCCATTAGGACTTGGAATGATATGAAACAAACATTTTTGGATAGATACCTGGACTATTGTATGCCCACCAATCACAAGGATGAGGTATTCAAAATGGTGCAAAGAGAAGATGAAAACTTGGAGGATTTACTTGAAAGATTTCAATACAACCTGAAAAGAGAAAAAATGAATAACTTAGATGAGGAAACCTTGAAAGCCCTTCTATTAAAATCCATTAGATATGAATGGATAGATATTTTGAACATGATGGGAAAAGGAGATATATCTCAACTTCCACTTCATGATATAGCAGAGCTATGTCTCCATCTCTCAAGGGGAAAATCTAAAACTGGAAAAGGGCCTAGAGATCCTTCTCTAATTAGAGCAAACAAATCTGCAACTGGATCAGTAAGTAGGGCTGAGATTGGCAACATGCTTGATGAATTCAAAACTGATATTTTAGGGAGTCTTAGTGAGCAACTAGACACCCTTAAGATACAAAACAAGCAGAAAGCAGAAGCTGAAGCTTTGGCCATCTTTTGTTCGAAATGTAGAAAGAAACATGCTCTAAGGGAATGTCCCTTGGATGCAAAATTTGTAGAAACATGTGTGATTTGTTCATAAAACCCTGAGACCAAGGATTGTCCTTCAATTCCTGGGCTCAAAGCTGTCTTTCAAGAAGATCCAAATTCAATTGAGTCTCTCTGTTTTGTTGCAAGGAGACCTTGGCAGGGGCAACAAAATCAAGGGTTTAACAACTCTATGAACTTTCAACCCCCACCAAATTGGAATCCTTGGCAACAACCTTGGTCCCAACCTCAAAATCCTTTTCAATCAAGGGTACAAGGTATGCGAAATCCTTATGGGAGATTTGCTCAATTTTATCAATATCCTCCACCTTTTCAAAATCAACAAGCTCCACAACTTCCAAATCAAAATCCACAACTATCATTGCCATTTCCACAAAAACAACAACCTTCTCAGTAGAATCCAAATTCTCAACTCTTGCTTCCATTCCAACAGAAGACAAATCAACTACCTTCCCAGCCATTGTCGAACCCCAACAATAAAAACCCTCAAAATGCTTACATGGTAGAAGGACAACAATTTCCTACCTATATGATTGTTCCTCTTAATGATGTACAACTTAGATCTGGTAGAATTTTAGACAAGCCTTCTATAGATACTCAAAAGCAAAGCATTTCTGAGGAAGATTCTCTTGAATTCAATAAAGGTCCTGAAGCACCTCTTCAAAACCCAAGCACTCAAAAAGAAAAAGAAAAAGAGTCAACCCCCACAAATCCTATAGTTGAGCAACCTGCATCTTCATCTACACCTCCTTTTCCTGAAAGATTACAAATTGACAAAGGGGTGGAAAAACAAATCTTGTTGCCTGATTATGATTTTCTAGATGAATTAAAGAATGTCTGTATCAAGATTCCCTTGTTACAAGCCATTAGAGAGATTCCTATTCTAGCAAAAACAATAAAGGAGTTGAGTCTCAAAAGACTAGGAAGGAAACCATGAGATACAAGAAGAATCCACCTGGTAGGAAAAATTGCAGATATCATGATGGAAAAAATTACTATGCAGAAGTATGTAGATCCCGGTAGTCCAATTGTCAAAACACATATCAATGGGGTAGAGATTCCAAATACTTTGATTGATTTAGGGGCTGCTATCAACATTATGAGTAGACAGACTATGGAATAGCTAAAACTTCCTAATCTTCTTTTTACACCTACTTTACTGCAACTTGCAGATCGATCAATTATCAAACCAGATGGTGTATTAGAATACATTTCGGTCTCCTTAGATTCTTGGGAATATCCAGTAGATTTCATGATTTTAACTCCCAAGAGTAATCTAGGAGGACACCCACTCATTTTAGGAATACCTTGACTAGCCATAGCTAATGCTTTTATCAGTTGTAGATCTGGGGATATGTATATTTCTGATGGTAATTCGACAAAGAAATTCAATTTGCATCCTCCAGCAAAAGCAATTACAGAAGTAGGAGATAATGAATGGGTTGACGATGAGGACACTATACAACCTGTCTTTACCATTTCTGAAATCAGTGAAGATAGTCAAATTCTGAACACATTAGAAAACTTTGAAATATCTTCAGAATATGACCACACACAATTTCAGTTAGATTCTGACATTGAGTATCTATCATCTAGACAAATGTCTCTTTACTCTATGGAAGAGTTTGGTAGTTCCACCATTGAGATCTTTCCAGGTAAAACATTGAATATCAACAAAAACTTGGAAAAATCACAACAGGGAGAGCTAACCAAAATCTTGCAAAGAAATTCTACTGCATTTGCATGGGAGTATACTGATATGAAAGGTATTGACCCTAAAACTTGCATTCATCACATCTATATTGAGGAAAACAGTAGACCAATCGGACAACCTCAGAGAATGATGAATCCAAACCTTAGGGAGATAGTGAAAGAAGAGCTCCAAAAACTACTCAATGTAAACTTCATTTATCCAATTTCAGATAGCCGATGGGTTTCTCCTTTGGTTATAGTACCTAAAAAGAATGTTAAATGGAGGGTATGCATTGATTACAGGGAATTGAACAAAGCAACTTTGAAGGATCACTTTCCTTTACCCTTTATCGATCAGGTATTAGATACTCTAGCAGGCAAAAAATACTTTTGATTCTTGGATGGTTTTAGTGGCTATAATCAGATTCAGGTAGCACCTGAAGATCAAGATAAGACCACATTTACCTGTCCATGGGGAACTTTTGCTTACCGAGTGCTTCCTTTTGGATTATGTAATGCACCCGCAACATTTCAAAGGGCAGTACTAGGAATTTTTCCTGATCTAATCCATGATTGTGTAGAGGTTTATATGGATGATTTTACAGTTTATGGTAATTCATTTGAAGAGGCATTAGAGAATTTGGAAAAATTCCTTATAATATGTAAAGAAACAAACCTTTCATTGAGTCATGAAAAATTCTTTATGCTGTTTACTGAAGGTATTGTTTTGGGACATCATATTTCAGGGGATGGGATTAAAGTTGATAGATCAAAAGTTGAAGTCATCTCCAAGTTGCCGATTCCAAATTGTCAAAAAGATGTTAAAAGTTTTATAGGATTTACTGGGTACTATAGAAGATTTATAGAAAACTTTACCAAAATAGCATCTCCCCTCTTCAAATTACTTACAAAAGACTGTGAATTCAAATGGAATCCTGATTGTCAATCAACATTTGAAACTTTGAAAACAAGAATATCTGAAGCACCCATTTTGAGAGGACCAAATTGGAAACTTCCTTTCCATATTTCTACAGATGCTTCAGATACAACTCCAGGAGCTGTGTTGGGTCAAAAGGATTTAGTTCCTTATGCCATTTACTATACCAGTGAAAATTTGACTCCCACTGAGTTGAACTATACTGGGATTGAATAAGAATTCTTAGCTGTTGTTCATGCAATCAATAAGTTTAGACATTATATAACAGGCTATGAAACTTTTGTCCATACTGATCATTCTGCAATTAGATATCTAATGAACAAACCTGTTACTAATGGCGGAGTTACAAGATGGCTGTTACTTTTACAAGAATTCAATATTACTATATTGGATAGACCAGGGAAACAAAATACAGTAGTTGATTTCTTGTCTAGGATCCAAAATACTAATGAATATTCTCCTGTAGAGGATAAGTTTCAAGATGAATCTTTATTTGCAGTAACTACTAAGACTCCTTGGAATGCATATATTGCTAACTATTTGGTTACAGGGAAGCTACCTCCACATTTATTTCCTAGTGAAAAAGGAAGAATTATTCAGGAGAGTTCAAATTATTCATGGATTTCTAACAAATTGTTTAAAACAGGGCTAGATTGTGTGATCAGAAGATGTATTCGGGAAGATGAAATGCCTGACATCCTTAAGGCATGTCATGATGAACCATGCGGTGGACACTTTGCTGACAAAAGGACGACCTATAAAATCCTTTCTTTAGGATATTATTGGCCTTCCCTCTTCAAAGATACAAAACAATATGTCAGAAGGTGTGACAGCTGCCAAAGAGTAGGGAAACCGACTCTTTCAAATGAAATGCCATTACAACCACAGGTACTCATCGAACCCTTTGAAAAATGGGCTTTAGATTTCATTGGACCCATTATCCACCATCTAAACAGAATAAGTATATATTGGTATCCACTGATTATGTCACTAAATAGGTGGAAGCCAAAGCATACTTTCTGCTACTGAAAATTCAGTTGCTAATTTGCTTTATGAGGATATTTTTACTCGTTTTGGTGTCCCAAGAGAAATTGTGACAGATCAGGGAAGCCAATTTACATCCAACATGATGGAGAAGCTGATGGAAGAATACAAAATCAAGCACAAAAAATCTAATCCTTACCATCCACAAGAAAATGGTCAAGTGGAGTCTACAAACAAGGTTATTGAAAGCATCATCACCAAAATTGTTCATCTACACAGAAGAGATTGGGCAGAAAGGCTTCCTGAAGCCTTGTGGGCCTACAAAACTACATGGAGGAATACAACAGGACATTCTCCCTATGAACTTGTTTATGGGAAAGAAGTTCTGCTCCCCATTGAGTTTCAAGTCAAGACTTTCAAAATGGCAGTTCAGTTGGGGATGAATCTATCAGAAGCCCAAAAGCACAGAATGGAGCAGCTGAATGAGCTAGATGAAATCAAACAAGAAGAAATTTTAAGAACTGATCTAGTTCAACATCAAAGAGCTAAGTGGTATGACAGATACATCAAAGAGAAAAAGTTTCAAGAGGGAGACTAGGCATTACTGTTTGATTCCAAGTTTAACGACTTCAAAGGTAAATTTCAGACCCATTGGCTTGGGCCATATGAGATTGACAAAGTCTTTAGCAATGGAGCGGTAAGGATCAAGACCATTGATGAATTTCAAACTCCTCTTATTCTGAATGCCCAGAGATTGAAAATTTATCATAAGTCACTTTCAAAAGAGGAATTTGTCAAAATGTTTCAAGAAAATTCTGCAATAAGGCTGGTGAAGAAGAATCCTTCTTCCCCACCAGCCTAACCTTTTTTTCTTTCAGTTAAAAAAAAAATGTATAAGCCTGAAAACCAATCACTGATTGGCGGTCTTATACAGAAAATGTAGAGTGAAAATTAGGGACACCTGACACTATATTTTCCAAAAAAAACAAATTCTCCCCTTCTTTTTCATTTTCACTCCACTTCATTTGCCATTCCACTCCATCTCCATTTCATTTTCATTTCACTTCACTCCACTTCATCTCATTCCATTTCATTAATTTCATTCCATTTCATCAATAAATGTCTCTTTCAGGACCATTTCCACTCAGTTATTTATTATCTAACTATATTTGTTTAGCCAAGTGGGTGTTGTGTCAGTTTCCGCAGCCAGAAACAGTTTCCGCAACCACCACTCTGTTTTTCAAATTTACAGATAAAATGTTAGTGCAATAATCATGAAAATGCAGGTGTGACTGAGCATATGCTATGAAGACATGGAGCATCTCCAGACATCAATAAAGAGTAGTTGGTTAAAGGCTAATGGACAGAAAATGACAAGGATTCCAAAGGTATGAGCAAAAATTTCTTTCAAATAGCATTTAAAGGCACAATTTTGCATAGTTGTCAAACCATAAAAGCTCTACTATGTGTAATGATTATCACGATAGCTCCATTACCCATTACCATCCCACGACATTATTCCACAAGCCATGCATTTATGCCTTAACGGTCTCATGATTGATTTTCGGATTTAAACTCATAGTCGACTACACTTTCATACACCACTTGTAATCATGAGATGTGACCTATTTCATTACGGTTCCTCTCCACCGCATTTTCCGCAACCATTCAGTAAACGTGTAACATTTTGTACACAGCCGTTCAATTCAAAATCCTGACTTCACTCCATTTCCTTACCATTATGTTAATACCATCTTCTTCACATATGTCTACACTTCATTTTGTGAACTCACCTTGGCTGCTCATCCTATGTTTCCGCTTGCAGTTCCGGAACACTCCCGTTACCTGTTATCCTCCAATTGCAGCCACTGTATTTTTGCCATAAACCCTGCAACCGAGCCACCTTACCTCTGCTAAACCCTCATACGCAATTGAATTTTCAGTTGAATTTCAAAATAGAGGAAATAATGGGACGATTACTAAGGGCAGAACCGGAAGGACCTAAATATTTAGAAGGTTACCCTCAAGCAAAAGATTTGCTGAAGAAAGCAAAATGGTTACGCTTCATCCAAAAATTTAAGGGCCATAACAAGGAGGTAACGAAAGCCTTTGCACGGTCTTTCGATGGCCAGATGGTGGAAATTGGAGACTTAAAGCTCACGGTCACTGAAGCCTCAGTAGCAGCTGCCACAAACTTGCCCCAGGAAGGTGAGCGTTGGTTTAAAAACAAAAGTGTGGATGAGTAGGCATGGAGAATTATGTTACGTAACCCAGGTATGGACGTTACTGTGTTTACAAAAGGAATTCCTGTTCATGCATTGAAAGAAGAATGGGCCAGCTTACTGTTAATCATCCAAAAGTTTATCACTTGCGAAGGATGCTTTGGTTCAATGTACATGTATCATGTTAGGTTATTGATGAACTTCTTAGAGAGTCAAACTCTTAATCTGCCTTATTTCTTACTGCTAAGTTTGAAAGAGATGAGTACCACAGTCCAAAAGCACATAGGAAATATAGAACCTCATTTATATCATCATGGACTTGTAAGGATTCTCATTGAAGACCAACTGAAGAAAAAAAAATATATCTGGGAATGGTTCTTAGTAAGAAATTACTTTCAAGAGCCATCTGAGGCTCCTGAAAGTAGTACACCTAAGACACCAAGAAGGAGTAGGAGAAAAGAAAAGATTTCCATAATCCAAGACTCTCCTATTATCAAAACTCAAGAAGTTGGTCAAAAAGAAAAGGAGAAAATAACTAAGGACAAGAAACAGAGAAAATTGAAAGGCAAAAGAAACATAGAAGAATTCTACCAATCACCTGAGCCATCTATAGAGGAAGACTATCAAACATTGTCTGAGAGACTAGTGCATCTTCAAAAACAAGCTGCTACAGCAAAGAAGAAGGAAAAAGGAAAACAAAGCACAGAAGAAGGGAGTACTAGTCCACAGTATTTAAGAAGAAGCAACAGGCTTAGAGGAAGGGGGAGTAAAACACAAGTAAAATGACCCCACTTCATTGACTTGGGTGGGGAAACACCCGAGAAACCTCCAGCTAGCCATAGCCCATCTCATTCTCAGCCAACTATTGAAACTAGTCCTCCACATGTTGATGAAAGCCCTTCTTGGCTAGAGCTAGAAAGCAGTCCTCCTCCTCAACAAGACTTTGCAGGCAGTCTAAGAAAAACACCCGAAATAGATCCAAGTCAACGGGAAGTGTATGATTACCTCGAATCTTTAGAAAATACAGCTACAGGCCTGAGTACCACTCTGCCCCACATGACACAAGATGCACAAGTCCAATCCTTAAAGCAAGAAGTGTTTGAATTAGAGGTTCTAAACAGGCATATTAAACAAGAAAATGAAGCACTTAAGGAGCAGAGAAAAGTGGACAAAATTATTCATGATAATATTATGCTTAATTTGGGACTATGGCAAAAGAAGAACAAGAAACTAAAGAAAAAGTGCAGAAAGTTGAGCAGAGAATTAATCAATCTCAAATTCAGATGTCTGATAAGGAAACCCAGGATGGTGGTAGCACCAAGAAAGAAGAGAAGAGGACTGGATGTACTAGCAGAGGCTTCAGAACATATGGATTAAAGGGGAATGACTAAAATTTTGGTTGCATGAGGACATGCAACACCTTCACAATGGGGGTATGTTGAGTCCCAAACTTGCATCTTCCCTATACACCTTTTTAGCCTTTTTTTCCAGTTACTTGACCCACCAAGATGTCAAATCATTGCATATTAGTTTAAAAAGAGCTTATAAAATGGTTTCCTAACTATGTCTTGTGACTGCTATTTGATTTAAATTTTTGTTCAATCAGCTGCAGAAACTTGTCACTTTCTGCAGCCAGCTCAAGTTTCCGTAGCCATTTTGTTGAAGACTATGTTACAGGTGTCCACTGGAGAATCTGGCCACATGGGCAAGCTGCAAATGATGTGTACATGGAGCGTGTCCCCTTGGTTTAGCCGAATCACTCACAAACAGCCATGGTCAAGGGCAGTCAAAGCAGTAGTCAAACCAAGGGTTTTGCGGTGGCACGACTCTGTTTTTACCACGTGAAGATTTGTGTGGCAAGTTCCTCAATCTCTAGAGGTGTGCTAACACCTGTGGACCGATCCGTGAACCAAATCGAATAGCCACCACTCCTTAGATTTAATTGTCACGGCTACCATACTGCTAGATCTCAGAATGTGGTTATTCACCTGTCTGTTTGGCAGCGCATAATTTAGGAATTAGTTATAGCATCCTCAGTTATAAATAACGCGTTATCATACGCTTGATAGTTAGCTTTTCACATGTAATCTTGACTGTTTTACGAGCCCATTGTTTCGTGCTCTATCTTTATCTTATGATTTCACTTTAATATATGAGAAGACAGCGTTCTTAAGTCCAATTTGTGACTGAGTATTGATTGGTCGAGGTTGGAAAGGGCCCCTGTACACCAAGGCTCTGTATCTACTGTATAGTTTCTTGTTTGCTTTCATTATGTTACTACTTTTATAATCATTTGCTTGTATATATTACATTGTTTTGATATTCATGTTAACTGATGTCCATCTTTTCTTTTATGCTTTCTCATGATTGTTAACTGATCAATGTTTTTCTTTCAGGTTCTTGTAGACATCCCGGGCACTTTCACATAGTTTTTAACGACTAATGACACGAAATCATCTTGTCCTTCTGTTGATTTATGTTCTGAGTTTTAAATTCCAACATTTTCATTTCTTTCAGTTTTGTTTTGCTCATTTACTTTCATGCAATTTGGATATCATATTACTCCATTTGTTTATGATTACCTCCTATAGCCAAGCGACTCAAATAGTGAGGAATCAGAATATTAGTTGATGTAGTATGATTTAGTTTACTTTTCTGCAAGTTAGTGATTAGATTACTCATGTCATGAAATATGAATGCGTAGTTTAATCTTAGTTTCATTTTATGCAATTTCATTTCCTGCAATTTAGATATCAAATTACTCAATTTGTTTATGATTACCTCCTATAGCCAGAGCGAGTCAAGAGGTGAGGGGTCAGAATATGAGTTGAAGTAGTGTGATTTAGTTTGATTTGCTTACAGTCTTTGAATTGCTTTGAGTTCGGTTTTTATTTTATTTTTATACAGCAATAAGGATACTGGGATTCATTGTCACTAGCTCACTGTTTTGGTACATTTTAATTTTCTTTTAGGAATTGATTTCATTACAGCAAGTTTTGAAACCTTTTTGAGAACTTTAAAGTTTGGAACATCATTGTAGAATTCACCATTGCCATCCATACTTGACTTTCAATTTTGCCATCTCACACTAGGGAATCAACATAAGATAAACCCAAAAACAAACCAAAAACTCAGAAACGACAAATAAATAAGAAATCGATTATCTTGCATATACAATGAACTTCACTTCAGCAGTTTACGACTCTCAGATTGACATTTTAAAAAGCAATTTAGGACACACTAAATTGACCAAACATTCAGTTCATCTCCTGATGATTGTTCACATTCCTAATTTAATTATTTACATAAATTCACCCAATCGTGAGGATTAGGTGTCAACATTCCCCCCCTTAATCTGAAGGGATGTTGGTGAGTCCAAGCATCGTTTTGAATCTTTCAAGCTTTTCTCTTCCAAACACTTTGGTTAAGATGTCTGCAATTTGCTCATTTGTGGAACAATGACGGAGATGGATTATTTTGGCCTCAACATGATGTTGGATCAGATGATATTTAGTATTGATGTGCTTTGTTCGATCATGGAAATTTGGGTTCTTGCCCAACTTTATTGCAGAGGTGTTGTCAATCATGAGTGGAGTTGATTGTACTTGTTTTACCTGCAAATCTTCAAGAATTTTCCTGAGCCACACAATTTCTTTTGTTGCTTCAGCTGCTGCCACGTACGTGCTTCTGTTGTGGAATCTGCTGGCACTGATTTTTTGCGTGATCTCCAAGAGACAACTCCTAATCCAAGACTCATAACATATCCTGAAGTAGATACCCCAGTTTCTTTGTCTCCATCGAAGTCTGAATCAGAGTATCTGATCAAACTGAAGTCATCCACCTGTGTGTACTTGATTTCAAAGTCTTGAGTTCCCTTCAAGTACTTTAGAACTCTTTTTGCAGCAGACCAATGTCCCTCACATGGCTTTTGCATAAACCTAGAGAGGATTCCAATAGCAAATGAAATGACTGGTCTGGTAGTAGTTAGGTAGTTGAGACTTCCTACAAGTTGTCTATACTTTGTTGCATCCTCAAATTCCTTTCCTTCAACAGATGTGAGCTTTAAGTTTTGTTCCATTGTAGTAGTAAGAGGATTGCACTCTTTCATGCCAAACCTGCTCAACAAATCTCCAATGTATTTCTTTTGAGAAAGAAATATGGACTTTGGATGTTGGGTTACTTCAATGCCAAGATAGTAATGAACATAGCCCAAATCAGTCATTTCAAAACTTTTCGCCAATTCCATCTTTATGGATGCAATGTAGCTTTCATTGTTCCCTATCATTAAAATATCATCTACATATACCACAAGATATACAACTTTTTTGCCAACTTTCTTGACAAATAAAGTTGCATCATCAAGATCAAAATGATTGAAATTGAGTTTCAGAAGATGCTCAGTTATTTTTTCATACCAGGCTCGCGGTGCTTGTTTGAGGCCATACAAGGACTTCACAAGTTTGCATACTTTATGTTCATGTCCTTTCATAGCAAATCCTTCAGGCTGGGACATAAAACATTCTCTTTTAGATCTCCATTCAAGAAGGCAGTTTTTACATCCATTTGATGGACTTTCCAACCGTTTTGAGCTGCTAGTGCAAAGAGTGTCTGGATGGTGGCCCATTTTGTTGTGGGGGCAAAAGTTTCCTCATAATCGACCCCTTCCTTCTGTGCAAAACCTTTTGCCACAAGCCTAGATTTGTGCTTGTCAAGTGAGCTATCAGCTTTGTACTTGTTCTTGTAGACCCACTTGCAGCCAATTGGTTTGGTTCCAAATGGAGGATCAACTAGCTTCCAAGTGTCGTTCTTTTTTAGGGCATCATACCCATTTTGCATCGATTCTTTCCATTCATCATGAGAAGCAGCTTCTTTGAAGGAAGTTGGTTCAAAATCTGTAGACAAGTTCAATTCACAATCATAAGAAACATCCATATCAATAGGTGAATTAGAGTCATCTACATGACCTCCATTTTGTCGGTTTGAATTTCTGGTTCCTATTTTTCCAATTTCATCAGGTTGAACACTTTCAATTGTCTTCGTCAGTCACTTTGGGGGACCTTTCTGAGATGGTCTGGGCTGCTCTGTTGATTGAGTTGGTACTGAATCAAGATTAAGTCTCCCAATTCTATCAATTACATCACTTAAAGCATCATCCGTTGTTGGAGTTTCATGCGGGGGAGAGTGTTCTTCAGAAGAAGATTCCACATGTTGATCTAGAATAGGAATCCCCCCTTCAAGATGTGGAATCTAATTATCAAATTCTTGAAATGATTTTGTTTTTGTGAATCTATCCAAGCGATCAAGTTGCCGCTCAACAACATTGTCAGATTTGGATGATTCAAGAAAAATTACATCTCTAGATACAACAAACTCTTTATTTAATTCATCATAGAGGCGGTATGCTTTGGAGGTGTTTGAATACCCCAGGAAGATACACTTACGACTTCTAGCACCAAGTTTGTTTCTATGTACCTTTGGTATCAAAGCATAACAGGTGGAACCAAAGACCCTGAGATGTTTTACCGAAGGAACATGTCCATACCACAATTCATAAGGAGTCTTGTTTCTTATAGCATTAGATGGACATCTATTCTTTATATATGCAGCACATAGAACAGCATCAGCCCAAAATGTTATCTTTACATTTTTGAAGAAAAGCATGGATCGTACCATATTCAAGATTGTTCTATTCATTCTTTCAGCTACACCATTTTGTTGGGGATTATAAGGCACAGTTGTTTGATGTTTGATCCCATGTTGGCGAAGATAGTTTTCAAATTCATTTTATGTGTATTATTTTCCATTATCAGTGCAAATAGACCCAATATGAGATTGTGCATCATTTTCAATCCATTTATGAAAATTCTTGAATGTTTGAAAAGCATCAGATTTGTTCTTCAATAAATAAACCCAACACATTATGGTGTAGTCATCAATAAATGTCATGATATATTTATTTCCATTCGCAGAAGGAACATGCATTGGACCACATAAATCTAAATGAATGAGTTCAAGTTTCCTATGTGCTCTTGAATGTGAATCATGAAAAGACTGTTTGCTATGATTTCCTAGAATGCAAGCATCACATTGCTTAAGTTTTCTAGGAATTGTAGGCAAACTAGCAACACCATTTTTCTTCAATAAGCGGAGACTATCATAGTTCAAATGTCCAAATCTAGCATGCCATAACAAACTTGATGGAAGTGTACCTTCCTCATGATGAGAATTGTATGAGAAATGTTGTGCATGAGCAGATGTTCCTTGCAGTTTGAGAAGCCTTTCTTCTTATATTCCCCTCATGACAAGTGAGTGGTCAGATGCTTTTCTTACCTCAAGCTTGCCATCAAACATATGAATGGAGTGACCTTGCTGGCGGATGTGGACCAAGGACAACAAGTTTCTCATGAGCTGTGGGAGATATAGAACATGATCCAGAAGAAAGTTTGGAAGACCAGGCAGTTTAAGTCTGATTGTGCCAAGCCCTGATGGCTTGATTTTTTATTGATCTGCAAAGTATACTGCTCCATCAACATTTTCAGTGAAATCTTCAAAAAAATCTTTTCTATGAGTCATGTGGAAATTTGCTCCTGAATCAAGCAACCAATCATTTTTCCATGAAGCAAGTGAAGCATTAAACAAATCTTCATTTACTCCAATGTTACATTGTGCCTCAACATAGTGAGAGGATTCAGGTGCTTTACCTTTGTCTGTATCATCAGCTTTAACTTTCTGTTGGTTTATTTTCTGCTCAATTTTGTCCCATGGTAGCTTGCATGTAGAGGCATCATGTGATCCATTTCTTTTGTAGCGAATGCAGTGCAGATCTACCTTTTCTCCTTGAGAATGTTTTCCCCCCCTACCTCTGAAATATCTTCCTCTTCCTCTTCCTCTTCGTCCACCTCTTCCTCTTGTAGAATCTTGAGCAGGATGCTTTTCTTTATGAGCAAGGCACACAGTCTCTTCAGAACATTCAGGGGTTGTCTTCTTTCCAAAAGCTTTCTCTCTTTCAGCAAAATTTTTCACAAGAGAGTCAAAGGTTATATCTTTGAGATTTCCATTTGCTTGCAATGACTCAAGATAATTGGAATAAGTAGGATAAAGTTCCTTGAGAAAAGCAATAAGAGGAATATCCAGCTCAACCTTAGTGGAATTGATATCATGCATTATAGACTTTACTTCAGATGCAAGAGCAAGAGGATCATTATTTTGCAGTTCAAGAGTGAAGAGTTTAATCATTAGTTGAAAAACTTCAAGTGCAGAATGTGAGTCATAGATTTCTTTAAGCTTTTGTAAAGCTTCAAAGGCAGTTGAATATGACGAAATATGGCGACTCACCTCTTCATTTACAGATGCTACGATTAATGCATAAGCTTTGTTGTTCTTGTTTTCCCAAATGACGAGTTATTTATCCGAGGTAGGTTGCACTGGGTCATTGTCTCCTTCTCCGACACACACTCCTTTCCACAACTCATTGAAGATGAGGTTGTGTTTTATCATCCAAGACCATTCAGGGTAGTTCTCCTTTTCGGTGAGAACTATTCCTACGATGGATATGATTGAATGCATTCTATAAAAAGAAACTTTTGTTGATAGAAAAAAATACTTCTGCCAATATACAGTAAAAATGTTGGGTCCCTATAATACTAGTGATTACCCCATTACTATTGTAGTTATGCCCCTTATTTATATTGTTGTGCCCATATTACCCCCATATTGTTATTTCTGTGCCCCATAGAATCCCTCTATTGTTATTTTTGTGGCTTTATATTATTATTGTTAGGTCGGTTGGATTATATTGTGACTCCCTAGACTCCTATATATAGAAAGGAGGTTTTGTCATTTGTATCATCCAAGAATTGTTCATTTATGTAATGTAAAGGAGGTTTCCCCCTCGAAGAGGCTGAATTCTAAGGCGTTGATCTATCTTTTCTATCTTTTCTTGAGCTGGTTTCATAACATTTGGTATCAGAGCTTTGGATTCTAGGGTTTTGCAGCTCCAAACAGGTCATCGTGGCATTTTCGCTATAACTTTTTTTCTATGACGTTTCAGAAGTCACAAACAAAACAAATTTGATAAGAAATTGCATTGAACCTTGGGTCAAAATTTCAGAGCTTTTTGCTCGATATTTACAGAGATATGATCTGAGGAAGTTGGTCTTTTTGCAGACTCCTGAATTACATTCAAAACAGGTGACCTGGGGAAAATCGTCATAACTTTCTCTCTGGGGATCGGATTGAAATTTCGTAAGAAGGTACAAAAAGAGGACGGATTGCAGTTTCTTGTGTGTGTGTTTCAGATTCAAAGGTTGAAACAGTGACTCGTGGCACGTCGTACAAGTTCGCTCTACTGAACTAGTCTAAAAACAAGTCACTGTGGGAGATTTCACATAACTCTTCCTTGGAGAATCCAATTTGGCTCAGACTTGTGGCATTGGAAAGAGGACGCAGAAGGCTACTACAAGTAGCAATTTCAGAATTGGATGATCCGAAATTACAGAGATACATCAGATTCAATATCAGGCTTCTATAAAGTGAAAAAAGGTGTGTAGTTTTTTTTTTTTAATTTTTGTGTAAGCTTGGTTTAACGGAATTCAAAGGGCATAGTAAAGCATTATTATCGGTAACTGATGCCCCGAGGAAAGAAAATGCAAACACCTAGTAAGGAACCTGAAAGCTCTAGCATGACTCATGAAGAAGAGGAAGAAATGCTACATGATATATCAAAATTACAAGAACAAGTGCAACAAATGTCACGCTCACAAAAGCTAACAGAAGCTAAGATAAGTGGCGTGGAATCTAAGATAAATGGCATGGAATCTAAGATAAATGGCGTGGAATCTAAGATAAAGGGCATGGAAGCTAAGATGGATGATTCGAAGACAGATTTGAAGAGAGACATGGCAGATTTTAAGATAGATATGAAGACAGACATGGAAGAATTGAAGAAGTTGCTACAAGAAAGGGTCACTAATGGTGAAAAGGTAGTAAAGGAAACTCATGATGAGAAAAAAAGAAATGTTAATCATGATTCCATAGACGCTAATGTTGGATCGAAGAATCACCATATTCCAAAAATCGATATGAGGAAGTTTGATGGCAAGGATCCCGCCACATGGATATTACAGATGGAGCAATTCTTCGATCTCAATAATGTGCAAAACGCACAAAAGGTACGTATGGCAACTGTATATTTGGAACCAAATCAGTTTGTATGGTATCAATGGCTTTGCTCTCGTAAACAATTTATCACTTGGGCAATTTTTACGGAAGAATTGATAGCACATTATGAGATACAAAAAGCAACACTTTTTTTAGCCAATTGATAAGTCTCAAACAAAAGGGTTCAGTAATGGAGCACATTGAGGAGTTCCAAAAATTGAACATAAGGGTAAAAGATATTCCAGAGGAGCATAGGATTGATGTGTTCATAGGGTCTTTAAAGGATAATATCCAACATGATGTTCGCCTTTGGGAACCTGATTCATTAGAGAAGGCATTCAGGTTAGCAAGAAAAATGGAAAGCAAAATTATGGCAACCAGGAAGCATACCACTCACAACTATAAAGACGGAAGTGTTGTTGCCCCTAGTCTTCCACAACCTATAAGGTTGACACCACAACAATTGGAAGAAAAAAGAGCAAAAGGGCTTTGTTACAGTTGTGATAGCAAATACACTAAAGGTCATAAGTGTGCTGAGAAGAAATTATTCTACATAGATTGTGAAGAGGAAGAAGAAAAGGAGCAAGAAAGGTCAAAAGAAGAAGATATACTTCAGGAACAAAGCCTAGATGAAGAACAAATAAATCCGACCATATCTTGTAATGCATTGGCGGGAATTACCACTCCTCAAACCATCAAGATAGAAGGACAAATCAAGAAGAAAAAGGTAATAGTGTTGATTGATTCAGGAAGCACCCACAATTTTATTCATTGTAGGGTAGCAAAAGAATTGAATTGCTTCCTATATCCAGCACCAGAGTGTCAAGTGATGATTGCAAATGGAGGAACAATAAATTGCTCTGGAAAGTGCCATAATATCAAGCTATCCATGGGAGAATATGTATTGACTAGCCCAATGCTTTCCATTCCAATGGGAGGTGCTGATGTTGTACTAGGAGTCCAATGGCTACAATCCTTGGGTACAATAGCTTTTAATTTTCAAGAACTTTTCATCAAATTTTCTATGGAAGGAAAGGAAGTTGAATTAAGGGGTATTGCAGGGAAACCAGGAAAGATAATCAGCTCTAATGGTATGACAAAGCTTCTAAAAAAGGAGCAAAGAGGTGTAATTGCACAATTATGTTCGCTAGATGTTTCCACATTGGAATCATCTATTTCTCCAGATCTCCAAAAAGTCCTGGACAATCATTCCAAGGTATTTGAGACTCCCAAGGGTCTCCCACCTATGCGTGATCATGATCATGCTATTCATCTGATTCCAGGAAGTGTTCCTCCAAACATCAGGCCGTACAGATATCCCTATGTCCAAAAAAGTGAAATTGAACGTATGGTTGCAGAAATGCTAGAGGCTGGTATAATTCAACCGAGTCAAAGTTCTTTCTCAGCTCCAGTAGTATTGGTGCACAAGAAGGATGGATCATGGCGCATGTGTCCGGATTATAGGGAGCTCAACAAGCTCACTATTAAAGATAAGTTCCCCATTCCTGTTATTGATGAATTACTGGATGAATTGCATGGATCAATTTACTTCACCAAGTTGGATCTTCGTTCGGGATATCATCAAATCAGAATGAAGATTGAAGACATTCCGAAAACGGCATTTAGAACTCATGAGGGTCATTATGAATTTTTGGTCATGCCTTTTGGCCTTACCAATGCACCTTCAACATTTCAAGGTTTGATGAATTCAATTTTCAAACCATTCCTTAGAAAATTTGTGTTAGTATTTTTTGATGATATACTAATCTACAGCAAGTCTTGGAAGGATCATGTTGAACATGTTGACAGGGTGCTACAACTATTGGAGGAGAAACAATTATATGCAAAAAGATCCAAATGTTTCTTTGGAGTCCAGGAGGTGGAATATTTGGGTCATATTGTATCTCATGAAGGAGTTAAGGTAGACCCTAGCAAAATTAAAGCCATTAAGGAATGGAAAATCCCCACATCCATAAAGCATCTGCGAGGATTTCTTGGGTTGACAGGGTATTATCGCAAGTTTGTTAAGAATTATGGGAGAATAGCAGCACCTCTAACAACATTATTGAAGAAAGATTCATTTTCATGGACTCCGGAAGCAACAAAGGCCTTTGAACATCTTAAAGAGGCAATGTGCCAAGCACCGGTCTTAGCTACACCGGACTTCACAAAAACCTTTATTGTGGAATGTGATGCTTCAGGAAATGGAATTGGTGTTGTTCTAATGCAAGATGAAAGACCCATTGCTTTTGAAAGTCGTCCAATCAAGGGAAAGTTTTTAAGCAAAGCTATTTATGAGAAGGAAATGTTGGCAATACTCCATGCACTTAAGAAATGGCGACCCTACCTAATGGGAAGACACTTCAAGGTAAAAACGGATCATGATAGCCTTAAATACTTTTTAGAACAAAGATTATCCTCTGAAGAGCAACAAAAGTGGGTCACAAAGATGTTGGGTTATGACTTTGAAATCATCTACAAAAAAGGGAAGCAAAATGTGGTGGCAGATGCACTCTCAAGAAAGGATGAGGATGTGGAAGCATTGTTGTGTGCCATTTCTATTATCCAACCAGATTGGATAAACGAAGCAAGGGAGGAATGGAAGAATGACGAAGAAGTGTGGGCACTTATTCGAAAGCTACAACAAGATTCCAGTACTTCTGATACATTTAGCTGGCAAAATGATTCGTTATGGTACAAAGATCGCTTATACCTCTGTAAGAATTCCCAGCTAAAACAAAAGATTCTTATGGAATTGCACACTTCTCCCTTAGGAGGGCACTCAGGATTTTTAAAAACTTACCACAGGGTTAAGAAGGAATTTTTTTGGGATGGCCTTAAATCAGATATTCAAAAGTTTGTGGGGGAATGTTTGGTTTGCCAGCAAAATAAAGTTGAAACAATTAAGACACCGGGTCTATTACAACCTTTATCCATTCCAAGCCAACGTTGGGAGGAGGTTTCAATGGATTTTATCACAGGTTTACCCAAGTCTGAGGGAAAGAGTGTCATCATGGTGGTAGTTGACAGACTTACCAAGTATGCACACTTTTGTGCATTATCACATCCATTTAAAGCCAGTACAGTTTCTACTGCATTTATGGAAACAATTCAAAAGCTACATGGAAACCCAAAGATTATTGTAAGTGACAGAGATCCCATTTTCACTGGAAATTTTTGGACAAAATTATTTTCTTGTCTTGGTACTCAGTTAGCTCATAGCTCATCTTATCATCCTCAATCTGATGGGCAAACTGAGATAGTAAACAAATGTTTGGAAGGATATCTTCGTTGCTTTGTATCTGATAAACAGACACAATGGGTCAAATGGTTGCCTCTGGCTGAATGGTGGTATAACACTTCCTTCCATACAGCAACAAAAATGACCCCATTTATGGCACTTTATGGGTATCAACCACCATCCATCACATCATATTTAAGAGAAAATTCTAAGGTTCAGGCAGTGGAACATCACATCGAACATCAACAACAAGTCCTCCAACTCTTAAAGGATAACCTCGTGTTGGCACAAAATAGAATGAAACAACAGGCAGATCAACATCGCAGTGAAAGAAGTTTTGATGTAGGTGATTGGGTATTCCTACGGCTACAACCATATAAGCAAATGTCCCTAAAGCAAGCTAAGAAGGATAATAAATTATCACCAAAGTATTATGGTCCGTACAAGGTGTTGCAAAAGATTGGTACTATGGCATACAAATTGGAGCTTCCTGCAGCTTCTCGATTGCACCCAGTTTTCCATGTTTCATGTTTAAAGAAGGTTATAGGTGACAAGCTCCCAATTCAAACAATATTGCCAAACTTGATGAGGAAGGAAAAATTATATTGGAACCGGAAGCAGTCACAGAAACAAGAACTCGACAGCTACGAAATCGATCAATTTCAGAGTATCTTATCAAGTGGAAGAACTTATCCGCTGAAGATTCCACATGGGAGGATGAGAATTTTATGCAAAAGTATCCAGAACTACTCAAGCGTTGAGGACAACACTTTTTTGAAGGAGAGGGGCATGTTGGGTCCCTATAATACTAGTGATTACCCCATTACTATTGTAGTTATGCCCCTTATTTATATTGTTGTGCCCCTATTACCCCCATATTGTTATTTCTGTTCCCCATAGAATCCCTCTATTGTTATTTTTGTGGATTTATATTATTATTGTTAGGTCGGCTGGATTATATTGTGACTCCCTAGACTCCTATATATAGAAAGGAGGTTTTGTCATTTGTATCATCTAAAAATTGTTCATTTATGTAATGTAAAGGAGGATGCCCTCTCGAAGAGGCTGAATTCTAAGGCGTTGATCTATCTTTTCTATCTTTTCTTGAGCTGGTTTCATAACAAAAAATGTACTCAAAAGGGCATTCTCAAAGGGTATTATCGTCCACTAAAACTTATAACATAAGGTTTTCATGTACCCATTGAATCACTGTCATCACAACTTCAATGCACGGAAAGAAAATGACTTTCACAAATATACACAGCTACCAATAAAAATATTCAATGCATGTGCTGTATACAGCCTCTTTTTAAAAAGGGCTCAATGCATCATGGACGTTCTACCTTCACCAAATATTCTGCTACAAATGTTGTCACCGTTCAAATGTATGACCAGCGTTCAAATATTACAACAAGCAGCAATACAATACCCCAACGCAATAGAAATACGACCCCTTTAACACAAAAAATAAACGCTCTAGAACTCAACGCTAGCTATCATAGCATGGAGTTCAATTTTGCAGTGCGCTAGGCCAGCAGCTTGAACTATGGAGCCATCGAATCCAAGGAGAATCCGCTACAAGCACCAAACCCAACGCACACACTAACTACCGAGCGAGAAACCCATGAGTGTATACATAATTAGGTACGATGAGTATATGAAGCCATCGAATTCAAGGAGAATCCACTACAGTAAAACAACCGAGAATAAGAAGCTGAATCATTTAGTATGAAAAACCTGAGCCGCGATTTAGATAATTTTCATTGAGCAGAACAACATAAACGTATTCAGTGAGTAGCCATCGTGCCATTCGGTTGGTGAGGAAGAAGGGCCGCTGCCAAATTCGCAATTAACATTTGTTAATTATCACCATTAATCTCAGGAGCTCATCAACATGAGAACCAGGCATTCGCGTCGAATTCTTCTTGGTATGTGGAGGCTCAATGGGCGTGTCGCGTGGAGTTTCAGGTGACAATGGTGCGTTTCGCTGCTCCTTGGGGTATGGAGTGTCGCGTCTCGCGGCTACTGGAGTTCGGGCGGAATCCGCACGGGACTCTGCCGCCAACCATGTCAGGCCACCACGGCAGAGGCAGCGCTGGTGCGCCAGAGAGCGTTATGGACAGAGGCAGCGCTGGTGCGCCAGAGAGCATTATGGACAGATGCGTTATGGACAGAGGCAGCGCTGGTGCGCCAGAGAGCGTTATGTCAGGACAGAGGGGATATGGCAGACAAAGGAGTTACAGGAGCATAAGAGCTAAAACAAGGAGTCGGCTTTGATACCATGTCAGGCCAGGCAATAACTCCATTATGCAGAAAAAATAATTCGTATTATTCCATCAGGTATGTTATTGTTATACAAAAGGGTGTGATTGTTCAGTTCATCTCCTGATGACCGTTCACATTCCTAATTTAATTATTTACATAAATTCACCCAATCGTGAGGATTAGGTGTCAACAAAGATTGGTGTCGTGTCCAGCTTCTAAATCTTGTTCTCCTCCATAGGTCTCTGATTTTCCTTGGGCTTGGCCATCCTAGGAGCCTCAAAGCCCTTTTGTATCATTTTATTTGCTTCTTTTCACTTCTTTACGTGCATCTCTTGTTTTTATTTATTTATATTTCTGCATTTAATATTAATGATTCCTTGTTGTAGGATTGAGTTAAATGGTTAATGTAAGTTCTTTTGCAAGATCAAAAGCATCATTTCATCCTTGGAAAATATTTGGAAGGTCATAGTAATCATTAAGCTACTTGGATTAGCTTTCTTATTCCCAAATCTAGATTTCTCGAACTCCTTTGTGACAAAGAATAGTAAATTTATGCCATTTTTTAGAGCATGGTAATGAACTTCAATTGAGTTAGTTCCACTTGCATTAGAGAAAAAAAAAATTTCTAGTTCATAACAAAAATTACCTCATTACATTTGAACTTGATTAGGTTAGGCATTTTATATATTTACTAGCTCACTAGTTCTTAAATTTCTAGATTTGTGACTAGTAATTTTCTGCTATTTTTTAGCATGGGTTAACAGATTTCTTTTTGAGTGATTCCACTTGGAATGGGGACCTAAGACATCCTAGTTAATAAAATAAATTTTCCCATAAAATTTGGATTTGATTTTCTTGGTCATTCGATGAATTATAATTTCATATAGTAAATCTATAACATCCTGTAGTAAATCAGGGGATCCTATAGGAAATCCTATAGCATCCTGTAGGAAAGCCTTTTTTGAGCCCAAATTGATAAAAATCATCATTGAAGTTGGGATTAGGCCTCTACTTGACCTCCATGCCATCAAGACCATTTTAACCCTCTTTCTTCACACTTGTCTCCCCTGCCAAAGATCAAGGAAAGATTAGCATTTGCATTTATAAAGCAAAAAGATTTAAAAAATGAGTTCTTTTATATTTACAAATGCACACAATAGTTAGTACTCTCTAGATCATATTTCATGCTCAGTTAGTTTAAATCATCATATGTAATAAATAGGGTTAAGCTAGGTTTTTTTTACATTTAGTTCATGATCTTTATGCAATTAGAATAGCTTTCTTTCATTGTACTTTCTTTCCTGCAATAGGTTAAGGTTCCATTTCGAACATTTAATTTTCTGCAACCAATTTAAGGTTTGACTTAAGTACATGCACTCCATCACATTATGACAATGAATGAAGGACACATTGTATGCTGCACATATAGTGTTGATACCTCTTAAGTTTGTACGAACCCCGGGTTGATAATTAAAGTCGGTAGCCTTAGGAGTTGCAGCATTCTTGTTGCAATACCAAGGCTCATCACTTTTTGACACCGTTGTCAGGGAGGTGTCAAAGTATGCCTTGTTTTCTTCCCTAGTTGATTCATTTCTTTTTACTTTTACAAGAACATATTTCATTTCATTTCAAAAGTAGAGAAGTGCATTGCATTAGTGTTTCCATTCAATTATAAAAACAAAAAAATCTCCAACACCAACCCACCCCCCCATTTGATTAGGTGGTGTAGTAAGAGCCACATCACCGTCCACTTTTGCAGGTAGAAGAAGAAGAATATGGCAAAGAATGTAGAATAAATGGATGGAGATGATCACAATGAGGAAGATCCTCTTGGATTTCCCGTTCAAGATATTGATGGTAGTGTGCACATGAAGAACATCCCTCCATCTTTTCTTCCAAATTTCATGGTCTAAGGTCAAAGGATCCAGAAACCTTTCTCTTTGAATTTGAAATTGTTTGTAGATCTTATGGTTACTTATTAAAAACTGAAAAACTGAGATTGTTTTCGACAACATTGAAAGATAGAGCTCTTAAATGGTTTATGAATTTAGGGACTAATTCAATAAGATCATGGAATGATATGCAAAAGATATTTATAGAAAAATATAAAGATCATGATCTTAAAGAATAAATATTTAGAATGAATCAAAGAGAAGATGAGAGCTTTGAGAATCTAATAGAGAGGTTCATCTATAATGTTAAGAGGGAAAAACTACATCATTTAGGATCCGACACACTAAAAACCATCTTACTTAGAACAATTAGGAATGAATGGATTAATATCTTAATCTCATGATTAGAGGTGATGTATACCAATTATCATTTGAATAAATTTGTGAAACATGCAAACACATATCAAGAGGAAAGCCAAGAGTAGGTAAATCAACATCAAGATCGGTAAGTCAAGCTAAACTTGGAAATTTTTTTGATGATTTTAAAACAGAAATTCTTAGCAATCTAACCAAATAAGTAGAAATGTTAAGAATGCAAGATGAAGAAAAAGAATATGTTTATATTTGTGTTGTCCATGCATAATCACGTGATGTTAAACATTTTCCATCATTACCAAGGTTGAAGGACGTTTACCAAGAGGACAATGGAGCAATTTAATTGCTAATGAAACTATGTTATGTAGCTCCAAGAGGACCATGGCAGCCTATTCAACCTAGTATAATGCAAGAACCTAATTCACAATTTCAAGCTTATGCACATCCATCTCAAAGTAATTTGAACACACCCTTTCCTTGGCAACATTGGCCATCTCAACCCCAAAACCAATCTTGGCAACAAGGTTTGCAAGGAAATTATGGGATCCATCCACAATATCCTCAATATTTTCCTCAATATCCTCCATACCTAACTCCATGTTATCCCTACCTTTCACGTCCAACACAACCACATCCATCTCAAATATCCACTCCCACTCAACTACCTATACTGCCATTTCCAAACCCACACATTAAAGTAGCTCAACCCACTTACAATGCTGAGGTACAACACTTCCAAACATATCCTCTTGATATCAATGGTATTGACCACATATCAGGAAGAGTATTGCAAAAAAGAGATTATCTTGATATCATTGAAGGACCACATCCAGAAGAAGAAGATTCAAATGAAAAGACCACATAATCATGGGTTGCACTTGATGAAGAGCAAAAATCAAAATCAGAGATCAAGAGATCTCTCTCATGGTTACCATCAAATCCTCCATGTATTCAAGAGATCAATCAAAAAAAGAGGAAGTCTTGAAGGTCATGGTATAAGAAGACATCCAAGATGATTCAAATCAGCAAGTGGACCAGAGGCATCACAACTATATTGAAATGTGGTTCCAGACAATCACTAAGTTGTAGCAATACTCTCTTCTTCAATTGTGCTTGATACCATCAAAGTCAAAGCATTTGATCACTCAAATTCAGGTACATGTCAAAGCATACATTTCAAGCCTGCACATAAGTTTTTCTTTCATCTAGATGTGCACATGGCTCCATTGGAATTATTCTTATACTTGAAAGTAATTTTGTTTTTCAAGTATAGTAGGGTAGAAAAAAAATGAAAAGTAAGAGAAAAATAAAAATCTCAAGTGAAAACCTCCTTGGAGGTGCCTCAAATTGGCTCATTGATTGAAAACCTCCATGAGGCAGTCAATGGGTTGGGAAAAAGAAAAAAGAGAAAAAAAAGAAAATAAAATATACTAGGTGAAAACCTCCTTTGAGGCACCTAGGCAAACCTACTAGTTGAGAACCTCGTTGAGGCAGCTAGTAGGCCTAGAAGAAGAAAAAAAAAGAGAAAAAATAAAAAATCATTGCTCCATGTATCTCTTTAATGAATGTAGGTGCTCTCCAACATCTATAAGGAACAAAAACAAGTTAGCACCATAAAAATAAAAAATAGGTCAAATCTAATCAAAAGAAGTCAAATTTTGACTTTCTCCTCCTTTGCTCAAATGCTCCAATAGGACCAAGTCCATGCCAAATCATCACCCTCATCTATTTCCACCATTCACCCATCATTCTCAAGTTTTTCCCATTTAGTTTGCTTGTTGTCCTAACAAACTACAGGAAGGCTTTATTTTAATACAGGAAACAAAATACATAGAGCAGAAATTTGTTTTTGTCATAACTTGAAAACCATGAATCCATTTTCTAAGATGTTTCAGGGGTAGATGCATATGGATGATGGTAACATACTCAAGAAATTTCAGCAAATTCCAGTGCACAGTGTTCGAGAAATCAACCTCCATCACTTACAACCATTTTTGCATTCTCTCGATATCCGTGCATCCATTTAAAAAAAAAATCATGGTGAGATGAATATGGACACTGGTAGCATGCCCAAGAAATTTTAGCAAATTCCAGTGCATGGTTTCCAAGAAATCAACCTCCATCACCTTCAACCATTTTTAGTTTTTTTGAGATCCGTGCATCCATTGACCAAAATTGTTTATAGGGAGGTGCATAATGATGATGGCAACATGTTGAGAAAGTTTCAGGCCAATACATTCTACTATTTGGGAGATATGGAAAAAACAAGTATGCTACAAGAGGTTGCCCTAAATTTTGAAAATATTGTTTGCAGGAGGAGGATCAGAGCAACAAGAGAGGATCAAAGGGGGCCTATACAGTTCATGTTTTGATTTCTCCATTCCACCTCCTTCATCATTCCATCATTCCCTCCATTTTTCTACTCATTTAGCTCAGTTTTCAAGGGTTCTATGTTTTCTACAGGATTCCCTAAAAACCTACAAGATCCTATAAGAGATCCTACAGGATACAGAATAACACCTACAGGATTGGTAGTGAGCAGTTTTAAAGGGAAAAAGCAGAGGTTGGCTTCATCAGACAGTGATAAGGAGACATATAAAACCCTCCACATCCATCAGAGAAACATGACAGGGTGATTTAACAAGAGGGAACCCACCAACACAATAAAGAATCATTAGCATCACCATCCAGTACTTGCACATCAAGGAAAAACATCATAGAAAAAAAGAAGAGAAAAACACATGCAGCAAATACAAGCAAGGACTTCACTCTCCAACAAACAACATCTACAAGAAGGTCGAGAAGAAGTTACAAGAGGAAATATGATGGAGAAATGGGTCAGATATTCTTTAGGAAGGTTGATATAGGTCCCCCAACACCTGCACATCAACATCAACTCAGCAGCAGCATGCATGTCTCTCCAACAACCATCAGGTAGGTACAGGTATGAAATATTATTGACTCTTCTCTTGAGCATATTATAGTTAGAGATTTTTTGTCAATGCATGAGAGATGAGGTTTTATAAGCTAAGGATGGGTCAGTAGTCTCAATCGCCTTCAACTAGTTAACTACAACTCGCTCCTTCACTCATGCATGTTGAAAAGTCAAATTATGAAGGGTGATGATTTCAAAGAATGAGGACAATAGTTAAAAGAAGAATTTTTTGCAAAGGCCAAGTCACCCCAACACTTCAAGCCCTCCATCCACTTCATATTCACTATCTATTCATCATTCATCCATTCCATTTCATTCTTGAAAAAAAACAAACAAACAAACAAAGCATCATCTCCATTTTCACAAACCTACACTACTCCCTTTAAGCCATGGCATCATCATCCTATCCCTCTTCATCATTTCTCATCACTCCCATACAGTTAGAAAACCCTGAAATAGGAGGAATAACAACTACAGGAAAACAAAATGTTGCTGCAAGAAGGAAGAAATGAACAAATTATGATAAACCCCAAGATAGCATAGCTTAAGAGAGACCTAATCAAAACAGAGAAATCCAAGGTCATTAGGCAGTCATCTAGGCCACAAGAGAGAAGAAGAAGGCAACAGAAGGAAATGAGGCATTCACCATCAAAACAAAATTCAAACTGTAGCGATGAAAAGATGTTTTCCAAGAGGTCTCCAATCTCTTTCTAGCTTTTGTCCAAACCTAAAAATGGGAAAAAGGCGTGGGAATCAAGTTGAGGGCCTATGCTAGGCTCGGAATATCATTTATGCTCAAAAAGGGTTTCATGTAGTTTTAATAGGGTTTCCTGTAAGTTTCCTGCAGTTTTGACAGGAATTACTACAAGATGTCCTAGTTCTCATCTAAAGGTAGTTTGAAGGTTTTAGAGGTGTCCAAATGGTGGAACAAGGTAGCAGAAGGTTGATAAGGATAGGAAGACCTAGCTAAACTGAAAAATATTCAAGAACCCATATTGAATAATGGCAAGAAAGCAAGCTAATGGTCTCAAGAAACAATATTTTTCTTTGCACAAATATCTTTTTGGGCTTGTCCTTGCAAAACTTACAGCCAAGATTCTTAATGCACAAGAGAGAGGCCACCAGGGCAATGGATGAGGCACAATGAGGTCACTAAGTTGCTCAGAGGATGAGCAACACTTTCAGCGGGGGGGTATGTTGGGCCTCTAAATTAGACATAAATTAAGGCCCATGCCTCTAAATTAAACATAAATTAAGGCCTATGACCATCCTTCAGCACATTAAACCTCTCTTCTTGCAATAGATAATGTATTTTTAACTTTAATGTATTCATTAGAAAGGTTTAAGAATAATTGCATATTTGTGCCTAATATTATTTATTTTTGTAGAATATTATGAGAATATTGGGCAGATTATGAAGATTTCGAGGAGGAGATAATTTAGAGACTTGCTCCCTACTACAGAAGGGTCAATAATATATAATAAACCAACAAGACATTATGGAATTATGGCATAGATTATGAAACTCCAATGATTGAGAAAATCTAGGAATGTGTTCCCTGCCATTTAATGCAGATTCCTAGTATTGGGGATCAGATCCACTAATCAAGGGATTTTGGTGGGGAAAGCTTCCTCCATTCATGGGGAATGAATCCTAATCATTTTGTATAAGTACCAAGTCAGATTTTCCTCTAGGGAGAGATTTCTATTAATGTTATTGTGGAGAGAACTCATATTTTTGCAGCTCCATTGTATTTTCTTGCAGGAATGTAATTGCATTGATGAAAATAATGAAGATTGGTGTCGTGTTCAGCTTCTAAATCTTGTTCTCCTCCACTTGTCTCTGAGTTTCCTTGGGCTTGGCCATCCTAGGAGCCTCAGAGCCTTTTTGTATCATTTTCTTTCCTACTTTTCACTTATTTACTTGCATCTCTTGTTTTTATTTCTTTCTACTTCTGCATTTAGTATTAATGATTTCTTGTTGTAGGATTGAGTTAAATGGTTAATGTAAGTTCTTTTGCAGAATCACAAACATCATTTCATCTTTGGAAAAGATTTAGAAGGTCATAGTAATCATTGAGCTACTTGGATTAGCTTTCTCATTCCCAAATCTAGATTTCTAGAACCCCTTTGTGGCAAAGAACAGTAAATTTATGCTATTTTTTAGAGCACGCTAACGAGATTCAGTCGAGTTAGTTCCACTTGCATTAGATCATAAAAAAAAAAAATCTAGTCCATAACAAAAATAACCCCATTGCATTTTCACTTTATTAGGTTAGACATTTTATAGATTTACTAGCTCACTAGGTCTCAAATTTCTAGATTTTCGACTAGTAATTTTCCGCTATTTTTTAACATGGGTTAATAGAGGTATTTTTGAGTGATTCCACTTGGAATGGGGATCTAAGACATCCTAATAATAACAAAATTTTTCCCATCCAATTTGGATTTGATTTTCTTGGTCATTCGATGAATTATAATTTCGTATAGTAAATCTGTAACATCCTGTAGTAAATCAGGGGATCCTATAGGAAATCCTGTAGCATCCTGTAGGAAAGCCTGTTTTGAGCCCGAATTGAGAAAAATAATCATTGAAGTTGGGATTAGGCCTCTACTTGACCTCCATGCCATCAAGACCATTTTAACCCTCTTGCTCCACACTTTTCTCCCCTGCCAAAGATCAAGGAAATATTAGCATTTGCATTTATAAAGCAAAAAGATTTTAAAAATGAGTTCTTTTATATTTACACATGCACATAGCAGTTAGTACTCTCTAGATCAGATTTCATGCTCAGTTAGTTTAAATCATCACATGTGATAAATAGGGTTAAGCTAGGTTTCTTTTACATTTAGTTCATGATCTTTATGCAATTAGAATAGGTTTCTTTCCTTGTACTTTCTTTCTTGCAATAGGTTAAGGTTCCATTTCAAACATTTCATTTTCTACAATCAGTTTAGGATTTGACTTCAGTACATGCACTCCATTATATCATGACAATAAAAGAAGGACACATTGTGTGCTGCACATATAGTTTCGATATCTCTTAAGTTTGTACGAACCCCGGGTCATTAATTAAAGTCAATGGCCTTGGGAGTTGCAGCATTCTTGTTACAATACTGAGGCTCATCACTACCATCCGATCCCAACAAGTGATCTTCATTTTATTTTTACTTTTCCGCTCAACTTGCACACTGTCCCACCATAGTGCAGCATGTTCTTTTAATCTAGTTACCGTGAAATCAAGTTTATTATCTTCAGTTACATTTTCACAGTGAAGATATTTTTCAATGGCGCTAATCCAGTCAATCAGTCCTTCAGGATTTAAGTTTCCCTTGTACATAGGCACTTCCAATCTCATCTTACTACTTAATCCCGCAATCATATTAACCATTTTCTCTTTTGGAGTTTCTTCTTCAACTTCAACTTCTTATTCTGAGGTTTCTTCTACTTCGTTGATGTCGCCAAAGTTGACATCTCTTCTTCGCGTTGTCTCCAATGCATTTAATATCATTCGGATATCTCTTACTTCATCAAGTCTTGGTTGGCCGTTGATCTTCCTCGACCTATTCCAACTCCCCTCCCCTGGTTTCTCTAGCTCTATGTGTCATCTTTATTTTTTTAATTAAAATAAAATACAATAACCCTTACAAATTATTTACTTAAAGTCTCCTTTAATAAGTGACCAAAACACCTTCTTTTTGGAAACAAAAAAAATATTTCGAAGTGCTTTTATAATCCACTCATTAAAGAAAATATTATATAAAACACTTTTCCATGCATTAATAAACATATGCACGTTAATTCCTCCGCCTTTACAATACACTGTAATATTTTAATAATTTGTATGGAGTTCTTTTTAAAATAGTAACTTTTCTTTTTGAAAATTAATTCATGCTTTTACGAAGGCTCTCTTTCCTCGGCCTTCCCACACGGGCCTAAGCACGGTTTCATAACACTCTCACAACGCTTCAAATTTTACTTCGAGTTCCTCAAATGATATCTCACACAGGTCTCAATGCTGGTCTCCACATGCAAATCTCCACACTACATAGGTAACAACACAAATTTCCACAGGTTTCATGCTTCAGATCATAATTTTTTTATCAACACTCCAGATCTGAATTTTTAACGCTCTGCAGCTTCACTCCATGGCTTCTCATTACAACACTCAGATGATATCTTCCTTGCGCAAGTATGCTCATGCACAGGACTCCTCCAACCTATAATTTCCACGTAAGAAGCACACAAGTATCAACACTGCTTCAACTTGTTTGCCATAATTCCACGTTGCAATGACTTCACTGCACCATATTTTTGTACACGCGGCATAACACTCCCACATAGGTGACTTCATGCAGGTTGATCCACGATCAAACTTCACACAATGGTGGCAAGTATAAAAAAATCCTCTCATTTACATGCTTTTCCGATCACTCTCCACAATTTCCTAACCTCTGATATCAAAAATGATGCAAAGCCGAGAGGAAAGTAATAAACAAACACAATATTCATTAATTAATTTCTCCAAAGATTCGGTTCTACTAATGAATTATTTGGCTATTTATTTCGGAGGAGGAAAACTCTTGAATTCCTTAAAGAGAGAACTCCTTCCTAGATATTTGGAGGAAGTTGAGAGAAATCCTCTCAATTCTAGGAATCTATCTTAACTACTTAATCTCCAATGAATTTTAGAAGTCTCCATAAAATTCAGAATTTTCTAAGATTCTCCAAATTAAATAAATAAATAAATACAAAATAGGAAATGCTCATAAATCACTTTTGAGATCAAGATAGATGCCAATGGGTACAACATGGGAACAATATTGATGCAGCAAAGTAAACCTATATGTTACCATTCACAGACATTTTCCCAAGCTGTCGTGAACTATCCCACATATGACAAGGAGTTGTATGCCTTGGTTCAAAGCATGAAGAAGTGAAAGCACTATGATCGGTAAGGAGACCATCATTCACACCGATAACCAGCCCTTGTAGTACCTCCAGTCACAAACCAAGCTTCAACATGCACGTCACTTCAGATGGATGGGATTCCTCCAGCAATTTCACTCGGTAATAAAATACAAGAAGAGCACTAGTAACAAAGTGTCAGATATGTTTTCTCACCATCCTATTTTTGCATCTATAGTTTTGCAAAATGCTTCTCTGTCTTTTGAAAGTTATGTTGAACAATATTTTGGTGATGATGATTTTAAGGATATTTATGAAAAGCTGACTCATGGATCGCGGGTGGATAATTACCATTTGTAGGGAAAGTTGTTGTGCCACCTTAGCAAACTTTGTATCTCCGCCAATGAAAGAATTCATGTAATCAGAGAGGCACATACCTCGCTTGTGTCAAGTAATTTTGGTGTAGAGAAAACTTTGTGTCATTTGCAGAGGTTACGTTATTGGCCTCACATGAAAAATGTTGTGACTTAATATGTAAAGGGATGTGTGTTGTGTTCAGTTAGCAAGCCCTCTAATAGAAAATTAGCGGTTTGCCTTTGTCTAAGAGAGGTCATGACTATTTCTATGTCGATGTGGATTGATTTAGCAAAATGTGTGTATTAATGCCTTCTAAAAAAGTAGGTCACTACAGAGAAGATTGTTCATCTCTTCTTCCAATTTGTATGGGTCCACTTTGGGCTGCCCACATCCATTGTGTCTAATCAAGACTCAATTTCTTGTAAATTTTTGGATGGTTTTATGGACAATGATGAACACCAAGTTGAAGAGGAGCACAAAATTTCATCCGCAGACCAATGGAAAGACAAAAGTTGTCAACCACACAATGATGCACTCAATCCAAGGCTATTGTGGCAAGTATCCCAAGTTGTGGGACAACAATCTTCCCTATGTACAATATGTGTATAACTGGGTAGTGCATTCATCCACTCAGAGCTCACCGTTCGAGACATGCTTTGGTTATTTTCCAAAGGATCCCTTAGACATGGTATTTGGGAGAGATGAAGATTCCAGTGAGCAAGATTAAAGGGAAAAGCACAGAAGTTCATTCAGTGAATTCAGATGATTCACCAGCCAATCCAGGAGCAGTTGGAGAAAATTCAAGCTCAATACAAAGCCCAACATGACAAGCACCGAGTCGATCACCAATTCAAGGTTGGAGACAAAGTGTGGCTCCACATCAGTAAAGATAAAATGATAGGGGAAGGAAAGAAGTTGAAACCAATCTCATGTGGCCATTCACCATATTAGAGAAGATTGGAGACAATGTTTTTCATCCCGTTTTTCCAGCATATATGCAGATGTACTCAGTGGTGAATGTTGAAAATTTGAAGCTTTATGGGCCTCCTTTGATCATGGACACCGAAGAGGGTGGATAGGTTCCTACAGTGGACTATTTTTCACCTGAATAATTGGACAAGCTATTGGAGGACATCATCCTTGACAAAAATATCGGAACTTCACGACAGGGAGACGTGGAGTACCTTCGTATTGGTTTCAAAGGAATGCATCCAAATAAGGCCCGATGAATTGAAAAGGAGAAAGTGAGGGAACACTTCCCTCAATTTCAAATTGACTGATAAATCTTTTGGCGATCCAAAATATCATTAGTGGGGAGGAATGATCCAAGTGGCTCCAAAAATAGAAGTGGCCTTGAAATATCTTGAAAATCAAATTCATCAGATGGAATTGAATCTAGGACAAAATTGTAGTTCTCGTCACCTTGATTCCAACGATGTGAATGACACTCAAATCCAAGTTTGTATGCTCAAGTCATAACTGGTCAAATTAGGCTAAGTGGCAGTCATTAATGAAGCAACAATTTGGTGAAGGTACAGCGCATGGAAAACAATGGCCAAAAATGGGAAAATGTGTCTCCTCTTTAATTCTCCGAGTGACCCTTAAAAACAAGATCCGAAATTTTAACCATTGTATTAAAAAAATCGAAAAAAATATAATTTTTGGGTGGTGGACTACCACCCACCCAACAACCCCAACAACATCAAATAACCATATATCAAATGTGAAAGGTAGGCCACCCCCGGTAGACCCGCCCGACCACCGATTAAACAACAACACTACATATGTTTAAAATATAATAATGATGGACCCACACTCGAATACCACAGTGCCACGTATATGGTGGAGTCAAAGGGGGTTGAAACCACCTGGCCCATGTGGGCCAGCCCACCAACGGGCGGCTCCGATATGAAAACCATTTCAAAAAAAATCGCGCTATTTTAAACATCAGGCCATTAATCAAATCAATGTCGCACCAAAAATATAATGAAGCTGCCAAAATGGGAGGCCTGCAATTGGAACCTGGGACCTCCCCAAAAAACAACGACTTTACATAGAACCACCAAACAACAAGCCAAATGGCTTCATTGGTTGGTCCACCCTTGAAATTTTATTTAACCCTTCACATTTTCCATTCAACCAAACCATCAGAGGACCGGAGCGGTGGAAGCAAGAGTGGCCAAAGGGGGTGGAACTCTAAAGAGGGGAATCTTTTGGATTCTGAAAAGATTCCTTGGGGTCCAGAAGTTCTAATGTCGGAAAGGGACAAGTTCATGGTCGTTTTTATATGATTTCTCCCCAAGAATCTGATCATGCACGTTTCTCCAACCAGGGCCTCCGTTTTCAATCCATCACCAAAAGTTGAGTTATAAGGGTCATTTATGTAAAGTTGACTGTAATTTATTTTTGTTTCCAATTTAATGAAAGAATGCCTCCCCACTTTGAGCAAGGACCGAAGACATAGCCCACATTGGGTGAACTCCATAATCAAATCATTTGTGTGCCTTTGATCTCATGGTTTCTTTATGATTTCCACTTCTTTTCATGCATTTAAGTTACTTGGTTAACATACTCTTTTACATGCAATTATGTATGCATCCTTGAGGTTAAATGATCTGTATCTCTTACCAATGGTTTTATGGATGTTACTTGGACAATCAACTTGCAAATAATACAGCACATGGCTATATTGGTGTGGGGTAGGTGGGGTGGGAGTGGAAAATCCCTTAAACCCTAATGGCCTATCGTCAAATAGGCTACAACCCACAACCTCTTATCAAATTTGTTACCCCCTAATTTCCAACCCATGGGATGTGGTTATCCTCACTAATTGTTTTATAAATGCTTACATGTACAATCGACTTGCTAGTAAAACAACATATATCCATCTATAATCACATTTTAGGTCACACTGTAGACCATATCTTCATAAATTTTAATATGAAGATAATTTCATTTTAAAAAATAAAACTTTGAACCATAAAAAGTAATTCTGATTACCAAAACCTAATATTTGTATAAAAATGCATTAATAAGAATTACAAATTTATGATTTTTTCAGATGGAAATAAAAATAAAGAAAAAAAAAACACATGTTATTCAGGAGATAGAATATACAATTTTTAGTACAAATTTGTTATCCAAAAAAAGTTCTTCTCTATCATATCGTGTTATAGGATATTTCTTTTCACACAAGTCAAATTTGCATCCTATGTAATAGCCACAAAATAGAATATGTTGAATTTTTCTATATATATCTAGTAGAAATGAAATACATGAGGGGAAGACACCTGCATTATTGCTACAATGCCACTTTATCTTCAACCATACTAGCACTAGACAAAACAGAAACTATCCAAAAGATATGTCATGTTACACATGTATAATCATTTGATCATGCTCCACCCCATTAATAAAATTTGTCACCATGAAAGTCCCAACAAGAAAATCTAGAGCATCCTTGGATAATCCATCTTTGGTGGAGTTGGATTCTTTAAGTACATGTTTAAATGAAATCCCGCCAAAGGATAAGAGAATTTCTTTGATATCTTGTAGGATTCACTAGATTAAATATTTTCGACAAAGACCTTAGTGTTGGCCCAAACCATTACTAGTTTTGAAACCCCCATTACTTGGAGGTTTTTGACATTCTTTAGTTAAGAAATTTCCATAAATGTGTGCAGTGCAATTAATTTCACTTTATTATTTGTTCCATGCCCAAGTGGCTATCTGACTTATACAAAAAGTGACTAAGAGAAGAAAAGAACTAGCTTGACCCCACATCTGGGTGGATCGCCTATGACGCACCATTAAAAATTCCCCAGGAGCATCCCTGGATAAGAGGGCGCATGGCAAACATTCATTTTTTCAGGGCCTTTCGATCAAACTTGTATTATATGCATAATTTGACAATAAATCCCATAGTGACCTCATTATAAATGTCCAATGAGCAAAAAATGCTAAATTTTCTAGCCCACCAAAGCTTATACATAAGAATGCATGACAAACCTTAGAATGGATTGTGTTAGTGTCAGTCTTTCCAGCCTTCCTCCAGTGATCAAATATGCTCTTACAAAGTGGTCTCAGAGTGTCAAGGTCAAATTTTGTCATTTCAAAGAGTTTTCAAGCAAAATTTGGTCACTAGGCATTAGGTCTAGGGTTTGCTTTAACTCCTTCTAAAGTTGTCAAAATGTCGGTCCATGTCATTATTCAGCTGAGTCTATCATCATTCATAGGGTTGTCACTATCATGTCAATGTCTAATGAGTCATTTTACATCTTGTTCATGCTTCAGTTGCACCTAGGCAAGGTCATTTCCCTCTCCTAGGGTTTTGAAAGCTAATTTCTCTTGAATGGTCAAATCATTAGCAAAACTTGTATCCATATGTTCATACACCTTCCCCTATTCTTCATGTACCTTATCAAACACTTTCCATCACTGAGATCCCCCAAATTCCTCATTTTTGCACAAACCCTAGTTTCTTGCTACAACCTGGAAATTTTCTAGGTTTGGCCTGTGTTTTGCCCTTTTGGACCCCTTCTCCTCACTCGATCTCCACTATTCCACTTTCTCCTGCTTCCTAACATCCCTCCCCACTTCCAAAAATTTCCCCAAGAATTTAGAAGCCCCTTATCCCCTTCATTTCGCTTCATTTCGACAAAATTCCTTGTTTCACACATCGGGATAAGTTTCACTCAAAAGATGTTTTAGAGAAATAAAAGATGAATTTTGGGAAACTGAGAGAGGTTTTTGTCCAAAATATGCCACAGAAGAAAAACCTCCTTCACTTTTTGCACAGTTGTCATGGTTTGAGAGAAATGTCAAGAATACCATTGCCTCAGGAGAATCAAAGACACCTCTGAAGTGACATTGGGAAAATCAAATTTTCTCCTAGCTTGGTTGGACAAATGATTTGGTTGATGCGTAAAATGATAACTAGACACAAAGATATTTCCAATGAGCTATCATGAGCTCAATTTAGGGTTGAGGAAGGCATTCAAAAGTTGACTGCAACAGCACTCTTCCTTGAGGCAGCCTCATTTGGCACTTTTTGACCAATCTTGGGAGATTTGATTTTTGACAAGGAAAATTAACTCCAAATTGAAAAATTCTAGTTGGGTTGGAAATTAGACTCAAATAAATTTCCAACGAGCTATCCTGCACCCGAATCCGACACCGGGAAGGCCTCCAAAATCCTCCTTCAAAAGCGCGCGACCTGTCAGAGGGGTCTTACCAGTTGGGAAAAAACACTGGCGCGACGTGTTGGGCGCGCGCGACCTGTTGGGAAATCATCCACAAAAAATTGCTTATAAACTGCAAATTAACCCCAAATCTCTTCAAGGTTTTAGGTAGGCCTCTAATCATCAAGGTTTATTGCTTGCTAAAGCTTGCATGAGCATGAAAATGTGTTTTAATGCCATCAATTTGAAAGGAGAAGTTCATGTGTATTATGTTTAAAAATGTCAAAGTGCAAGTAAAGCTAGGGTTTTGTTTTGCTGCTCTCAAAGTCATCCCTTTCACTCCCATTTTTTCCCCACATCCCAACCATCTCCCTTGTCATTTACACCTAATCTCCTTACCAAAAATATCAAAGTCCCTAAACCTTACCTCCTATGAAACCCCTACAAAATATGATTATGTGATGGTATATGTTTCATAATTGCTTCCCTAAATTCCCCTTTCATATGTATTTTCCCTAAATCCCTTCAAAAGTCCCCCTCCCTAACATCTCCCTTTTGTTTTTTTCCCCTTGGATCAGCATTTAAACAGTCAAAACAGCAGGGTATCCCATGGGAGGATTTTATCTCTCGAGAGGCTATGCTTCTCCAGGTCAATGCTCATTTGGAGAGGTTGTTGGCCAAAGCACTAAAATGAAGGAAAAGGACCAATCCCCTCCAAATCTTGGCTGAGGCTTCCTTGAAGGAGCATGATACTAAATGACTTAACTCCAGCACAAATTTCAAAAAAAATTGAGCATTTTTGGTCACTTGTGAATTTTTGGGCAAAAAACAGGTTTTCTCCACCAACAGGTCGCGTGCCGCGCGCGACCTATTCGATGGGCAACTCCATTTCGGGAAAACTCAGCATTTTTGGATTTTTCATGCAAAAATACACCTGCTCAGCAATTACCAAGAGATTTCATCAAGTTTTGAGCCTCCAGAAGGTCAAAAAACATGCAAAAAAGACTTTCTCCCACCTTTTTGACACACAGGAAGCAGTCTTGGGAGATTGCAATTTTGGAGGGGCAAATAGCCACCAAATTAAGAAATTCTACTTTGGTTGGAAAGTAGACATCCAGAACTTTCCAAAAAGCCCACGTTTGCCTCATTTTGACACCTGGAAGTGCCTCAAAAGCAGCTCCAAAGTAGTGCGACCTGTTCAGGATCAGGGCGCGACCTGTTGGGAAAGTTTGCCAATTTTTCATCTACAGCTCAGGAATTCGCCCAACTTTGACCAGTTTTGACTTGTGATGGAATTTTTCACCCTCTTTGATGTAATTAATGTATTTTCATGTTGACATGACACTTATTTACCTATTCTAGAAGATTCATTCATGAAATAGCAAACATTTAATGAATGAATTGGTTTCCTAGCTTATAGAGGCAAGTTGTTTTGACTGCCTAGATTTTAGTGCTCAGTTTAGAATTGGTTGAAACAGCTCCTAGAAGGATGAGCTTGACCCCTAGAGGCAAGGAAAGGTGTTAGCTTGCCTATATTATGTATTTTATTAGTCATTTTTAGAGGTTGGAGGGTTGGACTCTTGAGGGAGAAGCTTCTATTGTATTAATCATTGTATCTCTGCAATTTTGGCAAAGGAAGAAATACCAGGGTTTTGCAATCCTTTTTGGGATTCCTGTGGTTACATGTATCGATGGTGTGTTTCTTTTTGTACTTGTAAGTTTGTTATGTGATTCATCTTCTTACTTTTCCTTCTGCAAATTAGGCGAATGAAGTGTTAAAGTAGAATTCATGATTGCCATGCTCTGCTTTTAAGTTTGCTTAATATTTATGTTTTCATCTGTCTAAAGAGAACCCTTGAAGGTTTCTTGCTCTCTTTAGCTCCTCACCGGTCATTCCTATCCATTCACTTAATTCAAAGGCATCAGTACAGTCTCCTACCTTGCCCCAAAGAACCCCCTGCAAAAACTGTGTCCAATCCCCGCACCCAAAATTGCCTTTCCCCAACTTTCCACCAAAACCCTAAAAATCCCAAATCAAACCTTTTATCAGTTTACTAGCCTAAAATCAGTGTTTCCTCATTGGTTATCTCGCCCGTTGAAGATCCCTACCGAGATAGACCAGAGAGAGCCCTCTCCTGCCCCGTAGGGCTAGCTACGAGGCTAAGTGGTTTCATGTTGCCTTGGAGTTTACCTTTCTCAGCCTGAGGTGAAATTTCAAGCGCTAACAGATTGGAGGCTCTCTTTTCTTTCCTTGCTTTGAAACATTCGTTCAATCTTGTATATTACCAATAAACTTTGTTGTCTAGATCAATTAACACCTTGGAGATTACTTGTGTTGTATATGAACAAAAAATTGAAGGATTTGAGGAATTTTCATTCAAAGATTTGAATAAAGGACAGGAATGTGGGCCCTCCCAACCCCTTTTTATGAAATTTCCCCATGTTAATAACTTTTTGTTAATAATTAACCAGAAAGTGATTTTTCACTTAGGGAAGCGTGGAGTTTCTATAATGGACTCCACCCCCATTTTTTTCCCCTGTAAATTGAGATTTAATGAAGGATTCATAACCCAGTTTAGCAGTGAAGTCCCTATTGATGTGGTCTTTGGACCACAATAGACTCATCCTTTTTGTCCTCTTTTAGTTTGATAAATTTTAAAATGAGAAGATTGTTATATGCTTCCCAATCAACTCCTTTTTTTCCTGCCAGACCCAGAGTGGTTGTTTCTCATCCCTCTTGTCCCCATTCCTGTGGAGTATGGGCCTTTGTGTCTAGTAGAACATAAAAACTTGTTTGATGAAGGTAGTCTATAAATATGTTTAATAGACTATAGCCATCACCTAACCCAAGCCATAGGTATAATCCCAATTTGACTTTATTTCCATTTCATATCTGCAAAATTATCCAAGTCCCAAAGAGGGGAAAGGCAAGGATAAGTGCTTTCCAGACATTGGATCCCTTTGTAAATTTTCTAAGATATTAAAAACAATTTGAGAAGAACATGGGAGGGACATATTTTTCTTTAAGCATCCTCCCCAAAGTGAGGATTTGTGCACTAGACACCATAGACCATGAGCAATGAGGTATTTTATTAAAATTGAAGATGTTTTTGAAACCCCACCCTCAAAAATTCTTTAGAAGGGATATTTTTTCCCATTTTACCGAAGGGATGCAACCAAAATGCTTTGTGTCTAACCAGAGAAATTGGAAACATGTCTTCCAAGTTTTTTGTTAGAATGCCTTTGGGTGCATACACCATGGAGCAACAATACATTTGAACGCTTTCAAGGACCACCTTGATCAAGATAACACTACCATTAGAGAAATTTTGAGGTATAAAATAGGCCTCCTAAGGAATATTATAAAATAATAGTGGAAATAATAAAATAAGATATATTACATCATCAAATTTTAGAGGGAAAAAATTAAAAACTACTTTTCAACTCGTATTTTCAACTTATCTCCCCAGGGTTTTACTCAAATTTCAAGTGACAGCACCCATTGGGTGCGATTTTAATTATTCAACGAAGGAGTACCCGTGTTGCATACTTTCAATGGACCCTACTACACAAAAAATGGAAAATACATGAAAAATGTGATTATAATCATATTTTTCATGTATTTCCCCTTTTTCGTGTAGAAGGGTCCATCGAAAGTATGCAACATGGGTATTCCTTGGATGAGGAATTAAATTTCGCACCCAATGGGTGCTCCTGCTCGAAATTTTAGTAAAACCCTAGGGAGATAAGTTGAAAATACAAGTTAAAAAAAAATGGTATTTTTATATTTTAATTTTTTAATCTTTTTACTTTTTTACTCCAAAACTGGTGAATCACCCCCCATGGTTAGCATCATCATCTTGAATCCTATTGGTTCTTATAAAGTTGATTTTGGTTGTACATTTTTGTTTTGAGGCACATTTTAGACCTCAAAATTTCTTTAATGCTCCTCTAGATATAAGTTCATTTTCCGAAAAAGAGATTTGAGATCCAATTTTTTGAAACAACCATAACTAGTTAGCAAATCTATATCTAAATGACTTAAGAAAGAATCCTAGGTATTTAAATCCATCATCCAATGATTTATGGGGATATGGAAGATAGAAACTTGCTTGGGTGAATTTTTCTTTCGCCAAGAGGTTGGGACTAAAGAAGGATTTTTCAATGTTAATCATAATTCTCGTAGCAACACAGATGGGATCAATGATGGATATGAGCATTGATAAGTCGTCCATCATTCTTTCTGAAAAGATAAGGATGTCATCTTCAAAAAGAAGGTAGGAAAGGTGACGGTTAGGAACCACTTCAATACCTCTAAAAACATACGTGGATATAGCCTCATGTATTAGTTTTCTTAGTGCTTTAGCAACCAAAAGAAAAACTAGAATGGGGAGAAGACAACCTTATCTCAAACCTAAAGAGAATTTGAAGAAAGAAAAGGAAGATATATTTATGAGAATAATGAATTAACACCAACCTTAGGAACTTCTAGTTGACATATTGAAATCTTTGGATAGATCTAGTTGGAGGGATAGTGTGGCAAGTTTACAGGACTTGATGGAATGGATGGCTTCCTAGGTGAGTGAGAATATGTCATATATTTGTCTGCCATGAAGGAAACCAAACAATTTCTTTGAGTTGATGCCATTGAAAATAGGCTTGATATGTTGTGTTAATACCTTTGAGATAATCTTGTAAATAACATTACAACAAGAAATCAATCTGTAATTCTCAAGTGTTGCCTTGTATTGCTTCTTTGTGATAAGAGTGAAGAAGGTTTATTTTAGTGCTCCCAGAGCCTTTCCTAAGTGTTGGGATTCTAGGACAAATTTCAAGATGTATTCTTTGATAAAATTGAAAAACTCCAAGTAGAATTCAACTCGGAGACCATTTAGACCTAGACTCTTCCCTCTTTACATAGGAGAAATAATTTCCCTAACCACACTTTTAAGAAATTCCTCTTCTAGTGCTTGATTCATTTCTTCATTGGTGGTTGGGTCGAACTTGGAGATAACTTCCAAGATCTCCTAGATAACATAGCCCGTAGGATCTTTGAATGACCTCTCAAAGTGATTGACTCCTTCCAAAGCTTTATCATGGAAGGAGTGGGCCATAGTGCCATCTAACTTCTTGATTTCCCATGTGGCATTTTTGTTTTTTGAAAAGGAGGAAAACATATGAAAAAAATTAGTGTTGTTGTCCCCCTCTTTGATCTAGATGGAAATGCTTCTTAATCTTGATTTAATCTCTTATTTTTCTAGCAAGTCTTGACTTTCTTGTTCTAGTTTTCTTAGGGTGGCCAAGTTCCCTTTCATAAAAACTTTGCTTGAGGCATCATATAGGGATATTATGTCCTATTCAATGGCCTTAATATCATTATCTCTCTTTGAATCGAATAGACCAACTTTTTGTGGTAGATATAATCCTAGAGATGTTTTCTGCAAATTGGGCCATGTATGATTCAGAGTGAGACAAGTGAAGGTGAATCTAGGAATCCTCCACCAATTTTTTTAAATCTTTTTTAGTGGATTAAGAGTGATTGAAGTGAAGTGGCTGGGGAGGTTTCTCTATGTCAAGCACTACATGAAGTAGGATAAGGAGGTGATCAAATAATCCTCTAGAGGATATCCATGGTTGAGAAATGATCAGAGAGTTTATTATATTAGCAAAGATAAGAAATATGCCAAGTCTTTTGGACACCACATTGTCATTTACACAAAAATTCCTCCATGGGTGGATTTTGAGAGGTTCAATGTTGACCAGTTGATGACACCCAAACAAAGAATTAAAGTATCTCCTAAGAGGGTTGGGCTTCAGATTGGTTCCACAAACCTCTCTTAGAGATTAGATTAAGTTTAGGTCTTCTCCAATTATGGTGTTGGGTCTCAGAAAGCTCCAAACCCTGATAGGCCATCCCACAAAGAAATTTGATCAATGTAAGGACCATAGATATTAGCAATAGTTAATTATGTTTCCAATTCCTTAATCTCAAAATGAACAAAAATTACAAAATTGTAAGTTGTGGATTCCAATGCCCTAAGCTTATGGTTCCAACCCATGAGGAGACTGCCTGAGAGATTGATTGCATCAAGTGTGGAGAACGACTAATATTTACCTAGCTCTAGCCCATCGAACGCCATTTCTTATAACATAATGACATCAAGATTGTGAGATTTACTAAGATGCTTAAGGGAAAGAATTTTTATGGTCATGTTGATGCCCCGAAAATCATTGTATCAACATTGGGGGATAACCACCCGGTCCAGACCTTAATACAGCTCCTTTTCTGTTTGGAATGGTGGCTCCGACTAGGGATAATGGGACCAGTTTCCCAGCAGTGAATAAACGGGATGAATGAATGATTGATTAACTAATCTAATGATAGGCGAATAACTTAATTTATCAGCGAAATAAAAAGAATTACTACTAATCCCGGGAACTATTGTACTTTGAAGTGTAGCGCTTGATGATCTACATTTATTAACAGGCATGTAGATGACTCGATCTAATAAACATGGACATTTACTCATTCAAGGATTACTTTGTTTAAATAGTTAAACAAGGTGATTAACACAATATTGCTACACTCATCATTTATATCATCAATACATATATGATTAAAAGAAAAGCATTACCATAAACATCCAATAGTGGAGGGAATAAAGAAATGCTGTTAAAACACACACACACACACACACACGCACACACACACACACACACACATATATATATATATATATTCGATAATAGCAAAGGCGATCAAATAACAATTCATATAAAAAGAATGGATTCAGACATAGATAATAGTACCATATGAGTTGCGAGTCACTCTCCAATATCAAACGCTATTTGGAATTCTTCCTCTAACGCAGAAATACTTTCAAACAAAGACAGTAGTGCACATTTGCATAAAAGCTTCTTTGCCAAAATCAGAATGATTGGTCCAGTTTTATAAAAGAATATGCCTGAAGTACAGTAGTGCAACTTCAGGTTTTAAGTCAAGTACAAAAATTTACGACCCTTTCCAAAACAATGAAAGGGTCTATAAATAATAAATTAAACTAACTATCTATGAAACTGAAATCCTACTTAATTGGTATCAAATGATCTTGAATATATTCTTCTCAGCACCCTGGCAGTCGGCGGCATGAATCATTAAGTAGGCTGTTTGCCTTTAAACTTGAGCTGACTTATCGCAAGCATTGGCTCCACTTCGGGTGGTCTGTTGAGGCGAGAGTTAAGTTGGGCGGCATAGGTGGCATCCTGAATATCAGGGATAATATACCTGATTGCATCTGTAAGGCATTTGAGGGCGGCTCTTTGACTGTGTGGTTTTACCAAGAAGAACCAATAGGTGTCCCATTTTAAACTGTTAATTCCAGCAATTAATCTCCCCTTTTCCTCTAGATCTGGATAACATGACTGCTCCAATGTTTTCACAGCTGTCAATTTACCTGGAGTGCATTGGGAAATCATATTTGACAAGTAGAGAGTATTATTAACCAATTCAACCAAATTACTTGTGGTTGATTTGCATCTTGAAATTTCCCTCTCTGCTTTCATTAACTGTGACTGCCATTCTGTAAACAATATTTCTTTATGTGACTCTAAAATTCTTGGTAAATTTGTCGCTTGTCCCTGATCGGTATCTTGCCAGTCAAGAAATTCAGTTAATGTTTCTTCAGCTTGATCCAATCCTGTTCTAGCCTTTTCTGTTTGTTTACTTATTGATGCCGTCAATTCGCATAGTGGTTCCACCTGGGAAATTTGTTGATATAGAAGCTTGATTTGTGTTATTAATGCCTTATTTATCTATAATGCTTCTAATTTGAATTCGGCTATCTGTGGAATGCCCTTTGTCTTCTAAAGCTGCACTGTTAGTTGAGCAATCTGCTCATCTTTTGTCTTCAGCATTTGTTCATTTGCTGCCCTGAGTTGTGCCAAGGCCTCAGACAACTCTTTCTGCTTCTAGACTGCGATGTGGTCAATCCTCTGTTTCTCTTCTCGCAATTGTTGAGTTAATTGATTATTTATTTGTTGTTGTGTTAACAATTGTTGTTCTGCTTGCTCCGCTTTCTGTTGTGCTTCTGTTAGCTATGCTTGCAATAAAAAGATTTCCTGGTCTTTTGTTTTTAATAAAAGACTCACCTTTGATGCCTTGTCTATTGTTGCTGTCGAATAGGCTCCAGCATATTGTGATAGCTTTGTTAGGTCATCCGAGGGGTCGACTTCCTCCTTCCAAACCACATTGCCCGTGACCGTCTGTTATGGGAAAAGGGAAGGTTGATTAGTCCTTCTCCTCTTCCTCTGTCGTTTTACCACAGCTTTGTGTCTTGGGCTATAGAAGACATCCAAAGGAGGGATTTCTTCTATCTGTAAAATAATTTGATCGGAGGGATCCTTTGGGATTATTTCTACTTCCTTTGAACTGGTTAGGTCGCTGGTTCCAGTTGGAACCTGTTTTGAAGTGGTCTCCTGTGTATCTGCCAATTTCGAAGTTTCGGTGTCTTTTGAGCACTCAAGATTACTGATAATTGAATCAAATTGCTGCCATTCCTGGAGCAATTTGGGATCAATTTGAGTATCCACATTTACCTCTATGTTGCTCTGTTCCTGCCTTTTAGTCTGGGTTTCTTCCTGCACTTTCTCCTGTTCTTTGTTCTGGGCTTCCTCCTGCACTTTCTCCTGTTCTTTTGTTGTAACCGGAGGTTCCTTAGTATGTCGTTGTTCAGGCTCGCTTGGTCTTGTTGCTGGGGCTATTGCTAACAGATCTAGAGGCAAAGTTTGCAACCTCTGTTCTCTAATTCTGTTGAATTCAACTAACCCTTCATCTTTTTATTCCATTATGGCCAGTGATCTAACTTGATACATTGATTCAGCCGAAGAGAACAGGTCATCAAATTTATCTTCTATATGATCAAACTTTGTCAATTTAGCCTGTTCAAGTGCATTATAGGTGACTTTGTTGGGATCAAATCGCCTACTTGGGAGAGTCGCTAGAGTTAATGATTTCATTTTCGTAGCTTCTTTTTCTGCATGTTTGAAATCATGCAAAGTGTAGACACCACATCTCAGAGGAAAGGAGGGCCAGACCTGCTTCTTATTTTTCTTCAGAGTTTGTGTAACTCCTTCGGCAATAATCTGATAGGCTATCTCCCTTGCCAGAAGTTTGTCAGGTATGTACAAAGGAAGGTCATGAGGTTCATCTTGGCTGTCGAAAATTCTTACATAAGTAAATTTCTACTCTCCGAACCATCTTCCTATTGATGTTAAATCAATCCCTGCTTGGTAAGAAATCTTAGGAGCAGGTTTATTAAAAATAGAATAATGAATGGGTAACATGAAGCCATTACAGACTTGGTATAAATGGTGCTTATAGGAGGTTTTCCACAATTTCTGATGGTATATGTGAATAGGCGTGGGGTCTTGCATAGTACACCTCCAGCCGAGTACAGGAAACTCAGAATTAAAACACAGGGTATCTAGTATATAAGCATTGTAGTAGAATGGGGGAATAAACCTTTCTGAGACGGAAGTTTTAGTTCTAAAACTAAGAACTGTTGTCGCTAGCTTATCTGACAGTATGGTTGCCCAATCCATAATCTCAATATTACAAGCCGCTTCCATCAAGGGAACCATTTCTATGGTGAAATTAGCGGAATCGTGCAACCCCCACAATCTACACATCATTATCCCACCATAACAATACGAAGAACATAGAGAATCAACAGAGTACTTACCGGAAGTTTCATGCTTGTGTTTTGCCGGATTTTGCCTCCATTTCCGAATGGATTTGGACTCAGTTTCGTTCTCACTTCGGAATTTCTCCAGAAATGCCTTGTTGTACTTCTTTTCTGGCTCAGGCAAATGATACATTTGCCTCAAATCATCAGCCTTGAATGAACCGAAGATCCTCCCATCTCTGGTGCAGAAAGTTCTGTCAGTGATTGGGATTTCCTCAATTTCCCACTTTACTACATCCGTATATGGGAGAATTTGTTCCCGAGCCGCTATCCGACGAAGGAAAGAGTCGGCCAAGTCTTTCAAAGTACCATCAGATTTTTTACTAGAACCCGCTGTAGCTTGCACTGTCGTCACCTTTGGTTCTTCGGCTTTGATCAAATTATAGGTACTTTGCCAAGTGGTCTTGCCAAGTCCTGAACATGTAGTATCAGACATTAATCCTTTCTTTTTAGTTGTTGGATCAGCGACGGCTTGTCCTGTGGCTGGTGCAGTGGAAGCGATTGCGGTTTTCTTAGACTTCTTCCCCATTCTGCTTGAATCTATTACTTCGGAAAAATTCTGCACAGTAGTGGAAATAAGCGTAACACATAGAATTGGTACCAAAAACAAATACGAGTGAGATATATTGATCAATGCATGATGAGGGATTAACTTAAAGTGGTCTCAGATACAATCTATGAGAAGATTTTTTTAAGCTTAATATTTCATTAAATGGCCATTAAAACCTGTCAATCCTTTAAATGCTCATCATATCTCTTATCGTCCGCATGATTTGTTTAAGCGTGCCTTGGGCGTTTTGGCGGTTGAGTGCAGGTGAATCACTGTTTGAAAGATAAGGCCTTAAATACGAATTAATCGTAATACCTCTGCTTTAACGACTTTTTGAAGTTTGCGCTTTTGGCTTTATCACAATCGGGTGTCGGGGAAAACTTAAATATTTGTATTGACACCTTTTGAAATCCCTGATTGCCGATAGCGATATCGCATCGCATCGCATTGGGAGTATGGGCACTTTAAAAAGCATGCATCGGAGCGAAAGGGACGTGATCGCATCGCATCGGAGTGAAAATCATTTAATCGCATCGCATCGGAGCGGGCGGCACTTTTGTTATAGGAACTTATTATTGCCGATATCCGATAGCCTACTGCATGTCATCGCATTGGAGAAAACCAACGGGCCTTTAAGTTATGATTCCTTTGTCATTGCGATATGCGATCTTGTGATCGCTTTATCGCAATGATAAAAGATTAATTATTTATATTATAAGACCAAATAATTGGTTTGTCAAAAAGTTTTTTTATAATGCTTTCATTTTGTTTTTCGGACCTTTTTGAATGATACCAATTAAAAACAAAAAGGGACCCATTTCATATTATAGTTTTATGATTAAAATGGTATGAAATGGGGGGTTGTTGTAGAGCACAACAATTGGCGATTCGCTGGAAGAAACAGTTATCTCTGAAAAGTATGGAAATATTTAAACTTTTTCAAAATAGAGTTCTCATCAAAGGGGAAAATTCTAATATAACTAGGTATATATGCATTCCAAATAAAATAAAACTATCTTTGCTAATTTCCTCTCTTGTTTAAAATTAGATACATTCTAAGTTCTAAATTGGCCTCTATTGGTTGATAATGATAAAACAGAAAACCTTTCCAAATCAGCTTTTAGAATTGACTCCTTTGTCATAGGTAGAGCCTCTGCTGCCAGCAAACGTTCATAGTTTCGACAGGGATACCTTTTTAACCATGCTATTGTCCATTGTCCTGCTCATTTCAGAGTATGATTATCAGAATGAATTCAAAACATACTTTTCATATTTTGCATTTCTTTTCCACTTTTCTGCTATTTTGTAAGATAAAAAGCCATTTTCCTGGTTTGGTGACCAGCTTAGTGACAATGCCATTCACTGGTAGTAATTTAACCGAACAAGCTGGCTCGTGATGAGACCCCTTGTCTTATAATTCTAAGCCATTACCTTGTTTTGGTATGCAGTAATGGTAATGTCGGTTAAACTATTTCCCTATGATCATGGTTAGCAGGCTTGTAATAAGATCTCTTATCTTTTATATCAAATATTTTAGAATTACACTCTGAATAATCATAAGCTTTGGTGAGTGGGATGGACAATTTTCTCCTTAAGAGTAAATGGATGACAAGGTAAGAGTTAAAGATGTTGAAGTTGGATTAGTTTCTATTATGATATTGATAGCCTTTTTGTGACCAATTTAAAAACATAAAAGGATTTACAATATTTCTAAACTTTGAGAAGCATTCAAAAAAATTGAAATGTAGTTTTCAGAATGCAATAACACCTAACTTCCTAGAAATTATCCCTTTTGTTTAAGATCTCTATTATTTTAAAAGTAAATATCAACCCTACTCTGTTTTGAGCCACTTTCAAGTACAGCAAAGGTCAATGGTAGATATCTCACAACTTTATTTTCTAATGATCCTACAAACTACAAAATTCTAAAAAGGGGGGAGAAGGGGTTACCTTCTCAATTGAAGAATTTCTTTAAGATAAGGCCATTAACAGGGAGAGCATCTCTCAAACCTGATAAACCTTGTAATATGAAGGTTGAATGGCCTATCTTCTCACAGATCTGAAATGGCCCAAGCCACATCTTTTGGAACTTGGTGTGTTTTCCCTTGTCCTCATGGGCTTTGTCCCATTTCAGGACCAAATCACCGACTTGAAATTGTTTTGAACCAGATGAGACTAAATCAAAGGATGACTTGATGATTTGCTGATGTTTTGCATGAATAACCTTTGCTTTTTCTCTTTCCTCTTCTAATTTTAAAATTTGGTCATGTCTAAGTTGAATAGAAGAAGAAGGGTTTTCCTCAATAAACTGCACTAGGGCTAGAGAAGGAAGAACAAGATTTGTCGGTAGTACGGCTTCTTTTCCATATACAAGGTTGAATGGGGAAGATCCTATGGAATCCTTTTGCGTTATCCTATCAGCCCATAGTGCGAATATTAAGGATTTGTGCCAGGATTTATGATTTTGTTCGATGGTTCGCTTAAAAATTTTAATCAGATTTTTATTTGTAGACTCTGCTAAACCATTACCCTGGGGATAGTAATTGGCAGAATATTTTAATTTAAATCCTCTTTTAATAGCGAAATCAAACATAGCATTGCTTGAAAAGTAAGATGCATTATCAAAAAAAAGAGCATTTGGGACACCAAACCTAGTAATGATGAATTGATCTATGAATTCAATGATTACCTCAGAATTTGTTGTCTTCAAAGGAATTGCTTCAACCCATTTAGTAAAATAATCAGTAGCAGTAAGGATATAATTATGATGTTTGGAAGAATGAGGAGTAATTTCCCCAATGATATCTAATCCCCATTGCTCAAATGGTTGTTCAATGTTGACTGGTTGCAAAGGGAAAGCTGGTTTTCTTTGCCTTCCACTAGAAGTTTGACAATTTCGGCATTTCCTTACATATTCATGAGCATCTCTAAACAGAGTGGGCCAGTAATATCCAGCATGAATGATTTTATGGGTTGTTGTATCAGCTCCAAAATGTCCTCCTGCTGGTCCATCATGTAATTCCTGCAAGACCTTTTGTGCTTCAGGTTTTTCTAGGCATCTTAATAAGATTGAATCATAATTTTGCCTAAAAAGCACATCATCAATAATTGTGAAAATTTTTTCTTTTAATCTAATGGCTCTTTTGTTTTTGTAAGACAGGTTAGTAGGTGCATATCCATTTTTCAAATAAAAGATTAAATCTGCATATTGTGATTCAGAATCAATAATACTTATCTGGTTGATTTCTTCGGTTTGATCTGTATCACCTGATTCTGGAATGTTGGATGCTCCTGCCAATAACCTGCAAAAACCTTGACCTTTAACAATCTTTGCTGGTTTAATTTCTAAATCATATTCCTGAAGTGCTGCAACCCAATTTGCCCTTTTTTCACCTAGCTCTCTTTGGATTAATAGTTGCCTTACTGTAGGGAAAGGAACTATAACTTTTGTGTGGGCTTTTAAAAGGAAGGATCTGTAATGTTTGACAGCTTTATATACAGCAAAGGCTTGTTTTTCTACTTCTGAGTAATTCAATTCAACACCTTGAAGATTTGAACTATAGAACGAAATGGGTGCTTCCGAATTGTGATCGTTGATCTGTGTGAGTACTGCTGCATAAGATAAATCGGATGCGATAGTATACAATGTGAAATGATTAGAAAAATTAGGGGTATTTAAGGCTAGGGCATTAATTATTGATTGTTTGATTAAATCAAACGCTTCTTTTTCTGCTAATCCCCACTTAAAGACTGAATTTTTCTTAATCATAGTTTGAAGTGGCAAAATGATTTGAGAAAAGTCTGGAACAAATCTTTTGACAAAATTGATTTGGCCTCAAAATGACTGCATGGATTTTTTATTATGAGGGAAAGTGATTTCAGAAATTTCTTTGATCCTATCGGGATCAATATAAATTCCATCTTTAGAAACAATAAAGCCTAAGAGCTTTCCTTGGTCAAGAGCGAAGAAAGATTTTTTTAGGGTTAAGCGAAATACCATACCTTTTGCAGCGTTGAAAGATTTGATTTAAATCATGCAGATGATTGGACTTATCCTTAGAAAATACAGTAATATCATCTAGGTAGACGACTACTATTCTGTTAATCAACCCTTTAAAAGCTATATCCATCGCTCTTTGGAACGTCGCTCCTGCATTAATAAGTCCGAAAGGAATTTTCTGATACGCATATGTTCCCCATTTTGTTCTGAATGTAGTTTTGAGTTGGTCATCAGGATGGACCAAAACTTGGTTATATCCTAAGAAACCGTCTAGAAAGGACATTAACTCAAAGCCTGCTACTGATTGGAGTATCTGCTCCATAGTAGGTAATGGGAAATTATCTTTTAAGCTCGCCTTGTTCAAATTTCTGAAATCTATACAAATCCTAATGTCGCCATTTTTCTTTCTGACCGGCACCATATTGGAGACCCAATTTGAGTGTCGAACGAGAAAAATAATCTTAGCTTTTAAGAGTTTATTAAGTTCAGATTTTATTTGACTCTCTAAGTTCGGATGTATTTTTCTCAACTTCTGCTGAATTGGTTTCTGTTCGGGAAGCATTGGAATGGTATGTTGGATGATGGATGTATCATATGTCCTTAAATCATCATATTTCCAAGAAAAAACCTGTTTATTTTTCCTTAACAGTCTAATGAATGCTTCCTTTTCTTCCAAGGAAAGTCCTAGTCCTAAATTAATGTTTTGAGGAGTTTGCTCAGTGCCAAGGTTTAACAACTCAAACCTTAAGGTAGAACTTTGGAGCTTTCTATTGGTCATAGGTTTAAAGCTATCTTTAATATCATAAAGATCCTCAAGCTTCACCACAGGCTTAGGGATTGAATTCTCCTCAGGTTTACCTCTCATTTGAAGGTCATGCTCGTTTTCTTCAATGATTTGATCATCATAGGACTTTTTGGAAGTTAAAAACTGTAAAATGTCTTCATCATGGTTGAATACTCTCCAATTAGTGACATTGTCAGGAATTGATGGCCTAAAAAGTAATTCTACTAAAAATCTATCTGGGTTGTAGTCTTCGGAAGGTAGGAGCTTGGAAGCAACATTGGCTAGCAGGTCGGCTGCCGAATTTTGAGACCTGGGAATAGAAGAAATATTGAATGCCGAAAAGTGGGAGGTGAGTTCCTGTACCAGTGATTGATAATGTTTGAGATGGGTGGAAAGACAATGAATTGTATTCCTTACCTATTTGATAATAATTTCAGAATCTCCAAACACTTTCAAATATTGGACCTTGAGGCCAATAGCTTTATATAGTCCTTGGACTAAGGCTTCGTATTCTGCTGTGTTATTTGTGCATTCAAATTCTAACCTACAGGACATCATTGTTTTTTCTCCTTGCGGGCTAATCAAAATACATCCTGCTCCTGAGCCCTCACTAGATTTGGACCCATCGAAATATAACGACCAAAATAAAGAAGTATTAACAATCTTATTTACAGTTTTCTCAGTATCATTGAAACATCTTGACCTATCTGTTTGTGAAAAAATTTCGATCTGAGATGTAAAATGGTTTACTGAGAAAGGGGATGGTTGGGCAGCGAAGTTGCCAAAGAATGACTCTGATGAATAATTCCCCAAAATGTTGTTATTAAATGCTATTGGTTAATTTTCTTGTTTAAATTCAATAACTGTATGGGTCATATGCTTTTCCCGATCGATTCTTATTTGATTTGGCTTACCCTTATAGGGAAGCCACATATGTGACCAATCAGTAGATATATACCCATGTAGTTTTTCAGACCAATCCCTACTTAAGATCAAACCATAAAATTCAGGTATATCAGCGATTAAGATATCAATCCTTTGTACTATTCTGGGATCGGCAGATAACCTGATAGTTACGGAGTTGATCTCTCCCAAAACCTGTACTTTAGTCCTGTCCAACTGTACAATATTAATAGCGGACTTCTGGGGTTCAATGTTCAATTTGGAACAAACTGAAGCTGGCATTATGTTAGAGGATGCCCCTGAGTCAATCAAACAGTTATGCAGGCTTCTATTCTAGATCTCATAAGTTAGAAGGAAAGGTGGAGTATGAGAATTTGATATATCTCCTATTAGGACTGTATCAGTAGCTTCGACCATACCAGAAGGTGGTTGACCTGTATCGTTTGCACCTTTAGCACTGGGAAGAGGTGAAGTAGGAACAACATTTAATTCTTTGAGAAGCAATTTTTGTTGATGTTTCAATTTACTAAGTTCAAACATGGTAATGTTTGCCTTAGTCTTTTTCATGTCATCAACAATATTGTAATCCATTGAATCAGATACTACCAATGTCTTAGATGTTGATGGAATTATTGAGGTTGAAGGTTGGTTTTGTGGAATTGCTACAGGTGGCTTCTTCGGGGGTACCTTTTCTTTTGTTGTAGCAGCACCTGCACTTCTTTTCTTCGAAGTTGTCTGAACAGGTTCGGAGGTACCTTTACTCCTGGTAGTGACAGGAAACACTTCTTCTTCGTTTTCTGTATCGGAGTTAGGTAATATAAAATCCCACATTCCATGACATTCAACAACTTCCTCTTCTTCATCAGTTGGTGTAGCTGTTTCTTCTTCTCCTTCTTCAAGATCTGAATCTGCATTTGATATAACATTTGGTGGTTTTGATTCAGTTTTCTTATAATTTCTAAAGGGTCTTTTGGTTGAAGTTTCGGCTACTTGTTTTTTGATTTCAACCATTTCATTTGACATAGTCTTGAGGACCTTTTGAAGACCTTCCATGTCATATGGATCTTTAGGGGTTTTCTTCTTTGAATCATATTTAAAAGAAACTTTTTTGGCTTTTCTATCTTCAAGAGAAGCTTTCTTTTCTAGAGCATTAATACGTTTCTCCACAGCAAGTGCTTCTTTCATGTTTTCAGCTAAAGTAGGTTTTCCAGCCCTATCTACAAAAATAGTTATATTGGCAGGTAGGGCAGTTATATACCACTCGCTTCGGATTTGCTCACTTGGTTTGGAGGCCGTTGGGATTTTATTCAAGAGTTTATTGAATCGCGCATTAAATTCCTTAATTGGTTCCCTATGCTCTATCCTAAGATTGGAGAGATCATTTATTAGTGTAGCCAAAGACCTATCATCACCATACTTAGTAAGAAACTGTTCTTGGCAAGTCGTCTAACTGGTAATGGAACTAGAAGGTAAAGAAAAATACCAAGATCATGCTGATCCTTGCAAGGTATAAGGAAAAATCCTAACAACAACATCTTGCTCCGTTACTCCTTTCAAATTAACTGCCAACATGAAGTTATTAATATGTTCCTCAACTTGTGTTCCACCATCTGGGTTAAACTTGGGTAGCCATTTTTTAGGTGCGTCAGGTAATGCATCCAATGGAGCAGGCATATTGACTGCACCAGGCCTGGTCCATGGATCTGCCATTGTAACTACGGTAGTCGATAATATTACTGTTGAACTTACAGAAGTTTGGGAAGGAGTTGATATTAAGGATTGCGCAGTTTGGGATGTTGCAGTTGCTAATCCCTGATGAACAACAATGTGTGATGAGGGAGTGGATGGTTGACTTTGCACGGGGGAAGGTGATATGGAGGATGTGGATGAAAGTTCTTCACTGTCAGATCCTTAAGTGTTCTTCTTCGCCTTTTTCCTTTTGGGTAAAGGGAACTCAGTAGGTTCAATACCGAGTTTTCCACTCTGAAGTCTGGTGAGAGGGTGAGGTAAATTGAACTGCGAAGTCGCACTGCTTTGAGATACCTCAGATTTCTGTGGTGAAATTGAGAAGCTCTGAATTTTTTGGATGAGAGACTGAACTTCAGGGGATTCAAGACTTAGCTGTTCTGGAGTATGATGGGTTTGAGCAGTGGTAGTTGATTCCTCTTCTTCTTGTTTGGATACTGGAGAACCAGCATGCAATTGGGAAGTACGAGGAGATGCGGAGGGAGAATTACTCTTAGAATGGCCTGCAGATTTGGGTTTGATTGCCATGCACAGTTGATGCCCCTCCCTCTAGCGCCAAAAATGTTGATGCCCCGAAAATCATTGTATCAACATTGGGGGATAACCACCCAGTCCGGACCTTAATACAGCTCCTTTTCTGTTTGGAATGGTGGCTCCGACTGGGGATAATGGGACCAGTTTCCCAGCAGTGAATAAACAAGATGAATGAATGATTGATTAACTAATCTAATGATAGGCGAATAACTTAATTTATCAGCGAAATAAAAAGAATTACTACTAATCCCAGGAACTATTGTACTTTGAAGTGCAGCGCTTGATGATCTACGTTTATTAACAGGCATGTAGATGACTCCATCTAATAAACATGGAAATTTACTCATTCAAGGACTACTTTGTTTAAACAGTTGAACAAGGTGATTAACGCAATATTGCTACACTCATCATCTATATCATCAATACATATATGATTAAAAGAAAAGCATTACCATAAACATCCAATAGTGGAGGGAATAAAGAAATGATGTTAAAACACACACACACACACACACACATATATATATATATTCAATAATAGCAAAGGCGATCAAATAACAATTCATATAAAATAATGGATTCAGACATAGATATAGTACCATATGAGCTGCGAGTCACTCTCCAATATCAATCGCTATTTGAAATTCTTCCTCTAATGCAGAAATACTTTCAAACAAAGACAGTAGTGCACATTTGCATAAAATCTTCTTTGCCAAAATCAGAATGATTGGTCCAGTTTTATAAAAGAATATGCCTGAAGTACAGTAGTGCAACTTCAGGTTTTAAGTCAAGTACAAAACTTTACGACCCTTTCCAAAACAATGAAAGGGTCTATAAATACTAAATTAAACTAACTATCTATGAAACTAAAATCCTACTTAATTGGTATCAAATGATCTTGAATATATTCTTCTCAGCAACCTGGCAGTCGTCGGCATGAATCATCAAGTAGGTTGTTTGCCTTTAAACTTGAGCTGACTTATCACAAGAATTGGCTCCACTTCGGGCGGTCTGTTGAGGCGAGAGTTAAGCTGGGCGGCATGGGTGGCATCCTGAATATCGGGGATAATATACCTGATTGCATCTGTAAGGCATTTGAGGGCGGCTCTTTGACTGTGTGATTTTACCAAGAAGAACCAATAGGTGTCCCATGTTAAACTGTTAATTCCAGCAATTAATCTCCCCTTTTCCTCTAGATCTGCATAACATGACTGCTCCAATGTTTTCACAGCTGTCAATTTACCTGGAGTGCATTGGGAAATCATATTTGACAAGTAGAGAGTATTATTAACCAATTCAACCAAATTACTTGTGGTTGATTTGCATCTTGAAATTGCCCTCTCTGCTTTCATTAACTGTGACTGCCATTCTGTAAACAATATTTCTTTATGTGACTCTAAAATTCTTGGTAAATTTGTCGCTTGTCCCTGATCGGTATCTTGCCAGTCAAGAAATTCAGTTAATGTTTCTTCAGCTTGATCCAATTCTGTTCTAGCCTTTTCTGTTTGTTTACTTATTGATGTCGTCAATTCGCATAGTGGTTTGCCTGGGCGATTTGTTGACATAGAAGCTTGATTTTTTTTTATTAATGCCTTATTTATATGTAATGCTTCTAATTTGAATTCGGTTATCTGTGGAATGCCCTTTGTCTTCTCAAGCTGCGCTGATAGTTGAGCAATCTCCTCATCTTTTGTCTTCAGCATTTGTTCATTTGTTGCCCTCAGTTGTGCCAAGGCCTCAGACAATTCTTTCTGCTTCTGGACGGCGCTGTGGCCAATCCTCTGTTTCTCTTCTCGCAATTGTTGAGTTATTTGATTATTTATTTGTTGTTGTGTTAACAATTGTTGTTCTGCCTGCTCCGCTTTCTGCTGTGCTTCTGTTAGTTGTGCTTGCAATAAAAAGATTTCCTGGTCTTTTCTTTTTAATAAAAGACTCACCTCTGATGCCTTGTCTATTGTTGCTGCCGAATAGGCTCCAGCATATTGTGATAGCTTTGTTAGGTCATCAGAGGGGTCGACTTCCTCCTTCCAAACAACATTGCTCGTGACCGTCTGTTCTGGGAAAAGGGAAGGTTGATCAGTCCTTCTCCTCTTCCTTTGTCGTTTTACCACATCTTTGTGTATTGGGCTATAGAAGACATCCAAAGGAGGGATTTCTTCTATCTGTAAAATAATTTGATCGGAGGGATCCTTTGGGATTATTTCTACTTCCTTTGAACTGGGTAGGCCGCTGGTTCCCGTTGGAACCTGTTTTGAAGTGGCCTCCTGTGTGTCTGCCACTTTCGAAGTTTCGGTGTCTTTTGAGCACTCAAGATTACTGATAATTGAATCAAATTTCTGCCATTCCTGGAGAAATTTGGGATCAATTTGAGTATCCACATTTACCTCTATGTTGCTCTATTCCTGCCTTTTAGTCTGGGTTTCTTCCTGCACTTTCTCTTGTTCTTTGTTCTGGGCTTCCTCCTGCACTTTCTCCTGTTCTTTTGTTGTAACCGGAGGTTCCTTAGTATGTCGCTGTTCAGGCTCGCTTGGTCTTGTTGCTGGGGCTATTGCTAACAGATCTAGAGGCAGAGTTTGCAACCTCTGTTCTCTAATTCTGTTGAATTCAACTAACCCTTCATCTTTGTATTCCATTATGGCCAGCGATCTAACTTGATACATTGATTCAGCCAAAGAGAACAGGTCATCAAATTTATCTTCTATATGATCAAACTTTGTCAATTTAGCCTGTTCAAGTGCATTATAGGTGACTTTGTTGGGATCAAATCGCCTACTTGGGAGAGTCGCTAGAGTTAATGATTTCATTTTCGTAGCTTCTTTTTCTGCATGTTTGAAACCATGCAAAGTGTAGACACCACATCTCAGAGGAAAGGAGGGCCAGACCTGCTTCTTATTTTTCTTCAGAGTTTGTGTAACTCCTTCGGCAATAATCTAATAGGCTATCTCCCTTGCTAGCAGTTTGTCAGGTATGTACAAAGGAAGGACATGAGGTTCGGCTTGGCTGCCGAAAATTCTTACATAAGTAAATTTCTCATCTCTGAACCATCTTCCTATTGATGTTAAATCAATCCCTGCTTGGTAAGAAATCTTAGGAGCAGGTTTATTAAAAATAGAATAATGAATGGGTAACATGAAGCCATTGCAGACTTGGTATAAATGGTGCTTATAGGAGGTCTTCCACAATTTCTGATGGTATATGTGAATAGGCATGGGGTCTTGCACAGCCCACCTCCAGCCGAGTACAGGAAACTCAGAATTAAAACACAGGGTATCTAGTATATAAGCACTGTAGTAGAATGGGGGAATAAACCTTTCTGAGACGGAAGTTTTAGTTCTAAAACTAAGAACTGTTGTCGCTAGCTTATCTGACGATATGGTTTCCCAATCCATAATCTCACTATTACATGCCGCTTCCATCAAGGGAACCATTTCTATGGTGAAATTAGCGGAATCGTGCAACCCCCACAATCTACACATCATTATCCCAGCATAACAATATGGAGAACATAGAGAATCAACAGAGTACTTACTAGAAGTTTCATGCTTGTGTTTCGCCGGATTTTGCCTCCATTCCCGAATGGGTTCAGATTCAGTTTCGTTCTCACTTCGGAATTTCTCCAAAAATGCCTTGTTGTACTTCTTTTCTGGCTTAGGCAAATGATACATTTGCCTCAAATCATCAGCCTTGAATGAACCGAAGATCCTCCCATCTCTGGTGCAGAAAGTTCTGTCAGTGATTGGGATTTCCTTAATTGCCCACTTTACTACATCTGTATATGGGAGAATTTGTTCCCGGACCGCTATACGATGAAGGAAAGAGTCGGCCAAGTCTTTCAAAGTACCATCAGATTTTTTACTAGAACTCGCTGTAGCTTGCACTGTCGTCACCTTTGGTTCTTCGGCTTCGATCAAATTATAGGTACTTTGCCAAGTGGTCTTGCCAAGTCCTGAACATGTAGTATCAGATATTAATCCTTTCTTTTTAGTTGTTGGATCAGCGACGGCTTGTCTTGTGGCTGGTGCAGTGGAAGCGATTGTGGTTTTCTTAGATTCTTCCCCATTCTGCTTGAATCTATTACTTCGGAAAAAATCTGCATAGTAGTGGAAATAAGCGTAACACAGAGAATTGGTAGCGAAAAACAAATACGAGTGAGATATATTGATCAATGCATGATGAGGGATTAACTTAAAGTGGTTGCAGATACAATCTATGAGAAGATTTTTTTAAGCTTACTATTTCATTAAATGGCCATTAAAACCTGCCAATCCTTTAAATGCTCATCATATCTCTTATCGGCAGCATGATTGGTTTTAGCGTGCCTTGGGCGTTTTGGCGGTTGAGCGCAGGTGAATCACTGTTTGAAAGATAAGGCCTTAAATACGAATTAATCATAATACCTCTACTTTAACGGCTTTTTGAAGTTTGCGCTTTTGGCTTTATTGCAATCGGGTGTCGGGGAAAACTTAAATCTTTGTATTGACACCTTTTGAAATCCCCGATCGCCGATAGCGATATTGCATCGCATCGCATCGGAGTGAAAGGGACGTGATCGCATCGCATCGAAGCGAAAAGCATTTAATCGCATCGCATCGGAGCGGGCGGCACTTTTGTTATAGGAACTTATTATTGCCGATATCTGATATCCTACTGCATGTCATCGCATCGGAGAAAACCAACAGGCCTTTAAGTTATGCTTCCTTTGTCATTGCGATATGCGATCTTGCGATCGCTTTATCGCAATGATAAAAGATTAATTATTTATATTATAAGACCAAATAATTGGTTTGTCAAAAAGGTTTTTTTATAATGCTTTCATTTGTTTTTCGGACCTTTTTGAATGATACAAAGTTGATAACAATTAAAAACAAAAAGGGACCCATTTCATATTATAGTTTTATGATTAAAATGGTATGAAATGGGGGGTTGTTGTAGAGCACAACAGGTCACCCCCAAAATTTTGGAATTAAAGGATAGGATGATCATATATGGAGGGATTTTTGGGCTTTCCATCGTCTAAGGTCCCTAATGCTTGTGAACTTTTTTCACTTGTTGATAACCAAAAATTCCTTTTGTTGCACTTTGAGTAGATGGGACTTTTTCCCAACAAGTTTAAAGAGGACAGGGGCCAAATCTAACATACCTTGTGAAGATGAGGCCTCATGGAGCATTGTGTGATGCCAAAAATCATATGGGTTTCAAGAAGTAGGATCTTTTGGGTGTACTATGTGAGGAATTTCTATCGAGGAAATCAACTTTTCCATGGGGGCTGATGGGGAATGAGGATTAGAAGGCTTTGTGTAGAAGTCCATGTAGGTGCAGGGAGGGTCATACTGGAGAATGGGAGAGTCTGTGAGTGAGAATCCATCTAGGTAAGTGTTAGCACTCCAGGAAACACTCCTAGGTTGTAGCTCGGAGATGCCTGGTAACATATAAAACTTCAATATTGTTCTTTGAACTATTGGAATGGATTGGGGTTTGGATCAAGTTAGATGATTGTTTCAACTCTGTTTTCACTCAAGACATGCATGAACACCCTCATCTTGACAAGGCTTTCAACCACTAATACTCAATAGCTTATAGATTCAATAAAAAGATGGAGAATCCTGATTGTACCGGTAGATACATACATAAACACATATGAATGACTAGCTACAGAAAGTAAATGAAGCTTGCAAATCTAATTTATCAACATAGAGATAAGATGACAGTTATCTGGCATTAGACACAGAAGAAAACATGAATAACCTATTCAAGTGCAAGCTTAGAACAAAGGAGAATACGAAAATTGAACATGTAACAGCAAAAGAAGCTTGTATTACTGGAATGAAGATGAGACGCCAGGAGGGATAGAGTATCCACAGTCTCCAAAAGTTGAACCCTTATTCCTTCGAACTTTCAGCCATTTATAGGCTTTTTACAATACTCTCGAACTCTCTAAGGATTGAGATGTCTTAATCTATCCCCTCTGTCTTCTAACTACTTGATGTCGTAACTAGACAAACATGAGCTCAGAGAGCTCTATTTCTAACAAACACGGTAATAAAATTCTGGTAATTTTGCCACACTATTAGGTGGTTCACTCGTGTTAGTGATGTTCCATGATCATTTATGTTGGTTCGGCTATGTTGTGTTGTTTTTTTTTCCCTTTTCGGCCATGCATTCTGTTATTTCAATTCATTGTTCGACTGTCAAAAACACTGACAAAGCCAACAAATTTCCTCCCCGGGTGACTGGTGGGAAGTGGGGTACGGGGGCCATTGGATCAGGAGGAATGGGTGGAGGAGATCAATCGTCAGAGGCTTGAAGTCATGGTAGGAGCAGAATAAGTCTGAGCCATCAGATCTTAGATGGGTAGATCGAACGGATATCGGGCAGAGGAGGTGCTCGAAGGATAACACCAGGGAGCGGTTTACTCAAGAAAAATATGGTTTACATCAAACAGTCATCGGGTGATAAGTGGTAACGGTTGGAGCCCACACGATTCCATTCATTGGGTGCCACGTAGCAGCAGAGGAAAGAGAGGAAACCACTTTATCGGGAAAGTATCCCTCTCTCTCGTTGCCTGAGCGATATGCATGATAACCGTTAGATCTGGTGGAAATGATCTAACAATGGTGATTGGTCGAAGCAGATGAGCGTAAATCATTAGTTGGATGAATTGTGGACCGTCGGATCAATGGGAAGATCGACAGCGGGGGACACGAAGGTATGGGACGACCTCGAGAAATGTGCAAAGGGGCGCATATGGACGGAAAGGTAAGGTTTTCGAGGAAAATAGCAGCACTGCATCTCAGGGCTAACACTGGCTCCTTCTGGGGTTGAAAGCCTCCCTGTGAGGTTTCAAGGACCGCAGACAACTGCCTTTCCAGTAACAACCAAAACAAACTTATCTCCTAGTGTTCCATTGGGCATGGATTTTATTTGCATAGAAAACAAAAACTGAAAAAACCTATTACAATATTAAGGCCTTAAAGCCTCATATGAAGTAAAGTTTCAAAAACCGCCCATTGACTGAGCCATCAAAAACACCTTCCCCCTCCAAATTGTGCAGAATGAAAGTATTTTTCATCTAAACTTGATCAATGACAAACAATCCCGTCCATAAGGCATAAAATTTACCATGGTTGCCCTTCTTTTCCTTCAATGCATCCCATTTGAGAACCCAGTCACCAACCTGAAAACTGTCCATTTTTGCCTTTCTATCAAAGGTTTCTTTGATCTTCTTCTGATGAATTCTTGACTTATCAACTAGTTGTTCTCTAATCTGTTGTAATTCAACCAAGCTACTCATTCTCCTCACCATGTTGTTCTCTTCATCATGTTCTTCTTACAAGAATTTGGCCATAAGGAGAATCAGCTCGATAGGAAAAATTGCAATGTTATAGACATATTTGGGCACTGCAACCCCAATCACATATGTCCATAAACCAAGGGATCCTTAACCCCTAAAATTGTTGTTTCATACCCTAAAGGAACAAGGTCAGCTGATTACATCATCTCCCAGAAGTACTCCATGAAAAACTACTCAGAACTAGTCGAAACAGGACCATATAGACTGCTCCATGCATAGGGTGCAATGCATCTCACCTATTACACACGAGGGGTGCGATGCATACTGGAAAGCCCTTTTGTAGGTTGCGATGAGTGAGAGCAGAAAAATGGCAGAAGCAGTTTGCTAGGTGGAAACCCAGAGAATCTTCTAGAAATTACTCATATGACACTTGCCTCTCTGAATTCGCCCAGGGATGAGTAAGAGATCTGAAATATCCAAGTGGAACCAAGAACTATCAGTGAAATGAAACTAATCAAAATCCCAGAAGCAGACTCACTCTCCTGTAAACATCTATATATGGATCCCTCATCCAAGAGATCCAAAGGCTGGAATTTTGTAATTTGCAAGGAAGTGCTATTGGTTTCTTTTTGAAGACATTGTTGGGTGATCTTGCTTTGTATGAGGCGAAGAGGGCTTTCATGCTGGGAGGATGATGCTGGATCAGATAGCCTGGTTGTAATCCTCTCTTCTACTACTTCTATCAATAAATCTATTTGAGATTTCCTCCATATGCTTGTATATCTCTGAATATTGTTTATGTATGCATTTATATGGTTAATGTACATTTGATCCTACATTACTTATGGTTATAGATCTCTATGCTTTGATGGTATTTTGCTGCCTTGACTCTATAGGTGTTCTTTGAAACTGGACAAGTGAGAAAGGAGTGGCGAAAGATTCATCAAAGGAGAGAGGAAACAAGAAAGGAGACTAGCGAAAGACTGAGGTTGGTGCTCTCTGCTTCTCTCTCATCTATCTCTCATAAATGAAAACACAAGTAACTTTAATCTGTTTGTTTCTAAGATAGCTACCCGTCTTAGTGAGACTAGTAGCTCTGAATGGACACTAGTTTTCCTGATAACAAAATGGCGACTCCACTGGGGAATGAATAGTTTGTTTGTTTTGTTACTATTGTTTTCTTTATCAACCACAAACGGAGCCTGAAGTTAAGCCAGCTAGCCTTCGAACTGCTTTTGCTATGCAATTGCAAAGTAGATCAACGCTGCTTCAGTCAATCTCCAGGTTGGTTTATGAATTGAACATCTAGCTTGCAAACATCCTAAGTGCCTTGGTGTTAGCTCAAATAACCTCATTAGATCAGCCCCTATAATTTGTGTTTACTGACTATCATTAGCTAAGCTTAAACCTCTGAACTTAGCTGCAAACTATGAGTGAAAACCAAGCACAGTCTCATGCCTGGTCCATCACACTATCTCTTCTTGGCAACCTGGATGCATCGCACCTCCCGTGTGTTGTAGGTGAGATGCATCCCTGTTTCCCTGTGTTACAGGTGCGATGATTGACTAAGACTGTTTTTGCCTCCAGATTTTGGTTTTTTTCTTCATTGTCTTCAGCTTTATTCAGTAGTTTTGCTGTCTGTGATCAGTGTATCTCTATTGAAACCATCTTCCTTTGCATTATTCAACCTCCATCAGAAGGAATTGTGAATGTTTTTTTGTGTATTTTTCATCATTTGTAGTTCTCCTTTGCAAATAGTAGCTTAATCGGACTATCGTCTTTTGATTTGAAAGTGTCGCAAGTGTCGTTTTCAGTCAAGAAAAATAGTATTACAAAGAATTCCTCTTTTAGATAGTTGATTACACTTTTTCCATTGTATTTGATTTGAATCATTAGTATTTCAAGTGTCGAAAGCAATTTTAAATTCGAAATTGCAAAGTGTCATCTTGGCTTTACTTTCGTTTTTTTTTTTTGAAAAGAAAATTGTTAGTACTGTCGCTTTGAAAGAAGATTTTTCAGATCTATACTTTGTTTTCTTTTTGTCATTCTCACATTAAGGAAACTGAAAAACAATACATGCATGTGCATTTTCATTAAGACTGCATGCTGAAGTTGGTTTAGGAAAAGTGCATCTAGTGTGTGCTCTCTGCTATATGTTGAAAGAATTTCATCTGTCTTTCCTTAGTAGCTAGGATTTTCATTGAAAAAAGAAAGTAAATGACTGTTTATCATATTAGATTGCACATTTAGGAATTGTATATCTACATCACGCGGTGAATCTTAAAGGAAAACTTCTTAAGAAATATCAACTATAAAATAAACTTCAATGAACATAAAAACGCTTTGGAACCTAACGCACAACATCTAGAAGTCTAGGCTAGAGGCATATTCTGACGTCGTAAAGCCTAGTAACTATCTCTTTCATCATAGGTTGGGTGATTCCTCCTCCTTGAGACAACAAGTTCCAGTACGGGCTTGTGCTCCCACGTATCGTCGAGTATATATTGGGAGACCACAATAGGTTACATCCTTTATCCTTAGGAAGTTGTGTCTGCCGCCCTATCGATCGCAATGCACTGAACACAGAATTTGGGAAGATTGATTGTCGTACCATAAAAAGTATTCTGTAGTTTTGTGATTGGTTTGGTAATCCCTCTGTCTATATTTCCAGAGTAGTCACTTTCGTTCCTTTTCAGACTCCTTAAAAGAAAAGGTCCATCTGAGCACTTGTCACTTCAGGCTCATTAAAATCGAAGGCGACTAGAGTCATCTTTAGCTTTTTCTCGACTCTTTAAAATTGAAAAAGCGAGTTGTGTCAAAGCATCATAAAATTTATTTTAATCGGAATAACATCATTGTTCCCTCGTTGGTCTTTGGGTTGAGAAATGGAGTCTACCAATTCAAGGATTTCCCCTTGGAGGAAATCCTATTCACTTCTCTTCTTGGGGAGATGTTGGTGCTCCACATATGGCTACATTGCCCCTTCCAGGACTCACAATTGGCCTGCAAGTTTGTCTTCTCTCGACCTTTGTCATTCAAAACACCGCAATTCCTCAACAATCCAATCAGCAACCAGATGAAGTTGCTCCCCAACCTTCTACTTCGTTTGCTTCTCCCTCTTCTTCTTCCTCTACGCTTGGTGAAACTAGCAATGCTAAAAACCAAGTAACTGAGAAGAAGAAGAAAGGGAAGGAGAAGAAGAAGAAGAATCCAACAACGAAAGGGGGCAACCGTGCATCATCTAGTGAAAATCCACACACTGCACCTTCCAAACCTAAATCTCCATGTGTCATTTGCAAAGGAGACCACTATCATCGAGATTGTCCCTACATCCCATGGATCTTGAGGGACTGGTCTCCCCGCTTGCACAATCCGGTGTCTTCAACCGCTGACGATCATGTCGAGAGCACGCCTTCAACTAGTGAAAACGAAATCAAAGGACAAAAAGGAAGATCCAAATTTCCTTGTAGACTGTGTGAAGGCGATCATGCCCTCCACCGTTGTCCCTTCCTAGACGAAGCTAAAAGAGTCTTGGATAACTGTCCTACGCCACTGCAACGAATTCCTCCTAGATACAAGAAACTCTTGCCGAGTCCATCACCAGTTGAAAATCCGACTGACACACAGTTTTTGTCGATCGAAGCACCTATCATTGAAGATAAACCCTCTAAGTCCACATCGGACCAAAGTCAACAAGTTGAGATGGCAGTCGACCCAATCTTGTCTTCAGAGGGCCCACCTTCAGATGATACTGTCACCAAAGAGAATGAGAATGACACCGTTCAAATTCTCTTCGTAAACATAGACTCCAATGAACATGGGGGAAATCTACCTATTCCTTTACCGCAGGAAGGAAGTTCATCAGAGATTTATCTGGCTGTTTATTCGGTCCCACCTCCAAGCAACCTAGTCGTTTCCTTCGATTGGAATCTACTAGGCAGACCCCGCCTACCATCTAATGTACCATTCTGAATCATAGTACAGGCTTATAGAATGATTATGGTTGGTACTATTATAGATGAAGGGGCTTATGTGAGCATCCTTTCCTCAACTTCTTGGAAAGCGCTTGGTTCGCCATCGCTTCTGCCTGAGATTCGAAATCTGACAGGCTTCAACAAAGGAACCAGTCGACCGTTAGGGATCCTTCCAAATTTGCCTATAACTTTGAGAAGGAAAACCGTTCATCTAAACGTGATGGTAGTCCAAGGACCTCTAGATTACAATCTACTCCTTGGACGTGACTACATTTATAGCATGGGAGCTATCGTTTCCTCACTCTTTCAAGTGATGTGCTTTCCACATGAAGGCAGAGTGGTCCACCTAATTGACCAACTTTCATTCGCTGGTTCAAACACAGCTATTAGTCAAATGCCATCTCTAACTGGTCTTTTTACGCAAGGAGTGTCTCACCAATCTCCAGTTCGTCCACCTGATGATCGCGAATGATTCGGTGATTGTGACTAAAACCCAGGAGGCATGCACCCTGGTCTGCTTCGGCAGGAAAACCCCAGATATAAGGTAGGTTTCCACATAGGAATATGACTAATCTGACTATCCTGTCCATTTAGGAAAATGGATCAGACTGGAAAAGGATTCCCCCGTCAAAGGTTAGGTGATTGGAACTTGAATCACCTTCGTCCATTTCGATGGATAGAGCCAAGGAAGTGTTTTTTCTGCAAATGCGGATGAAACAATATTGTTAATGCAAAAACTTTCGTATGGTGACCTGGAAGCTCTATTTCGTTATACCTGGGGGCATGCAAACCTTTTTGCATGCAAGTGAAAAGCGACCATTTATTTTCTTAGTTTGTAGGCTCTTAACCCTTTAAACTCGTAGGTTGGTCATTCCTAGCTTGCATAACAAAAGGCTCCGGAGCAAAGTTTCGAATGGTGCAAGCTCCCTAAAAAATGAACCTATCGATGAGACATCCTTATTATACGACTGGCACGAGTAGTTTTACGCAAAGTTCAAGCTCGTTAAAAAATAAACCTCGCCATGAGCAGTTTTACGCAAAGTTCAAGCTCATCAAAAAATAAACCTAGCAATGAGCAAGTGTTTCCATAGAGTTTAAGCTCATTAAAAAATGAACCCCACCTCTGGTAAATAACCATTTTGATCACATGACTATCAACTTTTGAACCTTGGTCATGTTCTTACCATCACCTCCACTCTTTTTTAGCCGATCATACGCCTCCATTTGATTGTTTACCCTTTTGAGGAACAGTTGCGACGAGTGATTCTATTAGCCACCTTCTTTACACTGTCGTGATTGAAAAGTTCCAAACCTTACCTGGAACCAGTTGCTATCCAAAAACATCACTCGTTCCTCAAAAAATGAGTCTCCTTTAAGCTCTTTTCATCTGACTCGTAAAATATGAAAAGATTGCCAAGCAATTGGCCTCTCCAGCTCGTTAAAGCAACCGGAAGTGCCATCCCTCCTCTAGATTTTAATCTTTTTCGATCTGAGGGATTATTACACAAAAATATCGAGCGCTTGTCTTGTTCGACTCATTAAAACTATCAAAAATTCATCCCTTTCATATTATTTTACACTTTTTTGGGCTTAAGGGATTAAATTACGAAAAAGGACCATTGGAGTTGCCTTTATGTCCCTTTTTAGACTCTCTAAAATTGAAAAGGACCGAGTTATCTTTGTCATTAAACTCGTTAAAAAAATAGCGACAAACTTGTCCATGCAGACAAGAGCGAGTTTCATTGTCGCTAGGCTCGTTAAAACATAGCGACAGGTTTGCCCGAAGGGAAAATTATAGAACAAGCATATGTTATCCTCCTCAAGCTTGCCAAAAATAGAGAGGTACTGGTCAACAATGACTGGGGAAAAAGGGAAGAAAACTTGAATAGCTTCATTGGTAGCAGGTCGCGCTTGAACATGACACTTTCACTCCGTCACCATGATTGAGTCGAGTTGGGTTATTCCGTTCACCGATCATATCACCATTGGTCCACCGTACCATCTACCTTGGGGTTAACGCTACCAATCCATTTCAGTGTCGTCGATATGTTCAAGAGAAGTCACTCAAAGAATTCACCAACCTAGCTAACATCTCATCTGCTGTAATACCTTCACTCTCCATTGTTCATGACTGCCACCCTAAACCTTATATCATGAGATCGTTTTCACCTCCACAAAATCATTTGCTCCATTCCATGTCATAGATGTGGGATTCATTAAGGCCCTCCTATGATGGGTCACTTCTTGTCAACATCATCTCATTATCCAAGAAGTTGACTTAGGAACAACCCTTTCAGTACTTTGAAGCTTGCATGCCTCAATGGCAAGTTTCTCACTTCTAGCGACAGGTTTACGTCAATGGCCTTCAACCGAAAGATTTTACGTGGTGTTCGACATCAACTCATGTATTCACACCACGTGAATTGTACTGCAGTACCTTGAGGGTCATCATCATTATCGGTGATTCCTCTCGTGCCTGTTAACAACTTACATCATTAGCTGGTAATCAGGCGATGTCTTTCCATGTTCGACGTCAGAACATCTTTTCACATGGATCGACTTGTACTTTGGGCGAAGATTGAATGAGTTTGAAGACCCTAGATCTAGTTTCATCCATCCAAGCTGCGATATATTCAGGAAAAATAAAAACATCAAATGTACATCACAGCTGCACAGATAATCATCCAAACTAAAGGATGATGGCTCTACCAAAATCATTAGTCTTCCACACAGACGATTGTCTGTCTTATGTAAATGAGTATGAATTTATAAAGCTGAGCATGGGAATGCCCGCCTCAGCTAGATCATGAAAATATTATGAAGATAATGCATTGTATTGTATCTTATTACAGGTCACCTTCCAGTTCAAAAAACCTCGGATCCTCATTATAAAGCACTTCACCCGACATCAAAAGGATTTACGACCTCATGCTTTAGGGGGCAACTGTTATAGACATATTTGGGCACTGCAACCCGAATCACATATGTCCATAAACCAAGGGCACCTAAACCCCTAAAAGTGTTGTTTCATACCCTAAAGGAACAAGGTCAGCTGATTACATCATCTCCCAGAAGTTCTCCATGAAAAACTACTCAGAACTGGTCAAAATAGGACCATACAGACTGCTCCATGCATAGGGTGTGATGCATCTCACCTATTACACATGGGGGGTGCGATTCATACTGGAAATCTCTTTTGTAGTGTGCGATGAGAGAGAGCAGACAAATGGCAGAAGCAGGTTGCTAGGTGGAAACCCATAGAATCTTCTAGAAACTGCTCATATGACACTTGCCTCTCTGAATTCACCCAGTGATGAGTAAGAGATATGAAATCTCCAAGTGGAACCAAGAACTATCAGTGAAATGACACTAATCAAAATCCCAGAAGCTGACTCACTCTCTTGTAAACATCTATATATGGATCCCTCATCTAAGAGATCCAAAGGCTGGAATTTTGTAATTTGCAAGGAAGTGTTGTTGGTTTCTCTTTGAAGACATTGTTGGGTGATCTTGCTTTGTATGAGGCGAAGAGGGCTTTCATGTTGGGAGAATGATGTTGGATCAGACAGCCTGGTTGTAATCCTCTCTTCTACTACTTCTATCAATAAAGCTATTTGAGTTTTCCTCCATATGCTTGTATATCTCTAAATCTTGTTTATGTATGCATTTATATGGTTAATGTACATATGATCCTACATTATTTATGGTTATAGATCTCTATGCTTTGATGGTATTTTGTTGCCTTGACTCTACAGGTGTTCTTTGAAGTGAGACAAGCGAGAAAGGAGTGGCGAAATCTTCATCAAAGGAGAGAGGAAACAAGCAAGGAGACTAGCGAAAGACTGAGGTTGGTGCTCTCTGCTTCTCTCTCATCTATCTCTCGTAAAGGAAAACACAAGTAACTTTAATATGTTTGTTTCTAAGATAGCTACCCGTCTTAGTGGGACTAGCAGCTCTGAATGGACACTAGTTTTCCCGATAACAAGCAATAGTGCCATAAACCAGCTTAAATGGAGAATTTCCTATGGACTTCTCATTGGTAACTTTGTCAGCCCATAGTGCAAACTTCAACTTGGAATCCCAGCTCTTTTTGTTGTCCTCCAATAGTTTTTTTTATTATCCTTACAAGACTCTTGTTAGATGATTCTACCAGGCCATTGCCTTGAGGATAATATGAGGTAGAATGCACCAATTGAATCCCCATGGATTCACACATGTCCACCAATTCTTCTGCCCTAAAAACTATTGCATTATCAGTGACTAGTTTGGTTGGGCAACCAAATTTAGTGAAAATATTCTCATTCAAGAACTTTATGATAACCTGATGATTAGCATTTTTAGTGGGTATAGCCTCAATCCATTTGGTGAAATAATCAGTGGCTACCAAGATCCATTTGTGATGGCCACTGGATGTGGATTGATCTCACCTATGAAGTCCAAGCCCCACTACTGGAAGGGACCATTAGTGTGTACTGGCTTCAAGGGTAGATATTTTAGTTGTTGTCTTCCTGTAAACCTCTGAAATTTTTCACAAGACTTCACAAAAGAAAACACATCAGAGAACAGAGTAGGCCAATAATACCCAGCTCTAAGGATCTTGTGGGCTGTGGTTTTCCAATAATGATGCCCTCCACAGATGCTAGAATGGAACTGGTGCATGACTTCCACATATTTTCCTTTGTCTAGACATCTCAAGAGGATCCCTGATGGGTCTCTCCAATAAAGCAAGTTTTTATTAATGCGGAATTTGGATGATCTGAGTTTAATGGCCCGGGCTTGACTTGAGCTATGCCGTGGAGGGACTTCTAGCTTCTGCAAAAAATGAACTACACTGGAATACCATTCACAGGTGGCTAGATTTTCAACCAAAGACTAATTCTGCTCTTGCTCTTCTGCTGCTTCCTCTCTCCACTCACCACCTAAATTTGAACCCATGCAATTGATGTCTAACAAACTGCAATTTTCCTCAGACATAATCTTAGCCAAGCTCTGGCCTTTGACAATCTTGGTGGGCTTCACCTCTATTTTGAACTCTATGAATTTTGCAATTCATTTAGCTCTCTTTCCATCAATATCTGGCTAAGTTAGGACATCTTTTACTGAGGCTGAAGGTACATACCACTTTGGAATGCAGAATATAAATTCGGAATGCCTTTAAAGATTTATGAGAGCATAAGCTTGTTTTTCAATAAGGTCATACCTTAGTTCAACATCCCTCAGAGTTTCGCTAAAAAAGGCCACATGGTGCTCTACACCTTCATCATTTTTCTGCAATAGAACTGCTACAAGTGTACCATAAGAGGCAAAACAGAAGATATAAAACTCCCTGGTATAATCTGGACTGATTAGAGTGGGAGCTTCCATGATAGATTGTTTGATGGCTTCAAAAGAGTTTCTTGCACCATCTATCAATTTTATTTCTGATCTTTTCTTCAGCATGGAAGTGATGTGCTTCACTAGCTCTGCAAATTTTGGAATAAACCTCCTGACAAATTTAATCTTACCCAGGAAAGATTGAATGTCCCTTTTTGACCTTGGGATGGACAATGTCTGAATTGCTTGAACTCTTGTTGGATTGATCTTCACACCTTCAGTAGAAACAATATGTCCCAGAAGTTTTCCTTCTTCTAGAGAAAACTATGACTTCTTTGCGTTCACAGAAATTCCAAACCGTCTGCACTTTAGAAACACCTTCTTCAAACGCTGCAAATGGTCCTTGTGACTGCTGGAAAAGACTGTTATGTCATCAAGGTAAATAAGGACAAAATTTTCCTTCTCTCCCACAAAGGCTATGTCCATGGCCCTCTGAAAAGTATCCTCAGCATTCATTAGTCCAAAAGGCATCTTGGAGTACATTAAAGTGCCCCAAGGAATAGTGAAGGTGGTATTTTCCTGATCTTCTGGATGTACAACAATTTGATTGTAACATGAAAATCCATCTAAGAAAGACATGACTCTAGCCCCTGAAACTTTTTGTAGCAAGTGTTCCATCTTAGGCAGGGGGTAGTTGTATTTTTTAGAGCATTTGTTCAGATTCCTGAAGTCAACACAAAGCTTGATTTCTCCATTCTTCTTTCTTACTACCACAAGGTTAGCTATCCACTTTGAATACCTTAGGGGAACTATGATCTTGGCATCCAACAACTTCTTGATTTCCTTTTCAATCAGAGGCAATAAGAGATGGCTGATAGGTCTTAATATCTGCTTAAAATGGATGGTGTTCTTCTCCAGTGGAATATTATGCTGAATGATGTTGGTGTCATAGGTCCTAAGATCATTGTATTCCCAAGCAAAAATATCAGCAAATTTTTTCATCAGGGTGCAATACTCGGAACTTTGGTCAGAAGACAAGTGAGTGGACAGATTTATGTACTTTGGATGGGCTGGACTCCCTATATTATGTCTATGCACTTCAGACTCGTTTTCTTTTTTGGCAGGCTTATAAGGTACATCATTATGATCAAACAGCTTCTCTAGGGACACCAATCCTTTGGGCATATGGTTACTAGGCAGCTCAACAATGCTATGCTGACCAATCTCATCCTTTAGCTTGGACTGGTTGCATTCTTCAATGGTTTCGTTTTCTTGGTCAATGTGCATTTCAGAAAATTCATCAATGACTTATAAAAACCTATTAATTTCATCATCATCTTCAAAAACTTTCTAGTATTTGACATTGTCGGGCAGAGATGGTCCATATTTCACCTAGACTTCATAAGTCAATTTAGGAGGCAAAGGAGGAATAAACGTGCTAGCAAACAGAGCAAGGGAATCAGCAAGTTGGTTCTTCATTCTAGGGATGTAAGAAATATTGAAACTATTAAAAGAACCCTTGAGCTTCCATACCTCATCTCTGTATGCTTTCAGCCTTGGATGCTTTGCTTGGAAAGTTTTGTTCACCTACTGAATGATAAGGTCTACATCTCCAAACACCTTCAGACCTTTGATGCCCATTTCTTTAGCAACGTTTAAGCCCAATATCAAGGCTTCATACTCTACTATGTTATTTGTGACCTAAAAAGTTAACTTGAAAGATAAATGAATGCATTCTTGTGTGGGGGACACAAGGACTACACCTACCCCTGCAGCTTCCTTAGAGCAAGCTCCATCAAAGAACATGTCCCAAATTTGTGGGCCTTCTTCCTCTGTGATCTGGCAAACCGGTTTCCTAAGCTGCATGGAGGCCAACTGGGATTCTTCAATCTGAAGAATACAGGCTCCAAAATCAGTGTCGATAGCATAGATGGGATGATTAGTGGGATTCCTTTCATCACTGATGATATAAGCCAACTGAGCTTCTCTGTATAATCTCCTACTCTCACCTCCAAAAACTGGGACAGTAGCATAGGACAGATCATTTTACAATGTTCCACCTAATCTCTTGATCCAACCTCTGGAAAGAAACATGCCAAACTTGGGGGTACATCTACTACCACAATATCCATCATCATGCTCTTCATGGGCAGCTGAGACAAGGTGATGGCTAGGTCCTTGATTAATCCCAAACATTTCACCTTTCTAGAGTCAAAAGAAAACAGGTCATGATAAGGCTTGGTAATGTCAAGACCCAACTCATCCATGACAGCCTCGAGAATTAGATTATGGCTGGCTCCTATGTCCAGAAGGCAGTTGTGAAGGATTTTGTCATGAATAGTCAAAGAGACATAGAATGATGGGGAGCTGTCATCACAATTTTCAATCATTGGGCTGAGAAAAATAGTTGGTTTGTCGTCTTGCAGATTTACATTGTCAGTGGAGGCTTAGATGGCTTTAGGCTCAAGGGTCTCAAGGACTCATTCTTCACTAGTTCAATCATAGGTATAGGTATGCTTAGCTTCTGAATTTCTGATTCAAAACTGAAAGGAGAAGGAGACTTGTCAATGCCTCTTACCTCGTGAGCTGGAGCTTTGAGGATGATGGGATCAACTGCCGGTCGTATTTGCTTATTAGCTTGCTGTATTGCAGGGACAGTAGCTCTCTGAATAGGATTTTCCTTGGCATTATTCATCTTCGACCTCAGATCATATCTGTGTTGATCATCAGTTTGCAAAACAGCTCCACCATCCCACTCTTGGTTGATCTGGTCATTGAATAATGACTTTTCATAGGCAGCTAAGGTCAAAAGGAGGCACTGCCTTGTCTTCCAGACAATGGATCTCATCATCTTCTTCAAACTACTCTTCTTCCATGACTACATTCTAGAAAGGGGTCTTCACCCTTTGGTCTCCATTGGCATCTTTGCTTCTTTGCAGAATCTGCAACTGCTCATTAATTCTTCTATATGGATTTGGATTTCTAGAAGCAAAGGTATTAGGAACTCTTCCTTTCCCAGGGTGCTTCTCAACATTTAATTCGGAGATTTCAGAGGCTAATGCCTCTATCATCTTGGTCATTTTATCTATCTTGGGATCTGAAGATGATGAAGATTCACCCATCTCCCTCCTTCTATCAATATTCCCCTTCAGCTTCTCTGCGGCCATGATGTTTGATTCTACTTCCAAGGCTGCATCTTGCATATTAGCCAAGGTAGCACATCATCTCTCCCTCAACAATAGACAGAAGTCAGAATCAAAGGCACTGGCATAGGTGAGTTTAGCAGAGGTAGTGGTGGGTTTTACTTCAGCTAGTATCTTGTTGTACATGTAGTTAAACCTCTTATTAAAATCAGATAACAACTTACCATTTTCCCTCTTTAAGTTCCCAAACTCAGTGTGGTAGTAGAGTAGATCCATCTTATCCCCCCAATGCTTTAGGAATGCATCATCTAAAGCCTCAATATCTACTATAGACCTTGGGGTCAATTCTCTAAACCATTTTCTAGCCTCTCCATCTAGACTTTGGACAAAGACTCTCATCCATACATCAGCTTCACCAATGTCTAGGTTATCAACATAACTATAGAATGATTCAAGATGTTCCTCAGCTGTAACACCTTCATTCCCAATGAACTTAGGCATATACTTTTGATATTCTCCAGTAGGCATGGCATTCAAAGGAGTGGGCAGTAATAGAGGTCCATACCTAGCAGCTATGATTCTTTCAATTTTGGTAGGTGCTTGTGGTGCTGCCATAGCTGTGGTGGCTATAAGGGTACTGGAAGTCTGAATGACAGAGGGTTGAGGAGTGACTGATAGGACTAAAGGAGTATGATGGATAGGAGGAGAGGCTTCCTTTGGGCTTACAACGAAATAAGAACCTAAATAATAAGGAGCTTTATGAATCTTTGAGATTTTTTCTTCACTGCTAGTATTAGATGCTATACTCTCAACATGTATTTGTTCTATTACAGGATTTTCTTGAAGAGATATAGAATATTATTTAGAGCTACCTGAACCTGATGCTCCTTTCTGCAATGCCTTTCTTTCTTTGATGATTTTTTCAAGGTCAGGTACTGGGTCAGCTCGTGGCTTCTAAGGATTTCTCCGAGTATGCCTCACAAACTGAGCCAGAAGTATGGAGTGGAGTCGCCAAGAGGTTCGTCCTCTAGTAGAGTCACCAGATAGATGACTACAACCCAAATAGTATCCAGGCTTTGTCTATCATCAAAGTTGGATCTGTGTCGTCCCCCAGGGAAGCTGAGCTTTAGTCTCCTGTCCCCGGCAACGGCACCAATTATGTTAGCACTCTAGGAAACTCTCCTAGGTTGTAGCTTAGAGATGCTTGGTAACATATAAATCTTCAATATCGTTCTCTGAACTATTGGAATGGATTGGGGTTTGAATCAAGTCAAATGACTGTTTCAACTCTGTTTTCACTCAAGACATGCATGAACACCCTCAGCTTGACAAGGCTTTCGACCACTAATGCTCAATAGTTTATAGATTCAATGAATATACAGAGAATCCTGACTGTTCTGGTAGATACATACATAAACACATATAAATGGATAGCTACAAAAAGTAAATGAAGCTTGCAAATCTATGTTATCAACGCAGAGATAAGATGACAGTTATCTGGCATTAGACACAGAAGAAAACATGAATAACCTATTGAAGCACAAGCTTAGAACAGAGGAGAATATGGCAATTGAACATGTAACATCAAAAGAAGCTTGTATTACTTGAATGAAGATGAGACGCTGGGAGGAATAGAGTATCCACGGTCTCCAAAAGTTGAACCCTTATTCCTTCAAACTTTCAGCCATTTATAGGCTTTTTACAATACTCTCAAACTCTCTAAGGCTCGATATGTCTTAATCTATCCACCCTATCTTCTAACTACTTGATGTCGTAACTAGACAAACATGAGCTCAGAGAGCTCTGTTTCTAACAAACACGGTAATCAAATTCTAGTAATTTCACCGCGTTGTCAGGTGGTTCACTCATGCCAGTGATGTTCCATGATCATTTTTGTTGGTTCAGCTACGTCGTGCTGTTGTTTTTTCCCTTTTCGGCCATGCATTATGTTATTTCAATTCATTGTTCGACTATTAAAAACACTGAAAAAGCCAACAAATTTCCTCCTCGGGTGACTGGTGGGAAGTGGGGTATGGGGGCCGTTGGATCGGGAAGAATGGGCAGAGGAGATCAATCGTCGAAGGCTTGAAGTCATGGCAGGAACGGAATAAGTCTGAGTCGTCAAATCTTAGGTGGGTAGATCGAACAGCTATCGGACGGAGGAGGTGCTCGAAGGATAACGCCCAGGAGCGGTTTACTCAAGCGGAATATGGTTTATATCGGACAGTCATCGGGCGGTAAGTGGTAAAGGTCGGAGCCCGCCCAATTCCATTCATCGAGCGCCACGTAGCAGCGGAGGAGAGAGAGGAAACCGCTTTATCAGGCAAGTATCCCTCTCTCTTGTTGCCCAAGTGATATGCGCGATAGCCGTTAGATTTGGCGGAAATTATCTAACGGTGGTGATTGGTCGGAGCGGCTGAGCGTAAATCGTTAGTCAGATGAAGTGTGGACCGTCAGATCAGTGGGAAGATCAACGGCGAGGGACACGAAGGTATGGGACGACCTCGAGAAATGTGCAAAGGGGCGCATATGGACGGAAAGGTAAGGTTTTCGCGGAAAATAGCAGCACTGCATCTCAGGGCTAACAGTAAGAATAGGGAGAGTGGAAGGGGATTTCATTGTGAGGAAGGATGGGGGGAAGAGGACTTGAAAAAGGGAAGGGGGCATCAAAGTCAAGGGAACCTCCATATTAGTCGAGGGAGAATTGTGGGAGTCAAGGACATAAAATATAATTATTTTTTACATCAAAGAAAATAGGACAACTAGAGGAAACATGGGGAGACTTACTAGTGGTGGAGATGGTACCAAGGAGATGCCTCAGTCAAAAATCTATTGGAGTGGGAAGATCTAACGTAGATTAGGGCACTTTGTTGACTTGTGCAATCACCACAAATTCCCTTACTCGTGTTGAAACCTATTCATCTTTTTCCTCTAATATTTTTTAATTCTTTAGTTGGAAGACCAAAACTCAAGCATCGTCTTTGAGGTGACCCATTCCATCACACTTGAAGTAATGAAATGGGAGGCACTAGTAGGAAATCTTTTAATTCTCTGACATGGAGAGGGAAGTTTGGATGTAGGGCAGGGTGCTTTGTTGACTTGTTTAGTCTCCACAAATTCCTTTATTCTTGATGAAATCTATTCAACTTTTTTTCTCCAATATTTTTTAAATTCTTTGGGCAACAGACCAAAACAGGAGCACTCGTCTTTGAGATGACCCGTTGAATGACACTTGAAATAGTGAAAGGGCAAGTGCCAACATTCAATATTTTAAGTCCAAGATATGGAATTGTACATCAATAAAATCCCCCCCAAGAGGTTATTGCCCAAATCTACGTCTACCCACATCCATAACAATGATGGTCTGGTTTTATTGCCCAGCTTGACTCCAATTATAAAAATCTGCCAATTTCTCCCTTATTGCTTCAAGAAATTTTGTGAAACAAAAAGGCAAGTGCTAGACTAGGGAGGATGGCCCATACCTTTTGTTGTGAGATTAACTCTCTTTTGGGGTTGAAATCAATGTTCCATTGGTTCAAGGAGACACCAAATAACCTCCAATTCCAGTCATTCGATGAGATCTTTGTGCTTTCTTCTTTTGAAGAGAATGTGAAAGCTATCTAACTTTGGACCCTAAGGTGGCAAGTGGGGGAGTAGCCAAGGATGGGCTTCTAATAATGTTCGACCAAACCAATCTAAGCATTTGCAGAGGGATCTTTCAAACAAAACCTTCCCACCAGGGCCTTGCTTAGAGTTTGGGAAATGTCCTCCAATCAAATGTCTTGCCCAACCACCATTGAGACCTGAGAAGGCTCGGCTTAGGGAGGCGATTAAGATCGAAAGGCACGCCAGAAATCTTAATAGGGATGATGGTTGGAAATTGAGTAAGAGCTGGATTCCAGCTCTCTCATCATAACTCATCATTCTTTTTTATCCTTTCTCCTCTTCTTTTCTTTTTGGTTTATTTTCTTCTGTTTCTGCCTGGTTCCCCTATTTTTATTTTTATTTTTATCAATATATATATATATATATATATATATATATATATATATATATATATATATATATAGATATATATATATATATATATTAAGTTTTTGTCTTGTTCCTCCTTTTTATTTTTATTAAAAATATAAAAAAATAAATAAATAAATAAAAAACTATTTTTATATCCTTTTATTTTCTATCTTTTTATTTATTTGTTTATTAATATTATTACTATTTATTTTATATATATGATGGCGATGATGATGATTAACGTCCACTGAGACCAAATAATGGTCTATCGGACCTAAAGAAACAAATTATCTATTTTGATTTAAGATTTTATTCCTATGCTCAAAAAGCTTGGAGAGAAGCCTCCCGAGCTCACTATAATTTTGACATTGTAAAAGGCTAGGAAGGTTAGTATTGAAACAAAGATTGTGAAACTGAGATCTAATGTGGTTATATATTTTAATTTTTTCCCTTGGTCACTTATTTTATTTTTATTATTTTCAAATTTGTTTTATTTTTTATTTTTTATCTGGTTATATATATATATATATATATATATATATATATATATATATATATATATATATATATATATATTATTTTATTTATTTTATTTTTTTTTGTGTGTTTATCTCCTATTTTATTTTTATTATTTTCAAAATCGTTTTGTTTTATATTTTTTTTATCTAGTTATTTATTTATTTATTTTTTTCCTTTTCAATTATAAAAAAATTCCTTTGACTCTGATTTGTTTTAATTTATCTTAGATTCCTTTTTTATGGATTTAAGCACCCTTCTATCAAATAAATTAAACATGATAGTATTATTTATAATTATTGAATTATTTTGGATTAAATATATTTTCCTAACAACTAGTTTTCTAATATGAATAAGTCAACCCATAACAAACAAGATGTTTTCTACATCAATCAATAATATTGAATTACTATTTTTATTTAACAGCTATTTTTAACTAAATATAGAATATTTTTCCTTACCTCTAATCCCTAAATAATTAATTTCTTTACCTTCTAACTAATCCACCAACAACTAATTTTTAACGGCTAACTCTAGGCAATGCTGCATCCTTACTATTTATTCCTTCTGATCAATGGATTTCTCACCTTATCCTGAGGATGAACCACATTAGTTGGTTCGAAACATCGACCAAATCCTAACAATGTGATTAATCCGAAAGACTTACTTCTATATTATGGATCACAAAAGTCTTAGATCTAACAAAGCTTGGCTTCGATTGATTTTTTTCGTAGAGATGTAGTCCTAGGTTGGTGGATAGGGCGGGGAGGAGAAGAAATCATGACAAGTGAAAATGCACCAGATGAGGGGAAAGATATCCATCTAAGGAAAGTAGAGTGATAACTGCTGAATCTGCAATAGGGCATAGTAAGTGCTCGGAGGATTTACCATTATCAGCCAACTACGAATTTGAGGCATCCACATCCATATCCAACTATTGAATCACCATGCCTTTGGGAAAGTTTGGAGAGGATATCTTAGCAGTAGGTGAAGATAATAAGTTCAACACATGGAGGCGAGGCAAGTCATACTCCTCTTGTGTTGAAATATCAACAAGTGAGGGAGGGCTGAAAGAGTAATCCATGAGCTCAATCTCTGAGTAGTCAGGCCCATTAAGTGCAAAGGGGACAACACAAAGGGTTGGCGGGAGATTTTGAGAGGTGATGGGGAGGACAAAAACCTAGAGGTAGAAAAGGGTCAATGCAAAAGAGAACGCTTTAACATAGGTCTAATTGAGTCCCCTATCGAAGTCTTCGAATAGTCGAAGCTTTGATTCCTATAATGTGACATGACTTGTTGCCTGTAATAAGCCTAATATCCCAATGAACCTACATAATCCTGAAAAGAAAGAAACAACTATATTTATCTATCATAAATTTATGTTATTAACAATAATGCATAATAATACATAAAATATACCAAAAAAAAACTTAAAAAAAAATATTATAAACCACATAAAAATGAATTCCAATATACATATATTTTTCATTTTAAAAAAGAAACTATATTATCTATCATAAATTTAGGTTATTAACAATAATGCATAAAAATACATAAAATATACAGAGAAATAAAGAGAAAATAAAACTTAAAAAAAATATATTATAAACCACATAAAAATGAATTCCAATATACATAAATTTTTCATTTTAAAAAATGAAAAGATTTGTTAAAGTCAAAGTGATGGAAGGCATCAAGTAACTCTTAATTGTGGAGTTATAAGAAAAGTTGATCCTATGACCATATAAATACAAAATTGTGTAACTATCATTAGAATATTATTTGATTTCATGTGATAGAGAGATTTTAAATTTTATTCCTTTTTAATATATTTTTTTCCAGATTTTTAATTTTTTTAACCTAGAAGTATTATTAAAATGGACCTTATCAAGTTTGATGACAAAAAGTCATAGGCATGTCGACATAATCCACTAAGATCTTTTACAAAAGATACAGTTAAATTTCTTCCAAATTATCATATATTTTGACAATATTACTTTAATTTATATAATATAATATAAAATATTTAATATTAAAAAAAAAATCATCAAATTTCATTTTTCCCAATGCATAAAAAAATACTTTCATTTTCCACCAACTATTCTAACTTTTAATTTTTATTTCATTGTGCAAACGTGCATGTGGATCATGATTTGGCATAAAATATTTCATTGTGTGTGAAGCCAAGTTGATGTCCTCAACTTCCGAGAATTTTAATTAAATGTTGAAGAAATTTTAATTAAATTTTTATAATTGATTTTGCACAAGTCAATATCAACAAATTCCATTTTAACGCATTTTAATGTTTTATTTAATTAGATCCTTATCCCTAAGTATATGTTAAATCAAAGATTTCATAACGTGTAGATTTATACAGAACATTGACAAACACGGTAAAAATGGAGTGGAGTGCACTTCAATTTCATCTCCTTAATATTTTAATATCATAATTAAATTTTAGGTTTTAAGGTAGCTTACAAGTTAAAATGAAAATACTTGGGATAGAATTTTAATGAACAATTATAGTTTGAAAATGTCAATAGTTTAAATTTAAATAAAATTAAATGTAAATAATTATTAAATATGTATTGTGTCCTAAATGTGGAAAGTTTATATTTATAAGATTTTGCTATTTATAATAATATTAATAATTAATTTTATAGTTATAGTGAAGTTAGATATTAAATTAGTGTATAAGACTCTTTTGCTTGTGGGACAAGGGACCTATCTCTTGTAAATACTTTACCTTTTTTCTAAATTTGAACCTGTAAACTTTTAAAAGAAAACACACATTCTTAATTATTAAACTCATTCAAATTATACTATATTGTATATATAGTAATAGGCATAGTCTAACTTAAAAACTAAATAGACCTTTTCACTGGAATCCAGTAAAACAATTTCAAGAAAGAATATGATTTTTTGTTGTTTAAAATGTTTTTTTGAATGCATAAATGGATTCAACTCCCTGAAAAATCTCATTGGGCACTCAAAATCTAGAGATTAAACAACTTAAACTAGGGTATTTAAAAATCTCTGTCATATTTTGGTTACAATTAACAAGAAAATTTGTTGTGAAAAAGGTCATTTCATTTATAAGTTAGACTATGCCTATAGTAATAGTTATATGTGTACATAATTTATAAAAAGGGTTAGTAAGTTGTAATAGGTAAAAGATTCAATGTCTACACTATAATATTTTATCCATTTTTATTTTAAAAAGAAGGTACTTAGATAATTTACAATAAATGAATTGAAAATGAGATTTGTAGTCTTAATAGTTTACCTAAAAACTAAAATAATATAATATAATATAATTGTTGTGCTCATTATCTATTTTCAAATAGATATAAATAAGATTGTATGAAATTAAGTGATTGTTAAAATATGGAGTTTTATTTGTCACTTATAGTTTTTAGACACTTGTTTAACTACGTGGAACTCTTATTGCCAACACTTTAACTAGTTATCAATTCATTAATAATAGTCATTGTTTATTTGTAATATGTTTTGGAGTTGTTTTAGGTATATTTTTTGGTAAAATTTGTCGAGATTCCTGCAAGGATTTGTTGGAATCACAAATTTGAGCTATGAACTCTCCATAATCTAATCTCAATTATGCATAATAGCAAGAGTGATCATAAGTCTAATGGTGTTCATTTTAGCTACATGTGCAAATGTGGCCTCATAAACCACTCCTTCCTTTTGTGAATATCCTTTTACAACCAATCTAGCTTTAATTTATCTATATTAATCTTAGAATTGAACTTAGACTTGAACAACCATTTTGAGCCTATAAGAACTTTATTTTAAAGGACTTCAATTAGCTTCTGAATGTATTTTTCTTATCTGTATTTATGAAGGAATGAATTGAAATATAAAAATAAACATAAACACAGAGCTACAGTGAAAACAAAACTTCAATTCATTAATAACAGAGTACTGAAAATTGTTTACATGCAAAATGGAAATAAGCTAGCTCAGGCGATGGTATCTTATCTCTGAGAAGAGATGTGGCAGGTACATGACTTCTTAGTTGTGTTAGAATGAGCCTTGGAGACCTATTTATTATTGAAAAACAATGAAAAACCCTAAACATCAAAAAATATAGCCCTAGAAGATGAAGCTTCAAAAGTCTATGGGCCCCATTGGGATAAATTGGTACAACTTCCCGGGGTTGTAACTTTCGCATACGATCCTAGTTTAACGCATGTGATGCCTCAGTAGAAATATTTATCCAAATAATACAACTTTTGACTATAACCCCATGTCACAAAGTATGATTTTGACCATTTTCCAAAAAAGGGTCATTTAGGGCCTCAAAATGGCTCTGGAAGTTCAAGCTCAAAAAACTACCAAAAATAGGAAACTGTGCTACACTTAAAGAAACTGAAAGAAACAATGTTGGGGGTACAAGTGGAATAAGCGGATGGCCACCAATATATACCTGGATCATTTTCATAATATAATCATATTTCTCTTTCATAATAGTCATACATTCCTTAGTATCCTTAGCTTTTTCATAAGCTAAAGGTTCAAACATTTATAACTTGAGACATCAAATTATAATCTTTATACCTCATTGGTGTCTTGATTTGAGTTGTTGATATTATTAGTTCCTCTAGTATTTCTTGGTGTATTCCAACTACTTCTTGCTTCAATTCTACTTTTAATTTCAACCTTGCTTATCGAACTTCGACTTCTTCTACTTTTTCATTTTCAATGCCTTCTTTAGGAAGTTTCCAAGAATATTGGATATCTTCCTCTTGAATATAATTTGCATACTAATGAAAAATAAAAACTCTGCTTGTAAAGACTCTATGTGTAATATGATTATACATTTTGTAAGTCTTATGGTAACAAATGAAAATTCATTTGACTAACTTTGCATGAAGTTTCCTTCTATTTGTTTTTGTATTGTGGGAAAATTCTTTACTCTCATAAAGTGTCAAATGATTAAAAACTAGTTTATATTTAATTATTCAAGTTCCATAAGGTGTTTTATACTCTAAAACTTGGTTGGAATTCTAGTTTGTAGATAAATAATTGTTCTTGCAATTTTAGCCCACAAACTATTAGGGAGATTCTTACCTTTGAGCATGCCTCTAGCACATATAATTATGGTCATATTCTTCCTCTCAATGACACCATGTTACCAAGGCACATGTGGAATTGTTCATTGGTTTTGAATTCCATTGTATTTGTGGACATTATCCACTTTCTGACCACGGGAACGGATCCAGAGGGATACGCTAGTCAACAGAAGAAGGAATTGGTGGGAAGCGTGATAGACTTTTCAGTTATTCTAGGCCATTTGTATAAGATGGGATCGAACGAAATACTACGATGCTATGTGCCTGATTTTGAGCAAACTAGTATCCTCGCTAAAACTCATGGAGGAGCTGCGGGAGGGTATTATGCAGGAAAATCAACAACACAGAAGATTTTACGCGCTGGGCTGTGGTGGCCGGTGCTACATAAGGATTCTACAGCAAATTGTAGGGCATGCGACGCATGTCAGAAAATGGGAAGGCCATCACGGAGGGATGAGATGCCTCTAAATCCGTAGGTGTCATTGCAGCAATTTGAGAAATGGGCAATTGATTTTGTAGGACCGATTCAACCTCCAGGCAAGAAGACGAGTGTGCATGTATATCATCACCACGACCGAATATTTGACCAGGTGAGCAGAGGCAGAGCCTTTGAAGGCCTATACAGGGGCAACAACAGTGAAATTTTTGTTTGAATATGTGTTGACCAGTTTTGGTTGCCCGAAGGTATTGATGAGTGATCGCAGTATGCATTTCCTTAATGAAACGATCAGCGCGGTGACAGAAGAGTTCTAGGTTTATCATCAGAAGAGTACGCCATATCATCCTCAGGCCAATGGAATGGTTGAGGCTTTTAATAAAATATTGGAGAATGCGCTGACAAAGGTTTGCAACACGCAGTGGAATGATTGAGACATGCGCATATCAGCAGTGTTATGGGCCTACAAAACTACTTATAAAAAGCTCACTGGTAAGACACTTTTTCGGTCGGTCTATGGTGTAGAAGTTGTAATGCATATGGAATACATTGTGCCTAGTCTATGCATAGCGGCTTTCACATGAATGGCGGACCGCGGTGATGAAATACGGCAACAAGAATATTCCAATTTAATTTGTCCTTGAATTAAATTGTGAATTAAAATCGAATTTAGTCTTAACAGCTACTTGGAAATAATTAATTAATTTATTTTAAATTAATTAGTTGGATAAATTCAAGTTAGAAGCCTTTCTGAAGTCTTGCAAGAGTTATCCCTTAAATTAAGGAGATAAGATTGAGTTATATTTGAGTTGTAATCAGTTAACTCAATTTACTGAGTCAAGTCCAGTTGAATTAGTTCCAAACTGTTTGAGGAACTAATAGTGAGTTAACAGTCAGTTGATGCATTAATGCACTCAACTAGTGCTACTCCAGTTAACTGAAGATTCCCTCATCAGAAACTTATGCATGTTTATTCTGAGAAAGACCCAGTTGAGATTAATGTTCAAGGAAAGTGTACTATCAGTTGCATGTGTTTTCTCATGGAGAAAACTCATGCATGAAGTCAAGGATTCATCCTTCAGGATTGCGCAGTTTTGAAGGCTTGTTTTTCCACTTGGTAATAGGCTAATCATCCACAAGGAATAGCGTAACGAAATAGGAGCTTGGAGGGCAGAAAGGAAGGCTGGAGAGAAGCCAAGATTTCCTATGAGCATCTGTGGGGATTGTACTAAGAGCTGGCTAGCTGTGAGAGCTAAGGCTTTGTATAATTCCTATGTATTTCCACCATGTATGATAATACAATAGTGTGTGGTTTTTATCTGAGACTTTCCCCAATGTATTTTCATGTGTATTGTGCCATTGATTCTTCTTCTTCTGGTTATATTGTCCAGCTCGATCTTTAAGATTCTGCAAATTGATAGTAGAAGTGGGTTATAGTATTCTGCTTTGATTTATATTGCATTATCAGGTTAACCTATCACAGATTTTCTACATGGTATCGGAGCTGTGAACAGTATACTGAGAAGAGAATTCGAAGTTTGAAGTTCGGGATTGCAGGTGCAAATCGAATTCATATCATACTTCAAGCTTGGCCAATGGCGTTCTATGGCTTGAGACTCGAGTATGCCTTGGAAGGTAGCTCAAATTACATAGCATGGAAAGATAGAATGGAGGTTATATTACAATACAATGGCTTGAAGGAATTCATTGATCAAGAAATCTCAAAGCCAACTTCAACTAATGCACAAGAGTTGGATGAGTGGAAGAAGTGTGTGGCGAAGGAGAGACAGATCATCCTTGAGGGAGTTCAATACCATATTGTCTCGAGTCTTCATGGAAAGGATACTCCATTTTCAATGTGGAAGACATTGAAGGACCTCTACCAGAACAATAGCAACCAGAGGAAATTGGCGCTCAAGGATAAGCTTCGAAGAATCAAGATGGAGAAGGGTGATACTATTTCCACATATATGAACAAGCTCACCACCTGCAAAGATGAGCTTGGCAGTGTGGGAATAACTACTGTCGATGATGATATGGTGAGCCTCGCTCTCCTTGGCCTTCCAAAGAGTTGGAATAGCTACCAGGACTCTGTGAATGGAAGGGAGAAATTGTCGGATTGGGAATTACTGTGGTCGGATCTTATGCAGGAGGAGATCAGGAGGAGCACACGAGATGGTTCTTCATCCAAGAATGGTGATGAAGAAAATCTGGCCTTAGCAAGTAAGGCAAGGAAAGGGAAGGGGAAGGCTTCCCATTTCAAATCGAATTCTTCTCATGGAGGGAAGAAGGGTGAAATGTCTAAAGTAAGATGCTTTAATTGTCACAAGATGGGACATTATGCAACTGATTTCCCATCGAAGAAGTCCAAGAAGGGATCCTTGGAAGGATCGGAAGGTGAGGAATTACCCTCTTAGTTCGAAATGGACTTTACCCTCATCGCATGCATGGTGTCATCGATGATGGGTTGTGTCTGGTATCTTGACAATGGAGCCTCATTCCATATGACCGGTGATAAAAATTTATTTAGTGCCTTGAAGGAGAAAGACCTCAAGATGCGCATAGAGATGGGTGACGACAGAAGGTATAGTGTTTCAGAAGTGGGCACAGTTTCTTTTCAGAGGGAGCATGGAGCTCCTCTCACCTTGACAGATGTGATGTATGTGCCTGGACTAAAGAAAAACTTGGTGTCAGTTGTGATGTTGGAGGATAACGGCTACGATTTTGTGCTTCATCATCTCAGTCTCCTCAACATCTCTTGGGAGACATTTATTTCTCATGACATATTTAGGGGTTCTCAAATTCCTCCACTAGTGTCTCAAGAAGGAGGGGGGCCTTCTCGCAATGCTCAAGTGAAAACAAATGGGGAGGCCAAGGAGAGTAGAACTACTGAGGTGCCTATTTACATGACATATCAGAGGGGCACAAGGAGATTATTTGCAGTCGATAGGTAAGTTTTCTCTCCATGGGATGTGGAAGGGACCTTGCCTTCTTCATTAGCCCATAGGCAAATGCTAGCTCCACAGGATGTGGAAGGGTCCTTGCCCTCTTCATCGAAACATCTAGTACAGATGCAACAGTTGCACAAAGGTAAATAAAAGATGTCGTAGGAGAGTCTTGATGATGAGGAGGAAAGGGAATTTGACATGATAGAGCATGATGAGCCGGAGTAGTGTTATACTCATCATGGAGTGGAAATCATTGACTTAGAGGCTCAGGACGAAGAAACCATAAAAGACATCATCATACAAGAAAAGGAGGCTCAAGTACAAGCTTTCATGGATAATTTGGAGAGGGACAAGTATGTCATCACTTATTTGGAGCAAGAAAACAAGCAGTTGAGTGACAAACAAGTCCTCATGGAGCTGGAAATGCTCAAGATAAAACGATAAAGTGGCAAAGAGGCACAAGTCACTTTGACTCCTATTGAGAAAGATATTGAAGATGATAGAGATACTTGGCTTGAGAGAGTCAACTTGTACCTTGATAAGCTACTATAGAAAGCCAATAGAGACAATCATATGATCAGACACATGGCCTATCATTACAGGACCCGAAACAAGATTTGCAATATGAGGGTCAAGAAGATGAAAATTAGGTTAAGGCGGGCTTTGAAAGGAAAAAAGGAGGAGGATAGGCTTAGGTTGCTGGCTGAAGCATCCTTGGCTCATCAAGACACTTAATGATGGTGCTTCTCACCAATTTTGGGCAAGTTTGGGAGATTTTTTGTCACTTGCAAATTTTGCAATTCTACACACAGGAAAACTGCCTAAACGCGCAGCGCCACCGACGTTGCGCTTTTCCTAGGGGCACCCAAATCTGAAATGGTTTGAATTTTTGGATTAAAATAGATGAGGACATGCTCCCTAGATATTTTCAAAGTTTTTGGGGCAGAACTGGTCCACCAAAAGGTTAAAAAACACCCTAAAAATGACCTTTCTGCCACTTTTTGGACACATAGAAGTAGTCTTGGGCGAATCAAGTTTTCAGGGGTCAAATTAGCTTCAAATGTATAAATTCTAGGTGTTTTGGAAAGTATACTTGTAGACCTTTCCAATGAGCTATCATGAACTCAATTTGGACATCAGGAAGGCCTGCAAAAGGGACCTGAAAGTGGCATTGTGCGTTGGGCCAATGGCGCTGTGCGTAGGGCAGTTTTTGCTCAGGATGATCATTTTTCTAGTTTTTGACTATGTTCTTGGATTCTCTATCATGGAGGTTGTTTTACCTTTGTAAATTATGACTTGGCATGTAACTATTATAGATAAATTGTAATAGAGGGTAGATTCATTACTTTAGAAGTCAGTTTGAGTTCAAATGAATCAGTTTTTCACTTTTAGAGGCAAGTTGTTGAAATGCCTATATTCTTGTTTCTTGTTCAGTATTAGTTAGATTAGCTCCTCATATTAGGGATTCAACCCCTGAGGATGGGAGGAGCTTGAAATCATTTCTATATCTTCTTCGTCTTTCTCATTGTAAAGGGTTGGACTCAACTGGATGCGCAGAGCTTGGTTGTACACCATTTGTAGTAGTTTAGCAGGAGATTAATAAGAATTGAAGCTATTCTTATGGGATCCATGTGGTATGAGTTTCAGTACAGTTTCTTATTCTTTGATCATGTGTTAATATGTTTTATGTATTATGTTAATCATTTCATCGCTTCTAGTTGAATGTTTTCAAGGTTATAGGCAGAATTCATTACATCAGTGCTCTACCTTGGGAAACCATTCACCATTTCATGTTTTCTGCAGTCTAGGAAGGATCCATGGTTTTCACATGCTCTTCTTAGCTTCTCGCCAGTCTTAAATATCTCACCTCATCAATCCCTAGAGTGCTAAATCTTATGCCTACCCTGCCCCATTGAACACCCTGCAATTCTAACCTAACTCCCTAGCCCTAAACTATCTAGCTCCTCTTGATCCAGCAAAACCCCTTCAAAATCAAATCAAAATTTCATGCTACTATACCTAGCTTAATATCCTTTACCTGGTCCAATCATATTGGCTGAGATCCTTACAGAGAAAGCCCTCTCCTAGCGTAGTAGGGCTAGCTACTTGGCTAAGCATGGTTTGCGGTTACCCTGGCATTTCCTTCCTTTATCCTGAGGTTATATCCAGGTGATAAAATAGTGGCGAACATAGTGGGGAATGAAAGACTAATCACCCCGGTAATATCTTTCATTTGAATTCTTAAGCTTATGGATGATGAGTTTTAGAATTTACTAGGCTAAATTGGAAAGTTGTAAAGCAATATAAAATTTCGAAATTTGAGCATACTGGCTTCGAGAAAGTACACTAGGGCCAATCCAGATCCAAACCCTGCCCCAGTAGTGGATAATCCTAATCTGATTTCAAGAAGACTCAAAAGACAAGAAAGTTCAGTCAGTCCTACACCTTCAATAAAAGTAGATTCCTGCCCTAATGAGTGGTTGTTTTTAGAAGATCTCCCCTTTGATTTGTTGTTTGACCTTTCCCTATTTTAGAACTAGGTCTGAAAGTGCACTTGATGACATAGTTCTAGATCCCAATTTTATTGCATATCTCAAAGTCCAAAAGGCAAACCGGTCAATTGATGAGTACATCCTAAATTCCCCTCAGTCATCCCTCACTACTGTTAATATCCCTGAGCTTTCTGAACCAGTGTCCACTATCCTCAGTTCATCATTATTCCCTTCAACCTTTGAAGTTCATTCCAAACCTCCATTCATACCTTCACTTCCCCATCAACCTATCATTCCCCATCAATCACCTATTCCTCCCAGTTCTCCACCAACTACCATATCAAATCCTTGTAGCTCAATCCCTGTTTTAAATTCACCTCGAGTTATGGCTGATCGATATGCACCCCTTGTTTTACCTCAGAATCTTGGTGCCATGCCCGCTGATTATCAAACCAAGATACCTTTCTTTGATGCCACTCAAACCATTACATCTCAGCAGCATGATGATAAAATGAATGATTTCTTTGACCTCCATGAAGTAGAGATTGAAGATGTAACGATGACATTATTTGTACAAATCTTTGGAGGTGAAGTTCGAAAATGGTTTAGAGCTTTACTAGCAACTTCTATCACCAGTTTACCAATCCTTCATAGGCAATTCCTGGATCGGTGGGAGGTGAAGAAGAATCCACTTCAGATTTTTTCCAAGTATGAGAACATCAAGAGAAATGTCGATGAAAGCGTGCAAGACTACTGTGTGAGGTTTAATGCAGTATACAATGCTATTCCTGCTAACATTAAACCATCGGAGGGATTGGCTTTGCTTAAGTTTCCATACGGTTTCGATGTTGATATGGCATATCAGTTGTGGGAACATGATCCTACCACACTAGAAGACATGAAAAATAACGTTGTGAGTGTAGAAGCAAACTTGCTTGCCAAAAGAGAAAGAATGAGATCTGAGAAAAGAGTGACCATAAAAGAAGAAATATCCACATTAGACGTAAAGATGGATACATTGATTCGAATAGTGGAAAGGATGGTTGACTGGTTAACCATCACAGTTAGCCCTGAACTACCAATTTGGAATCCAAATTTTAGAGTGCAACAGCATCCCCAATTCTGAATCAAGCAGAGAGAACAAAAGGCACCAGAGCAACCAGCACAAAAAGAGCATATTAGAACAGTCTCCCTTACAACAGAATTATGTTCAAGGAATGGAAGAAGAAGATGACGAAGATCTGATAATTGAACAAAATAATTTTTCACTACTAATGGTATGCCTATATTTATGAACGAAGATGAAGAATATGCAGAAGTTCCAGACATTCAAAGGGATGAAGATTACATATTAGCAAATGATGTGGTTTTAGAGGCTGAATCTGATGCTTATTAGCATGGTTATATGAATGCTTTAACTGCACAGCAGAGGCAATATTCTTTAAGGAGCAAAGATGTACCAGTCAATCCCATTTAGAAAAGAAAAGATGTGCAATTCAAGAATGAATCCTGAAACATTTACAAGAAAGGGAAAGAGCTTGATAATCTGAGTCCCAGCAAAGCACCATCAACAAGTATCACTACAAATGAGAAGAAAAATCAGCAAAAAGATAGTGCAGTGAAAGAGCAAGCAAATAAGAAGGACACTGGTGTCAAAGAGGTAGAAAAAGTTTCATCCTTTACTTTAAAAAGTGAAATTGCTAAATTAAAAGTGTTCATTCCTTTGACTAAGTTGGTTAAGAATAGAAATTATAAACACCGTGTATCTAGAATATTGCAAATAGATCCTTTGTTAGACATGGTAAATGTCAAAGATGATCATCCTGAACTCATTTTTGGTCCTGCGATAGAAGGTCAGCCTAAAGATAGTAAAGTTCCTCCCTTTTATCTGAGTCTTAGATTGCATGAGTACGTTCTCCATAATGTTATGTTAGATTCTAGAGTTTATTGCATTGGTCTCATCAAAGATTTGGTGGTTTCTTTAGATCAAATCCTAGCCAAAAATGTCTTGATGGATGTGGTAGTTGCTGATATACCCCCTTGATTTGGTATGCTCTTATCTAGATCATGGGGTGCTAAACTCAAAGGAAATTTACAACTTGACTTCTCTTATGCTACCATCCCTATTTTCGGTAATTGAGGAAGTTGTACCGAGAAAAGAAAATGAAGTACATGATCACTAGTAAAGAGAAGCCTGTGAATCATCCAATAAATGATGTACATACTGATTTCGAGTCCTTTGTTTTGTACTCTGATAGTGGATTGAATGATGTAGATATTTAGCTTGTAGAAGTAGATGATGTACCAGAAATTTCCAAGAATTTTAGAGCAATTCTTAATCAAGAAAAAGAAAAAATAGCAAGTTCTTCTGAGCAGTCCACATAGCAGCATAAGGTCAGTGAAGAGCAGAAAAATGAAGTAATCGGCCAAGGTAAGGTAGAGAAGGAAACATAATTTCAGCATCTAGAAGATGAAGCTGACCTTTGGAGCACGAACTTCGATGGCACTGTGGGTAAGGACAGTGTTGGTATTGGAATTTGGATTCGAAGCCCTGCTTTCTAGCCTGCCAAAGTCCCAAACAATGTTAGAGTATGTTCCTACAAGTTAGATTTTGATTGCTCTAATGATGAAGTGAAGTATGAGGCTTTGATTACAAGTCTTAAAATTCTGAAGAAGCTCGATGTGAAAAGGATTTATGTTTATTGTGATTCAGAGCTGGTGATTAAACAAGTAAAGGGAGAATATCAAGCAAAGCATCCGCAGATGAGAGCCTATAGAAATGCAGTTCTGAGTATTTTGAGGATGTTTCCTAATATTCCTTGACAGCAGTACCCCGGACTCAAAACATTATTGCAAATTCACTCGCCACTACAGCCAGCAACAAATTTGAAACTCATGTCAAACATAGGCCCGTTGTTCCTGATAATTTGAGGTATTGGCAAATGTTTTGGGATGATAATGAAATTAATGCCTTTTTGCGGAATGAAGGAAAGTTTAAGAATGCTTCCATTGATGATGATTGTGATTTTGATGAACACGAGATTGAGGTAAATCAGATGGAGGTTTTACAGCTGAAGGATAATATTATTCCTAGAGGTCTCATGCCTGTAGAGGAGCTTTTTTATCAGGATGATGTGGCAAGAAAACCGAGCTTGGTTTCTACGGACAAAGGAGTTGAAGATGTAAATCTTGGCACAACTGACAAGCCCAAGCTTGTAAAGTTATCAAAAGCATTCTCTCCCGAAGTGAAGGCTATAAAGTTTGAATGATTAGTGTCAAGTTTGGTTGATTTGGTTTATAGTCAAGTTTAGAGTCTGTTTGGTTGTGAGTCAGTTTTCTGTTTGTATTAAGTCATTTTTTCACTCTTTTGTTTTGATCATATTGGCCAATGGATGAGGCACTTGTTCTATGGTGTTCTTGACATGTCCAAGGGGTTTCCATCCCCAATAAGGCCAATGTTAGTGTCAGTATCTGCATACTTCCATCAGGGATCAAATCTGCTCTTTGCATTTTCATTTTAAGGGTTCCATACTGAAAATTTTACATCATTTCATTAGGTCATGTCAAACTGATCCACTGATGGTTGTCTTCTCTTCGAAAAATCTAAATTTTTCCCTCATAGAGTATACTTACTAACCCTTCTTCAAGTTGTCTTCAATTATGGTTTCATGGTCAATTTGCAATCATGCTTTCATTAGGTCATAGGTCATGTTTATATTAGGTCTTAGGGTTTCATTTTCAAGGTCAAGAGCCTAATTTTAAAGAGTAAATAAAGGGCAGAAAGGGTATGAGGATGATAAATAAGTCAAGTATGATGGCTTGTAGGTCATATCCACTGAATAATTATCTTTTAACCTGATGTAATTTTCATCTCAAAAACATGTTTTTGAGGTGAAAACAAAGTATTTTGAGTTTATTTGTATTTCTTATGTAATTTTAAGTCACTATATGTAATAAATGATCCCAACTACACCAAAGCATCTCTCCTTGCTGAAAGACAAAGAAACACTGCAAAAATCAGTTCAAGTTGAGCATTATCCACCTGCAAAACACAAAGAAGAAAAGGCATTAAAAACATAGTTTTGAAGAAGGACAAAAAACATTAGAAAGTGGGTTTGTCAAGTGAAAAATCAAAATCTACTCTTATTTAAGCTCTCACATTTCATTTTCAAGTTCATTATTCTCATTTGGCAAGCAAGGAGTCTATAGGTTTTAACCCCGTACAGAAATTACCTACATACGAATTCTAAAACCCAAAAAACAAACAATGCAAGAGCATAACACATAAAACACATATACACAAAGATTTTCCCTTGGATCCCAAAACCGGGACTATCAGCTTGATTTTTCAGTATGTTCCTTTCAATGTTATAATACATATTTATACATTCCGAAGCATCCAATACCATGGACCGAAAACCATCGCGTCCAATACCATGGACCGAAAACCATCGTGTCAAAGAACATGTGTGAAAATCATGCACAAAAGCATAGGTGGGTCCGCCCATCCTAACATATGGTCCAAAACCAAAATTTTTGGGGCGCTGCCCCAGACCCCATAAAGTGGAGTTACGAGTACGCCTCAAACCCCTTGTGACCCCCCCTCTAACCCCCTAGTTAAATATGTGGGTTAGTCGTGGAACGAATATAACACAACCCAACAGAGTCAAACAGTGAGAAAAAGAGGCAAGCTTGAGTGAGTTTTGGGCAAAGGAAGGTTGGCATTGCACTTCTGAAGGGCGGCACTGCGCTTCTAGAGCAATGGAGGAGTAGCGATGTGCGTTCCACACTTGGTGCTATGCGTTGAGTTCGGCACTGCGTATCTAGGCAAATTCCGCAGTGTAATTTTACATTGGTGTTGCGCTTTTAGGGTGGCACTGCGCGTCTGTGCAGTGGTGCTGCGTGTTGTGCAGAAGGGTCAAAAAGCCCTCAAATCTTCAAGAAACCTCAAATTTTCTCTCTCTTACCTTCATTACAAGTAAGTTGACCTCCTTTGCTGCAGTTTTGGTTTGCATATCAACATCATAAGCATCATTCTCCATGTTAAATATGAAACCCTAAAAATCTCCCTAGTGGTGCCTAAAACCCTAAACCCTCATTTTTCATCCTATCACCTATCCCTACAGCTCTAAACTCTATCCCCTTATCCCTTTATCCCTTTACCCCTATTCCATATCATTTCCATCCCTTTATCCCTCTTCCCCAAGGGCAATTTCTCAAACAAAACAAGCCCTCCCTCTCATTTCCTACTCCCTCATTCATTTTTAGCCCATAAAGTCATTTCCCATCCCCTCACTCCTAAAACACTTTCACTCATTCCCTTCATACAACCTCCAGCCTTGCAAACATGGACACAGAGGACCGAGACTATGAGGAGGAGGAAAACACAGGCAGTGACACCTCAGTAGATAGAGCTAGGCAACAGAGAAAACCACACAAGGGAGGCAGAATTATTAGAGAAGAGCCATCAAACCTTAGGGAATTACAGGCCTCTCAGTTGGTTGTCACATGTTTCAGATATCTTGGTTGCTATGAGTTATGTGAGTAGGTAGAGAGAGTTCAACACCACCCTGAGCTCACTAGACTTTTTGTAGCTCATCTTCAGGACAACAGGGTGACTCTTGTTGGGGTAACATTCACAGTTTCACCTTCCATCATTTCAGATGCCACCAGGATTCCAAATGTAGGGGAGAAGTGGTACAAGGCCCAGGACCTGGATGAACACTACTATGAGCCTTATATCAAACCCCAGTACAGAAATGAGGTGAAGAGACTTTTTCCTTTCAGATTTATCGAAGATAAGTATGTCCCCATGATGAAAATCATCATGAAGTATTTCACTTGTGAGGGAAGATTTTCCAGGTTGTACACCTATCACATCAGGCTCCTCATGCATTTTACCAGGGTGAGGATGTTAAACCTCCCTTATTTCTTGTTCAGGAATATTTAGGAGATGGCTCATTTTGTCTAGAAGAAGCCATACCCTCAGCAGATGAGCAGTCTCTATCATTATTCCATGATCAAGATGATTGTGCTTCATCATCTCAGTCTCCTCAACATCTCTTGGAAGACATTTATTTCTCATGACATCTTCAGGGGTCCTCAAATTCCTCCACCAGTGTCTCAATAAGCAGGAGGGCCTTCTAGCAGTGCTTAAGTGAAAACAAATGAGGAGGCCAAGAAGACTAGAACTAATAAGGTGCCCGTTTACATGAAATATCATAGGGGCACAAGGAGATTATTTGCAGCTGATGTGCAAGTGTTTTCTCCACGGGATGTGGAAGGGACCTTGCCTTCTTCATCAGCCCATAGGCAAATTTTAGCTCCACGGGATGTGGAAGGGGCTTTGCCTTCTTCATTGACATAGCAGATACAGGTGCAGCAACTACACAAAGGGAAACAAAATATGTCAGAGGAGTCTTGATGATGAGGAGGAAAGGGACTTTGACTTGATAGAGCATGATGAGCCGAAGCAACATTATACTCATCATGGAGTGGAAATCATTGACTTAGAGGCTCAGGATGAAGAAACCATAAAAGACATCATCATACAAGAAAAGGAGGCTCAAGTACAAGCTTTGATGGACAATTTATAGAGGGCCAAGTATGTCATCACATATTTGGAGCAAGAAAATAAGCAATTGAGTGACAAACAAGTCGTAATGGAGCTGGAAATGATCAAGGTAAAATGACAAAGTGGCAAAGAGGCACAAGTCACTTTGAATCCTATTGAGAAAGAGATTGAAGATGATAAAGATACTTGGCTTGAGAGGGTCAAATTGCACCTTGAGAAGCTACTACAGAAGGCCAATAGATACAATCAGATGATCAGACACATGGCCTATCATTACAGGACCCGAAACAAGATTTGCAACATGAGGGTCAAGAAGATGAAAACTAGGCTAAGGCGGGCTTTGAAAGGAAAAAAGGACAAGAATAGGCTTAGGTTGTTGGCTGAAGCATCCTTGGTTCATCAGGACACTTAATGATGGTTCTTCTCACCAATTTTTGGCAAGTTTGGGAGATTTTTTGTCACCTGCAAATTGTGCAATTCTACACACAAGAAAACTACCTTACTTTTCCTAGGGGCACACAAATGAGAAATGACTTGCATTTTTGGATTAAGAGCGATGAGGACATGCACCCTAGAGATTTTAAAAGTTTTTGGGGAAGAACTGGTCCACCAAAAGGTTAGACAACACCCTAAAAATGACCTTTCTGCCACTTTTTGGACACACATAAGCAGTCTTGGGAGAATCAAGTTTTTAGCAATCAAATAAGCTTCAAATGCTGAAATTCCAGGTGTTTTGGAAATTATACTTGAATACCTTTCCAATGAGCTATCATGAGCTAAATTTGGATGCTAGGAAGGCCTCCCAAAGGGACCTTAAAGTGGCACTACGCGTTGGGCCAGTGGCGCTATACATAGGGTAGTTTTTGCTCAGGATGGCCATTTTTCCAGTTTTTGACTGTGTTCTTGGATTCTCTCTCATGGAGGTTGTTTTACCTTTGTAAATCATGACTTCGCATGTAACTATGATAGATAAATTGTAATAGAGAGTAGATTCATTGCTTTAGGAGTTAGTTTGAGCTCAAATGAATCAGTTTTTCACTTTTAGAGGCAAGTTGTTGAAATGCCTATATTCTTGTTTCTTGTTCAGTATTAGTTAGATTAGCTCCTCATCTTAGGGATTTGACCCCTGAGGATGGGAGGAGGTTGAAATCATGTCTATATCTTCTTCTTATTTCTCATTGTAAGGGTTGGACTCAGCTGGATGCTCAAACCTTGATTGTACACCATTTGTAGCACTTTAGCAGGAGATTAATAAGAATTGCAGCTATTTTTATGGGATCCATGTGCTATGAGTTTTAGTACAGTTTATTCTTCTTTAATCATGTGTTAATATGTTTTATGTTTTCCGTTAATCATTTCATTCCTTCTAGTTGAATGTTCTCAAGTTGATAGGCAGAATTCATTACATCAATGCTCTGCCTTGGGAAACCATTCACCATTTCATGTTTTCTGCAGTCTAGGAAGGATCCATCAATATTAAACAATCTCACCTCACCAATCCCTAAAGTGCTAAAGCCTATGCCTACCTTTCCCCATTGGACACCCTGCAATTCTGACCTAATTCCCTAGCCCTAAACTGTCCAGCTCCTCCTGATCCAGCAAAACCCCTTCAAAATCAAATCAAAATTTCGTGCTACTATACCTAGCCTAATATCCTTTACCTGATCCAGTCATCTTGGCTGAGATCCTTACGTAGAGAGTCCTCTCCCGACATAGTAGGGCTAGCTACTTGGATAAGCGTGGTTTATGGTTACCCTGGCATTACCTTCCTTCAGCCTGAGGTTCAACCCAGGTGATAACAAGCTCGATCTTTAAGCTTCCGCAAATTTATAGTAGAAATAGGTTATAGTATTTTTCTTTGATTTATATTGCATTATCAGGTTAACCTATCACACATTTTCTACACACGGAACCTTAGAAGAAAGGCTCGCGCAGCTAATGAGCTCGAGGAAGATAGGTTTTCGACTGGATTCCATCAGCAGGTTCAGAAGGGATGTGAAAAATCTTGCCACGATCGGCACATCAAACTGTGCACCTTCAAGGTAAATTATTTAGTTTTATTATATGACAGTAAGTTTGATAAGTTTCTAAGAAAATTTCAGATGCACTGGCTAGGGCCATATGTTATCAAAGAGATTACCTATGGTGGAGCAGTTCAGCTCGCAAAATTGAATGGAGATCCATTTCTAGGATGGGTAAATGGAAGCCGATTAAAGCCATACATCAGGGATCCAGCCTAATGACTACATGACGATAGCACAGTCCTAGCGCTCCAAGCAACTGTAAGGATGTGCAGGACTATAAACTACACTGCCCGATTTTAGAGCTTCACAACAAGGAGTTTGCGTGAAATAGGATGGTGTCACAGTATGTTAGGCCCCTATACTACTAGTGTAACCCCTTATTGTTATTAGTACAACCCAATTATTATATTGATGCACCTATGTAGTGCCCATATTTTTACTATTGTGCCCCATAGAAGCCCACTATTGTTATTATTGTGCCCTTACATTATTATTGTTATGTCGGCTTTGATTATGTTATGACCCCTTAGACTCCTATATATAGAAAGGAGGTCTTTTCATTTGTATCATCCAAGAATTGTTCATTTATGTAATGTAAAGGAGGTTTCCCCCTCGAAGAGGCTAAATTCTAAGGCGTTGATCTATCTTTTCTATCTTTTCTTGAGCTGGTTTCATCACATTTGGTATCAGAGCTTTGGATTCTAGGGTTTCGCTGCTCCAAACAGGTCATCGTGGCATTTTCGCTATAACTTTTTTTTGCGATGTTTCAGAATTTGCAAAAAAAACCCATTTGAGAAGAAATCATGCTAAACGTCAGGTCCGAATTTCAGAGCTTTTCGCACTACATTTTCGGAGATATGATCTGAGGAAGTTGGTCTTTTTGCAGACTCCTAAATTTCATTAAAAACAGGTGACCTAGGGAAAATAGTCATAACTTTCTCTCTGGGTATCAGATTGAAATTTCGTAAAAAGGTACAGAAAGAGGACGGACTATAGTTTCTTGTATGCATTTTTCAGATCCAAAGGTCGAAATAGTGACTCGTGGCACGTCGTACAAGTTCGCTCTACTGAACTAGTCTATAATCAAGTCACTGTGGGAGATTTCACATAACTCTTCCTTGGAGAATCCAAATTGGGTCAGACTTGTGGCATTAGAAAGAGGACACAGAGAGCTACTGTAGACCACAATTTCATAACTTAAATATCTGAAACTACAGAGTTACAGTCGTTTCAAGATCGAGCTCCTAAAATCAAGAAAAAGCGAGATGAGGAAGTTTGATGGAAAGGATCCGGTAAATTGGATACTACAGATGGAGAAATATTTCGATCTACATGAGGTGCAACTGTTACAAAAGGTATGTATTGCATCTTCATATTTAGAACCGGATCAATTTTTATGGTATGAAGGGCTTTGTTCTCATAAAAAACTTGTTACGTGGTCAATTTTCACGGAGGAAATGATAGCACACTATGAGGATACAAAGAGCAACACCTTTAGAGCAACACCACAACAGTTGGAAGAAAAAAGAGAAAAAGGGCTTTGTTACAATTGTGATAGCAAATGCACTAAAGGTCATAAGTGTGCTGAGAAGAAATTCTTTTACATAGAATATGAAGAGGAGGAAGAAAAGGATCAAGAAACATCAAAAGAAGAAGATATACGCCAGGACCCCACCCCAGAGAAAGAAGAAATGAATCAGACGATATATTGTAAAGCATTGGCAAGAATTACCACTTCTCAAACTCTCAAGATAGAAGGACATGTCAAGAAGAAAAAGGTGCAAGAAGTGAACGATCACATCGAGCATCAAGAAATGAATCCGACCATATCTTGTAAAGGATTGGAAGAAATTACCACTCCTCAAACTCTAGAGATAGAAGGACATATCAAGAAGAAAAAAGTTCAAGCAGTGAAAGGTCACATCGAGCATCAACAACAAGTTCTCCAACTTTTAAAGGATAGCACCACTTCGGTGCAAAATCAAATGAAACAACAGTTAGATCAACATTGTAGTGAAAAATGTTTTGATGTAGGTGATTGGGTATTTTTACTGCTACATCTCAAGCAAGCTATTTATGAGAAGGAAATGTTGGCAATACTACATGCACTTAAAAAATGGCGACCTTACCGAATGGGAAGACTCTTCAAAGACGAGGATGTGGAAGCATTGTTTTGTGCTATTTCTATTATCCAACCAGATTGGATAAACGAAGCAAGGGATGAATGGAAGAAGGATGAAGAAGTATGGCCACTTATTCAAAAGTTGCAAAATATCCCAATTCAAACAATATTGCCAGAAATTGAAGAGGAAGGAAAAATCATATTGGAACTTGGAGCAGTCATAGAAACAAGAACTCGACAACTACAAAATCGATCAATTTTATAGTATCTCATCAAGTGGAAGAACTTACCCGTTGAAGATTCCACATGGAAGGACAAGAATTTTATACAGAAGCATCACGAACTACTCAAGCGTTGAGGACAACGCTTTTTGAAGGAGAGGGGCATGTTAGGCCCCTATACTACTAGTGTAACCCCTTATTGTTATTAGTACAACCCACTTATTATATTGATGCACCTATGTAGTGCCCATATTGTTACTATTGTGCCCCATAGAAGCCCACTATTGTTATTATTGTGCCCTTACATTATTATTGTTATGTCGGCTCTGATTATGTTATGACCCCTTAGACTCCTATATATAGAAAGGAGGTCTTTTCATTTGTATCATCCAAGAATTGTTCATTTATGTAATGTAAAGGAGGTTGCCCCTTCGAAGAGGCTAAATTCTAAGGCGTTGATCTATCTTTTCTATCTTTTCTTGAGTTGGTTTCATAACACGGTACCAAAAGAAGCACGAAGGGAGATGCACTAGCCAGAAAGTAATCGTTACAGTCACTGTTCATGATTTGACTGCCAGAAGATGGTTAAGAGGAGCGGGGGGCAGAATTTAAGGCAATTAAGGTTGTATTTAAGAGTGAAATATTTGGAAATTTTCCGCCAATTGAACATTTATGGATGGATTTTGGGTGGAATGATTGAATTTGAATTTGAATTCACCTATAAATTACGTGTGGCGGTCCAGCGGAAAATACTTTGCATCCTTAGAATTTTGTGTTGTGTTGTCTGGTGCGCATGAATCACGAGTATTTCGAAGCTCTGATCACAAGCCCCGTGTTCGAAAAGTTGCTAGAGTTAGATCAAAAACTCATTACTAGCATCATGTTAGGACCAGGTCCCGTTGAAACCGCTAGCACTGGAGGCACTATCGACTCTAAGGGATCTACCCTGGAGGTGATGAGCATGGATGTTCTAGCTGCAATGCCTATGGTGCTGAGGTCACCTAGGCCTAAGCCTATGCTAGTGAGGGAAATCCCCAAACCTGAGAAGGAAAAACAGAAGAAACCCATACCAGTGTGCGAATCACTACAGAAGCATGCAACCACCCAAGCCCAGAGGAAGGAAAAATCGAGCACAAAATAGAAGGGGAAAGCGGTGGATTTGGAGGCTGAAGAGGGCGCGAAGGATATAGACACTGATGGGGTGGATCCTATATCCAATTTGTTGGATTATATCCCTCCGCGCAAGGGAAAAGTGAAGGTCCCTAAGGACCCAGATGCAAGACAATTCCTCCTCAATACACCCCTGTTACTTGAGAACCTCACTTTTGAAGGTCCACCCTTAGCGCGGATCCTACATTTGGCGGATGACTGGGATTTGGTAGATCACAAGTGGTACCCCCACCTTACTACAAACACCTATATGAAGAGGGTCCTTTACAAAGAATTTGGTGTCACCGCGTTGGAGCCTGTGGAGTGGATTCGCAGAGTGAACTAGTTGAGGTTGTTGAACTTCTTGTCGGTGCCCCACTACCATCGCTCCAATATAAACTTGATTGTCATTAATCAGTTTTTGTGCATGGTGCATGATAAATGCTTATGGCTGAGCATGTCAATCCCTATCACTGACATGTTTATCCATCAAATCACGTCGTTACCGCACTCAGGATTGAATCCGGCCAAGGAATTTGGTGGAAAGATGAGCGAGCGTGACCTCGCGAAGAAGATGAAGGACAAGTTCAAGCTTGTGAAGAAGCCGCGTGGGTACTCTATTACCTTGATCACTAACTCCATGGTAAAGGTTTCCACACAGATCCTTACTGGAAAGGTTATGAGAATATGTCACGCGGACGAGGTTTCGATGCCAGTAATCTCCTTTGCTGCACAGTGCACGGAGGGCATGCAGTTCAACTAGGCGCGCTACCTTTGTAGTGAGTTCCTCGCGAACTACTGAGAGGCGCAGGATGAGAATAAAACATTCCACTATTTGTGGTTGTTTCTCTCGATTGTGCTCATCGCTTGGGATCTATCAGAGGACAGCCAGTTTCCTCCCGTGGAGAAATATTTGCCGAAGGCTACAAATTTTGCATCTCTCTAGGCCACAAAAGATGTTGCGCGGGTCACAGAGACCAAAGTATTTTGGGTGCTAATGGAGGTGAGCATTCATATGGACATCAACCAGAAGTCACGCTTATCAACAACCGTGTTTGAACAGCTTTCAGGGTACACAGATTTCAAATATGACTTCCATCGTGTATACATCCGGGTGCGGAAGGATCCATAGCAAAAATGGTTCGACCTACCCTACCTCGTTATAGATGATGCTATTGAGGAGGTCATCAAGCGTTGGCTGACAAACTGGAATTCTCCATCCGATTTGGCCGCAAGGACTAGCAAGTCTACAGAGAAGAAAAATAAGGAAGCGGCCAAGCAGAAGGTTCAGCAGTTGGCTGAAAAATGGAGAAAAGAGGCCAAGGAGAAGGCCTAGGTGGAAGTAGAGAGTGCCACGAAGCAACAGGCTGAACAAGAAGAGCATGGATCCAAGTTGTTAAGTTATGGTATGTTCTATGCTTATAACAGTTTACTTCTTTTTCTTATTATATTCCACCGATTAGCAATCACATGTACATAAAGTAAAGTGCAGATAGAACATTAAACAATCGACAGAAAACAAGCCAAGACAAGAGACACAAGATGTGGCGGTTAGCCAGGGACAAACCCCACAATGTGTGGGGAAACCCTTTGATCAAATCTTATTTTATCTTCAATAATTCAGCAGAGAGAAATAGTACAATAAATCTTATTCATATCAGCAGTAGCAAACCCTAGATCAGTAGCATCAGCATTAGCGGCTTCATTATCAAACTAGGGCAGACCATATCTCACAAACCGACAGTCGGATTGACTTCATTCCACCACAAAAAGTTGCGGCTTTCAAAGGAGGTTCAGATGAACCTACAACGCAGTTCCAAAGAGGAGATCTTCTAGGCCACGCAAGTCAATCTTTACTTCTGCAGTTGCAGCTTTAGTTTCAGCAGTTTCCGGCTTCAAACTAGGGCAGTCGATATCTTGCAAACCGTTCGTCGAATTGACTTCATTCCACCACCAAAAGTTGTGGCTTTCAAAGGAGGTTCAGATGAACCTACAGTGCAGTTCCAAAGAGGAGATCTTCTAGGCCATGCAAGTCAATCTTTACTTCTGCAGTTGCAGCTTCAAATTCAACAGCTTCCGGCTTCACATGTGTGAGAGAGAGAGAGACCCATTTCAGTGCAGTAGAGAAGAGACCCATATCTGCGCAGTAGAGAGAGAGAGATGTGATGAGATGAGTGAGTCCAAATGAGGAAAAGTCCTCTTATATTTATACACAACGTTGGTGGGTGAATAGATGCGACTGTTGGGCTTCTGAGCCTACATGAGTTGTAGGTCGGCTTGATACTAATTCCATAATCAAAATAAATTCATATCTCCATGAATACTTATCGGAATTGGATGATCTTTATATCAATCCTACACCTCTCAACGAGAGGAATCTAATAAAAATATTATTAGCCATGAATAATATGACCCACATGAAGTTTTGCCCTGGTTGCCAATTTTAACACTCCCTCTCAACCATGGAGAACTTCATCTGCAATCTGTCTATCGGTCGTTACTATTCATCCATCAAATGCACTGCCTTGTACAGCTTGACCCTTGCCCTGCTCTGCTCTATTTTGCCTGTTCTGCTTTGTCTTGTTCTGCCCTGCACTGATCTGTACTGTTTTTTTATGTTCTGCTCTGCTCTTGCATTGTTCTGTTCTACTCTGCTTTTGTCTGAATTATGAAGAATAAGAAATGATCGAGGATGTATCATATTGACTCAAAGTCAGTCTCAGAGTATGTACTACTGGTCCCAGACCAGTCTCAACCAACCCAAAGTCAGCGTCATAGTGAGTACAACTCCAATGGTCCCAGACCAATATCATCCTCCACTAACTCAAAGTCAGTCTCAGAGTATGTACCACTGGTCCCAGACCAGTCTCAACCGACCCGAAGTCAGCGTCATAGTATGGTACAACTCCTACCACTGCTCCCGGACCAGTATCATTGATCCCAGATCAATGGAGGTCATCCTAGCGTAGGGCGTACGGTAGTTACAACAATGCGTCCATTGGTACTACTATGGTCCCTAACTTCATTTCCCTGCTCATTGATCAGATGAGAGGTATTTCCCATGAGTCCCAGACTGCATGGGTAGGATGCCTCGATAGGAGAACTAATCAATCCTGTCCTCACAGGAGAACACATCAATCCTGCTACAATCGCCATGGAGAACACATCAATCCAGGCCGCCATGGAGAAGACATCAATCCAGGCCTCACAGGAGAACTAATCATCCTGCTACACAGGAGAGCGAATCATCTTGTTCCACAAGAGAGCGAATCATCTTGTCCCACAAGAGAGTGAATCATCTTGTTCCACAAGAGAGAAAATCATCTTGTTCCATAAGAGAGTGAATCATCTTGTTCCAATGCGCACCACCAGGGGAGGGTGAGTCACCCTGTGGTCGTATGTTGCTCCAGTAAGAACCACAAGCCCTCAGCGCTCCCAGAGCTCAATGTATGCAACATGCAGGACCCTTGTACAAGGGTTTCTTGATGACTCCAAGTCGTTTGGGAAAATCACAAATTAGATCTTTCCTCAGGGCTTTGACAAGGTGTATCAACCTGTACATCATCTTAATGCGATGGAGCCTCCTTGCTCATCAACTTACCATATCCCAGATGATGTCTATCTGCTGGAGAAATCGACGAATACGGGATTCCTCAGTAATCGAATCCCACCTCTGGTTGTTATAGAGAATCACAATGGTATCCAAACAGCTCACTGAAGAGCTTTCGCAACCAGACTGCCTCACACGAGGTCATGCTAGCAACAGTATATCCTGCTTCAGCGGTGCTCAAAGTCACCGACTTCTGCTTCCTGCTCATCCAGGATATCGAAGCAGATCCCAAGGTGAAACAGCACTCGGAAGTGCTCTTACGGTCCACCACACTGCCTGCCCAATCAACATCAGTATATCCAAGTAGTCTCACTTCTTCGACAATGTATCTTAACCCATTGTGCCACGAAGATATCTCAGAAGATTCTTGGCACCAATCCAGTGTATGTGGTGGGGTTCAACCATATGTTGGCTCAACGTGTTGACTGCAAAGCATATATCTGGACGGGAGTTCACTAAGAACATTAATGCTTCGATGAGTTGCCGATACTCGGTAGCATTTCATAAAACAAGTCCAGCAGCACTATCGCTTAACTTCTTGAAGTCAAACTCCATCAGAGTAGTTACAGGCTTGTAGTCCACCATTCCGAATCTTTCCAATATCTTCACCACATATTTTCCTTGAGATAGGAAAATTTCTCCTGGCTTTTGCCACACTTCAAGTCCTTGGTCCTTCATTTCAAATTTAGAAGCCATCTCCCTCTTACATTTGTGAATGAGAGGGTTTGCACATGTAGAAAGAGGTCATCCACATGCAACACCAGTATGATAGGCTTTTCATTTTCAACCTTAAAGTAAAGGTTAGGATCGGCTTCACTCCTAGTGAATCCCAACTTCATCAAGTAGCTATCGATCCTCTCCTACCATGCTCGGGGTGCTTGCTTCAGCCCATAGAGAGCCTTCTTCAACCTGCATACATGAGATTTTCAATCATAAATCTCAAATCCTTCGGGTTGCTCCACGTAGACCTCTTCTTTGATCAAACCGTGCAAGAACGCAGTCTTGACATCCATCTGATGTAGGTTCCATCCTTGTGAAGCGGCAAGGGCTATGATCGGGCGGATGGTCGTATATCTGGCAACAGGTGCAAATATCTCATCATAGTCTATACCTTCCTCGAGCCTTATACTTTTCCGTGCTTCCATATGTTGCATGCTTTATCTTGTAAAGCCATTTGGAAGTAACAACAGTCTTGTCCTGGGGTCTGGGAACTACTTCCCAAACATCATTCTTTATGATAGACTCATATTCTTCGGTCATAGCATCCTTCCATACTTGATGCTTGACGGCATCTGAGAATGACGAAGGCTCATTTTGTATGATCGTGCTCATGATGGTCAGGTATCCTTGATACCTATTAGGTTTCTTACTTTCACGAAAGGTTCCTCGCGGTGCAGCATGTCCTTCAGCATCATCAAGTAACCTCTTAAGCCATGAAGGCCTCTTCCTAGAAGAGGAAGGCTCATATGGAGGAGGATCAATCGGATCCATGGGTTCTTCTACATCAGGCATTGATTCATCATCCTTTTCTTTCTATTCCCTGGTGTCAGCTTCTTGAGAGCTCCTCAAAGTCGGAAGATTGATCACCTTGCTGAGAGCCATATCTTCGTCAAAGGTGACATCATGACTATTTATGACTTCCCTTTGACCGGCTACATAGATTCTATAGCCTTTAGTATTTTCACCATAGCCCACGAAAATTCCCTTCTTTCCAGATGCTCCCAATTTATTTCTTTTCTCTTTCGGCACATGAAAGTATACAAGGCTTCCAAAAATTTTAAAATGAGAAACATCAGGTTTCTTACTGGTGATTTTTTCTTCAGGAGTCTTGGAACCCAATTCTTGATGAGGGCATCGATTTTGAACATATACGGCGGTGATTGTAGTTTCAGCCCATAGAAACTTCAGAAGTCTTTGATCATGTAGCATGGCCCGGACAACTTCCATCATCGTGCAGTTCTTCCTTCCCACCACACCATTCTGCTCAGGAGTATGTGGTGTAGTAGTCTCCCTCTTAATGCCAACCTCGGGTATGCCGAAGAGAACCAACTGTAATATATCGGGGGTCTTGCTTTGGCTTGAGGGGAATGGTCCCCTTTTGAGCTTTCCTTCGGCACATCCCGGACATACACCTTCTTTCTCTACTTGGAATTCAGGCATCCCTGTTACCATCTGTCTTGCATCGGGTAGAGCTTTGTAATGAAGGTGGGAAAACCTCTGATGCCAAAATTTGGACTGAAGCATTGTGTCACAAGACATGACACCTAGCGGACTTCCACCGACTTGGTATAAAGAATCAACTCGAAACCCAAGAGTGAAAACATCTTTATCATTATTTTTCCATATGCATACCTTACCATCGCTGAAGGTTACCTTATAGCCTTTGTCTTCCATTGCCGAGACGGATACCAGGTTCTTTTTGAGATCAGGTACATATAATACATCTTGTAAGTGAATCGTATTACCTTGATTCAGTTTAAGAGAAACATTGCCTACACCTTTCACTGGGTATTTCATGTCATCTCCAAGGACAATTTCCAGGTTAGTTTCTTTCTCTACCAGATTATAGAGTACTTCTTTGTAACCAGTGAAGTGTCTTGAGGCACCACTATCAATGAGCCAAATTCCCATTGAGTCTGAAGGAGCGGAGGTAGATAGAGCAGCTAGTAGATAATATTCAGCCTGCTTATCGTGAACAGTGTTAGATTCATACCTGGAATTTCTAGCCTTCTTGAATGGTTGCCCTCTTCCTTGATTTCTCACATTCCTTTTTCCTTTGTTGTTGAATTTTCCATTCCTTCGATTACCATGAGAGGGATTTTGATCATCGTCACAGTGAGAGTCCTTTCTATCAGGGCATTCCCTTGCATAGTGACCTGCTTTATTGCAAATGAAACATCATCCTTTTCTTCCACCCTTAAATTCAGCCTTTCTTTTCGATTTAGACCCAGAATTATTCCTTTTCTTAGCATGAGAAGAAAAAGCAGCAGGAGGACCTTTAGGCAAGGGCATTTCCTGCTCTTCTACCCTTTTTTGTTCTTGAATGCATCTACCCATTAATTCCTCGAAACTAGGAATTACATTATTGTTCAGAAGAGTAGTCCTGAACACATACCATTCAGATGGTAATCCTCCGAGAGTTGTGAGTGCCATTTCACTGTCAGTAATGGTTTCCCCAATAGATAGGAGATCTTTCTTGATCTCAGTGATTCTTAAGAAGTATGCTTGCATACTTTCATATTTACCCTTCTCGATTTCCCTCAACTTATTTCTAAGAAACAAAACTTGATTTGCATCATTAAATTTAAATAAACTCACCAGTCTGTCGTAGATTTCCTTGGAGGTGTCTAGATCAGAGATGTAGGCCACCAAGCGCTTGTCGATAGAGTCCCAGATGAACTTCTTTGTTTTGACTTCTCCATTTTTCCATTTGTTCCAGGCAGCAGCAGATGCATTTGATGAAGGCTCAACAATATTGCCTCTTACGTGGTCCAGCACTCCTTGATCTTCAAGGGTTAGATCGATAGACATCTTCCATCCGTGATAGTCAGCTCTCTCACGGAGCTTGTCTTCGACAGGAAAGAGTGTTGAGGACCCCATAGTTCTTTTAGGATAGCCTTGCCAATCTTCTCTTCAATGATTGCTCTTGCTCTTGCTCGGGCTTTGTCTTCACCTCAGCTCTGATACCATGTTAAGTTATGGTATGTTCTATTATTATAACAGTTAACTTATTTTTCTTATTATATTCCACCGATTAGCAATCACATGTACATAAAGTAAAGTGCAGATAGACCATTAAACGATCGACAGAAAACAAGCCAAGACAAGAGACACAAGATGTGGCGGCTAGCCAGGGACAAACCCCACAATGTGTGGGGAAACCCTTTGATCAAATCTTCTTTTATCTTCAATAATTCAACAGAGAGAAATAGTACAATAAATCTGATTCATATCAGCAGTAGCAAACCCTAGATTAGTAGCATCAGCATTAGCGGCTTCATTATCAAACTAGGGCAGACCATATCTCACAAACCGACAGTCGGATTGACTTCATTCCACCACCAAAAGTTGCGGCTTTCAAAGGAGGTTCAGATGAACCTACAGCACAGTTCCAAAGAGGAGATATTCTAGGCCACGCAATTCAATCTTTACTTCTGCAGTTGCAGCTTCAGTTTTAGCAGTTTCCGGCTTCAAACTAGGGCAGTCGATATCTTGCAAACCGTTCATCGGATTGACTTCATTCCACCACCAAAAGTTGCGGCTTTCAAAGGAGGTTTAGATGAACCTACAACACAGTTCCAAAGAGTAGATCTTCTAGGTCACGCAAGTCAATCTTTACTTCTGCAGTTGCAGCTTCAAATTCAACAGCTTCCGGCTTCACATTTGTGAGAGAGAGAGACCCATTTGAGCGCAGTAGAGAAGAGACCCATATCTGCGCAGTAGAGAGAGAGAGAGAGATGTGATGAGATGAGTGAGTCCAAATGAGGAAAAGTCCTCTTATATTTATACACAACGTTGGTGGGTGAATAGATGCGACTGTTGGGCTTCTGAGCCTACATGAGTTGTAGGTCGGCTTGATAATAATTCCATAATCAAAATAAATTCATATCTCCATGAATACTTATCGGAATTGGATGATATTTATATCAATCCTACACCTCTCAACGAGAGGAATCTAATAAAAATATTATTAGCCATGAATAAGATGACCCACATGAAGTTTTTCCCTGGTTGCCAATTTTAACACAAGTGGAGTGATAAGTCTCATTCACCCCAAACAGAGAAGGAAGAACAGTCAAAGCAGGGCAGCAGTGGTCAGGAGGAGCAAGAGATCACTCCCTTGTGGGTCAAACACTACAGGGAACAAGTAAAGAAAGGGTTGGGGAAGAAATCAAAAGCAACCAAGCCGTCACTAGATAGTATTACTCTGACTAATGGAAACCTGGATGAGATAGGCGAAAGGGTGTGGGATACCATGGCAAAATTGCTACAGCAGTTTGAGTAGAAGCAACAGCAAGCATTGAACATTGTTCAGAAGGATCTGCGTGAGCTACAGATTCAGATGATGAGGATCTAGGTAGGAGCAGGGTAGATCAGCGTTGCATCAATAAGTTTGGCACTAGGGACCACTCAGGTAGCAAAGATAGTTCTATTGTTGGATCTCCAAGCAGTCGCACTGCCAGATGGCTCCTTGAGCGTAGAAATGGCCGCTAACAAGACCATAGTGAGTTCTTTGAAGAACATCGGCCTCAACCTGGTCGCTCTTCCCAATGAGTTCCTTCACACGCTGCAAGCAAGTGTGATAGCAACGTTTAAATATCGAGAGCAACATGCACTAAGCCTTATAAGTGAATACTGAAACAACGAACAAATGTTCATTGAGAAATCAGAGGTCCTGGAGGCACAGAAGAAAAATCAGGCGTAGAACGCCCAACTTGCAACCTCGGTAGCAGAAGCCTACATAACAGTACCTGAACTACATATACTGGAGGAAGCACCGTTGGAGGTGAAGATCAGAAATCTAGCTGCAGGTGTGCGCGGTGCCAAGAAGGAAGTGGCTTGAGTTCAGTTCGAGTTGAACTTGAAGATAACAGAGTTGGAGTTGAAGTCCCAGCCCTCAACTCCGCCAACGGTAAGGGAACAACGTGAAGTCGTTGTAAAGGATGGAGTCGCAATAGTGGATGTCATGGTGGTAGACTGCACCGCGCTTTTTTAGCAGGCAATGGAGGTAGTCGCAGCTCTAAAGGAAGATCCCACCCTAAAAACCTTGAATACAGAAGCTTGCAAACTCCAGCAATAGTATGATGAAGTGAGGACAACAACTCGCACTGTTGCTACAACACAATGACTTTCCAAGCTGCAGGTGGCGAAGCAGCTGCTTACACAGGTGGAAGCAACGTAGAAGAAATAGGCAGTCCTCAAGGCCAGATTGGGGCCTTGGTTAGATGAGGCCCACATCGTCTCTGTCAATGTTCAAAATAAAATGGTGAACTTGTAGAGTACGCAGCAGAAAATCCAGCAAGATAGTGCAAGACCAGCAACAGAGCAGTCGGTGGAACAGATCAAGCAGGCAGCCATGCAAACCGCGACTGAGGTAGCAGTAGAACAAGTGGAGCTGGTGAATCTTCATAGTAATATCTCCGCACCAGCAGAGTGAATCAAGGGTGATTCATGATCTTTTTGTTGTGGGCATGTTGGGATGGGGTCCTCTAGGGTCAATTTTGGGTCAAAAGCCCAAGTTTTGGGGCAAAAGCCCATTTTTTTGTATAAAGATGTAAAGTCTCTACAAGTTGTGGTCACGAAGCGTGTAGCTAATTAAAGAGTCATAAAGGGTTTTACCCTTGTTTTATGTAAGTTGAGTTCGTTTTTGAATATCTACCCATGGTCCGCAGACCATGGGATTGTATAAATAGGTGTGTCTTAGGATGTCTAACGCAAGTAATAGAGTTTGGTCTATGGGAGAAGTCTAAAGAGTTAGTGGAGAAGTTTAGGAAGAAAGGCTCTGCAGTTGTGTGCGCAGAGGCCTATAGTAGAGTCGCAGCTAAGTGTGTGGACCCCTGCAGCTAAGTGCGCAGGGAAGTCTTGAGTCTATAAGCAGAATTGAGTAGTAATAAATAAGATTGTTGCAAATACTTGTGTTTATCTCTTTACTTCTGTTTATATGAATGCACCTTATGTTATAGTGAGTTTATGAAATAATGATGTATTGATGCGCGACTTTACATGACTTATACTATTATATGAATGCAATTACCATTAATTGTTTATGCAAAGATTATTTTGCTATATGTTGAAGTTATCTAACAGTTAAGCTGATTTGGATAATTGTTGGGATAAGTGTAATCTTTGATGTGTGTAAGTAGATGATTAGTTTTTTCAAGGTTTGTGAAAGACTTTCATAAACCTTCGTGGAGGTTTAGAGGCTGATTAAAGGGAGTTATATCGATAAGCCAGAAGGCTTATTGATCTGCGCAAAGGCAGCTTTAGGACATAAAATGACATCATGCTCATCTTTGGGTGCAGAAACTTGTTTCCAGCATTCCCCCATACTGCTTCGGGTGAGACTTCAGTCTATGCTCTATGGATTGATGTCGAAAGGACCAGTAGTGTAGGGATTTGTTTGGTGCAACTAACTCTGAACCTGGGTTAGGACCCACTAAGCCAATAGTATCACAAACAAGTTGAGAAAACTAACATGCTCTCAAGAAAACCCACATTAAAAATTACATCTTTGGGAAATTTGATGCAAATGGATCCTTTCACCCATGATAGATAGAGAGAGGCATATATAGAGGATGTGGACATGTTTCAGTAGTTAAAAATCCAAATCCATGTAGAGAATGGAAATAACACAATTGATTATAATCTCTAAAATGAGTTAATCTACATGTTGGATAGACTATACATTCCTAAAGCTGAGTGATTGTGGCTAATTAGAAACGATCACACCTCCAAGGTGCATTGGCCCATAATTCAAGAAGATATAGCTTTTCTCATAAGAGGATGTATGCTATATTGTAGTAGTAAGCCTAGTAACATGAAATAAGGTGTATACCATCCCTTACCCATACCCACTCATCCTTGGGAAAAAAAATCCATGGACTTTGTGGGAGGTTTACCAACAACTAGGACAAGGGACATGAATAACTATTCGTGGTAGTTGAAAATTTCAACTACATGTGCATTCTCATGCCCCATAAAAGACAATTAGCAGGAAATAAGAAACAAACTTGTTCTTTGGACAAGTTTTGGTGCACTTTGGGATATGAAGGAGCATTGTTTTAGATACGGACACCAATTTTCTCATTTCATTTTGGACTACATTGTGGGAGAAGACCGAGATAAATTTGAAGAGGTCTACAACATTCCATCCACATACATATGGATAAATATATGTAGTCAATAAGACTTTGGTGCAACTTTTGAGGGTTACACTTAGAAGCATTAAAAGCCTTGGGATGGTAATTATACACACACACACGCACACACACATATTTACAACACTCTTATAACATAGTAGTGAGCCCATACTTCTAATAGTAAGTCCACAATTGAGTCTTGTTTTAGGTATTTTCCACCTTCACCTTTGGATATTGCATATGGAAAATAAGGAGGAGTTCAGGAGGATCTCATAGGGTATGCTTTAAGGGAAGAGAAATGTGACACGCACACAACACTCTTATAATAGAGTAGTCCATGCTTCTACAAATAAGTCCTCTTTTTAAACTTGTTTTGTGTATATTCCACCTTCACCTTTGGATATTGCATATGGAAAACAAGGAGGAGTGGGGGAGGATCTCACAGGAGATAATTTAAGGGAAGAGAAATTTGTTGAAAATATTAGGCAAATCCATATGAAAATACAAGATACACTAAAGAAGTCATAGGAAAGGTATAAGGCTAGGCATGATCAACATAAAACAAAGAAGTTATTCAAAGAGGGAGACAGAGTGTGGTTACAGTTGAACAAGGAGGAGCTACATGGTTATGGTAAGAAAATAAAAGCTTTGCAATATGGTCCTTTCGAGATACTCTAAAATATGGGAGATATTTCCCACAAACTCAATCTACCCTTATACCTGTGAATTTACTCATTTATGAATGTGGAAAATATGAAACTCTATGAGCCATCCATCATAGATCAAGAAGAGAAGCAGGTTCTAACTTCCATAGAGTACCTCGCTCTAGATACTAAAAAAGAGTTGATAGAGGATACAATTTTGCAGAAGAGGTCTAGAACTAAAAGAAGGGCACCATGAGTTTTGGTAGTTGAAATAATATTTTTCCAGGCAAGACTAAATGGTACTACTGGGGGAAGGTAGAGCGAATTTTTTCTTACCTCATTCATTAAAATATATTTGGGAAAAAAATCCTCCGCAAATGGGGAGGTATGATATGGATTGGATAACTATATAAAAAATTTTCCATTTCAATGATTTTAGAGTGGAAAATTAAAGGACTCAACTTATAAGATTTGTTTTAGTAACAAGACCCGATTTGGAGAATTGTGGTTTGAAACATTCCAAGGCTAGTTTGAGGTCTTAAATGACATTTTTTTGGGTACAAATTTGTTGCTTAAGAATTTCACATTGTGATGTTATTCAACACATACATACCTTACCAACAGTATAGAAAGACACTAATTATAGTTTAGATGCAAAAATTACGCCTCCTCAAAGTTGACCTATTGTCATTGACCACCATAATTCGAGAATATGCCATGTTAGCCCTCATTACTCATGGAAAAGGGACTAGCTACATGGGGACTATGAAGAAGAATCTAGAAGGTTTGAATTGTCACTCATGTTGAGGGTTGAATGGGTCAAATTTAACCCCTAGTTTTCTATTAAGTTATGTTATGAATGATCCACTAGGAGGAAAAGGGGTTCCATTCTACTCGAGTGCATTTTTTTTCCAAAGTAGAGGAGAGTAGCTAAGAGGGGATAGAGAGAGAGAGAGTTTAATATAGGGGGTTTATGTTCTATAGCATCCCATGGGATAGAGGTCTCAGGAAACTCCATCGAGAGTGCCTTCTTCTTGACATTTACATAATTTCCTTTCCATTTAGGTTTTAACCCCGTACATAAATTACCAGCATACGAATTCTAAAACATAGAAAATAAAAAATGCGAGAGCATAACACATAAAACACATATACACAGAGATTTTCCCTTGGATCCAAAAATCAGGACTACTAGCTTGATTTTTCATTATATGTCCTTTTAATGTTACAATACATATTTATACATGCCAAAGCATCCAATACCATGGACCGAAAACCATCACGTCCAAAACCATGGACCAAAAAACCATAGGTAGGTCCACCCAACCTAATATAGGGTCCAAAAAAAATTTCCCCGGGGCGCTGCCCTGGACCCCGTAAAGGGGGGCTACTCACCCCCCTCAAACCCCCCTATGACCCCCCCACAGCGCAATGCACTCAACGAAGGGGGGGCTCCGCCCCCATTCACTACGGAGGCTAGTCATGGAAATAATATAACACAATCCAACATTCTCCCACTTGTTGTTTTCTTTCCACAAGGGGCCACAAGAGAGCTTAGTGATTTATCCATCCCTGAAATGCCCATTGTTTTTTCTACACCACGAGAACTTCTCAGAGCTCATAGATTTTGCCAATGCATCTGCAGTATTCTTCAAGTGTCCACCTTTACCCGAAACACCTTTTTGTCTTCTATCATATCCCTCACAAAGTGATACTGAACATCAATGTGCTTTGTCTTTGAATGATAAGTAGGGTTCTTTGCCAAGAAAATTGCACTTTAGCTGTCACATTATATTCTTATAGCTCCCTATACTAACCCCATATTTGAGCACAATCTCTGCAACCAAATTGCTTCCTTGCTTGCATGAGTGGCTGCCATGTATTCTACCTCTATAGTTGATAGTGCCACTACAGATTGCACCTCCAAATAGGTTAAACACATACCCACTTGTAGATCTTCTCTGATCCAGATCTCCAACCCAATCTGCATCAAAAAAGCCATGAATATCCAACACTCTGTCCAATCCTAGTCTTCCTTGGTAACACAAACCATAATCACTAGTGCCATGCAAATACCTAAAAACCCACTTCATTGTTGTCCAATGCTCCTTCCCTAGTTTTGACATAAACCTGATCAATATTCCCACTGCATGTGCAATGTCTGGTCTAGTACAGACCATCGCATACATCAGGCTACCGACTGCACTTGCATATGGAACATGGGACATGTCCTCTTCCTCTTCTTGTGTCTTCGGACACTGTTCAGCAGATAACTTTACACCTACAAGAATAGGAACCTTCACTAGTTTACTATCCTGCATATTAAACCTCTACAATATTGTCTCAACATACTTCCTCTGGTTTAACCAGAGCTTCCTCTTTGTCCGATCTCTTTTAATTTCCATGCCCAAAATATAGTTTGTAGCACCAAGATATTTCATGTCGAATTTGGAGGACAAATGGGTCATCAAATCCTGGATAATTTCTTTGTCATTTCCAACCAGCAACATATCATCCACATACAAGACCAGATAAATAACACGATAACCAATTAATTTAAAATACGCACAGTGATCTGCTTTGCTTCTCGTGAAGCCAAGTCCCCGTATAAATGTATCAAATTTCTGATACCACATCCTTGGTGATTGTTTCAACCCATACAAAGACTTCTTTAACTTGCATACCAGTTATTTCTTACCCTTCACCGCAAAACCTTCAGGTTGCTTCATGTAGATCTCCTCTTCCAGATCCCCGTGAAGAAATGGTGTCTTCACATCCATCTGTTCTACCTCAAAATCAAAAGCAGTAGAAACAGATAAAAGTAATCTAATAGAAGCTACCTTTGCAACAAGAGAAAAAATATCACCAAAATCAATTCCCGACACCTGGGAATAACCTTTTTCTACCAACCGAGCTTTGTATTTTTCCACCATGCTTCTGCATTTGTCTTCTTCTTGAACACCCATTTGCTGCCAATGGGTTTCCTTCCAACCGGCAACTCCACCAGATCCCAAGCCTCATTTTTGTGCAAAGATGCCATTTCATCAACCATGGCCTCTTTCCAGAGTTTTCCATCCTTTGAATCTACTGCTTCCTTCATAGTTCTGGGATCATCATCAATAATAGATAAAGCAAAATTTGAATAGAAAGTAGATGGACTATACCTTTCTAGCTGCACTCTTTCTCGAATTGATCTTCTTACACCCAGAGTTTGTGTCTCTTCATCTTCTGATTCCTCCTCTGCTGTAGAGTTTGGTTCTTCCTCCTTTAGCTCAAACTCTATCTTCTCAGGTTCCTTTGGTTGGAATTCATGTTTAATAACATCTTTCACCTCTCTAAACACCACATCTCGGTTGTACACAACCTTCCTTGTTGTTGGGTTCCAAAGCTTATAACCCTTTAAACCATCCTTATACCCAATAAAGATGCACTTTTCAGATTTACTATCCAACTTGGTTCATTTCTCCTTTGGAACATGTACATATGCATCACATCCAAATACCCTCAGATGTGAAAGAGAGGGTTTCTTACCAGTCCATACCTCTTGTGGAGTCTTATCCTCCAATGCAGATGAAGGTGATCTGTTGACCAAGTAACATGTTGTCTCCATCGCCTCTACCCAGAAGTCCTATCCTAACCTGGCACCACTGAGCATGCTTCTTTCCCTTTCCATCAACGTCTTGTTAATTCTTTCTGCAACTCCATTTTACTGAGGTGTATATGGAGTAGTCTTCTATCGTGCTATACCACACTTCTTACAGAATTCTTCAAATTCCTTACTACAAAACTTTCCACCGTTATGTGTCCTCAGCACCTTTATCTTCTTCTTTGTCTGGTTTTCCACCAGAGCCTTAAATTCTTTAAACCGATCAAAGACTTCAGATTTCTTCTTAAGGAAATATATCCATGTTCCTTGAGAAGTCATGTATAAATGATACATAGTACATAGACTTACCCAGTGATGGAACCTTCATAGGTCCAAACACATCACTGTGCACAAGCTCTAATATCCATTTCACCCTCTTACCACCAAAGTGGAAACTCACCCGATTCTGCTTCCCATATACACAGTTTTCACAGAAATCAAAATCCAGAGAGCTATTACTCATACCTTTACCATGAAGTATTCGAAGGCCCTTCTCTCCAATATTTCCAAGCCTTTGATGCCACAGCATGGTCTTCTCTCCAGAGACCACTAGATTTTCTGCTCCACTTTTAGGAACCATAGAACTGTTGCACCCATCAAGAACAGTGCTACCTTGCAGCTTGTACAGAGTTCCAATCCAAAATCCCCGCATTAATACCAGTGCTCCCTGAACCATCTTGCAGGTATCCTTCTCGAACATTGTTTTTACCCTTGCATCATCCAGCTTGCTTACAGAAATCAGATTTTTGGCTAATGTAGGAATATGCAGAACACCCAGAAGTGTTCTAACCCTTCCACCATGCAACTTCAACTTCACTTTTCCGCGACCAACGATTCTAGCCTTCCTATCATTCCCTAAGAATACATCACCACCATCGTATTTATCATAATCGTAGAACCACTCTCTATGGGGAGTGAAGTGAAAGGATGCACCTGATTCAATTAACCATGCCTCATGATCTACATGTGTACTTGAAGAAGCCAAGTACACATATCCACCTTCAACTGAAGTGGTTTTCGCCTCTACAGAAGAAGCATCATCATATCCCTTTCCTTTGTCAGGAGCTTCAAATTTACAGTCCATTTTGTAATACCCTTCCTTTCCGCATTTCTAGCACACCACCTTTACAAGTTTTCTTGGATATTTAGATCTTCCTCTAGATTTATATCTCCCACTCGATGACTTTTTTTTTCTATTCTAGGACCATCCTCGTACAGACAAGGCATCACCATTCTGGCTCTCCATATTTTTCTGTCCCATCTCCTCTGTCAGCAAGGATGAGACTATTTCATCAAACTGCAAGGCAGTTGCATTCTACCTATTGCAATAACCAGACTATCCCACGAATTTCAACAAACTGATGCACTTATCTTCATCTGAAATTTTAATATCAACAGATAATAACTGACTTACCATAGTATTAAATGCGTTCACATGTTCTGTCACCAGCTCTCCATCTTTCATCCTCAAGTTGTACAGCTTTTTCCATAGGAACAATTTATTCACCAGAGACTTAGATTGGTACAAAGTCCCTAACGTGTCCCACAAAGCCTTAGTTGTAGCTTCCCCTGATACATTCAACAATACTGAATCTGAGACACATAATCGTATTGTGCTCTTTTCCTTTTGATCCAACTTCTTCCATTCTTCATCAAACACTCCTATTGGTTTAGTACCCCGATCTACCACGATCCACTGATCTTTATCCACCAATAGATCCTCCATCTTGAGTTTCCACAACTCAAAACTCTGACCATTAAATTTCTCGATCATTATCTTTCCACTACTCACCATCTTCTTTCACCACCAGAATCGATCCCGCAGATCTCCCACTAAACAGGGTCTACCACAGCTCTGAGAGAAACCCCTTAGCAACAAAGGCGTCCCCTTGAAGCCAAAATAGCTCTGATACCAAATGTAGGTTTTAACCCCTTACAGAAATTACCTACATACAAATTCTAAAACATAGAAAATAAACAATATGAGAGCATAACACATAAAACACATATACACAAAGATTTTCCCCTGGATCCCAAAACCGGGACTACCAGCTTGATTTTTCATTATATGTCCTTTCAATGTTACAATACATATTTATACATGCCGAAGCATCCAATACCATGGATCGAAAACCATCGCATCCAAAACCATGGAATGAAAAACCATAGGTAGGTCTGCCCAACCTAATATAGGGTCCAAAAAAAATTTCCCGGTGCGTTGGCCCCCCCTCAAACCCCCCTGTGACCCCCCCATTGCACAATCAGCGTAATGAAGAGGGGGCTTTCCCCCCCCTCTAACCCCCTAGTTCACTACGTAGGCTAGTCGTGGAAAGAATATAACACAACCCAATATTCCAAACAAAAGACAACAAAGTAGCCTTACCTTCTAGCTAGGTTTTCCAATAGCATATTTTGGTGTTTATTGTGCTTTTATGAGTGATTGGTTTTACATGTTCTCTATTTTTCACATATTGTCTACCACGTGCATAAACAAGAAGACAATTAATAACAAATATGTTCTCTAAAAGGATTTAACCCTCATAGTATGGATTTTAGATTTATGTCTATTTTTATTAGATTTGTTTTGATGAACTGTCCAGTGGAATATCCACAACAATTTACATATCATATAATCATCGATGTTTTCAATTTCTACCATTTTAATTGAAATAAACTCATTCTTCAAAAATAGTACTCTATTTGTATTTATCATTTCACACAAATCTCTTAGTACCTCCCATGTGTCACTTGATATCTTGGACTCCCTTATATGAGGAATGGTGGTGTATTTGAAAAAAATCCTCAACGAAACTTTTGTCTTTGTTTTCAAGTTTTCTTTCAATCTTGAACAAAGGATACAGGAGCAGCTAGTTTAGCTCAAGCCCAACTCACAATTTTATAAACCTTGTATTCTTCCATTAATATTGATAAAATAAAACTAATGAAAAAGATAACACCAGAGACAAGAAATTTGGTGGAAAATGCCTCAAGCCATAATGTCTTACACATTCTCTATATTTCATATTTCAATGATACAAATATATAATACAATTATGAAACCACCTCAATTTCTCTCACATTGACACCTCACAAAGAAATAAAGTAGGATGAAGCAAATTAGGATCTAGAAACACACTTATGATAAAAATTATATCCCAAGATGTGAAATACATAAATGTGGTATATTAGGATTTTATGATTGTAAATGAGTAAGAGGCTAACATTTACCCCTCTCAATCATAAGTCTAAGCAATAATACCAACAATGCAACATAAATTGGTACCATCTCCAAGTCTTCATGCTAAAAATCATGTGTTTAGCTTCAATGAAGAACTGCTTGAAAAACCACCGAAAATGGATGTCAAAAAATCCAATCTAAAGAGAGTGAACCAAGAGAAGTTAATCAACTACAAGTCTAACTTATAAGTTAGAATGCTTGACAACTTAATCTAATGCCAAGCTACAATGCAGAATGATCCATATATCCTTTGATAGGTTGAATGACCATCCAAGTGAACAAAAATGTCCCCAAATTTTCTCTCAACCAACATCCCAATCTTATATCATGTGTATGATTCAACTATAAAACATTGAGCCATAACTCTTTTAAAGTTTGCTTACCCATATACCAAATTTTGATGCTTATCTGGCATATTTAGTTATGTTTTCGAAACTTTCAGTGTGACAACTATTTTCAATTTCATAATCAATTCCCCCTTTTCCAGTTGAAAGGAGAGACCAATTCACTTGATTTTTGAATTCCCCCCTTTAAGGTGTAGGAGAGTTCCTTCATTATACTCCCCCTTTTAGGTGCATGAGAGTACCATCTTCTTTTCAATATCAACTGCAATATTTGTCTTCACTTGAGATTGAATTCTTTGGTAGAACTAATGTAGTCACTTAGTTGTTGATGACCACTCTCAAGGATCAATCCATTTATAGTCAATATTCAATCTTGAAAGTTTGTTTCTTTTGGAGAAATTATCTAATAGATGATTATTCTTCCCATAATGGTGACAAGGATGGAGATGAAATCAATTATCTTCCACGTGACTAGTGTAATTGAAATGTTTTCACTTTTCTTTCTCCTCATTGTTGTTCATCGTTTCATTATCCAAAAAAACACCATCGACAAACTTGATTGGTTTTGAATAATCTAGAATATGCAAGTTGTTGTCATCTTTGTCATATCCTAACCCATGCCAATTTTTGTTGCATTGGATTTTTTCCCAAGGTTTAATGATTGAATTGGAAAGAGAAGGCTAAACATGATCATGTAAAACTTCATCATCTTCTACAATTGTAGTTGTATCATTGAGTGGGTCTGAATTATCATCTTCATCATTTTCACGATCAATTTATTCCTAAAAAAGAGGGTTGTTATGAACCATTATTAGTTCTAAATTCTAAATATTCTTATCGAAGTTCACATTGAAGAAGTTGAATTTGATTTTGAAGAAGATCAACTTGAGCTTGATTTACTTTCAAACAAGATTCCATTGAATAGAGAGTGTTTTTGTGAATAATGATTATGTTTTCTTTAGTGATAATTATCAAAGGATTCAATAACTCTAACAACTCAATACTTTACTCCATTTGAACTCACTCACTTGAACTCCCTTGCTTGAATTTTCTTGCTTTATTCACTTGAACTTGCTTTCTTAAATTTCTTGCTCGCTTGTACTCCTGAACTTGCTTGTACTTCACACTTGCTTTACTCACTTTCTTGTGATTTTTTGGTTTTTAACATGCTCACTTTGTTGGGTCCCTATAATACTAGTAATTACCCCATTACTATTGTAGTTATACCCCTTATTTATATTGTTGTGCCCCCTATTACCCCCATATTGTTATTTCTGTGCCCCATAGAATCCCTCTATTGTTATTTTTGTGGCTTTATATTATTATAGTTAGGTCAGCTGGATTATATTATGACTCCTTAGACTCCTATATATAGAAAGGAGGTTTTGTCATTTGTATCATCCAAGAATTGTTCATTTATGTAATGTAAAGGAGGTTTCCCCCTCGAAGAGGCTGAATTATAAGGCGTGGATCTCTCTTTTCTATCTTTTTGTGAGCTAGTTTCATAACATTTGGTATCAGAGCTTTGGATTCTAGGGTTTCGCTGCTCCAAACAGGTCATCGTGGAATTTTCGCTATAACTTTTTTTCTGTGACGTTTCAGAAGTCGCAAAAAAAACCCATTTGAGAATAAATCGCGCTGAACCTTGGTTCCGAATTTCAGAGCTTTTTGCGTGATATTTTCGGAGATATGATCTGAGGAAGTTGGTATTTTTGCAGACTCTTGAATTACACTCAAAACAGGTGACCTGAGGAAAATCGTCATAACTTTCTTTCTGAGCATCGGATTGAAATTTCGTAAGAAGGTACAGAAAGATAACGGACTATAGTTTTCTTTTATATATTTTTCAGAGTCAAAGGTTGAAACAGTGACACGTGGCACTTCATACAAGTTCGCTCTACTGAACTAGTCTATAATCAGGTCACTGCGGGAGATTGTGCATAACTCTTTCTTGGAGAATCCAATTTGGATCAGACTAGTGGCATTGGAAAGAGGACATAAAAGGCTACTACAGGTCACAATTTCAGAACTGGATGATTCAAAATTATAGAGATACATCAGATTCAATATCAAGCTTCTACAAAGTAAAAAAAAGGTGTGTAGTTTTTTTTTTCATTTTTGCATAAGCTTGGTTTGAAGGAATTCAAAGGGCATAGTAAAGCATTATTATCGATAACTGATGCCCTGAGGAAAGAAAATGCAAACACCTAGTAAGGAACCTGAAAGCTCTAGCATGACTCATGAAGAAGAGGAAGAAATGCTACATGATATATCAAAATTACAAGAACAAGTGCAACAAATGTCACGCTCACAAAAGCTAACAGAAGCTAAGATAAGTGGCGTGGAATCTAAGATAAATGGTGTGGAATCTAAGATAAAGGGAATGGAAGCTAAGATGGAGGATTCGATGGAAGAATTGAAGAAGTTGCTACAAGAAAGCGTCACTAATGGTGAAAAGGTAGTAAAGGAAACTCATGATGTGAACAAAAGAAATGTTAATCATGATTCCATAGACTCTAATGTTGGATCGAAGACTCACCATGTTCCAAAAATCGATATGAGGAAGTTTGATGGCAAGGATCCCACCACATGGATATTACAGATGGAGCAATTCTTCGATCTCAATAATGTGCAAAACACACAAAAGGTACGTATGGCAACTTTATATTTGGAACCAAATCAGTTTGTATGGTATCAATGGCTTTGTTCTCGTAAACAATTTATCACTTGGGCAATTTTTACGGAAGAATTGATAGCACATTATGAGGATACAAAAAGCAACACTTTTTTTAGCCAATTGATAAGTCTCAAACAAAAGGGTTCAATAATGGAGCACATTGAGGAGTTCCAAAAATTGAACATAAGGGTAAAAGATATTCCAGAGGAGCATAGGATTGATGTGTTCATAGGGTCTTTAAAGGATAATATCCAACATGATGTGCGCCTTTGGGAACCTGATTCATTAGAGAAGGCATTCAGGTTAGCAAGAAAAATGGAAAGCAAAATTATGGCAACTAGGAAGCATACCATTCACAACTATAAAGACGGAAGTGTTGTTGCCCATAGTCTTCCACAACCTACAAGGTTGACACCACAACAATTGGAAGAAAAAAGAGCAAAAGGGCTTTGTTACAATTGTGATAGCAAATACACAAAGGGTCATAAGTGTGCTGAGAAGAAATTATTCTACATAGATTGTGAAGAGGAAGAAGAAAAGGAGCAAGAAAGGTCAAAAGAAGAGGATATATTCCAGGAACAAAGCCTAGATGAAGAACAAATAAATCCGACCATATCTTGTAATGCATTGGCGGGAATTACCACTCCTCAAACCATCAAGATAGAAGGACAAATCAAGAAGAAAAAGGTAATAGTGTTGATTGATTCAGGAAGCACCCACAATTTTATTCATTGTAGGGTAGCAAAAGAATTGAATTGCTTCCTATATCCAGCACCAGAGTGTCAAGTGATGATTGCAAATGGAGGAACAATAAATTGTTCTGGAAAGTGCCATAATATCAAGCTATCCATGGGAGAATATGTATTGACTAGCCCAATGCTTTCCATTCCAATGGGAGGTGTTGATGTTGTACTAGGAGTCCAATGGCTACAATCCTTGGGTACAATAGCTTTTAATTTTCAAGAACTTTTCATGAAATTTTCTGTGGAAGGAAAGGAAGTTGAATTAAGGGGTATTGCAGGGAAACCAGGAAAGATAATCAGCTCTAATGGCATGACAAAGCTTCTAAAAAAGGAGCAAAGAGGTGTAATTGCACAATTATGTTCGCTAGATGTTTCCACATTGGAATCATCTATTTCTCCAGATCTCCAAAAAGTCTTGGACAATCATTCCAAGGTATTTGAGACTCCCAAAGGTCTCCCACCTATGCGTGATCATGATCATGCTATTCATCTGATTCCAGGAAGTGTTCCTCCAAACATCAGGCCGTACAGATATCCATATGTCCAAAAAAGTGAAATTGAACGTATGGTTGCAGAAATGCTAGAGGCTGGTATAATTCAACCGAGTCAAAGTTCTTTCTCAGCTCCAGTAGTATTGGTGCACAAGAAGGATGGATCATGGCGCATGTGTCCAGATTATAGGGAGCTCAACAAGCTCACTATTAAAGATAAGTTCCCCATTCCTGTCATTGATGAATTACTGGATGAATTGCATGGATCAATTTACTTCACCAAGTTGGATCTTCGTTCGGGATATCATCAAATCAGAATGAAGATTGAAGACATTCCGAAAACGGCATTTAGAACTCATGAGGGTCATTATGAATTTTTGGTCATGCCTTTTGGCCTTACCAATGCACCTTCAACATTTCAAGGTTTGATGAATTCAATTTTCAAACCATTCCTTAGAAAATTTGTGTTAGTATTTTTTGATGATATACTAATCTACAGCAAGTCTTGGAAGGATCATGTTGAACATGTTGACAAGGTGCTACAACTATTGGAGGAGAAACAATTATATGCAAAAAGATCCAAATGTTTCTTTGGAGTCCAGGAGGTGGAATATTTGGGTCATATTGTATCTCATGAAGGAGTTAAGGTAGACCCTAGCAAAATTAAAGCCATTAAGGAATGGAAAATCCCCACATCCATAAAGCATCTGCGAGGATTTCTTGGGTTGACAGGGTATTATCGCAAGTTTGTTAAGAATTATGGGAGAATAGCAGCACCTCTAACAACATTATTGAAGAAAGATTCATTTTCATGGACTCCGGAAGCAACAAAGGCCTTTGAACATCTTAAAGAGGCAATGTGCCAAGCACCGGTCTTAGCTACACCGGACTTCACAAAAACCTTTATTGTGGAATGTGATGCTTCAGGAAATGGAATTGGTGTTGTTCTAATGCAAGATGAAAGACCCATTGCTTTTGAAAGTCGTCCAATCAAGGGAAAGTTTTTAAGCAAAGCTATTTATGAGAAGGAAATGTTGGCAATACTCCATGCACTTAAGAAATGGCGACCCTACCTAATGGGAAGACACTTCAAGGTAAAAACGGATCATGATAGCCTTAAATACTTTTTAGAACAAAGATTATCCTCTGAAGAGCAACAAAAGTGGGTCACAAAGATGTTGGGTTATGACTTTGAAATCATCTACAAAAAAGGGAAGCAAAATGTGGTGGCAGATGCACTCTCAAGAAAGGATGAGGATGTGGAAGCATTGTTGTGTGCCATTTCTATTATCCAACCAGATTGGATAAACGAAGCAAAGGAGGAATGGAAGAATGACGAAGAAGTGTGGGCACTTATTCGAAAGCTACAACAAGATTCCAGTACTTCTGATACATTTAGCTGGAAAAATGATTCGTTATGGTACAAAGATCGCTTATACCTCTGTAAGAATTCCCAGCTAAAACAAAAGATTCTTATGGAATTGCACACTTCTCCCTTAGGAGGGCACTCAGGAATTTTTAAAAACTTACCACAGGGTTAAGAAGGAATTTTTTTGGGATGGCCTTAAATCAGATATTCAAAAGTTTGTGGCAGAATGTTTGGTTTGCCAACAAAATAAAGTTGAAACAATTAAGACACCGGGTCTATTACAACCTTTATCCATTCCAAGCCAACGTTGGGAGGAGGTTTCAATGGATTTTATCACAGGTTTACCCAAGTCTGAGGGAAAGAGTGTCATCATGGTGGTAGTTGACAGACTTACCAAGTATGCACACTTTTGTGCATTATCACATCCATTTAAAGCCAGTACAGTTTCTACTGCATTTATGGAAACAGTTCAAAAGCTACATGGAAACCCAAAGATTATTGTAAGTGACAGAGATCCCATTTTCACTGGAAATTTTTGGACAGAATTATTTTCTTGTCTTGGTACTCAGTTAGCTCATAGCTCATCTTATCATCCTCAATCTGATGGGCAAACTGAGATAGTAAACAAATGTTTGGAAGGATATCTTCGTTGCTTTGTATCTGATAAACAGACACAATGGGTCAAATGGTTGCCTCTGGCTGAATGGTGGTATAACACTTCCTTCCATACAGCAACAAAAATGACCCCATTTATGGCACTTTATGGGTACCAACCACCATCAATCACATCATATTTAAGAGAAAATTCTAAGGTTCAGGCAGTGGAACATCACATCGAACATCAACAACAAGTCCTCCAACTCTTAAAGGATAACCTCGTGTTGGCACAAAATAGAATGAAACAACAGGCAGATCAACATCGCAGTGAAAGAAGTTTTGATGTAGGTGATTGGGTATTCCTACGGCTACAACCATATAAGCAAATGTCCCTAAAGCAAGCTAAGAAGGATAATAAATTATCACCAAAGTATTATGGTTCGTACAAGGTGTTGGAAAAGATTGGTACTATGGCATACAAATTGGAGCTTCCTGCAGCTTCTCGATTGCACCCAGTTTTCCATGTTTCATGTTTAAAGAAGGTTATAGGCGACAAGCTCCCAGTTCAAACAATATTGCCAGAACTTGACGAGGAAGGAAAAATTATATTGGAACCGGAAGCAGTCACAGAAACAAGAACTCGACAGCTACGAAATCGATCAATTTCAGAGTATCTTATCAAGTGGAAGAACTTATCCGCTGAAGATTCCACATGGGAGGATGAGAATTTTATGCAGAAGTACCCAGAACTGCTCAAGCGTTGAGGACAACGCTTTTTTGAAGGAGAGGGGCATGTTGGGTCCCTATAATACTAGTGATTACCCCATTACTATTGTAGTTATACCCCTTATTTATATTGTTGTGCCCCTATTACCCCCATATTGTTATTTCTGTGCCCCATAGAATCCCTCTATTGTTATTTTTGTGGCTTTATATTATTATTGTTAGGTCGGCTGGATTATATTATGACTCCTTAGATTCCTATATATAGAAAGGAGGTTTTTCATTTGTATCATCCAAGAATTGTTCATTTATGTAATGTAAAGGAGGTTGCCCCCTCGAAGAGGTTGAATTCTAAGGCGTGGATCTCTCTTTTCTATCTTTTTGTGAGCTGGTTTCATAACACACTTGAACTTGCTTGCTTGATTTAGTCTCAGGAAGTTGAGGGTGTTGGATACCACCAAAAATGTACCCAAACTAGTGATTTTTACAATGATTCTTGAGTTTCAACTACTCAACCTTGTCAACCTTGACTTATAATGATTCAAACAAGTGTCGTGTTCAACCAAGAATGCACCCAGTAATTCCAATTCAACTTTATTTTGCCATTGATGCTTACAAAGAAATTGTTGTAAGTACAATTCAACTTGATTACAAGTTAACTTATGAACATGATTTTTGTGAGTTACAATTGATTTGTTGAATGCTTCTCAATGCATTAAATTCTTAATATTTTATTTCTCCCTTGTTGAAGTGGTTGAAAAATTTGATGCTTGATTATTGTAGATGGGTTTTTTGAGATGGTGTGACGATATTGCAGTTGTATGATGCTTGTGCTTAGTTGTGCTTCAATTCCTTAAGTGTATTATTATATTAAAGGAAAATTGCATCTATAGTGTCAAAACCAAACACAAACCATCATAATACAACCAATTTTCCATTGCACACAATAGATAGATGTCCTTAAATCTCCTTATTTGATTTCAGGCAGATCTAGGAAATAAATCCAACACCAAAAAATGATTTCTTTTTTATTATGGTATCCTTCTTGCGAGAACATTACAAATAGAAGCCTTCACTTTCACAGACAAAAATTTACATTAAAAGCCATGATACTTTCATGGTAATACATTCACTTGACCTCAATACAAGGTGACTTTACATTGATATAACGCTTTCTTTTTTAAAATTAAAAAAAGTAATGCATTGCTTATTGGGTGTTCTTGTTTTCCTATGGGCGATGGAAATCTGCGTAAAATGCAACATAAAGGTGATATTTTAGTTCAATAAAAAATAACCAAGTACCTAAATGAGGTTTTAGGTATGCATTAAATGTTTGGGCTTTGTGGTCACCCCCAACCCAATAATCCCTTTCGAGTTGGAATTTGCATGAGTTGGCATGAATGGCATTTTTTCCAAAAAAATTTGAACCAATATGAGAGTTTTGCACCTAAATACAGAAAACTAATGATCTTGCAGTCCACAAAACGTATTTTAACTTTTAAATTAAAACCTTAGTGGCACTTTGTTCATCACATTTATCACTGACTAATTTTAGGAGGTGGATCACAATCTGTAAGAGTCAATAGTCCTCAAGGTTTTAGGCTAGGCAACGTGAATGGTCTCACTTGACTTGTAAAGCACCTTGATATCCCTCCATAAGACCTCTTTTGGTTTGATGGGGTTCTCCTATATCCTCTTGTTTATCTCTCCCACACTTTAGACCTTAGGTGGTTCAACGAAATCTACTCATTGATCAATAATTGTTGCAAATGCTCATATGTGGTGCATGCCAATCACTGTGGTTCAGCCTTTGGTATTTCCATATGGCTTCTTCTCGTTCGATCAATTGAATTTTACACACATGCATCTCATAGCTCATGTGACCATGCCATAGATCCAACTTAATCTTCCTTGTTTCGAAATCCAACAATATTATGTTACCTGCAATTTAAATTTATGACACGTGAGAACACACACAACACTCATAACTAAAATATATTTGATCAAAATTTATATGTGATTCTGAAACAAGAAGGGTGTGATATTTGTTTAAATTTGACTTTGTGAGCCAACATTACCCTCAAGAAACCACCGCTCCTTAAATCTTCACTAATAGATCTTTATTAACTTTGTTGATAGATAAGACTTCAATTTTGCTGATAGATTGAAAAGATTCTCCCAAAAAATCCTAAATCAAGTTATCCTTTGATTTAAGAAATTGAATCCTTGCATGGTTGTCATGTTTCTTATTCTCTCAGTTGATACATAAGCACATTTATTTAGAATCCTCATCAATCACCTTGATCTGGTTTAATTTGATTTCAAAGAGAAAAAAAAAAAAATTGGGGGTAGCAGAACTTGGTATTTGTAGAGATCCAATGACTTCACATTTATTGCATGATGCCCATTGCACTGCTTTCGCTCAATACCCACACTGCACCTCATATTTGTAGTTTAACATCAAGATTTTCCTTGGAAAACTAACATGGAAATATCAAGCCATTAAGAGAAAAGCAACTTTGATACCAGTTGATAAAATATAGTTAATAAAAAATATAATACTAGTGATATGAAATTTGGTAGAAAATGTCTCAAGCCATAATGTCTCACACATTCTCTATATTTCATCTTTGAATGATACAAATATATAATATAATTATGAAACCACCTCAATTGCTCTCACCTTTGACACCTCACAAAGAGATAAAGTAGGAGGAGACAATTTAGGATCTAGGAACACTTTTAGGATAAAAACTATATCCTAGGATGTGAAATACATAAAGGTGTTATATTAGGACTTTATAATTGTATATAAGTAAGAGACTATCAAATTTCTACATCTTAAACTCCCAATTTACCTACTTCATCCCATCTAAATTATTTGTTTCATTTAAATAAGAAATGTGAAGTTTGAAATGACAAATAAACTATTAGGTAAGTAAAGTATCAACACCTTAATACTTTTCAAACTTATTAGTGATTCTTTGTTCAAGTAATAACACTATACTAACCACTAAACTTGTCGATTGCAAAACAAATGTAAATGAAAAAATTATATATTTTCCATTATGTAGGTTTTCTTTCCATGTTAAGAGCTTTGCTTTTCTTTATAGGTGACCTCAATAAATGATGCTTCATTCTTCTTCAACTATTAAGATCATTTAATGATAGTTGTAATATTTCACAATGCAAACTTTCCACTTGTCAACAAGTAACCACACTTTTTTATTCGATTAAAGGAAACTCCAAGTTTATAAGAAACTCTAATTAACAATTGGTTCCTTTTATCCTCTAACAGAAACGAGATTGGTTTTCTTCCCTTCTCAAAGCATAGTCATGTATACTTCTCAACAATACAACTTCCTCACTACCTTTCTCACACACCACTACAAAGTCATATGTTTTTGAGTATGAGCTTTACTCTTCTCCAAGGTATTTGTTCCAATGCCATGCCTCACATCTTAGCTTTGAAACCAAAACAATGCATCAAAAAAGAATAACACAATAAAAGTATCATGCTCACTATGGATTTATGAATCAATATAAATAGGATAATTAGAAAACATGTTAGTTGCTAAAAAAAAATTGATGCACCACTTATAATTTTCAATCAAACTTATTATTAACACTTATAACTCAGGCACTTATTGTCAATAATCTTGTCAATAATCTAAGTAGTTGTTAGCTTACTAATAACTTATGGACACTCCATTTCTTCACTGTTTTTAACAGTTTTAATGACATTTTGCCCCAAAATCAATATGTACTTTGAAGAAAAATGATAATGACTATTCAAATTAAAGTAATGCCAATCACTCTGATTTATCAATATAAATGCCAAAAATATAAAAGCACCAATCACTTTAATTAACTCATACAATAATACTTTTTTATAACCACCTCTCACATGGGATGTTTAATTCTTTGAATTTATATTGTAATAATATGTTATCACAATTTTAGTTGATAGTTTTTAAAAATGCTCACAGTTTCAGCATCAACATTGGTGTGTAAAAAGTAGTGTTAGAACGCTGACAAGTAGAGTGCCAGCGCTATTGTAACATTTGAAAATAAAAATGTGCTAACAAACAAAAGTAGCAACGCGGATTTCTGAAGACAATCAGTTAAACTCCGACAGCTGGAAAATCAACACCAAATGTAAATTTCAAAATTTGAATGTACAAAGGAAAGCGTTGATTTCTTTGCAACCAATTGTAGCTTTTGTTCATATTTATTTATTTATTATTTTATTTTGTTATGAGTTGTATTATTTTATTTTTTATTTTGAAAAAGATAATTCATTCAAAATTAGGCCTTGTAATTTGATTATTTATTGAACAATTTGTAACAATTGAAGGGTTGGTTTTTTATCAGAAACTTATTGTGCTCTCTGCATTTTCTGAAATTTTAATAAAGGAAGACTAATTTTTCAATAGAGATTTTTGTGTTGAGAGATTTGGATGTGTTTTCTCGTTTTTGCTTTCCTTCTATGTTGTCATATATATGTTCTTCTATGATGGATAAGAGTAAATAAACATAAACCGTATTTACCATGTTTTATTTATATGACCAGTCATTCACAAATTTCTGACTTATGCTCTACAGAATTCATCTCTCTAGTGCTCTTATAAGTATACCATCTCCCTCATATTTTGCATTCCATTTCAACAATTTTAAATCTCAGAATATCTCAGCTACCTAGCCTAAGGTTTTAGTTTGCTTCCTTGTTAAGCCAAGTTTTTGACTCAATGCCCAATGGAAATCTATCAAAGCCTACCACAATTTTGAAGCCTTATTACAATAGATCTAGTCATTGTGTTACCTTAGTTTTTTCCCTATATAACCGAGGTTTTTGGTAAGTGATAACATAAACAATAGTGAATAAATCGGTGTATGGAATTCTATGTTAATAAGAAAAAAACATAATTATTTAATCATTGATTTAACAAAATGATAAATTAAAAAAATAAAAATAAAAATATTACTATTAATAAATAAATTTATCATTATAAAAATAATGTTAAATTTAATAGATATATATATGTTTGGAAAATTTTAAACTAAACCACTGTATTTTGAATATCTTTATTAACATGATATTTTATTTTTTTAATTTAATGATTATGCTAAGATATTAGGAATTTTAAAATATTTATTAATCACATTTAAAAAAAATATAAAAAATATTTTAATTTTATTTTCAAGGTAGAATTTTTTTAAAATGGATATAATTGAGTTATTTTTTTTCATAATAATATTTATCCATTTTATTTCTTCCTTATGCCCCAAAAAAATAATATTAGAACTTTTTAAGAATTATATATACTGTTGAAAATAGCAATAAGAAATGATTAAAATAGAATCCAGAATATTCCAATTTTAATTTGTCCTTGAATTAAAATTGTGAATTAAATTCGAATTTAGTCTCACTAGATGCTTAGAATTAATTAATTAATTCAGTATGGATTAATTAGTTGGAGAAATTCAAGTTAGAAGTCTTTTTGAAGTCATGCAACAGTTATCCCTTAAATTAAGGAGATAAGATTGAATTATATTTGAGTTGTAATTAGTTAGCTCAGTTTACTGAGTTAAGTCGAGTTAAACTAGTTCCAAACTGTTTGAGGAACTAATTGTGAGTTATCAGATAGTTGATGCATGCATGCACTCAACTAGTGTACTCCAGATAACTGAAGATTCCCTCATCAGAAACTCATGCATGTCTATTCAGAGAAAGACCCAATTGAGCTAAATGTCAAGGACAGGTTACTATCAGTTGCATGTGTTTTCCTATAAAGAAACTCCTCCATGCAATCAAGGTAAGGTTCCTTAAGGATTGCACAGTTCTGATAGGGTGTAGGATCAATGTGAGTGATCAGTCTTCCACTTGGTAACAGGAGGATCACCCAGAGAAATTGCGCAAGGAAATAGGAGCTTGGAGGGTAGAGGAGAAGGTTTGTGAGAAAATTTGTTTGCTTGTGAGCATCCAAGAGGATTGTACTGAGAGCTGGCTCGCTGTGAGAGCTAAGGATTTGTATAATTTTGATGTATTTCCACCTTGTATGATAATACAGATAGTGGGGTTTTTAACTGAGGCTTTCCCCAGAGTATTCTTCTGTGTTTCATGTGTATTGATTCTTCTTCTCTGTTATATGTGTTTTGTTTGATCTTGCTCAAATCAATTAAGCTTCTGCAAGTTTGATTGTAGAAGTAGATTAAGTATTTTGCTTTAGTATATTGCATTATCAGGTTAATCTACAGTGAGAATTTCTACATGGTATCGGAGAAAAGGTGATTAGAGCTGTGAACAGTATACTAAGAAGGGAAATTCGAAGTTTGAAGTTCTTGGTTGCAAGTGCAAAATCAAATTCTTATCATACCTCAAAGTTCACCAATGGCGTTCAATGGCTTGAGACTCGAGTATGCTCTGGATGGCAGCTCGAATTACATAGCATGGAAGGATCGCATGGAAGCGGTATTAGAAGACAATGGTTTGAAGGATTTCATTGATTAAGAAATCCCCAAGCCAGCTGCAGCTAATGCACAAGAATTGGCTGAATGGAAGAAGTGTGTGGCGAAGGCAAGAAGGATTCTTGTGGAGGGAGTTCGAGACCATATTGTCTCGAGTCTCCATGGGAAGGAGAATCCATTTTCAATGTGGAAGACATTGAAGGACCTATACCAGAACAGTAGTGACCAGTGGAAACTGGCGCTCATGGATAAGCTTTGGAAAATCAAGTGTGAGAAGGGCGACACTATTTCTACATATCTGAACAAGCTCACCACCTACATATATGAGCTTGGTAGTGTGGGAATAATGACATCCAATGATGATATGGTGAGCCTCGCTCTTCTTGGTCTTCGAAAGAGCTGGAACAGCTACCAAGACTCTGTGAATGGAAGGGAGAAACTGTCGGATTGGGAACGATTGTGGTCAAATCTCATGCAGGGGGAGATCAGGAGGACCACACGAGATGGTTCTTCATCCAAGGATGATGATGAAGAAAATCTGGCCTTAGCAAGTAAGGCAAAGAAAGGGAAGGGGAAGGTGTCCCATTCTGAATTGAATTCTTCTCATGGAGGGAAGAAGAGTGACAATTCTAAAGTGAGATGCTTTAATTGTTGCGAGATGGGTCATTATGCGACTAATTGCCCATCGAAGAAGTCCAAGAAGGGATCCTCAGAAGGATCAGAAGGTGAGGCATTAGCCTCTCAGTTTGAAATGGACTTCACCCTCATCACATTCATGGTGTCATCGATGATGGGTTGTGGTTGGTATCTTGACAGTGGAGCCTCATTCCACATGACTAGCGATAAAAGTTTATTCAGTACCTTAGAGGAGAAAGACCTCAAGATTCACATGGAGATGGGTGACGACGAAAAGTTTACTGTTTCAGGAGTGGGCACAATTACTTTTCGTAGGGAGCATGGAGCTACTATCACCTTGACAGATGTGAAGTATGTGCCTAGACTAAAGAAGAACTTGGTATCGGTCGCGATGTTGGAGAACAAAGGCTACAATGTTGTCTTTAGTAAGGGAAAGGTTTTCCTTAGACACATCACCACGAGACAGGTGAAACAGATTAGTTCACGAGTTAAGAACATGTATGCTCTTGAGGTTAAAGATGCATGCAAAGCCTTGAGGAGCAAGGAAAATGTTAGATACTTGGTGGTTGAGAGGGAGAGTATATTACCTCTAACCATGCAATCCCAGAAGAAGTCTCAAACAATTGTGGAGGAGCCATAATTGGAGAAGTGGGCAGAGGGATCACATGCAGTCATACTTCCAGGTGTGAGGTGAGGCGATTTTAAGTGATCATCCCAAGAAGGCTAAAATTGGGCATGGTCTATTGAGAGGTTTTATCTCATGGATCTTACCTTGATACGGGATCCCAAAGTACATAGTAGCAGGAGCAATCAGTGGGATTGATGCAATTAGAGATCAAAGTGATAGAGGCTAGAGCAGTCAGATACTGAAGAGCGCAAAGAAGGATTGAAAATAGTGCAGAAAGGCTGAGTCAGCAGAAGCACTGAGTTTTTAGTTGACAGAGGAAATAGCAGTCAGAGACTTTGATGACAGAGGCATCATACTGATTCAGGTTGGATGTTTTTTTGTTTTCTGGAGATGGTTGGAGCAACAACACTAGAGACAGGTGTTGCATGTAGAACATTCCAAAGGTTCAGGATCAGGATCAAGTTGAATTCCTTTCTTGTTGAGAGGGAGTGTTGAAAATAGAAACAAGAAATTATAAAAATAGAATCCATAATATTCCAATTTTAATTTGTCCTTGAATAAAAATTGTGAATTAAATTCGAATTTAGTCTCACCAGCTGCTTGGAATTAATTAATTAATTCAGTATGGATTAAGTAGCTGGAGAAATTCATGTTAGAAGTCTTTCTAAAGTCATGCAACAGTTATCCCTTAAATTAAGGAGATTATCCCTTAATTAAGGAGATAAGATTGAGTTATATTTGAGTTGTAATTAGTTAGCTCAATTTACTGAGTTAAGTCTAGTTATATTAGTTCCATACTATTTGAGTAATTAATTGTGAGTTATCAGTCAGTTGATGCATGCATGCACTCAACTAGTGTACTCCAGATAACTGAAGATTCCCTCATCAGAAACTCATGCATGTCTATTCAGAGAAAGACCCAGTTGAGCTAAATATCAAGGACAGGTTACTATCATTTGCATGTGTTTTCCTATAGAGGAAACCCATCCATGCAGTCAAGGTAAGGTTCCTTGAGGATTTCACAGTTCTGACAAGGTGTAGGATCAATGTGAGTGAGGTCTTCCACTTGGTAATAGGAGGATCACTCAGAGAAACTGCGCAAGGAAATAGGAGCTTGGAGGGCAGAGGAGAAGGCTTGTGAGAAGCTTTGTTTGCCTGTGAGCATCCAGGAGGATTGTACTGAGGACTGGCTAGCTGTGAGAGCTAAGGATTTGTATAATTCTAATGTATTTCCACCTTGTATGATAATACAGATAGTGGGGTTTGTAGCTGAGGCTTTCCCCAAAGTATTTTTTGTGTTTCATGTGCATTGATTCTTCTTCTTCTGGTTATATGTGTTCAGCTAGATCTTGCTCAAATCTTTTAAGCTTCCGCAAATTGATTGTAGAAGTAGGTTAAAGTATTTTGCTTTGGTTATATTGCATTATCAGGTTAATCTACAGTTAGAATTTCTACATATACATTAAAAATCATTTATTTAAAAATAATTATATAAAATAAATAAAATGTGAATATTTAAAATAAAATGTGTAGGCTTTATATTATAGTTGTTATTTTAAAAAGAAGTAGTGTTTAAGTGTGACTTTTTAGAGTTTTTGTCAGATTTCTAGCCATAATTTGGCGAAAAAAATTGTGGCAAATTTTTTATTTGTATTATTTTAATTGTTTTTTTTACTACATATAAGGATTCAACACCTTCAAAAACCCTTGGGGAAATTTGATTATGAAGAGTTTACCTTTAAAACTTGTGATTTTAATGAATTCCTGCCAGATTCTAGACAAATTAGATTGGAAAATAAACTAGAAAACTTTCTAAAAAGCTGCACTCAAAGACTACCCATTTTAAAAATGAGTAAAATTCATTACAGTTTAAACACTTTAAAATATATATAAATCCTTAAAATTTTCCTAATTTAAATAATTTTCATTCTTAATATTTTTTCACTAAGTTAGTATCTTCTATTATCAAAAGCAAGTTGCATGTGTCTATGATCTGTGTTTGCTAGTGATTCACTCAAGACACCACATCACTAACAAAACAATGACTATTTGTCCATAAAAGTATATTGTTAAAAAAATTGATAGATTTGTCCATAGCATTTTGCCTATACCATGCTACTATGCTAAACATCGAATTCCAATGTTAACAAGTCTGATAGAAACTAAAAACAAAGTAAATACAGAGAAGACAAACATAATATAAACTAAGAAGAGGTGGAGGCATACACCTCAATAGGAATGAGCTCTACAAGATTGTGATTGCTTAGACCAGTGCCTAGAAGCCCATTAGCTTATATACTCATCAACCTACTATTCATCTATTTCATTTGTAGAACTAAATGACCATAAGTATTTCATTCTTGGCATTGTTCCTATTTAGCAAAACACAACCCTGAAGCAACTTCATGCATTAAAAAAAATTTTAAAAAAATGTGTAAGTATTTGTTTTTCTTGCCACAAGTGTGACCCATCTTAGGAACCCATGTTGCAACTACAACCACAACCTCTAAGTAAAACAAGCATCACCATTCGCAAACAATGTCATCCTCTAGTTCCTATAATTAATCCTTTTTCCCTTGTAAGAGGCTCTCCTAGTATATCTGTGATGAAGACTCCACTCTCGTCCATGCTCGAGAGCCTCTTGATGAACTTGACCACCACTCCCCCTCCTACAACAATCCTATTGTCACGCCATCATTTCCATTGAAAAAAAGTGTAACATGATCAACCCAAGAGAGAGAGTTGAGGGTTTACATGCAATGAGCCCCACCCCCAGGTCTCACCAAGGAAACCAAAGAAAATATCGTTGAACCACAGGCAAGGGAAAGGAGACACACTATAGTTCTCCTTTGAGAGAGCTTCACATAAGACTTAGGAACAAGTCAAAAAAATTGATAATGAATACCATCATACTGAAAAATCATATCACCATTATCATTGTGAGCCAACACTCAACAATAACTGACTAAAACATGTAAAGATCTCAACTTGTATGCAAGCTAGCTCAAATGCAAAAATTGCCAACATAGCAACCATAAACTGCCAAACGTATCTCCACATCATTGTAAGGTAAGCAAGTGCATCATCCTCATTCATTAGATGGGGCGACAACAGCCTTACCACTAGGGTTAGAATTTGATAGGCAAAATGCTTGTCACAAGGGATTTTTCTTGTATTGACATTTAAACATTTTGCATAACCGTGTTCCCTAATGTGTTCTAAAATTTACAAAACGTATTTTTGATGATTTATTATTTTCTGAAAAATGTTACTAATACTCTATATCAATTTGTGTCCCATTTTGGTTTGGATCTGTCATAGTGTCACTTGTGGAAACCATTCTACATTGGTGAGGACTTGATTCTATGACAAAGAGGAATTATGGAGGGCATAAGCTAAAGGAAAACAATTTGCACCTTTATCGACAACCACTTTCAATCAATTGTAACTTTACCGATCACCATCAATTGCTTATTCCCAGCTAAATTCTCGAGAATTAAACTCCTCCAAACATTGTTATCATCCATTGTCGTTTCGATGGTGAAATAGCTTCCACAGATGTCCATCTAGCTAGCTTATACATACATCCATCTCTAGAATTGAATGCAAATTGTACATACAATGTTTAATGCATTCTCCCACACTCATTCAAAATTATAATAGAGATGTTGATTTGTTGGTACTTAAGCATTTCTCCCACATCCCCTGTTTCTCATCAAAGTGAACACAAGTACTAAAATGAGGCTGACCATTCTCAACTAAAAAAGGTTTTTGTCACTAGGGAATAGATTCTACACTCTAGCTTCTCCTCATAATAAACTATTTTCATACCTTTTGCTTTTGGATCAAACCAAGAGTACCTCATCAAGATTTTGATACGTGTTGAGCTCGTTGCTAATTTTATAGCCATTATTAGGAGCTCATCAAAGTTAACAACCTTTGTCTATGACTTCACAGTGAAGGTAATTTCTATCTTCATATCAATTTATTTATTTGAATTACTTTCTTTAATATTATCATCTGTAAACCCATTTGCATAAGAGATCATGAATCAATAGTGTTAACTTTTATGCAAGACATCAAGGGTAATGATGTGGATCTCCACGTTGTGTAATGTGTTTTCTCCTCTTTCTGTTGCTAGTCATCTTCTCATCTATTGTTGGTAGATTAGGAGGTAAGCTACTCATTCTAAATACTGCATTTATCAAAGGAAAATTTTTATGTTCATTTAATCTATATTTTTCGGTCGGTCGTGTTGGGATTCCTTACTAATTCCTTTGGGAGATCGGATCGGTTGTGTTTGTATTCTTTTAGGTTTCAATCTATCAACATCTTTAACATATTCGCTTTTCACATTGAATGCCTCTAGATTGTGGTGGTTGGTTGCCTTGTAATTTTGTTCTAAACTTTAACAACATTTACTTACGAGTAATTTTGAATGTGACTAGCTTCTTATCTATCTGGGGAAACCTCTCAAATTTTAATCAAATTATGAAGTTATTGTAAATATATCTACTCTAATTGAAAAGCACATCAACTATTGTAGATCTCTCTAGGAATCACGTATTTAGAATTACTAAAAATAGATCGCAAACTCATTGTTTACAGTATTTCGACCAAATCCAATATAAATAGCCTCGACTAATGGACAAATTATCTATCTTATGAAATCTCTTATTTTTAAATATATTTTGAAAGTTATTTTAAATATATCTAATCCCTTTGAAAAACACATCAATTGTTGTAGATTTCTCTAGTAATCACCTATTTAGAATACTCATTGTTTGTGTTTTGGAAAAATCAAATATAAGTAGCCTTAATTAATGGACAAAGTTAATAAGTATGGACGTTCAAATTTTCATGGGTGGAAACTCTTTTCGTAATTTGAAAAAAAAAAAAAAAAAATTGAATTTGCCTATAATGGTAATTTTTCTAATTATATCAAGAGGCATATTTATTTGGCAATAGGGCTTCCAAATTTTTTCTCACAAGTAATGATCTAATTTTTAGTTTGTGCTTCATAATCATTTTTTTTCATGATCATGTTCTTCCATCCAATAGACTAAGTGACTCGTTCAGCCTAAATACCAAAAAAAAACTTATGTTTTTTTTACTCTCTCTAAGCTACCTCCTCATATGTAAAAGTAATAGTGAGAATACAATAATGTGTTCACTCTTATGGCATGCCTAGGTAATCTATATCATGTTATCCTATGTTTTGGTGAAGACAATATTTGTCATTTTTTTCCAAAGACATCAACAACATTTGATCTACAACAAATCATTATATAATGTAAAGATTTTGTGCCACTACTCTGCTTTATGGCACATTTTAGTCTAAAATCATCCAGTATCATTATTTACTTAAACCAACCCATAAGTTCGGGATTCAATAAGTTATTAACGTGTTGTGGTTATTTTGTTCTTTTATGATAAATACTTGAAATTTTTTAACATAATTGTGTTTTTTTGTGAGATGAAACTTTATATTACTCAAAAATCAGATGTCCAAAATACAATGATCAACTTTTTCACCCTAAGGATTTGATATTCCTTACTATGCACCCCACACCAAAACCAAGGTTGAGCCTCCCTTACGAAACAAGATTCGAAGGTCATACATAATCGTAAGATAAACCCATTGTAACCAGAAAAGACATGCAAACCTGGTGAGCTAAGAACCTTACACATCACAAGAAAAACAATGACGACTGAGACCATGCCACCAGAATTATTAAATAACTAGTCATGCAACTAAGAAAGCACATAGGCTTAGATTTAAAAAGACTTAAAACATCATAACCATACCCTAGGTGAACATGATTATACATTCATAAATATCAAATAACTAGCCACCCATTGTAACAAACACGTAGGCCTATCTAATGTAAAACTACTAATGACACAACCAATACAAATAAAACAAAGACAGTGTAACACCCTCCTCCCACATTTACCCAAGTAACCGGCCAACTGAGGTAAACTTGTGATGAGAAGTTACTATGATATGATTCACCCTCCTAAGTCATGTTAAGGAAGTGGAACCGACGGAAACACACCATACAAACCTTCAACATCAGCGATAAGACTCCTAGGAACCATCCCAACCTTTCTACTAACGAGCCCCTAAGTCCCACTAAGTTTTAAAGTTATTAAACCTATGGACGCTCCCATCCTATGGGCATGCTAGCATCTAGAGAGCTCTGGACACTCCCACAAGTCTGCTTACCTGTATCTAGGGACTATTTCCAGCAAACCTGTGCCAGAGTGCGAGGAATTTAAGCACTTTCAAGCCTAGAATTCCGGCCACTACCTAAAACTTGTTGTAACTTCTGGAATCCAATAAACACATGATGACAAGAGTAATAAACCAAAGAATAACTCTAGGACTAGGCCTGACCATCCCCAAACGGGATTGACATTCTGTCAAACACTTGGCTTCAATGCAATCTACAAGTGTAAACAACAGATCTAACCATAGGGGTCTCATACTTATCTGATATTCGCTATGAGGCATTTTTTCCTTATCACTTTAGCTACATTTTCATCTATTAGGTCATAAATACATTGTTAATTCAACTACAAGTAAAAACTTGATGAGAGGCATACATAGCCACTATCATAATACATGCTTATAACCAGCATACTAACCATAGAAATACCAAGGAAACAATAGCCATATAAGCCACATATAAGCCAGTAGAATACTCATGAAATAACAAGGAGAAATAACCCCATATTAATGATGCAAAAGCAAAACCGGCATGGGACTACCACGTTCCACCTGACCGTAGACATGGTTGACCTAAATATCTCTTCAACTAGTCACCCTTGTGCCATATTCCAAGCATGAATCTGGGATATCATAAAACACATCAATCCAAAACCATATAGGGCTTCTGGAGTCCAACCACCTCAACCCATCAAACAGTGATTCCACCACACAGTTGGACATCGCAAAACCATCACCATATTGGTCTCTACCCAAGCCTTCCAAGCCTCCAGAGTGTTTGTTCCAACCAAGGGTTCCACGACTAGTAACTCAACCCACAATTGTCGTCAGGATTTCAGATCGTTTTTCCAACCAGGGTTTCCAAGACTAGTAACTCAACCCACCAAGGGCTTCCAAAGTGTTTGTCCAACCAAGGCTTCCAGGACTATTAACTCAACCCAAGTTGTTACAAGGATTCTAGAGTATTTGTCCAACCAAGGCTTCCAGGAATTAATAACTCAACCCAAGCTAAAGGAAACATGAGAACCAACCAAATCAAAACAAGGAAATAAACCCACAATCTCCATGGCTATCCAGGAAATGGCAAGGCTAGACAATCCACTGTCAATCCAGACAATCCTCCATGTCAATGACAGATCATGACTAAGAAATCACATGCATGTGTCATACATGTCAAAACTAGTGAGGAAAACATACATGTAACTCAGTACCTACAAACAAAACCCATTTTATTTGTTGATCTAGATGTCCTCTTGCACTTTCTTGCTCTTCCTTTGCCTTCTTGCTCCAAAACGCCAAGTATGCCACACTCCTCCAAGAGTGATACAAGAAAACTATAAGTGTCCAAGAGTGATATGAAATGGGGCACTAAAGGCTTCTTGTCAACTTACAAGAACCTCTCCCACTCCAAAGCTTAAACAATTTCCAAGATCTATGCTTATGATTGATAATTTACAGAATTAAAGAACTGGAAATAGGTGTATGCTTGTGTTTGCCTTTAACCGTTAAGTGCTTTAAGTTGATTTTCTTAAACTGATATAAAAACATATAACAACAAATAATTCAAATAATAACCAACACACAAAACAACAATATAATTAGGAGTTCACCCAAACCTCTTGGGCTACGTCTCTGTGAGCTCTAGTCAACTCAACTAGGCTCTTTGGGATTATGGCTTAAATTCTTTTACAAGTTCCACACTCAACTCCACAGGTTTACAACTAAACCAATGGGCTTAGAATTCCATCTTTATTCCTGGGTGTTTGGTTCTCTGGCTCTCGACTCTCGGCTCCTTGTTCTCGAATCTCGGCTCTCGGATCTGGCTCTTGGCTCTGGCTCTCAGCTCTGGCTCTTCGCTCTCGGCTCTCAGCTCCTAGCTCTCAACTCTCAGCTCTCAACTCCCGGCTCTCGGCTCTGGCTCTCGGCTCTGGCTCTCGGCTCTAGCTCTCGGCTCTGGCTCTGGCTCTGGCTCTCGGCTCTGGCTCTCGGCTCTGGCTCTTGCTCTCGCTCTTGCTCTCGCTCTCGGCTCTCGCTCTCGGCTCTTGGTTCTTGGATCTTAGCTCTCGGATCTAGCTCTTGGCTCTTGTGGCTCTGCCCCTATCAAGCTTTTGGCTCTTGTGGCTCTGCCCCTATCAAGCTTTTGGCTCTGAAGCTCTCTGGCTTTCTGGCTCTGCAACTCTGCTACCCTCAGCTCTCTGAGGAATCACCCCTTTGCCATCGCCCCCAACCTCTGGTGGCTTCTCTGGTTTTCTTGAGCTCTCTGTGTTATCTCTCAGCCTTTGCAAATCCTTTGTTAACTTTGTTCTTTGTGCTTTTTGTAACACATCAGTTACAGTCCGCCTCCATCATCGAAGACCGATTGTTTCATTACAAGAAGCAATTTTCCATTGAAATGAACCAGTGGGCACAGGCAACCCAGTTGTTTGGCCTTCCTGTGTAGAAATCCTGAATTAGGCATATAACAGAAATACACAAGCGAAACTCACAAAAACACATCATGAGTCATTTAGCCAGAACTCAAATGGTATGAAATCACGCTTATAATCCCATCGGGTCCGCCTTTGGTCGCATTATTGCAATTGCACAGGCGGGAGCCCCAACTCCATGGACTTAACACAACAGTGATGCGATATTCCCTGTTAAATCTCCACCATCCGATCGAGCTCGCGATCCAATGGTCAGGATGTGATCGCGTCATCGCTCATCGCACTATCACAAGTCGCTTGTCGCATGTACAAACGACCCTTTGTATTTGTTGCGATTCGATCACCGATCGTTGATCGGCGCTATTGGCCCATCTCAATCGCTTAGTCCAATGGCCTGAGGATTGTACCACATCAATGCATTGTTCTGATGTGATATATAGATATCACTGATTTGCCGATCGCTAACTAGCTTCATTGCAATCGCAATCAGCTCTGCCCGGGGTTCCGATATCGCATGAAGGCCTTACTCTGATGCGATATATCGGAGTTCACTAATCGAGGGTCCTTAAGGCCTTTGGTCTAAGTCCTCTCTTGGAAAGTTTCCAATGCAACATTTCCTTAGGAAACACATATTCTCCATTAAGTCCCATTTATAAGAAATTGCCTCCTTTTCTAAGGATAATGGGAAAATTTCTTTTTACAATAACTCCTTCATCCGAAGTCCGTTTCAGCCCATTCAAATTGTGTCAAATTCAGAATGAATAGATCTATGCAATGAGACTATTTCCAAGAGCATCCTTTGACTTTCATTTTCCTCTGTGAGAATGATTTTTAGACTTAGAAGTCTATTCTAGATCCAGTTTGGATCACGCCTTCTCACTAAAAAGCTTTTGGACACCAAAAGATTGATATATTGATCTGAACAGTAACTGAGACTACATCACCCTCTTCTTTTAGCCTCCATACACTTGCCTTGCATAGTGCCTCTAAACCAAAGCCTTTAAACACTTTCCTTCCTAGATGTGCTTGTCCTCCTGGGAAGAACTGTTTTCCTCCTTGACTTCATGTAGAACTCCTGTTGAGAAGGTTACAGAAGGTAGTTTGAACTTCTCTTCCTTGTTCATTGATCCAAGGTGGCTCAAACAAATGTGATGTTACATCTTCTTCATGAAAATTTACATTTGTATTTGTTTGACATATTTTCAACAACAACAGAATTACAGATAACAACTGGATGGCCTAAACTTCTGCTTCAACAAAAGAAACAAATTTTCACATCTTGTGAATTACCTCCAGGCCTTTATATCTATATACAAATGATAAACTATATAACAAGCCAACAAAACATGCCTTTAAAACAAATGACCCTTCAATTCAAGCATGTAGAAAAATAACTTTAGGATTCTTTTTCAAAGATGAAACACTTCATCATTATCTCCATCTTGGAGACCAAATCAACTTTTCCCAAGTCAATATTGCATGACATGCATGTTTACAACAAAGTAATCAACCCTTCAAGTTAATCACACATACATGTTCAAATACAAGGAAATCATCAGCATCCCTGTGTTCATGCACATCATTCTCATGCATGCATTTCATCCTTCAACTTTCGCTTAAGTACATTGTACTTTCGAAGCTGAAATGAAATATAATGTTTCATCCTTCAAATTTCACTTAAGTACACTGTACTTTCGAAGCTGACATGAACATAATGTTGCAGCAATAAAGTGACTCTCCTACTCAACCTTTCCATTCACATTCTTGGTAAAAACTTGCAACATGCATCTCATTAAGAAAGAAATGCAAATAGATGCATTATATCAATAGACATGCAATCTTAATTGGATAAGAATTCTAACCATTTCTTACCAATCCATTACAAAGGTGCTACCTTTGTTTGCACATCAACATCAACATGTGAATCATCTTGAAACACATCATTCATGGAATATTTCTTTCCATTCCATGACATTATTTCTTTCCACCTTCTTCAAATTTCATGGAAGCATTGTCAGATTCAGAGTCCAACATTTTGTAGCAATATGTCCTTGCTTATGGTAGTAAGTGCAATGCATGTGCATCTCTTTGATAGCATGATTTTCCTTGTCCAATGGACCTTTGGCTTCTTGCTTCTTTTCCTTCAAAAGTTTCCTGTATGTGGCCATTCTCTTCCAACATCTAGAAACATTATGGTTATCCAAACCACAAAAGGAGCATGCAATTCTTTTCCAATGCTTATATGGGAATTTACCATGCTAAACATAATAAAAATTAATATGGTTAAAACTAAATTTTTACCTTTCTCTTTCACCTTTATTACCTTCATGAGGAGGTGAATTGAATAAAGAAATAGCTCCCTTTGGAACACCATCAATCTCTTCAATGTTGTTAGAGTTTCCACCACTCTCTGGTTCAAGTGTATGTTGATATACACCTTTTTGCAAAGTATGCTTCACACTATTGCATTCTCCAAGAATACAATCTTCACACTCTTGAGGTTGAAGACCTGAAATGAAACCCCTTCTTGGAACTGTTTCAATTGTCTTCATGGCAGCTTTGGAACTTTCTCCATAAGATTGTCCATAGCCAAGACCCAAATACTTAGGCCTTTCCTCAACCATTATTGGCTCAAAAATACCCTGTGCATGCTTGCCCAATCCTCTTGCTCCATAGCCCATCTTGGACATTAACTTGGAACCTACGCCTCTGGTATGTTTTTCAAAAGAACCAACATAAACATTTTTAGAGGAATTTGAAGAAAAACTAGAATTGTTTAGCTCTTCTTCAAGCTGATACTTGAATAAGGCTTTTGGCAATAAACAGATGTGTCTTCAACTCATGCATCCTTTCTAGGTTCATATTTTCAATATGAAGTAGTCTCTCCATTTCCTGCAATTTGCCAGAAAGCAACTGCTTCTCTTCCTTCATGGAATTCAATTGCTCTCGTAGTATGATGCTCTTCCTTCCATCCTCATACATTTCTCTCACCATATCCATCATGGTGAACAAGTCTTGCTTCATGTCTTTATCACAGAATCTTGTGATGAAGCAGGGTTTTGAGGACTCACTTGTAGAAGTTTTCATTATGAAAATGAACAAAAGAACTTCAAACAAGATTAACAAAGAGCTTATTCAAGAAACCTTTTGCAACAAACCTCTTATGCTTCAAGGATTTCTTTGAGGTCCTTTGGAATAAGAAGAATGCCTTCACCTCTTCTTCCTTCTTGTCCTCTCCTGGACTTAGCTAACAGTAGCTTTCCCTTCACCTCTGCAAACTCAAACAATAGTCAGTTTACAAACAATCAAACAATCAATTCTTGACTGTTTAAACACCTTTCAAGTTAAGCAAGCAAATAGATTTCTCTATTAATCAAGCATCCTGCTTTAATCAATTAAGCATCATGATACCACCTGCTCTGGTATAACTTGCTCTGGTATAACTAGTTTTGATACCACCTTCTTTGAAGGTGAGGTTAATCAACCTGGTGCTCTGATACCACCTTATCTGAAAGGGGGCACTAAAGGCTTCTTGTCAACTTACAAGAACCTCTCCCACTCCAAAGCTTAAACAATTTCCAAGATCTATGCTTATGATTGATAATTTATGGAATTAAAGAACTGGAAATATGTGTATGCTTGTGTTTTCCTTTAATTGTTAAGTTCTTTAAGTTGATTTTCTTAAACTGATATAAAAACACATAATAGCAAATAATGCAAATAATAACCAACAAACATAATAACAATATATTTAGGAGTTCGCCCAAACCTCTTGGGCTACGCCTCCGTGAGCTCTAGTCAACTCAACTAGGCTCTTTGGGATTATAGCTTAAATTCTTTTACAAGTTCCACACTCAACTCCATAGGTTTACAACTTAACCAATGGGCTTAGAATGCCATCTTTATCCCTGATTGTTTGGCTCTTGGCTCTCGCCTCTGACCTCTTGGCTCTCGGCTCTGGCTCTCAGCTCTGGCTCCCGGCTCTCAGCTCTGGCTCTCGGCTCTCGGCTTTTGGCTCTCAGCTCTCGCTCTCAACTCTGGCTCTTGCTCTGGCTCTTGACTCTGGCTCTTGCTCTGGCTCTCGGCTCTCGCTCTCGACTCTTTCTCTCGGCTCTCGCTCTTGGCTCTTGTCTCTTGGCTCTTGGCTCTAGCTCTCGGCTCTCGCTCTCGGCTCTTGTCTCTTGGCTCTTGGGTCTGGCTCTCGACTCATGGCTCTTGGCTCTTGGCTCTTGGCTCTTGGCTCTCGACTCTCAGCTCTCGACTCTTGGCTCTTGTGGCTCTACCTCTATCAAGCTTCTAGCTCTGAAGCTCTCTGGATTTCTGTCTCTGCAACTCTGCTGTGCTCAGCTCTCTGAGGAATCACTCCTTTGCCATCGCCCCCAACCTCTGGTGGCTTCTCTAGCTTTCTCGATCTCTCTGTGTTATCTCTCAACCTTTGTGAATCCTTTGTTAACTATTTTCTCTATGCTTTTTGTAACACATCAGTTACAGTCCACCTCCATCATCGAAGACCGATTGTTTCATTACAAGAAGCAGTTTTCCATTGAAATGAACCGGCGGGCACGGACAACCCGGTCGTTTGGCCTTCCTGTGCATAAATCATAAATTAGGCATATAATGGAAATACACATGCGAAATTCACGAAACACATCATGAGTCGTTTAGCTGGAACTCAAACTGTATGAAATCACGCTTATAATCCCATCGGGTCCGCCTTTGGTCGCAATATCGCAATCGCATGGGCAGGAGCCCCAAGTCCATGGACTTAACACAACATAAATGTGATATTCCCCGTTAAATCTCCACCGTCTAATCGAGCTCGTGATCCAACGGTTAGGATGAGATCGTGTCATCACTCATCGCACTATCGCAAGTCGCTTGTTGCATGTATAAACATCCCTTTTTATTTTTTGCGATCCGATCACTGATTTCCAATTGGCGCTATTCGCCCATCGCAATCGCATTTTCCAACAGCCCAAGGCCTGTACCACGTTCGTTGCATTGTTCCGATGCGATATATAGATATCACTGATTCGCTGATCGCCAACCCGCTTCATCACAATCCCAATCGGCTCTGCCCGAGGTTCTGATATCACATGCAGGCCTTCCTCCGATGTGATATATCAGAGATCGCTTATTAGGGGTCCTTAAGGCCTTTAGTCTAAGTCATCCCTTGGAACCTTTCTAATGTGAAATTTCCTTAAGGAACGCATATTCTCCATTAAGTCCCATTTATAAGAAATTGCCTCCTTTTCCAAGGATAATGGGCAAATTTATTTTTACAATAACTCCTTCATCCAAAGTCTATTTTAGCCCATTCAAATTGCGTCAAATTCAGAATGAAGAGATCTATGCAATGATACTATTTCCAAGAGAATCCTTTGACTTTCATTTTCCTTGAGAAATATTATTAGACTTAGAATTCTATTCTAGATCCATTTTGGATCAAAGAGTATGAGAGAGAATAGAAGAGAGCTCCATCAAAACTGAACTGGCCAAGCTTACACTGACAAAGACTACCCATTGATCCTCAGAAGCCTTTTTATCAATGAGGCCACTATTTTCTTCATTTTCCATTATTTTCCTTCAATTTCCTTCTCACATGCAACCTATGACCTTTCACCTTCCTTTTTTACTAATTTCCATTATTTTCATACGTAAAATGCCAATAAATGCCTCATGCCTTTCCAAAGCCTTTGCCAATTTCCTTAGACATATTAACTGAAATGAACACCCACATTAGGATGTCTTTTCCAACATTCAGCTTGGAATAAGTGTCCCATTGACCGTGGTTATTATTTTGCCTTTATTAACTTTTATTACATGGAAATTTCGCCAGGGTTGTTATAGAACAAGGGGGAAGACTAGCCTCGGTGTTCAATGACACCTTTAACTAGAAATACTGCTGAAAACAAAATATGTTGCCCATTTAGATTTATAATACAACTTGTTGCATTGTTTACAATGACCATCTGCTGTAACATGATAAACATATCATTTATTAGAGCTTTATAACACAACTCAATACGGTATTTACAATAATAACCACATATACTCATGCACATTTTCTCAACCAGAAAATAAAGGATATGATGCCTACATCCACAACAAGGGAATCCAAAGGCTCACACCTCCACCCTCAAAGTAATACTAGGATTCACCTCCTTCCCAAGAAGTTCAGAATCCACTATCAAAGTCAAATCTACATCTAATTTCCAACGCTATAATCATGCACCACATGTCCTCTCAATGAACGGTTACTGACTCATTGTTCCAGGGCGCACTCCCAATGTGTGTATGATTCCATCTGGAAATGTTAATGACCAAAAAAAAAATCATCCCCAGCCTTCCCTTCTCTGCTACATAGTCCTTGGGGCAATCTAGTCACCCCCTTTTGTGCAATCACATTCCTTCCAAGTTTTGTTGACACCCCCATCTTGGGCAGTCCATCCCTTGGTAAGGCTTCTTCACATCAAAAGATAAAAAAACTAAGGCATATACATGCCTCAAACCATCATACTCATCATAGCATGCTCATGGCAATCAATAGACACTATTGGGTATCAGTGTCCCACAATGGCCCTGCTCCTGAATGATTTACCAACATATTTCTTCATGTTACAATTCCTTTTTTTGTTGCTACTAATTCTTTTAGGCAGTTTCAACCACCCAACCGGGCATTTCATGCTTTCCTGTACCAAGCACATAATTTCCATTAGATTCAAAATAAATTGAAATGACTTCAAATCGTACCTCATTGGAGGCCCGTCAATAAGGTATACTTGCAATTATGTTCACTTCTTGCCACAACAAATCAAACTAGCATCATTGACCAAGTCATCGTGTATAAACATATCACATCAGGTAAGCTCAAAACGTAACTATCATAGATCAAAATCATAAATCACATGCAATCATCGTAAATCAGAATCATAGATCACATGTAATCAACATAGACCAGAATCATAAATCACATGCATAATAAAACTTAAATAGAATGTTGATACTTACCCTTTAATCAATCCTTAGCTTCTACCTTTGTCTTCATTCTGTACGCACTCTAGATCAGTTGCCACATCCGACACACCCAGTGCCTTCTCCTCAACCATGTCCACATACACATAGTGTGCATCACACACATACAACCACACATGAAATACAAAACCATACAATACATGCACCTACACATGACATAAAACATATACACCTACACCCAGTGCAAAACACGACACCATACATACGCCTACATCTAGTGTACACCAACACACAATACATACACTTACACCACATGTATAACACAACACATACATCTATACCCGATTTACAATGCCACACCATACATGTAGTTGTGTACAACACAACACAATACATGTGCTACACAGAGTACAACTATTACACAAAATTTTGTCATTATCCCTGTAATCCTCATTCCTTGATCCTGGAGGACCTCTACAGTGAACCCTACATGCTTTCCCTTCATGAAGAAACTCCCATTGTGTCCCTCTTCATGAGTAAAACAATTCCCTTTTGCACCATTTTCCCAAAATCTTTTGTTTTTCCCAGTTTACAAGACCAACGCTAATGACCCTTGTCCTCCTCGTGCTGATATACAAGGATTAACATTGTCCCTAGCATCGTACAGAGCAACTGAGCTTTGTTCCAGTCGCATAGATCCTCTTATGGAAAGTTTTTTAAATAAGAAGCTGAAGCTTCTAGCTCTAGAAGCTTCGTAACGAAAGTCGGTAAATGGTTTGGCCGGATGGGGTCGAGGATGTCAGTTTGGGCTCCTTTTCCATCTCCTATCCATTCATGTTATATAAACCTCCCATTTTCCCAAGCACAAGCTAGGGTTAATGTTGGTGCGCTAGTTCTAATTAAGTTTGGAGTAAATAGCAAGCTATTCATAGTTGTAGATCTCTAGTTGTGTGAGGGAGAAGTGTGAATTTGGTTTAGTGTGAAGTCTAAAGGGAAGAGCCTTAAAACTATCATTGTTGGGGCCATCATGGAATGCTAACGAAAGTGTGTGGGAACCTGGTTTTGTCGCAGGAGAATGACAACGTCAAGACAATGGTTGTAATCTCTTCTTGATTCAATATCTATGCAACTATCGATTTATTTCCTACATAGTGTTTCATCTTACATGTTTATGGATTAATGTTTCTTGACTTGTTAAGTAGGTTGAATTACAATTTTTCTATTATCATGGTTGTTGTTTGTTGTTATTTACTTGTTTCAGGTGTTCGAAGAAGGAAACGAGAGATAGTTGGAACGAGCAAGCAAGGTCATCGTCAAACAGGATAATTATACTAAGAGGTAGGCCCAATCATACTAAGACGTAGGCCCTATTAATTGGTTCTAACCTAAGTAAATCTTCCATAGAATGTATCTGTTGTGGCTAGACCCATTATCAGGCAAAAGGAATTGTTTGTGTCTGCACTCATAATTTTACTTCACCACAAATTGGTGACCCCGCTGGAGAACCAATCCTTCTGTTTGTTTGTTTGGGATTTCATGGTTTTGTGTGAACTTTTCTAGTTCCACTTTTTCCCTTTGGTTCTATTTTTTTTCCTTTGCTTACTGGTCTAAGTTTGAAATTCATAGTAGCAAGTCTGGCCCCAACTTTAAAAAAAAAAAAAAAAATCTTGGCTTCCTCACTCAGCGCGGTTAATTCGCTAATAGTCGTGTCGACCAGCATGAGATGCTGAGAAACAGCAGCATCGACCCCCTTCTGGCGCTTGTTGTCAGTTAGGCAGTCATGTCGATGCCTATAAGTGAATATGAGGGTTTATCCCAAATCTTGGACAGTGTGTTTTGCTCTCATGATTTCGACCCCGTAAGCCTTTTTAACTGTTTTCTCCCTGACTAGAAAGTGTTTTTCATTTGGTTTGTTTGCATTTTGATTTTTGATCTTTCTGCTTGATTTTTTGGGTCATTGGATGGTTAGTGGCACTATTCCATCTACATTTTCATTCGTTCAGCTGATTGTGAACTCAGTGAGTTGAGTTTTTGGTGCATTTACTCCTTGCATTTGATTAGCAGTCCTGCTACGTCTTTGACCGCCATTACACAAGTTTGAAAAGTATTTGTTTGCTTGTATAAATGTTTCTTTTCCAGCATGGATCACATTTCTTGTCTTCTTTTTGGTAAATTCGGTGTTTCATTAGTCTGAAAGAGATTCTCTTTTCGTATTTTCATTTGCTAGAAGAGCTAATTGTCTCGAAAACTTTTTCATTGAAGTATTTTATGCGATAATTTATTTCCGTCGTTTCATGAAAAGTATAAAATTCTAGTTTGTTGCATTAGTATGCTACGGTAGTTAGCATCATTGAAGAGTAGGAATGCATTGGCATTTGAAAATAAAAATAAATCTCTTTGCTTTTGAAATGACTGTTAGGATTGTACTTGTCAGGAAATTAGGAATTGGAATGTATTTTTCATTAGTTTATTTTCTCAAAAAGTGAAGTAGTGAAAAATCATTTTTCTTTCAGTTTCTTGGTTATTTGCATTTGATTGTGTGTTTTCTACCCTCTATAGTGTAGATAATTCATCGAATTGAAAGGGTCTTGTCTCATTTAGTTACATTTAGGGTTTTTCAAGTCACACTGCTAAGGCCTGAAAACTGAGACATAACTCAAGATAAACTTTAAAACAAACTCAATTAACCTAAGGCGAATTTGAAATCTAATGATCACATCTAGAAGGTCTAGGCTAGAGACGTGTTCCGGCGTCTTTAAACCTATCAGTTGTCAGTAGCTTCGGTACTAGACAGCACTAGTACATATTTTTTCTTCGCATATTGTCGAGTATATAACAGGAGACCCCTCTAGGCTACAATCTTTTATCCATAGGAAGCTGATTCGGCCGCCTTGAAAATGTGATACACCGAACACACCATTCAAGGAGATTGCCTACCCGTACTTCTCGATTTGCCGGGAGCTATTCTGCAGTTCACTGTTTCCTAGTAATCCTTTTTACCTAGACCATCCAGAGCAGTCATTTGATCTTTTTGACTCATTAAACTTAAAATATCATTCGAGTGCTTGTCCTTTCGAGCTCATTTCCAATCAAAAGTGATAGAGTCATATTTGTTTCTTTCTCGACTCTTAAAACATGAAAGAGCACCATTCTATTTATGCGTCTTAATAATTTGATTGCCCACGATCTTATAACATCCTGTTAGTCTTTCTAGACCAAATCGTGGGTTTCCATTAAATAACTTTTTAAAGCCTTGAAGTTTATCTCTCCCTTTTCCTGTTAACTAAGAAAAGGTCATCGTGGCTGAACCATCTGGTTGACCTAATTCCTCTTCCTCTCCTCCATCTGAAATATTGCTTGAGAATCCATTTCCTGAATTGCTAGAGTCACTCAAGGACCAAGGTGCTGAACTCGAAATTGTTCTGAGCATTCAACCTTTGTCATCTCATCCTCGACCTACTTTAGATACTGGGTCACCTGCTTCTTTTGGCCCAGAATCTCCAGAAAATCCTGTTCAAACTCCTGGGAGTTCGCCAATGTTAAATTTTGGTATGTTCTATGCTATTGCAATTTATTTAAATTTTCCCAGTTATCTTTTCTAGATTAGCAATGACATCAGCATTAAAATAAACTACAGATAGAACATAAATATAAATCATAGAAGACAAGCCAAGACAAGAGGACACAAGATGTGGCGCCAGCCAGAGACAAACCCCACAATGTGGGGAAACCCTTGATCAATTCTTCTTTTATGTTCTTCAAAGTTCAACAGAGAAAGAGAGAGAGATAGTACATTTACAATAAAAGTCAACACTTTGACTTATCTAGATAAGAGCATAGATCATATCTAAGAAGATGATACATGAGATTAGTTGAAGACATGTTGCTTCAACTAATTCTCCAAGGTGACTTCTTCACCTATCGTTGTGCTGCATTTCGTCATCATGTTGCAACTCACCGCGTTGCACCATGTTGCACCCATCATCACTATTCTGCATCTCATCACGCTTCATTAATCATGACTGTACCCATCACTGCACTGCATTATGTGACTTTTTCAGAAGTTCTGGATTTTTTGGATTTTCCGGCTTTTCTGCAATTCAGTCTTTTCCAGTAGTTCTGAATTTTCCAGCAGTTCCGGTTTTTCTGGCTTTTCTGGCAGTTCCAGCAGTTCCGGCTTTTCCAGCAGTTCTAGATTTTCTAGCAGTTCTAGCTTTTCTGGTTTTTCTGGCAGTTCTAACTTTTCCGGCAGTTCCGGCTTTTCTGAATTTTCTGGCTTTTCTGGCAGTTCTAGCTTTTCCAGCAGTTCCAGCTTTTCTAGCAGTTCTGGCTTTTCCGGCATTTCCGACTTTTCCGGCTTTTCTAGCTTTTCCGGCTTTTCTGGCAGTTTCGGCTTTTCCAGATTTTTGAGCAATGTAGAGCTTATTCTCCCATGACTGCATTTAGATCTAGACATGTTATCTAGGCCAATGTATACCCAAGGGCACTCCCTCTAGCTCTCATCTTCATCAAACCCAAAACAGGATGAAGTGAGATCACAAGAGTGGGTGTGTCTGTAACAAATGACTTCAAGTCCTCTTCTATTTATACTAAAATGTAGAGGCTGAATAGACATGACTGTTGGGATTCTAAGCCTACATAAGTTGTTGGACGACTTGACAATATGTCCATAATCAAAATAAATTCATATCTTCATAAATACTTATCGAAATCGGATGATCTTTAGATCAATCCTACACCTATCAATGAGAGGGATCCAATAAAAATATCAGCTACCATAAATAAGATGACGCACATGGATTTTGGCCCTAGTTTTCAATTTTAACACTCCCTCTCAGCTAGGGAGAACTCCATCTGTTGTTCCATATGTCCGATTGTACTATCTCTGCTATCAGTGCCCTGTACTGCTCTACCCAGCTTTGCTCAACTCTACTAGCTCTGCTCAGTTCTGCTGGCTCTGCTCTACTCTATTGGCTCTGTTCTGCTTTTCTCAACTCTGTTGGCTCTGCTCTGTTCTTCTCAGCTCTGCTGGCTCTGCTCAGCTCTGTTGGCTCTGCTCAGCTCTGCTAGCTCTGCTCAGCTCTGCTGGCTCTGCTCAGCTCTGTTGGCTCTGCTCAGCTCTGTTGGCTCTGCTCAGCTCTATTGGCTTTGCTCTGCTCAACTTAGCTCTGTTGAACTATGAAGAAGAAGAATTGATCGATAATGTCTCATACCATTGTCCACTGACCCAAAGTCAGTCTCAGAGTGTGTAACACTGGTCCCAGACCAGTCTCAACCGACCCAAAGTCAGCGTCATAGTGGGTACCACTCCTACCACTAGTCCCAGACCAGTCCTCCACTGACCCGAAGTCAGTCTCAAGTATGTACCACTAGTCCCAAACCAGTCTCAACTGACACGAAGTCAGTATCATAATAGGTACAACTCCTGCCACTGGTCCCATACCAGTATCATTGATCCCAGATCAATGAAGGTCATCCTAGCATAGGGAGTACGATAGATACAGCGATGCGTCCATCAGTACTACTATGGTCCCTATCCTCATTTCCCTACTCATTGATCAGATGATAGGTACTTCCCATGAGTCCCAGATTGCATGGGTAGGATGCCTCGACAGGAAAACTTAATCAATCCTATCCTCACAGGAGAACTAATCATCCTGCTATGCAATCTCCATGGAGAACACATCATCCAGGAATCGCAGGAGAGCTAATCATCCTGCTACATAATCATCATGGAGAACACATCATCCAGACCTCACAGGAGAACTAATCATCCTGCTACATAGTCTTCATGGAGAACACATCATCCAGACCTCACAGGAGAACTAATCATCCTGCTACACAATCGTCATGGAGAACACATCATCTAGACCTCACAGGAGAACTAATCATCCTGCTACACAGGAGAGCGAATCATCCAGTCCCACAATAGAGTGAATCATCTTGTCCCACAAGAGAGCGAATCATCTTGTTCACAGGAGGGTGAATCATCTTGTCCACAAGAGAGAGAATCATCATGTCCCACAAGAGAGCGAATCATATTGTCCCACAAGAGAGCAAATCATCTTGTTCACAGGAGAGTGAATCATCTTGTCCACAGGAGAACGAATCATCCTGTCCCACAAGAGAGCAAATCATCTTGTCCCAGTGCGCACCACCAGGGGAGGGTGAGTCACCCTGTGGTCGTATGTTTCTCCAGTAAGAACCGCAAGCCCCCAGAGCTCCCAGACCTCAATGTATGCAACATGTAGGACACTTGTACAATGGTCTCTTGACGACTCCAAGTCGTTCAGGAAAATCACAGATTTGATCATTCCCCTAAGGCTTAGACAAAGTGTAGCGACCTGTACATCATTTCATAGCGATGGAGCTTCCTGGCTCATAGACTTACCATATCCTAGATAAGGTAGTATCTGATGTCTATCTGTTGGAGCAATCATCGAATACAGGATTCCTCAATAATCGAATCCCACCTCTGGTTGTTACAAAGAACCACGGTGGTATTCATCATGTGTACAAATAGCTCACTGAAGAGCTTCCCCAACCAGGAAGCTTCATATGAGATCATACTTGTAGTTGTGTATCCAGTCTCAGCAGTGCTTATAACAACTGACTTCTGCTTATTTCTCATCCATGATATCGAAGCAGAATCCAAATAGAACCAGCACTGAGAAGTGCTCTAGTGTTCCTCCACACTGCCTGCCCAGTCAGCATTCGAATAATCATGAAGTTTCATATTTCCAGCAGTGTATCTCAATTCATGAGAGATTGTGCCCTGAAGATATCTCAAAAGATTCTTGGCACCAATCCAGTGAGGCTCAACCAAATATGAGCTCACCATGTTAACTGCAAAACATATGTCTAGACAAAATTTCACCAAGAACATCTACGCGAATGAGTTTATGAGACTCATAGGCATTTCCCAAATCTAGTCCAACATCACTACCGTATAACTTCTGAAAGTTAAGATCCTCGAGGTAGTCACAAGCTTGCAGTTTATCATTTCACATCCAGAATCCAACTCCCTCTTACTTCCACAAGTGAGAGGGTCTACATAGGTCGTCCTCATAAGGTGCTGGTATGAGAGGTCTATCATCCACAACCTTGGGATGGTTTGGATCCGTTTCACTCCTAGTGAAACTCAACTTTATCATACAGCTATTGATCCTCTCACACTATGCCCAAGGTGTTTTTCTTCAAGCCATAGAGGGCTTTATTCCACCTGCATATGCTAGATTCCTGATTATTAATCTCAAACTCCTCGAGTTGTTCCAAACCTATGGACCTGCTATGTGAGGGGAATGGTCCCCTTGTATGATTTTCCTTCGGTACATCTCAGACATGTAATATCATGCTCTCTTTTGAATTCAGGCATCCCTATCACCATATGACTCACATACCTCCAGTGCTATGTGTCAGTGGACATGGTCCCCAGTGGACTTCCTACAACTGAACTCAAAAACATCTTTGAAAATTCTATTTTCAAACACGTACCTTTCCATTAATGAGTGCCACCCTGAAACCTTCGACTTCCATTGCTGAAATGGACACCAGGTTCTTCTTGCGATCAGGTACTAAAAGTAGATTTTGTAATTGAATTGAGTTACTCTCATTCAGTTGAGAGGTAACATTCCTTACACCCTTTTTAGGATTAGTGGCATCGGCTCCAAGTATAATCCCACGATTGTTTCTATCTCTACCAAATTAGAGAGTGCACCCTTTTATCCAATGAAGTGCCTTGAAGCACTACAATCAATAGGCCAGATTCCCAAAGAATCTGAAAGAGAGGGCCAATACAAGATAACGCTTCTTTATCTTATTAGAAACAACATTTGATTCTTCATACCAAGGGTTCCTTGCATTCTATGAAGATTCGACCATTTCCTTGATGACCTGCATTACTAGTCATTCCTTTGATCATTGAAGATGCCCCTGTTGTTATCATCATCAAGTGATGTGTCACTTCCATTCGGACACTCCTTTGCATAATGGCCAAACTAGTTATCTACCTTTCCTTCAATCCTGAGATCCGGTCTTCCAATGAAGTGATCTTTAGGTAGGCCATATTCCGTTGTGTCATTCTGATGATATTCTCTGCTTCAACTTCACCCTTAATGAATGAGAAGAGGGATGATGATCCCATTGATCGTTTTGTCCTGTCCCAACTGTCTTTGGTGATTACTCTTTCACTCTTGCTTAGGCATTGTCTTCACCTCAGCTCCGATACAATGTTAAATTTTGGTATGTTCTATTCTAGAGAAATTTATTTAAATTTTCCCAGTTATCTTTTCCAGATTAGCAATCACATCAGCAATAAATTAAACTGTAGATAGAACATAAATATAAATCGCAGAAGACAAGCCAAGACAAGAGGACACAAGATGTGGCGCCAGCCAGGGACATACCCCATAATGTGTGGAAACCCTTGATCAATTCTTCTTTTATGTTCTTCAAAGTTCAACAGAGAAAGAGAGAGAGATAGTAAATTTACAATAGAAGTCAACACTTTGACTTATCTAGATAATAGCATAGATCATCTCTAAGAAGATGATACATGAGATTAGTTGAAGACATGTTGCTTCAACTAATTCTCCAAGGTGACTCCTTCACCTATCATTGTGTTGCATTTCGTCATCATGTTGCACCTCACCGTGCTGCACTATGTTGCACCCATCATCACTATGTTGCATCTCATCATGCTTCATTAATCATGACTGTAACCATCATTGTACTACATTATGTGACTTTTTCGGCAATTCTGGATTTTCCAGATTTTCCTATAGTTCCGTATTTTTCGGTAGTTCTGGCTATTCCGGCTTTTCTGGCTTTTCCGGAAGTTCTGGCTTTTCTGGATTTTCCGACAGTTCCAACTTTTCTGGAAGTTCCGACAGTTCCGGCTTTTCCAGCAGTTCCGGCTTTTCTGGCTTTTCTGGCAGTTCCATCTTTTCCGGCAATTCTGGCTTTTCTGGCTTTTCGACTTTTTTAGCAACGTAGAGCTTATTCTCCCATTACTACATTTAGATCTAGGGCATGTTATCTAGGGAAACGTATACCCTAGGGTACTCCCTCTACCTCTCATCTTCATCAAACCCAAAACAGAATGAAGTGAGATCACAAGAGTGAGTGAGTGTGTAACAAATGACTTAAAGTCCTCTTCTATTTATACTAAAACGTAGAGGTTGAATAGACATGACTATTGGGCTTCTGAGCCTACATAAGTTGTTGGCCAACTTGACAATTTGTCCATAATCAAAATAAATTCATATCTTCATAAATACTTATCGGATTGGATGATCTTTAGATCAATCCTACACCTCTCGATGAGAGGGGTCCAATAAAAATATCAACTGCCATAAATAAGATGACCCACATTGATTTTGGCCCTAGTTGCCAAATTTAACAGCCGACCACTGATGGTCAACTTGGACTAGTTATCTATCCTCTGAATCCTTTGTTCGACCCTGTTGTGATATCGCCAGAGCATCCGTACAGTCTGTACAATCAGCCGGGTGTTCCTTTGGAATTATCCCCTCATACCTCATTGGTAGCTTGCCATCATTTGTTCCCAAATATGGAACCCGAAGGTGATGCTCTAGTCACCTCTCCATATGAGTCAGAAGTTTCTACTCCACACATTGTCGATGAGGAAGAACATCCTCTTCCTCCTGAAGGTTTGCCCTATGCAGGGAGCATTCCCGTTAGTGTGCATCGGGAATTGCCGCCTAATTATCTATCATTGGCACAATTCATTTCAAGTACACCTAGTGCCTCATCACTTTACCATAACCTTGTTTGGGTGTTCGGGGCCATGCCTACTACAGGGCCATTCATTGCGAACTCGACCTCCCAACAGGCCGTTACCTCAGTCCCGATGCAACCCACCGTTCTGAACCCTCTTGTATCGTCCATCCCAGTTACCCGTCTAGTTCAACTAGCGGTCTCTATGAGTTCCTCAATCCCTCCGGTCAGTGGCCAAGTTGTGCCACTGCCTAGGGGCAGAATCTGAATGTTTCTATGGTGTTAGGCACCACCAATGTGAGTAGCTCACAAGCTCACATGCTTGGCATGAACCAGCCTTCTTCTAGTATTATTCAAAACCCTATTGGTCCTGCTAAATCGAGCAAGTCCAGTACCAATAGGTTCAAAATCCCATTGGTTCGTCTGGGTCAAGAAATTTCCAGTATCAGCAGCCTTATGAGGCTCAAGTTCAATACCAAACTCCTTATGTTCCATATGGTTCTCAAGGAATGGTTAATCCACCTTACATCCTTAAGTATGGGCAATACGTTCAGCCTGGCTCATCCACTTTCCAGGGTGGTTATGGCCAGATTCAGTTTAGAAATTTTCTAGGCACTATTCAAGTACCCTTGCAACAGCAAGGACAACCTCTACAGCAACAAGGGCAACCTTTGTTGCAGCAAGGGCCATCCACGCAACAACAAGGGAAAATAATCCCGCAGCAAGGTCAACTGCAACAACCACAAGGGAAACCCTCGCAACAATTGCAGCAAACTGTGCAGCAGCAGATGCAGTATGCTCTGCAAACCTCCCAGCCCATGTCTTTGCAGGGACAACCTCTGCAGCCCCAGGGACAGCTTTTGCAGCTGCAAGGCCAACCCTTGCAGCAGCAAAACCAACTCGGGCAGCAACAACCCTTATATACATATTAGTAGGGTCAACCCTTGCAAGGGCAAAGCCAAGGTCAAGTCCTGCAGAAGCAGGCCCAAAATCCTAATTTCCTAGGTCAACAAGTCCGGAAACCTTTTGGCCAATGGCAGCAGGTACAGAACCTTAATGTCCTCGGACAACAAGTCCAAAATCCTTTTAGCCAAGGGAAGCAAGTACAAAATCCCTATGTCTAATGGCAACAAGTGTACAATCCTTATGCCCAAGGGCACCAGGTCCAAAATCCTCTTGTTCAGGGGAAACAGGTTCACCACCCATATGTTCAGGGACAACAGGTACAATACCCATATGTCCAAGGTCAACAAGCTCAACAGCCTCTTAACCCATATGTTGCTTATCAGCAACCTATGACTAGATAGTTCCAAGGTATTCAAGGTAAAAATCCTCCCTATGGCCAAGGTAACCCACAATGGGGGCAGAATCAAATGCCATATGGCCAAAATCCCCCATTGTGGGGCCAAAATCCTTACCGGCAGGGATGGGCTCCTCCGGTTGGACCCGCTTACTGACCTCCAATTCCTTTTAATACTCAATTGCCATTCTTGGCCACACTAGAGTTTCTAGATGTGTCTCGCCTTACGAATGATCCAATTCTTCATTCACCATACTGGCCTCCGGTTTTGTCCAAGATCCTGAGTGATTATCCTAAGTTCGATGGGAAAGAAAAAAAAGATCCTCAAGACCAAGTGATGATATATCACCTTTAGTGCTCTTCAAATTCTTACGTTGACGATTCCATTCGTCTCTGTCTTTTCCAACGAACCCTCATAGGTGTTGCAACCAAGTGGTACATCGAGCTTCCTCGAAGTACTTACCATGACTTTAACTCTTTAGCCATGGCTTTCCTCACGCATTTCCAAATGTCGGTTTGCTGTGAAACTGACACCTATTTTCTCACATGTCTTAAGCAAGATACTGTGACACACATCTCTGATCACATCCATGAATGGAGACATAGATATCGCCAGATCAAATTCGAGATTGATGACCATTTGCTCGTCGAATGATTCACTAAGTCATTTGTGGCTCCAATTGCTTGCGATATAGCTATGGGTGGGTGCATTACTGAAGAACAAGCCATTTCTCATGCCCAGTACTTAGATCTAGTTTTCTCTCAGTTTGGCACTTTGTATGAGTTATCACTCAATGCTCTGCGGCCATCATTCGATCCCATGGCATCAAAGTCGTAGGCTACACCTCCTATTGATGGAGTCATTGGTTCAGTGTCCCAGACCCCAGCTAAACCTTCTTCTAAATAGAAGTCGGTCCCAAACATTGTTTCCAATAGTTATTCCCAGAATCCACCTGGCCCTGGTAAAACCTTAGAGGTCCACGTTGTCCAGTCTACCGTAGCGGACAAATCCTCAAAAGGTAAGAATAAATGCAAAGGCAAGGGTAAATCCAATGCCCCAAAACAGGGTCCTCCTAAACCGTCTGCTGGTGAGTCTTCACATTGGAAACCTAGTTATCCCTACCTCATTTGCGAGGAGGATCACTATACCAAGAATTGTCCCCGACGATCCGAAGTTAGTCGTTTGCTAAAAGGGACCCTAGTTGTCCTAAAAGAGCCATTTTCATCTCAGAAGACTCAAATGGAAGACCAACCTCAATCCTTTGCTTCCTCAGGATATCAAGTGTTCATGATGAGTACGCCTATTAATGTGGCTACTAGATCAAAAGATTACCAAACTCCTACTCCGACAACTGGGAAAGAGAAAGAAGTCACCCCTTCTTCTTCTACCTCAAATTCTAGCCCTCTTCATATCAAGCACCATAACCCTGATTCCTCTATCCATCCACCCTCTCGAGGTGTGCTAAGGAAATCCTCGTATAGTCCCAACGCTCGAGCCGCTCAGCGCTATAATATTGTTGAGGATTTGGCTCGGGCGTCGTCAACTATGTCAGCGCTCGAGGTGCTCCAAAGCTGCCCATCACAACAGAAATATTTGATGCCGGCTATCGGGGGTATTGATCCTACCTATTCCAATTTTATATGTTTTGATCTAGAGAACCATGTTCTGCACCTGCCTCATTAGATTGCTTTTCTCATTCAGGTAATCATCAATGAAAAGAACATCCACAGGAATGTCGTCGATGAAGGTGCTTCCACCTGCATCATGTCAATCGCATGCTGGAAGGCCATTGGTTCTCTTACTTTGAACCAATCCCCGAACACTTTGGAAGCTTTTGATGGGCGCGATTCGCGACCCTTTGGTGTCTTACCTAACCTTGTCATTACTCTAGAGGGAAAGACAATTCAATTCGAGTTAGAGATTATCGACGCTAATTTCAACTATAATCTTCTACTCGACCGGAGCTGGACCCGTGCCATGCATGTTGTAACCTCCTCCCTAATCTGCGTGATTCATTTTCCCCATCAAGGGAAGATTGTCACTATTGACCAGCTGTCCTTCTTTGCCTCTTCCTCCTCGAATGGCAATGTTCTGTACACCAAGCACACTGGTCCTCCCTATGAGAGTGTGGGAGAAGGTTTTTTAAAGATTCTGCCTTAATGGGAATTTTTCTAGCTCCCACCTCCTCATGTTTCCTTTGTCAACATGATCTCAGTCGAATCTGACCCTTGGGTCATACCTTCACCAGATCTTTTTGATACCTAGGGCGAGATTATGCCACTTAGTCCTGCTGAAATAAATTACGTGGAAATTGTTTTGGCCTCAAGTTCTGCATCCTCTGATTCTTCTATTTCGAAGACCTCTCTCGATACATATTCTCAATCCCCATGGCTTGGCACTCTGGAATCTCCTCATCCCTAGCTGAGACTTTTCTTGCTGACGAAGGTATCATGGAAGTAATATATCTGAAGGAACCGCCTTGGAACAATACTCATCATCGTTCCTCATTCCTGCCTAGCCAGGCGGTCATGTCTACATGTTTTGAGAAGTTCTCTTCTCACTTGCCTATTTACGCGTCAGTTTACCCTACTTTGGTCAAGATATTTCAGCTGAGGGCACCTTTATCCCGTCATGGATTCAAGATTTTTCTCCCTCCCTGAGCTTTTACCGATTGCCCATTATTGCAATGGGATTGCCATCTAACTCATAATCCTCCCTCGCTTTGGGGGCATGGGGACAAAGCCTTATATGAGTTCTACTCTTTTATTTGGCCAATTCAATGCTTACTCGTCATTACAATGGTAAAAATTTGGTGTTCATCTGTGTTGATCGATTATCCGAGTCCAAGCATAGACTCTCTCAAGAAGTACTATGCTTAGGTCATCTTGTATGGTTACTTATGTACATTAATGTGTCATTCATTTTTGTGCAGTGTGGTTTGATGTGTTAGTTTTCAAGAAACTTTCCTGTTTACTATGTTTTCTCTGTTGTGCAGATGTATGTGACTCCCCACATCAGTTTTGCTAATGGTGCTTGCCGTAGTACCTGGAACCTATCATCTGCAACATGGGTTATTTATGACCCTCACAGTGAGTTGATTGATCTTCAAGGTATCTGTTTAGGTTGCAAAACTAACAACATTGTTGAATATAGTGTGGTCATTGAACTGTTGTCAGAAGCCATTGCTCTTGACACTCGAGAGTTGGTTGTCAACCTGGATCCACAGCTTGTCATCCTTCAACTCAACGGGCAATATTCTTTCAAAAACCCTCAAATATTGAGATTGTATCTCTGTATTCATCTACTAAAAAGGCAGTTTGATTATATTACATATCATCATATTCCTAGATGCATGAATACATTGAAAAATGCATTAGCTAATTATGTGTTCGATAGACATTTACGAAACATGTGAAAAGATAAAACAAATCATTTGTACCATAGTAAGCAAGAAAATACAGCATATATATATGGTGATAATGTTTGATACATTAAAACCCCAAAAAATAATATGTGTGTCCAAAATAACATCGGTGGCTCGCAAGCCTCATATATCTGTGGCACACACGCCTCAAAAATGTAAATGTCGGACCTAGGAACTAATCAGTGTGGTGATCGTGGTACCATGACATAGCTCGTGCAACATGAGTCAGCAATCGGCGAATTCGATCCGATACTCCCACCGTGTGTCTCTAGTACTAGCGAGGAATGTCTCCCACCCGAGCATACTTTGGGATACCATGATTCAACCCCTCAAGGTTCCTCACAATCTCCTCCTTGTTGTCACTCCCCTCATGATAAGGAGTGACACCATCAAACTGGCAGGCGATGTGCCTGGCTATTGGGGACATCCCAGCAGGATGCTCTGGTCTAACATTGGCATTAACAAAGCGAAATGTTATAAATGCATATATGTCAACAAACAAATAAAAAGTCACAAGATTAAAAATTGATTTTTTACCTTCATCATCAAAATCCTCTCCAACTGGTAGCGGCATGTCTAGATCTCCACAAAAGTCAGTGACAATTTATGGCCAATCCTCCATGACAACTACATGTCGTTGTAACCATGAAAAGAAGGCAGGCCTATACGACATGCGTTGGCCCCCAATGATCCTGGGCATCAAACAACTCCAGCAGGCCATCTACGGGTCGCGTGGCATGGGAGGATCTACCTCAGTCAACTGGTATTGGAACAACAGCACCCGTTCCAAGAAAAAGGTCACTAGTATAGATCCAAAGAAAAATTGCTTCAAATTCCCCACCTTAGCTTTGGTTAGCTAGCGTTTTATGTTGATCTTCATGGCTTCCACCCAATTGAATATAGTCAATGTTGTGCAGTCGATGGCATATAGGAATTTCGACTTGTTAGTCTCATGCACTACCTGGGACCCCGCCACTCTGTTGATAGTCAACAGTAGCACTCTCAGTGTCAAATCTCGGATGGTGGCAATCTCAATCTTACCACTCTTGGATTTGAGGGCCTCAGGGAAATGTTCAGCAAGCAACATGGATATGCTTGCCCCAATCGGTCGTGGCCCATATAAGTTGACTGATTCCCCTCTCTGGGATAGTTCTGTGATGAAATATATGTCTGAAGCTTCTAACTCCAACTCCTGGTCACCAATGGTGAATATTTCCTTATTTATGTCCCAGAGACTAATCAGGTACCAAAGCAGCTCAGGTTGGGCCCATATCCCTAGCATGAGAAAGAATTTGAGGAATCCATAGTCCCTCAAAGTGTCCAGGCAATTTGGATCATTCAGTGCCTGGGTGTCCACATCCTCGTGCTCACATTCTTCCTAGTCTGCCATTTTCGACGCTTCTTTCCTACAAAAACCATAGATTTAAGTCAATAATCATTTTTGGCCAATAAATTTCAAATTGTAGCAGTGGTTTTGAGGCGAAATTGGTTTTTTCCCTATTCACGGCGTCAGTGCGCCTGTTTTAAAAACAGTTAGACCAATGGCACAATAGGTTGTTTTAATTACCCTGGGTCGGTGTGACTTCCAAGCGAAGGCAAAAAAATTTTGACAAATCCCCCCTCAAAAATCCAAAAAATGGTTAAAAACAGGAATAAATGGTACAAAAATGAATCTTAGGGCTTTGTCTCTTACCTGTAACTAACGGCTCAACGAATGACCTCTCGGATCTCCCGTAATATGCTCCAGAACAATTAGGGAAAAATTGAGTAAAAAGTCTTTCACAACAAGGTAAAAGAGTAAATGGTAAAAAATATTTACTTTTCCTCCCTTTTATTCAGTTTTTCATGAAATATTAGGTTTTGTAAATATCTTGACCTATTTTTCCTCAAGAATTGGATAATTCACTTTACCTTTCTACGCAATGACAGCTGATGGATGTTCGACGATTATGCTGAGTCATGTTTCAGCTCTTTTCTCGACTCGTAAAACTCATATGAAAAGATTGTCAATTATTTTTCCCTTTTGACTCGTAAAAGAGAATAAAATGGGGGGGTCTGCTTTCAAGCTCTTTTCCGACCCTTTAAAAACGAAAATATAGTCGATCCCTTGTCATTTCTAACTCGTTAACGGATGCGAAACATCATGTGCCCAGTATAAGTTTACCCCTTTTTCGTGTCAGGATGCACTATTTACGAAAAAGGTACTCCTTGACTGAAATGGTCAAGCAATTCTCTCAAGTATCATTTTCTACCTTTTTGGGCTCAAGAGACACAACTCTACAAAAAGGGACCATGTGGAGTTTTATTTTCCATGTCTTTTTCAAAATCTCTAAACATGAAAAAGATATCGAGTTACACCTTTGTCAGACTCGTTAAAATATCAAACGACATCAGATTCATCACGATGACGAATAAGAGCTTCTCCTTCCTAGGGCTCATTAAACTTACTAGGTTGGATTGGTCCGAAGGATGTACTTACAGTGCAAGCATATGCTATCCCCATCAAGCTTGTGATTAAAAAATAGTTGGGGTACCTGCTAGAAACGGTGAGGGGGAATTTGGAAATCTAATCAGTTGTGTCGGTAGCTCACCCTTGAACATGACACTTTTTGCTACGTGTCAGGTTGGGATATCCTCCTTTGTATCGTTGACCTTCCTGGGTTGGTTTGTTCATTTTTGCCTTCCATTTGATCTCTGCCACGTCATCATGACCACCGATCCTATGGATCCAAAAGTTGCCAAACTTCCAGTTGTGTCACCGATATGTTCAAGAGTTGTCCTTCTACAGTTACACTTACCTCTGATTCTCTGTATCATCCAAAATAATTTTGCATCCCTTTGTCTCGTGTCGATGATGTGGGATACATTATGGCCCTCCTTTGACACGATCACTTCCTATCAACTTCAACTCATTATCCAGGAAGTTGACCGAGAGACTCCCTTCCAGTACCTTAGAGCTTGCATGCCCTAATGGCAAGTTCTTCACACTTGACGACAAGTTCACATCATTGGCTTTCGATCAAGTGATTTCACAGGTGTTCAACTTCAGTTCCTCTATTCACATTCCGTGGATTGTGCTAATAGTACCTTGAGGACCATTGTCATTATTGGTGGTTTATCTCGTTCTTGTTAATAGTTTACATCATTGACCAGTAATCAAGCAACTTTCTAGCATGTTTGACGTCAACACATCTATTCACATGTTAGAATTTGTACTTTGATCGGGTCGTGTTGGAGCACAAGACCCTAGACTCAGATCACAAAATTCTAGGTTGCGAAGTGATGTAACATGATTATGTTGATATACATGTCTCTTTCAGATGGATGGTTGCGAGCATACCGTGATTTATCATATGTGATCCTTCACATTATTGGATGGTTGCGCCCATGCCTGGATCCTTTTACATGATCATTCTCTGGATGGTTGCGTCCATACCACGATTCATGTATCATTTGACAGAGTTTTCAGTTATGTATATGTATATGTACTTGCTTGCAGGTTTTCCAACGACAGACTCCAGTTTCCCGCACTAATTCATAAAGTGTTTCATCCCTCACTCTAGTTCAGTCGTCACGCTTTAGGGGGCATCAATTACACAACATTTTGTCAATGTCCCTATACTCCCCGTTCCTTAATCCTGGAGGACCTCTACAGTGAACCCTATATGCCTTCCCTTCATGAAGAAACTCTCATTGTGTCCCTCTTCATGAGCAGAACAAATCCCTTTTTCACCATTTTCCCAAAATATTTTGTTTTTCCCAGATTACAAGACCGGCGCTAATGACCCTTGTCCTAGCACTGACTGGAGCAACTAAGCTTTGTTCCAATCGCGTCGATCCTCTTATGGAAAGTTTTTTAAATAAGGAGCCAAATATTCCAGCTCTAGAAGCTTCGTAACGAAAGTCTGGTAAATGGTTTGGTCGGATGGGGTCGAGGTTGTCAGTTTGGGCTCCTTTCCTCTATAAGGCTGGAACTACCTCAAGAGATAAGACCTTCTCCCATGATAAGAGGATCCATATCCTATCCATTCATGCTATATAAACCTCCCTTTTTCCCAAGCACAAGCTAGTGTTAATGTTGGTGTGCTAGTGCTAATTAAGTTTGGAGTAAACAAGTTATTCATAGTTGTAGCTCTCTAGTTGTGTAAGGGAAAAGTGTGAATTTGGTTTAGTGTGAAGTCTAAAGGGAAGAGCCTAAAACTATCATTGTTGAGACCATCATCGAATGCTAACGGAATTGTGTGGGAACCTGGTTTTGTCGGAGAAGAATGGCAACATCAAGACAATGGTTGTAATCTCTTCTTGATTCAATATATATGCAACTATCGATTGATTTCCTACATAGTGTGTTATCTTACATGTTTATGGATTAATGTTTCTTAACTTGTTAAGTAGGTTGAATTACAATTTGTCTATTACCATGGTTGTTGTTTGTTGTTGTTTACTTGTTTCAAGTGTTCGAAGAAGGAAATGAGAGATAGTTGGAGTGAGAAAGCAAGGTCATTATCAAACGGGATAAGCGTATTAAGAGGTAGGCCCTCTTAATTGGTTCTAAGCTAAGGAAATCTTCCATAGAATGTCTCAGTTGTGGCTAGACCCATTATCAGGCTAGAGGAATTGTTTGTGTCTGCACTCATAATTTTACTTCACCACAACAACACAACAAATACACATGTCACAATACCACAACTACACAATGAACATACATAGTACTGCATGTACACAACACATGTACGACATGCACAAAATACCACATGTATACCAGTACCACATGTACAACATGTACACAGTACCACCTATACACAACACCACCTGCACAATGTGTACATCGCATCACATGTATACGGCACTAGTGTGGGGGCTTCACTGGGGGAGAAATACCATACCATGTGGGTTCATATTGGGGGATATATATTGATGTAAAAATGACATAATATATTGGGGGATATAAGCCCCAAGAGTTAGCTCAATCGGTCAAATTAAGTGCCTCGCCAATGGGAGGTCACAGGGTCGAATCCCGAAAGCTCTTGGGTTAGGTCAGTAAATAGGCCGACGGGTGTTGATGCCCTTTGGGTGGCGTCCACTCAGTGTTTAAAACCCTGGACGTAGCAGCTACCCACTGACCCGGTATCCGTGAACCAGTAAGTGAAAAAATATATTGGGGGATATATAAGGGGTAAAGGGTTTTTATTTTGGCAGGTATAAAAAATGGAGCTCAAAGTTAAAGAAAAAATATAAAGGGGTATAAAAAATGTTAATGAAGCCCCAAGGGATAGCTCAATTGGTCAAGTTCCCATTGCTAAGTACCTTCCCAGTTGGGAGGTCATGGGGTCAAATCTCCTCGACGCCCTTGGAGTTAGGCCAGTTAAGCTTGGCCGACAGGCAGATCCCTTTGGGTGGATCTGTCCCAATATTTCTCGTGGATGTAGTGACCACTCAGTGATCGTGAACCACAGTTTAAAAATAAATAAAAAATGTTAATTAATAAATGGATACCTAAAATATCTAGTGAAAGTAGGGATTTTTTAAATTGGTAATGTGTATTGTGTTCATATTGGTAGGGGGTTAAATAATTTGATTTTTAGAGGTATTTTCCAATATGTAGTCAAATTAAGGGTATTGTTTAATATGCCATGAACACATGTGATATGTCTGAGGTTCATTGAGTGAAGCCCTTGTGGGCACCAGCTGCACAATGTGTACACAACGCCACATGTACATCGTACCACTTGTACAATGTGTACACAATTCCATACGTACACAACACCACATGCACGACATGAACACGACACCACATGTACACAACACCATATGCACGACATGTACACAACACCATATGTACAACATGTACTTGGCGCCACATGCTCACAATACCACTTGTACAATTGTTGAGCCTCAAACCTGCACCTTCCTATACACCCTCTCAGCCTTCTTTTTCCACTTACTTAATCCATCAAGTTGTTAAATCATTGCATTATAGTCTAAAAAGAGCTTCTGACATGGTTTTCTAACTATGCTTATGACTGTTGTTTGGTTTAGATTTTTGTTCAGGCAGCTGCGGAAACTTGTCAGTTTCCGCAGCCAGCACAGGATTCCGCAGCCATTTTGTTAAAGGCTATGCTACAAGTGTCTTATGAAGAAACGAGCCACATGGACAAGCTACAAGTGACGGGTACATGGAACGTGTCCCTTCAGATCAGCCAAATCATCCATAAAAGGTCACGGTCAACAAGGGTCAAAGGCAAAGCCAACCAAGGAATTTAGCGGTGGCACGTCTCTGTTTTGAGCACGTGAAAGTTTATGTGGCACAGTCCTCAGCCCATGGAGACTTCGGCAAACCTGGAGATCATCCCCGTAACCTGAATCCAACAGCTACCACTCCGAAGATTTAATTGACATGATGACCGTTAAGCTAGATCTCGGCTAAGGAGATCTACGTGTCTCTGGCAACGCAGTTAATATCATAGGATTCAGTTAGTTAGTTTCAACACTTTTTCATTATAAATAACGCATTGGTGAACGTTGTGTAGAAGCTTTTGCGATGTAATTTTTGAATTGTTGCTATTATCACCCCACTATACTCTGTTTTATATATTTTGCTGTTGCTTTAATACATGAGAAGACTACTTTCCTGAGTTCATTCTTGTGACTGTTCGTTGACTGGCTGAGGTGGCAGAGGGCCCCTGCGCACTAAAGCCCTGTATAGTTTTCATTTGATTTTATTATATTTCTGTTTTCATAATCATTAGCTTGTATATAACATGCTGTTTTGATGTTTTTAATTCACTGTTGTTTACATTTTCACTTCTGTTTTCTTATAGCTGTCAGCTGATCAATGCTTTTCTACAGGTTTTCTTAGGCAGCCCGGGTGAATTTTTATCTTTTTGATAACTATTGACATATGAGATCATCTTGTCCTTCCTGCTAATTTTCATTTTCTGAAGTTTAATTCCAGCACTGTCCTTTTTCAAATTGTGTTTTGCTTATTTATTTTCTGCTACTTAGACATCATACTACTCATTTGTTTATGGTTTCTTTCTATAGTCAAGTGACTCTATTAGTAAGGAATCAGAATATTATTTATTGTAGTGTGATTTAGTTATCATATTGCTTAACTTATTCATGATTTCTTCCCATAAGGTAGATTGAGCTGAAGGGTAAAGGATCAGAAGAGTTGAAGTAGTGTGATTAGTTTCCTTTATGCAATTTAATTTCTTGCCATTTAGATATCATATTGCTTAAACTTGTTCATGATTGCTTCCCACAAGGTAGATTGAGCTGAAGGGTAAAGGATCAGAAGAGTTGAAGTAGTGTGATTAGTTTCCTTTATGCAATTTAATTTCTTTCCATTTAGATATCATATTGCTTAAACGTGTTCATGATTGCTTCCCACAAGGTAGATTGAGTTGAAGGGTAAAGGATCAGAAGAGTTGAAGTAGTGTGATTAGTTTCCTTTATGCAATTTAATTTCTTTCCATTTAGATATCATATTACTTAACTTGTTCATGATTGCTTCCCACAAGGTAGATTGAGCTGAAGGGTAAAGGATCAGAAGAGTTGAAGCAGTGTGAATTAGTTGCTTTGATTTTAGTTTGAGTTGCTTTAAGTTCAGTTTTTACTTTCTTTTTCATTCAACAGCAAGGATATTGGGCCATTGTCATTAGTTCACTGTTTGATACATTTACTTCCTCTTAAGAATTGATTTTATTATAGTTGTTTTAAAGCTTTCTTTTTGAACACTTTTAATTTTGGGAAAATCACTGTAGAAATCACCATTACCATCCATACTTAACTTTCATTTTCACCATCACACATTAGGGAAAGATAAATCCAAAAACAAACTAAAAAAACTCAAAAACGACAAAAGACTAAGGAAATGGTTATCTTGTACATATAGTACACTTCACTTCGTCAGTTTACGAATCCCGGATTGAAATTTTAAATAGCAATTTAGAACACACTAAATTGACCAAACATTTTGGCGCCGTTGCCGGGGAAGTGAAATTAGGTAGCCAATTTCTTAAAATAAAAAAAACAAGAAAATTTCAAGGAAGGAAAATTGATAACCTCTCAAAGTATGCTCTCCTCTTGCACTTAGTGTGACCTGGAGGATCAGAAAAGAGAAAGTTATTGGTTTAATAGTTTCTTGAGTATGCTCTCTTCTTGCACCTAGGGTGACCTGGAAGATCAGAAAGAGAATTATTAGCCCGACTAGAAGAAAAATAAAAAAATGACATGCATAGAGCAAGAGATTCTAGGGGAAGGTTTTTAGCTAGAGCCAAGAGTTCGATTTTTACAACTCCTTCTACCTCAAGGAATAGACAAGAGACACCTCCATCATCTCCAACCTACACTCCTAGCCCTAGGATTCCTGGAATTCAAGAGACAATAGTTGAGTTAGGAGACTCTTCCTCACCATCCATCGAATCTGAATTAGGAAAAGATCCTTTCTTTTCTTCTACAGTGAGACACATTGTAATTGAAGAAGTAGAATCATCTGAGGGAGAAGAGGGAGAAATTCCTCCTCATTCGCCATTAGTAGAGGAACCAGAGGACTCTGAAATCTCTGAGAAAACTACCATGACAGAAGAGGGAGTTAACGGATTTGGTAGAGGTGGAGGTAGAGGAGGGGGAGGAGGAAATAATGGAGGAGGTAGAGGTAACAATGGGGGAAATAGGGATGGAGATAACTCATTTGGATTTCCTATAGTCGATGAGGATTCTCGAGCAACAATGAAAAATATTTCACCATCTTTCCTCCCAAACTTTCATGGGTTAAGAAATGAAGATCCTGAAACATTTCTATTTGAGTTTGAGGTCGTGTGTCGAACCTATGATTATTTGGAAGACTCTCAAAAACTCAAATTGTTTCCTTCAACATTGAAAGGAGCTGCTTTGAAATGGTTCATGGGATTACTCACTCAATCCATTAGGACTTGGAATTATATGAAACAAACATTTTTGGATAGATACATGGATTATTGTATGCCTACCAACCATAAGGATGAAGTATTTAAAATGGTACAGAAAGAAGATGAAAACTTGGAGGATTTACTTGAAAGATTCCAATACAATCTGAAAAGAGCAAAAATGACTAACTTAGATGAGGAGACCTTGAAAGCCCTTCTATTAAAATCCATTAGAGATGAATGGATAGATATTTTGAACATGATGGGAAAAGGAGACATATCTCAACTTCCACTTCATGACATAGCAGAACTTTGTGTCCATCTCTCAAGAGGGAAATCTAAAACTGGAAAAGGGCTTAGAGATCCTTGTCTCATCAGAGCAAACAAATATGCAACTGGATCAGTAAGTAGGGCTGAGATTGGCAATATGCTTGATGAATTCAAAACTGATATCTTAGGGATTCTTAGTGAGAAAATAGACACTCTTAAGATCCACAATAAGCAGAAAGCAGAAGCTGAAGCTTTAGCCATCTTTTGCCCAAAATGTAAAAAAAAACATGCTCTCAGGGAATGTCCCTTGGATGCAAAAGTTGTAGAAACATGTGCGATTTGTTCAAAGAATCATAAGACCAAGGATTGTCCTTCAATTCCTGGGCTCAAAGCTATCTTTCAAGAAGATCCAAACACAATTGAGTCTCTCTGTTTTGTTGCAAGGAGACCTTGGCAGGGGCAAAAAAATCAAGGGCTTAATAACTCTATGAACTTTCAACCCCCACCAAATTGGAATCCTTGGCAACAACCTTGGTCCTAACCTCAAAATCCTTTTCAATCATGGGGACAAGGTATGAAAAATCCTTATGGGAGATTTGCTCAATTTTATCAATATCCTCCATCTTTTCAAAACCAACAAGCTCCACAACTTCCAAATCAAAACCCACAACTATCATTACCATTTCAACAACAACAACCCTCTCAACAAAACCCAAATTCTCAACTCTTGCTTCCATTCCAACAGAAGTCAAATCAACTTCCTTCTCAGCCATTACCAAACCCCAATAATAAAAACCCTCAAAATGCTTACATGATAGGAGGTCAACAATTTCCTGCCTATATGATTGTTCCTCTCAATGATGTACAACTCAGATATGGTAGAGTTCTAGATAAACCTTCTATAGATGCCCAAAATCAAAGCATTTCTGAGGAAGAATCTCTTGAAGCCAATAAGGGTTCTAAAGCATCTCTTCAAAACCCAAACATTCATAAAGAAAAAGAAAAAGAACTAACCCCTACAACTCCTATAGTTGAGCAACCTGCATCTTCATCCACACCTCCTTTTCCTGAAAGATTACAAATTGACAAAGGGGTGGAAAAACAAATCTTGTTGCCTGACTATGATTTTCTAGATGAATTGAAGAATGTCTGTATCAAGATTCCCTTGTTACAAGCCATTAAAGAGATTCCTATTCTAGCAAAAATAATAAAGGAGTTGAGTCTTAAAAGACCAGGAAGGAAACCTAGAGACACAAGAAGAATCCACCTGGTAGGGAAAATTGCAGACATCATGATGGGAAAAATTACTATGCAGAAGTATGTAGATCCCGGTAGTCCAATTGTCGAAACACATATCAATGGGGTTGAAATTCCAAATACTTTGATTGATTTAGGGGCTGTTATCAACATTATGAGTAGACAGACTATGGAACAGCTGAAACTTCCTAATCTTCTCTTTACACCTACTTTACTGCAACTTGCAGATCGATCAATTATTAAACCAGATGGTGTATTAGAAGACATTTCAGTCTCCTTAGACTCTTGGGAATATCCAGTGGATTTCATGATTTTAACTCCCAAGAGTAATTTAGGAGGACATCCTCTCATCTTAGGAAGACCTTGGCTAGCCACAGCCGATGCTTTCATCAGTTGTAGGTCCGGGGATATGTATATTTCTGATGGTAATTCGACAAAGAAATTCAATCTGTATCCTCCAGCAAAAGAAATTATAGAAATAGGAGATAATGAGTGGATTGATGATGAAGATACTATACAACCTGTCTTTACCATTTTTGAAGTTAGTGAAGATAGTCAAATTCTGAACACATTAGAAAATTTTGAAACATCTTCAAAATATGACCACACACAATTTCAGTTAGATTCCGACATTGAGTATCTATCATCTAGACAAATGTCTCTTTTCTCTATGGAAGAATTTGGTAGTTCTGCCATTGAGATCTTTCCAGGAAAAACATTGAATATCAACAAAAATTTGGAAAGATCACAACAGGAATAACTAACCAAAATCTTGCAAAAACATTATACTGCATTTGCATGGGAGTATACCGATATGAAAGGTATTGACCCTAAGACTTGCATTCATCACATATACATTGAGGAAAATAGTAGACCAATCAGACAACCTCAGAGAAGGATGAATCCAAACCTTAGGGAGATAGTGAAAGAAGAGCTCAAAAAGCTACTTAATGTAAACTTCATTTATCCAATTTCAGATAGCCGATGGGTTTCTCCTTTGGTTATAGTACCTAAAAAGAATGGTAAATGGAGGGTATGCATTGATTACAGAGAATTGAACAAAGCAACTTTGAAGGATCACTTTCCTTTACCCTTTATCGATCAGGTATTAGATACTTTAGCAGGCAAAAAGTATTTTTCATTTTGGATGGTTTTAGTGGTTACAATCAAATTCAGGTAGCACCTGAAGATCAGGACAAGACCACATTTACCTGTCCATGGGGAACTTTTGCTTATCGAGTACTTCCTTTTGGATTATGTAATGCACCCGCAACATTTCAAAGGGCAGTACTAGGAATCTTTTCCGATCTAATCCATGATTGTGTAGAGGTTTATATGGATGATTTTACAGTTTATGGTAATTCGTTTGAAGAGGCATTAGAGAATTTGGAAAAAGTCCTTATAAGATGTAAAGAAACAAACCTATCATTAAGTCATGAAAAATGCTTTATGATGTTTACTGAAGGGATTGGTTTAGGACATCATATTTCAGGAGATGGGATTAAAGTTGATAGATCAAAAGTTGAAGTCATCTCCAAGTTGCCTATTCCAAATTGTCAAAAAGATGTTAGAAGTTTTCTTGGATTTACTGGATATTATAGAAGATTTATTGAAAACTTCACCAAAATAGCATCTCCATTCTTCAAATTACTTACAAAAGATTGTGAATTCAAATGGGATCCTGATTGTCAATCTACATTTGAAACTTTGAAAACAAGAATATCTGAAGCACCCATTTTGAGAGGTCCAAATTGGAAACTTCTTTTCCATATTTCCACAGATGCTTTAGATACAGCTCTAGGAGCTATGTTGGGACAAAAGGATTTAGTTCCTTATGCCATTTACTACACCAGTAAAAATTTGACTCCCATTGAGTTAAACTATACTGTGACTGAGAAAGAGTTCTTAGTTGTTGTTCATGCAATCAATAAGTTTAGACACTATATAACCGGCTATGAAACTTTTGTCCATACTGATCATTCTGCAATTAGATATCTCATGAATAAACCTGTTACTAATGGCAGAGTTACAAGATGGCTCTTACTTTTACAAGAATTCAATATTACTGTGTTGGATAGATAAGGGAAACAAAATACAGTAGTTGATTTCTTGTCTAGAATCCAAAATACTAACAAAGATTCTCCTGTAGAGGATAAGTTTCCAGATGAATATTTGTTTGCAGTAACTACTAAGACTCCTTGGTATGCAGATATTGCTAACTATTTGGTTACAGGGAAGCTATCTCCACATCTATTTCCTAGTGAAAAAAGAAAAATTATTCAGGTGAGTTCAAGTTATTCATGGATTTATAATGAATTGTTTAAAACAGGGCTAGATTGTGTGATTAGAAGATTTGTTCGGGAAGATGAAATTCCTGACATCCTTAAGGCATGTCATGATGAACCATGCGGTGTACACTTTGCTGACAAAAGGACGGCCTATAAAATCCTTTCTTTAGGATATTATTGGCCTTCCCTTTTCAAAGATGCAAAACAATATGTCAGAAGGTGTGACAGCTGCCAAAGAGTTGGGAGACCGACTCTTTCAAATGAAATGTCATTACAACCACAGGTACTCATCAAACCCTTTGAAAAATGGGCTTTAGATTTCATTGGACCCATTAATCCACCATCTAAACCAAAGAAGTATATATTGGTGTGCACTGATTATGTCACTAAATGGGTAGAAGCCAAAGCATTGCCTTCTGCCACTGAAAATTCAGTTGTTCAATTTCTTTTTGAGGATATTTTTACTCGTTTTGGTGTCCCAAGAGAAATTGTGACAGATCAGGGAAGTCAATTTACATCTAACTTGATGGAAAAGCTGATGGAAGAATATAAAATCAAGCACAGAAAATCTACTCCTTACCATCCACAAGCAAATGGCCAATTGGAGTCTACAAACAAATTTCTTGAAAGCATCATCACCAAAACTGTTCATCTACACAGAAAAGATTGGGCAGAAAGGCTTCCTGAAGCCTTATGGGCCTACAGAACTACATGGAGGAACACAACAGGACATTCTCCCTATGAACTTGTTTATGGGAAAGAGGCCCTGCTCCCCATTGAGTTTCAAGTCAAGACTTTCAAGATGGCATTCCAGTTGGGGATGAATCTATCAGAAGCCCAAAAGTACATAATGGAGCAGCTGAATGAGCTAGATGAGATCAGACAAGATGCAATTTTAAGGACTGATCTAGTTCAACATCAAAGAGCTAAGTGGCATGACAGATACATCAAAGAGAGAAAGTTTCAAGAGGGAGATTGGGCGTTACTGTTTGATTCCAAGTTTAAAGACTTCAAAGGAAAACTTCAGACTCATTGGCTTGGGCCATATGAGTTTGACAAAGTCTTTAACTATGGAGCGGTAAGAATCAATACCATTGATGAATTTCAAACTCCTCTCATTGTGAATGGCCACCGATTGAAAATTTATCATAAGCCACTCTCAAAAGAGGAATTTGTCAAAATGTTCCAAGAGAATTCTGCAATAAGGCTGGTGGAGAAGAATCCTTCTCCCCCATCAGCCTAGCCTTTGTTTCTTTCAGTGAAAAAAAAAATCGTATAAGCCTAAAAACCAATCATAGATTGGCGGTCTTATACAGAAAATGTAGAGTGAAAATCAGGGACACCTGACACTCTATATTTTACAAAAAAAAAAATCTCCTCTCCTTCCCTTTCTAGCTTCACTCCATCTCATTTTCCATTTCACTTCACCTCCATCTCATTCTCATTTCCATTTCACTTCACTCCACTTCATTTTCATTTCATTCCACTCATTCCATTTCATTTCATCAATAAAAGTCCCTTTCAGGACTATTTTCATTCACTTAGTTCTTCTCTAACTATCTTTGTGCAGTTAAGGGGGTGCTATCTCAGTTTCCGCAGCTGGAAACCATTTCCGCAGAAAGAAGCAGTTTCTGCAGCCAGAAACGATTTCCGCAGCCAGCATCACTCTGTTTTCAAATTTACAGTCAACTGTTAGTACAATAATCATGAAATGCAGGTGTAATTGAGCTAAAGACATGGGACATCTCCAAGACATCAAGGAAGAGCAATTGGTTAGAAGCCTTGAGTAAGAAATGACAAAGTTTCCAAAGGTATGATCAAAAATCCTTATCAAATAACAATTCAAGTCATAATTACGCATAGTTATCAAACCATAACAAGTTCTACTATGTGCAATGATTTGATACGATAGCTCCACTACCACTCCTATTCCACGATATCACTCCACACACCTTGCATTCATTTCTCCAACGGTCTCATGATTATTCCGAGTTTAAACTCAAGATTGACTGCACTTCCATTTATTACCCGTACTCTTGAGACGTGACCTATTGTGTTACAGTTCTTCTTAGCCGTAATTTCCGCAGCCGTCTGTTGAGACGTGTAAAAATTTCATACACACTCATCCGATTCAAAATAACCCCGACGTTACTCCATTCGTTTACCACTCCACTAATACCATACTCCTCGCAAGCATCCGCATTTTATTTTGAACTTGTTTACTGTTGCTCACCCTCTGTTCCTCCGGTAATTCAAGTACTTCCATTCCCTGTTCTCCATTTTCGACTGCAGTCACTACAGTTATCCTAAACCCCGACTGCAGCCACTATAGTTGTTCTAAACCCCGATTGTAGCCACTACAGTCTATCCTAAATCCTGTAACCGAGCCATTTTTTTCTGAACCCTCACATGCAGAAGAACTCTCAGTTGGAATTTAAAACAAAGGATGGGAAAATTACTAAGAGTCGAGCCGGAAGGACCGAAATACTTGGAAGGTTATCCTCAAACTAAGGAATTTCTGAAGAAAGCCAGATGGCGACGATTTATCCAAAAGTTTAAAGGCCATAACAAGGAAGTGACCAAAACTTTTGCACGGTCTTTTGATGGACAAACAATGGAGATTGGAGACTTGAATTTCACAGTGACTGAGGCCACCGTAGCAGCTGCCATAGGCCTACCTCAAGAAGGTGAAAGGTGGTTTAAAAATAGAAGTGTGGACGATCAGATATGGAGAATCATGCTACAAACAAAGGTATGGATACCACCGTATTTACAAGAGGCATCCATGTTCATGCACTAAAAGAGGAATGGTCTAGTCTACTGTTAGTCATCCAGAAATTTATCACGTGTGAAGGTCGTTTTGGTTCTATGTATATGTATCATGCTAGACTGATGATGAATTTCCTAGAGGGTCACATTCTTAATTTGCCTCATTTTCTGCTATTGAGTCTGAAAAAGATGAGTGTTACAGTTCAAAAACACATAGGCAACATTGAACCTCATCTCTACCATCATGGACTCATAAAAATTCTTATTGAGGACCAGTTGAAGAAAACTAAAGATACTTGGGAGAAATTCTTGACAAGAAACTACTTCCAAGAGCCATCTGAGGCCTCTGGAAGCAGTCCACCAAAGATTCCAAGGAAAAGTAGGAGGAAAGAAAAGAACATTACAGTCCAAGACTCCCCTACAATAGAAACTCAAGAAACTGTCCAAAAAAGAAGAAGAAGATAGAGCTAAAAATAAGAAACAGAAGAAAGAAAAAGGAAAAAGAACCATTCAAGAAGTCTATCCATCCCCGGAGCAATCCATAGAGGAGGATTATCAACCACTGTCAGAAAGACTAGTACATCTTCAGGCTGCTGCTATAGAAAAGAAAAAGCAAAAAGGAAAACAAAGTGCACAAGAAAAGAGTACTAGTCCATACTTAATGAGGAGCACTAGGCTAAAAGGAAAGGTGAATAAAACCCAAGGAAAACATCCTCACTTTATTGATTTAGGTGAAGAGACACCTGAGAAATCTCCAGCTCGGCCAAGCATTGAACCAAGTCCTCCACATGATGAAAGCCCTTTTTGGCCGAAAAGAGAGAGCAGTCCTCCTCCTCCACTAGATTTTGAGCTTAGTCTGAGAAAGACACTTGAGGTAGATCCTAATCAGCAAGAGGTATATAACTACCTGGAATCCCTAGAACAATCAGCTGCAGGACCGAGTACCACTCTGCCACTAGATGCACAAGTTCAGTCTTTGAAACAGGAAGTATTTGAATTAGAAGTCCTAAATAGGCATATCAAACAGGAAAATGAAGCACTCAAAGAGCAGAGCAAGGTAGACAAGATTTTCCATGATAACACTATGCTCCATTTAGGACTGTGGCAAAAGAAAAATAGGAAACTAAAGAAAAAGTGCAAAAAGTTAAGCAGAGCATTGATTAATCTCAAGTTCAAATGTCTAGTCAGGAAACCCAGGATGATGTTAGCATCAAAGAAGAAGAAAAGAGGGCTAGATGTCCTAGCAGAAGCCTCAGAACATATGGATTAGAGGGAAATAACTAAATTTTGGTTGCATGAGGACATGCAACACCTTCACAGTGGGGGTATGTTGAGCCTCAAACCTGCACCTTCCTATACACCCTCTCAGCCTTCTTTTTCCACTTACTTCATCCATCAAGCTGTTAAATCATTGCATTATAGTCTAAAAAGAGCTTCTGACATGGTTTTCTAACTATGCTTATGACTGTTGTTTGGTTTAGATTTTTGTTCAGGCAGCTACGGAAACTTGTCAGTTTCCGCAGCCAACACAGGTTTCCGCAGCCAGCACAAGATTCCGCAGCCATTTTGTTAAAGGCTATGCTACAGGTGTCCTATGAAGAAACGAGCCACATGGGCAAGCTACAGGTGACGGGTACATGGAACGTGTCCCTTCAAATCAGCCAAATCATCCATAGAAGGTCATGGTCAACAAGGGTCAAAGGCAAAGCCAACCAAGGAATTTAGCGGTGGCACGTCTCTGTTTTGAGCACGTGAAAGTTTACGTGGCACAGTCCTCAGCCCACGGAGACATCGGCACACCTGGAGATCATCCCCGTAACCTGAATCCAACAGCTACCACTCCGAAGATTTAATAGACATGATGGTCGTTACGCTAGATCTCGACTGAGGAGATCTACGTGTCTCTGGCAACGCAGTTAATAGCATAGGATTCAGTTAGTTAGTTTCAGCACTTTTTCATTATAAATAACGCGTTGATGAACGCTGTGTAGAAGCTTTTGCGATGTAATTTTTGAACTATTGCTATTATCACCCCACTGTACTCTGTTTTATACATTTTGCTGCTGCTTTAATACATGAGAAGACTATTTTCCTGAGTTCATTCTTGTGACTGTTCGTTGAGTGGATGAGGTGGCAGAGGGCCCCTGCGCACTAAAGCCCTGTATATTTTTCATTTGATTTTATTATATTTCCGTTTTCATAATCATTAGCTTGTATATAACATGTTGTTTTGATGTTTTTAATTCACTGTTGTTTACATTTTCACTTCTGTTTTCTTATAGCTGTCAGCTGATCAATGCTTTTCTACAGGTTTTCTTAGGCAGCCCGGGCGAATTTTTATCTTTTTGATAACTATTGACATATGAGATCATCTTGTCCTTCCTACTAATTTTCATTTTCTGAAGTTTAATTCCAGCACTGTCCTTTTTCAAATTGTGTTTTACTTATTTATTTTCTGCTACTTAGACATCATACTACTCATTTGTTTATGGTTTCTTTCTATAGTCAAGTGACTCTATTAGTAAGGAATCAGAATATTATTTATTGTAGTGTGATTTAGTTATCATATTGCTTAACTTATTCATGATTGCTTCCCATAAGGTAGATTGAGCTGAAGGGTAAAGGATCAGAAGAGTTGAAGTAGTGTGATTAGTTTCCTTTATGCAATTTAATTTCTTGCCATTTAGATATCATATTGCTTAAACTTGTTCATGATTGCTTCCCACAAGGTAGATTGAGCTGAAGGGTAAAGGATCAGAAGAGTTGAAGTAGTGTGATTAGTTTCCTTTATGCAATTTAATTTCTTGCCATTTAGATATCATATTGCTTAAACTTGTTCATGATTGCTTCCCACAAGGTAGATTGAGCTGAAGGGTAAGGATCAGAAGAGTTAAAGTAGTGTGATTAGTTTCCTTTATGCAATTTAATTTCTTGCCATTTAGATATCATATTGCTTAACTTGTTCATGATTGCTTCCCACAAGGTAGATTGAGCTGAAGGGTAAAGGATCAGAAGAGTTGAAGCAGTGTGAATTAGTTGCTTTGCTTTTAGTTTGAGTTGCTTTAAGTTCATTTTTTACTTTCTTTTTCATTCAGCAGCAAGGATATTGGGCCATTGTCATTAGTTCATTGTTTGATACATTTACTTCCTCTTAAGAATTGATTTCATTACAGTTGTTTTAAAGCTTTCTTTTTGAACACTTTTAAGTTTGGGAAAATCACTGTAGAAATCACCATTACCATCCATACTTAACTTTCATTTTCGCCATCACACATTAGGGAAAGACAAATCCAAAAAAAAACTAAAAAAACTCAAAAACGACAAAAGACTAAGGAAATGGTTATTTTGTACATTTAGTACACTTCACTTCATCAGTTTACTAATCTTGGATTGACATTTTAAATAGAAATTTAGAACACACTAAATTGACCAAACAACAATCATGCACACAACACCATATGTACATAGCACCATATGTAGAACATGCACACAACACCACATATCCATCATGCGCATAGTACAATATGTACACAACACTGCATATCCAACATGTACATAGCACCATCTATACCCAACACTGCATATGCAACATTCGCAAAACACTATCTGTACCACCATGTACATAACATTACATAAACAACATGTACACACACTGTATATACACAACACCGTATGGACACAACATCACAGATGCAACATGTACAACATATGAAACATATGCACAACAGTAGTACCACACATTCAAAACCACATTATCTCTACCAAGCAACCTTGCTTCTAGTGTCTTTCTATCATCCATGCTTATCCTAGCATGCCGCAAAGCACATTGTTTTCATTGCGTTGATGTATCCTTCAACGTTACCTGTCATAACATACAAATAGGCATAATATAAGCATACAATATCAAATCATATCCACATGATATTGATCTCATATATTTTTCATGACTACTCTTCCCGCTTGATTCCTCATAAACCAAGAACCTCTTCATGCCATTCACCTACATAAGCAATCATTCCTCAATAATAATGATCCCTGGTGACAACAACATATATATATATATATATATATATATATATATATATATATATATATATATATATATATATATATATATATATATATATATATATATATTAGCATTAAACAATCATGATCCTGTCATACAACGACATACATACATATATACATATAAACATCAGAATAAAAACAATCATGATCCATGATGACCCTGTTAGACATGACATATATACATGTATGCATATATATAGACATCAACATAATCATGATCACAACATAATTACCAGATAGCATAATGTCAAGGTTAAGAGAACTCCCTTTATGCATGCACAACATGGAGAACAACCGTTCCCAACATATCCAAGGAATCGAATGACTCACATCCATTCACTTTACCTTTCTTGTTACCTTTCTCATGAGTATACTGCCACTATCCATTTACACCAATGGACCGAACCACTCTAATTGGTTGCCATATTATTACCTTCAACTGCCCTTACTCATGCACTGAGCTTCATCGAGGTCTTACATTACCTACTAGGTTTTATTCAACTCTCCCTGAGATCCATTAACTTTCCTCTTTCCAAAGATTCCAAAAACTAAAAAGGAAAGATTGAAAAACAAACAAGAAGAAAACCATGGAAAACCAACAACAATATGACATCACAAACAAAGTGGCATGGGCATGCATGAGACCCAAACAAAACCGCAATCAAGCACAACAAATCACCAAAATACCAAAGAAAAATAATAATAGCTACACCATGACTCAATCCCCATGGTTCCCAGTGTTTCCAAAGGAATGCTCAACCTGAGCCTTCTTCAAAATTTAATGGCAGTCTCTTGCCATGCAATCCCCTGCATCATACTACCATAAACATGTAACTGTCAGTTCATAAATAAACATAACAATAGACTAGTTACCTTACCTTGTTGTACCAAGCACATTGCTTGCAAATGAACACATCCAAACCATCTCTCAAGGGACTCCAATCCTTTAACGGATCCAACTAGTTGATGTACGTGTCAAATACATGTTCATAACTATAGGACATATCTACATAATGTCAGACAAAATTCAAGGTTACAAAGGCTTCATGTATGCGAAACACTCATTTGTTTGGAATTAGGGTTTCCAAACATATCTAAAGGAATTCTTTCCCAAATCCTTTATTTTACCTTTACCTTGTTGCAACTAAGTCGTACTATGTATGGTCACGTCACCCAATGGATAGTTATATGAACAAATCAACTATTACCTTGTCATGCTAATACCAATCATGTTTCATGCAATTGTTCACACATGTCGATCACATGTTCCAAGGGTCAAGGAAACATATCTGCTAATTTGAAATCAACTTTTACCAAGACTAACAATCATGTCATATTCCATAGTCAACTCATAATCATTAGACATAATGCTATAACTATCACCTACTTACACTCAAGTACATTTCAACTGTCTCAACACATATGTATTAGTACAACCATCTTAAAACAAGATCGTTTCGGCAAGAAATCTTATAGACACATACTCATATCATGTGATTAATCAAATAATCAACAAATAGACATAATAGACACCAAATCTCAAACACTAAATAGACGACATAATCAAACATTCAAGCACAAATTAGACGACATAAGCAATATCATACCATAATGTATCTCAAGGGAGGCTACCTTGTATACATAGTCAATCTAGATTAGCATGATATAACTTCACAACATATCAAATTAAAAATAAATAAGGTCATGATATTCATAATAGTCACTAGCTAACATGTTCACATCATAAACTCATAAACATTTTCCATTTATGCATAGCAATCACATATGTACGATCAATCTAGATTAGTACAACATAATGACACAAATAAGTCAAATCATACTTGAATGTCATAACCCTAACCATATGCATAGGCCAATCCAATTTAGCACGATACATATAACATCAAGGTCTTAATGTAATAACTCTAATCATTAAGTTACTAGCATATAAAAACAACAAGTTATATATCATGCTCATCAACAACATATAACCTAATCGTCAACCTAACTATCATATAACAACAAAAAGTTAACCTATAACACACTCATCAGCAATATATAACATAATCATCAAGTTATCTAACATAGAAAAACAAGAGCAATGCATACAACCACAGGTTACTACCACTCATGACTATTTGACACATGTGCATATGACTACACTAATCAACTAGCATTTATCATGTATGTAGCCATAACATCAATATTCATATACATAAACATAATGTATATAACCCTAATGCATATAAAAATCCATTAACTACCATACCTGCATGCCCAACATACAAACATGTATGACAACATGCTCTTGCCTCGAAGTCCAATATTGCAACTTCACTTTGATGATTTGCATCTCCTGCTCTATCTCAGCCAACACATCAGCATCATAACCTACCAATATTATCATGATGACCCAATTGCATACAATGACCTCACAATGCATGTCTAACCTACCATACATTCAAAACCATAACCATGACAATGCATGCATATAGACACCAATATGCATAACAATACATATACACCCATACACTCATGACGACACATCCCACAACAACACCATCAACCTTCACATGGCGACATCACTACGACCATGATCAACACCACGAAAATGCAACAAGCATATGGACTACAAGCATAAGTAACACATATGCAGCTGACATGAATGCATGATCGACACACAGCCCATCCAGTCCGAGGGGTGAACATGGCTCTGATACCACTCTGTAACACCCTCCTCCCACATTTGCCCATGTAACCGACCAACCAAGGTAAACATGTGACAAGAAGTTACTATGATATGATTCGACCTACTAAGTCGCATTAAGGAAGTGGAACCGATGAAAACACATCATACAGACCTTCAACATCACCAATAGGACTACTAGGAACCATCCCAACCTTTCTGCTAACCAACCCCTGGGTCCCACTAATTTTTCAAGCTATTAAACCTCTAGACGCTCCCATGCTATGGGCATGCCAGCGTATAGAAAGATTTGGACACTCCCACAAGCCTACATGTCTGCGTCCATGGACTATTTCTAGTAGACCTGTGCTAGAGTCCGAGGAATTTAAGCACTTTTCAAGCCTAGAATTTTGGCCATCACCTAGAACTTGTTGTAACTTTGGGAATCCATTAAACACATGATGACAAGACTAATAAACCAAAGACTAAATCTAGGACTAGGCCTGACCATCCCCAACTGTGACTGACATTATGTCAAACACTTGGCATCAATGCAATCTACAGGTGTAAACAACATATCTAAGCATAGGGGTCTCATACTTATCTGATATATGCTATGAGGCATTGCTTCCTTATCACTTTAGTCGCATTATCATTTATTAGTTCACAAATACGTTGTTCATTCAATTACAAGTAAAAACATGATGAGAACCGTACATAGCCACTATCATAATACATGCTTAGAACCATCATACTAACCACACAAATACCAAGGAAATAACATCCATATAAGCCACATATAAGCCAGTATAATACTCATGAAATAACAAGGATAAATAACCCCATATTATTGATGCAAAATCCAACCTAGTATGGGACTACCACGTTCCACCCGACTATAGACATGGTTGAGCCAAATCTCTCTTCAGCTATTCACCCCCGTGACATATTCCAAGCATGAATGTGGGTCTCATAAAACACATCAATCCAAAACCATGTAGGGCTTCCATAGGCCAACCAATTCAACCCATCAAAAAGTGATTCCACCTCATGGTAGGACATCACAAAACCATCACCATATTGGTCTCTACCCAAGCCTTCCAAGGCTCTAGAGCGTTTTTTCCAACCAAGGCTTCCAGAACTAGTAAGTCAACCCATAGTTGTTGCGGGGCTTCTAGAGTTTTTGTCCAACCAGGTCTTCTAGGACTAGTAACTCAACCCACTTAGGTCTTCTAGAGATTTTGTCCAACCAAGGCTTCCAAGACCAGTAACTCAACCCACCAATTGCTTCTAGAGCTTTTTTCCAACCAATGCTTCCAAGACTAGTAAATCAACCCACCAAGGGCTTCCAGAGCATTTTTCCATCCAAATATTCCATGACTATTAACTCAACCCACACTATTATAGGGATTCCAGAGCATTTGTCCAACTAGGGCATCCAAGAACTAATAACTCAACCCAAGCTAAAGGAAACATGAGAACCAATGAAAACAAAACTAGGAAATAAACACACAATCTCCCTGGCTATCCAAGAAATGGAAAGGCTAGGAAATCCATTGTCAATCGAGCAAATCCTCCATGCCAATGATAGATCATGACCAATAAACCACATGCATGTGCCACGCATGCCAAAAATAGTGAAGAAAACATACATGCAACTCGGTCGCTGCAAGAAAATCCCATTATAGGTGTTGATCCTGATTGCCTCTTGCACTTTCCTTCTCTACCTTTGCCTTCTTGCTCTAAAACTCCAAGTATGCCACACTCCTCCAAGATTGCTCCAAGAAAACTCTAAGTGTCGAAGAGTATCAAAGAGAATAGAAGAGAACTCCACCAAAATTGAACTGGCCAAGCTTACACTGACCAAACTTGCCCACTAATCCTCAGAAGCCTTTTTATCAATGAGGCCTCTATTTTCTTCATTTTCCATTATTTTCCTTCAATTTACTCCTCACATGCAAACTATGACCTTTCACCTTCCTTTCCTCCTAATTTCCATTATTTTCATAAATAAAATGCTAATAAATGCCTCATGCCTTTCCAAATCCTTTGCCAATCTCCTTAGCCATATTAACCAAAATGAACACCCACACTAGGATGTCTTGCCCGACATTCAGCTTGGAGTAAGTGTCCCATCAATCGTGGTTATTATTTTGCCTTTATTAACTTTTATTACATGGAATTTTCACCAGGGTTGTTACAAATAGTAAATCAAATAATCAACCGAACATAAAAAAAACTTTGAACCACCAATATCCTCATTGACCAAGCTAGAGACCAATTTCCACAAGCATCATCCATCGTTGTTGGCCCACTACAATTTTATTCGTTCTCTAAGGGGGAAATAGTAGTTGACACTCAAGCGCTTGAAACTAGGGGGTCCAAGAGATATTCAGTATCAGTCTCGCACGCAATGTGGTCCTCTACTATAACAACCTTCGTAAAAATTCTATGTAATAAAGTTAATAAAGTTAAAATAATAACCAAGGTCATGGAGCGCATATTCCAAGCTGAATGTTGCGCAAAAACATGGTCATGGGGATCACTAGTGATTAAATATGGCTATGCAATTTGGCAAAAGATTTGGAAAGGCATGAGGCATTAATTGGCATTTTATTTATGAAAATAATGGAAAATAGGATAAAAGGAAGGTGAAAGGTCACAAGTTGCATGTGAGGAGTAAATTGAAGGAAAATAACATAAATTAAATAGAGGCCTCATTTTAAAAAAATGATTTTGAGGATCATTTCATAGATTTTTGTCAGTTCAGTTTTTGGAGCTCTCATTCTATTCTCTCTCTCATACTCTTGGACGCTTAGAGTTTTCTTGGAGCACTCTTGGAGGAGTGTGGCATACTTCGGATTTGGAGTAAGAAGGCAAAGGAAAAGCAGGAAAGCGCAAGAGGACAGTGATATCAACAACTATAGCGGTTTTTTCTTGCAAGTATTGAGTTTCATGTATGATTTCTTTACTATATTTGGCATGCATGACCTATGCATGTGCCATTTCTTGGTTATGATCTATCATTGATAGGGAGGATTACATGGATTGACAATGGTTTTTCCTAGCCTTTCCATTTCCTGATAGCCATGGTGTTGTGGGTTTTATCTTTTGTTTTATGTTTGGTGCTCGTGTTCCTTCGGCCATGAGTTTAGTTATTAGTTCCTCGAACCTTGGTTGGACAAACGCTGTGGAAGCCCTGTAACAACTTGGGTTGAGTTACTAGTCCTAGAATCCCTTGTTGGAAAAACGCTCTCTAGCCATTGGTGGGTTGAGTTATTAGCCCTGGAAGACCTAGTTGGACAAGCATTTTGGAACTCGACAACAGTTGTGGGTTGAGTTAATAGTCCTGGAAGCCTTGGTTGGAAGAAACACTCTAGAGCCCTAGACAGCTTGGGTAGAGATCGATTTGGTGATGCTTGGTGATGTCCAACTGTGAGGCGATATCACTGGTTAAGGGTTGAGGTGTTTTGGCCTCTAGAAGCCATGGTTTTTTTTTCTTTGTTTATTCCATGAGATCCCACATTCATGCTTGGAATATGGCATGGGGGTGATTGGATGAACGGGAAATGTGGTTCATCTCAATTTATGGTCGTGTGGTATGTGGAAGTCCTTGACTTGGTTGTATTTGCATATGTTAATAAGAGCTCTCTTCCCTTTGATATTTCATGAGTAAGTTTTCTTATCATTATGTAGCTTTAATGGTTGTTTCATCCTTGTTATATCTTTGGTTATTTTTTGGTTATAAGCATGTTTTACGACAGTCTTGATGTATGGCTCTCATCGTTTTTAATTATTATATGAAATTTTAATGAATGGTTGACCAAATAGAAAAAAAATGCAGTTATTGGGTGGAGACATCAATCCTCCTTAATGATTCTCAGATAAGTATGAGACCCCTATGCTTAGATCTGTTGTTATGACCTGTAGATTACATGTTGATGATCTGTTTGAGGGTATGTCTGTCATGGTTAGTTGGGGTTTGGTCAAGTACTTGCTCAATTTTTTGCATTAGTATCTTTGTTTCAATGTCATTTATCATTCATGGAAGTCTCAAGGAGTTCTGGGTAGAGGCTTGAGTCTTAGCCTTGAAAAAGTGGCTCAAAATCTGGGGTCGTTGGCACAAAACTACCTGGAAAATATTGCAGTCGCTTGGAGGCCTTGTTGTTGTTGGAATTCATGGAGAGATTGTTGGCATGATAGTGTGCATGGATCCAGCTAGTTATGTTGGCATTGGTTCATGATTACAACTAGTTCATGTTGGCATTGATGTTAACCATTGTAGCCTAGCTTATGTGTAGATGTAATTCATTGTAGCATGGTTCCAGCTAGTTGAGTTGATCGTGAGATTATTAAGTTGACATTGATGTCAACTACTTGTAGATTAACTTATGTATGGATGTCATCATTATAGCATGGTTGTAGCTAGTTCAGTGTGTTGGCCTTGGGATGATTATGTTGGCATCGATGTCAACCTTATGAGGTCATACACTTATGTCAACCTCATGATGGTGTAGCTTGATGGAGCATGATGTGTGTCAATATGTGTTGGCTTTGATGTTGATCCTGTATGATGACACACTTGATGTGTGTCAGTATGTGTTCGCTTTGATGTTGATCCTGTATGATGACACACTTGATGGCATGGTATTAGATGATGGCGTTGGTGCATGATGATCAGATCTGCACTGGTATGGCTGACGATGTGTTGGCACACTAGTTGATTTGTCAACTAGGTCTTCATGTCTATGCTTATGATGATGACTTGTTTGGGTGATATGATGGCTTGATGATGTTGCTACAAAAGGTGTTTTTAGGTCTATGAGAGGTGTCGCAGCTTGTGTAGATGAATGTTAGAGCGTGGAGGATTTGTTGGCACTCTTTCCAACCTTGTTTGTTGGCCTTAAAGTTCATTTTGACAGTGACACTTGGAAGACATGTTTGATATACTTACAGATGTGTCAAAGGCCATGGTAAACGTTTTAAGGCTTGCACAGGTGCCGGAGAAGATGATGGAATAAGTGTCATAGTTTTAGAGCTGAAAGGTTGATTTTTTAACCCATCCTCTGCCCCACACACTCTCTTACAGGATCATGAGAGTGACTCAAAAGTCTCAGTCACACTGAGGAAGGCCTGTGAGAGCGAATGCACTTCCTGGTCGATTTCAGTGAGTGTCAAGCATGCAACCGAGGCATTTCATAGGATTTTCTCTACATTCCTCGCTCTATTTGAAAGTTGATTCTTAAGGAAATTCCTAGAGGCTTCTAGAATTAGTGAAAAAGGTCAGAAATGGTTTGAAAAGGTCCTATCATGTTGTGAATGCATTTAGTGCACAAGTGGTGGCCTTAGTAGATTGATTTGGTCCAATTTTTTCACCTTTGATCCTAGCCCCAAGCTCAATTTCTCCCTACAGGTTTTATATTCTTGCATTGTTAGTTTTGCGGTTGTTGATGAAGTTAGTATGTGAGTGAGAAGGTTGTAGAGAAGTAGTGTATTCTTCAGACATATTGGAGAGCATAAATCCTTCAGTCTATGAGTGTTTATTGCTACATAATGAGAAAATCTGAAGGATGTTGTAGTATAGATCAGGATTTGAAGTTGTTGGAGTAGAGATTGATTTGGAGAGTTTTTTTATGTTGTTGTGTAGTGTTTATGTTGGTGATTCTCACACTTGTTTTCTACAAGAGTTTTTGATGCATTTGGCATATAGCCATAGTGTCATTTGTTGTTGATTGTATTATGAAAAATTATTTTGTTGTGGGGGTCTGGTTGTATTCAGATTTATTGTGGCCAAAGTTTGTTATTGGATAGTATATATGTTGTGGAGTTTATTTTGATTGATGGTGAGATCTTGTTGCTGAGAGAATGTATACAAAGTTGAATTCTCATTGGGAATAGCATCTTGGGATCCAGCTTGAGAATAGATGAAAGGAGGTTCACATAGTGGAGAGAAGCGATGACTTCATGAGAGAGGAGCAGTGATGTTGAAGCTTCAACGAAAGGAATAGTTTGTCATCCAACGGTAGTTGGATAGTCCAATCAGAGTTGGGCGAGGATCGTTGATTGTGGTGGCCTTCAATGGATGGTAGTTTGTAGATCAGTAGAGAACAGAGTCTTCAAAGATGATCAGTAGTATCAAGTCTCCTAGATGATTGGTGTTGGAATTCTATAAATGAGGTCGAGTCTCCATGCTAATGGGAATCAACAAGCTATGTAAAAGATGATTTTCTTGATTAATATAAATTCGTAGCAGAGCAGCAGCAGTAGTAGGGGTGTTTTTTCTCCTGGAAGGTTTTCCACCAGAAATCTTGTGTCTCATGTGTGATGATGTGATTGTGTGCATTGTTTATTGTTCATATTGTTGCTTATGGTTTTCAGTTATGCTTATGTGATGAACATGTTTAATGAGATGTTGCTAACTTATGTGTGATTCAGTAATTGAAGTTAATAAAAGGAAAATTTCATATATAGATCACATTATTGATTCACCCCCCCGAATAGTGCTCAAAGGTTTCCAACAATTGGTATCAGAGGGAGGCCCTTGGTTGCAACTTGATAACTAGGGAGTAGATATATATATATATATCTATAAATATATATATATCTATATATATATATATATATATATATATATATATATATATATATATATATATATATATTATCTTTATTTGTATTTTTTATTTATTTTTAGAATGGTTGTCCTCGCTGCTGCAAATTACAAGGTATGGAGAAAAAATGTAAAATCCCAATTATTATCTTGTGGATCTAACATTTGGAGAGTTGTATGTGAAGTTTGTGGTAAAGATCCAATTGCAGATGAGATTTTGCAGCAAGATGCATAATCTACGAGAATCTTCATGACGGTGATATGAAGAAACTAGTGGGTTTGAAACTTGCCAAGATATATGAGACAAGCTAGAATCCATATTTGGAGATCGTAACAACAACAATAAGGAAAATGAGAAGAAGACCAATAAGAAGAAGAGCCTCCAAAAATAAGAATCTCAGCCACAAGAGTATCATTCTTCCAATGTACATGATTCAACGATGATGCAAAGAAATAAAAAAAAATCTTGGACCCAAAGGTATAAATATTAATGATTTTCTATTGAGTTATAATTTTGATGATTTAGATTTTGATCATGTTGAAGTGCCTAGCGAAGATCAGAATGATATTAAGGTTGTTAGATATGATATTTCTAGACTAACAGTTGCATGCAAGGATCAAGAAAAACTATTCTAGATATGGGATGATAAGGAAGACAAACTCAAGGAAGAAATTGTGAACTTAAAAGTTAAATTGGCAGAATTTGAAAAAGTTGAGGAATGCATGTGAAAGCAAGATGAAGTGAAGGTTGAAGTGGTTGAGAAATTGGAAGTAGAAGTGGTTTCCTTGAGAAAGAAGTGGAATTTGGAGAAGAGTATTATTGCCTTAGATAATTTTCTTGAGATCTAAACATCACCATTGGATAAATCTAGTCTTGGGATTTCAAAAGGGTGAGTCTAGTTTGCATGTAGGTAAAAACTCCAAAGAAGAACCCAAGAAACCTGTAGCAAACAATACCAGCAGCAAAATTGAGATCCAAGGAAACAAGAAGATCTAGCATCCAGTTAGAAAACAAAAGAATCAACAACAGAATTAGTAGCAGAAAAACAAGCGACCAATCAAGCAGTAAAACGAGTAGCAGAGAAGACCTTTTACTCCTAGAGATAATAATGATAGTTTTGTAATGTTTTAAAGGAATCAAATTCCTTTTGTTCCTTTTGTGTATAATGTAGAATGTTACAATTGTCACAAGTTTGGACATATTGCAGTGAATTATTGGAGTAGATCATATAGACCACATCAATAGAGATTCCAGCAATATCAATAGCCAAGGAGAATTCCCAACAGGTATACTTGTGATTTGTATGGTTATTGCTACTCATGTCACTTATTTGGCCATAAGGAAATAGATTGTAGGTCTAACTATTGGAGGAGAGACAGATTTCAGTCAAGGTTTAGATCTAGCATGAGCGGAAGAAGAGTGGACCCTCTTGGCCATATGGAGTGCTATATTTTCCATAGATTTGGCCATATGGAAAGAGATCGTTTGTTTCCCCATTACTCAAGGAAAAACTACCAAAAACAACAAAAATAAAGAGGATCTAGATCAAAACTAGTGAATCAAGAGAATAAGTGGATAAAGGAAGAAAAGAAGCAATCAAGCTAGAGAAGAAGCAACCAAAGGCCATGTGGAGGAAGGAGGAGCAGCAACACTTCAAGTAGTGAAGAGCATTCCCTTCTACAGTCCATGATTATTCCATGCATATTCATAGAGGACTGTATAATTCATGAGAGGTGCACAACCTCAGGGGGAGCATTTGGTCGCTTGATGAGTACGAGATTATTGCAACAACACTTGATGAGTTATTTTGAACCTCATGCACATTTAGGTCCACATGATCAACCTGTATCTTGGAGGTATATTTAGCTCAAGGGGATCTATGCATGGTATGATGTTTGCCTAGATTATTTTTCATATTCTTCATTTTTTTCACTCAGTTATTTGCAGCATATTTATGTGTGTTTTCATGAGTGAAAAGGAGTACATTTTTCAGCCAAATATATGTTTTTGGTTTCTAATAACAGTTGGTTGAAAAGATGTGCAACCATGCATAAAATGTACTCATTCCTCCAACCATGTATAAAGATGACATGTGACATGGACCAGACATGTATGTGTTTTTATATGATGATTTTTCTAGCCATGCATTTCCTATTGTTTCATCATTATGTATTGGTTGAGAGTCTAGTCAATAGTATGTTGAGTCATCATGGTGTTAGGCTTGTTATGGAGGAATATCATGAGTCTATTTTGCAACCACATGTATGGGATAATGACGATGTAATAGTCATGATGTATCATGTTTTTGAGTCATTGGTCCATAAGAGATGATAATAGCAACAATGTAATTCATTGTAATATCCATGTAAAAAGCTTATGACGCTATGTACTTGTATTGTGTTATGTTTGAGTCATCTGGTCATGAGTCATGAGGTTATGTAATGGTCATGTATGAGGAATTATATGTCACTTGAGTCATAGTCATGTGGAGTCTCAGTCCAGATGGTGCTTCTATTTGTCAAAGGAAGCATTTCTTGCAGTGGAAGCGGTTGTTTCAGCCTAAAAATTGGTATCTCTACAGCTTGGAGATGGCATGTGCGTAGGGGAATCATTACTTGTTCCTATTTACTTCAGCCATACATTTTTGGCATTATGATCTACTTGGAGGTGTTCACGCTATGCCTCATACTATGCTAGGACAGTGGCTTTCTTAGCTTCACGCGATGAGATGTTTTGGTTGTTGTTGTTATGTAGTTATGGTGGAGACTGTATGTTGTTGCTATGGTGATATTAGATGATGCTCATATGCATATTGATGTTATAGTTGATTCTTCTCATAGTTTCTATTATGCTGATGTTGCATACGTTTCATATGGTTGCCTTATGCTGGCATATTGTTGCTTTCTTCTAGAGGATGTTGGTTGGTATTGTGCTCTGGATGATGATTAGTATATTTGTTGCTTGTTGCTTCTAATATGTGGAGAGATAGAGAACATTGCTTGTTGCTTCCGATATGTGGAGAGATAGAGAACATTTCTTGTTGCTTGTATGGAGGCATGGATGATATTTGATATGCATTACTTTTCAGCCACGTAGAGATGTATTACTCAAGTGTTTTTGCTTCAGTTCTTGTTCCTATTCATATGGAGTTGGCCCTTTGCCATTGATGTAAAAGGGGGAGAAATAGAGGACAATGGTATGGAGTTTTCTTATGGTTTCCATCAATTCCAAAGTGGGGTATTGTTGGCATCCATGGGGATATTTTTGGCATGATAGTGTGCATGGATTGAGCTAGCTGATGTTAGCATTGATTCATGATGATAGCTAGCTCAGGTTGGCATTGATGTCAATCATTGTAGCCTAGATTATGTGTAGATACCATTCAATTGTAGCATGGTTGTAGCTAGTTGCGTTGAAAGTGAGATGATTGAGTTGGAATTGATGTAAACCACTTGTACACTAGATGATGTATGGATGTCTTCATTATAGCATGGTTTCAGCTAGTTGAGTGTGTTTGCATTGGAATGGTTATGTTGGCATTGGTGTCAACCTTATGAGGTCATGCACTTATGTCAACATCATGATGGTGTAGTTTGATGGTGCATGATGTGTGCCAGTATGTGTTGGATTTTATCTTGATCCTATATGATGACACACTTGATGGCATGGTATCAGATGATGGAATTTTTGGATGATGATCAGATCTGCGTTGGTATGGTTGATGATGTGTTGGCACACTAGTTGAGTTGTCAACTAGGTCTTCATTAGGTATTCACGTATATGATTATGAGGATGACTTGTTGGAGAGATGTGATGGATTGATGATGTTACTACAAAGGTTTTTGTAGATCTGTTAGAGGTGTTGCAACTTGTGGAGATGATTGTTGGAGAGTGGAGGACTTGTTGGCCCTCTTTCTAACCTTTTTTATTGGCCTTCAAGGTCATTTTGGAAGTGAAACTTGGGAGACATGTTTGACCCACTTGTAGATGTTTCAGATGCCATGGTAAAGGTTTGGAGGCTTTCACAAGTGTTGGATAAGATGATGGAACATGTGGTAGAGGTTCAGAGCTGAAAGGTTGATGTTTTTACCCATCCTCTGCCCCATTCGCTCCCTTACAGGCTCATGAGAGTGACCGAAAAGTCTCAGTCGCACTAAGATAGGCCTATGAGAGTGACTGCACTTCTTGGTTGATTTTAGATAGTGTCAAGCATGTGACCGAGTCATTTCATAGATTTTCTCTGCATTCCTCGCGTTGTTCGAAAGTTAATTGTTAAGGAAATTCTTAGAGACTTCCAAAATTAGTGAAAAAAGCTTGCAAATGGTTTGAAAAGGTCCTCTCATGTTATGAATGCATTTAGTGCACAAGTAGTGGCCTTAGTGGCCTGATTTGGTCCAATTTGTGCACCTTTGATCCTAGCCCCAAGGTCAATCTCGCCCTACAGGTTTTATATTCTTGCATTGTGAGATTTGTGGCTATTGATGAAGTTAGTATGTGTGTGAGAAGGTTGCAGAGAAGTAGTGTATGATTCAGACCTATTGGAGAGCATAGATCCTTCAATATATGAGTGTTTGTTGTTGCATAATGAGTAGATCTGAAGGATGCTACAATCTAGATCAAAATTGAAGTTGCTAGAGTAGAGATTGATTTGGAGAGTTTTTGTATGCTATTGGGTAGTGTTTATGTTGGTGATTCTCACACTTGTTTTCTACAGGATTTGCTGATGCATTTGGCACATAGTCATATTGTATTTTGTTTTTGATTGTATTATGCAACATTATTTTGTTGTGAGGGTCTGATTATATTCATATTTATTATGGCCACAATTTTCTATTGGAGAGCATATGTGTTGTGGAGTTTTATTTTAATTGATGATGAGATCTTGTTGTTGAGAGCATGTATGCAGATTTGAATTCTTGTTGAGCAGAGTATCTTATGATCCAGTTTGAAAATAGATGAAAGTAGGTATGCATAGTGGAGAGGAGAAATGACTTCATGAGAGAGGAGTAGTGATGTCGAAGCTTCAGCAAAAGGAACGGTTTCTCATCTAATGGTAGTTGGATATTCCAATCGAAGTTGGGCGAGGATCATTGATAATGGTGGCCTTTAGCGGATGGTAGTTCGTAGATTCGTAGAGAACAGAGTCTTATGAGTTGATCAGTAGTATTGAGTCCCTTAGTTAATCGATGTTGGAATTATGTATATGAGGTCGAGTCTCCATGCTGATGGGAGTGAGAAAGCTATGTAAAAGATGATTTTCTTGACTAATAGAAATTCAGAGCAGAGTAGCAACAACATGGGTGGTTTTTTCTCCCATAAGTGTTTCCACCAGAAATCTTGTGTCTCACATGTGATGATGTGATTCTGTGCATTGTTTATTGTTCATATTATTGCTTATCATTTTCAATTATCCTTATGTGATGCACATGTTTAATGAGATGTTGTTAACTTATGTGTGTTTTAGTAATTGAAGTTAATAAAGGAAGAAATTGTATATAGATCACACTACTGATTCACCCCCCCTCTCAATAGTGCTCAAAGGATTTCAATAGCTGCGAGAGCGACTGGAGGCTCTCAATCACACTAATGGCTTGTCATGGGAGCGACTGGAGGGTCTTAGTTGCACTGATGGCTTGTCATGGGAGTGACTTGGTCTCTAGGTCAGTAAAACAACAATTTGTCTCGGGGGTTAGGCACCTGGAAGGGTTGGATGTCCCCTGGAGGTTTTATAGCTCCTGAGGAAGCTCAGTTTGGTCTTGTCTTATCTATTCCACTTCCTTAACTACGCATGGGGAGTTGAATCATATCATAGTAATTCTTCATCACGTGTTTACCCAGGTGGACCGTTAGCTTGGGTAAATGTGGGAGGAGGGTGTTACAAAGTGGTATCAGAGCATGATTTTATTCTCTTTGGTGGATGTATAGTTTCTTTTCTCTTTGGGTATTATTTGATACCATAGAGTGGTATCAGATCATGGTTCCATTCTCTTTAGGTGATGTCTAGTTTCAGTTCTCCTTGGATGAATTCGTTGTCATGTGTACATGTCGGTTGCGTATCTGTTCATTATTCTTATGTGCTTGTTGTGTATGCATGTGGGTTGTATGTATGTTGTTATGCATACGTTTCCATGGTTATGATTATCGTGCATGAGGTCATGGTATGAAGTTGGTATTGTCATGCATGGTAACTGGGTGACTGATCCAGGTGGATATTGGTGGCCACCCACCTATTCCACCTATACCTCCAATCGATTTCATATGTTTCCTTATTTATTTCAACATTTACTATTTTTAGCAATTTTTCGGGTCATGAACTTCCGTAGCAATTTTGACCCCCTAAACGACGTTTTTTTGAGGTTTGTTGCAGGCCCATATCCATAGGCAAAGACCTATCACAAATCCTATACTACTCAGAGTGACCTTTCCAACAAGGTATCATCCACGCCAAACGGAGATAATATGACCAATTTATGACCCTCGAAAGTTGGTTGCCCAACTAACCCTAATGGGGCCCACAAACTCTTGGTGTTACATCTCCCGGGGTTAGGGTTTTGGTTGTTTAGGTTTTTCTCTTGTTGCTAAATAATAAATAGGCCCTTGAGCCTCATTGTAACACAGTTCAGAGGCATGTAGCCGCCACATCTCTTCTCAAAGATAAGCTACCATCGCCCGAGCTAGTTTATTTCCATTATGTTTGTAAGCATATTTCATTATTTTGATATTAATGAAATAAAGTGTTATTTCTACTACATCTGAATATTTAAGTTTATATCCATAATTTTTTGTATTTCTATCTAAGTTTGGATCAATGGTATCAGAATGGTTTTCTCTTTCTCTATTTTTCTTTGCATATCCCCAACGAGGTCAGGGTATAAGGAGTTAGGGCTCGATCTAGTTGAACCTTTGCAAGATCAACCTCGCAAGCCCCGACAACCTCCTATGGTGGAAGAAAGGAAAGATGAGGGGGCAAGAGACCCTATCAAAATATTGCTCGAGGAAGCCCCACATGTCAAGGACTAGTGTGAAACCTACTGTGAATAGAAGGACGAGAGAGAATCCTCATTGTTTTCAACCACACCCACTTGGGATTCTTTCCGACACGCCATCAAGGAACAATATTACCCTGTCAGGAGCTATGAAGATAAATACATAAAGTGGACCACGCTACGGCAGGGAAGGGACCAAGATGTGTCAAAGTTCACAAATATTTTCCATACCCTCCGCAAAAAATGGGTATCAAGGATTAGGAGCGGCATTTGGAACTCAAGTATCGTGGTTGCATGCACAAGTACATCTAGGACGAGATGGGAATCCTGGACATATCCTCGCTTGGCATGACATACCAATATGCTGTCAAGATTGAGCATAAGTTTAAATAGAGGAAGTGAGACTTTGGATCTGCAAATACGAAGCAAAGAAAAGGCACCCCCAAACCACAGAGCAAAGGCCAAAGCCAAGGCGGGGTTACCCAGGAAAACCCACTGAAGCCACAAGAAAAGAACAACACCCCGAAGACCAAGAAGGAAACGGGAAAATGGTGTGAGTTCCACAAGAGCTCCACTCACAACACAAGTGAGTGTCGGGCATGGAAAATTTTAGGGGCTAATATTCGCCCAATGGGCTAATTTTCCATGATTTTTCCACAAAAAATATTCGCCAATTTCCAATTTTTGTAGAAGATGATTTTCCCCAATTTTAGAATATAAAATTATTTTACCTTAAAATCGCCAACATTATATAGATACTATATATAAAATCATTATAAATTTGAATAATTTTACAAATATATCAATTAACATTTTATAGTTTGCATATTATGGATTAGTGAGATTCGCCAATGTTTTTAACTTCAAGAAAATTTTCCATCCTTAAAATTTTCCCACTGTCGGGCCAAGCAGTCACTGCTGGCCAAGATGAAGGCTTCCGAATCAGACGCATGTTCTCACTCTGAGTCAAAACCGAACAAGGGGAATGAAAATGGGAAGCACATCATTAGCACAAAACCTAGTGCCACTGTGGCCACCACCAAGATCCAGAAGAATGAGCCTGAATATCTAGAGGAGGGGGACACCTCTTCCACTCACAGATGTGGGTGAAGTGTTCTCTGCTACAATTCATTGTCGACAACGAGAGCCAAAAGAACCTCATCTCAACATAGGTCATGAAGAAGTTGGGCCTAAAGACTACAACACATCCACAATTGTATACCATTAGGTGGCTTCACCAAGGATGAGATCTCTACGCCAGCCAGAAGTGTTGCCTTCCCTATAGCATCAAGCCCTTCACGGATGAGGTATTGTGTCATGTTTCTCCTCTTGAAGTTTGTGATGTATTATTAGAACAATGATACTTGTGGAATCTACATGATGTATATGAGTCTAGAACTCGTTCTGTGATTATTGCTTTGGCCAATAAGTTGTACAGGATACCAGAGGTAGCCCCGCCTACCACCATCTCTTTGATCACTGCAAAGAAATGCAGTAAGATCATTTCCCAGACCATGAAATTTGTTTTTCTTATGATTTTCCCTCAGGGTAAGAAGAAGGTTATGGCCACGGCTTCCAAACAGGGCTCCTCCGCACAACAACAACAGATGGACAAGGTCGCGGAGGAGTACATGGACATTTTCGCCTCACCTATAGGGGTACCTTTGCACTGTCAGGTCAAGCACTCCATCAATATGACCTCAGGTGCACCATTACCTAATGGATCAATCTATCGACGCTTTGTTCTAGAGAATGATGAGCTCAAGAGGTTGATTCAGGAATTGTTGTAGAGGGGGCACATCAGGTCAATCTGATCACCCCGTGGGAGCTCGATTGTATTGGTATAGAAGAAGGATGGGACATGGAGACGTTGTATTGGCTATCAGGCGTTGAACAAGATCACTGTCTGGAATAGGTACCCAATCCCACAGATTGACGACCTTATGGACCAACTCAAGGGGGGCCAAATATTTCAGCAAGATTGACTTGAATTCTGATTATCACCAGGTACCTATTGAACCCTCCGATGTGTGGAAGACTACCTTCGAATAAAAGGAGGGCCTTTTCGAATGGTTGGTCATGTCTTTCAGGTTAACAAATGCCCCCGCAACCTTCATGAGATTGATGGACTACATATTGCGACCCTTCACCAATGCATTTGTGGTGGGGTATTTAGATGACATCTTGATCTTTAGCCAGATTTGGGAAGAGCACCTCCACCAGATTCGACAGTTTCTTCAAACCCTGTGACAACACAAGTTGTGTGCTAACTTGAAGAAATGCACTTTTAGCATGAACCAGGTTCAATATATGGGTACATCATTGATGAACAGGGTGTGCATGTGGACCCAACCAAGATACAAGTCATTCAGGATTGGCCAGCCCCAACCACTCTAACAGAGCTCCATAACTTTCTCGGTCTTGCCAATTTCTACCGCGGGTTCGTGTTGGGGTTCTCTCATATCACTTGGCCTCTAAGTCAAGTCACCAAGGGTGGAGCAAAAGAATTTTTTTTTGTTTGAAACCCAACAGTAGGCATTTTCTGAGTTGAAGCATCGCCTTTGCTACACACTAGTGCTCACATTACCGGATCTGCAACAACCATTTAATATTGAGACAGGTGCCTTCAACTATGCTATTGGTGCAGTTCTTACTCAGCAGGGGCATCGATTGGCTTACCATAGTGAGATACTTTCTTACATAGCCCGAAAGTACCCCACTTACGACAAAGAAATGTATTCCATTGTGCAAGCCTGTCATCAATGGAAGAATTACATTATGGGGAAGGAAACGATCATCCACATAGACCACCAACCCCTGTAGTTCATACAAACATAAGGGAATTTGCAGAATGATCACCATTAAAAATGGTCCACTTACCTAGAACAATTCTATTTGAACATTAAGTACAAGAAGGGCAACACTATTAATGTTGCAGACTACCTCATCCGACCACCAGTCATGATGTTGATCACTGTGCTCGACTCCTATGGGCACGAGACTTCAGAGTGACCGCATCTTTACCAGAGCGATCCATAATTCAGTAGCACATACCAGACACTCCAGGAAGGGAAGCAAGTTCCAATTTTTCACCTTCAGGATGCACTGTTATGCCACATGGGACACATATGTGTTCCTTCAAGTGAGCGTGTCAAGATGGTTTGGGAGATGCACTATAGTCAGGTCACTGGAAATTTTAGAGTAGAGAAAATAGTCGCAGTATTGCATAACTATTTTTATTGGCCGAAACTTCGTCAAGATGTCGAGAAGTACATTTGGTCGTGCACCGCTTGCACCATTACCAAACCAACCATTAAGAAGCAAGGCCTATAAACTCCTCTACCCACTCCTAGTCGACCTTGGGAATCTATCTCCATGGATTACATGTTGGGCCTTCCTTATAATAAGCATGGAAATGACTGCATTTTTGTGGTCGTCGTCATATTCTCTAAGATGGCCATCATGGTGGCCTGTAAGAAGAGTATCACAACATAGGCCACTGATAAGCTCTTCTTTGAGAGAGTGTGGGTAAAATTTTGGATCCCACATTCCATTGTCTCAGATCAAGGCAACATATTCCTAGGTGATTTTTTGTCAAGTCTCTGGTCGATGTTGGATACAAAACTTACTAATTCCATGACCTTCCATCCCCAAACTAATGGTCAAACAGAGGTTGTCAATAGGATGATCTTACACATTCTGCACATGTACAACTTGAATCATCCATGCACATGGGATGAAAGTCTCCCCTATGTCTAGCACAGCTACAACAGAGCTCTCCACAGCTCAACAGGCCACAACCCCTTTCAGGTAGGCCTGGGATTTCAGCCATTATGTCCCATTGATGTGGCCATACCATTTGCAACCACTCAAATAGATTCACCTCATGTACAGTCTTAAGCCGACAAGGCTAACAACTTCATTGAGTGCATTCAACACATCCGCCAGCATGTCCATGATATATTGGAGAGATCCAATGCTAAGAACAAGCATTTCCATTATCAACATTGAGTGTTGCACAAGTTCCAGGTGGGCGACAAAGTTTGGTTGCATTTGCAGAAGGAGCGCCTCGCTAGACCCCACTGTAAGCTTCACCTGCTCCGATATGGGCCATACACCATCACCAAGGCTGTCAATGACAATGACTTCGAGCTCAGTATCCCACCGTTTCTTGGTCTTCACCCAGTGTTCAATGTAGACCACCTTTGGCCATACTTTGCACCATTGTTGGAAACACCCGACATTGTAGAACAACTCACACCACTAGAGCTCAAAACGGATTGCATGGAACATGCCACAATTAATCAACTCATGGACATGCAGATCAAGAAAAGTTTCAAATAGAGGATCCAACTATATCGAGTTGTCAAAGCAAGCAAACTCCTTCACCAGGGCAAGTGGTTCACTTGGGACCAGTTTCAACAGAACTTTCCTCACCTCATGGAAGCTCCACGCAATGGGGACCATTACTTCCTAAGGGGGGAGGAATGATACATGTGGATATTGGTGGCCACCTGCCTATTCCACCTATACCTCCAGTCATTTTCATTCGTTTCCTTGTTTATTCCAACATTTACTAGTTTTAGCAGTTTTTTGAGTCCTGAACTTTCAGGGTAGTTTTGACCCCCTAAACGACATTTATTTGAGGTCTTTTATAGGCCTGTTGCTATAGGAAAGGGCTTGCTACAAATCTTGTAGCACTCGGAGAGACCTTTCCAACAAGGTACCATACATGCCAAATAGAGATAATATTACCATGTTACAACCCCGGGAAATTGGTTACCCAACTAAACCCAACGGGGCCCACAAACTCTTGGCGTTACATATCCTAGGGTTAGGGTTTTGGTTGTTTAGGATTTTCTCTTGTTACTCAATAACAAATAGGCCCTTGAGCCTCATTGTAACATAGTTCAGAGACATGTAGGCTCCACATCTCTTCTTAGATATAAGCTACCATTGCTAGAGCTAGTTTATTTCCATTATGTTTGTAACCATATTTCAGTATTCTGATATTAATGAAATAAAGTGTTATTTCTGCTGCATCTCTATATTTATGGTTATATCTGTAATTTGTTGTGTTCTTGTCTATTTTCATATTAGCGACAATTGAGATTATGTCTATATACTATTATGATTATGATTATACATGTAATGTGTTAATCTAGTTGATCTTGCAGATGAGATATCCTCCCTTGGACTAAACTGAGGTACGTTGGTTTGTTTATGATTTGGCTTAGCTAACATGATATACCTTGCAGGCAGAGAAGAAAAAAGATGACTAGTGGAATGGTAAACTACAGTTCACGAGATTCTCCCTATAGATCATATGATAAGCATGGTGATGATTACTCTCCTGACATAGCAGACACGTTGAGAAGTTTGAAGGCAGAAATAAGGAGTTGCAAAGAAGATAATGATCGAATCATTCAATCATGATGATCTGAAAATGAGATCTTAGACTAATATTAAGGTATTACAGACTCATGTCCATGGATTTTCCTATATTTCTTAGTGCAACGGATCGATAAGGTTGCGAATAATATAGACAATGAGCAGTTAGAGAAACATAATAGACAAACACACATAACACAACAATTTTAATATGGATTTCACCCAAAACTCTTGGGCTACATCTCCTGGTCTAGCCTTCAGTGGTGACCTCTCTATTATGTCTTCAAGAGAAGACTTTTACAAAAGTGAGCTCAATTTGAGCCTCAACACAACAGATACAAAACAGCAGGAGTTTAATTGAATCCCTCAAGTCTCTCTGAGTACACAAACTCTCCATTTCGCTCTATGTCTCTATTTCCCTCTCTCTCAGCATTGCTTGCCTCTGTCTCTGTCATCGAGTGGCTTTTAAGCCAATCAGCATTGTTTGTTCGTTTCCTCTTCTGGGCTCTCTGGCTCCCAGCCTCTGTCCGCTCAAATCCCCCTCTGAGTATTAAGTAATCATTTGTTAACGCCTTCAGGGAAGGTGGCCACCTGTTCTGCAACGAAAGGGTTCATCGGCGCCCTTTGAAATCCCCAAAATGGTTGTTCTCTGTTTACACAAAGAATACACAGAAAACACAGGAAAATCCGCCCAAACGCAGTCTATCGGACCTGAAATATTATCAAGTCCACCCTATAATCCCTTTGGGTCCATTTTTGGGTGCTATCGCAAGTGATCATTGATCCAACGGTTATTATTGATTTTGGGTGGCTTACGCACACAAAGGTTACCCGCCCGAAATGGCAATTTTCTCTCTGGTGCCGAGCCACGTGGTGGCCAGTGTATGGGCTCGGGCGGAGCCCGTCCAATACCACTTACCGCCTAAGGCCCACTCGAAATCCTGCTTGTTTCAGAACTCAAAACACATCTCGCTGCATATAAAAACCCTTTCAGTTTTGTTTTATCGCCCAATTTGCATTTCCTTTATTTTTTGTTTATTTAACGAAAATCTGATTTTACATAGAAAAATCCCTTTTTTCGGAACTCAAATTATCTTAAACTTTATACATAAACCCCATCGGGTCCGGTTGTCGCAAGTTGCAAGTATATCGGCCCCGCTCCTTTGTATTGCTCCAAGGCGATAATGTGATGCAATATATTGTAACCGCATATCGCATAGTCCCCGTGCTGTTTGTAAGCGCTCCTTTGTATTTCGTCGATGCGATATCGCGAGTTACCCTGGGCCGTCGATCTACGCGCTTGATCGATGGTCCTCGTTGACTCATGCTAATTGTTGTCGTTGTTATCATATGGTCACCCCCGATAGACTCCGCTTACCACCTCTAATTGCGATATGTTGATCGAATCTAGACCGTTGATCAGCCAAATCCAATAGCTCTCGTGCAAAGTTGTTTAAGCCCCCGATAGCTCTGTTTTTCACTGTTTCTTCATGTTTTTCAGGCCCGATAGTGTAATTTGGAATTTTTAAAATTTCATCCTTTGCGATAGTTTTTTATTTTGAAGACTTAGAGGGTTTCTAGGATCCCTTTTGGATCACACCTTGCCACTGAAAAAGCTTTTGGACCACCAAAAGTTGGTTTTTAAGCATCAATCAAGTGAGGATACAACTTCGTCACTTGTCCAATCTCTATCCATCTTGCACTTCTTGGTTTTGAACCTTTGAATCTGATTCTCAGGTACTCAACATCCCCTCTGCGCATAATTCTCACCTTCCTATCTAGAACTGAGTCTTCCTGCAACTCATTGAGATATTCAGGCAACATATCATCAATAGAAGGCAACTGACTTTGCTCTTCGGGATCTTCAATCAATGAAGATTCATATAGTCTCAATTTCTTTGCATTAATGATTGAATAGATAGGCATATAAGTTGGAAAATCAAGGCGAAAAGCGTTTTCACCAATTTTCTCAAGTATCTTGAAAGGCATATACCTTATTGGCTTCAGCTTCTTACCTTCACCTTGCATTTTGTCTTTGCTGATGTATAGCCAGACTTGATCACCAACTTGGAAGCTATGCTCAATTCGATGCTTATCATGCCTTGCCTTATTCTTGGTCTGGTTTCTTTCCAGTTGTTCCTGTACTGACCGGTGAATTTCTTCGATCTGTTCAATGAACTTGGTTGCTTTGTCCACATCACTGTGTCCATCAACTGCTATGTCTTTACTAAAGACAAAATCCAAGGGAAACTTTGGTGTAAAACCAAAACAAGTCTCAAAAGGAGATCTATGTGTAGAAGAGTGCTTGGCATAGTTGTAAGCATGTTGCACATAACACAAATGTTCATCCCAAAGCTTGGGATGTTTGCTACAATAGCCTCTGAGAAAATGGATCACTGTCCTGTTGACCACCTCTGTTTGACCATCTGTTTGTGCATGAAATGTTGTGCTTTTCTTCAATCTGGTGTCCATTAACTCCCATAGAATTGACCAAAACTTCCCAACAAATCAGGAACCTTGATCAGATACAATGGAAGTGGGTAACCCAAAATGAACCCATACATGCTAAAAGAACAACTTTGTTGTTTGTTCAGTTATAATCTTCTTGTTACAAGGTATTAATGTTAAAATTGGCAACTAGGGCCAAACTCCATGTGAGCCATATAATTTATGGCAGCTGATATTTTTATTGGATCCCTCTCATTGAGAGGTGTAGGATTGATCTAAATATCATCCGATTCTGATAAGTATTTATGGAGTTATGAAATTATTTGTATTATAAGACTAATTGTCAAGTCGGCCAGCATCTTATGTAGGCTCAGAAGCCCAATAGTCATGTCCATTCATCATCTACATTTTAGTATAAATAAGAGAAGACTTGAAGTCATTCTACACACAATTCTTGAGTGATATCCTCCTCTCCACGTCTTGGGTTTTTGGAGAAGGAGTGAGACACCAAGAATAATACGCTAGCCTAGTATAATGATGCCCTAATGGAGAACACAGTCATAAATCCGCAGGCAAGTATATGAAGCCGCAGCTGCAGTCAAAGTATATGAAGACACAGCAAATCATACACGTTGTTCTTGGAAGACCTAGCCGCAGAGATCAGGCTCCATCTATAGAAGATCTAGCAGTGTGGTACGCAGTTCATAAGAGATAGCGTGGGCATCAACGCAGTCAGGCAGCGTGGTTTAAGAGATAGCATGGTTAAAAGAGATACGTGGAATGCATCAATGCTGGCCATACGCATAGCATTACGTTGGCTATATAATATACGCATAAATGAATACACGTTGTTATGTATAACGCAGCTATGGCAATGAATACACGTTGTTATGTATAACGCAGCTATGGAAATGAATACACGTTGTTATGTATAACACAACTATGGCAATGAATACACATTGGGGGCATATACGTTGTTCATTATGGATCTTATATGTTGATCATTATGGATCATATACGCTGTTCATGGAGGTACAAATACGCTGTTCATTATGAATCATACGCAGCCCTAATATAATGAACAGCAGTGATGTATATAAACTTCGGTGGCATAGAGATAAGGACGTTGTATTTATGTGTGATCTGGGCACATATATAATGCAGTCATGGGCAGCAGCATGATGTGTGATCTGGACATATATAACGTGGTCAGGGGCAGCAATGTTGATGGGAGCCACAGTCAAATATAAGGGTGCCAGAACATATACGTTGTCATCTTTGAGGGGTAGCAATGTTGATATAACAATCAATGGTATGACTATAACAATCTTCAGTGGAATTGTGTCAGCATATTCAATGACATGGCATGGCATGGAATGAAAGACACTCTATGTAGAATATGGACAACATCATGAGATATATGGGTAGCATGATGAACATGGACAACATCATGAGATACATGGGCATCATGATGAACATGGACAACATCATGAGATATATGGGCAGCATGATGAACATGGACAACATCATGAGATATATGGGCAGCATGATGAATATGGACATCATGAGATATATGGGCAATATGATGTAGATCATGGACAACATGATGTATGGGTAGCGTGATGTATGAGATCATGAGCAGCATGATGATGCATGATGCAGTATGATGGTGCTACCTGGTAAGGTGCAACAAATGAATGAGATGCAGAATGATAATAGGTGAAGGAGTCACCTTGGAGAATCAGTTGAAGCAGAATGTCTTCAACTGATCTCATTGTTATATGAAATGATCTATGCTAGATCTAGATAAGTCAAAGTGTTGACTTCTGTTGTAAATGTACTCTCTCTCTCTCTCTCTCTCTCTCTCTCTCTCTCTCTCTGCTGAACTTTGAATAACATAAAAGAAGAATTGATCAAGGGTTTCCCCACACATTGTGGGGTTTGTCCCTGGCTTGCGCCACATCTTGTGTCCTCTTGTCTTGGCTTGTCTTTTGCGATTTATATTTATGTTCTATCTGCAGTTTACTTTATGCTAATGTGATTGCTAATATGGAAAAAAAATTAAATAAATTGCTCTAACATAGAACATACCAAACTTAACAATTAAAATACACATTTTGTTGAACCTATCCACAATAACATATAAATAATCATGACCTTTTCGAGATTTTGGCAATCCCCCAACAAAGTCCATGGAAACACTTTCCCAAGGATGAGAAGGAACTGGCAGTGGAGTGTACAAGCCTAATTTTCTATTACTGGGCTTGCTTGTAGCACACATAGTACACCCTTTAATATATCTAGAAATTGCTTCATGCATTCTTGGCCAATAACAGAACCTTTGCAATTGTGCAACTGTTTTACTTACACCAAAATGACCTGATATTAGAGAAGTCTATGCTTCTCAGATTATGTTGACTCTTTCAGTTTGAGGAATGCATAACTTTCCCAAATGATATAAGAGTTGGTTCTTAACGTGATAATCCAATTCTTCTACTTGTTTTCCCTGACTTAAAGTTGCATATACATCTTTAAAATCTTCATCTTGAGCATATTGTTCAATGTAGCTTTCATGCAATACAGAGTTATGCTTAAGTATAGTAGATGCATTTATGATTGGTCTTGATGGCATATCTGCAACCTTATTGTGTATGCCTTTCTTATATCTGATGACAAGATGAAACTGCTATAGAAAACCCATCCACCTATAGTGTCTTGATTGCTACAATTTAGTTTGTGAGTGCAAATATTGAAGTGGTTGATGATCTGTATGTATGATTGTTTCTTTGCCCATTAGGTAATATTTCCACATTTTCACACTCTGTACTAATGCATACAATTCTTTATCATATGTGGGATAATTAACTACTGCAGAAGTAAATGTCTCAGAATGATAACATATGGGTTTACTGTGTTGCATCAACACTACTCCCATGGCATAGTCATTGGCATCGTTTTCAATCTCAAATGGTCATTGAAGATCTGGCAGTGCCAGTACTGGCGTTGTACTAATTTTTTCTTTCAAGGTGTCGAAGGCTTTCTGTTGTTTGCCTCCCTGCTAAAACACCTTATTCAATCCTGGTAAAGCATGTAAGGGAGCTGCAATCAAGGAAAAGTTAGCAACAAACTTTCTCCAATACTGTGTTTCTCCTAGGAAACTCTTAACTTCTGTAGCAGATTTGGGTTTAGGCCAGTTTACAATGACTTCGACCTTAGAGGGATTTATCTTCATTCACCCCCCCCCCCCCCCACAATATGACCCAAATAATTTAAAGATGTTTTGCCAAATTCACATTTTGATAACTTTACATAGAGATTTTCTCTTTTCAAAACATTTAAAATCTGCTTTACATGCTTCAAATGTTCTTCCCATGTTTTACTGAAAACAAGAATGTGATCTAAATATACAATTAAAAAATCATCAATAAAAGGTCTGAGTATATCATTCATAACTCTCATGAAAGTGGTAGGAGCATTAGTTAATCCAAAAGGCATAACCGGGCATTCATACAGCCTTTGCTTTGTTTTGAAAGTAGTCTTCCATGCATCTTGTTCTGCTACTATGGCCTGATGATAGCCACTACGCAAGTCTAACTTGGAAAAGTAAACTGCTTCTTTCAGTTGATCTAATAGATCATCAATGCGAGGAAGAGGATAACAATTCTTGATCATTATTTTATTCAGTGCTCTGTAATCAATGCAAATCCTCCACGAACCATCTTTCTTTCTCACAAGTACGATTGGAGATCCACATGGTGATGTGCTTGGTCTTATGAACCCTTTATCGAGCAGCTCCTGTACCTACTTCTTGATCTCTACATTCTCTAAAGAGGATAACCTGTACATTTCGATGTTAGGAAATGGAGCATCTTACTGCAAATTAATATCATGTACTATTTCCCTTTTGGGTGGCAGACCTTTAGGTTCTTGAAATAGGATATCATATTGTTACACAGTAATTTGTCACTTCCTTCACCCCAGTCCTTCTACTGTGTCATGTGTCCAGTGAAACATGCTCATATTAAAAAAATGCTCTCTTATGTTTCCAATTGACCCTCTTTTCTTAAGTTTTCGGCCTCATCGTGATAATACACTTAATATACGTGATAGACTCCTGTCATAAACAGTCCTGTTGCAACCCCGTCGTGGGAGTACACCTATTTCTAGGGACGGTCGGATTTCATGCCCCAGTGCGAGGCTATTAGCTATCTTTAGCGACGGTCGGACTGCATACATTGCTTCCTAGTGATGTTGGCGCTAAAGCTTAGTTAATGACCAACAACGATCCAGATTGGGTGAATTCGTTCCAATAGTCGGCCTTCTAGATGTCTCTAGACCTATTTGTTGGATCAGTTTGGGTCGCCCCTCCCCCTCTGGCATGGTCGTTCTGTCTTTTGTGCTGCTTGCCCTGAGGATAAGCTCCCTCTCCCTAATTTCATGGAGACTCCTTCTCCTATAAAATCACTTACCATTGCTATCATCTGGAGTTCTTTTGGTTGTACTGTATTATTGCTGCTTTGAGTTTGGTAGATAGTTTTGGTGTGAGTGTGACAAGTGTGGGATTGCTTTATAGTTTGAAAGAAGGTGTGGAGTGCCCTTAACCTTGTGTTAAAGCTTGTGAATAAGAGAGAGAGAGATATATTGCTATTTGGGAGACCCATCTTTGAGAGTGAATGCTTGAATAAACCCACTGGTTGGACCCTCTAAGAAGGCTTGTGACGTCAAGACTTGGTAGTAAGCTTTGCTCTTGATTTATTATTAAGACAATCAATGATGATTTCCTCTGTCTTGTATGCAATTTACTTGATAGCTCATGACTTCTTGACTTTGTGAGTAAATAGATAATTATTGTTCCTCGATTACGTGCTCTGTTGTTTCTTTGTGGTGTTTCAAGTTGATCGCTCGTTAAGGAGAAGGAAACGAAAGCTGGAACAGCGCAACGGAGCTTCATCAACCACCGGTTTGAGGTAGGCCTCCAATGATGACTATTTAAGGGAATTAATTGTTGTTTTGTCCTTGTTGTGACTAGACCCACTCTAGGGCTAGAGGTGTTGCCTCTATCCGCAGAGGGAACACTTTCCTGCATCACAAGTTGGCGACTCCATTGAGGAGTCCTTTGCATGTTTCTTCTCTTGTTTGCTCTTGTCTTGGTTTTGATTTAGTGTCTCTTGAATTTTGGGGATAAACTATCAGTCTTTTGGGTTACCTGGGTCAATTTGGGAAATCCCTCTATTTTCTGTAGGATTGATTGGTTTTTTTTTGGGAGTTTCTTGTTCATCTATCATTGTTTTTAAGATCATCGCTGAAAATAGTTTAACAGTCGTGTTGACGTCGCTTTGTCTCTGTTGCAAAGTTCTGTGCGTCGCTGAATCCCGTCGTACAGTCGCGACAACTCCTGAAATCAGCCCATCGCAGAAGAGACGTGTGCTCTCACGACGACGTCACTCTATTGCTACAGCTAGTGGTTGATCGTCCCTAGTTGTTGGTGTTATGCCTGTGACGATTCATGTAGAGTTGTTTTTTCAATTCTACCTCCTAAATTCACCAGTCCTGTTGATCCCCTATTATTTTTTTCTTGCCCATTAGCTTGTTTTTGATTGCTTATGGTTAAGGTACTATCTCTTTGGTTTTATTGAATGAATATTTCATTTTTGGCTGTGTGACCTAGTTTGTTGTTTCAAGTTCTTGAATTACTTGGCTTGGTTGCTTGTTTTCCCAAGGTTCATTTGCAACCTTCTTGTCGATTTGTTTGAACCTTCTCCATTGCTTGTTTCTTTCTGGTTAATTTTTAGTGACAATTATTGGACCAATCTTTGGTATTGATTCGATTTCTTTTCACTACCGAACATAGATCACAATTGTTTGGATCAACCGGGTTTCACACTTGCTTGTTTGTTTCTTTTAAATTCAAAACGATCAAAATCAAAAGACTGCATTCGTTTAGCATACAAAAGTGAAAGTGTATTTGCATTTCAAGTTTGCATACTGGAAAGAAAATGATAAATTCTATCATCAGTAGTATCCATGCACTGTAGGGTTGATGTGTTTATGCATTGTGTCTCTTCACTTATCTTGGTTTTCTTGGTTTTGGAATGATCTCTCTACCCTCCCGTAGGTAGGTGTTCCTTGAAGTGAAAGATGTTTTACTCATTCTAGCTGCATCCTGGGTTTTTGTATACATACAGTAAGGCCTGGAAACTGAAACAAAATTCAAGATAAACTCTAAAATGAACTTAACAATGAATTGGAACATAACGCATACTATTTAGAGGTCTAGGCTAGAGACGTGCTCCGGCGTCGTTAAACCTAGTCACTATTGTTTTCACTCAAGGTTGGCTGATTCCTCCTTCTATGACTCAATAGCGGTCTAGTACAGAATTGTGCTCCCAGTACCGTCGAGTATATGTTGGGAGACCCCACTAGGTTATCATCCTATATCCCTAGGAATCTGTGTTTTCCGCTTTGCAAACCGTAACGCACCGAACACAACATTTGGGAAGATTGACTGCCGTACGGAAAGTCCTTGGTTTTCATATGATCACCAAGGTGTATATGCAATTTTACAGGTTGTTTGGTAAACCTTTTGCCTAGTTCTCCAGAGTAGTCACTTCCTTTTTGGACTCCTTAAAAGAAAAGGTCCATCTGAGCACTTGTCCTTTCAGGCTCATTAAACCTCGAAAGAGATAGAGTCACCTTTTCGTCTTTTTCTCGACTCTTAAAACATGAAAAGGTCAAGTTTTGTTCTTGTGTCATAAAATTTACTGCCCACGAAATATTCCTGGTAACAGTTCGAGTTCTTTGCTGAGATAAGAGTGTTTTTCAGGCTCGTTCCTGATGGCAACATTCCCTGAGTCTACCGGCCAAGGTCTTCCCCCAGATGGAAATCATGGTTCATTTCCTCCTTTTGGAAATATTGATGCTCTGTATATGGCAACATTGTCCTTGCCTAGGTTAACCATCGGTTTACCCATTTGGTTGTTTTCAACCTCGGTGGTCCTGAGTGTCATGACTCATGTTCCACCGTATCCTTCATTTGAATCATGACACGTTGATTCCAAGGTTGAGCCTGCGCCTTCTTCCCCTGTTTCTTCACCTTCATCTCCTCCTTCACTTGGTGAAAGTTTCACATCTAGTAACCAGGAGACTAAGAAGAAGAAGAAGAAGATGAAGAAGAAGAAGAAGTCTGATAAATGCGAGGCCACCTTTGCAACTATTTCTCTGAGTACATCTCAGGTCATACCACCTTCTGCTTCTTCGCAGAAGGTTAAGTTTCCTTGTAAATTGTGCAAGGGTGACCATCTTCTTCGTGATTGTCCTGGTATTCCTAGGATCCTAGAAGTATGGTCTCACGATCTGGCTCATCCCTCATCATCCTATAAAGCTCATGGTGATGCTACCCTATCAACTGGAAACGATAAGAAGAAAGGGAAGATTCGATTCCCCTGTAGGCTATGTGAAGGCAACCATCCCCTTCACCTTTGTCCGCTCATGGATAAAGCTTCCATCGTTTTGGAAAGTATTACAGCTTCTTCACCCCAACTTCCCGTTGGTTATTAGAGGCTCTCTTCAGACCCTCTCCCCATCGACAAAGAGATTGACTTAGATTATTCCTTGGTCCATCCTCCTCCTTCTGAGCCTGGCTTTGCTCCACTTGTTCCTGACCAACCATTGGTCGGAAAGAGTGTCGAATTGGATTCACCACCCGTTGATCACTTCGTTCCGGAAGAGAATCATGATTACATTACTCATGTTCTTCTCGTCTCGTCAGATTCTCCTGAGTCCAAAAATGACCCTCCTATCCCCGCTGATCAAGAGAGTCCTTCTTCGGTTCCTATAGAGCATGGGGGCAATCATATGATACCCCCACCAAGTAGTTCAGTCGTTTCCTTCGATTGGAGTCATTTGACTGCATTCCACCTTCCATCCTATGTGCCTTTCCAGATTATAGTACATGCCTATGATAAGGTAGTACCTGGCACTGTCTTGGATGAGGGTGCGTCTGTCAGTCTTATGCCTTCCACTACTTGGCAAGCTTTGGGCTCCCCACAGCTTGTGCCAGTCACACAGAATCTGTTGGCATTTAACGGAGGAACTAGTCAACCTTTAGGGATCCTTCCAAAGTTCCCTGTTACTTTGGGAGGAAAAACCGTCTATATAGACGTGATGGTTGTCCAAGGTGCTTTAGATTTCAGTCTTCTCCTTGGCCATGATTATATTTATGCCATGGGGGGCCTTGTCTCTTCACTTTTCCGTGTGGTTTGTTTTCCACACGATGGAAGAATGGTGACCCTAGTTCAATTATCGTTCTTTAGTCCCCTGGTGCCTCCTACACATCTGTCATCCCCTCTCGATTCTCATCCGCAAGCAGTACCTTCCTTGCCAAATGTCAATTATGTGGCTACCCGTTCTGTCTTCGCCTCTGCTACTGATCATGCAGATGGTCTCATACATCATGTATTGGGGGCATTGGAACCCGATCTGTCATTAATGCCTCATGACATGTATTCCTCCTATAGTGTGTTCTTCCATCCCGTGAAGACCTCTTGGGAGCCATGTTCTCGTATGGCCCATGAACAGGAGTCACGAGCATAGTCCCCGATCTTATGTCAAGCTCATTAAAAAATGAATCAAGGAGTTATGAGGAGAGTTCTTTTACTGTATCAACCTCATTAAAAAATAAAACAACTCCCTTTTCCAAATCGAGTCTTTGATTAAGATCTCGTAAAATCCAAGTCGAGTCTTTCCAAGATCTCGAAATTCAACTTTCATTCCATCCACCTCGTTGAATGCAATGAAGCTTGGGGGGCATGTACCTCGATTTGCGTCATTATGCCTGGGGGCATGCGAACTCATAACAAGCATAGTTTTTCGTTTCAAGCTTGTGTAAAAATGAACCCATACCTGATTTACATCTCGTGATTGTCGTTTATCCGCTAAATTATGCTATATAAGCCTTGGTTGTTTCATTCCATCACCACCATCTCTTTAGCTGATCATATGCTTTCACTTGGTTGTTTTTCCTATCCTGAGGAACCACAACGATGAGTGGTTTTATTAGCCAGCCTCTTGACCATTACATGCTTTGAGCAGTTCCACCATTGCGGGAACCAATTTCTACCCTTTATACCACTCGTTCCTCTAGGACGAGTCACCTTTAAGCTCTTTTCTGACTCGTAAAAGATGAAAAGATTGTCGAGTATTATTTTCCCTTTTTGACTCGTTAAAGAGAATAAAAATGGAGGTATGCTTTCATCTCTTTTCTAACCGTTTAAAGATGAGAAGATTGCCGAGTTTTCCTTTTAACTCGTTAAATGGAACAAAAGGCGGTCCACTTTCAGCTCTTTTCTGACCGTATAAACATGAAAAGAATGCTGGAATTTTGTCGTTTCGAGTTCGATATTGGTTATGAAACCACGTGTCTTCGATTGCTTTTCTATTTTTTCGGATCAAGGCCACTAATTACAAAAATTACTCCTTGATCGTAATGGTCAAGCAGTTATCTCGAGTATTATTTTATACTTTTTCGGGCTCGAGAGACACAAATCTACGAAAAAGGACCCCCCTGGAATTTTATTTTCCGTGTCTTTTTCAAACTCTCTAAACATGAAAAAGACTCCAAGTTTTACCTATGTCAGACTTGTTAAACCCTGACAACATCAGACTCATCACCATGACAAGACTCGTTAAACTATTACTAGGTTGGATTCGACCGAAGGTCAAACTTATATTACAAGCATATGCTATCCCCTTCAAGCTTGTTTACAAAAATAATTGGGGTACTCGCCAGCAATGGTGGGGGAAAATTTGGAAGTTATCATTAGTTACCTGCGGCAGCTAGTCACTCTTGAACATCGACACTTTTGCTTCTTGTCGGGTTGGGATATCCATACATCGTCATTTGGCCTTCTAGGATTTTGGGTTGCCATTTAACCTCATTCCATCTGATCCATGTTGTCTCCATCAAGCCTCTGATCCCTTGGTACCTGAATGTTGCCACCCTCTGGAGTCGTGTTGCCGACATGTTCAAGAGTATAATCCTTCTGTAGTTCACATCCTTACCTCCTCCTCTGATACTCTGCTTCACCATCTACCACTTGTTCCTTATCTCGTGTCGTTGATGGGGGAAACATTATGGCCCTCCTGTGACAGATCGTCTCTTGTTGATGCCAGCTCATTATCTAGGAGACTGATCTAGAGATTCCCTTTGGTACCTTGGAGCTTGCATGCCTCAATGGCAAGTTCTTCGCACTTGACGATAGACTTTCATCATTGGTCGTCGATTGGGTGATTCCATGAGTGTTCGAATTCAGCTCATTTTTCGCACTTAATGGATTGTACTAGACAGTACCTTGAGAGCCATTGGCATTATTGGTGGTTTCTCTCGCGCTTGTTAACGGTTTTCATCATTGACTGGTAATCAAGCGACTTTCTATCATGCTCAACTTCAGCACATCTGTTCGCATGCTAGAATTTGTACTATGATCAGTTGGGTTTCAAGACCCCGAACTAAGATTACACACGTTCGGGTTGCATGGATTGGTTCGTGATTACATACATGACCCTTTGATGGATGGCTACGACCATACCTGATTCTTCATGGATGGTTGCGACCATACCTTTGTCCTTATATATGGTCTTATCCACTGGGTGGATGCGTCTATACCACAGACCAAGTTTTATATGTCTTTTGGATGGTTGCGCCCATGCCTAGACTACATGTATTTCACTATCAGAGATATCAGTTGTACTTGCACTTGCAGGTCCTTCCAGGTGGTGTTCCAATTCAGACAATTTCATAAAGCATTTCACCCCTCCCACTCTCTCGGGCTTCATACTTTAGGGGGCATCTGTTACACAGTAATTTGTCACTACCTTCACCCCAGTCCTTCTACTGTGTCATGTGTCCAATGAAACATGCTCATATTAAACAAATGCTCTCTTATGTTGCCAATTGACCCTCTTTTCCTAATTTTTTGGCTTTGTCATGATAATACACTTAATATACGCGATAGACTCCTGTCATAAACAGTCCTGTCACGACCCCGTCACAGGAGTACACCTGTTTCTAGCAACGGTCAGATTTCATGCCCTAGCACGAGGCTATTAGCTATCTTTAGTGACGATCAGTCTGCATACATTGCTTCCTAGCGATGTTGGTGCTAAAGCTTAGTTAATGACCAACAACGATCCAGATTGGGCAAATTCGTTCCAACAGTCGACCTTCTGGATGTCTCTAGACCTGGTTGTTGGGCTAGTTTGGGTCGCCCTTCCCCCTCTGGCATGGTAGTTCCGTATTTTGTGCTACTTGCCCTGAGGATAAGATCCCTCTCCCTCATTTCATGGAGACTTCTTCTCCTATAAAATCACTTACCATTGCTATCATTTGGAGTTCTTTTGGTTGTACAGTACTGCTGCTGCTTTTGAGTTTGGTAGATAGTTTTGGTGTGAGTGTGACAAGTGTGGGATTGCTTTATAGTTTGCAAGAAGGTGTGGAGTGCCCTTAACCTTGTGTTAAAGCTTGTGAATAAGAGAGAGATATATATTGCTATTTGGGAGACCCATCTTTGAGAGTGAATGCTTGAAGAAACACACTGGTTGGACCCTCTAAGAAGGCTTGCGACGTCAAGACTTGGTTGTAAGCTTTGCTCTTGATTTATTATTAATACAATCAATGATGATTTCCTATGTCTTGTATGCAATTTACTTGATAGCTCATGACTTCTTGACTACGTGAGTAAATAGATCATTATTGTTCCTCGGTTACGTGCTTTGTTGTTTCTTTGTGGTGTTTCAGGTTGATCGCTCGTTAAGGAGAAGGAAACGGAAGCTAGAGCAGTGCAACAGAACTTCATCAACCATCGGTTTGAGGTAGGCCTCCAATGATGACTATTTAAGGGAATTAATTGTTGTTTTGTCCTTGCTGTGACTAGACCCACTCTAGGGCTAGAGGGGTTGCCTCTGTCTGCAGAGGGAACACTTTCCTGCATCACACATATTCTGAAACAACTTTATCTAAATCAGCTTTCTATTTAGCATCACAGCCTTCAAATACATTGGTTTTATCAGGGTTATTTTCCTTTACAACCATGAGTAAAAATTGCTTGCATGAGTTTACAATTCTTTTCATCTACCCTGAGTTTATGAGAAATAATTATTCTTGAGTTTATGAGTTCTTACAATATATTCTATTCCATCTTTAGTGAGTTGATACTTATTTCCAGCTCTATAGAAAATGGCTTTTCTATCATACAAGTAAGGACTTCCTAAAACAATACCACATATATCCAAGGGAACTATATCTAACTCAACCTCATCTACAAATGTTGACCCAATAGCAAACCTAAGTTTACATTGTCTAGTCACTTGTAGCTTTGCTTTATCACATACCCAACCCAATGCGTGTGGCTTCTTGTGAGGTGTTGTTAGTAAGCCCAACTTCTTTACAATTGTTTCAGAAATCAAGTTTACTTGTGATCCACTATAAAATAAAGTATCAATATTTTGATGCTTGGAAATAACTCTAATATGAAAAAACTCATGTCTTTTCCTCTCATTATCTTTTGTTTTTTTTTGGTAGGTAAGCACCAATGGGAGATTTGAACCAGTGACTTATCGCAAGGAGTGCCTTAAAAGTGCACCCATTCACCGTCAATCCAAAACCCTGTGGGATTTTCCTCTCATTATCTTCATTACCATTAGATTGTGCAGAATTACTTGTAGATGCTTCAGAATTTTTACCTTTTATACCTATGGCTGTGATTGTTGTTTCATCACCCGAGTCTGACCCCAAATCTTTCTGAATAGCAACAACAGTCTTCTTCTTCCTACCACCAAACTTCTTGGGTTTCAGCTTCGGATGTAAAGACCAACAGTCTTCATCATCGTGTCCATCCTTCTTGCAGTGAGTGCATGAAGGCTTGTCTTTCTGTACAGTGTTTTCCTTCCTCTCTTACCATTTCAACTTCTTCTTTTCCTTGTTCTTTCTTGTAGAGGGTTTTGATGATCCCCTAATCTTTGGGTTCACATTCTTGCCTCTAGCCTCTAGATGTGTAGCCTAAATTGATACATCATCTAGGCTAGTGGGAGTAAACATGAGAATGGTGTGCCTCAAATAGCTATGCAAACCACCTATATACTTCAACAAAGTTTCAGGTGAGTCTAGAGAAATTCCTAGGGTTAAAGCTCTTTTTCTAAATTCCTGGGTATAACTTTGTACACTTTGGCCCTTTAATTGGCAAAGAGTTTGCCAAATCATCATTGCTTGCTGCATATAAGCTAGTGGATAAAATTGTTTTTTAATGGCAGAAACAAATTCATTCTAAGTAGAAAGAATTTTACCATGTCTCTTCATATCAACTTGTGTAAATCCTTCCCACCACACTAGGGCAGTTCCTCCAAGGCGAAGGATAGCTAGTTGAATCTTTCTCCTCTTTGAATCAATGTTCTACACCCTGCAATATACATCAATCTGTCTAATCTAGTTATCTATCTTTTCTGCATTTAATTATCCATCATAGATTGGCAAATTAAATTTCACATCTAATTTAATCAAAGATGTTTTCTTCTTTTTCTTTTCAGGGCTAGGAGATGAGGATGATGGAGGTGATGGTGGAGGAGATGATGGAGGAAGCTTTTCCCCTTTCCCTTTGCCCTCTAGGGCATCTAGAGAAATTTCCTCTACTCCTTTGTCTTGTTTGGGGGTTGAAGTAATTTCACCTTGACCTTTCTTAAATTTTCAATACATCTCTTCCACCATGGCTCTCATGGTCATGAAACTTTCCATGAACTAAGATTATGATTCCAATGGGGTTTGTTCTGCCATTCTCCTCCTAGGATAGACTCTTCCATTTTTTGGATTAGCCTCAACAAGTTCTCCTTCTCCTAGTTTGAGCTTTGACCTAGTTAGCATTCAACAATCCAACACAAGCTTGTCTAACCTTAGAAAACCTAAAGATCTGATACCACTTGTTCTGAAAATGAGATCTTAGACTAATATTAAGGTATTACAGACTCATGTGCATGGATTTTCCTATATTACTTAGTGCAACGGATCGATAAGATTGCGAATAATATAGACAATGAGTAGTTAGAAAAACATAATAGACAAACACACATAACATAGCAAGTTTAATATGGAGTTTACCCAAAACTCTTGGGCTACATCTCCTGGTCTAGCCTTCAGTGTGACTTCTCTATTATGTCTTCAAGAGCAGAGTTTTACAAAAGTGAGCTCAATTTGAGTCTCAACACAACAGATACAAAACAACGGAGTTTACTTGAATCCCTCAAGTATCTCTGAGTACACAGACTCTCCCTTTCGCTCTCTGTCTCTGTTTCCCTCTGTCTCAGCATTAATTGCCTCTGTCTCTGTCATCCCATGGCTTTTAAGCCAATCAACATTGTCTGTTCGTTTCCTCTTCTGGGCTCTTTGGCTCCCAACCTCTATCCGCTCAAATCCCCCTCTGAGCGTTAAGTAATCATTGTTAACGCCTTCAGGGAAGGTGGCCACTTGTTCTGCAACGGAAGGGACCATCGGCGCCCTTTGAAATCCCCAAAATAGTCGTTCTCTATTTACACAAAGAATACACAGAAAACATGGGAAAATACGCCCAAACGCAATCTTTCGGACCTAAAATATTGTCAAGTCCGCCCTATAATCCCTTCGGGTCTGTCTTCAGGCACTATCGCAAGTGATCATTGATCCAATGGTTATTATTGATTTCAGATGGCTTACACGCACGGAGGTTACCCACCCGAAAAGGCGGTTTTCTCTCTCCAGCGCCAAGCCACGTGGTGGCCAGTGTATGGGCTCGGGCGGAGCCCGTCCAATACCACTTACCGCCTAAGGCTTGCTCGAAATCCTCTTATTTTGGAACTCAAAACACATATCGCTGCATATAAAAACCCTTTCGGGTCCGTTTTATCGCCCAATTCGCATTTCCTTTGTTTTTCGTTTCTTTAACGAAAATGCGATTTTACATTGAAAAAGCCCTTTTTTCGAAACTCAAATTATATTAAATTTTATTTATAAACCCCATCGGGTCCGACTGTCACAAGTCGCAAGTATATCGGCCCCGATCCTTTGTATTGATTGGATGCGATATATGGCAATTGCATATCACATAGTCCTCGAGCTGTTTGTAAGCGCTCCTTTGTATTTCGCCAATGCGATAACGCGAGTTAACCTGGGCAGTCAATCTGTGCGCTTGATCAACAATCCTCGTTGACTCGTGCTAATCGCTGTCGCAGTTATCATATGGTCACCCCCGATAGACTCCGCTTGCCACCGCCGAATGCGATATGCCGATCCGATCTGGACCGTTGATTGGCTAGATCTAACAGCTCTCGTGCAAAGTTGTTTAAGCCCCTGATAGCTCTATTTTTCACTGTTTCTTCATGTTTTTCAAGCCCGATAGTGTAATTTGCCATTTTTAAAGTTTCATCCTTTGCAATAGTTTTTTTATTTTGAAGACTTAGAGGGTTTCTAGGATCCCTTTTGGATCACACAAGAGAGACTTTCTAGGGCATATGAGAAACAAGTCGAAGTCAGTGCAGTTATCCTTTAGAGATTTTCAGACTTGCAGAGATAAGGACCACTTAGAATCAGTCATGGGCAAGAGGATAAGACTAATGGATCATATGGTAGCAGGTCACACGGTGGGCACAGATTGGATAGAGATGACATAATCATAGATGGTAGATTTTTGGATACACCTGATAGATGAGGCAGTGAACATTGAATTCACTCTAGTTCTAATTCAGATAGGTATCATGTCATTGTCATTATCATCCTTATAGGAGGAGTGACAGGGGATATTGTCTAGATGAGTTCAATAAAGAAAATCCACCTACATTTTATGGAGAAATGAAGAAGTCACATGATGCTGAAGAATGGTTGCTTGGGATGAATAAGTTCTTTAGCTTACAAGATTACTTAGATAACATGAAGGCCATAATAGCTAGGTTCAGCCTTAAAGGTAAAGCAAACATTTGGTGGGAAGATGTGAAGAATGTCAGAGGTATTCATGAAGAGGAGTTGACTTGGAGTGAGCTCGAGATACTTTTCAGGAAGAAATATCTATCAGAGAGATACTATGATGACAGGGAAAATAATTCTATGAGTTGAAGATGGGATCTATGACTGGTGAGGAGTACACTAGCATATTATTGGAGTTGTTAATGTATGTGACTTATCTTAAGGAGGAGAAAGCAAAGATTCAGAGATTAATCAGTGGGTTGTCAATAACATTCAAAGACAGGATTGAGTTTGATGAACCTAGATCATTGGAAGAAGCCATCAGGAAGCTAAAGCATTGTTATGAGCAATCAAAGCGCAAGTCTGATACTAAGCAAGATTTGAAACATAATGATGAGAATAAAGGAAAGGGGATAAGAAGTGAACAAGGCCTTAGGACACAAGTAAAAAAGAGAATGCAACAATGCCTAATAAGGTCATTACATCTTATAGAAGACATGGATTTTGGTTTGAGGAGCAGAACCAGGGTGATGGTAGGAAGCCTTTGTAGTTTTGGACTTGTGGTGGAGAGCATCGCAGATGAGATTGTCCACAACATTAGAGTGGTAGATCATAGATCTATAGTGCTCAGGAGGCACAAACGGTGGGGAATGTTGTACAGAGTATTCCTCTGATTTATGCAGCATTATATAACAGGTAGGCAAATCATCAAACATATTATTGAGATGGATGGTAAGCTTTGTGATCAAGTTGTTTATATTTTGACTGGCCCTGGATCTAATTATAGTTATGTTAATCCTGACCTAGTGGATAAGTATGGTTTGAATAAAGAAATGCATGTAGAATATTAATTAGTATAGTTGGCTACAGGTACCAAGAAAAGAGGTCATCATTGGGTAAAAGCTTGTGCATTTGAATTGAATGGTATGTCTACATGAGCGCATCTTAATGTACTTTCGTTGGGATCGTACAATATGCTATTGGGTATGGACTAGTTGTATCTTCATAAGACCAAGGTGGATTGTTATGACAAGGCCATTGTGTGTTTGGCTGATAATGGGGAACAAAGAATCTTGCAGTGTAAGAATAAAGCAACGTCAGTTAGAATGGTTACAACTATGCAGGAAAAACGTAGTTGCAGGAAAGGGTGTGTAGTATTTGCAGTGCATATTTCTAGCGATAAAGGTAAGGATGTTGAGAATGCGGGTATTGAGCAGGTACCCAGTTTTATAGTAGTTTAAAGATGTATTTCCCATAGAGATTCCAAATTTTCTGCCTCACAGAGAAGTGGACTTTTCTATTGAGTTGGTACGATGGGCAACACCAACATCAAAGGCACGTTACAAGATGAGAACACCAGAGTTAGTGGAATTGAAGCTACAGTTGAAGGAAATGATTGACAAGGGGTACATTAGGACAAGTGTATTTCTTTGGGTTGCACCGATATTGTTTGTGAAGAAGAAGGATGGTACTCTCAGGTTGTGTATTGATTACAGGCAGTTGAACAAGGTGACTATTAGGAACATGTATCCATTGTTGAGGATTGATGACTTGTTTGACTAGTTGAAGGGAGCAACAATGTTCTTGAAGATTGATCTAAGATCAGAATAACATCAAGTACACATTAAAGAAGAGGACATCTACAAGACTTCTTTTAGGACTAGGTATGGGCATTATGAGTTTTTTGCAGTTCCTTTTCGTTTGAATAATTCTCTAGATACTTTTATGTGCTTTATGAATTGTGTCCTTATCTTGAAAAGTTTGTTATTCTATTTATTGATGATATATTGATGTATTCCAAGAATGAGGAAGATCATACAAAACATTTAGCCGCAATGTTTAAATTGCTAAGGGAGCACCAATTCTATGCCAGGCTTAGTAAACATAGTTTCTTTCATACAAAGGTACATTACTTGGGGCATGTGTTTTCCAAGGAAGGCATAACAATGGATCTAGAAAAGATAAGAGTTATCATGGAATGGGAAATTGCTAGAAATGTGGATAAGGTAAGATCATTCATGGGGTTAGTAGGTTATTATAGGAGTTTCATCAGGAAATTCTCTTGGATTTCCTATCCTATTACATCATTGCAGACAAAAGGTAAGAAATTTGAATGGATAAAGGAATGTGTAGTCAGTTTTGAGCAGTTGAAGCAATTGCTAAAAAATGATCCAGTTTTAAAGATTGCAGATCCAGACCAAGAGTTTGGTATGTATAGATGCTCGTAAGAGAGAAGTCGGTGGAGTCCTGATGCAGGTGGGATAGGTAGTGTGCTATGAATCAAGGAACTGAATGTGCACGATAAGAATTATCAGACACATCATCTTGAGTTGGCAACAATCGTCCACGCATTGAAGACGTGGAGACAATATCTTCTTGGCATGAGGTTTGTATTGATGAGTGATCACAGTGGATTGAGATATCTATTCGACCAACCGAATTTGAATGCCATGAAACCTAGATGGTTGGCATGATCAGTGGGTTCAACTTTGAAATCGGGTGCATTAAAGGTAAGGATAACATGGTTGAAGATGACCTTAGCAGGAGAATATAGGTGAATCACATAGCAACTATGAGCTCCAAATGGACAGATTTAGAAGTTCAGATCTTGCAAGAAGGAGAGTAGGACGAAAGGTATAAGGAGCTTATTCACAGGTTACAATAGGGAACATGTCATTAGGATGTGGACTATCATCTCACGCAAATGATTTGATTAGATTTAGGGATAGGATATATATGTCAGACAACAATGAGATCAAGAAGCTTATCTTGAAGGAATTTCATGCTAAGTCGTATTCAATTCACTAGGATATCAAAAGACATTGACAACAGTGAAGAAGTTCAATTATTGGTTGAATTCGAAGAAGGAAGTGGCAGAATTTGTGGCTAGATGTTTGGATTTCCAACAGTTAAAAGAGGAGTGTAAGCATCCAGGAGGATTACTACAACTGATTATGATTCCAAAGTGGAAATGGGAGGTCATTTCTATGGATTTCATTATAAGTTTGTCGAGAACATCTAGACAACATGATTCCATCATGGTTGTGGTTGGCAGGTTGACAAAGGTAATACACTTCATTCAAGTGAAGTCTACTTATTTAGCTAATGATATAGCATAGGTATTCATCAGAGATGTAGTGAGGTTGCATGGTGTTCCGAAGAAGATTGTATAAGACAGGGATGCCAAGTTCACTTGTAGGTTTTGCAAAGGTTTGTTTGCAGGTTTTGGTACAGAGTTGGCCTTTAGTACAACTTATCATCCATAGACATATGGACAGACAAAGAGGGTCAATAGGATTTTGGAGGACATGTTGATAATGTACGTCATGCATCAACAATGAAAGTGGGAAGAGTATATTCCACTCGTTGAGTTTGCTTACAACAATGGGTATCAAGAGTATTTAAGGATGAATCTATTTGAGGCACTCTATAGGCAAATTTGTAACTCTCCCATTAGTTGGTGTGATCCAATGAACATGGTGTTTATTGGACCGTACATGTTGGCAGATATGGAATAAGAAATGCAGGTTATTAGGCATAATTTAAAGGCAATACAGGATAGACAAAAGAGATATGCATATCAACATAGGGTGTTTAAGGAGTTTCAGGTTGGGGAACATGTGTACTTGCCCATCAAGCCCAAGAAGAGCTCCTTAAGGATTGGATCATGCGCCACGTTGAAACCTCGGTTTTGTGGGCCTTTCAATATTTTTGAGAGGATTGGACCAGTATGCTATTGACTTGCACTGCCTTTGACAATGAAAGTGAATGATGTTTTCCATCTGTCATTGCTTAAGAAATATGTGAAAGATGTTGATAATGTGATTGACTAGTCTATACTGCAGGTGGATCCAGAAGGATAATTCCAATGGGAACCTCGATGCATTTTACACTGAAAGATGCTCATGCTCTGGAATCGAGCAATTGAGTAAGTTAAAGTGAAATGGATGCACTTTGAGCCTGATGAAGCTACATGGGAGATGGTTGATCAAATGCGGACTATGTATCCTTCTCTATTTATTGGTTGAGTGGATGTCTTTTGGTATATGTTTTGGTATATGCATATATGTATATGGATGCAAATATCGCCATGATTTGTGTTATAAAATTCCAATAAGCAGTATGGTTGTCAGGTTGTTATGTTTGTCATGTTGGTTATGGTGGTTTTCTTTCAACAGGTTGATCATTATAAATACTACATCGAGCTAAGTTATAAAACTCCATGGGTAGTATATTTTTCTTTTCAGCAACCTTGCTAGTTTATAAGTGTCATTGAACATCAAGGATGGTGTTCCCCCAAGGGGGAGGGTTCTATAACAACCCTGGTCAAAAGTCCATGTAATAAAGTTAATGAAGGAAAAACAATAACCAAGTTCATGGGACACATATTCCAAGATGAATTTTGGTCAAAACATAGTGATGGGGATCACTAGTGATTAATAAATGTCTATGGAAATTGGAAAAGGCTTTGGAAAGGCATGAGACATTAATTGGCATTTTATTTATGAAAATAATGGGAAATAGGAGAAAAGGAAGGTGAAATGTTATAGGTTGCATGTGAGGAGGAAATTGAAGAAAATAGAGGCCTCATTTGATAAAAAGGCTTTTGAGGATCAGTTCATGGACTTTTATGAGTTTAGTTTTTGGAGCTCTCATTCTATTCTCTCTCTCATACTCTTGGACACTTAGAGTTTTCTTGGAGCACTCTTGGAGGAGTGTGGCATACTTGGGATTTGGAGCAAGAAGGCAAAGGAAAAGCAGGAAAGTGCAAGAGGACAATAGGATCAACAACTACAACAGGTTTTTCTTGCAGGTACTAAGTTGCATGTATGATTTATTTGCTAGTTTTGGCATGCATGGCATATGCATGTGGTTTCTTGGTTATGATATGTCATTGGCATGGAGGATTGCCTGGATTGACAATAGTTTTTCCTAGCCTTTCCATTTCCTAATAGCCATGGTGTTGTGGGTTTTATCTTCTATTTTTTGGTTGGTGCTCATGTTCCTTTGGCTGTGGGTTGAGTTATTATTTCCTAGATCCTTGGTTGGACAAACGCTCTGGAAGCCCTTTAATAACTTGGGTTGAGTTACTAGTCCTTGAAGCCTTGGTTGGACAAACGCTCTTGATCCCTTGGTGGGTTGAGTTACTAGTCCTGGAAGCCCTAGTTGGACAAACACTTTGGGCCTGACAACAATTATGGGTTGAGTTACTAGTCCTGGAAGCCTTGGTTGGAACAAATTCTTTTGATCCCTAGACAACTTGGGTAGATACTAATCTGGTGATGGTTAGTGATGCCCGACCGTGAGGTGGAATCATTGGTTGAGGGTTGAGGTGGTTTAGCCTTTGGAAGCCTTGGTTTGGTTTTCTTGTTTTATTCCATGAGATCCCACATTCATGCTTGGAATATGGCACGGGGGTGATTGGATGAAAGAGAGATTTGGTTCAACTCAATCTATGGTTAGGTGGTATGTAAAAGTCCGTGACTTGGCTAGATTTTTGTATGTTAATAAGATCTTTATTCCCTTTGATATTTCATGAGTAAATGTGCTTGTCACTATGTAACTTTAATGGTTGTTTCATCCTTGTTATATCTTTGCTTATTTGCTGGTTATAAGCATGTTTTATGACAATCTTGATGTATGTTTCCATAATGTTCTAGTTAATATATGAAATGTTAATGAATGGATGACCTAATAGACAACAATGCAAATATTGGGAGGAGACATCAATCCTCCTTGACGATTCTCAAATAAGTATGAGACCCCTCTGCTTAGATTTGTTGTTATGAACTATAGATTACATGTTCATGATATGTTTGACGAAATGCTTGTCATGGCTGGTTGGAGTCTGGTCAAGTCCTTGTTCAATTTTGTGCATTAGTATCTTTGTTTCAATTTCATTTATAATTTATGGAAGTGTCATGGAGTTCGGGGGAGAGGCCTGAGTCTTAGCCTTGAAAAAGCGGTTCAGAATCTGGGGTCGTTGGCATAGAACTAATTGGAAAAGATTGCATTCACTTGGGGGCCTTGCTGTGGGAGCATCTGGAGGGTCTCAGTTGCACTAATGGCTTGTCATGGGAGTGACTGGGGCTCTAGTTCAGTAAAAAATCAAGTTGTCTCAGGGGTTAGGCACCTGGTAGTGTTGGTTGTCCTCTGAAGGTTATGTAGCTCCCGAGGAAGGTAAAATTGGTCTTGTCTTTTCGGTTCCACTTCCTTAACTATATATGTGGAGTTGAATCATATCGTAGTAACTCTTCGTCACATGTTTACCCCGAGGGACCGATTAGCTTGGGTAAATGTGGGAGGAGGGTGTTACATCTACGTGTGCCAAGCAGGAATCGATCATGTCCAAACAAAACCTTTGGTTTTTGAGAATTCATTTAATATTCTCCAAGGAGGAGAATATATTATCTTCTTGCTTGTCTTTAAGAACCAAACCCAACAAAATTTTCATTTTCCAATGCAAAACAATTGAACTGAAATATTGCTTCTTTCTTCCCCTGGTAAGCCCAGGGTTAGGAACCCACATCGAAATATCCTTAAGGAGCTCTAAACCAAAATGGGATTGATGTTCAATCCAAACTTGAGTCTCTACCATCAATATTTCCTTTCTCATCTAAGGTGGAACAAAATTGAAGTAGGTGGTTGTCGAATCCTGGGCGAGAAGTCTGGCCCTTCATTGCCCTTGAGAGGCATTACCTCGCCCCCATCTACAACACATTATCTATCTAGGAGGCATCATTGTGGCATAGGGGGAACACTTTGGGCATCCACTATAAATCCCACGACCTACAAAATGTAGTAAAGCTATAAATATATTAAAATATATGCAAAATAAGTCCCAAAGTCAATCCAAAATAACAATAGAAATGATTCACACTTTATTAATAAAAACCCTTGAGGCAGGGTAACACCATAAAACCACTCCTTAAGGAAGGAGAATACTCCATAAGCCATATGCTTGTCTATACTAAACAATACTCGACATATCTCCATGGAAAGTCTCTCGCCTCTATATAGGCTTCATACATATAATGCCATTTGCAATACCATGAGCCCTCAATACCCTACATTCAATACCATGGTCTTATTTTATTTACAACACATTATTCTCAAACTACTTGTGGTCCCTTACATAATGTGGGTTAACCACTTTATGTAGTAACGATGACATATTTATTAACTAACTAACTAATTATTGTTCCTTTTTATAATGAGGGTCAACCACTTACAATCATCATTATTGTGGGTAACCACTTAATTGCTTTATTTACTAAACTAACTTGTGATCCCATTTTTTACATTATGCCCTTGGGCACACCCTTAAGTAGCCCGTATTATCCACCCCTATGTATACTACATTCCACCCCCTTTAAAGCATGTTTCGTCCGTAAAACATGAGAATAACACAAATAATAAGATCATCTCAAAAGATTAGTCCACTGAAACCATGCACATGCATCTATCCATCGAAGAGAAAGGTGAAGACTCAGTCTCGCAACTACCTTACTTTCTTGAGATGGAAATGGGTTCTTGTGGTTCCTCTGTGTTGATGTGTTGTGGGGGGATTGCCTTGCCTCTCTTTGTGCCTTCCAGGTGCCTCTGTCCTTATTTCTAATATTGTGCCATATTGTTGGTTGTTGGCTTGTTGATTGGAGTCTTGTTGGGAGGCACAGGTGGTGATATGCAAAAGCCTTAACTTAGGGTGTGTCCTTCTTCAATTCCTCAACTGATGGTGTCTAGTTATTTTTGTGGTGCCTGGTTTTGTGTCTATGCTAGCTTGTCTTCCATTATTGCTTACTCCAATGATTCATCATCTAATGTGTAAGTGTCTATAGAGCTTCTGCTTGTGCATCCTCGGTCTCTACCTGTTTACTAGTGGAAATATCTTGCAAGGTACCCTTTTTGTACCATCACTTCAAAAATTTGTTTTGTATATTCACATTGACTATATCCACTGGGTCCATCCAAGGATATCCCAAAACAACATGTTAACCCTCCACATCCAAAGCATAAAAGTATGAATGTAACACATATTTATATATGGTAACTTTCAAGTCCTTAAATATTTGAATATGTGCCCCATCAACTTGTGTACTTAATGTGTAAGTGGTTGTAGAGCTTCTACTTGTGCATCCTTGGTCTCTACATGTTTACTAGTGGAAATATCTTGCAAGGTACCCTTTTTGTACCATCAATTCAAAAATTTCTCTTGTATATTCACATTGACTGTACCCACTAGGACCATCCAAGGATATCCGAAAACAACATGTTAACCCTCCACATCCAAAGCATAAAAGTATGAATGTAACACATATTTATACATGATAACTTTCAAGTCCTTAAATATTTGAATATGTGCCCCATCAACTTGTGTACTTTCAATATGTTATGGAGGAACTTGTAATCGTTTGGCCAATTTGATATCGATGAAATTATGCTTGTAACTAGGGTTAATAGAAACAATGACCTTCTCCTTGTGAATACATCCTTGAACCTATAATATGGAGATATCAGTTGAAAATAATCCTTTATGGCATTAACTTGCTTTCTATCATGCGGTTATTTTTCCAAAAAGACTTTTTTGAATTCTTCATCAGAAAATGCCACTAGCTGATTATGGTCGAGTGCCACCATATGTCGGTGTCATTTCGGAAAAAAAAATAGATATGGTAAATCTCCAAGTATTTGGGAATTTTGACTTTTGATTTTTAATGAATTCTTCAATAGTAGGACCATCATCTTTTCCTGTAAAATTCTTCTTGATATAACCCTTACAATATATTGAGAGTTAAAAAAAATCACTTACTTTGGGTTGAAAATTTGGAATGGTCACAACTCGGCTAATATAGCTCAGAATTTTTATTATGCATGCTTTTGGAAATGGAATAGCTGCTCTACATCTTCCCATGTAACTGGAATTACACTATGGTCACTCTGTGAACTCAGATCTGCATTGTTAGTTTCTTGTTGTCACAAAAAAATTATGAAAATACAGCTGATTTTAAATCAACGAGATCTCCTCCATCTAGACTCTGATTCAAGCAAAAAAAAAATTTGAATTTGGGTATTTTCTCGAGAGAAATTCTTTATAGATAGTTTCTGAAAAGACCACACCAAATCTCCAAAAATTGACCTGCAAGCAATCCACCACAATTTTTCGTCAGAAAAATTTCTAAAAAATCACTGATTTTAAATCAACAAGATGTCCTTTGTCCGAGCTTCGATTTAGGCATTTTTTTTGAATTGGAGTGTTTTTTCTATAGAAACTCAGATCTGAAATTTGTTTCGGAAAATTATGCACCAAAATTTCAAGATTTGATATGCAAACTCATCACCCATTATTTTCCCAAAAGGAAAAAACTATCCCCACTTTGCCTAAGAAAGAGCTATGATACCAATTGTAGTAAACCTGCAAATATATCAAAATATCTGCAAAATAAATCCCAAATCTAATCCAAAATAATAATAATTTTAGGGTAACACCATAAAGTCACTCCTTAAGGAAGGAGAACACTCCATAAACCATATGTTTGTCTATACAAAACAATACTTGACATATCTCCAATGGAAAGTCTCTAACCTTTATATAGGCTTCATACATACAATACCATTTGTAATATCATGAGTCCTCAATACCCTACATCCAATACAACGAGCTTATTTCATTTACAACACATTATTCCATAACTACTTGTGGTCCCTTGCATAATGCAAGTTAACCACTTTATTTATTAACTAACTAACTAATTGTGGTTCCTTATAATCACTTACAATCATCATTAATGTGGGTAACCACTACGAACTTTATTTAATAAACTAACTAATTGTGGTCCCTTTTTTTACATTATGCCCTTGGTTACACGCTTAGGTACCCTATATTATCCACCCCTAGGTATACTACACAAAATAACAAAAAAAAGGCTCGATGACCTAACCATAATCCCACTAACTCATCCCCAAATCTCTAAACAAATGATTCTGACTCCACATAAATGGTAACAGAGACAATTGGAGACTCACCACCCTTGATAACCATTCGACAAACCAACACCATGAAACACCAGAATATGGCTAAATATAACACAAGACCCCATACATTATACATAGAAAAGGCGGTGCAACCAATTACCAAGTAACCCAAATCATTTCTAATGGACTTCACATGTAAAAACCCTAAAGTTCTCATAACAGGTGACCCTTCCCGTTGCAAGACACCCCACAGACTTAGACCCTGCAAATGAATACACTAGTGTAAAAGGATGGACCTTCGACCTCTAACATCTACCAAGAACTGAGCTACACCAAACTGATGAACTAACCCTAACAAAACAGTGCTTCGCCTCAAATATTTGAAAGACCCAAAAACAAATACTCCAGGACATGAAATTAGAAATTCACACAAGAGAAAGTGATTAGTAGCCTCACTAGCCCAACATTGAGCTTAAAACCTCGCATACAAAAGCAATCCCCGACGCCATTAAATCTCCACTGCAATGTACCTCCACACCATAATCCCAAGCTCACCCTTGCCTCAAAATAAATAACTAGCTAACAAAGGGAGGTTGATGGCCAACCCTTTTCTCCACACCAACATACTCCTACAATCTCCATTACCTTCATTGAGACATCCATGTAAAGGCGTTGCCAATTGTAAGCATGCATGAAATTACAAACGAGCTCATGTCGTGCCCCTCTGAGGTTTTAATGCACATTACAATTGGGAGGTGGCAGACAAAACGCCAATATCCCCATCTCACCAGCATTAACACCCCCATCAAGAGTTAACATAACCAAGTTATTGATTTAAGAGAAAAAATTTAATCAAAACTTTATTGGTGAAAAGTTAATTATTATCAAAACATCGCTCTTAAAAAACAAAATAAATAACAAAATTTTAACATAAAGCGGAAGCATAAAAATCCAAAATGTAATTTCTTTTATAAAATAGGTAAAAATAAAATTGAAATGAAAATGATGTGAGCATTAAAAAATGTCCTTTCCTTTCATACTTAGAAAATTGTTTGTACACTTTGTAATGTTTACAGTAAGGTGGAAAGTGATGTTATATTGTCTAGTAAATATTATTTTCTATCATATTTAGTAGCTATGATGACTATGAAAAAGAAACCATGCCTATAAAGATACCTTTAATAAGGTATCTTATTAAGAGGTGACACATGATGTTATACCATGTAGTAAATTTTATGGTAAAATCTTTAAAGAGGGAAAAAATAATATATATATATATATATATGTATATATATATATATTATTTCTTATTATTATTAAAATTTGTTATTAATTTTTTTTTTTAAATAATACATTAACAATGATGTAAAATAAATTTAAATTATATATATATATATATATATATATATATATATATATATTAATTTGTTAGTATTAATGTGTGAATAATAAAATTTGATTAATTTAAAATAAATCTGATTAAATTTAAAGTATAAATTCATATCTAAATCATAAAAGTATAAATATAGCATATATTTATCCATGGTAACCTTCAAGTTCTTAAATATTTGAATATGTACTTCATAAACTTGTGTGCTTTCAATATGTTGTGGAGGAATTTGTAATTGTTTGGTCAATATTTGATGAGATTATGCATGCAACTAGGGTTAATAGAAACAATGACCTTTTTCTTGTGAATACATCTCTGAACCTGTAATATGGAGATATCAGCTGAAAATAATCCTTTATGGCATTAGCTTGATTTCTATCATGAAACCATTTGTCCAAAAGGACTTTTTCGAATTCTTCATCAAAAAGTACCACTAGTTGATTACGGTCGAGTGATTGCCACCATATGTCAGACTCATTTAAGAAAAAATGACATATTGTAAATCTCCAATTATTTGGGCATTTTGACTTATGATTTTTAATGAATTCTTCAATAGTAGGACCATCATCTTTTCTTGTAAAATTCATCTTGTTATAATCCCTAAAATAGAATGAAAGTTTGAAAAAAAATTACTTACTTTGGGCAGAAAATTTGGAATGGTCACAACTTGGCCAATATAGCTTAGAGTTCTTATTATACATGTTTTTGGAAATGGAACAACCACTCTGCATCTTCCCATGAAATTAGAATCACAATTTGGGCACTTTGTGAACTCAGATCTGCGTTGCCAGTTTCCGTTGTCACAAAAAAATTCTAAAAATATCACTGATTTTAAATCAACGAGATCTCCTCCATCCATACTCTGATTTAGGCATTTTTTTTTTCAAATTTCGGTATTTTCTCGAGAGGAATTCAGATCTATAATTAGTTCATGAAAATACCACACCAAATCTCCATAAATTGGCTTGAAATCCGCCACCCACAATTTTCCATCCAAAAAATTTATGAAAAATAATTGACTTTAAATCAGCAAGATGTCCTCTACCAGGGTTTCGATTCATAAGGTTTTTTTTTTAATGGGTTTTTTCGAGAGGAACTCATATCTGCAATTTGTTTTGGAAAATTCTGCACAAAAATTTCAAGACCTGATCTGTAAACTCACTATTTTCCCAAAAAGATTTTCTCCAAAAAAAACAAAATATCCCACTTTGCCTAGGAAATAGCTCTAATACCACTTGTAGTAAACCTACAAATATATTAAAATGTCAGTGAAATAAATCCCAGAGCCAATCCAAAATAACAATAGAAATGCTTCACGATTTATTAATAAAAACCATTGAGGTAGGGTAACACCATAAAATCGCTCCTTACGGAATGAGAACACTCCATAAACCATACGCTTTTCTATACAAAACAATACTCGACATATCCCCAATGTAATGTCTTTAGCCTCCATATAGGCTTTATGCATACAATACCATTTGTAATATCATAAGCCTTCAATACCCTACATCCAATGCCATGAATTTATTTCTTTTACAACACATTATTCCATAACTATTTGTGGTCCCTTGCATAATGTGGGTTAACCACTTTATTTATTAACTATGGTATGTTTATTAACTAACTAACTAATTGTGGTTCCTTTTTATAATGAGGGTCAACCACTTACAATCATCATTAATGTGGGTAACCACTTATGAGCTTTGTTTACTAAACTAATGGTAGCCCCCCTTTTTACATTATGCCTTTGGGTAAATACCTAAGTACCCCATATTATCCACCTCTAGGTATACTACACAAAGTAATAAGAAAAGAGAATAGACGAATCAACTTGATGACTTGACCATAATCCCACTAAGTCATCACCAAATCTTTGAACAAATGATTCAGACTCGATAAAAATGGCAAGGGAGACAATTGGAGACTCACAACCCTCTACAATTGTCCCACAAACAAACACCATGAAACACCAAAATATGGCTAAATATAACACAAGACCCCAAATGCTATACATAGAAAAGGCGGTGCAACCAACTACCAAGTAACCCAACACATTTCTAATGGACTTCACATGTAAAAACCCTCAAGTTCGAGTTCTCATAACAGTTGACAACTTCCTGCCTCAGGACACCCCACAGACTTAGACCCTGCAAACGAATAGACCAGTGTACAAGGATGGACCTTCGACCTCTAACATCTACCAAGAATTGAGCTACAACAAACTAATGAACTAACCCCAACAAAACAATCCATTGCCTTAGATATTTGAAAGACCCAAAAAACAAATAACCCAGGGCATGAAACTGGAAATTCACACAAGAGAAAGCAATTAGTAGCCTCACTAGCCCAACACTGAGCCTGAAGCCTCGCAGAGAAAAGCAATCCCCGACGTCATTAAAGCTCCACTACAATGTACCTCCATGTCATAATCCCAAGCTCACCCCGCCTCAAAATAAATAACTAGCTAGCAAAAGGACGCAAGGTCCAACCCTTGCCTCCACACCAACATACTCCTACAATCTCCATTACCTTCATTTTGATATCCATATAAAGACTTTGCCCACGGTAAGCATGCATGCAATTATAAACGAGCTCATGTCGTAGCTCCTCCGAAGTTTTAATGAACATTACAATTGGAAGGTGGCAGGCGCAACTCCAATATCCCCATCTCATCAACATTAACATTCCCATTGAAGTAAACATAACTTTGTTATTAATATAAGAGAAATTTTTTATCAATATTTTATTCATGAAAAAATAATTTATTATCAAAACATCACTCTTAAATAATAAAATAGTAAGAAGTATGAAAATCCAAAATGTCAATTTTTTTTATAAAATAGGTAAAAATAAAATTTAAATGAAAATGATGTGAGCATTAAAAAAATCCTTTTATACTTAAAAAAATTGATTGTACAGTTTGCGATGTTTACGCTAAGGTGGAAAGTGTTGTTATATGGTATAGTAACTATGATTTTCTATCATATTTAATACCTATGATGACTATGCGATGCTTTTAATAAGGTATCTTATTAAGAGGTGACACGTTATGTTATATCGTGTGGTAAATGTTATGGTAACATTTTTGAAGAAGGGAAAAAATATATATTTTATTTTGTTATAAAGCAATTTATTATAATTACTTATACAATATTATTTTTTAAATAATGAAAAAATATAATTATCAATATTAATTTGTAATATATAAAATTAATTAATTTAAAAATCTTATTCAGCTTTAAATTCATTTGGGCAAACTAATAATTTAGCAAAAAAAAAAAAATATAAAAATGGAATCGAGAATATCACCATCCTCGTGAGGGACTAATCAAACCCTTCAACCAATTAAATATAATTAGTATAACATAAAGTGGAGTTTATTGAAATATAAATGAATTCAATATAATAGAACGTTACACATGTTAAGACGGCGTTGGCACATTCGCCGAGGGCCACCGACAGCGCTGGCAAATGAGATTTACGCGTGCGGTCAGTCAAACAAACGGCTTCGTCGCCTCATCTTTGTCACTGTGGCGGCGGCGGCTCTAATTTATCAGAACCGGTAAAAAAATTGGCACTGCCAACTGGAGCGTGCAACGGTAGTAGGTATCAGTACCACGGCAGCAGCATGTGCCAGTCTGACGGTAGCAGTTCTGATTCGTCAGTGCTGATAAATTTGGCTGAAGCCGCCCGCGTGTCCAAGCCGCGTGCGTGATGGAAGGGACCGGGTCACGCACGTCGACGGCTCGGATTTTGCTGGATTTGGAAATGCAAATCTATCAATTCATCCACCTGTAATCCATGATATTATTCCAAGAGATCCGTTACAGCGTTTAGCTTTATCTTTATGTTGGTGAATCGTGGAACTCACGTGGCACAGAATTACTGGAACTCAGGCCTGCCATGGCCGTGAAAATGCGCTGGAGGAGCGAAGCCGTTTGAACATATCCGTTGGAAAGTTGCCCGATCTTAGCTCTTCAGGTAGGGCCGTGCAATTTTTTGGCTTTGGTAAGTGTATTTACATAATTTTTTGTGGATAATCTATCCTACCAGGGAGGAGGGCCGAAGATTCTCGGATAATTTAATATATTGGAGTAGGCTTAAGATAGGCATGGTAAAAATGATCCGTTTGTGCGTCCCTTGCGGAAGGAGCTACAGAAGTCGCTGAATGAAAGGTGCATTATCTTGAACTTTGTGTTGAGTGGACAAATTTTTTTTAAAGGTTCCTGATTTGTACTATTCAGTGCATTTATGTGATGGCGAGGATCCACGTGAACAAATAACGAGAAAAACGAGGAGGCTTTCGGATTATTGGTTATATGTTTCGCCGGAAAGATGTACATTTGTTGAAGATCAGCCGATTGCTCGTCTGCTGGGCGTTCTTTTTTAAAAGTAATTATCGGCTGCAAGACTCAGAGAAAGCGGAGATTCCCTGAAGAAGTCCTCTTTGGAGCAAAATGCAAAGCAATTTAATTGTTTTAGCATTTTTGAGGCAGAAGGCTCGAATATTGGAAATAAAAGGATCATCTAGTTCATAAGTCCGGGATTATTTTGTAAAACATTTATGGATTCAGAATTTTCTAAGCAAAGCATGCATAGATCCGTAGGCAGGGGATTACGTAGTATAAGTTTCAGGGGATTCAGAGTTTTCTAAGCAATGCATCAAGAAAATTGTTCGGGGAGAAAAATTGCGGTCAAAAAGTATAATCCGTTCACTAAAGTGACTTCATCGCGCACTTTTTTGACAGCAGGGGATTATTTAGAAAATAATTAGAGGATTCATTGTTTTCTGAATAAGAGATCAGGAAAATCGTTCACTAAAGTGACTTCAGAGCGCACTTTTTGGACGGCAGGGGATTATTTAGAAAATAACTAGGGGATTCAGAGATTTCTGAACAAGAGATCAAGAAAATTGTTTGAGAGAAATTGCAGTAAAGAAAGTAGAGTCCTTTCACTAAAGCGAGTTGCTTGCATACTAATTTGATGCAGAATATCCTGTAAAAGCGCTTACTACGCTTACTAGATAAATAAAGGTGATTCTTGGATTCCTTAACTTTCTTGGATTCCTTGACTGCTAAGCCAGCGATGGGCGTTTCGATCTTCCTTTCGTTGTCAGAGCTTTGGCTGGTCGATTAAGGTTTAAGCACAAAGCAACCGTACCTGCAAGATATCAAGCGGAAAGCGGGAAAAACAAAAGGTCGGCATCTTGAGGCTCTGTACTGGTTCTTCTAATTGAATCCAGAATATTTAATCTTTAAAGGTGTGTTAGCCAGTAGTTTGCTTAAATTTCGCAGCGATGCATCTCGAATTAGTTCACGAGCATGGTCGGCAGCCACATCACCAGTCCAGAACCGCGCGCAGGGTTGCCGTTTCGGCGTTCTCGTCTCAGATGCTGTCCATTGATCACCTGGATCGAATCCCAGACTCGCTGCTGCTTCTCATTTTCAACAAAGTAGCCGACATAAAGGCTCTAGGCCGATGCTGCGCCGTCTCGAAGCGCTTCAACTCCCTGGTGACGCAGGTGGAGAATGTCGTAGTAAAGGTGGATTGCGTGATTTCTGGTGAAGACGGCGGCCTTAACGCCAGAGGTAAGGGCATTTTCGGTCACCTGGTTAGGTTCATGATAGGAAGCATTGTTAAGCCCCTGCAAGCTTTACAGCATTTTATAGGCCCTAGGAAGACTATTTTAGCCGAAGTTTCCCATCACTCCCCGGCAGAGGTCTTGAAAAATTTTAAGGAAGTTCAGCATCTCAGAATTGAGCTTCCAGGCGGAGAGTTGGGCGTCGAAGATGGTGTTCTGTTGAAATGGAAGGCGGAATTCGGGAGTACTTTGGAGAGCTGTGTAATTTTTGGGGCTGCGTCAGTGGTAAATAAGGGTTTGAAAAGTGGTTCTAGAAAAAAAACACAGTTAGTTTCCGATGATGATTCTGAAGGTCTTGAAGGATTAGAGGACGATAATGGCAGTATCCCCGACTTATTTTACATAAACGGATGGCTGAAATTGAGAGTTGTGTGGACCATAAGCTCCCTGATTGCGGCTTCGGCACGGCATTACTTACTGAAAGAGATTATTCATGACCATCCCACTCTTCAGAGCTTGGTTCTGACTGATGCCGACGGTCAGGGGACTCTCTGTATGGGAAGAGAACAACTCTGTGAGTTTCGGGATAGGCCCCTGGCAGCTTCGCCATCTTCGAATAGAACACAAGTTCCGGCCCTGAATATGAAATTGAGGTATGCGCCGACTTTGGAGCTTTCCGGTGGCACCGTGATGCAGGGTGCAACGCTCGTTACCATCAGACCGAGTGATCAGACTATTGCTGCGAAGAAGGAAAGCGAGGGTTTCATTGTGAGGGCTTTTGAAGGTCCATACAGGGCAGCTGCCAAAATCCTGGCGAGGAGGAGGACTTATCTTCTTGAAATGAATTCATTTTAGCTGGGTGAGGGCTTTTACATGAGCTGTGTTGAAACTAACTGGAATGGATGTCTTCCTTAGACTGCGAGCAGAATTTCGTTGATGGGATGGCTGAAGCAGATTAGTTGAGGGAATGCTCGTCAAGATGTCACAAATAAGCATGGTCAATGGATTGAAGATGAGGTAGATGTCGATCTTGGCTTTCTTTATAGGGTCTTTGTCAGATGGCTGCTTTTATCTCCACAAAATTGTTTCATCCAGTGTGTTCTCAAGATGCTAGTTAGGTTTGTAGCAAATCCTCATGAAGTCTGAACCATTGCAGCTCATGTGTTTTCCTCGGCCGAATGACAATATGCTGTAAATGTCCAGAAATGACTAGTAATGTACAGTAGTTCTCCTGAAATGTTATGTTTTTTATACTCACTTGTTTCTTTCCCTTGAAGGAATATGCATTTAAGTCGTGTTCCGTTGTTATTGTAGTCTGGATTGCATCATTAAAGCTGATTCGAGTTTTAATTGTTAGGATTCCAAAAAAAAATCACGGACCTATGCCAATAAAATGAGGAGTTATATTTTATTGAACTTGGTTCTGATTCTTTGTCCATGAAATTTATTTCTTAGATCCGTTTGCAGAGGAATGACCTTTTAATTTTTCATTATTTTTCTGTGTAAAAGTTGTTTTTCACCTTGGATCAACTGCTGATCTGCATTCTATTGTTCCCTCATCCAAACAGCTTTCTTTTTCATATATTTATATGTGGCCTTTGATAGCGGAAGTTGGCGTAGCTATTTCTTTTGTTTTTTGTTTGTTGGCTAGTTTGTCCATGAGTTGCAGGACTAGCTTTTGAGCTATGAAACCATGACCCTGGGACATTTAAACTCTCAAAATCACCTGGGGATCGCACACCAACCCTTAACATGTCTGTATTTTTTGTACCTATGGAATTTTGAACCAGCGAGCTTCACACAAGGAGTGTCTTAACAGAACACCCTATCGCCAACTGTTCTACATCTCATGAGGATTGGGCACAGCTGCTTCAAAATTGCCATGAGGACTGGGATGTGAGGACTTGCATTTGGCTCTTTAGAAAAGTTATCCTTCTCACCAATACAATAGTCTGAATTCTCTCATCTTTGAGAGGCAGTGATCCAATGAGAAAGGAATGACAGAAAAGGGATAAAAGAAGTCTAAATAATAAAAAAATACTTAACCCCTACGTTTGGAGCTTTTTCCTGTTTACTAGACACCTCTGAGTAAAGCAGGTTGACTCTCGAGTCTGACTTCACTGCTTGAGGAAAGCAAAAGTGGAGTCAGCTCCAATCATAGTCGACTTGGCCACAAGTGGCCTGAGTTTTGCTTTCAAGTTTGACTTGTTTGCATAAGTCTAATCCCAGAGTCAAATGCAAGTCTCTTCATTAGTGATGACAATGAGATTCTGTCGTCTTCCTATGAAAAATAAATAAAATAACTGCTCATTTAGCTTGTTTTACAAACAGAACTGTTAACAATTTAGAATATCACCTCTGTACTTTGAAATGAGCTATTATTGAAATTTTTTATCATCTCTGTACTTTGAAATGAGCGATTATTGAAAATTTGTACTATATGGACACTGCAAATTTTGATGTCAATGGCAAATAAATTTAGTGTACTTTTAAATGTTACCCAAGTCAAATGTGGCTTGGCCCAAAGTTGTACATGCAACCTTGACTTGTTTGAATGGCTGCACTCCTAAAGTCAAATGCAAGTCTCCTCTGGGTCTACTAATTCAGATTTTGCTGTCTTCTTATAAAAGATTTAAAAAACAGTAATTTTGGTTGTTTCACCAACAGATCTGTTTAACTATTTAGAATTCATGGCGTTTTGTGATATGTATCATCAATACATGTTACTGTGAAATGAGTTATTCTTGTTATTGAAAATTTGTGTTTGGACATTGCAAACTTTCATATTAATGAAAAAACTCTTTTCTGAGATTTACTGTATTTTTTTCATGTGGCCCCAGTCAACTTCTGTGTTTTTTACCTACTCTAAGTCAACCCTTACTCTCTTTATTGTGGTTGGATTGTTCTTTGAATTGAATCTGGTAACTTTGAGTTGAATCTGGTTTCAGATTCAACAGTTTAGGAATTTTTCAACAAGAATTGGCATTGATGTTCTGCACAAATTTTCTGCGTAAGTCTCCCCTCTAGCAGATTGACCTTAAAATGTTGAGACATTATTAAACGGACAAATTCAAACCCCCCTTCCAGGGGAAATGCTTCCCTAGATTGGGAAGGAAGTTTGCTGGAAGTATAGTTCAACCTGATTATGGAAATTTGGCCTTAGGGATTTTGGCCCCATTATAAGATGACCTAGATTGCTGGTATTTTCAAAAAGTGAGTGGATGAGAGTAGAACTTTGTCTTGCTGGAAACAAATAGATTCAGCTGAAAAGCTGAGTTTGTCCTGTTTTTAATTCACTCCAAATGCTTATACTTGTATGATAACTCCTCTATGTGTACCATCAGCGAGAAAGAAAGGGAGAATTCATCATGGGCTACTTGTAAATTTTGTAATTCATGAGAACAACTGTTGTGTTTTCTTGTGCTTTATGCTCCCTTCTTTTTCAGTCGTTGCTATTGTGGAAATAAAAGGAAGTGGGCTACATAACACCATGACCTTTGCCTTCTTGGATCTTATTTCGACTTCAAGGTAATTTGGATTGGATCCCCCCTCCTTTTGACAAACAGTAAGTAGACATGTGGGCATTGCTTTGGAACTATTACATCTTTTTGCTTTTGTTAAAACAACATGCATAAAGTGAAGGGAGATCGATCCTAATATATAAATATAAATGATGCAGCATCGAAGGTGTTCTTGAGATTGTTACTTTAAACGGAGTGCATTTTTCATTAATAAATACTATGTTTGGGTTAGGGGGATGAGTGCATGGCATGGGTAGAGGGCAAGTGAGTGAAATTATAATTTAAATATTGTCATATTATTTTATTCTTATTGATTTTGGACTCATAGATAAGGGAGATTCACTGCTTTATTCAAGAAATAAGGTTCCTTTTTCACTTGAGATTGATTTGATTCTTTATTACCTTCCGTTATGATTCATCATTTGTTCTCCTCGGGAAGGTTAAGAGAGCACCTAAACTTGTTCTTTTGCCTCCTTTCTGGTTTTCCTGGTTATTTCTAATTCTAATTGTTTTGGCTTTTTGTTGGCAATTGCCATATGGCATCTTATGATTGGTTAGAGGCTCTAGATACTTAGGTCCCTACATAGGTTAACAACAAAAGCATTGATGTGAAGGTAAGCATGTTTCATGGTTCACATGCTTGATCCACATGCCTTTCCTATGTGGGCCCTTTTTCCTTGGTGGTTTTGCTGTGGAGGCAAGCAAGTCTCATGGTTTGCATGCTTGATCCACATGCTTTTCTTATGTGGACTCTTTTTCTTTAGTAGGGTGGGTGAGGCTATTTGCAATTTGTGCCATAGTTGTAGGAAAGGCCTTGTTTGGCCATGTCCATTATTACCCAAAATACTTGGAAACATTGAAATGTCGTAGAAATGCTATTGTCGTATCATGCAACGTTTCCAAATCTAGAAACACTATGTGGTATGGTCGATGGCATTTCAAAGGCATTTTGGCCATTTCCAATGACATTTAAGTGCTTTTTTGGGAAGTTTCTAGGCCCATCTAAGAGCTTGAGAGGGGTATCACAGGAAAATATCGCCTTGTCTATGCCAATGACTCTTCAGCACAAAATAATGATAGGTGGTTGGGCTTTGAGGAGTTTGTCACTTTGGTAATTAATGGTAATATTAAATTCTTAAAGTCAAAATTGACATTTACTTTTACTGTTTCTACCCTTCTACTTAATTTCTAACATTATTGTTAAATTGTTTTAGGATGTTTTAGAGTGGTTAAAACCTCATCGAATTTCATATGGAAAAGCTGGAATTTAGTGGACTTCAGGGTTTGCAAGATTTTAGGATTGGCAAGTTTGTAGCATTTCCACTGAATTCTATCATGTATGTGGTTGGCATTAATCAAGATCAAGTTATGGGATTTTGTATCATGTAATCATCTATAAGAGTTCTAAGTTGTTATTTTTTTATTATACTTATTTCTTTACAAGATAATTAGTTATTTAAAAAAAAGTTGACGTATCTATATTTTTTAATTTTTTATATAATATGTTTCCCACATATACCTATTTGGAAGGATCTCTAGTGCAACTTGGGTTTGTGTTTTTACACCTGCCTTAACCTTGCTTCTTAGCTTTTTGTGTGCCATCAAGGCTTCAACTCTGCATTGTCCACACCTTCACATGTCTTGCTTCTTCTGTGGTGTGTGGAGCCATAGCTTCAAGCTACCATGTGCACTATCAAACGCTTTGCGTGTGCATTTTACACTTGCAACTTAATCACTAAACTAGAGCCTAGAAATGTCACTAAAACAAACCATTTTTTTATCAATGGTCCATTTTGAATTGCCAGACTCCTTTCAGGGAAGAATGTGGCAACGCAAGAGAGTTTGACTATCTCCCTCATCCCCACCAACAAAAAAAAAATGATTGAAAAATTTGACAAATACAAAAATATAAACACATAATTCCTCTTGGTCACCTTGTGGTTTTAACTGCAAAATGGTGCAGTTTCAGGGCATTTACAGGCAAGTGGCAGGCCATATTTGGGTTGACTGAGTTTCACTGGCAAGTTGGCAAGTCATACTTGGGTTGACTGAAATTTGGTCATGTGTATTACACACCATCTAGTCACTTTGACTCACTTGGCGTGGTTATCCAAGTCAAACTTGTGACCCTGCTTGTTTGACCCACGAATCCGCTAGCAGAGTCTCTAACAGCACAAATGCTACAGTTGTTTGATGTAGAGTTGGATTGGTATTTCCAGTGCATCAAACAAAGATACTCTTTTTTGTCAGAGATTTTGATCCCTGATGATGAAGTCACCATCTGAAGCGTTGGACGGATCACACATATTACACAGTACTATTTCGGAAATCTCTGACAATATGATTAACTGTGGAAGTCTCCAATCACTCAAAGATACTCTTCCATTGATGCAGTTTTACAAATCTAATTTGTGGCTTCTATCATGAACCTGCTAAATTGTGCCCTCTATTTCTTCTGTATGAACAAATATCTGCTCACAAACTCAGGTTTAGTGTTCTTTCTCCTAATTGTCAAGATGTTCACAATTGCACTTTGAATATTCCTGGAAAATGTTTGTTTGGGTTTTGTACTACATGATTTGATAAATATGGCAAACTCCAGAAGGGTCAAAGGAGTTGGAGTTGAAATTGGTTCCTGAATCAATGGTAATGTGAGGTGATATTTTCAACTTGAGATCGATGTTCAGTTATATTTATATTTTCACTATGCAAACAGTCCTGAGTGAACTGTGGTATCTTTTTATTTCAAGTGTATAATATCAATCTTTTTGTGAATTTAAATTCATAATTCTTACTGCTACTTCAACTTGGAATTTTCTACTCAGGAAATTATGAAACAATAAGTGGAAATTATGAAACAACTTTCTGAATTTATACTCAGAAGAAAAATATGTAACAACTAAACATAAGTGTGAAGGTATAAATTGAATGATTTATGTGGAAAAAAAGAAAGTTTTATGCTATAACATTTACATTTGTGGTTGGAAGAATTAATCTACGCCTTTGAAAAGGTATGTGAGTGTGGTTTAGTAGTGTAGAGATTATCCCAATGGCTAAGATGCTTTACAACGAGCACCAACAACATGAAACAGTCATGCTCAACATTTATGACATCATTATGTTATTAAAGCTCAAGTTTAGAATAATGTGTGTTTAGGCAAATGTTTGAAGCTGATTGTTTTAATTGAGTGGTTTTTATGGAAAAAGAAGAAGAAAAAAGTTGTGTGCAAAAAAATTTGTCATTGGAAGAATTAATCCACGCCTTTGAAAGGGTATGTGAATGTGGTTTAGTGGCCTATGATATCTTAATGGTTAAGATGCTCTACAACAAGCAACAATGTTACGAAACAATTGTGTTTAACATTGATGACCCAAATATGTTAGTTAAGAACTTGAAAAAATTTAGAACAATATGTGTTTACATATGTTTGAAGGTAGTTCATTTAATTAGTTATTGATGAAGGTGAAAGCATAAGGGTATGTGAATGGTTAAGATGCTCTACAACAAGCAACAATGTTACGAAACAATTGTGTTTAACATTGATGACCCAAATATGTTAGTTAAGAACTTCGAAAAATTTAGAACAATATGTGTTTACATATGTTTGAAGGTAGTTCATTTAATTAGTTATTGATGAAGGTGAAAGCATAAGGGTATGTGAATGTGGTTTAGTGGCATATGATATCTTAATGGTTAAGATGTTCTACAACAAGCAACAATGTTTTGAAACAATTATGCTCCACATTTATGACCCAAATATGTTAGTTAAGAAGTTGAAAAAATTTAGAACAATGTGTTTACACATGTTTGAAAGTAGTTCATTTAATTAGTTATTAATGATGGTGAAAGCAAAAAGTGAGGGATTGATCTAGATTGGATCACTATATAATTTGTCATTGATTTCAATGTTTTTACAGTGGAAAAATGGGATGAATCAACTAAAAGAGTAGTTTTATCAATAGAACCCAATTTGTGGAATTAGGGTTTGAAACATTTTGGGGCCATTTTGTAAGGACTTGAATGATTTTTTATTTTTATTTTATAATATATTTTTATATTTTTGTGTGTTGGCCAAGGACGGGGGCATAAAACATTCCTACTAAAGTGTTGGACCCCATCATTCTATTCTACATTTAGAGACTTTTCTAATGGAGCAAGAAAGACGACAATTATGCATATTGGAAGTTGACCCATCTTGATTGACCACCATAATTTAAGAGGATACCGAATCAACTCTTGTTAATCATGGAAAAGGGGCAACACACATGAAAATTGTGAAGAAGAATCTAGAAGGGCCAACTCTAGTCGGGAGTTGGAGGAGTCAAACTTGACCCCTAGTTGGCTATCGCATTATGTTGCAACCAGGCCAGTGAGACGAAAAGGGGTTCCTTTCATTTTCAATTGTATCTTGTTCCACATTAGAGAATAAAAATAATGAGTGGGAGCACAAGAGCATAGGGCTTAGGGCTTAGGGAATTCCAAGAAAAGTGCCTTCTCCTTTGTATGTTGCATTATTTCAATTCTAGAGGAGAGTAGAACAACTTCATCTTTTAGCTAGGTTTCTCTCGCCAGGGTTTCCCAGAGCATAACTTGTGTTCATTGTGGTTAATGTGTGATGGTATTTCATTGTTCTCTATTTTCTGCAATTTATCTTTTACATGCATAAGCATAAAACAATGATTAATAAATATGGAAGTTAAGGAAGTTAACCCTCATAGCATAGATTTTAGTTTATTTTTATCATATTTGTTGTGACGAACTGTCCAATGAAATATCCACAACAATTTATAGATCATATTGCCATCAATGCGAGATTCTCTAGGAATTTTGTGGGAAGTTGTAGGGGATTTAGGAATTGATTTAAATAAGAAGTGTAAAACCCCAACCATGTTTGACAAATATATTCATAATAACCCTCAAAATCCAGCAAAGAAGAGCTTTTCAAGATTAAAGACATAGGGTGTAGATATTTGCCACAATACGAACCTCCTTATGGAGGCTCGAACAAGCACCAAATCTAAGAGATGGAGGTTTGAATTCAAATGTTGGATCAAAGGGAAAACCGGGGGATTAGGAAGATTTAGAGGAGTAATTAAGGAAAGAACCCAAAAAAGTGTTGTCAAGTTCAATGTTGTGAGCCATTCAGTGTCCCTCTCCAAGATGGAAGCAAAGGTGGACATTAAGCCATATCAAGGTGAAATCAATGCTTTAGAATTAAATCATTGTTTATAATAGTTAGAAGCTTTACTTTAAGGTTCACCACATAGATGAGGAACATAAAATATCATTTTCTAAATAGAAATTATAGGGCCATGTCCTAACTTGGTGGGAAATCCATACGGAGACTTTTAGGCTCAAGGGTGATCCCCTAATAATTAAGTGGGAGAACATTAAAACCCTCAGAAATTCCCAATTTTACTCTATAGAGTTTGTAGAGGTCTAATGGACTTGATAACATATGTAGAGGACTAATGGACTTGATAGCACTACTTAAGGCAAACACAAAGGAAGAATGTGCACGAGTACACCATTGAATTTAAGAAGATGGTCATCAAGTTGGGTATCTCTTTCAATAACGTATATGTACTCAAATATTTGGGGGTTTTACACAACCAATCTATAGAAGTAGGTGACGTTGTTCAAGCCAAAAATAGTAGATGAAGGTTGTATACATGCATAGTGCCTATAAAAACACAAGCCAAAAGAAAGGGAAGTGTAGTGGTTTGAAATAAAAGGAGCACGAAGAAGATTCCAAGGGAGGGAAGAAGAAGTGGAAAGGGAGAAAGCACAAGAAGACAACAACCACTCCATATTAGTGTAAGGATCCTAGCATTTATTGCAGTCACTGCAACATTGATGGCCACACAGAGAAGCCATAGATTTGAGAAATCAGGGGGCAAACAAATCTAACATGGATGAGAAGATTGTCTATACCTCGACGCAAAAAGAGGTGATTTTGAGTAGCTTTCATCACCAAAAATAGAAGATGACCAAGATCTTCAATATTAAGTTCCATATCAAGAACACTAAGATCTATGCCTTGTTCGACTCAGGTTCATAGGGTAATCTCATTGTAGCAAATCTACTCAACAAACCTAGATTGAAGGTTCGAGATCATCCTAACCCATATCCATTGGGAAGGGTAAATAAGGATGAAAAAATCAAGGTAACATAATAGTGTAGGATAAAATTTGTTATCAAAGCTTATTTTATTGAAAAAAGAATTGGATGTAGTTCCACTTGATGTATGTGCAGGTGTATTTGGAAATCCCTACATGTATATGTGAGATACAATCTTCATGCGGAAAGCCAACCGGTATTGTTCCATCAAGGATGATAATCATTCATCATCAATGCACATAAAAACAACTCTAAAATTTCATTAATAAGTGCCAACCAAGCTATAAGAAATTGATTGATTTTAGAAAGAAATATGTTTTAATGTTTTTAAGAGAGAATAAGTCTAGTGAAGAGTACGTAAGGGCAAATGAATCCCTAGAGGAGTGTACTAAAAAATGAAGACAACATTTGGAAGGGTTCCTATCAACATATAGGGGAGTGTTTCAAGGGTCTAGAAGGATACCACCCATGAGGGAAGTGGAGCATGAGATCCAATTGTTGTTGGATTCTCTATTCCCAAACATTAAGCTATAAAGATAGCCAACCTAGAAGCAAGTGAAGTGAAAGTAGTTGTACCGGTGGTTGGAGCAATGTGTGATTTGACAAAGTACCTCACTTGGTGGGTCACCCATCATAATTATGATAAAGAAGAATGGGACTTGGTGAAGGTGCATTGATTACAAAGTGTTAAATAAGATTACACTCTAGAAAATGTACCCCCTACCCAAGATTGATGGTTTGTTATATTAGTTGCAATAAATGAAACATTTCAACAAGTTGGATTTTATCACCAAGTCAGAGTCAAAGAAGAAGACACCTAAAATATCATCTTCAAGAGGAAATAATTTTTATGAGTGGTTAATGATGCCATTTTGTATTTTGCAATGCATCAATTACATTCATGAGATTAATGAATGATGTTTGTGTTTTTATTTATATTCATTTATTATTGTTTATTTGGATGATATATAGGTTTATAGTGCTACATGGGAGGAGCACATATCACATTTGATGTGTAGGTGCAAGACACTTTGAAGAAGCACCATCTATTGGAAAAATTCAAGAAATGTGAGTTTGTATAAACAATATTAGGTTTATTTAGCCAATGGATTGGTGGAATTGGTCGGTACCTACAAATGTTGTGAAGTTAGGAATTTCGTTGGAGCAACACTATACTTGAGGAAATTCATCACTTCATTTTTCAACATTGGTTGCCCCACTCCATGTTATAACATCGAGTAGCGAGAGTTTCCAATGTAGGAGGGTCAATTAAAAGCCTTTGAATAATTGAAAAGAAGGTAAAAAACAATTAATAACCAGATCTTGCATTACCAAACTTATAGTAGTTCTATAAAGTGGAAACAAGCAAGTAGGTATGCCATGGGAGCGATCTTAATGCACAAAGAAGGACGTGTGTGCTACCATTTTGAACTATTCTATGAGATGGTTCTCAACTATTCTCCCTAGGACAAGGAGCTCCATGTTTTGGTGCAAACCGTCAAAAATGGAAAAGTTGTTTGATGGTTTAGGAGACTATCTGTTATGAATAAAATTTATTAAAAAATAATAAAAAAATGTAAATAGTAATAATCATAATTAATTATTAACTAACTAATAGTTAGTATTGAAAAAACATGTTTCAAGTATATGTTTGTTAGTGAAAGGGTGCTTGCCTAGACTATATAAGCAGACCTTCACCCTCATTGTAATCATTTCACATCAATTTTTTTATACAATATTCATTATACAATTATTGTTCTATAATGGATGTATTTGTCTTCGAAATATTTTGAAGATTTATTCGTTTCGTATACGTTACATTGGTATTAGAGTATTCCTCTAAGTATATGCACCGTGTTCGTTACATTGGTATCAGAGCATACCGTTGAAGTATATGCACTGTGTTCATTACATTAGTATCAAAGCAAATTACAAATTTCCAGTAACCAAAACATTCCACAAAAGATTGATTTAGGATGGCAAGACCCATTCTCAGTGCGAAAATTTTGTTTATCACTCAGAGCATCATATCATCTTGTATCAACGAATATGAAAATTTAGAGACGAGAAAATATTCGAAATAGAAAAACAGTTAAAGTGTTTTCATCAGTAAGCTTTGATGACAAAGCTTTTTGAAGAGGAAAGAAATGTTATAAATAAAATTTATATAAAAATAATAAAAATGTAAATGATAATAATCATAATTAATGATTAACTAACTAATAGTTAGTATTGAAGAGACATGTTCTAAGGATATGTTTGTTAGTGAAAAGGGACTTGCTTAGGCTATATAAGCAGACCTTCACCCTCATTGTAATAATCTCACATCAATATTTTTTTATAAAATATTCAATATACAATTATTTTCATATAATGGATGTCTTTGTTTTCGAAGTATTTTGAAAATTTATTTGTTGTGTATTCAAACTTTGTTCGTAACATTTGTATCAGAGCATTCCTCTAAGTATACGAGCCTTGTTCGTTACATTGGTATCAGAGTATATTGCTGAAGTATATGAACTTGTTTGTTACACTATTATCCACATAAATCACCAATTGCTACATGATTTGTAGGCTTAAAGTTACAACAAACTAGACACTACAAGTGGATGGTGTTCTTACAATACTTTTATATAGTGATCAAATATAGGAAGGAAAACACAAACAAGTTGTCCGACATGCTTTCAAGGCTAGTAATATTAAAAATTATAGCTTTGGAGACTCTAATGCATATGGAACATTTCACCTATGATGAATGCAAAAAGACATATATAGAGTATGAAGACTTCAAGAACATGTTTCAACAATAAAAAAGCTAGAGTCATGCAGGAAATGGAGACAACACAATTGATTATCATCTTTACACTGGGTTACTCGACAAGTTGGACAAGTTGAGTTCTTAAAGGAGCAACTGCAACTAATGAGAGAGGTTCACACCTCTGAGGTTACACGACATTTTGGTATAGGGAAGACAATGACCAAATTATAGAGGTATGATAACACTGGTCTAGGATGCAAGAAGACGTAGCAAGGTTTATTAGAGGATGTATGTTTTGTTGTACCAGTGAACATAGTAACTAGAAATAGGCTCTATACCACATCCCTTACCTATGCCCACTTGTCCTTGGAAAAGCATCTCCATGGACTTTATAAGAAGTTTATCCACAACAAAGAAAGGGAATGACTACTTACTCATGGTAGTTGACATATCTAGCAAGATATGAACTCTTATGCTTTTTAAAAAGACCATTAGAGGGAAAGAGGAAGCAAAGTTGTTCTTTGAACAAGTTGGGTGCACTCTAGGTTACTAAACAACATTGTTTTAGATAGGGACACTAGATTTATTGGTGCATTTTGGATTATATTATGGGAGAATATGTACACAAAGTTAAAGGAGTCTACAACATTCTATTTGTAGATAGATCGAAAACATAGATAGTCTATAGAACTTTGGTACAACCTTTGAGGGGCTACAATTAGAAGCATTTGAAGCCTTGAAATAAACATCTAGTCTATATGTAACACTTTTACAATAGAACAATCTACACTTATACTGCTAAGTTCTCATTCGAAACTTGTTTTTGGATATTTGTTAACTTCATCTTTGGATATTTCATGTGGGAAACAAGAGGAGTGAGAAAGGATCACATAGGGAATGTTTTAAGGGCAGAAAAAATTATTGAGAAAATTAGGCACTAAAGAAGTCATAAAAAATGTATAAGGCTAGGCATGACCAACATAGAAAAGATAGCTATTCATAGTGGGAGGTATGATTGCAATTGGACAAATAGAGGTTATAGGGTCTTGGTAAGAAAATCAAGGCTATGCAATATAGTCATTTCGAGATATTAAAAAAGGTGGGAGATAATGCCTAGACTCAACCTCCCATGTTGGATAAGGAAAAAAAGCAGGTCCTACCTTCCATAGAGGACTTAGTGCAAGATGCCCAAACAAACTTGACATAGGATATAATTTTGTAGAAGAGGTGCATAACTACAAGACATGGGCAACATGACCTTAATTTGGTAGATTGGCTTGAAAAGACAACATTTAGGAAAATCAAAATGGTACTCCATGGATAAGTTAGAGGACAAATTTTCTCACCTCATTCAGTGACTTTTTTGGGGACCAAAAGCCTTCAAAATGGGGAGATGAGATTTGGATTGGATCACTATATAATTGGTCATCTATCTCGATGCTTTTAGAGTGGAAAAAAATGAAGGGATCAACTTACAAGAGTAGTTTTATTGATAAGATCTAGTTTGGAAAATTGGTGTCTAAAAACTTTTGAGGCCATTTTGAATCTTTAATGATGTTTTTGCAGGGTCAAACTTTCTCGCTTAAGTGTCAAATCTTGAGATAATATTCCACACAGAGACCTTTCCAACAATGCAAGAAAGACGTCAAGTAGAGTTCGTATGCAAAAATTATGCCTTTAAAAAGTTGACATTTTATGATTAAACAAAATAATTAGAGAGGATGCCATGTCATCCCTCATTACCACTGGAAAAGGAGCTAGCTATAATGTCTCTTTCTAAATAGTGATTGTAGAGAGGAAAACTTAGTATCATATATTGATTCCCATAGGTTATAGTTGGAAGAGAAATGGGGATCAATTAATTATTAAATGTCACCAAGGGAAAAAAAGTTGACCTTTCTAAAGTGATATTAGATAATTAAACTAAGAAGAGTGGTAAAGTCAAGTGACCCATGGTCTCTGGGTGAGGGAAAATTTATAAAAATAAGATAGAAACACGTTTTGCGACAAGATTGGAATACTTTGTGAATTAAATTCAAAGAGTTGTTGTGGCTTGTTGTGTAAGGGAAAACCTTAGTGAGAAGTCAATTTCGGTGGTCTTGAGACCATCCACCCTAGCTAGTTAAGGTTGGTTTTAGTGGTGAGACTTATCCACCCTAGACGGTCTAGGGGGAGGATCACTCAAGTTCTCCATAAGGATTTAATGAGATTATGAATTATCCATTGCAGTGGTTCCAATATTTTTTTGGGCAAGTTAATTCATCTTAAGAAAGCCAAATTAGTGTGGTAGACTGAGAGGCTAAATTTATCTGAGTAGCTGAATATTCTGGGAAAGGGCGAAAATTCTTGTGGAGGTCGATTTCTCATTTGTTGGAGATTGAATTAATTTATGGTGAGGAATGTCTTCTCTCCGGGGGCAAATCAATTATAGCAATTGGAGATTAGCTGAGGAAACTAGAGTTATTTAAGGAGACCAAATTTTATCTGAAGGACCAAATTATTTGGTAGCATTTTCTAAATATTATTTGTGGAGGTCAAATTGATCTTGGAGAGGCCAAATTGTTCCTAGCAGGGATGAATTACTAAGGTAGGCAAATTGTTCCTAGGAGGGATGAATTACTAAGGGTTGAATTATTGAAGAGGCCAAGATAATTTTCGAAGAGGCCGAATTCCATTTCAAGATGATCCAATCGTGCCATTATTGAATCAAGCGTCCAAGTTCCAAGAAATAAATTTATAATTAATTTCCATATCTAGTCTAATAAAATTGGATGGTATTCCTCTGATGATTTTTATTGAGTAAAAATTTATTAGTGGTGGTTTCTTAATTTTTATTGTGCTTGAATAGATAAATGTTATTAAAATGTTTGTTTAAATGTCTAAGAGAGGATTTTTTTTTTTGCAAATTAAGCAAGCAAAATTTAGTAGGGGACATTAATGTGAAGAATATATTGTTGGATGAATCCAAAAGACAGGGGTTACATTACTTACAAGAGGCAAAGGAAGGAAAATGATATTTCCCTCTTTGAATCTAAAGGAGCAGAGATGGGTGATCGAGATGGTCAATTGTGTGGAATCATCAAGGTGCCTTAAAATATTTGGTAAGGGGACAACAAGAAATGATGCATGAAATGGTAAGAGGAAAACAAGAGTTTGTGCAAGTTTTCACTAAGTCCATGTTCTGTATTTAGGGAAATCAACAAAACCCCAATAACAATGGTGCAAGAGCATCAAATTTCCATAATGGGAAGCATGTTAATCCGAGCAATACTTATACTCCATAACATAATCCCTAGTCATAAATCATCATGACACATAGACCTTTCTTACCCAAGTGTTTGGAGGAAAAACTAATAGAAAGCAAGAGCAACAAAGGTTAATAGAAGAATTTACTAATTTTATGATGGAATATCAAGAATTAGGAGAAGAGTTTCATGCAACAATGTTCCTATAAGATTTATGTGCTATCAAGTATAGGAACAAGCCCAATTATAATAATTGAGGGTCTCAAAATTTTGATATTCCAAGGAAATCATGGAAGATAATTATACCTTCTTTTAATGGGTCATCTAGTTACACAACTAGAGCTTGTGTGCAAAAGTTGGATACATTATTCCAATTTAACCACATGAAAAAAATAGGCAATCCAATATGATACACTACATCTATAGGGGAAGGCACACGAAAGGTGGTATCACCGTTTAATTGTAACACTCGTGGTTAAAAATCCATGTAATAAAAGTTAATAAAGGAAAAATAATAACTACGGTTGATGGGACACTTATTCTAAGATGAATGTTGGGCAAGACATCCTATGGGTTGTTCATTTGGTTTATTATAGCTAAAGGAATTGGCAAAGGTAATATCTAAGGCTTTGGAAAGACAAAATGACATTTTTGACATATTTTTTATTAAAATAATGGAAATTAGGATAAAAGGGAGGTGAAAGGTCACAAGTTGCATTTAAGACGGAAAATGAAGGAAAATAATAGATATTGAAGAAAATAGAGGCCTCATTCATAAAAAAGCTTTTGAGGATCAGTTGGTAACCTTTTGTTAGTTCAGTTTTGGAGCTCTTTCATTATTCTCTCTCTCTCTCTCATATTCTTGGAGATAGAGATTTTTCTTGGAGCACTCTTGGAGGGTGTGGCATACTTGGATTTTGGAGCAAGAAAGTGCAAGAGAACATCAGGGTTAGCAATTATAGTGGGATTTTCTTGCAGGTACCAAGTTGCATGTATGTTTTCCTCACTATTTTTGGCATGCATGTGGTTTGTTGGTGGTGATCTGTCATTGGCATGGAGGATGGCCGGGATTGATAGTGGATTACCTAGCCTTGCCATTTCCTGGATAGCCATAGAGATTGTGGGTTTATTTTTATTGTTTTGTTTTGGTTGGTTCTCATGTTTCCTTAGTTTGGGTTGAGTTATTAGTCTTGTAGTTGTTGGGTTGTGTTATATTCTTTCCACGACTAGCCACATAGTTAACTAGGGGGTTAGAGGGGGTGCGGAGCCCTCTTTCGTTGCGTTGATTGTATAGGAAGGGGGGGGGGGGTCACAGGGGGTTTGAGGCATACCTGTAACCCCACTTTAAAATTTTGGTTTTGGACCCTATGTTAGGTTGGGTGGACCCACCTACGGTTTTTTGCATGATTTTCGCACATGTTTTTGGATGCGATGGTTTTCGGTCCATGGTATTAGACGCGATGGTTTTCGGTTCATGGTATTGGATGCTTTGGCATGTATAAATATGTATTATAACATTGAAAGGAACATAATGAAAAATCAAGCTGGTAGCCCTGGTTTTGGGATCCAAGGGAAAATCTCTGTGTATATGTGTTTTATGTGTTATGTTCTCGCATTGTTTATTCTCTGTGTTTTAGAATTCGTATGCAGGTAATTTCTATACGGGGTTAAAACCTACATTTGGTATCAGAGTTGTTTTGGCTTCAAGGGGACGCCTATGTTACTGAGGGGTTTCGCTCAGGCCTGTGGTAGACCCTGTTCAGTGGGAGATCTATGAGATCGATTCTAGTGGTGAAAGAAGATGGTGAGCAGTGGAAATATAGAGATCGAGAAATTTAATGGTCAAATTTTCGAGTTGTGGACACTCAAGATGGAGGATCTGTTGGTAGATAAAGATCAGTGGATCGCGGTAGATCCGGGTACTAAACCAACGAGAGTGTCCGATGAAGAATGGAAGAAGTTGGATCGGAAGGCAAAGAGCACAATACCATTGTATGAGTCAGATTCACTATTGCTGAATGTATCAGGAGAAGCTACGGCGAAGGCTTTGTGGGACAAGTTAGGGACTTTGTACCAATCTAAGTCTCTGGTGAATAAATTGTTCCTGCGGAAAAGACTGTACAACCTAAGGATGAAAGATGGAGACTCAGTGACAGAGCCTCTGAATGCATTTAATACTATGGTAAGTTAGTTAGCTTCTGTTGATATTAAAATTTCAGATGAAAATAAGTGCATCAATTTGTTGTGTTCTCTACCAGATTCGTGGGATAGTCTGGTTATTGCAATAGGTAGCAATGCAACTGCCTTGCAGTTTGATGAAATAGTCTCATCATTGCTGACAGAGGAGATGAGACAAAAATATATGGAGAGCCAAAATGGTGATGCCTTTTCTTTACGAGGACGGTCCCAGAACAGAAACAAAAATAAGTCATCGAGTGGGAGATCTAAATCTCTAGGGAAACCTGTAAAGGTGGTGTGCTAGAAATGCGTTAAAGAAGGGCACTACAAAAGGGACTGTAAATATAAAGCTCCTGATAAAGGAAAGGGATCTGATAATGCTCCTTCTGCAGAGGCGAAAACCACCTCAGATGAAGGTGGGGATGTGTACTTTGCTTCTTCAAGTACACATGTAGATCATGAGGCATGATTGATTGACTCAGGTGCATCCTTTCACTTCACTCCCCATAGAGAGTGGTTCTGTGAGTATGAGAAATACGATGGTGGTGATGTCTCTTAGGAGATGATAGGAAGGCTAAAATCATTGGTCGCGGAAAAGTAAAGTTGAAGTTGCAAGGTGGAAGGGTTAAAACGCTTCCAGGTGTTCTACATATTCTTGCATTAGCCAAAAATCTGATTTCTGTAAGCAAGCTGGATGATGCAAGTGTAAAAACAGTGTTCGAGAAGGATACATGCAAGATGGTTCAGGGAGCACTGGTATTGATGTGGGGAGTTCGAATTGGAACTTTGTACAAGCTGCAAGGTAGTATTGTTATTGATGAGTGCAACAGTTCTGTGGTTCCTGAAAGTGGAGTACAAAATCTAATGGTCTCTGGAGAGAAGACCATGTTGTGGCATCAAAGGCTTGGACATATTGGAGAGAAGGGCCTTCGAATACTTCATGGTAAAGATATGGTAGAAGGTATGATTAATAGTTCTTTGGATTTTGATTTCTTTGAAAATTGTGTATATGGGAAGCAGATATTAGAACTTGTGCACAGTGATGTGTTTGGACCTATGAAGGTTCCATGACTGGGTAAGTCTATGTACTATGTATCATTTATAGATGAATTCTCAAGGAATACATGGATATATTTCCTTAAGAAGAAATCTAAAGCCTTTGACAGATTTAAAGAATTTAAGGCTCTCGTGGAAAATGAGATAGAGAAGAAGATAAAGGTGTCGAGGACAGATAATGGTGGAGAGTTTTGCAGCAAAGAATATGAAGAATTATGTAAGTGTGGTATAGCACAACAGAAGACTATTCCATATACACCTCAGCAAAATGGAGTTGCAAAAAGAATGAACAAGACGTTGATGGTAAGGGCAAGAAGCATGCTTAGTGGTGCCGGGTTGGGACATGAATTCTGGACTGAGGCGGTAGAGACAACATGTTACCTGGTCAACAAATCACCTTCATCAGTGTTGGAGGATAAGACTCCACAAGAGTTATGCACTGGTAAGAAAGCCTCTCTTTCACATCTGAGGGTATTTGGATGTGATGCATATGTACATGTTCCAAAGGAGAAATGAACCAAGTTGGATAGTAAATCTGAAAAGTACATCTTTACTGGGTATAAGGATGGTTTAAAGGGTTATAAGCTTTGGAACCCAGTCACACAGAAGGTTGTGTACAACCAAGATGTGGTGTTTAGAGAGGTAAAAGATGTTATTAAACATGAAGTCCAACCAAAAGAACCTGAGAAGATAGAGTTTGAGCTTAAGGAGGAAGAATCAGACTCTACAGCAAAGGAGGAATCAGAAGATGAAGAGCCACAAACTCCGGGTGTGAGAAAATCAGTTCAAGAAAGAAGGCAGCCATAAAGGTATAGTCCATCTGCTTTCTTTTCAAATTTTTCTTTATCCATTACTGATGATGATCCCAGAACTATGAAGGAAGTAGTAGATTCAGAGGATGGCAAACTCTGGAAAGAGGCCATGGTTGATGAAATGGCATCTTTGCACAAAAATGAGGCTTGGGATCTGGTGGAGTTGCCTGTTGGAAGGAAGCCTATTGGCAGCAAATGGGTGCTCAAAAAGAAGACAAATGCAGAAGGAAAAGTGGATAAATACAAAGCTCGGTTGGTAGCAAAAGGTTATTCCCAGGTGCCGGGAATTGATTTTGGTGATATTTTTTCTCCTATTGCCAAGGTAACTTCTATTAGATTACTTTTATCTGTTGCTGTTGCTTTTGATTTTGAGGCAGAACAAATGGATGTGAAGAAAACATTTCTTCACGGGGATTTGGAAGCGGAAATATACATGAAGTAACCTGAAAGCTTTGCGGTGAAGGGTAAGAAAGAGCTGGTATGCAAGTTAAAAAAGTCTCTGTATGGATTAAAACAGTCACAACGAATGTGGTAGCATAAATTTGATACATTTATATGGGGACTTGGCTTCACCAGAAGCAAGGAAGATCACTGTGTGTATTTAAATTAATTGGTGACTGTGTTATTTATATGGTCTTGTATGTGGATGATATGTTGCTGGTTGGAAATGACAAAGAAATTATCCAGGATTTGAAGGCCCAATTCCCCTCCAAATTCAACATGAAAGATCTTGGCGCTGCAAACTATATTTTGGGCATGGAAATTAAAAGAGACTGTACAAAGAGGAAGCTCTGGTTAAACCAGAGGAAGTGTGTCAAGACAACACTGCAGAGGTTTAATATGCAGGATAGTAAATCGATGAAAGTTTCTATTCCTGTAGGTGTGAGGTTATCTGCTGAATAGTGTCCCAAGACACAAGAAGAGGAAGAGGATATGTCCCGTGTTCCATATGCAAGTGCAGTCGGTAGCTTGATGTATGCAATGCTCTATACTAGACCAGACATTGCACATGCAGTGGGAGTATTGAGTAGGTTTATGTCAAAACCAGGGAAGGAGCACTGGACAACAGTGAAGCGGGTTTTTAGGTATTTGCGTCGCACTAGTGATTATGGTTTGTGCTACCAAGGAAGATCAGGATTGGACATAATGTTGGATATTCGTGGCTTTGTTGATGCAGACTAGGCTGGAGATTTGGATCAGAGAATATATAAAAATGGGTATGTGTTTAACCTATTTGGAGGTGCAGACAGTTAGATGAGTAAGAAACAATCTGTAGTGGCATTATCAACTACAGAGGTAGAATACATGGCAGCCACTCATGCAAGCCGTTTGGTTGAAGAGATTGTGTTCAAGTATGGGGTTAGTACAGGGAGTTATAAGGATAGACTGTGATAGCGAAAGTGCAATTTTCTTGGCAAAGAACCTCGCATATCATTCAAAGACAAAGCACATTGATGTTCAGTATCACTTTGTGAGGGATATGATAGAAGACAAGGTGTTGCTGGTAAAGGTGGACACTTTGAAGAACACTGCAGATGCATTGACAAAATCTGTGAGCTCTAAGAAGTTCTCTTGGTATAGAGAAACTATGGGCGTTTTAGCGCTGGAAAAATGACTAAGCTCTCTTGTGGCCCCCTGTGGAAAGAAAACAACAAGTGGGAAAATGTTGGGTTGTGTTATATTCTTTCCACGACTAGCCCACGTAGTTAACTGGGGGGTTAGAGGGGGCGCGGAGCCCCCCTTTGTTGCGCTGATTATGTAGCAGGGGGGGGTCACAGGGGGTTTGAGGAGTACCCGTAACCCCATGTTAGGTTGGGCGGACCCACCTAAGGTTTTGTGCATGATTTTCGCACATGTTTTTGGACGTGATGGTTTTCGGTCCATGGTATTGGATGCGATGGTTTTCGGTCCATGGTATTGGATGCTTCGACATGTATAAATATGTATTATAACATTGAAAGGAACATAATGAAAAATCAAGCTGGTAGTCCCAGTTTTTGGATCCAGGGGAAAATCTCTGTGTATATGTGTTTTATGTGTTATGCTCTCGCATTGTTTATTTTATGTGTTTTAGAATTCGTATGTAGGTAATTTATGTACGGGGTTAAAACCTACAGTAGCCTTGGTTGGACAAACGCTCTAGAGCCTTGTAACAACTTGGGTTGAGTTACTAGTCTCGTAGCCCCCGTTAGACAAACGGTCTGGAGAGCTTGGTTGGTTGGGTTACTAGTCTCGTAGCCTTGGTTGGACAAACGGTCTGGAGAGCTTAGTCCGCTGCGTTACTAGTCCTGGAGCCTTGGTTGGACAAATGCTCTCGACCCCTGTAAAAACTATGGGTTGACTTACTAGTCTTGAAGCCTTGGTTGAAGAAATGCATTGGATCATTAGAAGGCTTGGATAGACATTGATATGATGATCGTTTTTTGATGTTCAACCGTGAGGTGGAATCACTTTTTAATGAGTTGAAGTGGATGACCTCTAGAAACCCTGGATGGTTTTGGATTGGTGTGTTTTATGAGATCCCACATTCATACTTGGAATATGGCACAGTGGCGAATAACTGAAGAGACATTTGGCTCAGCCGTTCTACGGTCGGGTGGAATGTGGAAGTCCCATCTTGGGTTTGGACTTTGCATCATCAATATGAGATTATTTCTCCTTGTATTTCTATGATTATTCTACTGGTTTATATGTGGATCATGTGGTTGTGATTTCATTGGTATTTTTGTTACTATTATGTTGGTTATGAATATGTATTATGATTGTGGCTATGTATGGCTCTCATCACGTTTTTACTTGTATATGAATTAAAAATGTATCTATGGCCTAATGGATGAAATTACGGCTAAAGTGACAAGGAAACACTGACTCATAGCGAATCTTAGATAAGTATGAGACCCCTATGGTCAGATTTGTTATTTACACATGTAGATTGCATATTCGTGATATTAGATTTTAGGCTTCTGTTGAAGTTTTTTTGCAGTGGTATGATCCAGATTATCCACAGTTTTGTGTTCATTCTGTCGATGTTTCAAACCCCAAAGAGGGTCCATCATCAGGGCTAATAAAATATTGAAAGCTTATTGAGAGAAGAGTCAAATGACCTGGGAATAAATAAACCTAGATCCCTAATTTTTTAAAGACGCCGACACTCATATGTACGATTTCTTATTTATTTTATTTTAATTTATTATTATTTTATTCAAAGATTAATTTATTAGTTTATAATTTAATTTATTAGTTTATAGTTTGATTAATTAGTTTAATCTGATTCATAATTTTTATTTATTTATTTATTGTTATTTACCATATTTATTATTTATTATTTAGCACTAGTTTTCTAATTAATCAATTAACTAATTAATTAATTTATATTTCATAATCTTTAATTTATTTGTTTTATTAATAATTATTTTAGTTTAATTAATTGACTAATTATTTTATATTAAATTTTTATTAGAATCTAATCAATCAATTAAAATGGATGTAATTAAATTAAATTAAATTAAATTAATTAGATTAAATTAAATTAATAAGCTTTGATTTAATTAATTTAATAATTCTAATTTTTATTTTAAAATTAATCAAGTAATCATTTTATAATCGCTTTTATCTATTTAATTGATTAATTAATTTAAATTTAATTGAATAATTAATTCTAATTCTTCCTATTGATTTTTATTATTATTTAATTAATCAATTAATTTTTTTTATTTAATTAATCAATTTTATTTTTTTTTCATTGATTTAATTAATTAATTATTTATTTTTAATCATTTTATCATTTTTCAAGATTTAACCTATTAAGCTATAATTGTCCAACTAATTAATAAATTAATTAATTTTTATTTTATTTTATTTAATTCCTATTTTATTTAATTAGAATAAATTTTTTTATTAATTAAAATATTTTTTTTAATTAATTAATTTTTATTATTTTTATTTTATTATTGATTTTTATTTATTTTATATTAATTTTATAATTGTTATTAATCATTTGTCCAATTAGTTAATAAATTAATTTTTATTTATTTTAATTTATTTAATTTCTATTTTTATTTGCAAGAAAAACTTCGGCGTCAATCACATGTAGACATACATTTGTCGACGCGTTTCGAACCAACTAGTGTGGTTCATCGTACTGGAGGGGTTTATTTCTCTGATCAGGGGAAGCCAATTTCCACTAATTTCACTCCCATTGTCTTTGTTGAGGTTCTGAGGGAATTTCATAATTTCAATGGCCTCTCTGATTTTTCTTTTATGATAATTCTCCTCTCTTGCAATTATTTTAGCGTCCTCTAAACACATATGATGCTTTGTTTTGAACGAGTGTTCTGCAAGGGCTGATGTATGGGCTCTCTCATTCTTTATATCAGTTGCGTGCTCTTTTAGTCTTATTTTCAGAGATCGACCGGTTTCCCCAATATAACCCTTGCCACAAGAGCAATCAATCTTGTACACACCCTTGAGTTGTTGACGATCAATGTTATCTTTTACTGACCTCATTATTCGTCTTATAGTTCCACATGTTGTAAATTGAGTGTTTATGTTATTCTTCCTTAAAATTTTTGCAATCTTATCTGTAACCCCTTGGATGAATGGAAGGTAAACATTTCCATAACTTTCTTTCTTGTCTTTAGGAGGACGCCTGGAGAGAACCTTATTCTGAGCTCTTCTTATATCCTTCTTGATACTCCACTCTCTGTATCCAACGTTTTTGAAGACAGAGGTTAAGTGTTCAATCTCTTCTTTTAGGTGATCAGGGTCAGAAATCCTGAAAGCCCTAACAGCTAGAGTGTTTAAGACACCAGATTTTTGGGAAGGATGATGGTAAGAGTCATCATGTAGATAGGTATCAGTATGGGTCTTCTTCGTATAGACCTGGTGTCCCAAAGTACCATCCTCCTTTCTACTGATCAGAACGTCAAGAAAGGGGATCTTACCGTTCTCTTCAAGCTCCATAGTAAATCTGATTTCGGAAGATATAGAGTTAAGATGATTGAAGAACTTCTCCAGTTTCGCGTTACCATCCAATTCAGGTTAGTGTCGCCAAAAATCTTTTCCACTATGCTGGCTTCAGAGGGTATGAGTCCATGGCTTTCCTTTCAAAGTACTCCATGTATAAGTTGGCGACAATGGGTGAGAGTGGGGAACCCATGGCGACTCCAAATATTTGTTCATAATAGTGATCTTGAAAACTGAAAAAAGTGGACCGCAAACAAATTTCTGCAAGCTTTACTGTTTCAAGATCGGTGGCTATCTTTATAACATAAACTGATTCATCCAGAGGAATCTTTGTAAACAAAGAAACCACATCGAAACTAACTAGAATATCATCTTTATCCACCCTTTTATTCTTGATAAGCTTTACAAAATCATTTGAGTCTTTTATAAAAGAGTCTGTGTTACCAACCAGAGGTTTTAGAATCTTAGCTACATACTTAGCCAATTCATAGGTGGGGGAACCAATGGTGTTAACAATTGGTTTAAGAGGGACCCCTTCCTTATGGATTTTTGGTAATCCATAGATTTTAGGAATAACCTCACAGGAGGAAATCAACTTCTTTTTTATTTTATCATCCAGGTTTGTTTCCATGATGGCTTTCTTGCCCTGTTTTATCACCTTGGGAATAGGGTTGGCGCTGACTCTTCTATAACTCTCACAATTTAAATGCTCATTCATTTTATGAATGTAATCTTCCTTATTTAACACAACAGTGGCCCCTCCTTTATCAGCTTTAAGAACAACTATCTTATCATTATTTCAAAGAGATCTAAGAGCCTCTCATCCCTATTTATTTAGGTTACTCTTTGGGCATTTATACTTCAACATAGCTAGGGAACATTCCTGTCTCAATATCTCTTTTTTGTTTGATGAAAGGCCTTGAGTACCATTTTCAATGTTGCAGATGATGTTTTCAAATGGAATGTTCTGAGGAGAGACCGCAAATCCCAATCCTTTGCTAAGGATATTGATTTCTTCAGAAGTGAGCATTATGGATGAGAGATTAACGACTCTCTTATCATGCTTATTTGTAACATTGGGTTCCCTCTAACATACCCACCATTGTCAGGATTATTAGATTTAGCCCTAAATTGATCATCACTTATGGCGTTATCATTCTTAATAATTTTACAAAAATGCACTGTAGAATCCCCATTCTCCAAGATTCCCCTAGCATCAATGCTAATGTCCTTGATTTCAACCTTTTCACCCCTGCTATTAACGGATTCAATTCCATCATCATTGCTGGAGCCCATGTTGCTGGAGTTAACCCATGAGACAACGCTGCTGGATTCAACACCGCTGGAGTCAACACTGCTAGAGTCAACAGTTGGGACAGCGCTGCTGGAGTCACAACATGAGTCAGCGCAGGGCACCACGCTGCTCCCCGTGTTGATACTATTGATACAAGCATCGAATGCGTTGTTGGAGCCAACGTTGTTGAAGTTGCTGGAGTTAATAGCGTCGCTGGGGTCTGAGGCAGCGTAGTTGGAGCCAATGCTGCTGGAGTCGACAACGATGTTGGAGTTAATATATGAGACAGTGTAGGGTTCCACGTTGTTCACCGAATTGATGTTGTTGTTAATACATGTTTTAATGTTAATACCTGTGTTAAATGCATTGCTTACCGAGTTAATATTGATACCTGCGTGTTCCATGTTGTTGGTGCTGCAGGTGCGTTCTAAGCTGTTGGTGGAAGGAACAACGTGGGAACAACGCTCCAGCTCTGGTGTTTTGATGTCGTTGACAGCGTAGTCGTAGGGAGCAGCGCAGGCCATGGGTCCTGGTGTGTAGATGCAGGAGACAGCGTTATCAGCTACTCCGTCTGGAATTGTTTCCATCGAGTTTTCCACAGTAGAATTCGTTTCTGTGCTGCCTTTCTTGAAGGTTTTAACACCAGCATTTAGTATTAAACCCACGTCTCTTTCCAACTTGGCCAGCTTTCTTTTAAAAGATTATCTTGATTTGGTACGCGGAAAATCTATCTTTTTCATGGGAGATAATCTAATAGAAATATCTATAGCCAGATTCTTAATCAGATGTGGTATGATCATTTATGAAATTGGGACTGTCTCTCCCTGGTGATCCTACTCTCCGCCTGGGGTTTCAATGCAGCTTTCGCATCAATTATTTTCCATAGATTGAAGCTAATTATCATAGTAAGTTTTAGATGAGTGGAAAGGGCCAAGCGATTGAGCCTGTCTAATGCTACCCTGGTTCTTCTGATTTCTCCTCTGATTAGGGCCAAACTTAATTTCAAAAATGCTTTATCATTGTAATGGTTAAATAATCTATGATTTACCTTAGCAAAAGGAGGAATGATTTTATTGTTTCTACATTGTTTTAGAAATTGCAGGTCAGCAGTTCTCCTCTCAATTTTTATCCTCAAGATTTCGAGAAGACAGATCTCCTTCCATGTTTCCCCTCCATACAGGGAAGTTATGTTAGATTTTAGGCTTCTGTGGAAGTTTTTTGCAGTGGTATGATCCGGATTATCCACAGTTTTGTGTTCATTCTGTCGACGTTTCAAACCCCAAAGAGGGTCCATCATCAGGACTAATAGAATATGAATGAAAGATTATTGAGAGAAGAGTCAAACAACCCGGGAATAAATAAACCTAGATCCCTAATTTTTTAAAGAAGCCGACACTCATATGTATGATTTCTTATTTATTTTATTTTAATTTATTATTATTTTATTCAAAGATTAATTTATTAGTTTATAATTTAATTTATTAGTTTATAGTTTGATTAATTAGTTTAATCTGATTCATAATTTTTATTTATTTATTTATTGTTATTTACCATATTTATTATTTATTATTTAGCCATAGTTTTCTAATTAATCAATTAATTAATTAATTTATTTATATTTCATAATCTTTAATTTATTTGTTTTATTAATAATTATTTTAATTTATTTGTTTTATTAATAATTATTTTAGTTTAATAAATTGACTAATTATTTTATATTAAATTTTTATTAGAATCTAATTAATTAATTAAAATGAATGTAATTAAATTAAATTAAATTAATTAGATTAAATTAAATTAATAAGCTTTGATTTAATTAATTTAATAATTCTAATTTTTATTTTAAAATTAATCAAGTAATCAGTTTATAATTCTTTCAATTGCTTTTATCTATTTAATTGATTAATTAATTTAAATTTAATTGAATAATTAATTCTAATTATTCCTATTGATTTATATTTTATTTTTATTATTATTTAATTAATCAATTAAATTTTTTTATTTAATTAATCAAATTTTTTTATTGATTTAATTAATTAATTTTTTTATTTTTAATTTTTTTTAATCATTTAATCATTTTTCAAGATTTAACCTATTAAGCTATAATTGTCCAACTAATTAATAAATTAATAAATTAATAAATTTTTATTTTATTTTATTTTATTTCTATTTTATTTAATTAAAATAAAATAAAAAGTTATTAATTAAAATAAATTTTTTTAATTAATTAACTTTAATTAATTTTGATTTATTTTATTTTATTATTGTTTTTTTATTTATTTTATATTAGTTTTATAATTGTTATTAATCATTTGTCCAATTAGTTAATAAATTGGACTCATGGTAAGGCGGAACTGGAGAAGTTCTTCAATCATCTTAACTCTATATCTTCCGAAATCAAATTTACTATGGAGCTTGAAGAGAACGGTAAGATCCCCTTTCTTGATGTTCTAATCAGTAGAAAGGAGGATGGTACTTTGGGACACCACGTCTATAGGAAGAAGACCCATGCTAATAGCTATCTTCATGCTAACTCTTACCATCATCCTTCCCAAAAATCTGGCGTCTTAAACACTCTAGCTGTTAGGGCTTTCAGGATTTCTGACCCTGATCACCTAAAAGAAGAGATTGAACACTTAACCTCTGTCTTCAAAAACCTTGGATACAGAGAGTGGAGTATCAAGAAAGCTATAAGAAGAGCTCAGGATAAGGTTCTCTCTAGGCGTCCTCCTAAAGACAAGAAAGAAAGTTATGGAAAGGTTTACCTTCCATTCATCCAAGGGGTTACAGATAAGATTGCAAAAATTTTAAGGAATAATAACATAAACATTCAATTTACAACATGTTGAACTATAAGACAAATGATGAGGTCAGTAAAAGATAACATTGATCGTCAACAACTCAAGGGTGTGTACAAGATTGACTACTCTTGTGGCAAGAGTTATATTGGGGAAACCGGTCGATCTCTGAAAATAAGACTAAAAGAGCACGCGGCTGATATAAAGAATGAGAGATCTCGTACATCAGCCCTTGCAGAACACTCGTCCAAAACAAAGCATCATATGTGTTTAGAGGACGCTAAAATAATTGCAAGAGAGGAGAATTATCATAAAAGAAAAATCAGAGAGGCCATTGAAATTATGAAATTTCCTCAGAACCTCAACAGGGACAATGGGAGTGAAATTAGTGGAAATTGGCTTCCCCTGATCAGACAAATAAACCCCTCCATAAACCCCTCCAGTCCTTTGGAAGCATAGTTTCAAGATTTTCATTTTAATTAAATAAATAAAAATAGAAATTAAATAAATTAAAATAAATAAAAATTAATTTATTAACTAGTTGGACAAATGATTAATAACAATTATAAAAATTAATATAAAATAAATAAAAACAATAATAAAATAAAATAAATCAAAATTAATTTAAAAATAAAAATAAAAAATTATTTTAATTAATAAAAAATATATATATTTTAATTAAATAAAATAAAAATTAATTAATTTATTAGTTAGTTGGACAATTATAGCTTACTAGGTTAAATCTTGAAAAGTGATAAAATGATTAGTAACTAACAACAACAAAAAAAAAAAAAAAATTAATTAAATCAATGAAAAAAAAAATTAAAATTGATTAATTAAATAAAAAGATTTAATTGATTAATTAAATAATAATAAAAATAAAATAGAAATCAATCAGAAGAATTAAAATTAATTATTCAATTAAATTTAAATTAATTAATCAATTAGATAGATAAAAGCAATTGAAAGAATTATAAAATGATTACTTGATTAATTTTAAAATAAAAATTAGAATTATTAAATTAATTAAATCAAAGCTTATCAATTTAATTTAATTACATCAATTTTAATTAATTAATTAAATTCTAATAAAAATTTAATATAAAATAGTTAGTCAATTAATTAAACTAAAATAATTATTAATAAAACAAATAAATTAAAGATTATGAAATATAAATTAATTAATTAATTGATTGATTAGAAAACTAGGGCTAAATAATAAATAATAAATATGGTAAATAACAATAAATAAATAAATAAAAATTATGAATCAGATTAGACTAATTAATCAAACTATAAACTAATAAATTAAATTATAAACTAATAAATTAATCTTTGAATAAAATAATAATAAAATAAAATAAAATAAATAAGAAATTATACATATGAGTGTCGGCTTCTTTAAAAATTAGGGATCTAGGTTTATTTATTCATAGGTCGTTTGACTTTTGTCTCAATAAGCTTTCATTCATATTCTATTAGTCCTGATGATGGACCCTCTTTGGGGTTTGAAACGTCGACAGAATGAAAACAAAGCTGTGGATAATCCAGATTATTCGCGATATGTTTGACGAAATGCCTGTCATGGCTAGTAAGGGTCCAGTGAAGGTCTTATTCAAGTAATTGCATTAGTATTGTTATTTCCATGTTATCTTACTGTTATGAAGGTGTCATTCAATTATGGGCAGTGACCTGAACTCCGGAGCTGAAAATGTGGCTTAAATTACGGGGACGTTGGCATAGAACTGAGAAAAATAGTCCTTGGACACTAGCTTGCAGGCTTGTGAGAGCGTCTAGAGGTCCCTAGACACTGGCATGCCCATAGCATGGGAGCGTCCAGGGGTAAAACCTTAGTAGGACTCAGGGTTTGGTTGGAAAAAAGGTTGGATTGGTTCCTGAGGGCCCTAACGCTGATGTTGAATGTTTATATGGTGTGTTTTTGTCGGTTCCACTTCCTTAACATGACTTAGAAGGTCTAATCATATCATAGTGGCCTCTCGTCGCATGTTTACCTCGGATGGCTGGTTGCTTAAGTAGATGTGGGAGGAGGGTGTTACATAGTGGTATCAGAGCATGGTTCACCTCCCAGTCTGGATAGGTTGTGTGTTAGTCATGCATTCATGTTGGTTGCATATGTGTTCCTCATGCTTGTAGTGCATGTGCTTGTTGCATTTGCATGGTGTTTATCATGGTTGTAGTGATGTCGCCATGTGAAAGTTGATGGTATTGTTGTGGGATGTGTTGTCATGAATGTATGGGTGTATATGCATTTGTTATGCATGTCAGTGTCTATATGCATGCATTGTCATGGTTATGCATGTATGGTAGGTCATACATGCATTATGAAGTCATTGTATTCAATTAGGTCATCATGATGGTTAGGGTTATGACATTTAGGTATGAGTCGACTTATTTGTGACATTGTGTTGTGCTAATCTAGACTGACTATGCATATGTGATTATTATGTAGGAATGATAAATGTTTATGAACTTATGATTGTACATGTTATTTAGTGACTATTATGGATATCATGACCTTATTTGGAGTTGAGTTGATATGTTGTGAAATTATATCATGATAATTAGATTGATTGCAAAAAAAAGATAGCCTCCCCTGAGATACATTATGGTATGAGTTTGCTTATGTCATATATTTGGTGCTTGACTGTCTAATTATGTCGTCTAGTTGATTAATTTAAAATGGTATATTTTCAGTTTGATTGAATGTTTGATGAATTGAATAATATGAGTATGTGTTCCAATGATCTTGTTTTAAGATAATTTTACTAATACATATGTGTTGAGACAGTTGATATGTACTTGAGTGTAATAGGTGACAGTTGTAGTATTATGTAATGACTATGAGTTGACTATGGATTATGACATGGTTGTTAGACTTGGTAAAGGTTTTCAAATTGATAGATATGATTGTCTTGATATTTGGAACATGTAGTTGACATCTGTGAATAGTTGTAGGTTAACATGTTTGGTATTAGCGTGACAAGGTAACAATTTATTTGTTTATATAACTAATAGTTGGATGGCATGATAGCACATAGTAAGACTCTATCGCAACAAAGTAAAAAGGTAAAAGAAAGGAATTGGGCAAAAGTTCCTTTGGCTATGTTTGGAAACCCTAATTCCAAACAAATGAGTGCTTTGGATACAAGAAGTCTTCCTAACCTTAATTTCTCTGACATGATGTGGATATGTGCTAGATTCATGAACATGTACTTGACATGTTTATTAGCTGGTCTCTAGTTACAAGTGGATCTGTCAAGGGAATTGGGTTCCATTGAGAGATGGTGTGGATGTGTTCAGTTGCACGCAACGTGCTTGGGACAACAAGGTAAGGTAACCGGTGTATTGTTATGTTTATTTATACACTGACAGTTATGTTTTTATGGCAATATGATGCAGGGAATTGCATGGCAAAGAGACTGCCATGAAATTTTGAAGAAGGCTCATGTTGATTTTTCCTTGGGAACCATGGGGATTGAGTCATGGTGTCTGTTGAGAGTCTTGTGATTTCGATTCTTTGTGCTTTGTTTGTGCTTGATTTGCAGGTTTGTTCATGGCTAGTGTATGACTATACCACTTTGTTCACGTGTCGTATAGTTATTGGTTTTTATAATTTTCTCTTGTTTGTTTCTTGTCTTTCCTTTTATGTTTTTAGAGTCTTTGGAATTGGTTGGGAAAGAGGAAAGTTAGTGGAGCTTGGGGAGAGCTGAATGAAATCCAGCGGGCAATGTAAGACTCAGATGAAGTCGGCGTATGCATAAGGGCAGTTGAAGGTAAGAGTTTGACAACCAGTTCAACTGATTGGGTCCATTGGTGTAAATGGATGATGGTAGCACAGTCATGAGAAAAGTAATCAAGAAAGGTGAAGTAAATGGATCTGAGACATCAAATGCCTTGGCTATGTTGGGAATGATTGTCCTCGATGTTGTGCTTGGTGTGCATAGATAAAGGGAGTTTTCTTAACCTTGACCTTATGATATCTGGTAACTATGTTGTGATCATAATTATGCTTATGTTTATATATGTATACATGTTTGTATGTCTGTATGTCAAAGTCAGACTATATCATTATTGTTTTATGTTGATATTTATATGGATATATGTGTATGTGTGCATATTGTTGTCTGTCTGGATCATGATTGTTTATGCTAATGTTTATATGTATGTATGTATCCATGTATTTATGTAAGTGTTCGACAGGGTTGTCATGGATCATTCTTGTGGAGGAATGATTGCTTATGTAGGTGAATGACATGAAGAGGTTCCTAGTTTGTCAGGGATTGAGTGGGAAGAGTAGTCATGAAAAATATATGAGGTCAATATCATGTGGATATGAATTGATATTGTATGCTTGTAATATGCCTATATTTATGTTATGACAGGTAACGCCAAGGGATACATCAGCGAAACGAAAGCAGTGTGGTCTGTGGCTTGTTGGGACAAGCATGGATAAGACAATGGAAGCAAGGTTTCTTGGTAGAGACAGTGTGGTTTTGTATGTGTGGTACTACTGTTGTGCATATGTTGTATATGTTGTGCATGTTGCATCTGTGTTGTTGTATGCATGCGATGTTGTATATATATAGTGTGTGTACATGTTGTTTGTGCAATGATTATGTACAAGGTGGTACAAATAATGTTGTGTGAATGTTGCATATGCAATGTTGGGTATAGAAGATGCTACGTACATGTTGGATATTCATTGTTGTGTACATAGGGTGCTATGTACATGTTGTATATGGAGTTCTATGTACATATAGTGTTGTGTGCATGTTGTACATTTGGTGCTATATACATATGGTGTTATGAGCATGATTGTACAAGTGGTGTTGTGAGCATGTGGTGTCGTGTATATATTGTACATGTGGTGTTGTATACAAGTCGTGCATGTGATATTGTGTACATGTGGTTTCGTGTACATGTCATGCATGTGGTACTGTGTACATGTGGTATTGTGTACACTTAGTACATGTGGTACAATGTACATGTGGTATTGTGTGCATGTCGTACATGTGTTGCGGATGCGCGGTATTATGTATGTGCATTGTGTAGTCATGGTATCATGACATCTGTATTCATTATGTTGTACTCTATGTACGTATATGTATTGTGTGGTGTTGTACGTCAGGTATAGATGTATGTAATTGTGTTGTACCGAGAATGAATTTGTTTTGGACATTAGCATTTCCAGATGGAATCAAATGCATATTGGTAGTGTGCTTTGGAACAATGAGTTGGTAATTGTTCACTTAGAGGACGAGCGACACAAGATTATAGTGTTGAACGTTGGATGAAACTTTGACTTTGCAGTGGATTCTGGACTTCCTGGGAAGGAGGTGAATCCTAGTATTACTTTGAGGATGTATGTGTGAGCCTTTGGATTCCCTTTTTGTAGATGCAGGCATCATATCCTTTTTATTTGTTGGTTGAGAAAATGTGCATATGTGTATATATGTGTATTATTGTGAATATTATATCGAGCTGGATTTATAAAGCTCCATAGACAATATGATTATTTGTTGGGTGAAGCAAATGTGTATGTGTGTATATGTGGTTACTATTGTAAATACCGTAATGAGTTGTGTTATAAATCTCCAGTAAACAATATGTTTGTTATGTTCTAGCAGATGGTCATTATAAATACTTCAATGAGCTATGTTATAAATCTCCATGGGAAGTATGTTTTGTTTTCAACGGTCTTGATGGATATAGGTGTCCTTGAACACCGAGGATGGTGTTACCCCAAGGGGGAGGGTTCTGTAACAACCCTGGTTAAAAATCTGTGTAAGAAAAGTTAATAAAGGCAAAATAATAACCACAGTTGATGGGACACTTATTCCAAGTTGATTGTTGGGCAAGACATCCTAGGGGGTGTTCATTTGGTTTATTATGGCTAAGGGAATTGGCAAAGGAAATGGCTAAGGATTTGGAAAGACAATATAATTTTGGCACATTTGTTTATTAAAATAATGGAAATCAGGAGAAAAGGGAGGTGAAAGGTCACATGTTGCATGTGAGGAGGAAAATGAAGGAAAATAATGGAAAATGAAGAAAATGGAGGCCTCGTTCATAAAAATTCTTATGAGGATCAATTGGTAACCTTTTGTCAGTTCAGTTTTGGGGCTCTCTCATTATTCTCTCTGATCAGGTGCTCATGTCCTAGGTGTTGTAAAAATGCTCAAAATTCAAAGTGCTCAGAACTGGTTCAAAGCTGAACGACTGCAAATTTCTCGTTCTCCCGATTCTGGCGCCGCAAACGGTTCGAAAAACGGTCATCGTATGAGGAAGATATGGCCAAAAGAATATTTTACCCAAAAACAAAAAAAAATTCGTCCAAAACCGACTTTCTGGGCCAAAGTTATGGCCATTTACTCCTGACTGCCAGTTTGGCCTAACAAAACCCCAGTTAACTGTAGTGGAGGCCAGTTAGCCCCGCCAAATATGGCGGGACCGCCAAATTTGGCGCTCCGCCAAATAAACCGCCAACTGAACTGCTGTTATATTAAATGCGCATGTGACCAGCTGCCTCGGATTGCGTGCCCGGCTGTTTTGGCTGGCGGTTAGTGGATAGGCTCCTGGTTCTGCACGCGTGGTCACATGGAGGGCGGGGCTGGCCCCATTTGCTTTTCCCGCCCTGCATTTTAAACTTTATTAAACGTTTTGTCCGCCCATTAAACAAAGGAATGGGCCATGGCGCATTGGTAAAGCTTGGCATTTGTGTAGAGTTGGTCGCGGGTTCAAACCACCATTACACCAACAAATTTTGATATGCGCCCACACCTTTGATGACGTCATCTGGGGGCCACGTGGCACCCTCTGGGCCTGCCACGTGGCAGCCTCCGATTGGTTGCTGTAGAGGGAATATTCTACGGAATATTCTTTTTAAAATTTTTTTTTTTTAAATTCAAATTTTCTAATGTTTTGGGCAAAATGTGTATACTTATGCCTTGTAAGAAAACTATAACTGCTGAACAAACTGTTGAATTATTTTTTCATCATGTATGGATTCACTTTGGTTTGCCTACTTCCATTATTAGTGACAGGGATTCCAGATGGACAAACCGAAGTTGTGAACAGAACCATTGTGCACCTCTTGAGAGGTTATTGAAGCAAGCATCCCAAGCTTTGGGATGAACACTTGCACTACATACAGCATGCTTACAATCGTGCCAAGCACTCTTCCACAAACACCTCACCGTTTGAAGCTTGTTTTGGTTACTTGCCAAAATCACCTCTTGATTTCATACTTGAGAAAGATGTTGCCATTGAGGGACATAGTGATATTGACAAAGCTCGTTCATTCATTGAAAGAATTCAACAAATACATCAGCAAATTCAAGAACAGCTTGAGAAGAGTCAAGGCAAGTACAAGGAAAGACACGACAACCATAGAGTCGATCACAAGTTTCAAGAAGGGGATGAGGTATGGCTGTACATTAGTAAGGAAAGGATGCAAGGAGAAGGTAAAAAGTTGAAGCCTATTCGTTATGGTCCATTCAAAATCCTCAAGAAGGTTGGAAATAATTCTTTTCAATTAGATTTGCCTTCCTACATGCAAATGTATTCTGTTGTCAATGTGGAGAACTTACGTTTGTATGAACCTCCTTTGATTGTTGATCATGAAAGTGTTGTTCAGCTGCCATCTATAGAAGATTTCTCGCCAGAATTCTTAGATGAGCTGAAAGAAGATACAATCCTTGACAGAAGGACACGCACTTCAAGGAGGGGCAGTGTAGATTATGTTCGGGTTGGTTTCAAAGGCAGCAAACCGAACAAGGCAAAGTGGATGGAGGTGGACAGAGTGAGGGAGTTGTACCCTCACCTCTTTAACAGGTAGTTGAATGTTTTTGGGTAATTTCGACCTTCTGAAGCCATTGGTATAGGTCTTACAACCATCAGAGGTCATTTGCATACGTTTTGGAGCCGTGAAAGTTCTAGGAGCCACCAGGGGCCAGTATTGGGAAGACTGTACAGGGTTGCAGGTATCCATTGCAGGTGATCCAATAGTCAATCCTGAAGGATTCAAGTGTTATGAATCCATTTCTCCTGTAGATGCTTCTATTCAGCTGTATTTTCAATTTGAACATTTAATAAAAACAAGGACAAGCCCATTTGGAGGCTTTGGACCCAGCAGACGTAGCCCTGGAGGGGGTGAACTGCTTTATCAACTTCTTTTGCATATGTGGTTGATTTATTTTGTAGAACAAATTCATTTTTATGTGTTAAACAGTAAAAGGAAATAGTTCTGTTATGCTTAGATGGGTCATAAACAGCTGCAAAGTTCATGTGTTTCCTTTCTGCAAGACATGGAAGTTTTTTTAAACATGTTTATTTCTGAATTGAATACCTTGCAAACAAATTTCAAGTAGTTTCAAATTCAGATCAAGTTGGTATCAGAGCCAGGTTGTTGCTTCTTTGTATCAAAATCAGTCAAATAAGCTATAGACAGAGCCTGAACTGAGCCAGGAAGCCTTCGAAATGCTCTTGTTATACAATTGCAAAGTAGATAAATGCTCTTTTCAGTCAATCTCTGGTGTAGTTGTCTTTTGATTGTTTTTGTGCAAAGATCTTCTAATTGTCTTGCAAGTATTGATGCTTACCAGGTTGAAACTTAAAAGAGGGAAATGACAGTTGACTAGAGAACGAGAGAATCCTCAGTCAAGGAGGGCCAGAGAGCCATCACCTCCATCTTCAATTTCACCCTCAAGAGTCTCAGCAGAAGCTTCAAGGATGTCTGAACATGAAGGAGAAATTCCTATAGAGACAGATCCAAGAGAAGAAGAAAGAGTCTTCAGAAAGGCTTTCTTAGATCTCACTGAAATGGTGAGGATATTGTACCAAGAAAGAAATGAGAAATTGGCTGGAGAAGGGTCCAAACATCCACATGAAGGAGAGGGCTCTTCAGGAGGTAAGAAGAATGATGATCATTCCAAGAAAGGACATGGAGGAAATGGTGATCCACCACCCCCATCTTCACATTCTTCCTCTTCATCCTCGTCTTCTTCTGTTCATAAGCATAGATCCTCTGGAAAAAGTCATTTTTTGAAGCTTGATGTAAAATTCGAATTACCTATGTTTAATGGTGAAGTGAATGCAAAAAAGCTTGACAACTGGATTAGGCAGTTGGAAGTTTACTTGAGGATCCAAAATATGCATGATGATGCCACAAAGATTCAGTTGGCTTCTTTGAGAATGGATGGAGCAGCCTTGGTCTGGTGGGAGGCCAAGACTAAAGAGGAGATCAAGAAATTTGGTAAGGTTACCTTAACATGGCCTGAATTTCTGTTAGCCATTAAAAAACAGTTTTATCCTCTTGCTCACATGCAGAAAGCCATTATGAACTGGTAAAATTTCAAACAACTTAAGGGTCAGAGTGTCCAAGACTACACCCAAGAATTCAGGAGAAGAGCTCTCTTGTTAGGGGTAGATTTACAGACCCAAGACACCTTGCTGAAATACATTGGTGGTTTGCATAGCTACCTTAGACACACCATCTTGATGTTTAACCCTACTAGCCTGGACGAGGTTTGTGTCCAAGCTACCCATTTAGAGGCAAGGGGGAAACACACATTTGAAGAAGGTAGAAACAAGCCCTCCAAGGGGAAAAGAAAAGAGAAAACCTCCAAAGGAAAGGGCAAAAAGAATGCATCTGTCAAGCAGGAGAGTGAGAAAGTGATATGTAAACACTGTTCTAAACCAGGTCATGAGGAGAAAAACTGTTGGAAATTACATCCTGAAAAAAGACCTCAATCTAACAAATCCAAAGGGAAACAGAAAACTGCTGCTACTACATCTACACCACAAGATTTAGGGGAAGATTCAGGTGATGAAACCAAAATTACAGCCATGGGTTTGAAAAACTTGAAGGGAAAAGAAATTGAAACTCAAGCCAGCACTAGTACCTCAAACTGCCATGTACAAGCTCCTAAGGAGGAAGAAAGAATTGAACTGTTTCATGTGAGGGTGATTTCAAAACATACTAAAATTGACACACTTTTTGATAGTGGGTCACAAGCAAACCTTATATCAGAGGACTTGGTCAAGCAGCTTAAACTTGAGACCGTTCCACATCCGAAGCCATATCCACTTGGATGGATTTGCAAGGATGAAAATTTACAAGTTTCAAGAAAGTGCACATTGCGCTTTGCAATTACTGCACATTTTATTGACACAGGTGAACTTGATGTGGTACCTTTTGATATAGCAGGAATTGTTTTGGGAAGTCCTTACTTGTTTGACAGGAAAGCTATCTTTCATCGCCATGAAAACAAATATCATATGTTCAAAGATGGCAAGGAGTTCATTGTTAGAGCTCATCGTAAGAAGACAAATATAGCAATGGTGAATGCAGGACAGGTAAAAAGGCTGGTCAATTCAAGTGAGAATTTTGTTCTTCTTATGATTAAGCCCAAGGTTGATGTGAATCATGAGTCATTTGACAATTGTGATCCAAAACTTAAATCAGATCTGTATGATGTAGTTGATGCATATCATGAGATGTTTCAGGAGCCAACAGGTTTTCCTCCTAAGAGGGAGATTCAACCTGAAATCCATTTGCATCCAGATTGTCCTCTTCCAAACATAGGCATGTACCGCATGTCTATTATGGAGAATGCTGAAATAAAGAAGCAAATCAAGGACTTGTTGGACAAGGGTTTCATAAGGCCAAGTACTTCGCCATGTGGGTCACCGATTGTATTGATTCCAAAGAAAGATGGCACTTGGCGTATGTGTGTTGATTTCAGGGCCTTGAACAAGATAACGGTAAAGAATCGTTACCCACTCCCAAGGATAGATGATTTGCTAGATCAGCTGAAAGATGCTCGATATTTCACTAAGTTAGACTTGCGTAGTGGATATCATCAAGTAAGAATTGAAGAAAGTGACATATGGAAGACAACCTTTAAAACCAAACAAGGACTCTTTGAGTGGCTTGTGATGCCATTTGGTTTGTGCAATGCACCTGCAACTTTCATGCGGGTAATGGATGATGTCTTGCGTCCTTTTCTTGATGATTTCGTTATTGTCTACTTAGATGACATCTTAATTTTCAGCAAGTCTAGAGAAGATCATGTCATGCATGTTAGAAAAGTACTTGATGTTTTGAAGAAGAATCAGTTATTTCTTAAAATGTCAAAGTGTGAATTTGGAAAGACTTCTTTGGTTTATTTGGGACACATAGTAGGAGGAGGTGCTTTGAGAATTGATCCTGCTAAGATTGAGGCTATTGTGAAGTGGCCTACTCCCAAATCCATAACAGAGGTAAGAAGTTTTTTGGGTGCAGCTCAATATTGGAGGAAGTTCATCTCTAACTTCTCTTCTATAGCAGCTCCTATGCATGCAGTGACAAGTGTGAAGCATGCTTTCCAATGGGGAGGCAAGCAGCAAAAAGCTTTCGAATCTTTGAAAGAGAAGATTAGTTCAGCTCCAGTCCTTGCATTACCGGATTTGAGACAGCCATTTGAGATACAAACTGATGCTAGTGATTATGCTATGGGTGCAGTTCTTCTACAGCGTGGTAAGCCTATTGCTTTTCATTCTGAAACTTTTAATGGTGTTGTTGTAAATTATCCTACATATGATAAGGAGTTGTATGCGTTGGTACAAAGCGTCAAAAAGTGGAAACACTATTTGATGGGCAAAGAAACTGTTATACACACCGACCATCAGCCCTTACAGTACTTGCAATCACAAAGCAAGTTACAACAGTCACGACACTTCAGATGGATGGGCTTCTTGCAACAGTTCCATTTGGTAATAAGGTACAAGAAAGGTACTTTGAGTAAGGTTGTTGATATGCTTTCAAGGCCTATTATTGGTGCTGTTACTTTACTTAAGAATGATTCCATTGTACATGATAGTTACATAGAACAATATGCATCTGATGATGACTTTAAAGATGTGTATGCTAACTTGAGTAAAGGGAATCATGTAGAGGGAAATGATTATCACATGCATAAAAATTTGTTGTTTCATTTGGGCAAGTTGTGTATACCACAGGGGGAGAGGATAAATGTCATAAGAGAAGCTCATTCTTCTCTTATTGCTGGCCATTTTGGTGTGAGCAAAACAGTTGCACATCTACAGAGGTATTGTTATTGGCCTCGCATGGTAGATTCGGTTTCAAGGTTCATAAGAGGTTGTTCATTATGTGCTACAAGCAAGCCTAGCAATAGGAAGCTTGGTTTGTATACTCCTTTGCCGGTACCTTCTAGACCATGGGAGAGCATCTCTATGGATTTTGTAGGAGGTTTGCCAAAATCTAGAAAGCAACATGATTATTTATATGTAGTAGTTGATCGTTTCAGCAAAATGTGTATACTTATGCCTTGTAAGAAAACTATAACTGCTGAACAAACTACTGAATTATTTTTTCATCATGTATGGATTCACTTTGGTTTGCCTACTTCCATTATTAGTGACAGGGATTCCAGATTTGTGGGGAATTTTTGGTCCAACCTATGGGAGATGATGGACACAAAGTTGAAGAAAAGTACTGCTTTCCATCCACAAACAGATGGACAAACCGAAGTTGTGAACAGAACCATTGTGCACCTCTTGAGAGGTTATTGCAGCAAGCATCCCAAGCTTTGGGATGAACACTTGCACTACATACAGCATGCTTACAACCGTGCCAAGCACTCTTCCACAAACACCTCACCGTTTGAAGCTTGTTTTGGTTACTTGCCAAAATCACCTCTTGATTTCATACTTGAGAAAGATGTGCCATTGAGGGACATATTGATATTGACAAAGCTCGTTCATTCATTGAAAGAATTCAGCAAATACATCAGCAAATTCAAGAACAGCTTGAGAAGAGTCAAGGCAAGTACAAGGAAAGACACGACAAGCATAGAGTTGATCACAAGTTTCAAGAAGGGGATGAGGTATGGCTGTACATTAGTAAGGAAAGGATGCAAGGAGAAGGTAAAAAGCTGAAGTCTATTCGTTATGGTCCATTCAAAATCCTCAAGAAGGTTGGAAATAATGCTTTTCAATTAGATTTGCCTTCCTACATGCAAATGTATTCTATTGTCAATGTGGAGAACTTACGTTTGTATGAACCTCCTTTGATTGCTGATCATGAAAGTGTTGTTCAGCTGCCATCTATAGAAGATTTCTCGCCAGAATTCTTAGATGAGCTGAAAGAAGATACAATCCTTGACAGAAGGACACGCACTTCAAGGAGGGGCAGTGTAGATTATGTTCGGGTTGGTTTCAAAGGCAGCAAACCGAACAAGGCAAAGTGAATGGAGGTGGACAGAGTGAGGGAGTTGTACCCTCACCTCTTTAACAGGTAGTTGAAGGTTTTTGGGTAATTTCGACCTTCTGAAGCCATTGGTGCAGGTCTTACAGCCATCAGAGGTCATTTGCATACGTTTTGGAGCCGTGAAAGTTCTAGGAGCCACCAAGGGCCAGTATTGGGAAGAGTGTACAGGGTTGCAGGTATCCATTGGAGGTGATCCAATAGTCAATCCTGAAGGATTCAAGTGTTCTGAATCCATTTCTACCATCTATTTCTCCTGTAGATGCTTCTATTCAGCTGTATTTTCAATTTGAGCATTTAATAAAAACAAGGACAAGCCCATTTGGAGGCTTTGGACCCAGCAGACGTAGCCCTGGAGGGGGTGAACTGCTTTATCAACTTCTTTTGCATATGTGGTTGATTTATTTTGCAGAAAAAATTCATTTTTATGTGTTAAACAGTAAAAGGAAATAATTTTTCTATGCTTAGATGGGTCATAAACAGCTACAAAGTTCAGTGTTTCCTTTCTGCAAGACATGGAAGTTTTTTTAAACATGTTTATTTCTGAATTGAATACCTTGCAAACAAATTTCAAGTAGTTTCAAATTCAGATCACTCTCTCTCTCATATTCTTGGAGACTTAGAATTTTCTTGGAGCACCCTTGGAGGGTGTGGCATACTTGGATTTTGGAGCAAGAAGGCAAAGGAAGAACAAGAAAGCGCAATAGGACATCAGGACTAGCAACTACAGAGGGATTTTTTTATAGTTACCGAGTTGCGTGTATGTTTTCTTCACTAGTTTTGGCATATGCATGTGGCTTGTTGGTTGTGATCTGTCATTGGCATGGAGGATGGTTGGGATTGATAATGGATTGCCTAGCCTTGCCATTTCCTGGATAACCATGGAGAGTGTGGGTTTATTTTCATTGTTCTGTTTGGTTGGTTCTCATGTTTCCTTAACTTGGTTTGAGTTATTAGTCCTAGAGCCTTGGTTGGACAAACACTCTGGAGCCCTGTAACAACTTGGGTTGAGTTACTAGTCCCATAGCCTTGGTTGGACAAACACTCTGGATCCCTTGGTGGGTTGAGTTACTAGTCCCATAGCCTTGGTTGGACAAACACTCTGGATCCCTTGGTGGGTTGAGTTACTAGTCCTGGAGCCTTGGTTGGACAAACACTCTGGAGCTCGGTAAAAATTGTGGGTTGAGTTACTAGTCCTAGAGCCTTGGTTGGACAAACGCTCTGGAGCCTTGGAAGGCTTGGATAGAGACCGATCTGATGATGTTTTTGTGATGTTCGACCGTGAGGTGGAATAATTGTTTGATGGGTTGAGGTGGATGGCCTCTGAAAGCCCTGGATGGTTTTGATTGATGTGTTTTATGAGATCCCACATTCATGCTTGGAATATGGCACGGGGGTGAATGGTTGAAGAGATATTTGGCTCAAGCATTCTATGGTCAGGTGGAACGTGGAAGTCTCATCCTGGGTTTGGACTTTGCATCATCAATATGAGGTTATTTCTCCTTGTATTTCTATGAGTATTTTACTGGTTTATATGTGGATCATATGGTTGTGATTTCATCGGTATTTTTGTTGCCATTATGCTAGTTATGAATATGTATTATGACCGTGGCTATGTATGGCTCTCATCATGTTTTTACTTGTATATGAATAAACAATGTATCTATAGTCTAATGGATGAAACTGCAACTAAAGTGACAAGGAAACAATGCCTAATAGCGAATCTCAGATAAGTATGAGACCCCTATGCTCAAATCTGTTATTTACACATGTAGATTGCATATTCATGATATATTTAATGAAATTATTGTCATGGCTAGTAGGGTTCTAGTCAAGGTATTATTCAAGTAATTGCATTAGTATTGTTATTTCAATGTTATCTTACTGTTCTGAAGGTGTCATTCAATTTTGGGCAGTGACCTGGGCTCTGGGCCTGAAAATGTGGCTTAAATCCCAGGGATGCTGGCACAAAACTGAGCAAAATAGTCCCTGGATGCTAGCTTGTAGGCCTGTGAGAGCTTTCATAGGTCCGTAGACGCTGGCATTCCCATAGCATGGGAGAGTCCAGAGGTTAAGAGGTCTAAAACCTCAGTAGGACTCTGGGGCTGGTTGGCAGAAAGGTTGGATTAGTTCCGGAGGGTCCTAATGCTGACGTTGAATGTCTGTATGGTGTGTTTCTATTGGTTCCACTTCCTTAACGTGACCTAGGAGGTAGAACCATATCATAGTGGCCTCTCGTCGCATGTTTACCCCAGATGGTTGGTTGCTTGGGTAAATGTGGGTGGAGGGTGTTACATTAATCACCCCGGGACACTCTAGTATCACATATTACCTAGAATTCGCATAAATATTGATTAATTGGTTTGACAAAAAGGACCCTGAGTTGATTTTTAGGGAGCCAACATAACTAAGGAAAACAAGGATGTCCAATACTTACATCTACGAGTTTCAAAAGACCATAGTCATGGTGACAGATATGTCAGAACATAGATTGGTAATGTATTTTATTAAGGGCTTATCCAAGCCACTACGAGGTTGAGTTAAGGCCCTTAAACCAAATTCATTGTGGGATGCTATCATGAAGACCAAGGATATGGAGGACGCAATTCCCAAAGGTATTTTTATGTCCAAACCACTCCTTCTGTAGAAACAAAATAAGCCTTCATTGAAGGATTGGTTCGAGAAAAATAGGATGGACAATTAGGCCTAAGAGGAATTAAGGAGAAAGAAGCTTTGTTTTAATTGCAACGAGCCTTAGGTACTAGGTAACAAATGCATGGAAAAAGGAAAGGCACTATAGAAGTACTCTCTGACAATGATGAAGGAGAAATAGAATCAACTTTGGACAATGGTCATTGAATTTTAGAGGAGGAGCCACCATCAATGGAAAATAGAGGTGGCACTATATCCAAACTTGCATGTGCTTCCATATATAATACTTTCAGGGTTAGCGGGGTGGTGCAAGGACAACGAGTCACTTTTCTAATTGAAAGTGGGTCAACCAACTATTTTATTGACTTCACCTTGGTAGCCATAAAAAACATCCCTATAAAGGAATTTGAGGGATTTGATGTGGAGGTGGCTACTAGTGTAAGGATGGAATGTACTAGGAAGGTCCCATAACTAGAGCTAAAGATGGAGAACTACTCACTAACATATGATTTCTATGTGGTGGAATTGGCAGAAACCAATCTTGTATTGGGTGTTCAATGGCTTGTCTTTATAAAGGGACATTGGAAGAATTACCAAATTATGGAGATGGAGTTTACCACAATAGATGGCCAAAAATTGTTTTTGAGGGGTATGACTAATGGAAACTCTAGGTTGGTTACAACCAAAAGGATGGAGAGTAATTTTCAACATGGTGACATATCTTGAGTTGCAGAGTACTTGATCACATCATAAAAATATCTAGATAACAACCTACAATATCATGTAGATATTCAGTCATTGTTGAATAAACATGACAAGGTATTTAGAGACATTTCAGCTAGGATACCTCTTTATAGAGTTTTTTATCATACCATTGAGCTTGAAGAGGGGGCCAAACTAGTGATAACAACCCCGTATAGGCACTTCAAAAGGTTTAAGGAGGAAACGAAGAGGCCATGATCAAGGAGTTATTAGAAATGGGGCATAATAGGCCTAGTTCCATTCCATTTTATTCATCCATTATATTGGCTAAGAAGAAATATGGGACCTTGAGAATGTGCATTGACTATTGAGCCTTGAGCAAAAATACAATAAAAAACAGGTACATTATAACTAGGATCAATGAATTGTTAGATGAATTGAATGAGGAAGTTTTTTTTCAAAGATTGATCTTCGATCAAGGTATCATTAGATTGCGTCAACGAGTAGGACATCCCCAAGACCGCTTTCTGGTGTCATTATGGGCACTATGAGTTTTTGGTCATGCTGTTTGGATCAACCATTGCACCTACAAATTTATAGTAATGCATGAAACATATTTTCAATATCTGCTGGTATTTTTTGATGATATTTTGATATATAGTTGGACATGGGAGGACCACTTTCAATATCAAGATGAGGTGTTGGAAATATTGGAGTAGTCACTATATGCCAAAGAATCCAAATGTGAATATGGCATGATGAAGATATTATATCTAGGCCATTTGATCAATTCACAAGGGGTACATGTGCATCAAGAAAAGATCCAATCAATCGTAGATTGGCTAACACTAAACACTCTTACAGAGTTACAAGGATTTCTGGGAATTTGCAACTATTATCGACAATTTGTTAAAGGGTATTGACATTTGGTTGTGCCTCTAACAAATTTGATGAAAAGGGGAGCTTTCAGGTGGACAAAGGAAGCTCAACAGATATTTGACAAGTACAAGGAGGTAATGAGCACTTGCCCAGTTTGGTGCTTCCAGATTTCACTATGCCCTTCGTGCTCGAGTGTGATGCTTCGACACTTTGCCTAGTTTGATGCAAAATAGGCACCTAATTGCATTCAAAATAAAGAAGCTCAGGGAGACAAAGAGTTTATATTCCATTTATGACAAAGAGATGCTCACCATCATGCATGTGTTGGCAAGTTCATATAATATCTAGTAGGTGGTAGGTTTGTGGTTAAGATTGACCACAACATTTTCCAATATTTACTGGAGTAGAAGGACTTGAATAAGAGGAAATATAAGTGGATAAGCAAGATAAAATCTTACGACTTTGAAATCAAATACATGAATGGTAAGAAGAACATTGTTGCAATTTCCCTTTCTAAGAGACCTGCAACATGCTCTTTTATGGAGATTTCAGCTAACTGGAGAGAACACCTATTGGTGGAGTATTCCAAGAATTTTTTTTCTTGCAAACTAATGGATGGGCACATCCATAATCATAGGTACAAGGTGGTGGGTGACATCATCTACTATAAAGATAGGATATATCTAGTCTCGGAGTCCAAGCTCAAGGAAAAGATCCTAAGGGTCATTCATGAGTCACCTCTAGCAAGGCACCCTAGGTATTTTAAAACCTATACATAGATCAAAGAGAGGTTCACTTGGAACAACCTCAAGGATGATGTATCGAGGCATGTAAAGGAGTTGTGACTTGTCAACAAAAAAAGTCAGGGGCTACTCATCTCATATAGGTTTGTTGCATACCTTGCCAATTCCAGAGAAGAAGTGGGAGAATGTGTCCATGCTTTTTATCACAAGCCTTCCTGGGGTACAAGGAAAATATTGCATCTACATAGTGGTCGATCGACTGACCAAATTCACACACTTCTTTATAGTTCCACCAAAATGTAGGGTAAGATAGGTGACGAGCTATTTTTCAGGTAAATAATTAAACTCCATGGATTTCCTAAATACATTGTTAGTAAATGGGATAGTAGATTTCTCAGTGCAATTTACCAGGTGTTCAGGTTAGTTAGAACAAAATAAACACCAAACACTAGCTATCACTTAGATATAAATGGTTAAATAGAGATTGCAAATATGGGTTGAAGGATATATGTGGAACTATGGGTCTGGGCAACAAAACTCTTAGATCAAGTGGCTACTTTTGGGTGAGTACTGTTGCAACACCACCTATCATGTTTCAATTAGCATGATACCATTATGGGAATTATGATTTTTGATCCTTGATTTTTGGATTGGATTTTGGGGATAGTACAACTCCTAGAGCCAAGGATTAGATACAAGAGATCCAGAATATTCTCAAGGCTCTTAAGGAGAACCTATAAGTTGCCCAAAACCAACATAAAATGTATGCATATAAGCACATGATTGAACGCAATTTTGAAGAAGGAAACCTGGTTTTTCTACACTTTGATCCATACATAAAATATTCACTGAAGAAAAGTGAGGTATAAAAATTGAAACCACATTTTCTTGGTCCTTACAAGCTTTTATAGAGAATCGGGGAAGTAGCATATGAGCTCGAGCTACCTAAGGAAAGCATGATTCATAATGCATTTCATGTATCATGGTTAAAAAAGGCCCTGGGATGACATGTTATGACTTCGACGGATTTACCCCCACTAGATGAAGAGGGGAAACTCTAGTGAGAAAGTAGTTTCGGTGGTGAGGCCATCCACCCTAGTTGGTTAAGGTTGGTTTTAGTGGTGAGACTTATCTACCCTAAATAATATAAGGGGAGGACCACTCAAGTTCTCCATAAGGATTCAACAAGGGGGAGGACGAATTTGCTAGAGATAATGGAACTAGAGGGCAACATTAGATTATCTATTGTAATAGTTTTATTATTTTTCTGGGAAGGTCAAATTCATCTTAGGAAGGTCGAATTAGCATGCTAGACTGAGAGGCTAAATTAAATAGTGGCAGGCCAAATTTATATGAGTAGTTGAATATTCTGGGAAAGGCCAAAAATTCTTGTGGAGGTCAATTTTTAATTTGCTAGAGATCGAATAATTTTTGGAGTTGAATTTCTTCCCTATGGGGTTGAATTAATTATAATGTCTGGATATTATATGACGAAACTAGGGTTATTTAAGGAGGCCAAGTTGTATTTGGAGGATCAAATTATTTGGCAACATTTTTTGGGTATTATTTATGGACGTTGAATTATGTTATAGGTTTAATTATTGAAGAGGCCAAGCTAATTTATGAAGAGGTTGGATTCCATTTAGGAAGTTGAATTGATTTTAGGAGGAACCAATCGCGCCATTGTTGAAGCAAGTGTTCAGGTTCCAAGAAATAAGTCTGTATGTAATTTTCACATTTAATCTAATAATATTGGTTGATGTTATTGTAATGATTTTTATCAAGTAAAAATTTATCAATGGTGGTATCTTTAATTTTATTGTGTTTGAAGAAATAATTGCTTGTAAAATGTTTGGTTACTGTTTGAGAGAGTTTTTGCTTTGGTTTGCAAATTAAGTAAGCAAAATTTAGTAGGGAACATTACACTAGACATGTGAAGACTATGATGAAGACTCTAAAAGAGTCAATATTGTGACTCAAGTTAAGTGTTGAAAGAATCAAACTTGACTTCTAGTTTGCTATCAAGCTATGTTATAACAGGGCTAATATGAATAAAATGGATTCTAATCAATTTTTAGTGTATCTTGTTCTATAATAGCATATAGAAATAGATAATGGGAGTGAGAGAGCATAAGAGAGGGGGTTTAGTGTTGGTAGCAACCTACCAAGCCACATGTCTTACATAACTCCACATAAATTGTTTTTTTGTTTGTACTAGCATTATTTCCATTCTAGAAAAAAGGTAGTAGAGTAGCCTCATCTTCCAACTGATTTTTCTTCCATAAGGGTTTTCAAGAACATATATTGTGTTCATTACAGTTAGTGAGTGATCGCAATGTATTGTTCTTTATTTTTTGTAATTTATCTATTACATACATAAGCGAAAAACAATGATTAATAACTCTAGAATCTAAGGAAATTAAGTCTCATAGTATATATTTCAATATATGTTTTTCAAATTTGTTGTGACGAATTATCCAGTGGAATACCCATGACAATTTATGGATCAAGCATAGTTTTCATTTTAATTTAGCCGATTCCTTTTAATACATTAACCTTCCTTAAATGTATTAAATCCAGGAAACAAAATTGTTAGCAAAAAAATTATTTTATACAATTGAAAATGATAGTTCACTAAAGATAATATGAGACTTTGGTGGTCTTTATCCATATGAAGAAATATCACCAAGTCTGAAATCCTTATCCATCCTAGTAGTTTTGTACTATGAAGTAGCTTGATTATTTAAGGCACTTGAATATTTACTATTATAATATCATGTCTTTAAGTATAGCAAGAGGGGTTGTGGAGCAACAAGTCCCTGCCCAAGGGCATGGTAAGAGCAGAAAGGGCATGGCAAGAGCATCAAAGATTGCAAGTGAGATGGCTAAGTATGTGAATAGAGATGAAGAAATGTAAGTGCTATGTCAAGGTCCTTAACTATGGAAGTCATGGAAGTCAAGGATCCTATACTTGTACAAATTTCCTTTAGCCATATTTAATATAAAAAGTTTTAGTTTCATTCCAACGATCAAAACTATCTACAGAATGAAGCAATGGAAAGGCAATAAGTCTCAAGAAAACAACCAAACAACATTCCAACATATTATATCATCAATCATTCATATTATTTTAAGATTTTCACACACTTACAATCAAGGGTTTAGAAGAGAGTCATAAGTGTGCATGCCACTCTCACTCATAAACACATTCTATTGAACCAGAAACATTAGCAGCAGAACAAAATTGAACTTTGGGAAGAGATCGAGTTGATACAATAAACATTGTATGTTAGGTTAAAAAATGATGTTTTTTGGGGAATGAAAAACAAGAGTGAAAAAACACACTATCGTAGGAAAGACCATAGCTTTTCCACAGACCAACCCAGTTAAAATAAATCTCTTGAACTCATCGGCCATTGACTTCTTGATATATTTATGAAAATCAAATTTGTCCTTGTTTGACAGCCAAGGATCCTAGACTTGTGCAAATTTCCAACAACCATCTTTAATATAATAAGTTGCAGCTTCATTCCAACGATCAAAACTATCTGCAGAATGAAGCAATGTAAAGGCAATAAGTCTCAAGAAATCAACTAGACAACATTCCAACATATCATATCATCAATAATTCAGATTAGTTTAATATTTTCAGACACAATAATTTAAGATTTTCACACACTTACAATCAAGGGAACAAAAGAGAGCCATAAGTGTGCATGCCACTCTCACTCATAAACACATTCTATCAAACCAGAAACATTAGCAGCAGAACAAAATCAAACTTTGGGAAGAGATCGAGTTGATGCAATAAACATCGTATGTTAGGTTAAGAAATGATGTTTTCTGGGGAATGAAAAACAAGAGTGAAAAAAACACTATCATAGGAAAGACCATAGCTTTTCCACAGACCAACCTGATTCAAATAACCCTCTTGAACTCATCAACCATTGACTTCTTGATATATTTATGAAAATCAATTTGTCATTCTCTGACAAATGACCCTGTGTAGAGTTCCAACAAAGAAGATTTGCAAGCCTTAATCACATGAATGAAATTGGTGCTTACATAACAAAGATAAGTTAGAAAAGGAAGTTGGAAAGAGGTTCAGGCCATTGCAACAAGTCCAAATCTCAAAAAGGCCACAACCAAAGCATTTCTTCATCCTATAGCAAACCAGCCTGGGGAACCATCATATTACACATTCTACAAGACTCCAAATGGAGTCGGTCCTCCCTAGGAAATTACATTATTGGCATTACCAAAACAAAGAAGGCAAGAAGTGATCAAGTGTTCTCAGATTTGTATGATTAAATCCATGGCCTAGAGGAGCAAGAAGAAGCTACGACAAAATATATATGTTGTCTAGAAAGAGCAGATGGCAAAGGAGTTATTGGGAGATACAAGATAAACACAACTTGCTCCAAGTGCATAATCAATCTCCTTAGAGCTACAATGGGCTTTCAAGCTTTCAATTAGCCAAGTAAGCCATTGGATTTATTTCCTATGTAAAAAACATTGCGGTAAGGTAGGTTAGATTATAACTCTACGACTTCTTATTCTAAGGCTAATTTCTAGTTGGACTAGTCCTTAACTCTTATATATTCAATGCAAAGAACAATTTCTTGCGACTTCTGTTGAACACGCCAAATTATACCTATAATGTCAATCATGTTTTTAGAATAATAAATAACGTGGATCCACCTTGAGCATTGTAGCCAAATATTTTTATTCTTATTTTATTTTATTTTCGAATATTTTGATATAAGTCTAGCCTATATGTATCTAACTTACCATCACTAAATTTAAGAAAATAAAAAATAAATGTCCTCCATTTATAAAATGGTATGATATTTTAAGAAAATAAAAAATAAATGTCCTCCATTTATAAAATGGTATGATATTTTTTTATTAGATTTAGTTAAAATCATTTTTATTAAAGAGTTCCTCAAAATCCATGAGTTTTGTTATTTTCAATTGAGTGAACCAGTGCGATAAAGTATAATTGAAGTTTTATTAACAAAAACGTTTTTTTTTTTTTAACAAAAACATTTTTGAAAAAATAAATTATATAGTTTCTAATGAATACAAAGTCTATTTCTCACTAATAATGATATTTTATAAATATGTTTTATCAAGTGATAAATGAATTATATTCCAATTTTTATATTTTCTAATTTAATTATATTATAAATGGTTTAAAACTTATTATTATTTTGTTTTATTTAATTAATATATAAAAATGTACATATATTTTAATAAATAAATAAAGAATAAAATAATAATTAGACTTTGGTATAAACTATGGGACAATACCATAATTTGTTAATAGCACATGCTCCAAAATCCTTAATGCGTGTTCATTAAGGGATGTTTTTTTAATTAATCAATTTAATCAAAAAGGAAGAAATGACTTAAATACTTTTAAAATAATTCTCTCTCTCATTTGCCATCCAACGCTATGAATATTATAGAATATTTTGTGAAGGTTAAATCACTACTATCTACTTAATAATTATTGATAGTTAAATTAAAATTATGGAATCCCTATGTTACTACCATGATCATATAAACAAAATAGTTGGTAAATGCATATAGTCATCAATTTATGATAAACATCAAAATATTTACTTCATTCTTAACCATGGAGATTCATGCCCACTTTACCATATTTACAGATAGGCTTTGTTACAATATCATTGACCAATATTATGACTTGTCAATACCACAAGCTTAAGAGACGTATAACTCATTTCATATGACACTTGTCCAAATGACATTTCTTTAATTAATTAAATTAAAAAGGAAAAAATGCCATAACTATTTGGAAATAAATCTTAAATTTTTTATTTTACATATTAAATATCTAAATTGTTTAATTGTTAAATTTTCCTACAAAATATGGGGGAAATGATACCATAAAATGACCATTTCATTTATTAGTCAAATTAGACCAAATTAGTTGCCACGGACTAGCTGAATTTTGTTAGCGTGTATTTTACAAAGTGAATTGACTATATATACCATAGCAGTTTGGCGATTTCTGTGGTGCAATATTTGGGATTGAGAGATCAGAAATTCCACGATCTTCATTTTTAAGTCTACGTTTCGAGTCTAGAACAAGACTCATCTTCAGTTCTGAATCTCGGCAAGATTCAATTCTGAAGAAGAGTCATGTTCTAGACTCGAACCTTAGACTTAAAAATGAAGACTCTGGAATTTCCAATCTCTCAATCCCATATATATATCATCTATAGCATTTGTAGTCTTTGTTCAAATGTGGGGGCTGATTTATACCTTTCAAAGTTCAATAATTAAACTAACCAGCAGGGGACGCTAGCTATGTGGCCTTGTTTATATTATTTATTACTACATGCATCTTGATGACCTCTTCTTTTAAGGAAATTCAAAATACTACCTAAATTTAGCCCCAAACATTAAATAAATTAAACGGTTTGATCCTTATCATAGGTTGCCACCACCTATTCCACACTTTGAACTTTGGCTCTCATTGTTGTTATATATCCTCTACTTCATGAAAACAATCATCACATCAAAACAAAAACTGCCTATTCCATAATTATATATCCTCTACTTCATGAAAACAATCATGACATCAAAACAAAAATTGCCTATTCCATTTTATTCCATGTAACTTAAAATGTTGTATCTCAATTTTACAAAGAAGGCTGGACTTTGCTAAGTGCTGCAACTTTGTTTTTGTTAATAGTGAAAGATGCACATTGCCAAGTGCTGCAATCTTTGTTTTTGTTAATAGTGCACCTAACAGTTAAAGAGATAAATAGTAAAATCCCCTTTTATAATGTTGTGTTTCTATTTACTGCGAGCGCTGGACATTGCTGACTATTACATTCTTTGTTTTTGTCAAAATTGCTTAAAGAGATAACTAGTACAATACCCTTTGTGGCACTATTTCTTTGGTGCCTTGTTATTTAGTATTTATATACGAAACAAAAGACATCGATGAAAACATATCAAATGGAGCTAAAAAAAATGTCCAAATACCATTGGGATCAAGACTAAATTATTAGCATGAGTTCTCATGATTACTGTTTTATTTATATTGGAATTTAATCGCAAGTTTCATGATCAACTGCCAATAACTCTCCACAAGCAAAAGAGAGAACGGACATCAAGAATGTACAGAAAATATTGAAAAAAAACCCTAAAGAACGCACTATATCATTAAAGCATAATACATCAGATATAGATCAATGTTGAGAGAAAGGAAATTGAGAGGACTCCAAACCAATACATCACAAATAACTAAACGAGACCTCTATTTATACTATTTGGTCCCCTTATTTGTTACAATAACCTCCCTTGAATTAAGCCACACAGGTATGGTTAATGCCCATTCAAACAGTCCCATTAACACGCAACCCACTAAGTCGGGTTTGCACATGCCTTTATATGAAAATATCTCTACATTTTACCATAGCCAGAAAAATCAAACGACTTCATATCAATACAATCATACATATTCTCTGATCATTTCCACAAGTTATTTCGTCGTTCACAGTAGATTATTGTCCATCATTCAGATCTATTTACAATATTACTCACTGGATTCATATTAAGAATTCAAATTCTCTTTGAATGTGGCAATTGCCTTATAAGCTATGTTTTTGTTGTAAGGCCATAGTTGAGACTGTCGTTATATGACAGCACAACATGAAGGCTAGCTAGCTAATTGTTATAATACCGCAAGAAGATATATTTCAGTGAAACCAAGCTATTGAAAATATTTATTTATGCCCAAGATGTCCCCTTGAACAGCTTGCATACAGAACCTGCACTACTTTAGCGTTGCAAAACCATCAGTAGAGATAGTTAACTTATTTAACTTCTGAAAAATTGCAGTCGACAAACTATAGCTACAAATCTGCCTGTATTATTGAATCCCTGAAACAAGTGATAATAGAGTTATCTACCAGTTGTCACTTGACAAAACTGGAAAATACCTTCCTTTCAGATGTGGACTTGAAATGTTCACCATAAGTTTTCTGGCAGACACCGCACTCTTACACAATAATTTCAGAACTAATATTTGATGCTTGGTCAAATCCATAGTGACAAGAAAAGAAGATCCATGCGTCTGATACTGCAATAAACTTTCTTGAAATTTGCCTTGCTTTTAATTAAATTTTACCTTGTGGCTAGCTTTAGTACCTAAACATTCTCTGAATCCATTGCTTCTTGTGTCCTGGGTAAACTTTCTTTCTTTGTCTTATTTAAAACATCCATAGTCTCTTCGAAAGATCTCTACATTCAAAAGACAAGTAGTGAGTGTTGAAAAATGTGTAACTAGGTTCGGTCTTCATAAATATGAAATGTAATTTTGATTCTTGTGTATGTAAAATGAAAGAAAAATTATTATTATTATTTTTGGAGCATGGGTTTCATGCTCAAGGTCTTTTATTTTAGAGGTCGAGCACCCATTGAATGCTTCTAGGGTTTGTCCTAGGGCAAGAAGTCAAAGGAGTCACTGTCATCAGTTGAAGACCCCATCGAGCACATTGTAACTTGTAAAGAAAATTATTTTGTCATTAAAAGTGTCAAAATACCCTTCAAGACCAAGTCGGCCTGGTAGCTAAAAAGTCGACCTAAATTGAGGAGCTTCGTCCACCTTAAGAAGCCTATATAAAGGAGGGAACTCGACCTCCTTGGGATACATTCATCACTCACTCATTCAAGCGAAGGAGAAAGAGCAAGAAGGTAGCAAAGAAGGAAGAGGACAAAGAAAACTTGTTTGTGCTATTTCTCTCTCACACATGCGAAGGAAGGCTAGGGTTTCTACTGTTGGTCTAGGGTTTTTCTTCTGCAGGTTCGATCTTGAAGAAGGAAGAGAAAGAAGGTCAACAAAGGTCACTTTAGGTCATCCTCAAGCACCAGAAGAAGGAGAAAGTCAAGCAAAGATCTGAAGAAGTCCTGGGAGCCCAAAATAAGCTCACATGTGTGGCAACAGCTGCTGCTGGGAAGGCTGAAAATTTCAGACCTGCAGTAGAGGCTGAAATTATAAAGTTGGGGGTAGAAGTTGTGCCACTGGAAGAGATTTGACAAGGTTTGACTTGGATAAAGGAAGCACATCATCTAGAAAGGTTGGACTTGGTCTTGGAGGGTATTGGTCTTGGTCAAGAGGTCTTGGAATTCATCAATTGAAAAATATATAAGAGGAGATTTGTGGGTTTTCCTCTCAAGTGGAGAGGTTTTGGCCCTGGCTTGTAGCTTACATTTTGTGTTCTTGTTCTTTTTGTTTTGGTAGTTGATTGATGATATACAAACATAATAATAAGTAAAGAAGCTAATAAATAAGAAAAAGTAAAAAGAGATCACAAGCAGTTATCAAGAAAAGAAAAATCACTCTAATCTTTTCCCTGTAGATTTCTCAAACAGTGAGGGATACCAACTTCCATCTCTTTACATCAAGGGAAGTATCTGTGACAATTCCATAACAAAGCTATAGCCATTCCAATAACACAGGACAGGAAAAAAGCAGTCACATATTGACCAATATTGTAAACAGTCATATCTTATTAGTGCATACAAGTTTATATTCCAGCATGCCTATGTTGGGATGACAATATCCCACATTTTAAAATCACCATGACAAATCCTTCATGGTGACAGTGTGTGGACTTAATGTTGCTTGAACTTTTTAGAGATAAACTGCTATGCTTTCTGGACTTTTTGGCTTTCTTATAGGCTCAGAGTGTTTGCTTGGTTTATATATCAGGGGCTCCCCTCCAAAGCTAGGTTGGCCAAGAGTGGGCTCTCTGATGGTCTTTGCCCAATTCACCAACACCCAGAGACAGTAAAGCATATGTTCTGGGATTGTCAATTTGCCAAGAAAGCATAGCAGAATATCCAGGACAAGTAGTCAGCTATTCTTCAGGGAAGGGTCCATTGGAGGGCGGCTCTGCTGGGTGATTGCAGTTATTTCATGCATACATCCTTTGTTGGTATTCAGCATTTCCTGCAGACGTCAGTGCTTTTTACTCTGTGGAAAGATCCAATGTAGATCTATTTTTTACCATGAGGTCAGTTCTTTGTCTAGTTTTTGTTCCATGTGGAGGGATTAGGTACATATGACATTGCTGGCCAAAGGGGCCTTGCTAATAAAGGACATCAAAGTCCCAGATGCAAGTGTACTCTGATTTTATTTCAGCTCAAGTATTTTTTATGAAGAGAATATAAGTTCCATTGCATATAAGGATACCCTTCTACCTTTTGGTTTTGCTGATGTAAATATTTTTCTGTTTATGTAAAGATTTATCTTTCCAAAAAATAAAGGTGCAACAGCGGCTGTAAAACAGCATTAGAGCACTACAAAGAGAAAGCACGAGAGTGTTAGAGAAAATGAGCCATAGCCATAACCATAAGTGCACCAACAAGAGATTCAAACCATAAATAAAGCATTATAACAGGTAAAGAAGCACAATATGGAGAAGGTGCCCTTAGGCTTAAGACAATGAATGAAAAATAGAGATGGGGAGTTGTGTATTTATACACCATCCATGAGGTAGGGCACAAGTCCCAAGGATGTTTAACTAGGTCAACCTTAGCCTAGAATAGCCAAAAAATACAATATAATAGTGTGACACAAAGGTAGGCATTTGGCCATAACAATACAATCATATCAGCTCATGGCCTCTAATGGAATTAAACCCAGACGTTTAACACTTGGGGCCTTCCCCATCTACTTCTAGTCCTGTAGGGTCAGTTAGCAATATAGTGAAAAAAGGATTTTCGCTTGACATCATTGGGAAGGAAATCTTCTAGCCACCAAACAATCTAGGGAAAAATGAAAGAAGATCAGGTAAAAAGACATAAGACTGATTACATTCTTAGGTCTTGTTTTGTTGTAATCTGCCAAACAGGTATCGCTGGAGCCTGATTTACGTAGCCTTATTTCTATTAGTAGAAAATCAGACCTGTTATTTTATAAAAAGGGAATATATGCAACAATGTAAGCACATTACATAATCTATCTAGGAAAACGTTGAAAAACATGTCACATTGTTGTTGCTTATAAATAAATTGCATTAAAGTAATGGTGCCTTGATGTTTCAAGCTTAAGATCATCAAATTACATACTCCTTTGTTATTTTTTTGCCATATTGCTTTACCAGTGGCATCGGCAACAAAGAGACCCCCCGCGAGAACCCTAAAAAATGAAATCAAAGAGGATGTTAGATTTAATTTAAACATTGTTTGATGAGGATAAGCTTTTCTATAATTATTCTATGAGAAAGATTGAACTAATATCTTCAACTAAACTGGTATCTAAAATAAGAAATCAAGGATATTATGCAAAATATTCCATGAATCTATTCCATTCAATTTACACTCATTGATAGTTGAAAGAAAAAAGATCGAAAGCATAGAAGTACCAGTTATACATTATCTCCCATTTTCGCCAACTTACAAAAGAGGCATGACAATGATCACAACAAAACTGTGGCATTTTTACTTCCCTTATATCTTGACACAATCTTAAGTCTATGTCCTCACAACTTAATTTATATTAGATCTCCAAACTTTAAAATCCATAGTTAATATCCTTATTTGAGATAAAGTCCATAAGTTTTCAGCATCTGACCCATGAATTCTCTTTCCTCCCTTAGAGGATTGAATAGCTTATGCTTCTTCACATGTCAAAGAAGTGAAATGCCTCCTCCAATAGATGAATCTTCATATCCTACAACATTGAAATATGTCAATCTGATATGTATAACCATGTATAGGCCAATTAAAGTATATACAAGAGCTGGTCGGATCATAGTTTTAAAACTTGTCCCAGTCCGACTCGGAACTAGTCAATCTAGCCAAGCTGATAAGCCACGGGGTCAACTCTGAGATCAACTCAGACCCAAGGGGTGGTTTGGTATCTGTTCCCCAGCCATATATATGGCCCATGGGTAACCACAAGAGAAAAAATTTCTTCTATGATGCCGATTTCCAGCCAGCAGTCGCACTTCTCCACACTAGATATAATTGATGATACCTCCAATGCATGTCTTAGCTCTCACTTGTTGGAAAATGTAACTAGGTTCGGTCTTCATAATTATCATGGTACTTATGTCATTATATATTTCATGTAAAAAGCAAAAGAAGAAAAAGAATTTTTATTTTTCAAGCATGGGTTCATGCTCAAGTCAAATTGTTATTTAGGTCAAGCATGGTCTTCATGCTTCTAGGGTTTATTGAGTCAAAAGAATATTTGTCATGAGTCAAATTATTGTACTTGAGTCAAGTCCTATTTGGACTTTTGAAAGAAAATGGAAAAATAATTTTATTTGAGTAAAAATTGTCAATTTTGTCCCCACAAGACCAAGTCGGCCCTGAAAGGGACCCATTCGACCTCCTAGATGTGTGTACATATACAGTGCAGTTCGACCTCATTTGAAGACCATCAAGCAAGTTCGATTTCTGTGCCAAGAAGTGAGAGAAAAACCAGTGAAATACAAGAGAAGAAGAGCTAAAGTCAAAGGAGAGAGAGTGAGGATCAAAGGAGGAATAAATTTGCCACATGTGAAGATTCTGTTCTAATTTCTGTCACACATGCGAAGGTACAGATCTGCTGCAGGGCCCAAAATATTTCAGAAGTACTGCAGGTCTGAGAATCTGTTGCAGGGGCCAAAAATCAGAACTCTGGCCAGATTTGAAAGGCTTTGGCTATTGTTGACTTGAGTTGACTTTGACTAGTTGGAAGAGTTTGGATGGAGGACCTACTTGGGTCTTGTGGGAGGTCTTGGTCTTGGATATCTCACTTTGATCTGATCCTATAAGAAGAGAAGAGTTGACTGGGTTTTCCCCCTTGTGGGGTTTTGCTATGGCTTGGAGCCTATATCTTGTGTTCATTGTATTTTTGTCATCTTCATGGTATGGTTTTGGAAATTGTTTGATGAAAAGAACATAATGAAAATAATAAGAAACCAGCATATATTCACAAGCAATTATCAAGTAAAGAGAAATCAACCCTAACTGCTGCCCTCGTGATTTCTCAACATCACTCAAGTGATATTTTTCTGGTGCCATATACTTAAGCGTACATTATTTCCACTCTTCATAATGAGTGTATTTTCATATATAGGGGCCATTCCAGTGATCATTGCGAGATTTGTTGGATGAATCAAGACACTCTTTATTTGTGTTGTTTATGTTGTTTTTAGTGAAACCGTAGGTCATCACCCTCTTCTAGCAAAGTGTGACATCTCTTCAGGTTGGTTGTACTTTTAGCAAGTGCTTGAAAGGGGTTATTGTGTTTATATCCATACCATGCATAACATTTTCCATCTTTCCCTCGTATTCGTATTCATGGTCGAATTGTATGTTGAAAAATGTGTAACTAGGTTTGGTCTTCATAAATATGTATTATGAAATATATTTTTTTATTCTTGCAAATTGTAAAATGAAAGAAAATTATTATTATTATTTTTGGAGCATGGGTTTCATGCTCAAGGTCTATTTTGTAGGTCAAGCGCCCATTGAGTGCTTCTAGGGTTTGTCCTAGGTCAAGAAGTCAAAAGAGTCATTCTCATAAGTTGAAGACTCCTTCGGGCACATTGTAACTTGTAAAGAAAATTATTCGTCCTTAAAAGTGTCAAAATACCCTTCAAGATAAGTCGGCCTAAAATGAGGAGCCACGTCCACCTTGAGGAGCCTATATAAAGGAAGAAACTTGACCTCCTTGAAGCACATTCACCTCTCACTCGTTCAAGCAAAGGAAGAGAAAGAAGAAGTGCTAATTTTAGTTAACATGTTATTTGCTTAGGTCAATTACTTCAATGTTCCACATTAGCCCAATTTTCATTTCCATTTGTTTTCATTAGAAATCACATAAACCATTATAACATTGATAGTAATTGAAGAAAAAACATAAAAACATATGCAGAGGACAAGCCAAGACAAGAGAACACAGAAATTGGCTCAAGCCAGGGAAAAACCCCAAGATGGGGAAAACCCTTGAACAATTCTTCTTCTTATTAATATTAAGTGTTCAACAGAAAAAGAGAGAGAGAGAGTACAATCAAAGTCAAAACTGACTTGCCAAACATGATGACTCGTACCACTGTCCAAATGCCAAAGGAACTGCCCAGTCAAGTATGCAATTCAGCCTTCAAATAGTAGCAGACAAATTTTTCCCTAACATGTGGTCAGCAATAGTCAAAGCAACTACAAAATAATATCCTAAAGGAGTTTGGTCCTGAATCAAATAATGCAGCCTCCTTTGCTGAATATAATGAGCCCAAAACAGTCCAAGAATGAGCAGTCAAACCAGGTCAATGAGATAAGGAACTTTGCAGTCAAATGTCTACAATTAGGACTTGTAGTTATAGAGCCTAGATTTGGTCTCAATAGCTGCGATCCTCCTTCCTAGGCAAGTTGCTTCAATCTGCTACTGCCTAGCCTCCTAGGCCTATAAACTGCCCCATGTCTTTCTCTGTTTAAGCTCCTCAGACCTGTGGCTCCCTGCTGTAAGTTCTTGCCCATCAAACAAGAGGAGTAAGGCCTATGACCTAGCTAAAAGTACCCTACACAAGTGCAGCCTGCTGTAGGGAAGGTCTGCCACATAAAACATTCACAAATACACTTCTGAATTAGCCCAGAAATCCTCCTTAAGGATGCAGCCTTCTCCTGCAATGGCCCAGACTTGCATAAGAAACAAAATAACCCAAAACATGCTTCTTCGTCCTCCTTGCTTGGTCTCCTAGGGCTGCGGCCAACTTCAGAGAGAAAATATGTGTTGTGGATGTGTCTAATGAGGATGGAGATCACTTCTATTTATTGAAGATGGAGAGGGTTTCACTTTGTTTAATTTACCCCAAGCCAACCTTAACAAATTACACATATGTGGCTTGCTTTCAAAAATATACTTTTTCTTATCCAAATTTAGTGATCTTTAGGTCAATTTTGGTCCTCTCAAAAAGAGGAATTCAATGCCACAGTTATTTTCTTCAAAGGAGCTTCCCAAAGTGGAATTGGGCACTAGTTGCCAATTTTAACAAGAAGGCAACTAAGAAGGAAGAGGATGAAAAAGACCTGGTTTTTAGCTACTTCTCTCTCACACGTGCGAAGGAAGGCTAGGGTTTTTGCAACAGATCTAGGGTTTTTCCTCTAGAAGTTCGATCTTGAAGAAGGGAAGGCAAGAAGGTCAAGCGAAGGTCTAAGGAAGCCTTGGAAGACCAAAACAAAGCTCACAAGTGTGGTAGCAGCTACTACACGAGAGCCGAAAATTTCAGGTCTATAGTGGAGGCCAAAATTCTGCAGCTGGGGGTCGAAGTTGTGCCACTGGAAGAGAATTGACTGAGTTTGACATGTCCAAGGAAAGCACATCATTCAAAAAGGTTGGACTTGGTCTTGGAGGGTATTGGTATTGGTCTATAGGTCTTGGAATTCATCAATTGAAGAATCTATAAGGAAGAGAAGAGATTTGCGGATTTTCCTCTCAATTGGAGAGGTTTTGGCCCTAGCTTGCAACCTATATTCTGTGTTCTTGTTCTTCTTGTTTTGGTAGTTGTTTGATGACATACAAACATAACAATAAGTAAAGAAAGTTAAAATACATCACACGCAGTGATCAAGGAAAGAGAAATCACTCTTATCATTGCCCTATAGATTTCTCAACATCGTATTAGAGCTAAGGTTGGCTAAGGGCATTATGAAGATCTCTACTACATTAAAGAAGTTCCTCAAGAAGTGTTCAAAGGTAGCAAACCATCTCAAGGAGTGTATCAAGGAATCATGGAATCTTCTATTTACTCCAAAGAAGGAAGTGACCAAGACAAAGGATGAAAGACTCTTCTCAGTGCTCACTAGCACATTTCAAGATGAGAACATTTGGGTGAACGATAGTGGTGCATCAAGCAACTAAAGACATTATCAAAAGGAAAATCTTCTTACTCCATAGAACTTGGAGATAATAAGAGTTATCATGTAAGAGGAATTGGATCAACCTCAATAGAGTTGGAGAATGGAAGCAATATTCATCTCAACAACATCCTATTTGTTCCAGGTTTGCATAAGAACTTACTCTCCATTTCAAGTCTAGAAGATAAAGGTGATAGAGTGGCTTTCATTGATGGAAAAGTTGTAGTATGGAGTAAGAACTCAAGCATAGAAAATGCTAGAGTAATTGGCATTCGTGAAGGAAGACTTTATAGGTTGATATCTCCTCTTGCTCAAGCTTTGGTTCACATTGAAATCAGCCCATGTGAACTTTGGCATAGAAGATTTGGACATCTCCATTTCAAAATCCTTCCAACTCTAAGTTCAATAGTAGATGGAATCCCCGAACTAAAAGAAGATCACGAAGGAGTATGCAAAGGATGTGCATTGGGTAAGAACACCAAGAGACCATTTGGAAGCAGTGCTTCATGATCAAAAGAAATCTTGGATCTTATTCATTCTTATGCTTGTGGTCCTATGACTCCCAAATCACCTGGAGGTCATTTATATTATGTCACATTTATAGATCATTCAAGGAAGACTTGGGTTTACTTAATGAAATCAAAGGATGAAGTATTTGTTGAAGAAAGTGTAACTAGGTTCGGTCTTGATGACATTGTAATTATGATTTTCGTAAACAAGAAAATGAATTCATTATTATTCCTCGTTGCATGGGTTTCATGAGCAAGAGGTTTATTTATTAATAGCTCCCATTGAGAGCCTTAGGATATCAAAGAGTCAATGTCATGCTCTTCTTGAGCCTATGTGTAATGTATACAAGCCTATAGAAAGGTCTAGAAGCCCTCCAAAGACAAGCACAATCCTCTTGAAGAAGGCAACAAGCTAAACAATGTATAACATTGTCATGTTGGCCTGTAAATTAAATATAAATCATGTCGGCTTGCATCAACGAACACACCTCTTCACACTGTCATGTCAGCTCAATATGGAGGAAGAATTACTATATATACCCAACTAGGGTCTGCGCAAAACAGAGATATAGAACTCAGATTTGTCTGAAATTTTCGAATGTCTTATCACGCGATAATTTTCGGATGGGTATAGGGGTCTGCAATCTGCACTACAGGTCGACACAACTTCGGAGTTCTTTGAAACTTCGTAGGCACAGTTACATTCTCGGTGTAAACGCAGTCACTAACATTGTTAGCGCAATTACAGTGTCGGCATACTCTCTAAGCACAGCTACAGTCTCGACATACTAGTGATGAAGAAGATCTAGGTGGTATCTCTGTAACAGTCTCGGCATAGTTATGATGGGAAGGATTTTGGTGATCCAACAGTGACATAATCTGTCTCAGCTTGAATTCTGAATGCAATCATGATCTCAGAATCGCAGTAGTCATGATCTCAGTCATGATCGTGATAAAGATGTAGTTTCAAGATCTTGATCTTGATCTTGGTGCAGCGGTCATATATATATAGACATATCTAAAAGTATAAAGATCTCACTGTTTTGGTGAAGATCTCAGTGAGAAAGCAATTGTGATCTCAGTGAAGGAGCAACAAAGGTCTCGGTAAAGGAGCAGTAATAATCTCAGTCAAGATGCAGCGATGATGGAGCTAGAATGACCTCTGTGGTGCAATAGTAATTACCTCCGTGTAGCTGTAGTGATGATGATAAATTCAACAGTGACAAAGAAGAGGATTGGTGTCTTGGTCTTGGAGTGGCTTAATTAGGTCAAGGGTCATGGTCTTGGTATTCGTCAATTGGAATCTCTATAAGAAGAATTTTGAGCGGGTTTTCCTCTCTAAGAGGGACAGGCTTTTGCCCTGGCAGAAAGGCAACATCTTGTGTTCTTTTCTCTTGTATTTTGGTAACTGTTTGATGAAGTAAGAAATACTCACACTAATGATATCAAGAAAAGATTATGCTAATAAGCAAAAGTTAAAATACCTCATAAATAGTTATCATGCTAAGAAGAATCACATTAACTCTAATTGCCCTAGATTCTTCAACATGGTATCAGAGCTAAGGTGTTGAAGTCAAAGGAAGGGCAGCAAAAAGAGGCATTCAAGGATCAACTTCAAGAAGGGCATCAAAGCAAGTTGAAGGGCTTTGTCAAATTGAAGAATCAATCTACAACAGCAGGGGTTTTTGTCTATATAATCAAGGAGACAGTCTACAAAAACAAGAGCTTTTATATCCATAGTCATCATCAAAAGGCCACCAAGATCCTCATCAAGTTGTCTACAAAGCAAGGTAGCTCAAAGGAACTCAAAATTGAAGAGCACATCATTTGGAACAGTCTTGATCTACACTACAAAAGAAGGTGAAGCATATTAAAGGCAAGAAGGTATTGTCATTATCTTCAAGGCTATAAATCAAGCAAGAATCATCTCCTTGCCCTAGAAGAAGATCATCCGAGGAAGCAACAAATCATCCTCATCAAGAGAAGCAACCTTTTCTATTGAGGAAAGCCTTTCACATTTGAAAGAAGATCATTCAAGAGGAAGCCCTAATGCATCTGCTTCAACCACTTCCTACATGATCAAGGTGAAGATTTTATCTTCACATCTCAAGTAAGTATCTTTTCATTCTATAATCAAGTTTGGTTAAAATGACTTCGTGTTTGCAAGGGGATCTATAAATCGGTTGGGTCATCAAGATTCCTTGCATAAAAAAGGAGGATAGATATAGTCCCCGTAAAAGAAGTCATACGAAATCAGTCCTAGGTCCTCTCATCCCTATATAGCAAGAGAGGTGACATAAAAGAGAGATATGAAATGCTAGAAGATATACTCTCTGAAATACAGTAAAGAAGGCCATATCACTTAGACCTGATTGAAGGTATCAAAGAATGAAGGAATATCTTCATAAGATCTCAATTGGGAGATGAAGATAATCATCGTTGTTCTAACTAGTAGGCAAGGTAACGCAGAGGCTGCAAGAGTGATGCAGAAGGCCAAAGAGGCTGCGCAGAGTCTCAGCGGGCTAACGCAGAGGGTTTCAGGTCACACAAAGGTCAGTAGGGCTGACGCTGGGTTCAAAAGAAGTGCTGGAAAATTTGTCTATCTGTGGGTAAGCCAGTTTGGCACCCTGTTGTACTAGAAAATTGCTGAATAATAAAATCCTCCCTTGCTGCACCGGTTTTTCCACATTGGGTTTTTCCGGGACATTAGTCCAAAATAACTGTGTCAATGTGTTGATTCTTGTGCATATGTTTGTTTCTGTATTACGGTGTGATATCTGCAACAGTATTTATTTTAATGTTTATTGAAGTAATTTCATGAATAACTTATGGTGAAATAAGTAGGAAAAGTAAATCAGTTGCTGCAGTGATAGAATTTTCACATGGTATCAAAGCGAGTAATCAGAGACAGAAAGGGAAAATCAGTTATGGGTCAAGACCATGATGCAGAGGCATCCACCTCAGGGGACTCACGCAGATTTTCAGAAGATTGCACAAGAGAAAGAGATTTTGATTTCTCTATGTTGGCTTCCAGGCTGGAAGAAGAAGTGGCGTGCATGACTAGTGTTGCATCATCAGAAGTATGGTATATAGACAGTTGAGCCTTGCGGCATATGATAGGAATCAGGGAGTGTTTCTCATAATATCGAGAAGAGAAGATGAACTTTCAGATCACCATGGGGAACAAGGCAAAGTGTACTCCAGTAGGGAAGGTTACCATAGTTTTTCAGACAGAATTAGGAGAGCGGTTCCGTGCCACAAATGTGCTGCATGTACTAGGATTAGGGATGAACTTACTTTCTGTGTCACAACTACAAGGCAAGGGCTATGACATCTACTTCATCAAGGAAAAGGTATACGTCAAACACCCGGGCTGGAAAAAGAAAGCGCAGATCGGGATCAAAAGTAATCAGTTGTATAGATTACAACTAGAATCACCAATGGCACTAATAGGCAGTGATGGGGACAAGGACTTGAACGAACTATGGCACAGAAGGATGGGTCACTTGCACCATGGAGCTCTGAGAATTCTCAAGAGCACTGTAACAGGAGTTCCAGACCTGAGTACGGAATGAGATGATGTATGTAGGGGATGCGCTCTAGGAAAGTATGCTAAGGCGGCATTTCCTAGGAGCAAACACAAGGCCAAGAGTTTCCTAGGATTGATACACTCAGATATCTGCAAACCTATGTCTGTCAAAGCTCTCAGTGTTGCCGAGTATTTTCTTACCTTCATTGATGACCACTCGAGGAAAACTTGGATTTATTTTCTGAAAACCAAGGATGAGGTTTTTTGTTGATTCAAGGAGTTCAAGGCTCTGGTGGAGAATCTGACTGGGAAGAAAATAAAATTTTTGCGCTCAGATAATGGTGGAGAGTCTGTCGATAAGAACTTCACTGATTATTGCGCTAAGGAGGGCATCAGAAGAGAGTGCACAGCTCCCTACAATCCGGAGCAGAATGGGGTGGCAGAAAGGAAAAACAGGACTATTGTAGAAGCAGCTAGGGCCATGTTGTATGATCAGGATATGCCAAAATTCATGTGGGCGAAAGCATGCAACACAGCGGTCTATGTTCAGAACAGGACTCTTCATCGAGCATTGGGCAAGATTACTCCAGAGAAAGTCTTCACTGGGAAGACGCATAAAGTCAGTCATTTCAGGATATTTGGGAGTTTAGCATATTGCCGCATACCAAAAAAAAAAGAGTGTGAATTTTAGGTATGTTCTATGCTAAAAGCAATTTCTTTCAATTTTCACAGTTAGCTCCATATCTTTTCCAGATTAGCAATCACATCAGCATTAAAGTAAACTGCAGATAGAACATAAACATAAACCGTAGAAGACAAGCCAAGACAAGAGGACACAAGATGTGGCGCTAGCCAAGGACAAACCCCAATGTGGGGAAACCCTTGATCAATTCTTCTTTTATGTTCTTCAAAGTTCAGCAGAGAGAGAGTGAGATAGTACATTTACAATAGAAGTCAACACTTTGACTTATCTAGATATGAGCATAGATCATCTCCTATAATGACGATACATGAGATCAGTTGAAGACATTCTGCTTCAACTGATTCTCCAAGGTGACAGCTTCACCTAACATAGTGTTGCAGCTTGTACTCATGTTGCACCCATCACTATGTTGCACCTAGTCACTGAGTTGCTCCCATCTGCTCCCATCATCATGCTGCTCCTTACTAATATGCCCATCATGCTGCATCATTCATCATCATGCTGTCTCATTCATCATCATGCTGCCCTTTACTAATATGCCCATCATGCTGCATCATTCATCATCATGCTGTCTCATTCATCATCATGCTGCCCTTTACTAACATGCCCATCATGCTGCATCTTTCATCATCATGATCTGAGACTGTTCATCCTTATCATTCTCATTATGTTGAGATTGTGTCCTTTCACTGGTATGTCAAGGATCTCTTGACCATCATCAAAACCTATTTCGTTATCAGAGTTATGCCAGGACTGTAACTTCTAACATAATCTTCATTGAGCCGAGAGAATAGATCTATCACTGTTGTTCATTGTGTTTGGGCTGCTACAGGTATGCCACCGAGGTTTATATACCAAGACAATACGGTACCCTCATCCGAGCTCTTCTCTACTTCAAGTCATAGGTATGCTGAGAGTGTATTTAGTCCAAAACTTTGGTCAACACTGCGTCCTCATCACACCTCCTAGATCTGGTTACGATTGTACCTCAGAGACATCTCTATGTCGAGACTGTCTATTTGGTGACCTTGCTGCTCCATCAATCTGGGATCCAGCTTGACTGCACCTTATACCCATCCGAGGTGTAGTCAAGCCTTTAGACAAGGATACCTTAATTCAATGCAGATCTACTACTCCTTAATGCGAAGAATTCAGAGAGAGATAATGTGAGATCTATCACCCTTGAATGCGGGTCCCTGTACCCGAGTTCAGTTCACTTCATCTGCGGATACCTTATGCTTTGACTGCGGCTACTACACCCGAAATTTCAGAGAGGAAGAATGCGAAGTTCTTATCTTCTTTGACTGCGTGAACAGGTCTCCTTGTTGTGTTTAGATGTCTCCATTGACTGCGTTTAGATTTCCTCATAAGCTTGCGGCTTACTACAACTAGGGCATCAGCTATTGCGGCTAGGGCATCATCTATTTAGCCCAGCGTACTCTTAGTGTCTCTCTCCTTCACCAAAAACCCAAAGACGTGGAGAGGAGGAGATCACATGAAGAGTGTGTCTCCCAAATGACTTCAAGTCCTCTCCTATTTATACTAAAACATAGATGATGAATAGACATGACTATTGGGCTTCTGAGCCTACACAAGTTGCTGGCCGACTTGACAATTTGTCTTATAACACAAATAAATTCATAACTCCATGAATACTTGACGGAATCGGATGATCTTTAGATCAATCCTACACCTCTCGATGAGAGGGATCCAATAAAAATATCAGCTGCCATAAATAAGATGACCCACATGGAGTTTGGCCCTAGTTTCCAATTTTAACAAAGAGGAAGAAGCTGGATCAGACTGCAGAAAAGGGATATATGGTGGGATATAGCGAGAACGCAAAGGCATACAAAATCTATCTTCCAGGGAGTAGAAAGGTAGTAATACGACGAGATGTAAAGTTCATGGAGGACAAAGCTTTCAGAGGATCTCACGAAATGCCTTCCGAGGAGCAGTCAAAAGAGGATTTGTTGGTCATGCCTCTTCAACCAACAGAAGTGAAGAATTCTTCCTCAGGTCAGGAAGATTCTCAGGATGAGGAGGAGGAGCGAACAAAAGCACCTGCTGGCAGAGGGAGAACTAGCAGGGAACTTCATCAGATTTTGCGTAATGCAGAGAACTTCATCGGTGATCCAAGGAACAGTAAGAGGGAGCAAAAAACAACCAGACAAATATCAGGCATTAGTAGCTCAGGATGGAAAGCCTGCCGGTTTCAAGGAGGCAGCTTAGCATCAGGTCTGGCTAGATGCGATGGTAGAGCAGTATAACTCCATAATGGTGAACGATGTCTGGGAGGTGGTGTCAAGGCGTCAAGACAGATCTGTGGTAGGTTCAAGATGGATCTACAAGATCAAATATACTGCAAACGACAGTGTTGAGAAATACAAGGCAAAGTTTGTGGCTAAGGGATATGCTCAAAAGGAAGGGATTGACTGAGGAAACCTTCGCCCTGGTAGCCATGTATACATCTATTAGGACCGTGATATCTCTTGTAGCCCAGATGGGATGGGAGATCCATCAAATGGATGTCAAGACGACATTTCTGAACGGGGTAATAGAAAAAGAGGTATACATTGAACAACCAGAGGGCTTTGAAACTCATGAGAAGTCTCATGTATGCAGACTGAAGAAAGCCTTGTATGGGCTGAAGCAGGCACCGAGAGTGTGGTATGGTCGAATAGATGGCTATTTGCAAAAGATGGGGTTTGTCAAGAGTGACCCAGATCCGAATCTCTTATATCTAGTCATAGAGAACGAGTCGCTTATCTTAGTATTATATGTGGATGATCTCTTTCTGACAAAATCATCCAGACTCATTGAGGACTGCAAGAAGAATCTAGCCACAGAGTTCAATATGAAGGATCTGGGACGAATGCACTACTTCCTAGGGTTAGAAGTTTGGCAGCAGAAAGGAGAAATCTTCCTTGGGCAAGGGAGGTATGCTACAAAAACCCTGAAAAGGTTCGGGATGGGAGACTGTAGACCTATGGCTACACCAATGATCACCAACTGGAAGAATATTGATGCATCAGAAAACAAGGATGTCGATCCCACCCTATACCAGCAACTCATAGGGTCCCTGACATATTTGGTCAATACCAGGCCAGATATTTGCTACGTTGTCAACACCTTCAGTCAATTCATGGTGGAACCAAAGAGGGCACACTAGGCAGCAGCCAAACACGTTCTCAGTTATTTACAGGGAACAGTTGATTAGGCAGGAAGTTCAATGGATTGGAAAAGTACCTCTGGGTACTGTTTCAACATTGGATCAGGAATGACCTCTTGGTGCAGTAGGAAACAAAAGTCCATGGCTCTAAGCTCAACTGAGGCAGAATATATGGCAGCAAGCACAACTTCATTTGAGGCCATATGGCTTAGAAAACTGTTGGTGAACCTATTCAAAAGAAATATGGAGGCGACTAGGATCATGTGTGATAATTATAGTTGCATCAAACTCTCTGAAAATCCAGTGTTTCATGATAGGTCGAAGCATATAGATGATCGGTGTCACTTTGTCAGAGCTGTATCCAACGAGGAGTTGTACAGTTGAGCTACACTCCTACAGGAGAACAGGTGGTAGATATTCTTACCAAGGCCCTTGGAAAGTCAAAATTTGACTACTTCAGGGAAAAGATGGGGATGGTAAAGAACCCCTTTCAGAAGCAGAAATGAGTATGTTAGCAACACGAATGAAGAGGGAGTTGCAGTGCAGATGCAGAGTTGGGAGAAAGGACCAGCGGCAGCACAGATGAAGAGGGAGTTGCAGTGCGGGTGCAGTGTTGGGAGAAAGGACTAGCAGCAGCACGGATGCAGAGGGAGTTGTCGTACAGATACAGCGATGGCAGTAGTAGAGTCATGGGTAGCAGTACAGGATGCAGCAGTGCAAAGGATGTTGGGCAGGGAGCAATGTTGCACGAAGCGAGGACAAAGCGGGGACATTTTTTGGAAGCAGGGACGCAGAAGCGTCATTTTCCAAAAATCTAGGAAGCGAAGCGTCTGTGGAAGCGTCTGATATATATATATATATATATATATATATATATATATATTTATATATATTTATATTTTTTTGCATTTATACTCAAAACAAACATCCCAAATACCAAATTAGTTGTAGAAGACATGAAAACATGCATATTTTTGCATAAATCAAGATAGATATGGCATCCATGATTCCATTGTAGTTACTAGTATGTACATCAACCATCTATATTCTAGCAATTACAAACATACATCAAATTTTTAAGCATATTATAAAACATAAAACATTTAAGCATATTATAAAACATAAAACATAGAGCATATTATGATTTATCTAGCAAGTGAGCAACTGTCAACATTTGTCATGTCCAACATTCAAATAATAATGTTTACAAAATATGTCACTTGGTCACCGCCAAGACAAAAAAGGTTCAAATTCACAAACCTACAAGTCTAATGAGTAATCTATGACAAAAGTAGTAAATTGTGAATATATCTACTAATCTCTCCTCCTTCCACCATGAAGAGAACGTGGTGGCGGGCCTCCACGTGGTGGCGATGAAAAAGATGGTGCCTGTGGAAGTTGCGGCAGTGGCACTGAAACTGATGAAGACGAACCCCCTGCTATTGGTGTTGAACCATGGAACCTAGGAACCAAGGGACCAGATGGGGGTGGGGGTGGCATATCAACACGATCATCATCATCCTAGAATCGCTCAAAAAATTCATGCAAAAAAAAAACACTAGTTAACAAAAAAATTAAAAACATGAATTAGAGAAATGTTTTATAAGGAAAATTCATACTACAATGGACATACCTGGATAAGAGCATCCTCTAATTGCTCTAATCGCAACACTCCATCCTCCAAATTGGGCTCCTCTGGATTCTTTGTCCCAAATCAACAGGTCTTTATTAGTCTTTGCATCTTCGTAGTAATGGGACAACAATCGCAAGTTGTAATGAACATAAACCAAGCTCTTTGCCCGGTCTAAACTCAACCTGTTCCTTTTAACACTGTGGATGAAAGAATAAGAGCTCCAACACCTCTCTGCAGAAGAAGTGTTTACCACCTGTCATAGCACCCGCAATGTCAAAGTCTATAGAAGTGGAGTAGCCCCTCCATGCATGTTCCACCACTCAAGAGAAGAAAAAGTCTCTCGATCTCTAATTGCATACATGCTCCCAAATGGACTAGTGTTAAGCGTATAGTTACTCAACTGTCTCCGTACCATGGCAGCCTCCTCCTCATTAGGGATTAATTTACTCAATGCAGCCATATATTTTTTGTGAACCTCTTGATCTTGGTGTGGTTTTCTCCTGCTTCCCCCCCCAGGTGCTGGTGTTGAAAGCCATGATGGATGATAGTATTTAGGTGTCAAAACATATGCTAATGCATGCAATGGAACATTTAGCATTTTCCATCGATTTTCCACCTCTGCACGAATATAATTGTACAAGTTGATATCTCTAGGCTCAACAATGTCTTTAATCTGCCCCAACATGCTATCCATTTGCTCATACACCTCCCCAATTATTGGTCGATCTGAATCTCCAAACTTGATCATGTAATAAATTGGTTTGGTGAATTGCAAAACATATTTAACCTGTGACCAAAAGTAAATGTCAAGAACAGTGTCCTTGACTACATTAGCACCATCTCTGTCAGTGTTAATTTCATCCCATGATTCAGCACACACCAAATTAGTTAAAGCTTGTCTCACCTTCACTAGCCGCCTAAAGGTGAGGTAATAACTGGCAAATCTTGTCTTTGCAAGTTTAAGCAACTGCAACTTGGAGTAAGTGCCATAGAAGTAGTTTACCCTTGTATGCACTGTCATGAATTTAATTAGTTGCTTCCCTCTTCTGTAAAGCTCAGCAATCCACCCACATTCTTTGTGCTTCACAATATCATGCATCAAAAGGTTCAATGTGTGAACCAGGCACCCAGACCAAAAGATGTGTGGATGAGTACGCTCAATAATTTTTCCTGTTGCCTTACAATTTGCTGCATTATCTGTGATCACTTGAACCACATTATTCGGACCAACATCTTTGATTGATTGCAATAGGAGATCTGCAATGTTTTTTGCAGATGCACTGATGGAGGAGTCATGACATGTAATAAATATTGCACCACTAGCAGAAACACCAAGAACATTTATCAAATGTTGGTTTCTAATATTTGTCCACCCATCTGATACAATGGATACCCCAGAATCTACCCACTCATTTGTAAAACGTGTCAAAACTCTCTGAACCTTAGCTTTTTCTCTTTCTAATAACATTGTTCTAGCTTTCTCATAGTTGGGAGCCTTGTATCCTTTTGGGGCTTCATTGATGGCCTTTACCATTTCATGCCAATAGGGAGAGCGAAGCACATTGAATGGTACACCGCAAGCACAAAGAAAACGGACTATCTTTCCATCCACATCATCCCTCCTAGCGACATTAAGGAAATCCCCTATTGTTCTTCTACCTCCATAGCTTCCAGAAGTACCATGAGGAGATGAGCTACCAAATCTAGAGGTTGCACTTGATTCAGAATGAGCTTTTTGTTTCTTGTTTTTTTGTTGTGCAGCCTCCTCTATTTGGATGTAATTTCTTCTTTGTTCAAATGAAATGTTTGGGCAAATTTGTAGCCCCACGGGACCCTTTTTATCATCACTATCTAGCACCCCACAAAGATGCCTCCTCACACGGGTATATGAACCACTAAATGGTTTTCCTCCATGACAACCATGAGGGCACAAAAATTTGTAGCTTCCACCACCCTTTCCCCCTTCAAGTTTGATCACATAGTTCCACAAGGGTGTTAGTGCAGCGTTCCCCTGTAGTGTTTCAGTTTCCCCTTCAGGTTCAACATCATCCCCTTCCTCTTCAAACCCTTCCTCCTCATCATACATTGGGTCACTCATATTAGGACCACTGTCCTCTTGTGCTTCTTTCCTTCTATTCCTACTCCCCCTTGCCATCATTAAAACCAAAAGTGGAATGAATATGATACATAGGAGCCAAAAGAACACCATCTTGGAATATGGATATAGGTGGTGGACAACTTGCAAATAAAAGAGCAAGTAGAAACAATGGGAAAGAGTAGGAGAGGGAGGAGAAAAATACAAAAAAAATGTCAAAAAAATAAGGGAGTTTGGGGTTTGAACTTACCTCTTTAGCTGTTGTAGATGAAGTTCTCCAAGCTCCTCCTCCTTCTCCTAGCTCCTCCTCCTTCACTCCTCCGAGCTCTCCTCTCTTCTCCTCTCCTCTCTTCTCTTCTCTTCCCCAACACTCATAAACTCAAAGTGAGCAAATGAGGAATGAATGGGGGCTTTATTCCCTTCATTCCTCACCCCAAGCCAAGGTGGACCCACCCCCAATCTGCAAACTCACCAAAAATTAAAAAAATAAATAAATAAAATTTGATTTTCTAAGCAGCGCAGCGCACTTTTCGGAAGCGCGTACAGAACCGTTCAATTCGGCCTACGAAGCGCCGCGCTTCGTACGACCGAATCGTCGTACGAAACGCGCTTCAGAGACCCTGAAACGTGCTTCCGAGGGACGCTTCAGGAAATTCCAGGAAGCGTCAATATCAGTCCGAAACACATTTTGGAATTTCGGAACCACGTTTCTGGAGCCGCTTCCTGGACGCATCTGCACAGACCGCGCTTCGGCCATTAGATCCGTGGGAGGGGGAACGTTTCTTGCAACATTGGCAGGTAGGCTTAGCATCAGCACAGGGATAGATGTCGGATGATCAAGTTGATACTCAGTGAGGAGTATTACTAGAGCACAGTGCTCGCTAAGAGGGAGTGTTGATTTGGGGTAGCATCTGATGTGCTCTAGCCACAAAAATTGGTGGTGTTAATTTTGGTTATGTTCTATGCTAGAGCAATTTATTTAATTTCTTTTCCATATTAGCAATCACATCAGCATAAAGTAAACTACATATAGAACATAAATATAAATTGCAGAAGACAAGCCAAGACAAGAGGACACAAGATGTGGCGCATGCCAGGGACAAACCCCACAATGTGTGAGGAAACCCTTTGATCAAATCTTCTTTTATCTTCAAAGTTCAGCAGAGAAAGAGAGAGAGAGAGAGAGAGATAATACATTTACAAAAGAAGTCAACACTTTGACTTATTTGGATCTGAGCATAGATCATTTCCTATAATGATGAGATCAGTTGAAGACATTCTGCTTCACCTAAATCTCCTAGGTGACGACTTCACCTATCCATTTCGTTCATCTGCTGCACCTTACCGTGTAGCATCATCATGCTGCATCATGCATCTTCATGCTGCTCATGATCATTGTGCTACCCATACATCAAGTTGTCCATGACTTCATACTTCAACTGCTCATGCATCATCATGCTTCATGCTGCATCATGCATCTTCATGCTGCTCATGATCATTGTGCTGCCCATACATCAAGTTGTCCATGACTTCATACTTCAGCTGCTCATGCATCATCATGCTTCATGCTGCCCATGTTGCCCATGATCTCACCATGTTGTCTCAATCATCATTATGCATGCCCATCATGCAGCATCATATTGTTCTATTGCTGAGTTGTTGTATACAACTTTACTGCCCTCCATCATCATGCTGTACATATTTCGCTGCTGTCATCATGATAACTTGTTAGGGTACCAAGCACTATTGAAACAGTCCTTCAAACAAACTAGGACACTTCTTTGGTTATGTTGTTGATTTGGGCATATGTACAAGTCCTCAAAACTCATACACAATCCTAGACTGTGGTGTTATGGCCTGCGGCCTAACACACAGTGTTTCTGTGGCTTCCAGGCAACATAAACCTTGCTTCTTGTCCTTCCAACGAGATCCCAACAGATCTATCCCTTAGCTCCTCTAACTCGGTTCTCCTACAAGAAGAGAACAACTTTATGTAGTCACAAAAGAATACGCAGACAGTCCTGTCTCTATGACGATGTTGTCACCTACAGCAACTCGAACTTTCCTCCTTCTTTTATGCTATCAACAGGCTTTGATTAGTTGTGATAGTGTCTATTCTTGGAGTGCATATTAGGCCTCTCTTATCTGTGGTTAGGGCCTCCTTTGGCCAGCGAAGATGGACTGCATTAGGCTGCGTATTAGGGCCTGAATATAAGTCTACAGGTCAGCGTATTAGGGCCTCCGTATAAAACTTTTGGACAGTGTAATAGTGCTTCCATATTAAACTTCTGGACAGCGTATTTAGTGCTTCCGTATTAAACTTCTGGACAACGTATTTAGTGCATCACTTGACTGTGTAATGGAGCTTCTTTAGTTAGTGGATAGGAGCCTTCCCTTGACTGCGGCTAAGGCACGTCTGAACTGTGGCTAGGGCACAGTTGAACTGCGGCTAGATCATTATCTCAACTGCGTATAGGGCATCATCTGAACTGTGTATAGGGTCTCCTCAATGTCTGCGGATCTAGCCTTATCCAAGCCTTCCTTTGTTGCGGATAGGGCCTTCCCTTTAGCTACATATGAGGCCTCCTTTACCGCAGCCAGATCTCCTTCAACAACGTACAGCAGCGAGGGCATCATCCAAGGCTAGCGTATTCTTCTTAGTGTCTCTCCTTCACCAATAACCCAAGACGTGGAGAGGAGGAGATCACTTGAAGAATGTGTTGTGCTAATGACTCTAAATCCTCTCTTATTTATACGAAAAGTGGATGATTGAATAGACATGACGTTTGGACTTCTAGAGCCTACATAAGAGCTGGTTGGCTTGATAATAATTACATAAACAAAATAAATTCATATCTCCATAAATACTTATCGGAATCGGATGATCTTTGGATCAATCCTACACCTCTCGATGAGAGGGATCCAATAAAAATATCAGCTACCATAAATAAGCCGACCCACATGGAGTTTGGCCCTAGTTGCCAATTTAACACTCCCTCTCAACTAGGGAGAACTCCATCCGTAGATCCATAAGTCCGACTATACTATCTCTGCCATCAGTGCCCTGCACTGCTCGGCCCAGCTCTGCTCAGCTCTGCTAGCTCTGCTCTGCTTTGCTCAACTTAGCTCTGCTGAACTATGAAGAAGAAGAATTGATCGAGAATGTCTCATGCCATTCTCCACTGACCCGAAGTCAGTCTCAGAGTGCGTACCACTGGTCCCAGACCAGTCTCAACCGACCCAAAGTCAGCGTCATAGTATGTACCACTCCTACCACTGGTCCCAGACCAGTATCGCAGTCTCAGAGAGTGTACCACTGGTCCCAGACCAGTCTCAGTATGTACCACTCTCACTGGTCCCAGACCAGTATCGCAGGCTCAGAGAGTGTACCACTGGTCCCAGACAAGTCTCAACCGACCCGAAGTCAGCGTCATAGTATGTACCACTCTCACTAGTACCAGACCAGTATCGCAGGCTCAAAGAGTGTACCACTAGTCCCAGACCAGTCTCAACGACCCGAAGTTAGCGTCATAGGATGTACCACTCTCACTGGTCCCAGACCAGTCTTGCACTGACACGAAGTCAGTCTCGGAGTATGTACCACTGGTCCCAGACCAGTCTCAACCAACCCGAAGTCAGCGTCATAGTATGGTACAACTCCTACCACTGGTCCCAGACCAGTATCATTGATCCCAGATCAATGGAGGTCATCCTAGCATAGGGAGTACGGTAGATACAACGATGCGTCCATCGGTACCACTATGGTCCCTAACTTCATTTCCCTGCTCATTGATCATACGAGAGGTACTTCCCGTGAGTCCCAGACTGCATGGATAGGATGCCTCAACAGGAGAACTAATGAATCCTATCCTCACAGGAGAACACATCAATCCTGCTACAATCGCCATGGAGAACACATCAATCCAGGCCTCACAGGAGAACACATCAATCCTGCTACACAGGAGAGCGAATCATCCTGTTCCACATTGAGCGAATCATCTTGTCCCGGAAGAGAGCGAATCATCTTGTTCCAGTGCGCACCACCAGGGGAGGGTGAGTCACCCTGTGGTCGTATGTTGCTCCAGTAAGAACCACAAGCCCCCCAGAGCTCCCAGAGCTCAATGTATGCAACATGCAGGACCTTTTTACAAAGGTCTCTCGACGACTCCAAGTCGTTTGGGAAAATCACAAATTTGATCTTTCCCCGGGGCTCTGACATGTACATCGTCTCAGTGCGATGGAGCCTCCTTGCTCATCGACTTACCATATCCCAGATAAGGCAGTATTTGATGTCTATCTGCTGGAGCAATCATTGAATATGGGATTCCTCAATAATCAAATCTCGCCTCTGGTTGTCACAGAGAATCACAGTGGTATTCATCATGTGTACTCACTGAAGAGTTTCCACAACCAGGTAACTTCATACGAGGTCATACTCATAGTTAGGTATCCGGTCTCGACGGTACTTATAACAACCGATTTCTGCTTCCTGCTCATCCATGATATTGAAGCAGAATCCAAAGAGAACCAACACTGAGAAGTGCTCTAGTGATCCTCCACAATGCCTGCCCAGTCAGCATTCGAATAATTATGCAGTTTTCATATTTCCGGCAGTGTATCTCAATCCATGAGAGATTGTGCCCCGAAGATATCTCAGAGGATTCTTGGCATCAATCCAGTGAGGCTCAACCAAATATGAGCTCACCATGCTAACTGCAAAACATATGTCTGGACGGAAGTTCACCAAGAACATCAACGTGATTGAGTTTATGAAACTCAGAGGCATTTCCCAAATCTGGTCCGACATCACTATCATATAGCTTCTGAAAGTTAATATCCTTGAGGTAGTCACAGGCTTGCAGTTTATCATTCCACATACGGAATCCAACTCCCTCTGTTTCCTACAAATGAGAGGGTCTGCACCTGTCAGACATAGGTGTCGGTATGAGAGGTCTATCATCCACAACCTTCGAGTAATGGTTTGGATCGATTTCACTCCTAGTGAATCTCAGCTTCATCAGACAGCTATCAATCCTCTCATACTACGCCCGGGGTGTTTTGCTTCAAGCCATAGAGGGCTTTCTTCCACCTGTATACATGAGATTCCTGTTCATGAATCTCAAACTCCACAGGTTGTTCCAAACCTGTGGACCTGCTACATGAGGGGGAATGGTCCCCTTGTAAGATTTTCCTTCGGTACATCTTAGACATGTACCTTCATGCTCTTTTTGAATTCAGGCATCTCTGTCACCATTTGACTCACAGACCTCCGGTGTTGTGTCAATGGACATGGTCCCCAGTGGACTTCCTGCAACTTGATACAACCCTAAACTCAAAAACATCTTCGAAAATTCAAGTTTCAAACACGTACCTTTCCATTGACGAATGCCACCATAAAACCTTTTACTTCCTCCCTTTTCGGGATAGGTGGCATCAGCTCCAAGTGTAATCCCACGATTGTTTCCATCTCTATCAAATTAGAGAGTGCACCCTTCTATCCGATGAAGTGCTTTGAAGCACTGGGGTTCCTTGCTTCCTTGAAGAGTCGGCCGTGTCTTTGATGACCTGCATCTCTATCATTCGGACACTCCTTCGCATAAGGGCCGAACTCATAACCAAGACATCTACCTTTCCTTCCACCCTTAGATCCGAACTTCCTAATGAAGTGATCTTAAGGTATGCCATTAGAAGTTCTGCTGCGCCATTCTGATAATATGCTCTGTTTCGACTTCACCCTAAGTGAATTGTGAAGAACCCATTGATCCTTTTGTCTTGTCCCAATTGTCTTCGGTAATTGCTCTTTCACTCTTGCTTGGGCATTGTCTTCACCTAAGCTCTGATACCATGTTAATTTTGGGTATGTTCTATGCTGGAGCAATTTATTTAATTTCTTTTCCATATTAGCAATCACATCAGCATAAAGTAAACTGCAGATAGAACATAAATATAAATTGCAGAAGACAAGCCAAGACAAGAGGACACAAGATGTGGCGCATGCCAAGGACAAACCCCACAATGTGTGGGGAAACCCTTTGATCAAATCTTCTTTTATCTTCAAAGTTCAACAGAGAAAGAGAGAGAGAGAGATAATACATTTACAACAGAAGTCAACACTTTGACTTATTTGGATCTGAGCATAGATCATTTCCTATAATGATGAGATCAGTTGAAGACATTCTGCTTCACCTGAATCTCCTAGGTGATGACTTCACCTATCCATTTCGTTCATCTGCTGCACCTTACCGTGTAGCATCATCATGCTGCATCATGCATCTTCATGCTGCTCATGATCACTGTGCTGCCCATACATCAAGTTGTCCATGACTTCATACTTCAGCTGCTCATGCATCATCATGCTGCCCATGATCTCACCATGTTGTCTCAATCATCATTATGCATGCCCATCATGCTGCATCATATTGTTCTATTGTTGAGTTGTTGTATACAACTTTACTGCCCTCCATCATCATGCTGTACATATTTTGCTGTTGTCATCATGATGACTGGTTAGGGTACCAAGCACTATTGAAACAGTCCTTCAAACAAACTAGGACACTTCTTTGGTTATGTTGTTGATTTGGGCATATGTACAAGTCCTCAAAACTCATACACAATCCTAGACTGTGGTGTTATGGCCTGCGGCCTAACACACAGTCTTTCTGTGGCTTCCAAGCAACATAAACCTTGCTTCTTGTCCTTCCAACGAGATCCCAACAGATCTATCCCTTAGCTCCTCTAACTCGGTTCTCCTACAAGAAGAGAACAACTTTATGCAGTCACAAAAGAATACGCAGACAGTCCTGTCTCTATGACGATGTTGTCACCTACAGCAACTCGAACTTTCCTTCTTCTTTTACGCTGTCAACAGGCTTTGATTAGCTGTGATAGTGTCTATTCTTGGAGTGCGTATTAGGCCTCTCTTATCTGTGGTTAGGGCCTCCTTTGGCCAGCGAATATGGACTGCATTAGGCTGCGTATTAGGGCCTGAATATAAGTCTACAGGTCAGCGTATTAGGGCCTCCGTATAAAACTTCTGGACAGTGTAATAGTGCTTCCATATTAAACTTCTGGACAACGTATTTAGTGCTTCCGTATTAAACTCCTGGATAACGTATTTAGTGCACACTTGACTGTGTAATGGAGCTTCTTTAGTTAGTGGATAGGAGCCTTCCCTTGACTGCAGCTAAGGCACATCTGAACTGTGGCTAGGGCACAGCTGAACTGCGGCTAGATCATTATCTCAACTGCGTATAGGACATCATCTGAACTGTGTATAGGGTCTCCTCAATGTCTGCGGATCTAGCCTTATCCAAGCCTTCCTTTGTTGCGGATAGGGCCTTCCCTTTAGCTGCATATGAGGCCTCCTTTACTGCAGCCAGATCTCCTTCAACAACGTACAGCAGCTAGGGCATCATCCAAGGCCAGCGTATTCTTCTTAGTGTCTCTCCTTCACCAATAACCCAAGACGTGGAGAGGAGGAGATCACTTGAAGAATGTGTTGTGCTAATGACTCCAAATCCTCTCTTATTTATACTAAAAGCGGATGATTGAATAGACATGACGTTTGGGCTTCTAGAGCCTACATAAGAGCTGGTCGGCTTGATAATAATTACATAAACAAAATAAATTCATATCTCCATAAATACTTATCGAAATCGGATGATCTTTGGATCAATCCTACACCTCTCGACGAGAGGGATCCAATAAAAATATCACCTACCATAAATAAGCCGACCCACATGGAGTTCGGCCCTAGTTGCCAATTTAACAGGTGGAGAGACTAAGGCACGAGATCTCCAATACCCATAAAGGGTTCGGGCAGTTTCTAAACAATTTGAGAGATTTTAAAATAATTAATATTTTTAATGGAGTTCCTGTATTAATATAAAATTGTGTTAGAATGGTCCAAAATCATGGATCAAGCCAGATCTAATCTTAGTTGTTGATTAGGGACTTAATCTCGATCGTTTATCTGTCAACGAGAAAAGTATAAGAGGAGGCTTGAGGGTCACTTGGAGAATACACTGAGGGAGACCAATCAATTCAATTTTTGGAGCGGGGTTAGCTGAGAAATTGAACCAGTGGTCTGGAGAGCAGTTAGGAGGCAGCGAGTATGGAACAGAGAGACAGGAGATCAACACAGAGGCAAAAAAGGCAGACGCAGGGCCAGAGGGAGCCATGCAAAGGCAGCAGAGATTGCACAGAGCCAGCAGGGCCTGCATCATCCACGCAGAGGCTGCAGGAGTGACGCAGAAGGCCAAAAGGGTTGCGCAGAGTTTCAGTAGACTGACGCAGAGGGTTTCTATTAAAATCGGCAACTAGGGCCAAACTCCATGTGGATCATCACCTTATTTATGGCTTCTAATATTTTTCCTAGATTCCTCTCATCGAGAGGGGTAGGATTGATCTAAAGATCATCCAATTCCGATAAGTATTTATGGAGATATGAATTTATTTTGATTATGGACAAATTGTCAAGGTCAACCAGCAAACTTATGTAGGCTCAGAAGCCCAACAGTCACGTCTATTCATCCTCAACATTTGCATATAAATACAAGGAGCATTCTCCTCATTTGGACAATTCATTCACTCATCTTCTCTCTCTCTCCTACGCATAAAAGGAGCCTCTCTCTCTCACACGTGTGGCTGAAAGGAAGACGTCCTAGGGCAAGGAAGACGCAGAAAGAAGGACACTAGGACAACAGATCATCTCTTTGACCAGCGTTGACCATCCAAAAGTGTGGATTGGGTGTGGTTGCCTCTCCTAGGCAGGCCGCAATTTTTGGCACGAAAATCGAGGTGATCTGACCTCTAGTTTGATCGGTGTTGACTGCCCTAGTTTAGCGTTGAAAGTTGACTTCAGAAATCTGCAAATTGACTGAACTTTTGGGGTTGTTCAAGGGTTGTTTCTTCAGGGTGTTCGAGGAAAAGTTGACCAGAAATTGACCAAGTATTTTAGAGGTCTATTTCAACTAGTTTGACCAAGTTTCACTTCGCTGATCTAGGGTTTGCTGCTGCTGATATAAAATTACAGAATTTAGATTTTGTACTATTTCTCTCTGCTGAACTATTGAAGATAAAAGAAGATTTGATCAAAGGGTTTCCCCGTTTTGAGGTTTGTCCCTGGCTAGCTGCCACATCTTGTGTCTCTTGTCTTGCCTTGTTTTCTGTTGATCATTTAATGTTCTATCTGCACTTTACTTAATGTATATGTGATTGCTAATCTGTGGATAATAAGAAGAAAAATAAGTAAACTGCTCTAAGCATAGAACATACCATAATTTAACATGGTATTGGAGCAGAGGTGAAGACAAAGCCCAAGCAAGAGCAACAACAAGAGCAATCACCGAAGAGAAGGTTGGCAAGGCTATCTGAAATAAATCATGGGGTCCTCAACACACTTCCCTGCTCAAGACAAACTCCGTGAGAAGTCTGACTATCACGGATGGAAGATGTCTCTTGATCTAACATTAGAAGAACAGGAAGCATTGGACCATGTGAGAGGTGGAATTGTTGAACCTCCATCAAATGCATCCGTTGCTGCTAGGAACAAATGGACCAAGGGAGAAGTCAAAGCAAGGAAGGTCATCCGGGACTCTATCGACAAGCGCTTGGTGGCCTATGTTTCCGAGCTGAACACCTCCAAGGAAATCTACGATAGACTAATGAGTTTATTTAAAGTTAATAATGCAAATCAAGTCTTATTTCTTAGAAATAAGCTGAAGGAAATTAAGAAGGGCAAAGATGACAGTATACAAGCATATTTCTTAAGGATCACCGAGATCAAAAACGGTCTCCTATCTATTGGGGAAGTAATTCCTGACAGGGAAATGACACTCACAACTCTTGGAGGACTACTATCTGAATGGTATAAATTCAGGACTACTCTTCTCAACAATAATGTAATTCCTAGATTTGAGGAATTAATGGCCAAATGCGTTCAAGAAGAAACGAGGATGGAAGAGCAAGAAATGCCCATACTTAAAGGTCATCCCTCTGCTTTTTCTTCTCATACTAAAAGAAGAAACAATTCCGGGGCTAAATTCAAAGGAAAGGCTGGACCAAAGGGTGGAAGAAAAGGACGATGTTACAATTGCAATAAAACTGGTCACTATGCAAGGGAGTGCCCTGATAAAAGGGACTCACACCGAGATGATGATCAAAATCCCTCTCAAGGCAATCAAAGGAATGGCAGGTCAAATGGCAGAGGTAAAAGAAGTGTCGGAAATCAAGGAAGAGGACAACCATTCAAGGCGGCAAGAAATTCTAGGTATGAATCTAACATTGTTAACAATAAGCAAGATGAATATTATCTACCAGCAGCTCTATCTACTACTGCTCCCCCGAACTCACTGGGAAATTGGCTTATTGATAGTGGTGCCTCAAGGCACTTCACTGGTTACAAAGAAGCTCTCTATAATCTGATAGAGAAGGAAACCAACCGGGAAATTGTTCTTGGAGATAATTCAAAATACCCTGTGAAAGGCGTAGGAAATGTCACTCTTCAATTGAATCAGGGTAATAACATCCACTTACAAGATGTATTATATGTACCTGATCTCAAAAAGAACCTGGTGTCCATTTCGGCAATGGAAGACAAAGGCTACAAGGTGGCCTTCAGCGATGGCAAGGTACATGTATGGAAAAAGAACTTTAAAGATGCTTTTACTCTTGGGATTCGAGTTGATTCATTATATCGGGTCGGAGGAAGTCCGCTGGGTGTCATGTCTTGTGACATATCTCTTCAGTGCGAACTATGGCATCGGAGGTTTGCTCACCTTCATTATAAAGCTCTACCCAATGTAAGGAAAATGGTGACCGGGATTCCCGAGTTCAGACTTGAGCAAGAAGGGGTGTGTCCAGGATGTGTCAAAGGAAAGCTCAAAAGGGGACCATTCCCCTCAAGCCAAAGCAAGACCTCCGATATATTGCAGTTGGTTCACTCAGACATATCCGGTATGATGCCTATGAACTCCTTGGGAGGATATTTATATTACCTCACTTTTACAGATGATTATTCTCGCAAGACTTGGATATACTTATTGAAAAAGAAGGATGAAGTGTTCTCCTAGTTTTGGCACTTCAAAGCCTTGATCGAGAATCAAACCAAAAAGAAGATCAAGACCTTAAGGACTGATAATATGGGACTGAATATGAATCCAATGAGTTTCACGACTTTTGCAAAGAGGTTGGCATTAAGAGGGAGACTACTACACCATATACTCCTGAGAAGAATGGTGCGGCGGAAAGGAAGAATCGTACAATTGTGGAAGTTGTCCATGCTATGCTCCATGATCAAAAACTTCTGAAGTTTCTATGGGCCGAAGTTGCAAATGCCGCCGTATATGTACAAAACTGATGCCCTTATCAAGCATTGAGTTCCAAGACTCTCGAAGAAATGTTCGCTAGTAAGAAACCTGACATACCTCAATTTAGAATTTTTGGAAGCCTTGTATATTTTCATGTGCCGAAAGAGAAAAGGAATAAATTGGGTGCATCTCGAAAGAAAGGAATCTTCATGGGCAATAGCGAAAATTCTAAGGGCTATAGAATCTATGTAGTTGGTCAAGGGGAAGTCGAGATTAGTCATGATGTCACCTTTGACAAAGATATGGCTCTTAGCAAAGTAGACAATCTTCCTACTTTAAGGGGATCTAAAGAAGCTGACAGCAGGGAACCGAAGGAAAAAGAAGATGAGACGATACCCGATGTGGAAGAACCTATGGATCCTATTGATCCTCCTCCGCAAGAGCCTTCCTCTTCTAGGAAGAGGCCTTCATGGCTTAGGGGGACACTTGATGATGTTGACGGACACATTGCACCCAGAGGAACCTTCCGTGAAAGTAAGAAGCCGAACAGGTATCAAGGATACCTGACCATCATGAGCACGATCATCCCAAACGAGCCTTCATCATTCACAGATGTTGTCAAGCATCAAGTATGGAAGGATGCTATGATCGAGGAATATGAGTCCAGCATAAAAAAACGATGTTTGGGATCTGGTCCCCAGACCCCAGGACAAAGCAGTTGTCACTTCAATAATGGCTTTACAAGATAAAGCATGCAATTGATGGAAGTGTGGAAAAGTATAAGGCGCGTTTTGTCGCTCATGGCTCCTCCCAAAAGGAAGGTATAGACTATGACGAGATATTTGCACCTATTACTCGATATACCACCATCCGCTCGATCATAGCCCTTGCTGCTTCGCAAGGATGGAACCTACATCAGAGGGATGTCAAGACTACATTCTTACATGGTTCGATCAAAGAGGAGGTCTATATGGAGCAACCCGAAGGATTTGAAATTTATGATCAAGAATCTCATGTGTGCAGGTTGAAGAAGGCCCTCTATGGGCTAAAGCAAGCACCCCGAGCATGGTATGAGAGGATCGATAGCTACTTGATGAAGTTGGGATTCACTAGGAGTGAAGCCGACCCTAACCTTTACTTTAAGGTTATAGATGACAAGCCTCTCATACTGCTGCTATATGTTGACGACCTCTTTCTAACAGGTGCAAACCCTCTCATTCACAAATGTAAGAGGGAGCTAGCTTTTGGGTTCGAGATGAAAGACCTAGGACTTGTGCACTATTTCCTAGGACTGGAAGTCTGGCAGAAACCAGGGGAGATTTTCCTATCTCAAGGAAAATATGTGGTGAAGATATTGGAGAGAGTCGGCATGGTGGACTACAAGCCCGTAACTACCCGATGGAGCTTGACTTCAAGAAGTTAAGCGGTAGTGCTGTCGGACCTGTTTTACGAAATGCTACCAAATATTGTCAACTCGTCGGAGCATTAATGTTCTTGGTGAACTCCCGTCCAGATATATACTTTGCAGTGAACACATTGATTCAACACATGGTTGAACCTCACCACTCACATTGGATTGGTGCCAAGAATCTGTTGAGATATCTTCGTGGCACCATCACTCATGGGTTGAGATACACTGCCGAAAATGTGAAACTACTTGGGTATACTGATGTTGATTGGGCAAGCAGTGTGGTGGACCGAAAGAGTACTTTCGGGTGTTGTTTCTCTTTGGGATCTGCCTCCATATCCTGGATGAGCAGGAAGCAGAAGTCGGTGGCTTTAAGCACCGCCGACGCAGAGTACATAGTTGCTAGCATGGCCTCCTGTGAGGCAGTCTAGTTGTGAAAGCTCTTTAGTGAGTTGTTTGGTCTTACATTGGATACCACCGTGATCCTGTGTGACAACCAGAGCGGGATCCATTTATCATAGAATCCCATATTTCATGATCACTCCAAGCATATCAATATCAAGTGCCACTATATTCGAGATATGGTGCAGCGGGGAGCAATAAGGCTCCAACATATCGGTACAGATGAACAGGTCGCCGACATTTTGACAAAGCCCCTAGGAAAGGTCAAATTCCTAACTTTCCGATAACGACTTGGTGTCGTTCAGAGACCCTCTTATGAAGGTCGAGTATGATGTATTGAGCTCCGAGAGCTCCAGGGGGGCGCAGGGTACTTGGAGCGACATGTGATCACAGGGCGACTCACCATCCCCTGGTGGTGCACTATATACAGGGTAAAGGTTCAACCTTCCCTTGTGACACCCCGTGGCGACTGTGGAACAGGATGATTAGTTCTCCTGTGGGCCAGGATGATTCGTTCTCCGTGGCGACTGTGGAGAAGGATGATTAGTTCTCCTGTAGGCCAGGATGATTAGTTCTCCATGGCATCCACTGGGCAGGATGATTCGTTCTCCTGTGGACAGGATGATTAGTTCTCCTGTCGAGGCATCCTACCCATGCAGTCTAGGACTCATGCGAAGTACCTCTCATCTGATCAATGAGCAAGGAAATAAGGATAGGGACTATAGTTGTTAATTTATGGTATGTTCTATGCTTATAATAGTTTACTTCTTTTCTTATTATATTCCACAGATTTGAGATTAGCAATCACATGTACATGAAGTAAAGTGCAGATAAAACATTAAACGAACGACAAAAAACATGCCAAGACAAGAGACACAAGATGTGGCGGCTAGCCAGTGACAAACCCCACAATCACAATGTTTGGGGAAACCCTTTGATCAAATCTTCTTTTATCTTCAATAATTTAGCAGAGAGAAATAGTACAATAAATCTAATTTATATCAACACTAGCAAACCCTAGATCAGCGACATCAGCATTAGCAGCTTCATCATCAAAACTAGGGCAGTCGATATCTCACAAACCGACCATTGGATCGGCAAACCGACCATTGGATCGGCAATGCGGCCTTCAGAGGAGATCCAGATGGACCTACAGCGCAGTTTTAAAGAGGAGGTTTGATGGTCCACGCTGGTCAAAGTTTGCATCTGCAGTTGCAGCTTCAATTTCAGCAGCTTCCTTCAAACTAGGGCAGTCAATATCTCGCAAATCGTCCGTCGGATTGGCTTGATTCCACCACAAAAAGTTGCAGCCTTCAGAGGAGGTTCAGATGAACCTACAACGCAGTTCTGATGAGGAGATCTTCTGGTCCACACAGGTCAAACTTCACTACTGCAGTTGCTGCCCTAAAATCTGCAACTGTTCCTCCACATGTGTGAGAAAGGTCTCTTTTCTGCGCAATAGAGAAGAGCCTCTTTTCTACGCAGGGGAGAGAGAGAGATGTGATGAGATGAGTGAGTGCAAATGAAGAAAAGTTCTCTTGAATTTATACACAACTGTTGATGTTTGAATAGATGCGACTGTTGGGCTTCTAAGCCTACATGAGTTGTAGGTTGGCTTGATAATAATTCCATAATCAAAATAAATTCATATCTCCATGAATACTTATCGGAATCGGAAGATCTTTAGATCAATCCTACACCTCTCGACGAGAGGAATCTAATGAACATATTATCATCCATGAATAAGATGACCCACATGAAGTTTGGCCCTAGTTGCCAATTTTAACACTCCCTCTCAACTAGGGAGAACTTCATTTGCAATCTTTCTGTCGGTTGCTACTATTCATCCATCAAATGCACTGCCCTGTACAGCGTGACCCTTGCCCTGCTCTTCTCTATTCTGCCTGTTCTGATTCGTCTTGTTCTGCCCTGTACTGATCTGTACGACTCTGCTCTGTTATGCTCTCCTCTGCTTTGTTCTGTTCTGCTCTACTTTTGTCTGAATTATGAAGAAGAAGAAATTATCGAGGATGTATCGTACTGACTCAAAGTCAGTCTCAGAGTATGTACCACTGGTCCCAGACCAGTCTCAACCAACCCGAAGTCAGCGTCATAGTGAGTACAACTCCTACCACGGTCCCAGACCAGTCTCAACCAACCAGAAGTCAACGTCATAGTGAGTACAACTCCTACCACTGGTCCTAGACCAGTAACGGCCGACCCGAAGTCAGTGTCATAGAATGTACCACCCCTACCATTGGTCCCAGACCAGTATCATTGATCCCAGATCAATGGAGGTCATCCTAGCATAGGGAGTACGGTAGAAACAACGATGCATCCATTGGTATTACTATGGTCCCTAACTTCATTTCCCTGCTCATTGATCAAATGAGAGGTACTTCCCATGAGTCCCAGACTGCTTGGGTAGGATGCCTCGACAGGAGAACTAATCAATCATGTCCTCACAAGAGAACACATCAATCCTGCTACAATCGTCGTGGAGAACACATCAATCCAGGCCGCCATGGAAAACACATCAATCCAGGCCGCCATGGAAAACACATCAATCCAGGCCTCATAGGAGAACACATCAATCCTGCTACAATCGCCATGGAGAACACATCACTCCAGGGCTCACAGGAGAACTCATCAATCCTGCTACAATCACCATGGAGAACACATCAATCCAAGCCTCACAAGAGAACACATCAATCCTGCTACAATGTCGCCACGGGGTGTACATGTATACCACCAGGGGATAGTGAATCATCCTGTGGTCATATGTTGCTCCAAGAAGTACCCCACACCCCCCTGGAGCTCCCAGAGCTCAATGCATCATACAAGACCCTCATTGGAGGGTCTTTGAACAACTCTAAGTTGTTCTCGGAAAGTCAGGAATTTTACTTTCCCAAAGGGCTTTGTTAGAATGTTGGCGACCTGTTCATTTGTACCGATATGTTGGAGCCTTATAGCTCCCCGCTGCACCATATCTCAAATATAGTGGTACCTGATATCGATATGCTTGGAGCGATCATGAAATATAGGATTCTCTGACAAACGAATCCCACTCTGGTTGTCACAAAGGATCACGGTGGTATCCAACGTAAATCCAAACAACTCACTAAAGAGTTTTCGCAACCAGACTGCCTCACAAGAGGCCATGCTAGCAGCAATATACTTTGCTTTGGCAGTGCTCAAGGCCACCGACTTCTCCTTCCTGCTCATCCAAGATATCGAAGCAGATCCCAAGGAGAAACAACACACGGAAGTGCTATTACGGTCCTCCACATTGCTTACCCAATCAACATCTGTGTATCCAAATAGTCGCACATCTCCGACAGTGTATCTCAACCCATAAGTGATTGTGTCACAAAGATATCTCAACAGATTCTTGGCACCAATCCAATGTATGTGGTGGGGTTCAACCATATGTTGACTCAACATGTTGACTGTGAAGCATATATCTGGACGAGAGTTCACTAAGAACATTAATGCTCCGACGAGTTGCCAATATTCGATAGCATTTCGTAAAACAGGTCCAGCAGCGCTACACTTAACTTCTTGAAGTCAAGCTCCATCGGGGTAGTTACAGGCTTGCAGTCCACCATACCAAATCTTTCCAATATCTTCACCACATATTTTCCTTGAGATAGGAAAGTTTCCCCTGGCTTCTGCAACAGTTCAAGTCCTAGAAAATAGTGCATCAATCCTAGGTCCATTTCAAATTCAGAAGCCAACTCCCTCTTACATTTGAGAATGAGAGGGTCTGCACCTATTAGAAAGAGGTCGTCCACATACAGCACCAGTATGAAAGCTTTGTCATTTTCAACCTTAAAGTAAAGGTTAGGATCGGCTTCACTCCTAGTGAATCCCAGCTTCATTAAGTAGCGATCGATCCTCTCATACCATGCTCGAGGTGCTTGCTTCAGCCCATAGAGATCTTTCTTCAACCTGCATACATGAGATTTTCAATCATAAATCTCAACTCCTTCGGGACCTCTTCTTTGATCGAACCATGCAAGAACGCGGTCTTGACATCCATCTGATGTAGGTTCCATCCTTGTGAAGCCGCAAGGGCTATGATTGAGCGGATGGTCGTATATCTTGCAACACGTGCAAATATCTCATCATAGTCTATACCTTCCTTCTGGGAGAAACCACAAGCAACAAAACGAGCCTTATACTTTTCCATACTTCCATTTGTTGCATACTTTATCTTGTAAAGCCATTTTGATGTGACAACTGTCTTGTCCTAGGGTCTGGGAACTACTGCCCATACATCATTTTTCATAATAGACTCATATTCTTCGGTCATAGCATCCTTCCATACTTGATGCCTGACGACATCTGAGAATGATGAAGGCTCATTTTGTATAATCATGCTCATGATGGTCAGGTATCCCTGATACCTGTTAGGTTTCTTACTTTCACAGAAGGTTTCTCGGGGTGCAGCATGTCCTTCAGCATCATCGAGTACCCCCCTAAGCCATGAAGGCCTCTTCCTAGAAGAGGAAGGCTCAGGGGGATAAATAGGATCCATGGGTTCCTCCACATCAGGCATTGTTACATTATTTATCCATAGAAACTTCGGAAGTCTCTGGACAGATTCCACAGTCGTACGGTTCTTCCTTACTGCCACACCATTCTACTCAGGAGTATGTGGAGTAGTAGTCTCCCTCTTAATGCCTGCCTCAGGTATGCCTGAGTGAACTAACTGTAATATATCAGAGGTCTTTCTTTGGCTTGAGTGGAATGGTCCCCTTTTGAGCTTTCCTTCAGCACATCCTGGACATATACCACCTTTCTCTACTTGGGATTCGAGCATCCCTGTTACCATTTGTCTTACATTGGGCAGAGCTTTATAATGAAGATGGGCAAACCTCCGATGCCAAAGTTCGGACTGAAGAGTTGTGTCACAAGACATGACACCTAGCGAACTTCCACCGACCTGATATAATGTTTCAACTCGAAACCCTAGAGTGAAGGCATCTTTAACATTATTTTTCCATATACGTACCTTGCCATTGCTGAAGGTTACCTTGTAGCCTTTCTCTTCCATTGCAGATATGGAGACCAGGTTCTTTTTTAGGTCAGGTACATATAATACATCCTGTAGGTGGATCGTATTTCCTTGATTCAATTTGAGAGAGACATTTCCTACACCTCTTATGGAATATTTCATATTGTCTCCAAGGACAATTTCCAGGTTCATTTCTTTCTCTATCAGATTATAGAGAACTTCTTTGTAACTAGTGAAGTGCCTTGAGGCACCACTATCAATGAGCCAAATTCCCATTGATTCCGTAAGCGCAAAGGTAGATAGAGCAACTAGTAGATAATATTCATCCTGCTTATTATCTACAGTATTAGATTCATACTTGGCATTTCTTGCCCTCTTGAATGGTTGTCCTCTTCCTTGATTTCTAGCACTCCTTTTACCTCTGCTATTAGATTTTCCATTCCTTTGATTGCCATGAGAGGGATTTTGACAACTGTCCCGGTGTGAGTCCTTTCTATCAGGACACTCCCTTGTATAGTGACCTGCTTTATCGCAAATATAACATCGTCCGTTTCTTCGACCCTTAGGTCCAGCCTTTCTTTTTTATTTAGACCCGGAATTATCTCTTTTCTTAGCATGAGAAGAAAAGGCAGCAGGAGGACCTTTAGGCAAGGGCATTTCTTGCTCTTCTACCCTTGTTTCTTCTTGAATGCATCTAGCCATTAATTCCTCGAAACCAGGAATTACATTATTGTTCAGAAGAGTAGTCCTGAACACATACGATTCGGATGGTAATCCTCCAAGAGTCGTGAGTGCCATTTCTCTGTCAGTAATAGTCTCCCCAATATATAGGAGATCGTTCTTGATCTCGGTGATTCTTAAGAAGTATGCTTGCATACTCTCATCTTTACCCTTCTTGATTTGCATCATTAACTTTAAATAAACTCACCACTCTATCGTAGATTTCCTTAGAGGTGTCCAGTTCAGAGATGTAGGGCACCAAGTGCTTGTTGATAGAGTCTCGGATGATCTTCTTTGTTTTGACTTCTCCATTTTTCCATTTGTTCCAGGTAGCAGCAGATGCATTTGCTGGAGGCTCAACAATATTGCCTCTTACATGGTCCAGCACTCCTTGATCTTCTAGGGTTAGATCGATAGACATCTTCTATTTGTGATAGTTAGCTTTCTCACGGAGCTTGTCTTCGGCAGGAAAGAGTGTTGAGGACCCCATAGTTCTTTTAGGATAGCCTTGCCAATCTTCTCTTCGGTGATTGTTCTTGCTCTTGCGCAGGCTTTGTCTTCACCTCAGCCCCGATACCATGTTAATTTATGGTATGTTTTATGCTTATAACAGCTTACTTATTTTCTTATTATATTCCACAAATTAGCAATCACATGTACATAAAGTAAAGTGCAGATAGAACATTAAACGATCGACAGAAAACATGCCAAGACAAGAGACATAAGATGTGGCCGCTAGCCAAGGACAAACCCCACAATGTGTGGGGAAACCTTTTGATCAAATCTTCTTTTATCTTCAATAATTCAGTAGAAAGAAATAGTACAATAAATCTGATTTATATCAACAGTAGCAAACCCTAGATCAGCAGCATCAGCATTAGCGGTTTCATCATCAAAACTAGGACAGTCGATATCTCACAAACCAACCGTCGGATCAGCTTGATTCCACCACCAAAAAATGCGGCCTTTAGAGGAGATCCAGATGGACCTACAACGCATTTCTGAAGAGGAGGTATGATGGTCCACGCTGGTCAAAGTTTGGATCTGCAGTTGCAACTTCAGTTTCAGCAGCTTCCTTCAAACTAGGGTAGTCGATATCTCGCAAACCGTCCGTCGGATTGGCTTGATTCCACCACAAAAAGTTGCAACCTTCAGAGGAGGTTCAGATGAACCTACAGCGCATTCTGATGAGGAGATCTTCTAGTCCACGCAGTCAAACTTCACTACTGCAGTTGCTGCCCTAAAATCTGCAACTGCTCCTCCACATGTGAGAAAGGTCTCTTTTCGCGCAGTAGAGAAGATGCGCAGGAGAGAGAGAGAGATGTGATGAGATGAGTGAGTACAAATGAGGAAAAGTCCTCTTGTATTTATACACAACTGTTGATGTTTGAATAGATGCAACTGTCGGGCTTCTGAGCCTACATAAGTTGTAGGTCAGCTTGATAATAATTCCATAATCAAAATAAATTCATATCTCCATGAATACTTATCGGAATCGGATGATCTTTAGATCAATCCTACACCTCTCGGCAAAAGGAATCTAATGAACATATTATCAACCATGAATAAGATGACCCACATGAAGTTTGGCCCTAGTTGCTAATTTTAACAATAGTAGTACTATCGATGGACGCATCGCTGTATCTACCATACTCCCTATGCTAGGATGACCTCCATTGATCTAGGATCAGTGAGAGTGGTTCACACTCTGACACTGACTTTGGGTCAGTTGAGGATGGTATGATACATCCTCGATCACTTCTTCTTCTTCATAGTTCGAGCAGAGCAAAGCAGAACAAAGTGGGGTCCAGCTGTATAGGACAGTGCATTTCATGGATGGATAGCAGCGACGGTCTGACGGATTGCAGATGAAGTTCTCCCTAGTTGAGAGGGAGTGTTAAAATTGACAACTAGAGCCAAAATCCATGTGGATCACCTTATTTATGGCTTTTGATATTGTTCCTAGATTCCTCTCATCGAGAGGTGTAGGATTGATCTAAAGATTATCCGATTCCGATACGTATTTATGGAGATATGAATTTATTTTGATTATGGATAAATTGTCAAGGTCGGCCAGTAAACTTATTTAGGCTCAAAAGCCCAACAATCATGTCTATTCATCCTCAACGTTTGCATATAAAGACAAGGAACATTCTCCTCATTTGGACAATTCATTCATTCATCTTCTCTCTCTCTCTCCTACGCATAAAAGGAGCCTCTCTCTCTCTCTCACGTGTCGCTGAAAGGAAGACGTCCTAGGGCAAGGAAGACGCAGAAAGAAGGACGCTAGGACAGCAGGGCATCTCTTTGACCAGCGTTGACCATCCAGAAGTGCGGATTGGGTGTGGTTGCCTCTCCTAGGCAGGCCGCAATTTTTGGCACAAAAATCGAGGTGATCTGACCTTTGGTTTGACCAGTGTTGACTGCCCTAGTTTAGCGCTGAAAGTTGACTTAAGAAATCTGCAAATTGATTGAAATTTTGGGGTTGTTCAAGGGCTGTTTCTTCAGGCTGTTTGAGGACAAGTTGATCAGAAATTGACCAAGTATTTTAGGGGTCAATTTCAACTAATTTGACCAAGTTTCACTTTGCTGATCTAGGGTTTGTTGCTGCCGATATAAAATTACAAAATTCAGATTTTGTATTAGTTCTCTTTGCTGAACTATTGAAGATAAAAGAAGATTTGATCAAAGGGTTTCCCGGTTTTGGGGTTTGTCCCTGGCTAGCCACCACATCTTGTGTCTCTTGTCTTGGCTTGTTTTTTGTTGATCATTTAATGTTATATCTGCACTTTACTTAATGTATATGTGATTGCTAATCTATGGATAATAAGAAGAAAAAAATAAGTAAACTGCTCTAAGCATAGAACATACCATAATTTAACAATTTTAGGTCACATAAAGGTCAGTAGGGTTGATGCTGGGTTCAGAAGAAGTGCTGGAAAATTTGTCTATCTGTGGGTAAGCTAGTTTGGCACCCTATTGTATTAGAAAATTGTTGAATAATAAAATCCTCCCTTGTTGCACCGATTTTCCCACATTGGGTTTTTTTCGGGGACATTATTCCAAAATAACTGTGTCAATGTGTTGATTCTTGTGGATATGTTTGTTTCTGTATTACGGTGTGATATCTGCAGCAGTATTTATTTTAGTGTTTATTGAAGTAATTTCATGAATAACTTATGGTGAAATAAGTAGGAAAATAAAATCAATTGATGCAATGATAGAATTTTCACACGAGGAAGGAAGAGATCGTGAGATATGCAACCATGATGAAGGCAATCAACATCCAAATGACCAAGAAGATTTGACTAGGAAATCTCCCGGAAGGATATGAAGACTTTGATGGAAGTCAAAAAAAGATAGATACCCTCGACAATGGATATCTTTGGGAGATGTGTCAACGTGAATGTAGGCTGTTGATACCTACAGAAAGATGTCATGATGAAGAGCCATCTAGTAAGGGCTACTGGAACAAGAGTTGTAAGTACAAATACAAATGGCATTCATTTGGTGGATGGAAATTCCTGAAAGAAGCATGAGGGGAAAGAAGTAGCTACATGACGAAGGTTCCAGATATGTATCAAGAAGGCCACTTTCCATGAAGAAGGAATGACATGACGAACCAAGAAGGAGAGTGATCGATGGTTGATGCCCTACAAGGAAGAAGCTCAACTGAATTTTATGACATCAACGAAATAAGTTGATCAAGCCCCTGAAGGACCCATGAAGAAGAGGTTGCTGATGAAAAGGAGAGTCTCTTGTTAAGAAGGAGCTCTGACAAGTCCCAGATCAAGAGGGAACTTGGATTGGGCCACCTCTAATTAAAAAGGAGTGACAATTGTGTTTTTCTAATTCATGTGTCATGCACTAAACCAAGACTAACAACCATAAGTCTTAGTGAAGGCCATGAAGAGAACGTAGACACATAATGGATCTATCTTCCCTAATTGAGAGGGAGAGATAGACACAACATTCTTGTCTTCACCTGGAAAGAAAGAATGGGAGGATTGGGTAATTATCTGGCATCCTATGCTCTGAGGATGTGTAGGGCATTCAAGACAAGAGGACCGATATTCTTTGAGGGTTGGGAAACCAAGATAATAATAGTCCTAGAAGGTCATACTCAGTGAACACCTGGGTGGGTATGTACCTTGAGAGACAATGATGAAGGTGTCTATAGTCATTGGTCTCGCCAACATTGTGCTCTGATCTGATGAGAGATAGAGCTGTCAGTCAAGGCTTTGCTGTGGAAACAATGTTGGTTACTGTGATGCTATATAGATGGGATTGCCAATCTGATTCTTCTTATGAGAAATTCTTCAAATTGAGAATGACCAAGTACCATTATGAATACCTCACTAGTTAAGAGGGAGTGTTGAAGAAAGTGTAACTAGGTTCGGTCTTCGTGACATTGTAATTATGATTTTTGTAAACAAGAAAATGAATTCATTATTATTCCTTGTTGCATGGGTTTCATGAGCAAGAGGTTTATTTATTAGTAGCTCCCATTGAGAGCTTTAGGATATCAAAGAGTCAATGGCATGCTCTTCTTGAGCCTATGTGTAATGTATACAAGCCTATAGAAAGGTCTAGAAGCCCTCCAAAGACAAGCACAATCCTCTTGAAGAAGGCAGCGAGCTAAACGATGTATAACGCTGTCGTGTCGACCTGCAAATTAAATATAAATCATGTCGGCTTGCATCAATGAACACACCTCTTCACACTGTCATGTTGGCTCAATATGGAGGACGAATTACTATATATACCCAACTAGGGTCTGCGCAAAACAAAGATACAGAACTCGGATTTGTCTTAAATTTTCGGATGTTTGTCACAAGATAATTTTCGGATGGGTACAGGGGTCTGCAATCTGCACTACATGAGGACATAACTTCGGAGGTCTCTGAAACTTCGTAGGCACAGTTAGATTCTCGGTGTAAATGCAATCACTAACACTGTCTTAGCATAATTACAATCTTGGCATACTCTCTAAGCACAACTACAGTCTCGACATACAAGTGATGAAGAAGATCTAGGTGGTGTCTCTGTAACAGTCTTGACATAGTTATGATGGGAAGGATTTCGGTGATCCAACAGTGACATAATCTGTCTCAGCTTGCATTTTGAATGTAGTCATGATCTCAGAATAGCAGCAGTCATGATCTCAGTCATGATCGTGATAAAGATGTACTTTCAAGATCTTGATCTTGATCTCGATGCAGCTGTCATATATATATAGACATATCTAAGTATAAAGATCTCATTGTTTTGGTGAAGATCTCAGTGAGAAAGAAGTTGTGATCTCAGTGAAGGAGCAGCAAAGGTCTCAGTAAAGGAGCAGTGATAATCATGGTGAAGATGCAGCAATGATGGAGATGGAATGACCTTTGTGGTGCATTAGTAATGACCTCCGTGTAGCTATAGTGATGATGATAAATTCAACAATGACAAATAAGAGGATTGGTGTATTGGTCTTGGAGTGGCTTAATTAGGTCAAGGGTCATGGTCTTGGTATTCGTCATTTGGAATCTCTATAAGAAGAATTTTGAGCGGGTTTTCCTCTCCAAGAGGGAGAGGCTTTGGCCCTGGCAGAAAGCCAACATCTTGTGTTCTTATCTCTTGTATTTTGGTATCTGTTTGATGAAGAAAGAAATACTCACACTAATGATATCAATAAAAGATTGTGCTAATAAGAAAAATTTAAAATACCTCACAAATAGTTATCATGCTAAGAAGAATCACATTAACTCTAATTGCCCTAGATTCTTCAACAGTGTTTACAAAATTTCAAGAATTCAAAGTTGAAGTAGAGAACCTTACAAAAAGACGAATCAAGATATTAAGATCTAGTAACGGAGGAGAATATACATCCAAGGAAATCATAGCTTTTTGTAAGGATTCTGGGATTAAGAGGGAGCTGATAGTCCCATATAATCCCGAACAAAATGGAGTTGTAGAACGAAAGAATTGATCCATTGAAGAAAGTGTAAAAGCAATGTTACATGATCAAGACTTACCGAAATTTTTGTGGGGTGAAGCTACAAAGACAATTGTATACATACAAAATCGAAGTCCCCACAGGTCTCTAGATAACAAGACTCCCGAAGAGGTGTTCACTGGGAAGAAACCAACCGTAGATCATCTTCAAATTTTTGGTTGTCTTGTCTATATACATATACCTAAGGACAAAAGAAAGAAGTTGGATCCATCTGGCATGAAGGGAACCTTTATGGGCTACAATAACTCTTCTAAGGCCTATAGGATCTACATAAAGGAAGGACATCGAATAGAAGTCAGTCGAGATGTGATATTTGACGAAAGTATTGCATTCAAGAAATCAAAGGATCTCCCTATGGACTCTGATGATGAAGAACTTCCAGTATTTGAAGAAGAAGTTACTAAGGAAGAAGAAGAATCAAACCATGAAGATGAAGGTCCCTGTGAACCAATACAACCTGTGGTAATTCCCGAAACCAGAAAAAGACCTAATTAGTTGAAGTCTACACTTCTAGATGCAGAAGGTCATGGAGCAACTCAAGGTACATTCAGGGAAAGCAAGAAGCCCAAACAATATTTTGGGTATGCAGCCTACATGACAAAACTAATTGAAGCAGAGCCATCCACTTTTGAAGAAGTTGTCAATCACCAAGAATGGAAGGATGCCATGAATGAAGAATATTAATCTATAATGAAGAATGGAGTCTGGAGTCTGGGAGATGGTACCTAGGCTTGAAGACAAATTTGTGGTAACTTCCAAATGGATCTACAAGATCAAACATGCAGCAAATGGAATTATTGACAAGTATAAGGCAAGATTTGTGGCTAGGGGCTTCTCTCAACAGGAAGACATCGACTATGAAGAGACATTTGCTCCAACAACAAGGTATACAACTATACATTCGTTGGTCTCTTTGGCAGCATCAATGGGATGGAACATCCACCAAATGGATGTCAAGATTGCATTCCTGAATGGCACAATTGATGAGGAAGTCTATATAGAACAACCCTTGGGATTTGAAGTTAAAGATAGAAAGGCATATGTTTGCATATTGAAGAAGGCATTATATGGCCTCAAGCAAGCACCAAGGGCATGGTATGCTAGGATGGATGCATACCTACAAAGATTAGGCTTCACCAAGAGTTTTGTTGATCCAAAACTTTATATTAAGGTTGTGAAGGGAGAGCCAGTAATCATTCTTTTGTATGTGGATGATCTTCTCTTGACAAGTGTGGAAGGTCGAATTGAAGAATGTAAGAAGCATCTAGTAGTAGAATTTGACATGAAGGATATAGGACTGATGCACTATTATTTGGGACTGAAAGTCTGGCAAGGACCTGATGAAATCTAAGTCAAGGAAAGTATGTGATCAAGATGTTGAAGAGGTTTGACATGATGGATTGCAAACCAATGACAACCTCAATGATCACAAACTTGAAAAGACTAAGGAGTTCTGAATCAAGCCCTGTGGATCCTTCCAAGTATAGGCAATTGATTGGCTCACTGATGTACTTGGTGAATACTCAACCAGACATATGTTTTGCAGTAAATATTCTCAGTCAGTTCCAAGTGGAGCCAAAGCATGATCATTGGATAGCAACGAAACACATACTGAGATATCTGCAAGGAACAATCCACTACTGCCTAAAATATGATAGGAGGAATGATGTCCACTTGATTGGATATACAAATTCTGACTGGAGAGGCAATAAGCAGGATGGAAGAAGCACTATAGGAGGATGTTTTAGTTTGGGATCTTCCATGATCTTATGGATGAGTAGAAAGCAAGATACCGTTGCTTTGAGTAGTGCTAAGGTTGAGTACATTGCAGCATGTGAAGTAAGCAGAGAAGTTGTTTGGTTAAGGAAGCTTTTATCGAACCTATTTGTTAATTTATGGTATGTTCTATGCTTATAGCAGTTTACTTATATTTCTTATTATTATCCACAGATTAGCAATCACATGTACATAAAGTAAAGTACAGATGGAACATTAAACGATTGACAGAAAACAAGCCAAGACAAGAGACACAAGATGTGGTGGATACCCAGGGACAAACCCCAATGTGGGGAAACTCTTTGATCAAATCTTCCTTTATTTTCAATAATTCAGGAGAGAGAAATAGTACATAAATCTGATTTACATCAGCAGCAACAAACCCTATATCAGCCAAACTAGGGCAGACAATATCTTGCAAACCGACCGTCGGATCGGCTTGATTCCACCACCAAAAAATCTTGCCTTCAGAGGAGATTCAAATGGACCTATAGCACAGTTCTGAGGAGGGAGTCTTCTAGTCAACGCTGGTCAAACTTTGGTTCTGCGGTTGCAACACTGACTTCTGCGTCCTTCCTTCCACCTGTGTGAGAGAGTCACCTACTGTGCAGAAGAGAAGAGACTCTTTACTGTGCTGGAGAGAGAGAGAGATGTGATGAGTTGAGTGAGTCCAAATGAAGAAAAATCCTCCTGTATTTATACACAACTGTTGATGATTGAATAGATGCGACTGTTGGGCTTCTGAGCCTACATGAGTTGTTGGTCGGCTTGATAATTATTCCATAATCAAAATAAATTCATATCTCCATAAATACTTATCGAAATCGGATGATCTTTAGATCAATCCTACACCTCTCGATGATAGGAATCTAATAAAAATATTATCCGCCATGAATAAGATGACCCACATGGAGTTTGGCCCTAGTTGCCAATTTTAACACTCCCTCTCAACTAGGGAGAACTCCATTTGCAATCTGTCTATCGATCGCTACTATTCATCCATCAAATGCACTGCCCTGTACAGCTTGACTCCTGCTTTGCTCTGCTCTATTCTGTTCTGCCCTGTTCTGATCTGCTCTGCTCTGCTTTGTTTTGTTCTCCCCTGTTCTGATCTGCTCTGCTCTGTTCTGTTTTGCTCTGCTTTGCTTTGTCTGAATTATGAAGAAGAAGAAATGATCAAGGATGTATCATACTGACTCAAAGTCAGTCTCAAAGTGTGTACCACTAGTCCTAGACTAGTCTCAACCGACCCGGAGTTAGTGTCATAGTGGGTACAACTCCTACCACTAGTCCCAGACCAGTGTCATCCTCCACTGACTCAAATTTAGTCTTAGAGTGTGTACCACTGGTCCTAGACCAGTCTCAACCGACACAAAGTCAGCGTCATAGTAGGTACCACTCCTACTAATGGTCCCAGACCAGTCCTCCACTGACCCAAAGTCAGTCTCAGAGTATGTACCACTGGTCCCAGACTAGTCTCAACCGACACAAAGTCAGTGTCATAGTGGGTACAACTCCTACCACTGGTCCCAGACCAGTATCATTGATCCCATATCAATGAAGGTCATCCTAGCATAGGGAGTACAGTAGATAAAGCTATGCGTTCATTGGTACTACTATGGTCCCTATCCTTATTTCCCTACTCATTGATCAGATGAGGTACTTCCCATGAGTCCCAGACTACATGGGTAGGATGCCTCGACAGGAGAACTAATCAATCCTGTCCACAGGAGAGCGAATCATTATGTCCCACAAGAGAGCGAATCATCTTGTCCCACAAGAGAGCGAATCATTTTGTCCACAGGAGAGCAAATCATCCTATCCATAGGAGAGCAAATCATCCTATCCACAATCACCATGGAGAACACATCATCCAGGCCTCACAGGAGAACTAATCATCCTGCTACACAATCATCATGGAGAACACATCATCCAGACCTCACAGGAGAACTAATCATCCTGCTACACAATCGTCATGGAGAACACATCATCCAGACCTCACAGGGGAACTAATCATCCTGCTACATAATCGTCATGGAGAACACATCATCCAGACCTCACAGGAGAACTAATCATCCTGCTACATAGTTGTCACGGGGTATCACAGGGAAAGTTTTGATTCTTTTACCCTGTACATGTACACCACCAGGGGATGGTGAGTCACCCTGTGGTCATATGTCGCTCCAAGAAGTACCCCGCCCCCCCCCCCCAAAGCTACAAGAGCTCCATACATCATACAGGATCCTCATCAGAGGGTTTCTGAACGACACCAAGTTGTTCTCGGAAAGTAAAAAATTTGACCTTTCCTAGGGGCTTTGTCAGAATGTCAGGGACCTGTTCATCTGTACCAATATGTTGGAGCCTTATAGCTCCCCGCTGCACCATATCTCGAATATAGTGGTACCTGATATCGATATGCTTGGAGCAATCATGAAATACGGGATTCTCTGACAAATGAATCCCACATTGGTTGTCACATAGGATCACAGTGGTATCCAGTGTAAATCCAAACAACTCACTGAAGAGCTTCCGCAACTAGACTGCCTCACAGGAGGCCATGCTAGCAGCAATATACTCTCCCTCGGTGGTCCTCAAAGCCACCGACTTCTGCTTCCTGCTCATCCAGGATATCGAAGCAGATCCCAAGGAGAAACAGCACCCAGAAGTGCTCTTACGATCCATCACACTACCTGCCCAATCAACATCTGTGTATCCAAGTAGTCTCACATCTCTGGCAGTGTATCTTAGCCCATATGTAATTGTGCCACGAAGATATCTTAACAAATTCTTGGCATCGATCCAATGTATGTGATGAGGTTCAACCATATATTGACTTAATGTGTTCAAACTTCACTGCAAAGCATATATCTGGATGGGAGTTCACTAAGAACATTAATGCTCCGACAAGTTGCCAATACTCGATAGCATTTAGTAAAACAGGTCCAGTAGCACTACCGCTTAACTTCATGAAGTCAAGCTCCATCGGGGTAGTTATAGGCTTGTAGTCTACCATACCGAATCTTTCCAATATCTTCACCACATATTTTCCTTGAGATAGAAAAATTTCCCTTGGCTTCTGCCAGACTTCAAGTCCTAGGAAATAGTGCATCGGTCCTAGGTCCTTCATTTCAAATTCAAAAGCCAACTCCCCCTTAAATTTGTGAATGAGAGGGTCTGCACCTATTACGAAGAGGTCATCCACATACAGTACCAGTATGAGAGGTTTGTCATCTTCAACCTTAAAGTAGAGGTTAGGGTCGGCTTTACTCCTAGTGAATCCCAGCTTCATCAAGTAGCTATCAATCCTCTCATACCATGCTCAGGGTGCTTGCTTCAGCCCATAGAGGGCCTTCTTCAACCTGCACTCATGAGATTTTTTATCATAAATCTCAAAGCCTTTGGGTTGCTCCACGTAGACCTCTTCTTTGATCGAACCATGAAAGAATGAGGTCTTAACATCCATCTGATGTAGTTTCCATCCTAGTGAAGCCGCAAGGCTATGATCGAGCAGATGGTGGTATATTTGGCAACAGGTGCAAATATCTCGTCATACTCTTTTTCTTTTGCTTCCCTGGTGTCAGCTCTTCACTGTAGGAAGATTGTTCACCTTGCTGAGAGCCATATCTTCGTCAAAGGTGACATCATGACTAATCACGACTTCCCTTTGATCAGCTACATGGATTCTATAGCCCTTAGTATTTTCACCATAGCCCACAAAGATTCCTTTCTTTCTAGATGCACCTAATTTATTCATTTTCTCTTTTGGCACATGAAAATATACAAGGCTTCCAAAAATTCTAAAATGAGATACATCAGGTTTCTTACCGGTGAACATTTCTTCAGGAGTCTTGGAACCCAATGCTTGATGAGAGCATCGGTTTTGTACATATACGGCGGTGTTTGCAGCTTTGGCCCAAAGAAACCTCGGAAGTCTTTGATCATGGAGCTTGGCACGAACAGCATCCACAATCGTACGATTCTTCCTTTCCGCCACACCATTTTGTTCAGGAGTATATGGTGTAGTAGTCTCCCTCTTAATGCCAGCCTCTTGCCATCGCTAAAGGTCACCTTGTAGCCTTTGTCTTCCATTGTTGAGATGGACACCAGGTTCTTTTTGAGGTCAGGTCCATATAATATATCCTGTGAGTGGATCGTATTACCTTGATTCAATTTAAGAGAGACATTGCCTACACCTTTCACGAGATATTTCATATTATCTCCAAGGACAATTTCCAGGTTAGTTTCTTTCTCTATCAGATTATGGAGAACTTCTTTGTAACCAGTAAAGTGCCTTGAGACACCACTATCAATGAGCAAAATTCCCATTTAGTCCGAAGGAGCAGAGGTAGATAGTGCAACTGGTAGATAATATTCATCCTGCTTATTTTCAACAATGTTAGATTCATACCTAGAATTTCTAACCTTCTTGAATGATTGTCCTGTTCCTTGACTTCCAGCACTCCTTTTACGTCTGCTATTAGATTTGACATTCCTTTGGTTGCCATGAGAGGGATTTTGATCATCGTCCCGATGTGAGTCCTTTCTATCAGGGCACTCCCTTGCATAGTGACCTGCTTTATCGGAAATGTAACATCGTCCTTTTCTTCCACCCTTAGGTCCAGCCTTTCCTTTTGATTTAGTCCCGGAATTTTTCCTTTTCTTAGCATGAGAAGAAAAAGCACCAGGAGGACCTTTAGGCATGGGCATTTCTTGCTCTTCTACCCTTAATTCTTCTTGAATGCATCTAGCCATTAATTCCTCGAAACCAGGAATTACATTATTGTTCAGAAGAGTAGTCTTGAACACGTACCATTCAGATGGTAATACTCCAAGAGTTGTGAGTGCCATTTCCCTATCAGTAATAGTCTCCCCAATAGATCGTTCCTAATCTCGGTGATCCTTAGGAAGTATGCTTGCATACTCTCATCTTTTCCCTTCTTAATTTCCTTCAGCTTATTTTTAAGAAACAAAACTTGATTTGCATCATTAACTTTAAATATACTCACCAGTCTATCGTAGATTTCCATGGAGGTGTTTAGATCGGAGATGTAGGCCACCAAGCGCTTGTCGATAGAGTCCCGCATGATCTTCTTTATTTTGAATTCACCGGTTTTCCATTTGTTCCTGGCAGCAGCAGGTGCATTTGATGGAGGCTCAACAATATTGTCTCTCACATGGTCCAACACTCCTTGATCTTCTAAGGTTAGATCGTGTTGACCACTACCGGTCAACTACCCATGCAGTACACCCCCTCTTTTCTTGGCAGAAAGGGGTAGCACCTGAACGACGTGTCCGTGCCAGCCTGCAGTCATCAACAGCTTGATCATTTTAATTGTAAACCCAGTCTGCATGTATGAATTGTAAATAATCTTAGCAGATATGAGTCGTTTATGTAAAATTGCCTAGGTGGACCTAACTTTCTAATGATAATCTACGTCACGGAAGGTTTTTCGTCTCACCGATCTATGATCGGCAGAGTTTTCCTTCAGCCTGACCCCAAAGCCGGGATGCATTTTGTTATTAGAACTTTAGGAGAATCCTAGTGTGATAATCTGCTGGATTATAGTTGTGTCGCAGAACTGGGTGGTTTATGAGGGTCTATGATTAAGTGGGTTCGTCCCCTTAACATGTAAATTGTAAAAGTCATGAGGGTTGGAAAATGTTTTAAATCCTCTCATGAGTCCTAAGTCCTAGGTCCTAGGTGATGTTTCCAAAGGCTTAGTTCGATGATCCATTTAAAAAAATAAATAAAATAATAAAATAAATAAAAAATTTAAAAATGAAATAAATAAAAAATAATAAAAAATTATAAAATAAAGCAAAAACCCTGTATAATAAAATAATAATATTTTGAGTGAATGCATGCAAAATATTATTTTTAATAATAAGTTAGCAATTTCGATGGATGAGATTAAGAGATGTCTTGATCCTCATCGACGGTCGAGATCATTTCGACATGGATCACTCGAACTAGCCGTTGGGATCATTTCCTTTAAATAGGGTGCTAGGGGTCATTTCAGATCATTGGATCTGTGAGTCGTGTACTGAAGAAGCTCTCTTGTAATCTGTTTCTGGTTAATAAACGAAGACTTTGGGGTCCAAATCTTGCTGGTGCTACTCTCTGGAAGTGCTGTGAGCTAATTTAGTTTCTGCATATTTTACTTTTCAGCCATTAATAATAGCTTATTGTAGAGTATTGTGAGCACAGGTATCTTGTTCACTTGCTAGGGTTTGAGTGGTGTTAGGGTTTCTGAAGTAATGGCAGGTATCTCCATTACTTTTGGGATCTAGCAGCATTTTTGCCCTCTTTACTGATGGTTGTTTTGAGCTGTGCAGAAAACCCTTACTGAAGAAGATTGGTGGGCGTTTGGGGAAGTTCTCGGCTGAACCAGCCAACTCCCGCAAGCATTTTTTGCTGAGCCCAGTTGGATTTGACCCTGGGTCTATCATTCAGTTTATTTTTCCTAATTTGCATGAGAGATTTTCCGAAGTTCTTCATAGTGAAAATCTGAAATTTTTGTTCTTTAAAATATTTCTGCTCTTATTGCCAAATCTGGCTGTTGAAGGGCCAAAGTCTGTAAATTAATCAAGTAGTTTCGGGGTTTCGTTTTTTGTTTATTCTTCAACAGGTTGCAGGGTGTTCTCTGAAAGTTTCGGAGGGATTTACTTTAAAATTTTGCATATATCTGCGGGCTTTTGTTTTTCTATCTTGCAGATTACCGAGAAGATTTATGAGAATCCTGACGTTTTGGTTTTTATTTTTTGCTGGGGAGGTGACTGTATATGAAAGACAGCGTTTTGAAGGAAAGGCACATTTTTTTGAAACGCTGTAATCATCAGTATAATCAAGGCTTATAAATCAATCCGCATTCCTGTTCGCTGCCATCACCTGCGTAAATCTGTTGAACCAATGTCCATTTGCACATTTCATAACTCGCATTTCCTGCGGTGAAATACTCGGAAGTTTTCAGGACGTTGGTTGTCAACGAATCTATATATCCTCACGCAGAGAGCAGGGTTTCTGACAGCGTGGGTAAAGAAAACACTTGACGTTGGTTGACGGGTCAAGTGATTCATGAGTTTTGCTGAGCATAAGTCTTCACGCTGCTCTGTCCACCATCCGGTTGACCTGCGTACAAACAAAGCAAGCACACTATAAAGACGCAGCAGAAAACCGATCCAAGCACGTTGCTGTCAAGACAGTGTTGCTCAGTCCTCAGCGTGAGTAGGTTCCGGGTTAATGGTGCGTTTCGGAGTCAGGTAAAGCTCAATCGAAATCGCCAGGGTCATGATATTTCCTTTTCTCGGTGGCTGAGGTATCATCGCTCAGCATTTTTTAGTTTACGTTTTTCCGATATGTATATAGTTGCGTAGGTTAGTTTTAGTCTAGGGTTTATGCATAGTTTCGATTTTTTATTTTATTTTGATCGTATTTTAAAAGAGTTTTATTTTGGTTTTTAACTTAGCATAAATTCATACAAATAAAATAAAAAGGGTCAAGCGTAGGTTAGCAATAGTTTTTTATTTAGATTTTATTGTAGTTTTAATTTTACTTTTAAAAAATCATTAAAAAAAAAAAAAAAAAAAATTGAAAAAGTATAAAAAAAAAAATATATATATATATATATTGTGGAAATTTTTCCTTTTTTCCAGATTCAATTATTCTCGGGACATTATCGCGTTTTATTTCGAGATTGAAATTTTCGATTGATGCAAACGAATGACCATCTTAAAAGTGATATCCGGTTAATGATTTATGATTTGCGCGATTGTTTAAAGCATTTATTGAAATTTCCTTAAATTGTTGATCATTGTGGTTTTACTGGATATCTTGCATCGTTCAGGTTATTTGATGACAAATGATCGCTGTTCATGGTTTATATTTTTACATCGTCTAGCAAGTAATTGTTTAAACATCAATCTCATAAGGCACTGGTCCGCTAAATTAATAAAATCATTTTTAGTGCTTCGTGTCTCCCAGCCCAACTGTTTGGCAGTTGGCCTTCATCATCTCATAGGGTCTACCCCCCTTAGCCGTGGGAGACAGGCTTAAACGGAGAGATCGGGGATCAGAGTGACAGCCCCCGGTCTAAGCGTTGTCGTGTCAATCTGCGCGACAACATTTTTTGGCGCCGTTGCTGGGGACATTTTATTCTCGGCGTTTCAACGACAATCATCCTTTTCATCTCTTATCTTTTCATCTGGCCCGGCAACGCCAACATTTTTTGGCGCCGTTGTCGGGGACAGAGTTTTTTCTGTCCTTGGTTTATTCGACATTTATCATCATCTTTCATCTTTCTCATCTCTCATTTGAGCTGGCAGATTCAACATTTTTTTTGGCATCATTTGGATCTTATCTTTCGTCATATCAGCAACTTCTCTTCGTTTTGTTTCTTGTTTGGGTGGCGACTCCATTTTCTTATTTTTTCCAGACAAGAAGTCTTCCTCATATCTGCTTGTTGGTTGTTTTCTGGATCTCAGAATCAGATTCATTGTTCAAGTGGCGACTCCACTCCTTTCATCTATTGATTTTCTTGAGCAGAGATCTCGTTCTATCATCCATTTGATCCCTTATTATTCATCATGGATTATTCATTTAAACCATGTCGTTTTACTGACCGTCGCCATGATTTTCCGGAGGAGGCCATTTCTAAATTACCTATTTTTTCCGGTGGTGATTCAATCGCTGTTAGAAGGCATCTAGGCTTGTTTACTCGCATAATGATCATATATTGTAGACCCCCTCAGTTTAATCATGAAGATATCAAGATGCGTCTTTTTGTCTTTTCTTTAGAGGGTGATGCTTTGAATTGGTTTAACAATTTTCCTAAAGATTCTTTCACTTCTTTACAAGACATTGTCAATGCTTTTAAAGATAGATATGGTTATTCAAACAGCTTGCCTTCTGCCTCTAGAATTGTGCAAAAGAAAGAAAGTGATCCTATTAAAGGTCCAGCTGTTGAAGAAAGATTTCAAGATCAGAATGTGTCATCCACCAGTACTATTGCAGATCAAGTCCATGATAGTGGAAAATCAGGGACAAATGACAATGAAAAGGAAGATCAAAGGCAAATTATACAAGAACTAAGGCTGCTGGTGAAAAATATGGAGAGCAATCAAAATAATTATGTCAATGATGTGAAAACTTTATGCACACACCTTGAAAAACGTAATAGGGAGATAGAGATTATGCAAAATCAGCATGCTAAAGAAATTGAGGCCATGAAGACTAATCATGAAACAGAATTTAGATTCATGCAAAGCAAAATGTCAAACTTAGAGGAAAATATGGCGACCATGAAAGCGGATCATGATAGGGAAATTAATTCTATGCAAAACAAGTTATTAATTATGGATGAAGAAATGACTATCATGACGTTTGATCATAATAATCAGTTGGCCACCATGCAAGCAAATCACAAAGAAGAAATAAACTCCATGCAACATTGCTTGATGGACATAAAGGAAAAGAACGATAAAGTAATAAAAGATATGGAAGAAGACCATGTCAGGCAAATCAATGCTATAAAGGTTGAACACTCTAGTCAGATGGATGCCATTAAAATACAGGTTCAAAAGTTTCAACAATGGTCAAAGGATGAGAGAAACCAGGGGACATCAATAGATCAGGAGCCTTCTCATTTGCCGCAACAAGCTCCATCTTATTATGAGGAGGTCATTGGTTCGATTGAAAGATGGTTAATTGAAGGTGATCCAGATAGACTTAAAAATGATAAAGATCAGAAGCAGGATAAAGAAAGACATGACACGCATATCTTACATACTTCATCTGATAGCTTTGAAATAGAAAGTCACATGTCATCAGTGATACAACCTGCCACAAAGAAAAAGCATAAGAGAAAGAAAATGAGAAGAAGATTCGATACATCAGACGGCCGCGAGCAGCTTGATTTTCGGATAGGAAAAAGTCCTACCATATGCAGAATTGGACATGGCACATCCGACAAGCAGCCGACAGATTTGCCTGAAAGCAGGCAAATGCTCAGTATACACTATATTGAACACATCTGATGCCATGGGGCATCCTTTGTATTGTATTTCTAACCCTACTCCTTGTTTTTCCGCATTTTCATTTCTGTTTTAGGATTAGATTTACTTTTCTAGATAGTTAATAAATGAAGAGCTTTTATCTTTCCTGTGCTTAATGTATATGATGATTTTTGGGATGGACGCTACTTATATTTTATTGTGTGTTGCGTGGATGCAGATTCTGGATTCTCACATTCCTACAGTGCAGCAACGTGTCCCCAAGTAGAGCCAGATGTTGACCACTACCGGTCAACTACCCATGCAGTACACCCCCTCTTTTCTTGGCAAAAAGGGGTAGCACCTGAACGACGTGTCCGTGCCAGCCTGAAGTCATCAGCAGCTTGATCATTTTAATTGTAAACCCAGTCTACATGTATGAATTGTAAATAATCTTAGCAGATATGAGTCGTTTATGTAAAATTGCCTAGGTGGACCTAACTTTCTAATGATAATCTACGTCCCGGAAGGTTTTTCGTCTCACCGATCTATGATCGGCAGAGTTTTCCTTCAGCCTGACCCCAAAGCCAGGATGCATTTTGTTATTAGAACTTTAGGAGAATCCTAGTGTGTTAATCTGCTGGATTATAGTTGTGTCGCAGAACTTGGTGGTTTATGAGGGTCTATGATTAAGTGGTTTTGTCCCCTTAAGATGTAAATTGTAAAAGTCATGAAGGTTGAAAAATGTTTTAAATCCCCTCATGAGTCCTAAGTCCTAGGTCCTAGGTGATGTTTCCAAAGGCTTAGTTCGATGATCCATTTAAGAAAATAAATAAATAAATAAAAATTTAAAAATGAAATAAATAAAAAATTATAAAATAAAGCAAAAACCCTAAATAATAAAATAATAATATTTTGAGTGAATGCATGCAAAATATTATTTTTAATAATAAGTTAGCAATTTCGACGGATGAGATTAAGAGATGTCTTGATCCTCATCGACGGTCGAGATCATTTCGACATCGATCACTCGAACTAGCCATTGGGATCATTTCCTTTAAATAGGGTGCTAGGGGTCATTTCAGATCATTGGATCTGTGAATCGTGTACTGAAGAAGCTCTCTTGTAATCTGTTTCTGGTTAATAAAAGAAGACTTTGGGGTCCAAATCTTGCTGGTGTTACTCTCTGGAAGTGCTGTGAGCTAATTTAGTTTCTGCATATTTTACTTTTCAGCCATTAATAATAGCTTATTGTAGAGTATTGTGAACACAGGTATCTTGTTCACATGCTAGGGTTTGAGTGGTGTTAGGGTTTCTGAAGTAATGGCAGGTATCTCCATTACTTTTGGGATCTAGCAGCATTTTTGCCCTCTTTACTGATGGTTGTTTTGAGCTGTGCAGAAAACCCTTACTGAAGAAGATTGGTGGGCGTTTGGGGAAGTTCTCGGCTGAACCAGCCAACTCCCGCAAGCATTTTTTGCTGAGCCCAGTTGGATTTGACCCTGAGTCTATCATTCAGTTTATTTTTCCTAATTTGCATGAGAGATTTTCCGAAGTTCTTCATAGTGAAAATCTAAAATTTTTGTTCTTTAAAATATTTCTGCTCTTACTGCCAAATCTGGTTGTTGAAGGGCCAAAGTCTGTAAATTAATCAAGTAGTTTCGGGGTTTCATTTTTTGTTTATTCTTCAGCAGGTTGCAGGGTGTTCTCTGAAAGTTTCGAAGGGATTTACTTTAAAATTTTGCATATATCTGCGGGCTTTTGTTTTTCTATCTTGCAGATTACCGAGAAGATTTATGAGAATCCTGACGTTTTGGTTTTTATTTTTTGTTGGGGAGGTGACTATATATGAAAGACAGCGTTTTGAAGGAAAGGCACATTTTTTTTGAAATGTTGTAATCATCAGTATAATCAAGGCTTATAAATCAATCCGCATTCCTGTTCGCTGCCATCACCTGCGTAAATCTGCTGAACCCATGTCCATTTGCACATTTCATAACTCGCATTTCCTGCGGTGAAATACTCGGAAGTTTTCAGGACGTTGGTTGTCAACGAATCTATATATCCACACACACAGAGCAGGGTTTCTGACAGCGTGGTAAAGAAAACACTTGACGTTGGTTGACGGGTCAAGTGATTCATGAGTTTTGCTGAGCATAAGTCTTCACGCTGCTCTGTCCACCGTCCGGTTGACCTACGTACAAACAAAGCAAGCACACTGTATAACATATAAAGACGCAGCAGAAAACCGATCCAAGCACGTTGTTGTCAAGACAGAGTTGCTCAGTCCTCAGCGTGAGTAGGTTCCGGGTTAATGGTGCGTTTCGAAGTAAGGTAAAGCTCAATCGAAATCGCCAGGGTCATGATATTTCCTTTTCTCGGTGGCTGAGGTATCATCGCTCAGCGTTTTTTCGTTTACGTTTTTTCGATATGTATATAGTTGCGTAGGTTAGTTTTAGTCTAGGGTTTATGCATAGTTTCGATTTTTTTTTTTATTTTGATCGTATTTTAAAAGAGTTTTATTTTGGTTTTTAACTTAGCATAAATTCATACAAATAAAATAAAAAGGGTCAAGCGTAGGTTAGCAATAGTTTTTTATTTAGATTTTATTGTAGTTTTAATTTTACTTTTAAAAAATCATAAAAATTAAAAAAATAAAAAATAAAATAAAAAATTGAAAAAGTATAAATATATATATATATATATATATATTGTGGAAATTTTTCCTTTTTGCCAGATTCAATTATTCTCGGGACATTATCGCGTTTTATTTCGAGATTGAAATTTTCGATTTATGCAAACGAATGACCATCTTAAAAGTGATATCTGGTTAATGATTTATGATTTGCGCGATTGTTTAAAGCATTTATTGAAATTTCCTTAAATTGCTGATCATTGTGGTTTTACTGGATATCTTGCATCGTTCAGGTTATTTGATGACAAATGATCGTTGTTCATGGTTTATATTTTTACATCGTCTAGCAAGTAATCGTTTAAACATCAATCTCATAAGGCACTGGTCCGCTAAATTAATAAAATCATTTTTAGTGCTTTGTGTCTCCCAGCCCAACTGTTTGGCAGTTGGCCTTCATCATCTCATAGGGTCTACCCCCCTTAGCCGTGGGAGACAGGCTTAAACGGAGAGATCGGGGATCAGAGTGACAGCCCCCGGTCTGAGCGTTGTCGTGTCAATCTGCGCGACAACAAATCGATAGACATCTTCCATCCGTGATAGTCAGCTTTCTCACGAAGCTTCTCTTCGGCAGGGAAGAGTGTTGAGGACCCCATAGTTCTTTTAGGATAGCCTTGCCAATCTTCTCTTCAGTAATTGCTCTTGCTCTTGCTCGGGCTTTGTCTCCACCTCAGCTCTGATACCATGTTAATTTATGTTATGTTCTATGCTTATAGCAGTTTACTTATCTTTCTTATTGTTATCCACAGATTAGCAATCACATGTACATAAAGTAAAGTGCAGATATAACATTAAACGATCAACAGAAAACAAGCCAAGACAAGAGACACAATATGTGGCGGCTAGCCAGGGACAAACCCCAATGTGGGGAAACTATTTGATCAAATCTTCCTTTATTTTCAATAATTCAGAAGAGAGAAATAATACATAAATCTGATTTACATCAGCAGCAGCAAACCCTAGATCAGCCAAACTAGGGCAGACAATATCTTGCAAACCAACCGGCGGATCGGCTTGATTCCACCACCAAAAAATGCGGCCTTCAGAGGATAGTCAGATGGACCTACAGTGCAGTTTTGAGGAGGGAGTCTTCTGGTCAACGCTAGTCAAACTTTGGTTCTGCAGTTGCAACACTAAATTTTGCGTCCGTCCTTCCACCTGTGTGAGAGAGAATCACCTACTGCACGGGAGAGAAGAGACTCTTTACTGCGCTGGAGAGAGAGAGAGAGAGATGTGATGAGTTGAGTGAGTCCAAATGAGGAAAAGTCCCCCTATATTTATACACAACTGTTGATGATTGAATAGATGTGACTGTTGAGCTTCCTAACCTACATGAGTTGCTAGTCGGCTTGATAATTATTCCATAATCAAAATAAATTCATATCTCCATAGATACTTATCAGAATCGGATGATCTTTAGATCAATCCTACACCTCTCGACGAGAGGAATCTAATAAAAATATTATCAGCCATGAATAAGATGACCCACATGGAGTTTGGCCCTAGTTTCCAATTTTAACACTATTTGAAGGACCAATGGACCCTACAGTGATACATTGTGATAACACCAGTTGTATACGATTGTCTGAAGACCCAGTATTTCATGGAAAGACAAAGCATATCAATAACAAGTATCACTACATTCAGAAGCTAGTACAAGATGGTGTGTTGCAACTACAGTATATCTCCACCAATAAGTAGGTGGCTGAAATATTGACGAAATCTCTTCCTAATAAGAAGCTTGTGTATTTGAGAGACAAGCTTGGTTTGGTTGATGTATCCTCCCTAGTTGAGAGGGAGAGATAGGCACATCATTCTTGTCTTCACTTGGGAAGACAGAATGGAGGATTGGGTAAGCATCTAGCATTCGATACTCTTTGAGGATGAGGTAGGGCATCCAAGATAAGAGTAGTCATGGACCGATATTCTTTGAGGACTAGCTATCCAAGATAAGAATAGTCCAAAGAAGGTCATACTTTGTGAACACCCGGGTGGGGTATGTACCTTGAGAGACAATGATGATGGTGTCTATAAATCATTGGTCTCACCAGCATTATGCTCTAATCTTGTGGAGAGATAGAGTTGTTAGTCAAGGCCTTGCTATGTGACAATGTTGGTTGATATGATGCTAAACAGATGGGTTACCAATCCGACTCTTCTTATGAGATCTCTTCAGATTGAGAATATCCATGTACCATTTATGAATACCTCCCTAGTTAAGAGGGAGTGTTGAAAAATGTGTAACTAGGTTCGGTCTTCATAAATGTGAAATGTACTTTTTTATTCTTGTAAATTGTAAAATGAAAGAAAATTATTATTATTATTTTTGGAGCATGTGTTTCGTGCTCAAAGTTTTTTATTTTATAGGTCAAGCACCCATTGGGTGTTTCTAGGGTTTGTCCTAGGTCAAAAAGTCAAAAGAGTCATTGTCATAAGTTGAATACCCCTTCGGGCACATTGTAACGTGTAAAGAAAATTACTTTTGTCTTTAAAAGTGTCCAAATACCCTTCAAGATCAAGTTAGCCTGACAACTGGATAGTCGACCAAAAAGGAGGAGCCACGTCCACCTTGAGGAGCCTATAAAAGGAAGAAACTCGACCTCCTTGAAGCACATTCATCTCTCACTCATTCAACTGAAAGAAGAGAAAGAAGAAGGCAGCCAAGAAGGAAGAGGACAAAGAAGACTTGATTTTGGGCTACTTCTCTCCCACACGTGTGAAGGAAGGCTAGGGTTTTTGCAGCAGATATAGGGTTTTCCCTCTATAAGTGCGATCTTGAAGAAAGGAAGGCAAGAAGGTCAAGCGAAGGTCACAAGAAGCCATCCTCAAGCTCCAAAAGTCAGAGAAAGCCAAGTGAAGGTCTAAGGAAGCCTTGGAAGGCCAAAACGAAGCTCACACGTGTGGCAGCAGCAACTGCAGGAGGGCCGAAAATTTCAGGTCTGCAGTGGAGGCTGAAATTCTGCAGCTGGGGGTCGAAGTTGTGCTACTAGAAGAGATTTGACTGGGTTTGACTTGTTCAAGGAAAGCACATCATTCAGAAAGGTTGGACTTGGTCTTGGAGGGTATTGGTCTTGGTCTAGAGGTCTTGGAATTCGTCAATTGAAGAATCTATAAGGAAGAGAAGAGATTTGCGGGTTTTCCTCTCAATTGGAGAGGTTTTGGCCTTGGCTTGCAGCCTATATTTTGTGTTCTTGTTCTTCTTGTTTTGGTAGTTGTTTGATGATATACAAACATAATAATAAGTAAAGAAGTTAATAAGTAAGAAAAAGTTAAAATACATCACAAGTAGTTATCAAGGAAAGAGAAATCACTCTAATCATTGCCCTATAGATTTCTCAACATTGTATATGTTAATATCAAAGGTCCACCTTTTTGTAGTCCCATGAGAAGAAGGGCCTACTAAGCCCAAGTTCGATGCTAATGAGAAAGAAAGTTAAAAGAGCAATAATGTGTTGAAAAAGGTACCAAGGAGGTGTTTCCTAGTGTTATTTGCCTAAGCCTAGGAACACAAAGTGAACCCACCTTTTTAGTGTGACTTTATGAGTTATTAAAGTTGTGATTTTTCAGTGACTTTATGACGTACTAAAAGTACATTGTACTTTATAATATTAAAGTGACTTTATGAGAAAAAGGTACATGGTACAAGTTAATAAAGTGACTAGGGAGGCTTATAATGAAGTGGGAGACATAAGAGGGGATCAATGAGAGATTAGATCTCCACCCTTGACCAAGGAGAGTTGAGATCTAATCTCAGCGCTTGATGCTAAGGATAGGGCTTCTCATCATTATGAGACAAAAAAGGAGGGAAAAGGCAAAGGAGGCTCTCATTCTTCATGTGCAAGTGTTGGAGAAGAGGAGAAGAGAAGAAGTTGAGACAACCATATTCGCGGAAGGAGAAACTGAGGTAGAGCAACTTCTACAGGCGTGCATTTCGAGGCAGATCTGTAGCGCGCAACCCAAGGTAAAGGCAGAGGTTCCAGCATGCAAATCAAAGAAGAATCAACGTGATTTCGAGGGGCTGAGGGCAGAGACTCAACAAATTTTTCGAAATATTTCATAAGCATAAGCATAAGTTAAATAACATATATTGCAAATACAACAAGAATAGTCCTACTATATTCACAACATATGCATGAAAGTGTGTTGGCTCTGATTTTATTATTATAAATGAAAGTTCCATTCATACATACACCATTGACGACCACTAGCCCCAATAGTGGAACATTACAGTCAAGAACACTTGCTCCTCCAAAGAAGTATATTCTCTTTATGCTACGGAGAAGTCAAGGATCTTCACAATACTCCAAGCTCTTTCTAAGCCTAAGCCTAGACAAAATCTTGGCTCCCCAAAAGCCCTTTACATGAGTTATGAGGTTCTATTTATAACAAGAGGGGGTGACTCTTCAACTCCCCTTTGTGACCTTTGGACTACCCTCGTGACTCTTCAACTTCTTTACAAAATGACACATTACATTACATCATGACTCTTCATATTCCAATATTGGCACTTGGAATTTCACTTACAACATAATTACAAATAATATTACATTTTACACTCATACCCATATAGGACAAAATAGGGTAGAGACAACTTGACAACCTGAAAAGACAAAACACTATGATGCTTGAGTTTGGGAACACTCTAACTCGACAACTTCCACTTGATGCTTCTCGATCACGTATCGATGCCAAGCTTGGTACTGTGCAATGACATCCCCAAACTGCATGATGGTGTCAGGCTGGAAGCAGACTCTAGCCTCCATAGCATTCGAGTACAATGATTTGGAACCAGTCTTAACTTCTTTCTCGAGCAGGAGCAACATGGTTCTGATCTAGACAGGACCACCGATGTAGTTATGCATGTTTTGTCTGTTCAACTCTAAATCCTCCTTGGTGGCAACCTGTCTCAGCTGCTCCAAGTACTCTTCAATCTCCTGCCTGACTTGGTGTTTGCGTTTAGCTTCAATGAGTGAGTTGACTAATGGGATTTTGTGGGTTCTCACCATGAAGTCCAAATTGTTGTACAACCGTACATATGAGGCCTGAATGTTTTCAATGAACGAGGCGAGCTGATTTTTGTTCTAAATGAACATTCGAACTCTTACTTTCTCCAAATCTGTCTACGGCTTCATCTTCTTTACCAAAGTAAGTGGTGCCCCTTTGTATCGCATTGTCCATTCTTGCATGGTGGTGATGACAGTTTGTACATTCCTAAGAGTCTTGAAAAATTCCTTGCTCTGCTGCTGCAAGCTATTCAAGCAGACAACTGCCTTATGTATAGTCATGAGCTCCTCATAGAGGTCCCGCATGGTCTCTTCAAATGTTGATACCTCACCAAATATCGCTGCTCTCAATTCCCCCAAGTAGACCTGTGCAGGAGCAGCATTCTATGCTACTCTACGGATTTGTTCTATCTCTTGTCGGGCAACCTGTAGATTTGGTATCAATTGCTTACCCTCAGTTATCAAATATTGAGTGTTTGATCTTGTCGTACCCATGAAGGCCAAGTTGGCTTCGACAATGACATTTGGATTCCTGTTGGTGTCCGCCACTATCACCCTTTCTCTAATGAATTCAGGTGATACATGACCATTCGGAAATGCTCTCTCTACGCTTGTGCAATCCTCTTCTGAAGTTCATTATATGACAAATTGTACACATCCATTACTGGATCATCATCAAGAGGAACTATGTCCCCTTCCTCGCTCGAGGCTAACTCTGTAGCTAGAGGTTATGGACACTGAATGGTGACCTGTGGTGCACTGGGCATCAGGTCAAAATCTTTATCATGTGGTTCCGGTTCCAACTCCATGTCTGCAACTTCAATCAAGTCTTCAATCTGCTAAGCAAGCTCTCGATCCTATAGTTGTTCGCTCTCCCCCTCTACTGTTGGTTGGTTTTGTCCTTGCCCTTCAACTTGAATCGGCGTTGTTTCTCCTGACATTGTGCCTTGTCTTTCTTCTTCTTCCTGCTTCTGCTTCTCCTTTTGTTCTTTCCTCTTTTGTTCCTGTTCTTCCCTCAGTTCTTGTTCTTCTTTTTGCGCCCTCTATTTGCTTCTTGCAAGATCTACTTTTCTCTCTTCCTCTACTTTGCTCTTCGTATCCTCTACTTCCTTTTGCTTTTGCTGCCAAAGCCGCCTACATGAAGATTAGATCCGCTTTCATCTTGCAGCTTTGTTCCCGCTCTGTACTGTCTGCAACCTTTCTCTTTCCCTTATCGTGTATTGGGTTGCTACCTTCTGCTACTACTACTAGAATCGTTGCCATGTTAGTGTTGATTCATTTTCTATAAATAATTGAGTGTCCGCATATATTAGCAAGTTAATTGGCACTTGCTCAATTGCTTCCCCAGCACTGCTTTCAGTGGTCTCTTTTGAAGCATCTCTCTTTGGTGCCATGGTAACAATGATTGCTAGAGAGAAGTGTTTCACAAGTGTGGTACCTGTGGGACAAAAAGGACACTCATGGAAAGCAAACATTAGCTTCAGCAAATCTACCTTCAAAGCATGATCAAGAAGCAAGTCGAGCAACTGGATAGAAGGATTGCACAATTTTCATTGGCAAGAGAGATTGTCTGCCTGTGGGAACTGCGCACTGCACAGTCTCAACAGCCAAGGATGAAGCTTGAGGTTGGGGCTGCGCAATGCATAGTCCCAGCCTGGGCAGAGACTAGGAGAGACTACGCATTGCGCAATCTCAGTGGCCAAGGTGGCAGGTTGACCCCTAGAGCTGCACAGTGCACAGTTGGGGCCATCTTGTATTGCACATTGTGCAGTTCCAGAGGCCAAGCTTGTGGCTTGAGCCTTAGGATTGTGCAGTGCCCAGATGGGCAAGGCAACATCTGGCCAAGGGAAGTACAAATTTGCCTAGTGGAAGTGTGAAAAACGAGCAGATCTAAGTGATGGTGCAAGCTTGAGTGCAGATCTGACTAAGTGTGAAAGAATCATGAGGAGGAGGGTTGCCGCAACAGCGACCATTAATGCAAAAACTAAAAAATCGATGCGACAATTGTGAAAGGCAAGCGATAACTTGAAACAATACCTCTACAAGCTAAAACAAGTTGAACCACCAGCAACCATGAAGAGAAACAAGCAAAACAACACTCACACAAGCAAAACGACAAAATGCGACAGAAAAGGCGACAAAAGTGAAACTCACCCGAAAAAGCAACACCCCACCGAAGGTTCCTTGATCTCTTCGAGAATGCTAGATCTCCAAGATCGAATGTTCAAATGAGCTCTAGAGGCATCAATTAACTAGATTTTAGCAAATGAGGTTTTATGACGTGCATGCCTGAGATCAAGGACAAAAGCGACACTTGGCAGAAACTTCTAAAAATAGCAATGTGCCATCTTCAGGAAACTAATAATAGATCCCTACTTCCTAGGGATGCTTTTTTCCCTTTAGTTTTCTTTCTTTTCCGGGGGGGGAACTTGCCATCCACACTGTCGAGAAAGACTGCACAATTCTAGGGAACTGGGCAACTTTCCGCCTCAGTGTGCACTGCACAATTTCTGAGCTTAGTGAGGGTTTGCACAGTTTTTGGGCTCAATTTTGGGTTGCCTTCCATGATTGCGCAATTTCTGAGCTCAAGGCTGACTGCCAGTCAGGACTATGCAATTCCTATCATCAAGGCTACTGCCCTCAAGGATTGCACAGTTTCTGGAGGCAAGCCCAAAACTGCTGTGAGACCAAGTTGGGAGATCAACTTGTGACTTAGAAAGATAAGCTAAGTGTGAAAACAAGCAAGCACAAGCACAAATGAAAAAGATAAGTCTCAGTCGAAGCATGAATACCTAGATCAGTGCAAGATGAGCTCCTATGGATAAGAAGGAAGGCTCCAAAATCAAAGCATAGGAAAAATTTTGGAGGGTGGTTGTAACAGCGACAACACTGGCGACACATTGATAGAACTCCAGTTCTCTGTATGGATCTTGTCTCATGCAAAATAGGTCTCACCGTTCTGGAACTATTGTTCAATTCATTGATTATCACAGTTTCTTCACTTAGCTTGAGTTAAAGATATAGTCCCTACCATTCTCTTTATCGACAACACACATACCAAGCCAAGTCAAACTGAGTTGTTTCGATCAGGGATGAGGAGTATATAGATGCACAACTAAAAGAAACTGTCAGAGTCTTAGTTTTCATCTCTAGTGTTGCTCCACTGTTAGCAAGCCTGGACAGTACCCTGGCAGAGTCACTTCATGAACACAAGCATTGCTCCACTGCCAGCGAGCCTGGATAGTACCTCGGCAAAGTTGTTTGCTTCACCTGTCTATGCAGGAATTCTTTCTCTTCTTTCGCCCTTTATTTCATTTTTCATTTTTTCTTCATTTTTTATTTGTTCAAAGAATTGTGTATAGGCACTTATTTATTACATGGGGTGGAAGAGGGATCCCGACTTATTGAGAGCACAAGAGGTTTTCCTTTTAGAGAAGGATATTTATGTATACCTCTAACATACTTGTTATGGTTTTTCTCCCCTCCTTACTCTCCTCGACTTAGTTGCAAGAGTTAACCGAAAATAAAACACTGATTAGAGTAGGTGGTACAAGTTAAAAGTACAAGCATCGTGATTTCACCATGACTCTCTCCGAAAGGAACGTATTTTCCATCAAAGTATCATCGACTAAAAGAAATGCAAGATTCACATAAAGAGAGGGAATAGACAGATAACCAAGCATTGATAGCAATACAATTTCCTCTTGGATTTCACCGAGCTTGTTTGAGAAGCCAAACACGGTCTCATGCAGAAGCTAACCTATGACTGAAAAGAAAACAAACAAAAGGAAAGAAGCGGAGTGAAAGCAAAACAAAGTAAAGAAAATCAAAGGAAAAAAGCAAAGAAAAGCAAAACTACTCCTACTCCTAACCTAAACAGAGCATAGGCCAAACTCACGTGAAATGATACTTCCAATGCAGCCACTGGTGCATTGGCTGGCCTATGTGGGCGAGGGAATGCATGTCAAGAAAGATATACAAGCAAATTAGTAAACAAGAAAGATAGGACAATGCAAACCAAAATGTTCGAAGTTTGAATATACATGCAAAAAAGTAACAACGAAAAGTGCATGAAAGATATTCTGCAATTATATCATGGTGTCTCGACACACTGCGAGTTACAAACATACAAGCACAAACTTTCGAACTGCGAAGGTGAGCAAACATGAAGAAAGAAGAAAATTTTTGTTTTGCAATAGTGCTTGCCACATACGACTCCTCCAATGACTAAGTGATAGGATCGTGTAATACAGATGGAGGGTCCGACAATTGTAAGACAAATTGATTTTCAATATGTGTGATAGAGTGATGAGGAGCCTCAGAAGATTCAACACTATTCTGATCAGAAGTGAAACTAACCTCAAGACTACGAGAACCTGACATAACCATCAACTTGGGCTGAAGTGCCTCGACAGCTTGGGGAAGTTCCAACTCATCAGAAGGTAGATCGTCACAGATCGATGGCTAGGAAAGATTAGCAGTGGAAAAATCAAAATTGTAGTCATATGAATCAATGAAGAGGTTGTGACAGCCATGATCAGAAAGTTCAAGATCACAAATGGAGGCATCCTCATGATCTGATGAATCGCAAAGAGGGGAAGATGAAAAACGATAAATTTCACCCTCTAAGTTTTCAGAAAGATGAGATGAGAGATTAGGAAGATCAAGAGTAGAAGATTCATCCTCTCCACATCTGGATGAAAAACTAACATCCCATGTGTTTTGTGAATGATCGGAGGTAATAACATCATCAAGAACTAAATTTTCACAAGATTCAACAAAAATGACAGAATCGTGGGAAATGTTAGGATGATGAAGGAGAGGTGTAGAAGGAAGATAATCATCCTTCGTCGCAGGTTCTTGTTCAGTTATGGCTCCCCCAAATAATCATCGTGATTGATATCGCAAGTTCGCTGCTCAACACCAACTCCATCCAACACTTGATCCTCGTGAACATCACAAGAGAGATTTGAAACAGGTGAACACAACACATCACAATCCAGAGGATCAAAAGGACCAAAGGATGGAGGACGAGGAGATAACACTTCATCACAATCATCAAATTGACAATCCAAACCTACGCTGAAATTCTAAGTATGTGAGGTGGGAAAAGATGGTGGTAGATCAATAGATGAATTTTCAACTTCTCCTACCTCAGCCTGCGGAACTAGAGTTGTTTGATGAGAGGAGGACGGAGGGTCACTTGGAACAACAACCTTGTCTGTCACAAATTTAGAAGCTCTAACACCGAGGTATGTTGGGAGCGGCTCAAAAGATTCTAACTCGTGCGGATTTTCTGAAATGTGAAGAAGATATTGAAATCTTCCTGTCAAGAACTTCCAATCAAATTCATCTTTCGGATATTCAAAACACAAATGCATAAAACGAATGTGAAAATGATGCAATGATTCATCAAGTGATTTTCGCAATTCTAAAATTTTCTTGCCCAGACGTTTACGATCGAACATGTCAAAAGCGCAAGACAGTTTTGTGACAAGATGCTCGAAAGAGTGTATGGAGGCATCGGTCAATGTGTGACACCACTTCCTTACGCGCCCTTCGAACGTGAGGATGAACAACCTACAAGAAACATCCTTACAGTGGATGTTGTGCTCTGTGCAGAATTCAAGAAAGTGAACAGTATGCTCAAGCAAGGTTGTCTCACCCTCGCCATCGAATTTAAGGGTTGACAAGTCATCTACAATGCTTGTCGGCACTTGCAAACTTACGTCTCTGGAAAAACATGTCGGGATTATGATTGTGGAAGAAGTCATTAAATGAGTGCAGAAATTTAAAATAGACTTCAAGGGCTCAACGTGTCATTTGGCCCTCCTTCTAGCACCAGAAATGTTGACGGTGCTGGACCCGCCAACATTCAGGTGATCTCCCCGATATGAAGCCCCAGCTAGACCTCACACCGTTTGGAGTGGGAGTCCAAGCAGTGGGTGGTAATGTTATGCCTTGATTGCGGAAACGCGCAAAGGTAAGTATGATAACTTTGGGTGAGAGCAAGTGTGTGACCCTGCGGAGAGTCAAGTGCAATGCATGAAGGTTCCAACACACAAAGGGAGAAGGAAGTGCGCCCCTTGGAAGCCTGTAATAGTACGCAGCTTGAAAGGAACACATGAGCAGAATGACATCACAAGCTAAGATGTGGAATAGTCCACAAGTTAAAGTGATGAATTAATACAACAACACGCATTCAACAAGATTCATACAAAATGCAAACGAAATAATTCATAAGCATAAGCGTAAGTTAAATAACATACATTGCAAATACAACAAGAATAGTCCTACTATATTCGCAACATATGCATGAAAGCATGTTGGCCCCGATTTTATTATTATAAGTGAAAGTTTCATTCATGCATACACCATTGACAACCACTAGCCCCAATAGTGGAACATTACAATCAGGAACACCTGCTCCTCCAAAGAAATATACTCGCTCTACACTACGAAGAAGCCAAAGCTCTTCATAATACTCCCAAACTCTTTATAAGTCTAAGCCTAGCCAAAAGCTTGGCTCCCCAAAAGCCCTTTACATGAGTTATCATGTTCAATTTATAACAAGAGGGGGTGACTCTTCAACTCCCCTTTGTGACCTTTGGACTACCCTCATGACTCTTCAACATCTTTACAAAATGACACATTACATTACATGATGACTCTTCATATTCCAATATTAGCACTTGGAATTTCACTTACAACATAATTACAAATAATATTACATTTTACACTCATACCCATATAGAACAAAATAGGGTAGAGACAACTTAACAGCCTAACAAGACAAGACACTATGATGCTTGAGTTTGGGAACACTCTAGCTCGACAACTTCCACTTGATGCTTCTCGGTCACGTATCGATGCCAAGCTTGGTACTGTGCGATGACATCCCCAAAACTGCATGATGGTGTCAGGTTGGAAGCGGACTCTAGCCTCCATAGCATCTGGGTACAATGATTTGGAACCAGTCTTAACTTCTTTCTCGAGCAGGAGCAACATGGTTATGATCTGGACGGGACCACCAATGTAGTTCTGCATGTTTTGTCTGTTCAGCTCTAAATCCTCCTTGGTGGCAACCTATCTCAACTGCTCCAAGTACTCTTCAATCTTTTGCCTGACTTGGTAGTTGCGTTTAGCTTCGGTGAGTGAGTTAACTGATGGTATTTTGTGGGTTCTCATCATGATGTCCAAACTGTTGTACAACCATACATATGAGGCCTGAATGTTTCCAATGAACAAGGCAAGCTGCTTGTTGTTCTGAATGAACATTCGAACTCTTGCTTTCCCCAACTCTACTTGTGGCTTCATCTTCTTTACCAAAGTAAGAGGTGCCCCTTTGTATCGCATTGTTCATTCTTGCACAGTGGTGATGGCAGTTTATACATTCCTAAGAGTCCTGACAAATTCCTTGCTCTGTTGTTGCAAGTTATGCAAGCAGACAAATGCCTTATGTACAGTCATGAGCTCCTCATAGAGGTCCCGCATGGTCTCTTCAAGTGTTGATACCTCACCAAGTATCGTTGCTCTCATTTCCCCCAAGTAGACCTATGCGAGAGCTGCATTTTGCGTTGCTCTGCGGAGCTGTTCTATCTCTTGTCAGGCAACCTGTAGATTTTGTATCAATTTCTTACTCTCGACTGTCAAATACTAAGTGTTTGATATTGTCGCACCGCGAAGTCCAAGTTATCTTCAGCAATTGCGTTTAGATTCTTGTTGTTGTCCACCACTATCACCCTTTCTCTAATGAATGCAGGTGATGCATGACCATCCGGAAAATGCTCTCTCTACGCTTGTACAATCCTCTTATGAAGTTCATTATATGATAGATTGTACACATCCATTACCAGATCATCATCAAGAGGAACTATGTCCCCTTCCTCGCTCAGGGCTAACTCTGCAGCTAGAGGTGGTGGAGACTAAACAGTGACCTGTGGTGCACTGGGCATCAGGTCAACATCTTCATCCTGCGGTTCTAGTTCCAACTCCATGTCTGCAACTTCAATCAAGTCTTCAATCTACTAAGCAAGCTCCTGATCTTGCATTTGTTCACTCTCCCCCTCTACTGTTGGTTGGTTTTGTCCTTGCTCTTCAACTTGAATCGATGTTGTTTCTCTTGACATTGCGCCTTGTCTTCCTTCTTCCTGCTTCTGCTTCTCTTCCTATTCTTTCCTCCTTTGTTCCCGTTCTTCCCTTAGTTCTTGTTCTGCTTTCTGCGCCCTTAGTTTTGCTTCCTGCAAGCTCTGCTTCTCTCTTCCTCTGCTCTTCTCTATGTATCCTCTGCTTCCTTTTGCTTTTGCTGCCAAAGCTGCCTACATGAAGATTGGATCCGCTTTCATCTTGCAGCTTTGTTCCCCCTCTGTATTGTCCGCAACCTTTCTCTTTCCCTTATCTTGTACTGGGTTGTTGCCTTCTGCTACTGCTGCTGGAATTGTTTCCATGTTAGTGTTGATTCCTTTTCTATAAACAATTGAGTGTCTGCATATATTGGCAAGTTAACTAGCGCTTGCTCAACTGCTTCCCCAGTACTGCTTTCAGTGGTCTCTTTTGAAGCAACTCTCTTTGGTGCCATGGTAACAATGACTGCTGGAGAGAAGTGCTTCACAAGTGTGGTACCTATGGGACAAAAAGGACACTCATGGCAAGCAAACATTAGCTTCAACAAATCTACCTTCAAAGCATGATCAAGCAGCAAGCTGGGAAACTGAAGAGAAGGATTGCGCAATTTTCATTGGCAAGAGGGACTGGTTATCTGTGGGAACTGCGCACTACACAGTCTCAGCAGCCAAGGATGAAGCTTGAGGCTTGGGACTACGCAATTCGTTGTCCCAACCTGGGCAGAGACTGCGCAGCGCAGTCTTAGTGACCAAGGTGACAGGCTGACCCCTGAAACTGCGCAGTGCGCAGTTTGGGCCAGCCTGTACTACGCACTACACAGTTCCAGAGGCCAAGCTTGTGGCTTGAGCCTTAGGATTGCGTAGTGCCCAGCTGGGCAAGGCAAAATCTGGCCAAGGGAAGTACAGATCTGCCTTGTGGAAGTGTGAAAAACGAGCAAATCTAAGTGATGGTGCGAGCTTGAGTGCATATCTAACTAAGTGTGAATGAATCATGATAGATCAAATGCAAAAACTGATCAAATAGAAGGAAAATCAAGTATGTGAGGAGAGTCGTCGTAACGGCGACCATCAGTGCAAAAACTAGGAAACCGATGCGACATTTGTGAAAGGAAACCGATAACTTGAAACAACACCTCTACAAGCTAAAACAAGTTGAAACGCCAGCAACCATGAAGAGAAACAAGCGAAACGACAAAAAGTGACAGAAAAGGTGGCAAAAGACAACAAAAGCAAAACTCACCCAGAAAAGCGACGATGACCGCACTGAAGGTTCTTTGATCTCTTTGAGAACGCTAGAGCTCCAAGATTGAATGCTCAAATGAGCTCTAGAGGTGTCAATTAACTAGATTTGAGCAAATGAGGTTTTATGATGCGCATGCCTAAGATCAAGGAAAAAAGCGACACTTGGTGGAAACTTCTAAAAATAGCAGTGTGCTATTTTCCGCCGAGGGGGTGCGGGGAACTTGCCATGCACACTGCTAGAGAACTGGGCAACTTTCCGCCTCAGTGTGCACTGCGCAATTTTTGAGCTTAGTGAGGGTTTCGTAGTTTGTAGGCTCAACGTTGGGCTACATTCCATGACTGCGCAGTTTCTGAGCTCAAGGCTGACTGCCAGTGATGACTGCGCAATTCCTGTCATCAAGGCTGCTTGCTCTCAAGGATTGCGCAGTTTCTTGAGGCAAGCCCAAAACTGTTGTGAGACCAAGTTGGGAGATCAGCTTGTGACGAGTTAGAAAGATAAGCTAAGTGCGAAAACAAGCAAGCACAAGCACAAATGAAAAAGATAAGTCTCAGTCGAAGCATGAAAACTTGGATCAGTGCAAGATGAGCTCTTGTGGATAAGAAAGAAGGCTCTAAAATCGAAGCATAGGCCAAATTTTGAAAGGTGGTTTTAGCTGCTACAACAATAGCCTAATTCTAAACTTAGGAAATATGGTTAATTAATCAGTATTAATTGAGATAAGGTGAGAATTCTCTAGAAACTCGCATGGATCGACTTCTATATGATCTTGGCCTTGATTAAGTTTTAATCTTGATCGTTGGTACTCCAACAGAATATTATAAGAAGTCGATGGGCACTTGGAGAATACCCCTGTGGAGTTTGATTTCCAGAGAGCAGTAGCAGTTGCGGAAGAGCCAGAGATCGAAGCAGAGACAGTGAGGGGCAGGGACAATGATCCGGAGGAAGTTTCCTAGATCTGGAGAGGTAGCAGCAAGTGACAGAAGTGATTCACACATAAGCAGCGCAAGAATTGTGTAGTAGCTAAAGCAGGGCAGTTCGACTTAGTTGGGGATGAAGTCGATTCAGCATCCAGAGGCCGAGAACGTCTTCCAGAGAGCCAGAGAGTCACTTCTAGCAGCAGAGGCAGGCAAGACAACTTGCTTGGACGCTGATCTAAGCCGCATGTGTGAGAGGCAGCACAAGGACTGTGCAGAGGGCCTACGTTGGGGTTTGGACGACTAGTTTTTCAGGAGGAGCCAGTGTCAGGATTGCTTGTGGAGTGAGAGAATTTCTTCTCTCTAATTATTTTTGTCAGATACTTGTTGTTTGGATTGCTAGTTGGGCATCCATAGATTGTACTCAGATTTCACTGTTGCATAATAATAAAACCCTCAACTATTGCACTGGTTTTCCCAAGTTGGGTTTTTCTGGGGACAATTGTCCAAAAATAACTGTGTCATAATTTTGTGTGCTAGATTTTCTCAATTTCCAGTGCTATTTTCTTCCGCAGTTTATTTGTGAAAATCACAATGTGAATTATTTGATATTTGTCATAGCAAACAACAGATAAATTGTTAAATAAATTAACAATTAGAAAAATAATTTCCAGTTGTTGTGACAGATGAAATTTTAACATGGTATCAAAGCGTGATTGATCAAATGGGAAGCTCAGAAGTGAAGACGAAAATTTCACTATTCAAAGGGAGCAAGAGGCCAAATTTTCTAGTGTTGCGCCATACCTAAACAGGCAGATCGAATTACTGGGCAAGGGTTCGATTTTCAATTGCAAGGTTGCAAAAAATTCAGATTGCCTAGTATAGTGATTCTGGCAGTCAAAGGGAGAAATAGCAGCTCAGATTTTCGTTGAGAAAATTCCTTGGTTGGATGCAAAGCATTTTGCAGCAGCAGAATCAACATTGGGTGGAAGAGGAATAACACCAAGATTGTCTTCAGTAAATTCTTCAGTATGACCATGGACAGAGCTGACATTCAAAGGGCTTCAGATTTATCTTCCAGGTTCGAGGATGAATTTGCTTGCCTATCAGGCTCAGCTTCACAAGGTGTCTGGCATAAAGGCAATGGAGCATCAGCTCACATGATGGGGGTTAGAGAATATTTCTCTAGCTACAAGGAGGAGCAGATGGATTTCCAAATTACGATGGGAAATAGCACGAAGTGCACTCCAGTAGGGAGAGGTACCATTGATTTTCAGAGGGAGTCAAGAGCCAATACCAGCGCTACAGATGTACTGCATGTGCCAAGATTAGGTATGAACAATATTTCAGTATCCCAATTACAGGGTAAGGGATATGATATTCACTTTGTAGGGAAGAAAGTGTTTATCACTCGAGTTGGAAGAAGGTAAGACAAATTGGATTTCAAAGAAACAAGTTGTACAAGTTGCAGCTCGACTCTCCAATGGCACTAATAGGCAGTGATAGTAGCAGTGGGAAGGAACTGAATGAGCTATGGCATAGGAGAATGGGACATCTACATCATGGAGCACTCAAGATGCTTAAGGAGACAGTAACAAGGGTTCCAAAACTTGGCACGGAACACGATGATGTGTGCAAAGGGTGCATGTTTGGGAAATATGCTAAGGCCGCATTCCCAAGAAGTGACAGCAAGGCAGATGGTGTGTTAGGACTTATACACTCAGACATTTGTGGCTCGATGTCCACTAGAGGTCTCAGTGGGGCCGAATACTTCGTCGCCTTTATTGATGGCCATTCCAGGAAGACCTGGATCTACTTCTTGAAGACCAAGAATGAGGTCTTCAGTCATTTTAGGGAATTTAAGGTTCTCGTAGAGAATGCAACAGGGAAGAAGATCAAGGTGCTTCGCTCAGATAATGGTGGAGAATATATTTATCAAGACTTCACACATTTTTGTGCGGAGGGAGACATCAAAAGGGAGTGTACAGCTCCATACAATCCACAGCAAAATGGGGTAGCGGAGCAGAAAAACAAAGCTATAGTTGGGGTTGCAAAAGCAATGTTATATGACCAGGACTTGCCCAAGTTTCTATGGCCAGAGACATGTAACACAGTAGTGTATATTCAGGTCATAGAGCAGTGGGGAAGAGAACGCCAAAAGGGGTCTTCAATGGGAAGAAGCCAGAAGTCAGTCACTTCAGGATCTTTGGCAGTATTGCTTATTATCATGTGCCAAATGAGAAGCGCACCAAATTGGATTAGACTACAGAGAAGGGGTTCCTCTTTGGGTATAGCGAAACCTACAAGGAATACAGAATCTACATCCCTAGCAATAGGAAGATTATAGCAAGACGGGACGTAAAGTTCATGGAAGATCGAGCTTTCAAGAGATATCGCAAGATTCCTAGAGGTGATCAGACTCATCGAGTTGAAGCTCCATTGGTCCAACAGCAAGGGAAGCTAGTGGGACAGTCACAGGGATCCAATACAGTGACCAGTACTAGCATGTCCTCAGGAGCAAGGAATCCAATAAGATCTCAAGAGACGGAGCAACAAGGACAGGATGAGAAGGAATTGGTTGAACCTCCCACCACTAGTCGTTGAGCCAGTAGAGAGGTTCATCATACATTGAGAGACGCAGAGGAGTTCGATGGAGCTCCTAGGACGAACAAGAGAGAGCGCAGACAACCTGACAGATATCAAGCATTGGTAGCTCAGGTTGCAGAACCTTCCAGTTTTCAGGAAGCCGCACAGCATAAAGTGTGGGTAGATGTTGCAGTAAAAGAATACAGCTCTATCATGAGCAATGGTGTTTGGGAGGTGCTGTCGAGGCCTGAGGACAGGTCAATTGTAGGTTCTTAATGTATCTACAAGATCAAGTATGTTGCAAATAACAACATGGAGAAGTACAAGGCTAGGCTCGTGGCAAAGGGGTATGCTCAGAAAGAAGTGATAAATTATGAGGAAACCTTCACCCCAATTGCCAGATACACTTCTATTCGGTCAGTTATATACCTAGCAGCTCATATGGGATGGCAGATTCACCAGATGGACGTCAAGGTAGCATGTTTGAATGGGGTGATAGAAGAAGAGGTGTAAATAGAATAGCCAGAGGGCTCCAAGACCCATGAGAGGTGTACTCATGTGTGCAGACTGAAGAAAGCTCTATACGGGCTCACGCAGGCTCCCAGGGCATGGTATGGTCGGATCAACAACTACTTGCAGCAAATAAGATCCGTCAAGAGTGACATAGACCTTAACCTTTACTATATGATGGTAGAGAGTGAGCCACTCAGCCTAGTATTGTATGTGGATGATCTCTTCCTAACAGGATCATTAGGGCTCATAGAGGACTGCAAAAGAAACCTAGCAACAGAGTTTGATATGAAGGACTTGGGGTTGATGCACTATTTCCTAGGATTGGAAGTGTGGCAGAAAGACAGGGAGATCTTCCTTGGGAAAGGAAGATATGTTACAGATATTCTGAAGAGGTTTTCAGAATGCCGAATTGTAGACCCGTGTCTACGCCCATGATCACCAACTGGAAGAAGATAGATGCATCAAAAGACAAGGATTTCGACCCCACCTTGTATAGATAGCTTATCAGCTCTCTCATGTATTTGGTCGACATTGGGCCAGATATTTGCTTCACAGTCAATACCCTCAGTTAGTTTATGGTATAGAACCGAAGAGGGTACAATGGGTAGCAGCGAGGCATATTTTGAGGTATGTATGTGGCACAGTCGAGTATGGGTTGAGATATACCCGAGTGGATGATGTCAGACTATGTGGGTTCACAGATGCAGATTGGGTAGGCAGTTTAGTGGACAGGAAAAGTACCTCTGGGTACTGCTTTAGCGTTGGATCAGGAATGGTTTCTTGGTGTAGTAGGAAGCAGAAGTCAGTAGCATTGAGCTCTGCAGAAGTGGAGTATATGGCAGCAAGCACAGCTACGTGTGAAGCTATATGGTTTCAGAAGATGTTGGTAAGATTTTTCAGGCAGAGGATGGAGGAAACCAGTGTTTACTATGATAATCAGAGTTGCATCAAGCTCTCTGAGAATCCGTGTTTCATGATAGGTCGAAACACATAGATATTTAGTGTCATTTCATCAGAGATTGTGTGCAGCGTGGAGCAGTCCAGCTACAGTATGTTCCCACAGAAGAGCATGATGTAGATATACTCACAAAAGCTCTAGGGAGAGCTAAGTTCGTCTATTTTAGAGAACAAATGGGTATGGTGGAGAAATCGTTTCAGTAGTAAGGACAAATTAGTTCAGATACTTCTCAGTTGCAGTGGTTGCAGTTGCAGCAGCAACAGTTGAGAGGGAGTTGCAGTGCCGATGTAGGGTTGGCAGTAGTATGGCAACGTCAATGGCAACATCAATGGCAACACAGATGCAACACCAGAGTTTGCGCAGTGGTTGAAGGATAGTGACTAAGGAAACAACACAGTGACTGAGGGAACAGCGCAGTGACTGAGGGAACGGCACAGTGACTGAGGAAGTAGCATTGTGACTAAGGGAGCAACATTGTGACTAAGGGAGTAGCGTAATCATTTCCAGCAAAGTTTCCTGTCAGATATCAACAGTGTGACAGAGAGGTGATATAGAGGCAGGGTGTTGTAGCAGCAGTTGTGCAGCACTAGAACATAGTCTTCGCTAAGAGGGAGTGTTAGTTTTTGTAGCATCAGATGTGTTCTAGTCACGAAACTTGGTGGAGGGGGTAGAATACATGAGATCTCCATAACCCAGAAATCATTTCTGGAAATTCCACCTAGAGATGGCTCAATTAGATTATTAGCCGATTTTTTAATATTTCGTAAGTCTAAACTTAGGAAATATGGTTAATTAATCAGTATTAATTGAGATAAGGTGAGAATTCTCTAGAAACTCACATGGATCGACTCCGATATGATCTTGACCCTTGATTAAGTTTTAGTCTTGGTTGTTGGTACTCCAACAAAAGATTATAAGAAGTCGATGGGCACTTCGAGAATACACTTGTGGAGTTCGATTTCCTTGGCAATTCGATATCCAGAGAGCAGCAGCACCAGCTGCCGAAGAGCTAGAGATCGAAGCAGAGACAGTGAGGGGCAGTGACAGTGATATGGAGGAATTTTTCTAGATCTGGAGAGGGAGTAGCAAGTGATAAAAGTGATCCACGCAGAAGCAGCACAAGGACTACGTAGTAGTTGAAGCAGAGCAGTTCGATTTAGCTGGGTAGGAAGTCGATTCAACTTCCAGAGGCCAGGAAAGTCTTCCGGAGGGCTAGAGAATCACTTCCAACAACAAAGGCAGAGAAGAGGGTGATCTATGTTGAACGTGTGAGAGGCAATGCAAGGACTGTGCAGAGGGCCTATGCTAGGGTTTGGACGACTAGTTTTTCAGGAGGAGCCAATGTCGGGATTGCTTGTGGAGTCAAAATTTATTCTCTCTAATTATTTTTGTCAGATACTTGTTGTTTGGATTGCCAGTTGGGCATCCATAGATTGTACTCAGATTTCACTGTTGCATAATAATAAAACCCTCAATTGCTGCACCAGTTTTCCCAAGTTGGGTTTTTCCGAGGGCAATTGTCCAAAAAGAACGGTGCCATAATTTTATGTGCGCTAGATTTTCTCAGTTTCCAGCACTATTTTCTTCTGCAGTTTATTTGCGAAAATCACAGTATGAATTATTTGATATTTTTTGTAGCAAACAACAAATAAATTGTTAAATAAATTAACAATTAGAAAAATAATTTCCAGCTATTGGGATAGATGAAATTTTCACAAATAGAGCTTTGACCTTGGATACGCACCTAGATCCCTAGGTTGGTGGTAGAGCTTAAAAACCCGATGGTACCTAGATTGGCTAAAGCTTGAGTCCCCTTAGTCCCACCCAGATAGAATGCTCTGGTCAGGTATCTAGTTTGTAGCACTGAGTGTGCTAGAACTCTTCGTAGTTCATATCAATTTTGAGATCTTCCATGGACTTGTATATGTATGTAATTATGAATACCTGCCTAGTTAAGAGGGAGTGTTGAAGAACATAACTAGTGTCGGTCTTCGTAATTAAGTTTGAGTCATGATGTATTGTATTTGTCAAAAGAAATTGTATTGTTAAATAAATTGACTTATTAAAGTATGGGTTTCATGCTTGGGTCAATGGTCTATAGATCAAGCATCCACTGTAGGCTTCTAGGTTTGTGCCTTATGTCAAAGATCAATGTCATGGTGTATAAGACCCTTGTTGGGTTCATTGTATTAAAGAAAGAAAATTATTTGATCATGTTAACTCCTCCACTATCAAGTCAGTCTCAAGCTCTTCGAATTTGGCTCCAATTTCATCTTCTACAAGTTCACTTCTCCTACTAGTCATGTCAGCTCAATGTACAGGTGGAAACAACTATATACCCCAGTGAAGTTGACCCAATGCACAAAAAGTGAACAAGTTCGTATGGATTACAGACAGCGAAGTTAGAAGTGAATTACAGACATAAAAGTTTGGGTTATCAAGATGATTTGGATCACATATAGGACAGCGAAGTACTGGATGAATAAAAGACTGAAGCATGACATGAATTCAGGGCCGAAGTTTTCTCTCATTGCAGGGCCAAAGTTGTCTATAATTGTAGGACCAAAGTTTCTTTCTATAGTTGCAGGAGTCGAAGTCGTTTTATGATTGAAGAAGTGTCGAAACTCGTATTCTTGAAGATCAGTTTTGGAAAAGGACTACTTCAACTGAAAGGCTGACTTGATGGATGGAGAAAGGTTTAGGTCAAGAGTCTAGGACAGTCTCACTTTGGTTTTGATTCTACTAAGGAAGAGTTTCACTAGGTTTTCCCCTCCTTAGGGGCTTTTCCCTAGCTGAGTACCCACATCTTGTGTCCTTGGTTGTGATCTTCATTGTTTGGCATTTGTCTTGATGAAAGAAACATAATAATTGAAAGAATAATTAATAAGAAGAAAAGAACTATCAAAAGAAAATATCAAAGTCTAAGAGAAATCTACTTAAAAAATCTAATCTATACGATTGCCTTGATTTTTCAACAGAGCCCTCCAAGACCAAGTCAAAATTTTCTTCTTCTTGCAAAGTCAAACCAAGTCAATTTTTGCCTTGTAGCCACTACAATTTCTTCTTCAACCTAGACTTTGGACCTACAATCTTGGACTGCAATTCTCGGCCCCTGCTGCAAAAACCCTAGATGGCACGTGTGATATTTTTATGGTGATTTTGCCCTCCTCTCTGCTTCGCTTGAGATGACTTCTTCTTCTTGTAAATTCGGCTTGCAAGGGAGACTTCTTTTAACCCAAAACTCGGCTTTTAGTGATGACTGCAATCTGAACTTGCAGCAACTCTAATGTGCCCTAATTCTCCTTTGCACGTGTGAGAATGATGGCCCAAAAACACTTCCCAAAACTTAGATTCTTCTTCTTTAGAATCTTCTTCTTCGCTGATCTTAGATCTTCTTATCTTCATTTTATCGAACTTGTTGTGAGCATCTTGGATTGTCTCAAATGTGGTCGACTTCCCTCTTATATATAGGCTTCTAAGGAGCCTCATTAGGCTGACATGTCATCTCTAGGAGGTTGACTTTATTGTTTGATAAGCCAATTGTTTTTTTTTTTTGAATCTAGGATAACCGGTAACTGGTGATTGATAAGCCAATTTGTTGCTTGCACGTTGACAATGTCTTCGAGGGTCTTTGACTCTAACTTTGACTCAAATAAATTTTTCTTTACAATATGTAACATGCCCAAGAAGGTCTTCCATATATGACAATGACTTTTAAGATTTGTTGACTCAAAGACAAGCCCTAGAAACACTCAACGGGTGCTTGACCTATAAAAATAAATTTTCCTTGAGCATGAAGCCCATGCCTCAAGAATGACAATAATAAATTTATTTTTCTCTTTACATCAAATAGATAAAACCATGATTACATATGTCATTATGAAAACAGAACCTAGTTACACATTTCAACATCCCCCTCCCTCTCCTTTAACACCCCCCAATTCTTTATTTTCCCGTATCTCTCCCCTCCCCTTTCTCTCATATCCCCCTTTCCCTTCCCTCCTGCTCCACCCTTCCTATTGCCGCAGGCATAGATTTTTCGAGACTTCTCTTTGGTACCTCCCGTCTTTTCGTAATCATTGAGACAGTTAAAATCCTTGTCCTTGACGTGGCCATTTTTGGTTCTCGTCGCCATGCAGGGGTGGTTTTCTCTTATTCGCATGCTTGCCCTGTTGCTAATCCAAGGCCAAATCCTTGGAATCTCCAGCAAACCTAATTTCAAATGATTTCAGAGGAAGAGCGTCCGAGCAAAATTAATGTTGACATGAAAACAATCATGTGGCAGGTTAGGCAAATTGATGATAAAATGGCCCTCACACTGGTTCAGAGATTGTCAAGCAATTTGGAATTTTTGCGCTCCTATTTGCGGTCGGGGAATTGGGACAAAGTTTGGTGTGCGCATTTAGTTGTGGCGTCCAGTCGGGCTTCCTCTGGTCTCCTTTGTGTTGAGCCTTGGGGAGTGATCCTGGCTCTCTATCTGGCAATAGAGGATTCCAAGGCTCGCCACTTTTGTTCGTGGGTCATCTGGCGAAAAGGTCTTTCAGGATCGCAAGGCTCTTCTGTTGATCCCGACTCCTCAAACAAGAGGCTTCTTCATGCAATTAAGCTCAAAGGTAACTATGTGTCTACCCAATGAAATTTAGAAACTTCTTAGTCTTCACGTGGAAAGGCCAATTTGGGCTTTGGTATTGTTAAGTTATGGTATGTTCTACGCTTATCACAGTTTACTTCTTTTTCTTATTATAATCCACAAATTAGCAATCACATGTACATAAACTAAAGTGCAGAGAGAACATTAAATGATCGACAGAAAACAAGCCAAGACAAGAGACATAAGATGTGGCGGCTAACCAGGGACAAACCCCACAATGTGTGGGGAAACCCTTTGATCAAATCTTCTTTTAGCTTCAATAATTCAGCAGAGAAAAATAGTACAATAAATTTGATTTATATTAGTAGTAGAAAACCCTAGATCAGCAGCATCAGCATTAGCGACTTCATCATCAAAACTAGGGTAGTCGATATCTCACAAACCGACCGTCGGATCAGCTTGATTCCACCACCAAAAGTTGCAGCCTTCAGAGGAGGTTCAGATGAACCTACAACGCAGTTCAGATGAGATCTTCTGGTCCACGCAAGTCAAACTTCACTTCTGCAGTTGCAGCTTCAGTTTCAGCAGCTTCCTTCAAACTAGGGCAGTCGATATCTCGCAAACCATCTGTCGAATCAACTTGATTCCACCACCAAAAGTTGCAGCCTTCAGAGGAGGTTCAGATGAACCTACAGCGCAAATCAGAAGAGGAGGTTTGATGGTCCACGCTGGTCAAAGTTTGGATCTGCAGTTGCAACTTCAGTTTCAACAGCTTCGGCTTCACATGTATGAGAGAGATACCCTTTTCTGCACAGTAGAGAAGAGACTCTTTTCTGCGCAGTAGAGAGAGAGATGTGATGAGATGAGTGAGTGCAAATGAGGAAAAGTCCTCCTGTATTTATACACAACTGTTAATGTTTGAATAGATGCGACTGTTAGGCTTCTGAGCCTACATGAGTTGTAGGTCGGCTTAATAATAATTCCATAATCAAAATAAATTTATATCTCCATGAATACTTATCGAATCGGATGATCTTTAGATCAACCCTACACCTCTCGACGAGAGGAATCTAATGAACATATTATCAGCCATGAATAAGATGACCCACATGAAGTTTGGCCCTAGTTGCCAATTTTAACACTCCCTCTCAACTAGAGAGAACTTCATCTGCAATTTGTCTGTCGGTCACTACTATTCATCCATCAAATGCACTGCCCTGTAAAACCTGACCCTTGCCCTACTCTGCTCTATTCTGTCTATTCTGCTTTGTCTTGTTCTATCCTATAATAATCTGGACGGCTCTGCTCTGTTATGCTCTGCTCTGCTTTGTTCTGTTCTGCTCTGCTTTTGTCCGAATTATGAAGAAGAAGAAATGATCGAGGATGTATCATACTAACTCAAAGTCAGTCTCAGAGTATGTACCACTGGTCCCAGACCAGTCTCAACCAACCCGAAGTCAGCGTCATAGTGAGTACAACTCCTACCACTGGTCCCAGACCAGTAACATCCTCCACTGACTCAAAGTCAGTCTCAGAGTGCATACCACTGGTCCCAGACCAGTAACAACCGACCCGAAGTCAGTGTCATAGAATGTACCACTCCTACCACTGGTCCCAGACCAGTATCATTGATCCCAGATCAATGGAGGTCATCCTAGCATAGGGAGTACGGTAGATACAACGATGCGTCCATCAGCACTACTATGGTCCCTAACTTCATTTCCCTGCTCATTGATCAGATAAGAGGTACTTCCCATGAGTCCCAGACTGCATGGGTAGAATGTCTCGACAGGAGAACTTAATCAATCCCGTCCTCACAGGAGAACACATCAATCCTGCGACAATCACCATGGAGAACACATCAATCCAGGCCTCACAGGAGAACACATCAATCCTGCTACAATCACCATGGAGAAAACATTAATCCAGGCCTAACAGGAGAACACATCAATCCTGCTACAATGTCGCCACGGGGTGTACATGTATACCACCAGGGGATGGTGAAACATCTTGTGGTCATACGCTGCTCCAAGAAGTACCCCGCACCCCCTTGGAGCTCCCAGAGCTCAATGCATCATACAGGACCCTCATTGGAGGGTCTTTGAACAACTCCAAGTTGTTCTCGGAAAGTCAGGAATTTTACTTTCCCAAGGGGCTTTGTTAGAATGTCGGCAACTTGTTCATCTGTACCGATATGTTGGAGCCTTATAGCTCCCCGCTGCACCATATCTCGAATATAGTAGTACCTGATATCGATATGCTTGGAGCGATCATGAAATACGGGATTCTCTGACAAACGAATCCCACTCTGGTTGTCATAAAGGATCACGATGGTATCCAATGTAAATCCAAATAGCTCATTGTTGACCACTACGTGTCAACCACCCATAGCAGTACACCCCCTTTTTTCGCAAAAGGGATAGCGCTTAATCGACATGTCCGTGCCATTCGACAGTCATCGTCGACCTGATCATGTTATGTTGTAAACCTAGTCTGCATGTGTAACTTGTAAATAATCTTAGCAGATCTGAGTCATGTATGTAAATTGCCTAGGTAAACCTAATTTTCTAGTGATAATCTACATTCCGGAAGGTTTTTTTGTCCCACCGATCCATGATCGGCAGAGTTTTCCTTCAGCCTAACTCCAAAGTCGGAATGAATTTTGTCATTAGAATCTTAGGGGAATCCTAGTGTGCTTCGAGTCTATGTAAAAGTAATTTGGAAATAATTCTAACTATTTGGTTAGGTTATTACAAATTGCTTGATCTACTAGATTATATTTGTGTCGCAGAACTGGGTGGTCTATGAAGGTCTATGTCAAATGGGTTTTCCCCCTTGAGATGTAAAATTGTAAAATTCATGATGTAAAGTGTCTTGAGGGTTAGAAAATGTTTTAATCCCCTCATAAGTCCTAAGTCCTAGGTCCTAGGTGATTTTTCCAAAGGGCTAAGTTCGAGGATCCAAAAATAAAAAATAAAAAACAATAAAAAATAAAAGATATAAAATTAAAAAATTAAAAATAACTAAAAAATAAAAAATAAAATAATAATAAGTCAAAGTTTTGAGAAAATAAATGCAAAGTTTTAATTTTTTAATATATTAAAAAGCATTTAAAATTTCGATGAATGAGATTAAAAGGGATTTTGATCCTCATCAACGGTCGAGATTAGTTTGACATGGATCACTCGAACTAGCCGTTGGGAATTTTTCCTTTAAATAGGGTGTTAGGGGTCATTTGAGATCATTCGATCTATGAATCTTGTGCTGAAGAAAGCTCTCTTGTAATCTTTTTCTTGTGCAATAAAGAAAGACTTTGGGGTTGAAATCTTGCTGGTGTTACTCTTCTAAAATGTTGTAAGTTGTTTCATTTTTTGCATAAATTTATTTTCAGCCATTGGTAATAGCTTAATGAAGAGTGATGTTGAACACAGGTATCTTGTTCACTCACTAGGGTTTAGATGGTAATAAAATTTCTGAAAATAATGGCAGGTATCTCCATTGGATTTGGATTTTAGTACTGTTTTTTCCCTCTTTATTGATAGTTGAAGTGAGTTGTGCAAGAAATCTAGATTGTGAAGATCAACGGGCGTTTGGGGAAGTTCTCGGCTAAACCAGCCAACTCCCGTAAAGCATTTTCTTGAAGAGCCCAGCCAGTTTCGATCTTGGGTTTATCATTTAAATTTATCTTTTGAATGCATGAGAAGTTTTCTGAAGTATCTCATAGTAAATCTAAAATTCTGAAAATATTACTGTGGATTAATGACAAATCTGGCTATTTAAGAGCTTGCAAATCTATAAATATTGTAACTATTTGACTGGTTTGTAGGGTTTTAGTTTTAATCCTTGCATATATTATTTCTGGGTTTTCGGTTTTTGTTATTGCAGGTTGCAGGTCAGAAGAAAGCATATTATCCGAAACCAAATCCAAGCCCTGGAGGGTAGGATCTGGCCTCAGAACCAGTGTTCTTGCAAGTATACAATTATGTTCGCTGGGGTTTCATTTTCAGGAAAATTTTCAAAAAAAAAAATTAAAAAGACTGTGTGGGCCTCCTGGATCGTGGCCAACCTTCAGCACTGTCATTTTTCAGCGCAGCTCCCTCTTTATCAACTCTTGCAGGAAAATCTGAAACAGGGAATTTTAAATATTGATTTTGTGGAGAGCTTCAGGGGTTTTCCTGGGCAATTTGTTTGCAGTTGCCTGGAAACTTCAAATTTTTTGGGGAAAAATTCGAAATTTCGTTTCTTCAACTGTCCAAACCCTCGGACCTGCACTTCTCCATTCCCGCATCTTCGTAACCCGCAGCTTTCTCCAGATCAGCACGTTGTTATATAAATTGTATCCTTCGTCCCTTGCTACCATTGATTATCGCTTCTTTGGCTGCATCTAATCCTCACCTGCAAATTAAATCCGCAGCTGCCAGCCCGCTCCAATCTTCCGCAGCCATTATCGCAGTCTTCTCTATCAAGGCCGCGCATCCCTTTATTTTCCACGCAAATTTAGCATTTCATTTGTTGTTGTCGCAGCCTTTGAATACCGGCGTCCATCCCTCAGCCATCTCCACGATAGCTTCACGCTGCCTCCTTGTTGTCCAAAACCCTCCCACGCCTTTTCCTTCTACGCATTACGTAGCTACCTGTCTCTTGCATAAAGTCCTCTCCTATCCGCTCCAATCTGCTAAACGCAACTCCTCCCTTGCCATTCCGCCTACCTGCAACAACCATTTTTCTGCGTATTTCCTCTATGCCTCACGCCAACCTTTCTCAGAACCTGCGCAGCAAAACAAAAAATCGATTAATTCTTTTCATATGCTATACGACTAAGCCTGTTTTGATTTTCATTTATACGTACAGTGGCTTAGTTTTGGGATAAGTTTAGATTTTATTTGATTTTTATTTAGTTTTTATTTAAGTGTTGTATAGTTAGGAGTTAGATTAAACTTTGATTTTATTAAGTTAGATCTTAGCATTAGATTTTAGATTAAAGTTTAAGTTTTATTTTGGGTTTAGCTGTTAGCTTAGTTTAGTTTTAAATTTATTAAATTTTTGTTTTAGTTTTAGACTTGGATTTCTTTAAAATATTAGATTTAATTTTTTGAAGTTTGACTTTAAAAATAATATCAAAAAAATCATAAAAATTTAAAAAGGCATAACAAAAAAAAAAAAAAAATCTTTTATTTTAGATTTAGATTAGTTTAATATTTGCTTTTTTAAAGTTAGGTTTTTGTTTTAGTTTATTTGCTTTTTCACTTAGTTTAGTTTAGTGTTAATAATCTTTAAGTTTTATTTACTTTAATTTTTGCTTAGTTCATTTTCGTTCTATTTAAAAATCATAAAAATTATAAAATTATAAAAAGGTACCAAAAAATTTCCTTCATGGTTTAGGATTTTAATTTGGTTTAAATTTAGACTTTGAGTTATTTTGTTTAGTTTTTCTTTTAATTAAAAAAATAAAAATAAAAAAAAAATATACATATAAAAATATAAAAAAAATTGAAATATTTTTGTGTTGCATTTAGTCTTAGCATATTTTTGTCACGTTTCCAAATTTCGGTGTATTTCGCTAAGGCTAATAGATTTTTGATGTGGGATTAATTTTTATCATTTTTGTGTGGTTAAACATGCTTAAATATTCATTTGAAGATTAGCTACATGAAAGTGTTAACTGATCAGCATTTAAATTTTATGGCCATTTAAAGCATTTGATTTTTTTTTAAGTTTAATTGCTGGAACATTGTTAAAGCATTGAGCATTTATCGATTATCTCGCATTTGGTAAAATTAATCTTTGTTTGGGTTATTTGATGGTAAATGATTGTTAATGAGTTCATATTTCTGCAGTATTTGATAAACAATTATTCAATTATTAACTCCATAAGGCACTGGTACATTAACTTATAGAATCAATCAAGTGCTTGTTTCCCCTTGTTGTGTCTCCCAACCCAGCTTGTTTCCCCTTGTTGTGTCTCCCAACCCAACTGGTCCACAATTGGTCTTCCTTTATCCCATAGGGTCTACCCCCCTTAGCCTCGGGAGACGGCTTAAACGGAGAGATCGGGGATCAGAGTGACAACCCCCGATCTGAGCGTTGTCGTGACAATCTGTGCGACAACATTTTTTGGCGCCATTGCCGGAGACAGAGTTTTTTCTGTCCTTGGTTCCTTCGACATTCATCTCATTTCTTTCCTCTCGTCCTTAGCTCTTTCCTTTCGAGCCCTTTCGTGTTTCATTTCCTGTCCAGATGGCGACTCCACTTCATATATCATTTTCAAGAGTGTATACTAGAAGACATCCAAGCAGTTTGTGCAATCCTGCTCCTAATCCTGAAAGGGCTCTCAAGGTACGATTACACAAACTCTCTTCTCGTACACTTCTTGTTAACCTCGGACAAGAAGCCCTCTCTGATATCCATTTGCTTTTTACTAGTCAAGTTGGGCACGACATCATGGATATATATGCCCCTTGCGATTTTTCTAACATTCAAGGTTATCCCAATGATCTTCCAACACTTGGGATAGATAAGTTGCCTAGCTTTCAGGGAGATAATGCGATTAGTGCTACATCTGAGAGACTTTAGTATATGGATGGCTAAGTACACAAGCTCTGCTAATTTCGATCATGAGGATGTTAGAATGACTCTTTTTATTTTAATCTTGGGGGGCGATGCTCATGACTGGTTTTCAGAAAAACCTCAGAATTCATTTGATTCCTTACAATCGATCATTGATGCCTTTAAGGAAAAGTATGGAGATAAGAGAGAAGGAAGACACCTCGTGAAAGCTATTAGCATAATAAAAAAGAGAGAGAATGAAACCGTTGAAGAATTTAACAAAAGGTTTAATGATATTGTTAAAGAATTACCTCAAGATTATAAACCTACCGACAAATCTCTTCGAGATTTTTACATTGATGCCTTTAGTCCTGAGCCCTCTTATGAATTGAGGCGTGTTAGACTTAATGATTACAGGGATTGCCAAGCCTTAGCAATAGAGCTTGAAAAGGACAAGGCGGCGTCTGGGATGTCTAAGATCCCAGGTTTCGATAGGGCTACTACGAAACTAAAAGAACCTAAAGGAAAGGCAGTTCAAGAGCCTGAAAGCGAGCTTGTTCAGAAATTGCTCCAAAAGATCGAAAGCATGGAAATTAATCATAACAAGGAGATAGCTACTTTGCAGAATAGGTTGGTCCAAATGGAAAGAGCACAAACGCAAAGTTTCCAACCTAGAAATAATAATAACAGAAATAACAATTGGCAAAAAAAGGGTCAATCTAGTGAGCAAAGACCTCCTAATTCGCTTACTAATTTGGTCGATAATGCTCCACCTTACTGTCGAGTTTGTGATGCTCTTCATGAAAAGGCAACTTGTCCCATCGTTAGAAGAATTTTAGATAATGGAATGTTTGGGGCAGGTGATCAAATAAATGTAGTGGGTAACAAGTTTTCTTTATCTATGGATGATTGGATGGAGGTCAAGGAAAATAGTCGTGATGTTATGAATCCCTCGTCAACTTTTAGTATAAATAACCTTGAAAATGAAGATGACATTTTGGCTAAGTTATATGGTGAAAAACCCTTTCCAGAGCGAATCATGGAAATTGCTAGAGATAAAGGTTTAACCTATCAGAGAAGGGATAAAGATCAGAGCGGGAATCAAATTCCCCCTCGAACTTTTAACCCTAGTTTAAACTCTAGATTAGATGTCGATTTGGGAAGTTGGTTTAACAATGTGAAAATCTGGGTTCCTGTCTCCAAGATTGCTAAAATCCCTTCCAAAGAGATAAGTTACTAAAAGCTATTCAGGGTCCTCAAGTAAATATTTCTCAACATAAGACCCAGGAAGTTGACTATCACGATACTCCCATATATTTGCAAAGTTTAGATGCGGATAACAAAGATCACCAACCTTTTTTTATCACCTTGTTGGTTAATTGATATAAATTGAATAATTGCATGTTGGATTCTCGTGCATCAGCTTGTGTCATGACTAAAAGGGTCATGGAACAACTTAACATAAGAGTTTCTAGACCCTACTATAATAGATGTGCCATGGATTCTAAGAAGATTGAAGTGCATGGTTTGATCAAAGATTTACAAGTTCATCTATTAGTTTACCCAAACATCATGATTGTTATGGATATTGTTGTTGTTGATGTGCCTGATCCCTGCGGTATGCTTTTATCCAGAAAGTGGGCCTCTGATCTAGGAGGAAGTATTCAAATGAATTGGTCATATGCTATGATTCCTTCTCCTAGAGGTGATGGTTTTGTAAGACTTAATAGAGAACCCGAAAGAAAATTTCATGTTGAAGATCCTAAGAGACCCCACAACGATATAATTAAAGAACAATCTGACATTGGGAATTACGCTATCATGTCTAATTTCATAATTCCTCCTGATGATAAGATTAAGAATCTCAATGATAGAGTTTGGTGCATGTACTTTGATGGTGGATCGTCTAGGCATGGTAAAGGTACAGGAATAGTGCTTAAATCGCCTCTTGATCACATCTTCAAGTTTGCCTATCGATTAGAATTTGAAGCAACCAACAATGTCACTGAATATGAGGCTTTATTGTTGGGTCTTGAATTGGCAAAATCTTTGAGAATTAAGTTGCTTAGCATTAAGGGGGATTCTGATTTAATTATCATGCAGCTTAAAAATAAATTTACATGTAAAAATCAAAGATTAAGGAATTATCGAAATGCTGTGTGGGATACTATGGAACACTTTGATGCCCTTGACCTTAAATCTATCCCAAGGGGGCATAATAATTTGGCGGATGAACTTGCCATAGCTGCTACAACCTTCCAGTTATCTAATGAGCTAATTAAGGATAAAATCAAAATGGAAGTTATATTTAGACCATCTGTTCCAGATAACTCAGAGCATTGGCAAGTATTTAATGATGAAAAGCAAGTCATTCATTTTCTTGATAGTCTGGATGAGTTTGAAGATTTCCGAATAGATTCTGAGGAGGATGGATCTTTTAATCATGAGCATATCATAAATCCTACTCCTAGGAATGTGGTTGCCTTAGAGCAACACTTTGATCAGCATGATACCACAAAGTTGAGAGGGGAAAATAAGATGGAACCAGGCGAATATCTCGAGATAAACATTGGTACTCCTGCGAACCCAAAGATTGTTAAAATTGGTAAAGGTATTGGTGTGGAGGAAAGAAAAAAGTTAACTAATTTACTTCGCGAGTATCGAGATGTTTTAGCATTCCCTTATGATGAATTAAAAGGCTATAGGGAAGATGTCATGGAACATACTATCCCCTTAAAAGATGAAAATGCTAAAACCTTTCACCAAAAGCTTAGGCAAATTAATCCTAAGTTAGCCCCTTTGGTTCAGAAAGAACTTTCAAAAATGCTTGCGGCAAGAATTATCGCTCAAACAAGGCATTTGACATGGTGTTCAAATCTGGTGATTGTTAGGAAAAAGAACGGTACAATAAGGCTTTGTGTCGATTTTCGAAATCTTAATCTAGCAAGCAAGAAAGATAATTACCCTTTGCCAAACATGGAGACTTTGTTGCAAAGAGTAACCGGTTCTGGAATGATGTCATTGCTAGATGGTTTTTCTGGGTATAATCAGGTATGGGTTAAAAAGGAAGATCGTCACAAAACCACATTCACCACACCATGGGGTACTTTTGAATACATTAGAATGCCATTTGGATTAACCAACGCTAGGGCCACATTTCAAAGCGCTATGGATTATGCCTTCAAGGGGTTAATCGGGAAATTTATTGAAATTTACCAAGATGATCTTACTGTATTTTCTAAAGATGGTATCAGTCATAATCATCTTAGGCAGGGTTTCAATAGATGTAGAGAATACGGGATTTCTTTGAATCCAGCTAAGTTTGTTTTTGGAGTAACCGAAGGGAAATTACTGGGCCATATCATTTCTAAAGATGGAATCAACATTGATCCTGAAAGAATTGAAGCAATCCAAAAGATTCCTCTTCCTCATAAGCTAAAATCCCTTTAGTCCTTCCTTGGAAAAACAAATTTTCTTAGAAGGTTTATTCCAAATTACACAGAAGTAGCTAAGTCTATTCAAAGCCTTCTGAAGAAAGATGTAAAATTTGTTTGGCAAGAAGACGGCAAAAAGGCTTTTCAGGAAATCAAATGCGCTATTGCAAGAGCCCCTGTCTTAGCAAGTCCCGATTATTCCAAGGATTTCATGATTTTTTCGTTCGCTTCCAAAGATACCATTGCTGGTTTCCTGTTACAAAAGAATAAAGATGGTCACAAGCAGCCTATTGCTTTCATGAGTAAAGCGCTTCAAAATTCCGAATTAAAGTACAATACCATGGAAAAGCAAGCTTATGCCCTGGTCAAGTCTCTTAAGCATTTCAAAACTTATGTGGGTTATTCTAAAATCATTGCTTTTGTCCCACATTTTGCTGTTAAAGATATATGAACTCAAACTGATTGCTTAGGGACTCGTGCTAGGTGGGTTACTAAAAATACAAGAGTATGATTTGGAGATCAGACCCACCAAGCTAGTCAAAGGCCAAGGCTTGGCTTAGATGTTGACCGAAGGAAACGAGAAGACTCTTGGTTTGTTTTGTCTTAGCGATCTATCTTCGCCTAAGTTGCAAAGATTAGGAGAGCATGAGTGGTACAAGGACATTGTTTATTACTTGATGAATCTTACATGTCCTAACCATTTAGTTGTCCATAAGAGAAGGGCTCTTAGACTAAAAGCCACTAAGTATTGCCTTATGAAGGATGGCCTTGGATGGAGAAATCCTGAGGGCATAGTACTTAGGTGTGTTGATGAAATTGAGTCCAAGAAATTAATTTCTGAGTTTCATTCAGGATTTTGTGGTGGTCATTATGCTGCTAGAACTACCGCCCACAAAATTCTGAGAGCTGGTTATTATTGGCCTTCAATTTTTTTTGATGTGCATAAGTTTGTCTAGAAATCTTCGGCAAAATCACATAATCAACCTTTTGTCGACGCGTTTCGAACCAACCAGTGTGCATAAGTTTGTTAGAACTTGTCAAGCCTGTCAACTGTTCACTGGGAAACAGAAGCTTGTTGCCCTGCCCCTACAACCTGTCATTGTAGAGGCACCTTTTCAGCATTGGGGTCTGGACTTCATCGGGAAGTTCCATGAAAATTCTAGCAATGGCTACTCATGGATTTTCACTGCTACTGATTATTTCACTAAATGGGTTGAAGCCATTCCTGCTAAGAATGCCACTGAAAAGGTTATTATGGATTTCATTGAAAATAATATCATTACTAGATTTGGTGTCCCTACTAAGATCACTACTGACAATGCCAAAGCTTTTAGTTCATCATAGTTTTCGTCTTTCTATTTCAAGTATGGCATTGTCTTATCTCATTCATCAAATTACTATCCTCGGGGTAATGGTCTAGCTGAATCAAGTAACAAGAATCTCATAACCATTATCAAGAAGATAGTAGGAGATAATAAGAGATCATGGGATAGCAAAATCAAGTATGTTTTATGGGCAGATAGGATCACTAAAAAGAAAGCTACTGGTAAATCTCCCTTTGAACTAGTTTATGGCTTGGATGTAACCTTACCTGTGCACCTGAAATTGCCAACTTATCAGCCCCTTCAGCATTTTTCTACTAATAAAGATGTTGTCCAAAATAGAATAGATCAGATTATGGAGTTAGATGAAGCTCGTAGGACAGTGTTTGATGCTATATGTAAAAATCAATCTAACATTAAGAAAAGCTTTGATAAATCCTCTCGATCTAGATCTTTGTGGGTTGGAGATATGGTACTTTTTTGGAATCGCAAGAATGAAAAACCAAGAAAACATAAGAAGTTCGACAGTTTATGGCTAGGACCATACATCATCCGAGACATTGTTGGACCAAACTCATTCCACTTGAGCGGATTGGATGGCGAACCACTTGATTTACCTGCAAATGGCCAAATGCTCAATCTGTTCTTCAAAGATGATATTTGATGCCATGGGGCATCTTCTGTATTGTATTTCTAACCTTACTCCTTGTCATTTCAGCATTTTATTTCTATTTTAGGATTAGATTTACTTTTCATGTTACTAGATAGATAATAGATGAAAAGCTTATATCTTTCGTGTGCTTAATGTTATATGATGATTTTTGAATGGATGCTACTTATTTTTGATTGTGTGTTGCGTGGATGCAGATTCTGGATTCTCACATTCCTACAATGCAGCAACGTGTCCCCAAGTAGAGCCAGACGTTGACCACTACGTGTCAACTACCCATAGCAGTACACCCCTTTTTTTCGCAAAAGGGATAGCGCTTAATCAACATGTCCGTGCCATTCAACAGTCATCGTCGATCTGATCATGTTATGTTGTAAACCCAGTCTGCATGTGTAACTTGTAAATAATCTTAGCAGATTTGAGTCATGTATGTAAATTGCCTAGGTAAACCTAATTTTCTAGAGATAATCTACGTTCCGGAAGGTTTTTTGTCTCACTGATCCATGATCAGCAAAGTTTTTCTTCAACCTAACCCCAAAGCCGGAATGAATTTTGTCATTGGAATCTTAGGGGAATCCTAGTGTGCTTCGAGTCTATGTAAAATTAATTTGGAAATAATTCTAACTATTTGGTTAGGTTATTACAAATTGCTTGATCTGCTAGATTATATTTGTGTCGCAGAACTGGGTGGCCTATGAGGGTCTATGTCAAATGGGTTTTCCCCCTTGAGATGTAAAATTGTAAAAGTCATGATGTAAAGTGTCTTGCGGGTTAAAAAATGTTTTAATCCCCTCATAAGTCCTAAGTCCTAGGTCCTAGGTGATTTTTCCAAAGGGCTAAGTTCGAGGATCCAAAAATAAAAAATAAAAGATATAAAATTTTAAATTTTAAAATAACTAAAAATAAACTAAAAATAAAATTTGAAAAATAAATCAAAAAATTTAAAAAATAAAATAATAATAAGTCAAAGTTTTGAGAAAATAAATGCAAAGTTTTAATTTTTTAATATATTAAAAAGCATTTAAAATTTCGCCGGATGAGATTCAAAGGGATTTTGATCCTCATCAACGGTCGAAATTAGTTTGACATGGATCACTCGAACTAGCTGTTGGGAATTTTTCCTTTAAATAGGGTATTAGGGGTCATTTGAGATCATTCGATCTGTGAGTCTTGTGCTGAAGAAAACTCTCTTGTAATCTTTTTCTTGTGCAATAAAGAAAGACTTTGGAGTTGAAATCTTGCTAGTGTTACTCTTCTAAAATGTTGTAAGTTGTTTCATTTTCTGCATAAATTCATTTTCAGCCATTGGTAATAGCTTAATGAAGAGTGATGTTGAACACAGGTATCTTGTTCACTCACTAGGGTTTAGATGGTAATAAAATTTCTGAAAATAATGGCAGGTATCTCCATTGGATTTGGATTTTAGTACTGTTTTTTCCCTCTTTATTGATAGTTGAAGTGAGTTGTGCAGGAAATCTAGATTGTAAAGATCAACGAGCATTTGGGGAAGTTCTCGACTGAACCAGCCAACTCCTGTAAAGCATTTTCTTGAAGAGCCCAGCCAGTTTCGATCTTGGGTTTATCATCTAAATTTATCTTTTGAATGCATGAGAAGTTTTCTGAAATATCTCATAGTAAATCTAAAATTCTAAAAATATTATTGTGGATTAATGACAAATCTGGCTATTTAAGAGCCTGCAAATCTGTAAATATTGTAACTGTTTGACTGGTTTGTAGGGTTTTAGTTTTAATCCTTGCATATATTATTTCTGGGTGTTCGGTTTTTGTTATTGCAGGTTGCAGGTCGGAAGAAAGCATTTTGTCCGAAGCCAAATCCAGGCCCTGGAGGGTAGGATCTGGCCTCAGAACCAGTTTTCTTGCAAGTGTACAATTCTGCTTGCTGGGGTTTCATTTCCAGGAAAATTTTTGAATTTTTTTTTTTAAAAAGGCTGTGTGGGCCTCCTGGATCGTGGCCAACCTTCAGCACTGTCATTTTTCAACTCAGCTCCCTCTCTATCAACTCTTGCAGGAAAATCTGAAACAGGGAATTTTAAATATTGATTTTGTGGAGAGCTTCAGGGATTTTCCTGGGCGATTTGTTTGTTGTTGCCTAGAAACTTCAAATTTTTTGGGAAAAAATTCGAAATTTCATTTCTTCAACTGTCCAAACCCTCGGACCTGCACTTCTCCATTCCTGCATCTCTGTAACCCGCAGCTTTCTCCAAATCAGCACGTTGTTATATAAACAATATCCTTCGTCCCTTGCTGCCATAAATTATCGCTTCTCTGCCTGTGTCTAATCCTCACTTGCAAATTAAATCCGCAGCTGCCAGCCCGCTCCAATCTTCTGCAGCCATTATCGCAGTCTTATCTATCAAGACTGCGCATCCCTTTATTTTCCACGCAGATTTAGCGTTTCATTTGCTGTCGTCGCAACCTTTGAATACCAGCGTCCATCCCTCAGCCATCTCCACGATAGTTTCACGCTACCTCCTTGTTGTCCAAAACCCTCCCACGCCTTTTCCTTCTACGCAATACGTAGCTACCTGTCCCCTGCGTAAAGTCCTCTCCTATCCGCTCCAATCTGCTAAACGCAGCTCCTCCCTTGCCATTCCGCCTACCTGCAGCAACCATTTTTCTGCATATTTCCTCTGTGCCTCACGCCAACCTTTCTCAGAACCTGCGCAGCAAAACAAAAATCAATTAATTCTTTTCATATGCTATACGACTAAGCCTGTTTTGATTTTCATTTATACGTACGGTGGCTTAGTTTTGGGATAAGTTTAGATTTTATTTTATTTTTATTTAGTTTTTATATAAGCGTTGTATAGTTAGGAGTTAGATTAAACTTTGATTTTATTAAGTTAGATCATAACATTAGATTTTAGATTAAAGTTTAAGTTTTATTTTTGGGTTTAACCGTTAGCTTAGTTTAGTTTTAAATTTATTAAATTTTTGTTTTAGTTTTAGACTTGGATTTCTTTAAAATATTAGATTTAATTTTTTGAAGTTTGACTTTAAAAATAATATCAAAAAAATCATAAAAATTAAAAAAATTAAAAAAGGCATAACAAAAAAAAAAAAAAAAATAGTTTTATTTTATTTTAGATTTAGATTAGTTTAATATTTGATTTTTTAAAGTTAGGTTTTTGTTTTTGTTTATTTGCTTTTTCACTTAGTTTAGTTTAGTGTTAATAATCTTTAAGTTTTATTTACTCTAATTTTTGCTTAGTTCATTTTCATTCTATTTAAAAATCATAAAAATTATAAAAAGGTACCAAAAAATTTCCTTCATGGTTTAGGATTTAAATTTGGTTTAAATTTAGACTTTGAGTTATTTTGTTTAGTTTTTCTTTTAATTAAAAAAATATAAAAATATATATATAAAATAAAATAAAATAAAATTGAAATATTTTTGTGTTGCATTTAGTCTTAGCATATTTTTGTCATGTTTCCAAATTTCGTTGTATTTCGCTAAGGCTAATAGATTTTTGATGTGGGATTAATTTTTATCATTTTTGTGTGGTTAAACATGCTTAAATATTCATCTGAAGATTAGCTATATGAAAGTGATAACTGATCAGCATTTAAATTTTATGGCCATTTAAAGCATTTGATTTTTTTTTAAGTTTAATTGTTGGAACAGTGTTAAAGCATTGAGCATATATCGATTATCTCGCATTTGGTAAAATTAATCTCTGTTTGGGTTATTTGATGGTAAATGATTGTTAATGAGTTCATATTTCTACAGTATTTGATAAACAATTATTCAATCATTAACTCCATAAGACACTCGTACATTAACTTATAAAATCAATCAAGTGTTTGTTTCCCCTTGCTGTGTCTCCCAACCCAACTGGTCCACAGTTGGTCTTCCTTTATCCCATAGGGTCTACCCCCCTTAGCCTCAGGAGACGGCTTAAACAGAGAGATCGGGGATCAGGGTGACAGCCCCCAGTGTGAGCATTGTCGTGACAATCTGTGCGACAACACTCACTAAAGAGCTTTCGCAACCAAACTACCTCAAAGGAGGCCATGCTAGCAGCAATATACTCTGCTTCAACGATGCTCAAGGCCAGCGACTTCTGCTTCCTGCTCATCCAAGATATGGAAGCAGATCCCAAGGAGAAACAACACCCAGAAGTGCTCTTACAGTCCTCCACATTGCCTGCCCAATCAGAGTCTGTGTATCCAAATAGTCTCACATCTCCGGCAGTGTATCTTAACCCATAAGTGATTGTGCCACGAAGATATCTCAACAGATTCTTGGGACCAATCCAATGTATGTGGTGGCGTTCAATCATATGTTGACTCAATGTGTTGACTGCGAAGCATATATCTGGACAGGAGTTCACTAAGAACATTAATGCTACGACGAGTTGTCGATACTCGGTAGCATTTCATAAAATAGATCCAGCAGAACTACCGCTTAACTTCTTGAAGTCAAGCTCCATCGGGGTAGTTACAGGCTTGCAGTCCACCATACCGAATCTTTCCAATATCTTCACCACATATTTTCTTTGAGATAGGAAAGTTTTCCCTGGCTTCTGCCACACTTCAAGTCCTAGGAAATAGTGCATCAGTCCTAGGTCCTTCATTTCAAATTCAGAAGCCAACTCCCTCTTACATTTGAGAATGAGAGGGTCTGCACCTGTTAGAAAGAGGTCATCCACATACAGCACCAGTATAAGAGGTTTGTCATCTTCAACCTTAAAGTAAAGGTTAGGATCGGCTTCACTCCTAGTGAATCCCAGCTTCATCAAGTAGCTATCGATCCTCTCATACCATGCTCGGGGTGCTTGCTTCAGCCCATAGAGAGCCTTCTCTAACCTGCATACATGAGATTTCGATCATAAATCTCAAATCCTTCGTGTTGCTCCACGTAGACCTCTTCTTTGATCAAACCATGCAAGAACGCAATCTTGACATCCATCTGATGTAGGTTCCATCCTTGTGAAGCGGCAAGGGCTATGATCGAGAGGATGGTCGTATATCTGGCAACATGTGCAAATATCTCATCATAGTCTATACCTTCCTTCTGGGAGAAACCACGAGCAACAAAACGAGCCTTATACTTTTCCGTACTTCCATCTGCTGCATGATTTATCTTGTAAAGCCATTTGGAAGTAACCACTGTCTTGTCCTGGGTTCTGGGAACTACTTCCCAGACATCATTCTTCATAATAGACTCATATTCTTTGGTCATAGCATCCTTCCATACTTGATGCTTGACGACATCTGAAAATGATAAAGGCTCATTTTGTATGATCATGCTCATGATGGTCAGGTATCCTTGATACCTGTTAGGTTTCTTACTTTCACGAAAGGTTCCTTGGGGTGCAGCATGTCCTTCAGCATCATCAAGTAGCCCCCTAAGCCATGAAGGCCTCTTCCTAGAAGAGGAAGGCTCATGTGGAGGAGGATCAATCTGATCCATGGGTTATGCTACATCAGGCATTGATTCATCATCCTTTTCTTTCGGTTCCCTGGTGTTGGCTTCTTGAGAGCTCCTCAAAGTCGAAAGATTGTCCACCTTGCTGAGAGCCATATCTTTGTCAAAGGTGACATCATGACTAATCACGACTTCCCTTTGACCGACGGTGAACATTTCTTCAAGAGTCTTGGAACCCAATGCTTGATGAGGGCATCAATTTTGCACATATACGACAGTGTTTGCAACTTCAGCCCATAGAAACTTCGGAAGTCTTTGATAATGTACCATGGCCCGGACAGCTTCCATAATCATGCGGTCCTTCCTTTCCGCCACACCATTCTGTTCAGGAGTATATGATGTAGTAGTCTCCCTCTTGAAGCCAGCCTCAAATATGTCTGAGTGAACTAGTTGTAATATATCGGAGGTCTTGCTTTGACTTGAGGGGAATGGTCCCCTTTTGAGCTTTCCTTCGGCACATCCTAGACATACACCTTCTTTCTCTACTTGGAATTCGGGCATCCCTGTTACCATCTGTCTTACATCGAGTAGAGCTTTGTAATGAAGGTGGGCAAACCTCCGATGCCAAAGTTCGGACTGAAGAGTTGTGTCACAAGACATGACACCTAGCGGACTTCCACCGACCTGATATAAAAAATCAACTCGAAACCCAAAAGTGAAAGCATCTTTAACATTATTTTTCCATATACATACCTTGCCATCGCTGAAGGTTACCTTGTAGCCTTTGTCTTCCATTGTCGAGATGGATACCAGGTTCTTTTTTAGATCAGGTACATATAATACATCTTGTAAGTGGAATGTATTACCTTGATTCAATTTGAGAGAAACATTGCCTACACCTTTCACGGGGTATTTCATGTCATCTCCAAGGACAATTTCCAAGTTAGTTTCTTTCTCTACCAAATTATGGAGTACTTCTTTGTAACCAATGAAGTGTCTTGAGGCACCACTATCAATGAGCCAAATTCCCATTGTGTCCGAAGGACCATTGTGTCCGAAGGAGCAGAGGTAGATAGGGCAGCTGGTAGATAATATTCAGCCTACTTATTGTCAACGGTGTTAGATTCATCCCTGGAATTTCTAGCCTTCTTGAATGGTTGTCCTCTTCCTTGGTTTCCAACACTCCTTTTACCTCTGCTATTAGATTTGCCATTCCTTTGATTGCCATGGGAGGGATTTTTATCATCATCTCGGTGAGAGTCCTTTCTATCAGGGCATTCCCTTGCATAGTGACCTGTTTTATTGCAAATGTAACATCGTCCTTTTCTTCCACCCTTAGGACCAGCCTTTCTTTTTGACTTAGACCCGGAATTATTTCTTTTCTTATCATGAGAAGAAAAAGCAACAGGAGAACCTTTAGGCAAGGGCACTTCTTGCTCTTCTACCCTTGTTTCTTCTTGAATGCATTTAGCCATTAATTCCTCGAAACCAGGAATTACATTATAGTTCAGAAGAGTAGTCCTGAACACGTACCATTCGGATGGTAATCCTCCAAGAGTTGTGAGTGCCATTTCCCTGTCAGTAATAGTTTCCCCAATAGATAGGAGATCATTCTTGATCTCGGTGATTCTTAAGAAGTATCCTTGCATACTCTCATCTTTACCCTTCTTGATTTCCCTCGGCTTATTTCTAAGAAACAAAACTTTATTTGCATCATTGACTTTAAATAAACTCACCAGTCTATCGTAGATTTCCTTGGAGGTGTCCAGTTCAGAGATGTAGGCCACCGAGTGCTTGTCGATACAGTCCCGGATGATCTTCTTTGTTTTGACTTCTCCATTTTTCAATTTGTTCCAGGCAGCAGCGGATGCATTTGATGGAGGCTCAACAATATTGCCTCTTACATGGTCCAGCACTCCTTGATCTTCTAGGGTTAGATCAATAGACATCTTCCATCCATGATAGTTAGCTTTCTCATGGAGCTTGTCTTCGGCAGGAAAGAGTGTTGAGGACCCCATAGTTCTTTTAGGATAGCTTTGCCAATCTTCTCTTCGGTGATTGCTCTTGCTCTTACTCGGGCTTTGTCTTCACCTCAGCTCTGATTCCATGTTAAGTTATGGTATGTTCTATGCTTACAACAATTTACTTCTTTTTCTTAGTATATTCCACAGATTAGCAATCACATGTACATAAAGTAAAGTGCAGATAGAACATTAAACGATCGACAAAAAACAAGCCAAGACAAGAGACACAAGATGTGGTGGTTAGCCAGGGGCAAACCCCACAATGTGTGGGGAAACCCTTTGATCAAATCTTCTTTTAGCTTCAATAATTTAGTAGAGAGAAATAGTACAATAAATCGAATTTATATCAGCAGTAGCAAACCCTATATCGGCAGCGTTAGCATTAGCGGCTTCATCGTCAAAACTAGGGTAGTCGATATCTCACAAACCGACCGTCGGATCGGCTTGATTCCACCACCAAAAGTTGCAGCCTTCAGAGGAGGTTCAGATGAACCTACAGCGCAGTTCAGATGAGGAGATCTTCTGGTCCACGCAGGTCAAACTTCACTTCTGCAGTTGCAGCTTCAGTTTCAGCAACTTCCTTCAAACTAAGGCAGTCGATATCTCGCAAACCGTCCGTCGGATCGACTTGATTCCACCACAAAAAGTTGCAGCCTTCAAAGGAGGTTTAGATGAACCTACAGCGCAGATCAGAAGAGGAGGTTTAATGGTCCACGCTGGTCAAAGTATGGATCTGCAGTTGTAGCTTCAGTTTCAGTAGCTTCCGGCTTCACATGTGCGAGAGAGATACCCTTTTCTACATAGTAGAGAAGAGACTCTTTTCTGTGCAGTAGAGAGAGAGAGATGTGATGAGATGAGTAAGTGCAAATGAGGAAAAATCCTCCTGTATTTATACACAACTGTTGATGTTTGAATAGATGCGACTGTTTGGCTTCTGAGCCTACATGAGTTGTAGGTCGGCTTGATAATAATTCCATAATCAAAATAAATTCATATCTCCATGAATACTTATCAGAATCGGATGATCTTTAGATCAATCCTACACCTCTCGACGAGAGAAATCTAATGAACATATTATCAACCATGAATAAGATGACCCACATGAAGTTTGGCCCTAGTTGCCAATTTTAATAGGTATTTCACCCAAGAATTCCCTCTGCTTCCTACATTTGTGGTCTACCAACAGGAGTATTTGGTTCAGGATCTCTACATAATTGCACTCAAGGGAAAGGTCTGGGTTGATTGTTGGATGGTTAACTGCCAAGCTTTTGACCTCTCGGTCTGCAAGGCCTATTCTTGTCCATTCCAGTTCTACATTTTTCATATGGATACTAGCTCGGAATCTGGTGATCCTGTGAGTTTCCAACAATGTCCTAATTGCATCTCTGAAATCAAAGCACACCAAAATGAATTATAAGATCTACTGGTGAAATTCTGGAAGATGCCTCATTCACAGGTAGAACAATAAGAGCATACTTTAGCTCTCAAGCAGAAGCTGACAAGAATAGAAGATGAAGTGGATGCTCTCTGAGAAATTATTTCTAACCTCAAGCTCAACAAGACAAACCTCTCGGACCAGCCTATGGATGTCTCTGTCGAACCTGTTATCAACCTCAACAAGCCTGCGTCAGACTCAGATTGACCTTCATGTTTTGTGTTGGGTTTCTGTTTTGTGAAGTTTTCCTTGTGTCTACATTTTGTAAGGAACGGTATAGAGTCTTGTAATGCCTGGCCACTGTTGCCAAGGGTGTGGCATAGCATCTTCTCTTTATCCAGTTAGGTGTTATATGTTAATAAGTTGATAGATGGTGTCTAGTTTGGAGTCAGTATGATGGTCAGATGGTCTTTGTGGATTTGGAAGTTGTACTCCCTGTGTACTTGTTGCGACCGGGCACAGAATTACTAATATAATTACTCATTTTGGTTTCCAAAAAACAAAAAATAAAATACCTGGATATGTTATTTTTGCGTTATATTCAGTAATATGATGTTATCTTTCATGTCTAATCTAAATTCAACGCAAACAACATTGGTTTTACATGAAAATGTAGGGTTGACTGGCGAGCTTTTTCCGAGTCCCAAGTCAAGGTTGACTAGCGGTGGGACAAAACGGGTCTCAAACCAACTCAAGTCTGACAATTTTATTTTACAGAATCCCTTCATGATCATTTTTATCTTGCACATTTCAGTTTGAATTTAGTGGATCCCTTTTGAGTGACAAATTGTTCACCTTTCAAGAAATTATATGATTCTATAAATATTCTCTGTAGGCAAGTAGAACACACCCGCAACAAAGTTGAAAAATAGGAAAGGCAAAGGACTTGGTTGAACTTCAAGCAAAATATCTAAAGTGGGGATGGAACACTCTTGCACTGCACATGATGGAAATATTCAACAACTTCATTCGGCAAGGATTCCCAAGAGATTGGACAACTAGTCTAGCAATACCCCTGTTTAAAAGTGGAGACATTAATAATCCTTCCAACTATAGAACCATTATGATCAATTCTTTGTTTGCAAAGCTCTTCAGCAGCATGGTGGAAAATATCTAAAGTGAGCGGAAGTCAAAGAAAAGAGGGCAAAAGGGCAAGCAGGTTTTAGGCCGAAGCATTCTACAGTAGATCATAGTATCACATTGAGACACATTATTGAAAAGGTTTGGGAGGGCAAAGAAGAAGTATTTTGCTGCTTTGTTGACTTCAAAAAGGCATTTGGCACGGTCCTTAGAGATAAGTTGTGGAGTAGAATGGAAGAGCTTGAAATTCCTTTGCATTATAGAGTTGTTGTCCAAAGGCTTTATGAAGAGGTGAAAGTCAAAATTAGAAAACTTCAACAGGCATTTCAGAAAGCTTTAAAAGTGACATCAGAGTCAAGCAAGGTTGCCCTTTATCCCCTACTCTTTTTGGTTTATATATTGATAAATTGGAAGAATGGCTAAATCTGCAAGGTGGGGATGGTGTTCGGTTGGGGAAGTTTGTGATAAAGCTTCTTTTATATGCTGATGACCTTGTATTGATTGCTAAATCGGCCCAGGGATTGCAAATGCACCTTTATGCCCTTGAACATTTTTGTAAAGCAGTGGGGATGCAAGTCAATATTAGCAAGACCAAAATAATGATTTTCTCAAATAAAAAGAAGCAAAGCCAACATACGTTCTTCTTTGAAGGCAACATTCTTGAAGAAGTAAATGAATACAAGTACCTCAGGATTGATTTCAACAACAAGCTTAATTGGGAGCATTGTAGAAAGAAGAGAATTTTAGGAGGGTGGAAAGCATTATATGCTCTTCAAAACAGATGTAGAGAGACAGAGTTATGGGATTGGAAAACAATTAAAGTGCTTTTTGGGCTCCTAGTTTGTCCAATGATATTATATGGGTGTGAATTGTGGGCTAGCAGCATCTCTGTCTCAAAATGGAAGCAAATTGAGAAAATCTAAAAATGTTTGATCATGAGCAAGTTTAAAATAAAAAGTTTGGTCTCTTATGACATAGTGTTGAGTGAAACAGGAGCAACTTCCATCAAAGCAATTGCTATGGTGCATCTCATAAGGTATCTTCAGAGAATTGAGCAAATCGGAGAAGGTAGATGGCCTAATGTTATCTTCAATGAAGGAATGAGTGAAAGAAAGAAATCATGGATGAGGCAAAAAAACAAATGGATGCAAAAATGGAATATTTACCTCAATGAATGTCCCACAAAGAGCAAGGATTTAAAGAGTTATGTTATGGAGAAGTTTCGTAAGCATATATGGGGAAAAGAGTTGGGTAGAAAGAAGAAGTACTATGTTCAAGAATTCAACCCCACATGTGATCTCCAGCAAAAAGAGTACATTGGAGCTAGCATTCCATGGAGAGCAAAGATTCTTATTGTTCAATTAGGAACTAACTCACATCAACTACGGTGCAAAACAGGTCGGTGGAAAAGGCCTAAAAAAGCTTGGGAAGAGCGGGTGTGTACTTTTTGCACTTCTAGGGCAGTGGAATTGGAAAAACATTTCATTTTGGAATGTGATGCTTTCAGATACATCAGAGACAATTACAACAATATGTTAACTGCAATTCCTTGGCATTGTCTTTTCAATGAGGGGATTGTTAAAAGGTTGCATCAGCTCATCATTAATTTGAATAATAAGAGGATTGGATTGCAAAAGGCAAAAAGCAGGGAAACTAGTGATCCCATAGACTATATCTAGTCTCGTGGACGTTAAAATTTCATTCCATTTCAAAGTTTTGACCTATTCATCCGAGGCTAAATAGTCGGCTTGTTTGTGACTAGAAACCAAGTGACTTTGTTGGATCATTTTGGCAACGGTGATTTAGAGACTGCCCCGGGTCAGCAGGACTGCTATGAGTGGACTGTGATGCCTAAAAATTTGCAAGCGGCCACTGCGGATCTTGCAGACCATGGTGAAAACATAGGTGCCCAATAAAGATGGAGTTGTGTGCTTCACCAGCTAGAGATCGAAAACAAAACCCACAACGCTCTGGACATCAAACTTCTGACTTGATCCTGCAGGGCCAATATATGCGTTTATGGACTTTATATATATACACGCACAAACAGAAAAGGTCAAAACGATAAACCTGAGTTTATCCATGAAGAAGGTCCTTGGTTTATCGTCAGAGCTGAAATTCTAAATCAAAAATTTCGAACTGCAAATGCCAGTATTTGAATTTAACAGATTACACACAGAACGTCAAACCCTATATATTTCTTTGAAGGAAACAAACAAATAAAAATAAAAAAGGAATTAGTCCTTACCCCACAAGAACAGCGTGGATCAGAAAATCCATGCTGGAGAAATAAAGGCGAGGAGAACCAAATCCGAAACCCCAATTATATGAATAAGTAGGCCCCCTTGTGCTTCTTTGATAAGTATTATAACCACTTCTGTAGGTACTATACCCTCCACTGTAAGTACTTCGGTGGGTATTATAACCTTCCCCATAGTTACTACGGTTCCCATAATAGGAACCAGCTTTGCTGTAGGCCGCCCTCTTTTTATCGTCGCTGAGAACATCATAGGCCTCTGAAACCATCTTGAATTGTCGCAATGCATCGTCCTGAACAGCTTTGGATGCCTTAGCGTGGCGGTCAGGGTGAAACTTTAAGGCCATTTTTCTGTATGAAGCCTTAATCTCGTCCTTGGTTGCATCCCTTCTCAGTCCCAGAACCTTGTAATAGTCCATGAAGGTCGATATTTTGAATCTATTGAATAGAGTAAATTCACAAACCTTGAGATCATGGGGTCTTTCTGAGCAAATTTAAAATCATGCGTGTGAAGCATGCGAGTAAAATTCGTTGTTGTGATTGCAAGCTGCTTCTACGCGCGGAGAGTTACCGGTTCTTGTGGTGGAAAGCAATTTAGTGCTGACGTGGATGGCTTAATTGTCATAAGGTACGTTTTAAGTTTTGAATTTTGTGACGTGGCTATGGGAATGAGAACCTAAGCGGCCTTTTTCTGGCCTTTCTCACATGAATTGCTTCTGTGATCAAAATTAAATTTTCGAGACCATGATAGGTGGTTTAATGGTAAGTTTTAAAATTTAATATGTGATATAATGGTTTGTGGTTTAATGGTAAGTTTTGTTGGGCAAAACTAATTAGATAGCATCTCAAATCTTATTGTGTGTATGGTTTTTCAGCTCAAAAAGAATGTATATATCTGGTTTGCAAGTTGTTGGATATATTTTTAGTAATATGATGAGAAATAAAAAATACTATATATTTTCTTGGTGTAATATGTTGAGAAATAAAAAATAACATATATTCTTGCTAAAAATAATATATAAAATTAATGGATGTTAAAATTAATACTAAAAGTTCATTATATTAACATTGTGTGTGTGTGTGTCTTCTCTGATACAATAGATAATGAAAGTGAAGAGGAAGGAGAGAGGATAGTGCGCCTGCACCCGCTCTGCAGTGACATCGAATTTGGCTAGGGCTCTCAATGCCTCTTCTTCGCACCACGAGAGACTCGAGGACTCCACAGCTTCCTCTTTTTTGGCACCTTCTGGCACCTGGCATCAGGGTTGGCAACATTCCTCACTTTCCCATCACTGTCTGTCGGCGGGTATGGAGGAGGATTTGGTAGACTATACGATGACACATGTATTTGTGCCCATCTGGACAACTACTCCCTCTCCCCTGCTGGACACGTCGCTTTCTGCACTTCCGTTACTCATGTCAGTTACCCTAGGGCCAGCTCATCAGTTTACCCTTCTTGTCCCAACTCCTCGCAACCGACCTATTCCTCGCTTGTGGAATCGATTCCCTGGCTAGGTTCTAATTACCCTCCCCCTTCTCCGGCATCCCTACACTTCCTGGCTACTTGTTTGGACTCCACTTCTCCCTCTTATCCGTCAGGCAATGCTTCTACGCTCCTAGCTGTTGGTTTCCCTCATTTCTCCCTTTTGGATCCAGGTCACCCTACCTCGGTACCCCCTTTTGGTCCTCCACTTTCTCAGTTGGCTCCCCATCCCCATCAAGTCTCTGCTCCCCTCTCATCTAGTTGTTTCGACGACCCTCCTATTGACTTGACTGGTTGTGGACTTGATCCTAGGGTTGATGATATATAGGATCTTCCCCCCCTAAATCCTCCTCCGCTCCTCAGGGAAATAAACCCTCAAGTCCATGAAGAAATCCAAGTGTGTTAAAGCCAGGAACAAGGCCATCTCCCTCAGCTTTGGATAAGGGCTTCAGATGGGGGGTGTTATTGATATAGCGGACATGGTTTTGGTCCAGAGAGTTCACAGTCGCACATACTCCACTGCGAGATTACAACAATGGATAATTGAAATTTGGGGGCAGATCCTTTTTGAATTGTCATCGGTCACTACTCTCTCGCGTGGGTGGTTCGCTCTCCGATTCCAGTGAGCGGATTATACTTCGTGGGTGCTCTTGAAATATTGGCACATTGAACTTGCACCTGTCCTCCTCAAGAGGTGGAGTCCCATGTTCGACCCGAAGCGGGAGCAATTGGGGTTTGGTCCCATCTGGGTACATTTACCAGGCCTGCCATTACACTTCTAGTCTGAAGGTATATTCACCCACATTGGCAACGCTTTTGGAACCTATCTAAATTACAACAAATCTTATGTTGTCTCAGGCAACATGTCACTGGCTCGCTTCTTGGTTCATCTGGACACTCGGGAGGGTTTGGAGGAGAAAATTACATTACTTTGGAAGCACTTCACCCGTATTCAGATACTTGACTATGAAGGGGTGCCCTTCAGATGCAGACATTGTCATAAGGTCGGTCATTTATACAAGGAATGCATGTTGGTTATATCTGTCCCCTCTCCGGAGAATGCGCCTGATAGTATTGATTGGCACACATCGAGTTCATAGGAACAACAGATGCCCAAAGCACCTAGCAGTCAGACTAAGGCAAAGGCTCGAGAGAAGAGGCAAGTGATTGTTCCGATTCGCCCTCCCTCGCCTCCTCTTACCAGGCCTCGTGCGACAATCGTTGCAGCACTCACATCGGGTAACCCTCCCTCCTGTACTTTTGTTACATCTCTCTCATCCTGCATCTTTTTGGTCATCCTCTATGTCTCAATGCATCTTGTCATCTGTATCTGCATCACCTCCTCTAACCTACCCCTCGGTCTTTCCTCCTCCTATTTTCTCCAATACGCCTCCATCCTTCCCTGATCCTCCCCTGTCTGTCCCTTCAACTGAGGCATCAGATATTTCGCGTCCCTCCCACTCCTACAACCTTCACTCCTTGGACAAATCTTCTTCCTTGGATGTTTGTGGTATTGGTATCATCCCTCCTCCCAAGCTCTCCAAGACCACTCGTGGAAGACATTCCACTATCTCCAAGGCCATCCATCAAGTTGGTATTGATGTGGTTGAGGGCAGACAACTATCCATCGACTGGGTTCTTAGAGCATAGAGCACCCTATCATCCCCCCTCCCCCCCCCATGAAGTGGTTATCCCTTAATTATCGTGGGATGGCTAGCCCTGCCAAAAAGTTAGCCTTTAAGAGACTCCTAGAAACTGAATGGGTGGATGTCATATTCCTGCAAGAAACACTTGGCCTTATTGACTTGGTTATCCCTGTGTTGGAATCCCTTGTACTTGGGTGGCAATTTCATGCCCTAGATGTTCGAGGGCGATCTGGGGGCATTGCCTTTGGCTTCAATCCCAGAGTTGTAAGGATTTTAAATATATGGGGAGGGGTCGGCTTTATCGGTGCAGATATTTTCTCATCTGAATTGGGAAAGGAGCTAAGATTGATCAACATGTATGGCCCCTGTCACAACAAGGCTGCATTTTGGGACCAATTTCTCAATACATCCCTCTTACAAGCTGACAACATCATATTGGGTGGAGATCTAAATTTTTCTATTGGACATGCAAAGTCTTGGGGCACAATGCTCAAATTGACCCTTTATCAGACACCATGGAAACTCTATTGGATAACCATCGGTTCATTGACATTCCCATGGCTCGACCTCAGCCTACTTGGAGGAATAGAAGGACTAGCGAGGCCATGTTGGCCCGAAGGCTGGACTGGTTCCTCATCAAAGAACCACTTATTGGGGCTCTCTCTAACTACAGACAATGGGTTGGATCGGGGGGTTTATCTGACCACTCTCCCATTTATCTTTAGATTGTTGGTCATGTTCGCAAACCAAAAGCTCCCTTTAAGTTTAATGCCACTTGGTTAAAAGACTTGGACTACATCAGATTGGTCTCGGACTTTTGGAAGGCTCACCCCCTTGATACTAGACGATCTATCTCTAAAGGATTTGCCAACAACCTTCTTAGACTTAAGAGATTAACCATTGATTGGGCCAAAGACAAGAGAAAGAAGGATGACCTCAATCTTCTCAATATTGAACTTGAGCTCGCCAGTCTGGAAGATGTTGATGGGAGAGGATACTCATATGTTGAAGCTAAATCCCATCTCATCGGGCTCGAGGCAGAAAGGAATAGGATTCTAAATGACAGAGAAGAAACATGGTGACTCAGGAGTCATGCCATTTGGTTACAAGCTGGGGATGACAATACAAATTTCTATCATCAATTTGCAAATGGGTGATGGGCGATCAACACCATCTGGAAGATGACTAATGAGGAAGGTCAGAGAGTTCATTCCTTCAATCAACTTGCATCACTCAGCACATCACACTTCAGTCAACTTTTCAAGGCCCCATAGGAAGCCTCACTTGCTGAGATTATCAGGGTGGTTGGTGTTATGAAACCAGCTCAAGAAAAGATAGAAAAGATAAATCCACGCCTTAGAATTCAGCCTCTTCGAGGGGGAAACCTCCTTTACATTACATAAATGAACAATTCTTGGATGATACAAATGACAAAACCTCCTTTCTATATATAGGAGTCTAAGGAGTCACAATATAATCCAGTCGACCTAACAATAATAATATAAAGCCACAAAAATAACAATAGAGGGATTCTATGGGGCACAGAAATAACAATATGGGGGTAATAGGGGCACAACAATATAAATAAGGGGTATAACTACAATAGTAATGGGGTAATCACTAGTATTATAGGGACCCAACATGCCCCTCTCCTTCAAAAAAGTGTTGTCCTCAACGCTTGCGTAGTTCTGGATACTTTTGCATAAAATTCTCATCCTCCCATGTGGAATCTTCAGCGGATAAGTTCTTCCACTTGATAAGATACTATGAAATTGATCGATTTCGTAGCTGTCGAGTTCTTGTTTCTGTGACTGCTTCCGGTTCCAATATAATTTTTCCTTCCTCGTCAAGTTCTGGCAATATTTTTTGAACTGGGAGCTTGTCACCTATAACCTTCTTTAAACATGAAACATGGAAAAATGGGTGCAATCGAGAAGCTGCAGGAAGCTCCAATTTGTATGCCATAGTACCAATCTTTTGCAACACCTTGTACGGACCATAATACTTTGGTGATAATTTATTATCCTTCTTAGCTTGCTTTAGGGACATTTTCTTATATGGTTGTAGCCGAAGGAATACCCAATCACCTACATCAAAACTTCTTTCACTGCGATGTTGATCTGCCTGTTGTTTCATTCTATTTTGTGCCAACACGAGGTTATCCTTTAAGAGTTGGAGGACTTGTTGTTGATGTTCGATGTGATGTTCCACTGCCTGAACCTTAGAATTTTCTCTTAAATATGATGTGATGGATGGTGGTTGATACCCATAAAGTGCCATAAATGGGGTCATTTTTGTTGCTGTATGGAAGGAAGTGTTATACCACCATTCAGCCAGAGGCAACCATTTGACCCATTGTGTCTGTTTATCAGATACAAAGCAACGAAGATATCCTTCCAAACATTTGTTTACTATCTCAGTTTGCCCATCAGATTGAGGATGATAAGATGAGCTATGAGCTAACTGAGTACCAAGACAAGAAAATAATTCTGTCCAAAAATTTCCAGTGAAAATAGGATCTCTGTCACTTACAATAATCTTTGGGTTTCCATGTAGCTTTTGAATTGTTTCCATAAATGCAGTAGAAACTGTACTGGCTTTAAATGGATGTGATAATGCACAAAAGTGTGCATACTTGGTAAGTCTGTCAACTACCACCATGATGACACTCTTTCCCTCAGACTTGGGTAAACCTGTGATAAAATCCATTGAAACCTCCTCCCAACGTTGGCTTGGAATGGATAAAGGTTGTAATAGACCCGGTGTCTTAATTGTTTCAACTTTATTTTGTTGGCAAACCAAACATTCTGCCACAAACTTTTGAATATCTGATTTAAGGCCATCCCAAAAAAATTCCTTCTTAACCCTGTGGTAAGTTTTTAAAAATCCTGAGTGCCCTCCTAAGGGAGAAGTGTGCAATTCCATAAGAATCTTTTGTTTTAGCTGGGAATTCTTACAGAGGTATAAGCGATCTTTGTACCATAACGAATCATTTTGCCAGCTAAATGTATCAGACGTACTGGAATCTTGTTAGCTTTCGAATAAGTGCCCACACTTCTTCGTCATTCTTCCATTCCTCCCTTGCTTCGTTTATCCAATCTGGTTGGATAATAGAAATGGCGCACAACAATGCTTCCACATCCTCATCCTTTCTTGAGAGTGCATCTGCCACCACATTTTGCTTCCCTTTTTTGTAGATGATTTCAAAGTCATAACCCAACATCTTTGTGACCCACTTTTGTTGCTCTTCAGAGGATAATCTTTGTTCTAAAAAGTATTTAAGGCTATCATGATCCGTTTTTACCTTGAAGTGTCTTCCCATTAGGTAGGGTCGCCATTTCTTAAGTGCATGGAGTATTGCCAACATTTCCTTCTCATAAATAGCTTTGCTTAAAAACTTTCCCTTGATTGGACGACTTTCAAAAGCAATGGGTCTTTCATCTTGCATTAGAACAACACCAATTCCATTTCCTGAAGCATCACATTCCACAATAAAGGTTTTCATGAAGTCCGGTGTAGCTAAGACCGGTGCTTGGCACATTGCCTCTTTAAGATGTTCAAAGGCCTTTGTTGCTTCCGGAGTCCATGAAAATGCATCTTTCTTCAATAATGTTGTTAGAGGTGCTGCTATTCTCCCATAATTCTTAACAAACTTGCGATAATACCCTGTCAACCCAAGAAATCCTCGCAGATGCTTTATGGATGTGGGGATTTTCCATTCCTTAATGGCTTTAATTTTGCTAGGGTCTACCTTAACTCCTTCATGAGATACAATATGACCCAAATATTCCACCTCCTGGACTCCAAAGAAACATTTGGATCTTTTTGCATATAATTGTTTCTCCTCCAATAGTTGTAGCACCCTGTCAACATGTTCAACATGATCCTTCCAAGACTTGCTGTAGATTAGTATATCATCAAAAAATACTAACACAAATTTTCTAAGGAATGGTTTGAAAATTGAATTCATCAAACCTTGAAATGTTGAAGGTGCATTGGTAAGGCCAAAAGGCATGACCAAAAATTCATAATGACCCTCATGAGTTCTAAATGCCGTTTTCGGAATGTCTTCAATCTTCATTCTGATTTGATGATATCCCGAACGAAGATCCAACTTGGTGAAGTAAATTGATCCATGCAATTCATCCAGTAATTCATCAATGACAGGAATGGGGAACTTATCTTTAATAGTGAGCTTGTTGAGCTCCCTATAATCCGAACACATGCGCCATGATCCATCCTTCTTGTGCACCAATACTACTGGAGCAGAGAAAGAACTTTGACTCGGTTGAATTATACCAGCCTCTAGCATTTCTGCAACCATACGTTCAATTTCACTTTTTTGGACATAGGGATATCTGTACGGCCTGATGTTTGGAGGAACACTTCCTGGAATCAGATGAATAGCATGATCATGATCACGCATAGGTGGGAGACCTTTGGGAGTCTCAAATACCTTGGAATGATTGTCCAGGACTTTTTGGAGATCTGGAGAAATAGATGATTCTGATGTGGAAACATCTAGCGAACATAATTGTGCAATTACACCTCTTTGCTCCTTTTTTAGAAGCTTTGTCATACCATTAGAGTTGATTATCTTTCCTGGTTTCCCTGCAATACCCCTTAATTCAACTTCCTTTCCTTCCGTAGAAAATTTGATGAAAAGTTCTTGAAAATTAAAAGCTATTGTACCCAAGGATTGTAGCCATTGGACTCCTAGTACAACATCAGCACCTCCCATTGGAATGGAAAGCATTGGGCTAGTCAATACATATTCTCCCATGGATAGCTTGATATTATGGCACTTTCCAGAGCAATTTATTGTTCCTCCATTTGCAATCATCACTTGACACTCTGGTGTTGGATATAGGAAGCAATTCAATTCTTTTGCTACCCTACAATGAATAAAATTGTGGGTGCTTCCTGAATCAATAAAAACTATTACCTTTTTCTTCTTGATTTGTCCTTCTATCTTGATGGTTTGAGGAGTGGTAATTCCCGCCAATGCATTACAAGATATGGTCAGATTTATTTGTTCTTCATCTAGGCTTTGTTCCTGGAGTATATCCTCTTCTTTTGACCTTTCTTGCTCCTTTTCTTCTTCCTCTTCACAATCTATGTAGAATAATTTCTTCTCAGCACACTTATGACCTTTAGTGTATTTGCTATCACAACTGTAACAAAGCCCTTTTGCTCTTTTTTCTTCCAATTGTTGTGGTGTCAACCTTATAGGTTGTGGAAGACTAGGGGCAACAACACTTCCGTCTTTATAGTTGTGAGTGGTATGCTTCCTGGTTGCCATAATTTTGCTTTCCATTTTTCTTGCTAACCTGAATGCCTTCTCTAATGAATCAGGTTCCCAAAGGCGAACATCATGTTGGATATTATCCTTTAAAGACCCTGTTAGTGTCAGTCTTTCTAGCCTTCCTCCAGTGATCAAATATGCTCTTACAAAGTGGTCTCAGAGTGTCAAGGTCAAATTTTGTCATTTCAGTGAGTCTTCAAGCAAAATTTGGTCACTAGGCATTAGGTCTAGGGTTTGCTTTCACTCCTTCTAAAGTTGTCCAAATGTCAGTCCATGTCATCATTCAGCTGAGTCTATCATCATTCATAGGGTTGTCATTATCATCTCAGTGTCTAATGAGTCATTGTACACCTTGTTCATGCTTCAGTTGTGCCTTGGCAAGGTTCATTTCCCTCTCCTAGGGTTTTAAAGGCAATTTCTCTTGGATGGTCAAATCATTAGTAAAACTTGTATCTAGATGTTCATACACCTTCCCCTATCTTTCATGTACCTTATTAAACACTTCCCATCCCTTAGATCCGCCAAATTCCTCAATTTTGCACAAACCCTAGTTTCTAGCTACAACCTGGCAATTTTCTAGGTTTGGCCTGTGTGTTTGCCCTTTTGGACCCCTTCCCCTCACTCAATCTCTGAGATTCCGCTTTCCCCTGCTTCCTAACATCCCTCCCCACTCCCAAAAATTTCCCCAAGAATTTAGAAGCCCCCTATCCCCTTCATTTCGCTCCATTTCGACAAAATTCCTTGTTTCACACATCGGGACAAGTTGCACTCAAATGATGTTCCAGAGCAATAAAAAATGAATTTTGGAAAACTGAGAGAGGTTTTTGTCCATAACATGCCAAGGAAGAAAAACCTCCTTCACTTTTTGCACAGGTGTCATGGTTTTAAAGAAATGTCAAAAATACCGGCGAGAACGAAGGTGCTCCAAGGACGGTTGGCCAAAGCACAAAAACGAAGGAAAACGCCCGATCCACTCCAAATTTTGGCCAAAGCCTCTTTGACTGAGCATGGTACTTGATTAGGGACTCCCAGCCCAAATTTCAAGAAATTTGGAGAAAATTTTGTCATTTGCGATTTTTTTATGCCAATTTGCAGGTTTTTCCCATTAACGGGTCTCACCCCCCGCGCGACCCTTCATCATGGCAACTCCATTTGACAAAAACTCAGCATTTCTAGATTTTTCATGCAAATTTACATATGCTCATGGATGGACTTGAGATTTGGTGAAGTTTTGGGCCTCCAGAAAGTCAAAAAACTAGCAAAAAATGACTTTCTGCCACTTTTTTGAACTGCAGAAAGCAGTCTTGGGAGATTTGATTTTTGATAGGGCAAATGAACTCCAAATTCAAAAATTCCAGTTGGGTTGGAAATTAGACTCACAGACCTTTCCAACAAGCCTACGCTTGCCCAATTTGGACACCTGCAAGTGCCCCAAAAGTGGCTCCAAAGGCGCGTGACCCGTCAGGTAGGGGCGCGCGACCTGTCAGGCAGATTTCTCCAAATTTCAGTGTACAGCTCAGAAAAACGCAGTTTGACCCTGTTTGACTTTTTGGGGTGGATTATTATCCTCTTTGATGTAATTAATGTACTTTTATGACACTTTTACACTTATGTACCTCTTCTAGAAGATTCATTCATGAAATAGGTGAAAATTAAATGAATGAATTGGTTTCCTAGCTTATAGAGGCAAGTTGTTTTGACTGCCTAGTTTTTAGTGCTCAGTTTAGAATTGGTTGAAACAGCTCCTAGAAGGATGAGCTCGACCCCTAGAGGCAAGGAAAGGTGTTAGCTTGCCTATATTATGTATTTTCTTAGTCATTTTCAGGGGTTGGAAGGTTGGACTCTTGAGGGATAAGCTATCATTGTATTATTCACTGTATCTCTGCAATTTTTGGCTAAGGAAGACCAGGGTTTTGCAGTCCTCTTTGGGATTCTTGTGGACTCATGTGTTGATGGTGTGTTTCTCGATGTACTTGTAAGTGTGTTATGTGACTCATTTCCTTTCTTTTACGTCTGCACATTAAACAAACGAAGTGTTAAAGTAAGAATTCATGACTGTCATGCTCTGCTTTTAAGTTTGTTTAATTTCAATGTTTTCTACTGTCTAAAGAGAATTCAAAGTTATTGTTTGCTCTCTTTAGCTCTTCATCTTTCATTTCTGACCATCCACCTCAATCAAAGGCATCAATACTGTCTCCTACCTCGCCCCAAAGAACCCCCTGCAAAAACTGTGTCCAATCCCCGCACCCAAAATTGCCCTATCCTCAATTTGCCACCAAAAACCCAAAAAACCCCAAATCAAACTCTTTGATCAGTTTACTAGCCTAATATCAGTGTTACCTTATTGGTCATCTCATCTATTGAAGATTTTACCGAGATAGACCGGAGAGAGCCTTCTCCTGCCCCGTAGGGCTAGCTACGAGGCTAAATGGTTTGATGTTGCCTTGAGGTTTACCTTTCTCAGCCTGAGGTGAAATTTCAAGCGCTAACAGACCCTATGAACACATCAATTCTATGCTCCTCTGGAATATCTTTTACCCTTCAATTTTTGGAACTCCTCAATGTGCTCCATTATTGAACCCTTTTGTTTGTGACTTATCAATTGGCTAAAAAAAGTGCTGCTTTTTGTATCCTCATAATGTGCTATCAATTCTTCCGTAAAAATTGCCCAAGTGATAAATTGTTTACGAGAACAAAGCCATTGATACCATACAAATTGATTTGGTTCCAAATATACAGTTGTCATACGTACCTTTTGTGTGTTTTGCACATTATTGAGATCGAAGAACTGCTCCATCTGTATATCCATATGGCGGGATCCTTGCCATCAAACTTCCTCATATCGATTTTTGGAATATGGTGGGTCTTTGATCCAACATTAGAGTCTATGGAATCATGATTAACATTTCTTTGGTTCACATCATGAGTTTCCTTTACAACCTTTTCACCATTAGTATGTATTTCTTGTAGAAACTTTGTCAAATCTGTCTTCAAATCTGCCATGTCTGTCTTCAAATCTGTCTTCAAACCATCCATCTTAGCTTCCATGCCCTTTATCTTAGATTCCACACCATTTATCTTAGATTCCATGCCATTTATCTTAGATTCCACGCCATTTATCTTAGCTTCTGTTAGCTTTTGTGAGCGTGACATTTGTTGCACTTGTTCTTGTAATTTTGATATATCATGTAACATTTCTTCCTCTTCTTCATGAGTCATGCTAGAGTTCTCAGGTTCCTTACTAGGTTTTTGCATTTTCTTTCCTCGGGGCATCAGTTACCGATAATAATGCTTTACTATGCCCTTTTAATTCCTTCAAACCAAGCTTACGCAAAAATAAAAATAAAAAGCTACACACCTTTTTTCACTTTGTAGAAGCTTGATATTGAATCTGATGTATCTCTATAATTTTGGATCATCCAGTTCTGAAATTGCAACTTGTGGTAGCCTTCTGCGTCCTCTTTCCAATGCCACAAGTCTGACCCAAATTGGTTTCTCCAAGGAAGAGTTATGCGAAATCTCCCACAGTGACTTGATTATAGACTAGTTCAATAGAGCAAACTTGTACGACGTGCCACGAGTCACTGTTTCAACCTATGGATCTGAAAAATGCCTGCAAGAAACTACAGTCCGTCCTCTTTCTGTACCTTCTTACGAAATTTCAATCTGATCCCCAGAGAGAAAGTTATGACGATTTTCCCCAAGTCACCTGTTTTGAATGTAATTCAGGAGTCTGCAAAAAGACCAACTTCCTCAAATCATATCTCTTCAAATATCGCGCGAAAAGCTTTGAAATTAGGACCCAAGGTTCATCGCGATTTATTCTCAAATGGGTTTTTTTTGCGACTTTTGAAACGTCACAGAAAAAAAGTTATAGCGAAAATTCCACGATGACCTGTTTGGAGCAGCGAAACCCTAGAATCCAAAGCTCTGATACCAAATGTTATGAAACCAGCTCAAGAAAAGATAGAAAAGATAAATCCATGCCTTAGAATTCAGCCTCTTCGAGGGGGAAACCTCCTTTACATTACATAAATGAACAATTATTGGATGATACAAATGACAAAACCTCATTTCTATATATAGGAGTCTAAGGAGTCACAATATAATCCAGCCGACCTAACAATAATAATATAAAGCCACAAAAATAACAATAGAGGGATTCTATGGGGCACAGAAATAACAATATGGGGGTAATAGGGGCACAACAATATAAATAAGGGGTATAACTATAATAGTAATGGGGTAATCACTAGTATTATAGGGACCCAACAGTTGGTCTCTTCCTCGATTTGTTGATCATGATGTTGTTGAGGACCTCAACAAGCCTGTATCTATGGGGGAGCTGGAGGGAACATTAAAATGGTTTAAAAAGGATAAGAGCCTTGGCCCTGATGGATGGTCAGTTGAATTCTACTTGGCATTTTTTGAATTACTTGGGAAAGATCTGCTTCAAGTTATCGAGGAATGTAGAATCAGTGGCCGAATGTATGATGCATTCAACTCAACCTTCATTGCCCTTATTCCTAAATCTGATTCCCCTGAAACTTTCAATGACTTTAGACCCATCTCCCTCTGCAATTGCATTTACAAGATTATTGCCAAGATCATCGCCAATCGCCTCAAACCTATTCTATCTGCTCATATATCACCTGAACAGTTTGCATTTCTTAATCACCGTCAAATTCATGACGTTATTGGCACTGCACAAGAGGTCCTACACTCCATTAAGATTAAGAAATTAAAGGGAATGATCCTCAAGATAGACTTAGCAAAGGCTTTTGATTGCACTAGTTGGTTATACTTGAGAATGCTCCTTACCCATATGGGTTTCCCCCTGGACTTCATCAATTGGATTATGTGTTGCATTACCAAGGTTTCATACAGTGTTCTTATAAATGGATCAGCCTCCCATTTTTTCCATGCTGAACGTGGCCTCATACAGGGCTGCCCCTGTCTCCCTTACTTTTTTCTGCTCATCATGGAAGGCCTAAGTCGACGGATTTATGAAGATCGTAGGCTTGGTTGACTCCAAGATATTAAGATCACCAACAATTGCATCCTTACACATCTCCTTTGTTAAGAAATTCACTGCATAACATAAATAATTACTGAGAGGAATATATAAAAGAAAATAACCAGCGACAACCATAAACACATAAACACAAATGTTTATCTGGGAAAACCCAAAATCCAAGGAAAATCCCAACCTAATAAGATCTCATTAGCATTGGCCAAAACCCTGGACAATCCGACCAAGTGAGCCTTCACTGTTCACCTCCAGGTCTTGCATTACAATGAAGTCCTTCCAGCCTTTTATAAGCTCCATTACATATAATACCACGCACAGAATACTATGGGTGCACAATACCATGTGCCCCAAAACCATCACTGTTTAACATGGTCAACTTTGACTCTATCCTGAGTCAAGTTTACCTAACAATTCCCCCCTTAAACGTGACTTGGGGTTCCTTGACTAACTCCAGCCAAACCTGCTAAGTGAGACAATCCCACTCACTCTAGCTCTTACCCCCCTCAGAGTTTTTACCCGGGGTATTGTTAACCGACATCCCCCTATCACCTAGGTCTAACCCAGACTTTACCTGATCACCGAGGGGTACACATGCCTTACCAGGTCTTACAGTAGTATGTCCATTTACATGCAATAATTTTGACTTCATTAATTTTTATTTTTATTTTTTTTGGCTACTGTGATTTTGATCCATCCTCTCTCAATTTGATTTGCTCAAAAACTTCTATCAAACCGCTCCAACTGCGAGCCCGACGAGAACCTCGTAGATTCCAACACCGGTGGCCTCATGTAGTAGAAAACGAACAATTTTTGAAGCCGCATGAACAATTTTCTTCTGCTGACCTTCTTTAAATAGCCGCATGAATCCCGAACAATTCATCAGCATGTTCCAAACCGGTAAATATCGCAAATGCACTGCGATCCCTGGTAGTTACGGCACTATCTTCCGCACATTCTCCTCGAGGTTCTTCTGCGTACGATTGTTCCACCATTATTTTCAGACCCAGATCTGTAAAAAGGCTGCATTGATCTCATCAGGCACTATAAACCCCTGGCATCAAAGAATCCCTTTGAAGCCAATATCTGGCTCTGATACCAGTTGCTAAGAAATTCACTGCATAACATAGATAATTACCGAGAGGAATATATATAAGAAAATAACCAGCAACAATCATAAACACATAAACACAAATGTTTATCCAAGAAAACCCCAAATCCAAGGGAAAACCCAACCTAATAAGATCTCATTAGCATTGGCAAAAGCCTTGGCCAATCTGACCAAGTGAGCCTTCACCGCTCACCTCCAGGTCTTGCATTACAATGAAGTCCTTCCAGCTTTTTATAAGCTCCATTACATATAATACCACACGCAGAATACTATGGGTGCACAATATCATGTGCCCCAAAACCATCATTGTTTAACCTGGTCAACTTTGACTCTATCCTGAGTCAAGTCTACCTAACATCCTTTTTGTCGACGATGTTTTAATTTTCCTCAATGGGGGTATTGGTGATTCATCAACATTTCTTTCTATAATGCAATTATTCAGCCGAGCCACTGGTATGGAGTGTAATTCCCAGAAATCCACTATTTCATCTGTTGGATGCTCGCCACATGAGATTCATTATGCACACCAGAGATTTCCCTTTACACTTCTACCTTTTGATGATGGACTTAAGTATCTTGGGTTCCGACTCAAACCTCTTCATTATAATATTGCTGATTGGACCTAGCTTGTTGCCAAGATTGAAAGGAGATTGAACATTTGGCATCATAGATATCTTTCCAGGGCAGGGCAACTAGTACTAATCAAATCAGTTTTGGAAGCCACTTTAGTATATTGGATGTCCATGGCCTGGATTCCTAAGGGGATCTTGATGAGAATTCAACAGTTGTGTTGCATATTTCTATGGAAAGGGAAATAGGATGACCACATATATGCATGGGTTCGATGGGACTTGATTGCACTTCCCAAGAAATGGGGAGGTTGGGGACTGAAGAACCTCAACTCCTTCTCTAAAGCGCTAGCTGCCAAGATGGGCTGGAAAATCCTCATTGCTAAAAGCTTATGGACTGAGGTGGTTTATCATAAATATATCTGGCCCCTTCACATCCTTGATTGGGTCAGACTTCCCACTTGGAACCGCTCGAGCATCTCATCCATTTGGTGTGTTATCTTAAATTCCATATCCTACATTCGTGATGGACTGGCTTGGAGAATAAGGTTTGGCTCTTCAATTCATGTTGGTATGGATCCATGGTCCGAATGCGGTAATGCATATAGGATTCCTCCTGATCTCATACATTTCTTATCTAATGTTGGTATATCATATCTTGATCAAATAGCAGATCCAGAGAACTCTAACATTTTTTCTCAGGCATGGAAATCTGCTTTACATTTAGGCATTCCTAACATCTGGCATCTAGACTAGCTCAACTACATTAATGCTCTTGTTGAATCACATGTTAGGATAATTGATGGGGAGGATGAACTCATTTGGGTACATGCCAAGCATGGCAACTATGCTCCTAAGGATGGTTATACAATCATATATGTTGCACACAAGCCCCCGGTTATGGACTGGTGGTGGAGTGTATTATGGAAGTTGAAGGCCCCGCCACGATCTAGACTATTCATGTGGATTGTTCTCCAATATAAAGCACCTACAAGAGAAAACTTAAAGAAACGCTCATTCCATGGCCCTATCTGGTGCACTCTTTACCGACCGGATTTTAAGACAATTGATCGCCTCTTCCTTCACTGCCCCTCCATTTTACCTTTCTGGTCATAGATTCTCAACTCTCTCTCTATCACCCCTCGATGGTAGGGGGACTCCATCCTTGAGGCCTGGCAATCGTGGTGGACCTCTGCCCATCCTCCTAAAGTTAGGAACCTTCCCCTTTTGGTTTGCTGGTCTATTTGGCTACTTAGAAACAAATCCATATTCAAAGGTATTGAACCTCACTGGACTCAGGCTTCTGCTCATGTTATATCCCTATACTCCAGCATCCCCGATGATGACCGACCTGCACCTCAGCGAACCATCATTCCTGAAGCCATTGACAGGAGCCTACCTTGGGCCTATTTTGATGGACCAGCGGAGGAGAATGGTTGTGGGGGAGGTGTCCTCTTACATTTATCTCATAATCATTATTTCAAAATTTAGATGGGTTGGGCAATGGAACTAACAATTTTGTAGAATTGATCACTCTTAGACATCTTTTGTATTTTGCATTAGAAAAGGAGTGTAGGCATATACAAATATTTGGCGACTCTAAGATCATTATAAATTGGTTCAACAACACATCTATTTGTCATGTGCACACACTCAAGAATATACTAGATGATGCATTGCTTTTGAAATCATACTTTGACTCCATCTGTTGTCATCACATCTACAGGGAACGCAATCAGATTTCTGACCAGTTATCCAAGGAGGTTGTGATCCAACCTAGGGGTCTATGGTTGATTCAGGAGCAGAGGGGACCAGAATACTATCAGTACTACCACCGCCCATACATTGATCAGAGGATACAGGGGGGCGACAGGCCCTAATTTCATGGGTTATTTTTGAGCTACAGACAGACTTTTGCATCCAATACAATTTTTTATGTATATATCTATTTTTGACTTGTAATTATGTAATTATCACTAGACCACCCTATGGGGTTTTTTGTACAAGAACATCTGAAGGTGGACCACCCCAATTTACAACATATGCTTCTTTAAGCATCTACAATATCTAATTCTCAACATATTAATGGAAATTGTGATTTTTCCTTGGGGGCAAATAGATATATATATATATATATATATATATATACACACACACTTACACATTTATTAGGGAGATATAATTTATATTAAATATTTGATCAATGACACTTAATAATGCATACTTGTATCTATTAAGTATAATTAAAGTATTACATTAATTAGATACATATATTATTATAATTATTGCACTAATGTTACCCACGAAGTGTAGAAAGACAGTGATGGGGTGCAGTGTTAAGTCACTCTGTGATGTAAAGGTCACCGGTTCAAAAGTTTGTGGGGAAAAATTTAGTCATGTTAAGGGCTAGTGTGGGCAAGGCCAAGTGTGATCCACGAGTTATTTTGATGGCTTAGATTCCCTTGGGTCACGGTTTCTCAAGCCAAAGGTTAACCCTGTAGTCATCTCTGGAGGACACAAACAACTTGACAAACAAACAAAAAAATATTGCATTAATGTCAATTGGGGTTATCTCGGCTAGTTAAGAGAGGTAGTTGTCATCTTCCCCATTGAGGTTCAAATCCCCGCTAGTGATATGCGAGCTATAATGCCTTGATGAATATTGATGTAATGGCTTCGAGCCTTGTGAACTCTTAAATGAGTATGCTTGCGGGATGGTTTGGTACCAACAACCTCACTCTAGCCCTCAAGCTTAGAGGGAGGCAGATTTTCTTTCTCGGAAAAAATAAATAAACAAAATAAGTATTGCATTAATGCAATACACCTTTAGTATAAATTTTAACTTGCATTCATCTAATTAATCCCGTGTATTAATTATAATATACCCTTAATCATTTGAATATTTCAATATTCTTTGTCTCTACTCGGTCTTAGGGTTTCCTAACCATGTTATTCTTGATGTCTTTTCTACTATTAATTCCACCTCTACTCTCCATCTTTCTTATGTCTTGACAATCGACCTAGTTGGTGACTTTGAAACATCAACAGTAAATCTCACATCTGTGGATCTTCCTTTATCAATAAACAACTCCAACCACTAAAACTTGAAAACTATAATGAATGACATTGTGCCATTTTTTAGATCCATTTGTTATTGTTTATTTGGATGATATATTGGTATATAGTGCTACCTAAGAGGAGCACATTTGATACTTGACGCAAGTGCTAGAAACTTAAAAAAAACACTAGTTGTTGGCAAATCTCAAGAAATATGAGTTTGCACAACAACATTTGGTGTATTTAGGCTACATGATTGATGGAAGAGAATTGAAGATAGATCTTGCCAAGATGAATGCCAACGTGAAGTGGTCAGTGCCTTCTAATGTTTTCGAGGTTGGGAGTTTTGTTGGGGCGGCATTGTAACGCCTCCTCCCACATTTACCCACTTTTACAAGCTCTTTAGGGTAAACATGAGCTGAGTGTCACTATGATATGACCCGACCTCCAAGTTTCAATTATGGAAGTGCGGCCTACAAACTAAAAGTAAATTGACATCCCTCAGAGACTATAGATCACTCAGGAGCCTACGAATCACCTTAGGTGATCAATCCCTAAGTTGGAACTCTTTTTCACTAGGTTTACTTCCCAACCACACCCATAACAATTTATGCATGCAGTAGGAGGCTATAACCCAAAAATCCCTTGTTCTATGCATGCGGTCGTGATATTCATGTCACTTTTTCAGGCTAGCCTCCAGACCACTACCCAAAACTGCCTGTAACTTTCTAGAATCATGACAATGATGATAACAATGCTAAACAATCAAAACTTGAGCAAGATCTTGACCTAGACATGCCTAATGCAAGATAGACATTTCTTCAAAAAGATGGTAAACATATAAGCTACAGGTCATGAATGCATATCTGATCATAAACTTTTGAACTTCATTTGAGAATCACCAAGAAGGCTTTATGCCCTCTTAAGCTAGTTGCAACAACATTTGTTAGCCCATGCATTCATCAACCATCCAGTAACTTATCAAATCATGACAAGAGGCATAACTAGAGAACATCATAAAACAAAGCACATAACCATAATAGAAACTATGAAAAATCAACCATAGAATCACCATAGTAACCAGTACAAGTGCTCATAGATCACAATAGGAAAATAACTCATATTAACATATGAAAATGCCAACCAAGTGAGGGACTTCCACGTACCACCTGACCATATATTGGATAAAACAAAATCTCTCTTTCAACGAATCACCCTCGCGCCATATTCCAAGCATGAATTTGGAATCATATGGGTTAAACCAAAATAAAATTAACTAGGGCTTCCAGAGGTCAAACCACCTCTGATCCAGATTTAAGCAGGAACGCAACAAATTACAGAGATAACCATATACACAAAGATGCAGCGGAAATAATACTTCATTTCATTAATGGAAAATACTGACATATGCTTACAAACAGAAATGGCAATAAACTAGCTAGGGCGATGGTAGCTTATCTCTGAGAAGAGATGTGATGGCTACATGCCTCTGAACTGTTCTGAACTGTATTACAATGAGGCTCGAAGGCCTATTTATTGTTGAGAAACAATGGAAAACCCTTCACATACCGAAACCTAACCCTAGAAGATGAAATGCCAAATTGTGGGCCCCGTTTGGGTAAATTGGTACATCAATTTCCCGGGGTCGTAACTTTGGCATACGATCTCTGTTTGACGCGTACGATAGCTCGTTAGAAATATCTATCAGAGTACTACCACTTTGGGAGGCAACAGGGCTCGGTTGCCCCAGAATTCTAAAAAAACGTCGTTTAGGGCCTCAAAACGGCTCCGGAAGTTCAGGACCCGAAAAACTGCTAAAAATAGTAAACTGTGCTACAATTAAGGAAACTGAAAATGCTGAGAAAGACAATGGTGGGGGTTCAGGTGGACCTGGCAGGTGGCCACCAATATCCACCTGGATCATTCCTCCCCCCTTAGGAAGCAATGGTCCCCATTGCGTTGAGCTCCTCCATGAGATGAGGAAACCTCTGCTGAACTTGTTCCCTGGTGAGCCACTTGCCCTGCTGAAGGAGTTGGCCTGCTTTGACAACTCGATACAGTTGGATATGCTGTTGGCGAGTGTTCTTGATCTGTGTGTCCATGATCCGATCAGTTGCAGCTTGTTCCATGCAATCTGGATTTAATTCTGTGGGTTTGAGCTGTTCTGCAATGTCGGATGTGTCTAGCAATGGTGGAAAGTATGGCCGAAGGCGGTCCACATTGAACACTGGGTGCAGGCCAAGGAATGGGGGAATGCTGAGCTCAAATGCATTGTCTCCCATAGCCTTAGTAATGGTGTAAGGACCATATCGAAGTGGTCTCAATTTCCGATAGGCTCCAGTAAGGCGTTCCTTTTGCAAATGCAACCAGACTTTGTCGCCCACCTGAAACTTGTGTGGCACCCGGTGTTGATCATGTCGCTGCTTGTACTTGGCATTTGATTTCTCAAGAATGTCATGGACCTGCTGGCGAATATGTTGGATGCGCTCAATGAAGCTGGTGGCCTTATCTGTTTCGGACTGGACATGAGCTGAATTCATGTGAGTAGCTGCAAGTGGCATGGCCACATCAATGGGGCATAGTGGCTGGAATCCTAAACCCACCTGAAAAGGGCTATGGCCAGTGGAGCTGTGAAGAGCTCGGTTGTAGCTGTGTTGAACATAGGGGAGGCTCTCGTCCCATGTGCGTGGATGCTTTGAGTTATACATGCGCAGAATGTGCACAATCATCCTGTTGACAACCTCTGTCTGGCCATCAGTTTGAGGATGGAAGGCTGTGGACTTCGTGAGTTTGGTGTCCAGCATTGACCAGAGACTGGACCAAAATGTGCTGAGAAACCGACTGTCCCGATCTGAGATGATAGACTGTGGGATCCCAAAGTGCACCCACACTCGTTCAAAGAAGAGTTTAGCAGTGGCTTCTGCTGTGATATTCTTCTTGCAGGCCATCATAATGGCCATCTTTGAGAACCTGTCGACGACCACAAAAACACAGTCATTTCCATGCTTAGTGGAAGGAAGGCCTGACATGTAATCCATGGAGATGGATTCCCAAGGTCGACTAGGGGTAGGCAACGGGGTATAGAGGCCTTGCTTCTTAATGGTCGGTTTGGCAATGGCACAGGCAGTACATGATCGGATGTACTTCCCAACATCCTGTCGAAGATTCGGCCAATAGAAATAGTTTTGCAGTACTGCCACTGTTTTCTCGACCCCGAAATGCCCAGCAGCCCGACTGTAGTGTGCTTCCCAAATCATCTTGGCACGCTCGCTTGAAGGAACACAAAGGTGACCGAGGTGGCATAATAGGGCATCCTGGAGGTGAAAATCTGCAACCTGCCGACCCTCCAAGAGTGTCTGGTATGTGTGGCCGAATTCTGGGTCGCTTTTGTAGAGAAGTGGCCAATCAGAAGTCTCGTGCCCGCAAGAGTTGAGCACGGTGGTTAGCGCCATGATCGGTGGTCGACTGAGGCAATCTGCAACATTATTGGTGCTGCCCTTTTTATACTTGATATTCAAGTGAAACTGTTGCAGGTATGTAGACCACTTCTGATGGCGATCATTCTGCAATTTCCCTTGGGTCTGTATGAATTGCAGAGGTCGGTGGTCTGTGTGGATGACCGTTTCCTTCCCCAAAATGTAATGCTTCCATTGTCGGCAGGCCTGTACAATGGAATACATCTCTTTATCATAAGTGGGGTACTTCCGGACTGTGTCTGAAAGTGTTTCACTGTGATATGCCACTGGATGTCCATGTTGAGTAAGGACTGCCCCAATAGCATAGTCAGAGGCATCTGTCTCGACCTCAAATGGTTGTTGTAAATCTGGTAACGCGAGCACTGGTGCCGTGCAGAGGCGATCCTTCAACTCCCTGAATGCCTTCTGTTGAGATTCAGACCAAAAGAATTTTGCTTTCGCCCCGCCCTTGGTGACTTGACTCAAGGGCCAAGAAATATGAGAAAATCCCAACACAAACCTGCGGTAGAAGTTGGCAAGACCTAGAAAGCTGCGGAGCTCTGTTAGAGTGGTTGGAGAGGGCCAATCCCGAATGACTTGGACCTTGGCTGGATCGACATGCACCCCCTGTTCATCAATGATGTATCCCAGATACTGGACCTCGGTCATGCCAAAAGTGCATTTCTCCAAATTGGCACATAGCTTGTGTTGCCGCAGTGTTTGGAGAACCTGTCGGATGTGGTGGAGGTGCTCTTCCCAACTCTGGCTGAAGATCAGAATGTCATCCAAGTATACTACTACAAAGGAGTTGGTGAATGGCCGCAAGATGTCATCCATTAGCCTCATAAAGGTTGCAGGAGCATTCGTCAATCCGAAAGGCATGACCAACCATTCGAAGAGGCCCTCCTTGGATTTGAAGGCAGTCTTCCACACATCTGAGGGTTCAATTGGTACCTGGTGATATCCTGACTTCAGATCGATCTTGCTGAAATATTTCGCCCCCTTTAGTTGGTCTAGGAGGTCATCAATCCGCGGGATCGGGTACCTATTACGGACAGTGATCTTGTTCAGCGCCCGATAGTCAATACAGAGTCTCCACGTCCCATCCTTCTTCTGTACCAACACTATCGGGCTCCCACAGGGCGAAGAACTCGGACGGATGTGACCTTTCTGTAGGAGCTCCTGAATCTGCCTCTTGATTTCATTGTTCTCCAGAACGGAGCGCCGATAAATTGGTCCATTGGGTAGCGGCGCACCTGGGGTCAGATCAATGGAGTGCTTGACTTGACAGTGCAGAGGAACCCCTGCCGGGGAGGTGAAGATGTCTTTGTACTCCTCCACAATCTTGTCCATTTGTAGCTGCCGTGCAGAGGGACCTCGTTTGGAGGCCGCGGCCACTGTCTTCTTCTTCCCTTGAGGGCGTATCATCAGGAAAACAAATTTCCTGGTTTTGGAAATGATCTTACTGCATTGTTTTGCAGTAATCAAAGAGATGGCGGCAGGTGGTGGTACCTCTGGTATCCTGAACAACTTATTTCCCAATGTAATAATAACAGCACGGGGCCTTGATTCATACACAGCATGTCGCTTCCACAAGTATGGTTGTCCTAGTAATACATCACAAACTTCAAGGGGAGCAATGTCACACAATACCTCATCCGTGAAGGGCTTGATGTTGTATGGAAGGCGACACTGCTGGCTCACGCGAAGATCTCGCCCTTTGTAAAGCCACCCAATGGTGTATGGTTGTGGATGTGCTGTGGTCGGTAAGCCCAACCGCTTCACGACCTCTGCCGAAATGAGGTTCTTTTGACTCCCGCTATCAACAATGAACTGTATCGGGGAGCCCTTGACCCACATCTGGGAGTGGAAGAGACGCTCCTCCTCCTCTGGATCTTCGGGTTCATTTTTCTGGATCTTTGCGGTAGCAACAGTGGCGCTGGGATCCGCATCAATGATCTGCTTCCCTTTTTCATACCCCTTATCGGGTTCTGACTCAGAGTCGGAACATGCATCTGATTCTGAAACCTTTAGCTCAGCCACCAGTGACTGTTTGGCCCGACACTCACTTGTGTTGTGAGTGGAGCTCTTATGGAACTCGCACCATTTTCCAGTGTCCTTTCTCGGCTTCGCGGCGTTGCTCTTTGCTTGCAGCTTCAGCTGGTTGTCTTGGGCTGTCCCGCCTTGGCTTTGTCCTTTGTTCTGTGGTTTAGGGGCACCTTTCCCCTGCTTTGGATTCGCAGATCCAAAGTCTCGCTTCTTTTGTTTAAACTTCTGCTCGACTTTGACGGCATACCGGTATGCTGCGTCGAGCGAGGGGATGTTTAGGAACTGTATTTCTTCCTGGATGTACTTGTGCAGGCAGCCACGGTATTTGAGTATCAAATGTTGCTCCGAATCCTTGATACCCAACTTTGTGCGAAGGGTATGGAAAAGATTGGTGAACTCCGGCACATCTTGGTCCCTTCCCTGCCGCAGCGTGGTCCACTTTATGTATTCATCCTCATAGCTTCCGACAGGGTAGTACTGCTCCTTGATGGCATCCCGGAACGAATCCCAGGTGGGTGCGGCTGAAAATAGTGAGCCAGTACTTTCATCCTTCTGCTCGCAGTAGGTTTCCCACCAGTCCTTGACGTGGGGGGCTGCTTTGAGAAGAGCAAAAACAATCTTTTCCCGACTCGAAAATTCATGAACAGAAAAATAACCCTCTAGCAGATTTAACCATTTATCTACGGCATCGGCGTCTATCTGACCCTCGAATATGGGGATTTCAAAATTAACTTGTACCTTAAAGGGTGTGGCGTTTCCAGAGGAGCTGCTGGAAGCCGATGCGCCGCTTCTGGGTAGCCGCTGAAGGATCTGCGCAAAGTTGTCCATCATCGCGTTCCGTTGTCGCTCGAGCGCTTCTTCGAGCAAGATTTTGATGGGATCTCCTGCCCCCTCGTCTTTCTTCTCGTCCGCCATGGGAGGCCGTCGGGATTTGCGAGGCTGGTCTTGCAAAGGTTCAACCAGTTCAAGCCCTAACTCCTTATATCCCGACCTTGTTGGGGACATGCAAAGAAAAACAGAGAAAAAGCAGACCGCTCTGATACCACTGATCCAGATTTAAGCAGGAACGCAACAAATTACAGAGATAACCATATACACAAAGATGCAGCGGAAATAATACTTCATTTCATTAATGGAAAATACTGACATATGCTTACAAACAGAAATGGCAATAAACTAGCTAGGGCGATGGTAGCTTATCTCTGAGAAGAGATGTGATGGCTACATGCCTCTGAACTGTTCTGAACTGTATTACAATGAGGCTCGAAGGCCTATTTATTGTTGAGAAACAATGGAAAACCCTTCACATACCGAAACCTAACCCTAGAAGATGAAATGCCAAATTGTGGGCCCCGTTTGGGTAAATTGGTACATCAATTTCCCGGGGTCGTAACTTTGGCATACGATCTCCGTTTGACGCGTACGATAGCTCGTTAGAAAGATCTATCCGAGTACTACCACTTTGGGAGGCAACATAGGGTTCGGTCGCCCCAGAATTCCAAAAAAACGTCGTTTAGGGCCTCAAAACGGCTCTGGAAGTTCAGGACCCGAAAAACTGCTAAAAATAGTAAACTGTGCTACAATTAAGGAAACTGAAAATGCTGAGAAAGACAATGGTGGGGGTCCAGGTGGACCTGGCAGGTGGCCACCAATATCCACCTGGATCAACCTCAACCCTCAAGCACAGTGATCTCACCTATATGGTCCAAAAATCACTAATATCAAATAGATTGATCTCTACCCAAGTTTTCCAGGGTTCCGGGAACTAGTAGCTCAACCAACAACCTCTAGGGAGCCCAAACTGTTACAGGGCTCCAAAGATATCCCATCTCAACCCGTAACTTACAAGGAACGCAAGTTGTTTTAGGGCTCCAGAGAATTTGTCTCAACCCACAGCCATAGGAAACCTGAGAACCAATCAGAAACCAAATGGGGAACTCACTACATCATGGCTATCCAGGAAATGGTAAGGCAAGGATGAAACCATTATCAATTCATGAAAATCTCCTTGCCAATGACAACACATAACCAAGGAACCACATGCATATACCATGCATCCAAAAACCAGTAAGGAGATCACACATGCAACCTGTTACCTGGAAAGTAAGCATATTGTAGTTGTTGATCCAAATATCTCCTTTCGCTCCCTTTCTTTCCTTTGATTTCTTTCTCCAATCCAAATGATTGTTATATGCTCCAAGGATGCTCCAAAAATGCTCTAAGTGTGCAAGAATATGAGAGAATGAACAAGAGCTAAACTAAACTCAAAACTGTAAAAAAGTTGTAATGACAAAAAAATCAAAATAAACAAAAGCTAGAAATTGTTTCATTTATGCCTTTTAATTATTGATGTCTCCTTTTTCTTCATTTTCCTTCATTTTTCCTCTAATTTCCCTTGCATGCAAATTTGTGTATCTTCACCTTCATTTTTTCCTATTTTCCTTTATTTCTCATAATTAAATGTCATTTATTTCCTCTTTGTCCTTGCCAATGCCTTTGCCAATTTCCATAGCCATTATTGAACCACAAGTGATGCCAACTATAATGTTTACCGACCATTCAACTTGGAATAAGTGTCTCATGACCTTGGTCTTATTTATTTACATGGAAAATCAGCCAAGGGTTATTACAAACCCCTCCCCCTTGGGGGAACACCATCATTGGTGTTCAATGATGCTTATGACCAGCAAAACATACTACTTATGGAGATTTATAACAAAACTTGATGCAGTATTTATAATGACCAACTGCTGAAAACATGACAAGCATACTGCCTAAGGAGCTTTATAGCACAGATTGTTGTAGTATTTACAACATATTGTTTATAAAAATATAAACTGAATCACATAAACCAAATACATTTTCTCAACTATCAAATAAAGAAGGATATAAAGCCCACATCTAATCATCCATCTCCCACATAGCTTCATCAGGCCCAAATTTTGTCCATTGCACTTTAACTTGAATTATTGCTTGGTTTCGGATCATGAGTTGTTTCCACTGCAAAATGCATTGAGGTTCTAGATGGAACTCTTCCTCTCGTTCCACCTGCAATATAGACCAATCAATCACATGATCAACATCCTAAACATATCTCTTAAGCAATGAAACATGGAAATCATCATGGGCTTTCACTGTTGGGGCAATGTAAGTCAGTAGGACAATCGTCCAATCCTCTCAATGATCTTAAAGGACCCACAATACCGAGGTTTCAGCTTGGCACATGATCTAATCCTCAAGGATCTCCTCTTGGTCTTGATGCACAATTACACATGCTCCCCAATATGAAACTCCTTGAATGTTCTATGTTGATCTGCATAACTCTTTTGCTTGACCTGTGCTACCTTTAAATTCCTCTTAATAACTTGCATCTCATGTTCCATCTTAAACAAAATATCTGGTTCAATCAACACCCTGTTAACTGGATCACTCTAGCTGATAGGAGTATTACAACTCTGCCCATAAAGAGCCTCAAATGGACTCATTGTCAAGGATTCCTAATACCCATTATTATATATGAACTCCACTAGTGGAAGATAGTCCTCCCACTTCCTCTATTGATGCATGACATACATCCTTAACATATCATCAATAATCTTGTTAACCCTTTCTGTATGTCCACATGTCTGCAAATGATAAGTTTTATTGAAAGCTAACTTCATCCCAAAGCCTGCAAACAACTCCTTCCAAAACCTGGAAGTGAACTTGGCATCTTTGTTTGATATAATCTTCTTGGGAAAAACATGTAACCTCACTATCTCCCTGATGAATATCTGAGCTACCTCACTAGCTCAGTAGACTTCACTGCAATGAAATGAGCTACGTTACGCAGCCTATCAACCACAACCATGATGGAATCATGTTGTTGCGATGTCCTCGGCAAACCTATAAGGAAGTCCATGGAAATTACCTTCCATTTCCATTCTGGAATTGTAATAGTCTGCAATAGACCAGTTGGGTGCTTGCATTCAACTTTCACTTGTTGACAATCCAAACATCTAGCAACAAACTTAGCCACCTCATTCTTAAATTTGGTCAATAATAGAACTTCTTAACTGATGTCAAAGTCTTTTGGTATCCTAGGTGGATTGAATATGGTTTGACATGAAACTCCCTTAAGATAAGCTTCTTGAGCTCTCTATTATCTAGCACATAAATCATGTTCCTGAATCTGACCAGGCCATCTGTTGTGAGGTGACAATCCTCATCTTTGTCACCCCACTGTTGAAATCTCTGCTTCAGCTGCTGGTACCCATCATCATGTTGTCCCGCATGCAAGATTTGTTCCTTTAAATTTGTCCCATAAGAGCTCACAACTGAAATGTGATTCACCTGCACTCTCTTACTGAGAGCATCTGCAACCCTGTTCTCCTTGCCCTTGATATATCTGATCTCAAAGTCAAACTCACTGAGGGTAGCCAACCATCTAGCTTGCCTAGCATTCAGATTAGGTTGGTCAAACAAGTACCTCAACCCACTGTGATCACTCATCAAGATGAACCTCCTACCAAGAAGATAATGTCTCCACATCTTTAATGCATGAATGATAGCTTCCAACTCAAGATCATGAGTCACATAGTTCCGCTCGTGCTCATTCAACTTCCTTGACTCATAGCATACCACCTTCCCTTCCTGCATCAAGATTCCATCAAGTCCTTCCTTGCAAGCATATGTACAAACCAAAAACTCCTTATCGAGATCTACAATCTTCAAAACTAGAGCATTTGCAAGCAAACGCTTCAACTACTCAAAAACTAGATGCACACTTTTAGTCCATTCAAACTTCTTCCTTTTTCTCTGCAAATATGTAATAGGACAGCCAATCCTTGAGAAGTTCTTAATGAATCACTTATAATAAACTGCTAGTACCATGAATGATCTGACCTCATCTACATTCCTATGAGTTGGCCACTCCATGATAGCTTTAATATTTTATGGGTCCACTGTTATCCCCTCCTTGGAAACAACATGTCCCAAGTAGTGAATCTGACACTGAAAGAAGTTGCACTTTCTAAGCTTGACATACAATTGATGCTCTCTCAACGATATCAACATTGTTGCCAAGTGCTTTGCATGCTCTTCGTCATTCTTGGAGTATATCAATATATCATCAATAAACATTGTCACAAACTTGTCTAGGTAAGGACGCGACACATTATTCATCAAACACATGAAGGTGGTTGAAGCTGTGGTAAAACCAAAAGGAACCACCACAAACTCATAATGCCCATACCTTGTATGGAATGCAGTCTTGTAAATATATTCTTCTTTGATGTGCACCTGATGATATCTTGATTTTGAAAACATTGTAGCTCCCTTCAGTTGATCAAACAAGTCATCAATCCACAGAAATGGATACTTGTTCTTGATAGTCACCTTTTTCAATTGCCTATAATCAATGCACAATATGAGAATATCATCCTTTTTCCTTACAAACAATATTGGTGCACCCCAAGGAGACACATTTGGCCTTATGTATCCCTTATCAAGCATTTTCTTAAGTTGCAACTTCAATTCCACCAACTCTGGAGTGCTCATCCTGTAAGGTGCCTTAGATGTTGGTGTTTCTCGTGGTATCAACTCAATATAGAAATCCACTTCCATGTGAGGAGGCAACTCTGAAATATTTGTAGGAAACACATCATGAAATTGTTGCAAAACATGACACCTCTTTAGGGCTTCATCCTCCTCAACATTCTTCCCTTTGTCACTAGAAATATGAACTACAAACAATACACATCCCTTCTGAAAACTAAGCTTTGCCTAGATATTTGTAACCATTCTCACTGATATAGTCCTATTCTTTCCCTGCAAGACTCTCCTTTCCCCATCATCATACAAGCATTCAGTAGCCTTATCATATCAGTCTACCTTGGTTCTATGAATGAACAACCAATCCATGCCTAAAAGCATATTGTATGATCCCAAAGGAAGCACATTTAAATGTGTTGATGTAGGCATACCATTCAGCTCAAATGCACAAGATCTCACCCAATGATGAACTCTTCTCTTGGTCCCTATAGCCAACTGCACCAACCAAGATTTTGCATGCACTTATTTATTCAAGCAACACTTATCCACCAGGTCAGGATTGATATAACTATAATTAGATCTAGGATCAATCAAAATGGAAACAACTTGATCACAAAGCTTACCTTCCATCTCAATAATGGATGCTTGATGATCAACCTGCATGTTATCCACTGTTGCATAAATCCGAGGAATACTCTAACCAACATCCCCAATTGTCTGTGCCTCTTGAGCATTATAAATCTAAGGCTTGCCACTCTAGTGTGATGGGCACTCACTCCGACGACACTCTCCACCATAAGTACAACACCTCAAAGGTTTCCTGCCATTACCCTTATTCTGCTACTTAGGCTAAAATCCATGTCCTTTGTCAACTGCATTAAACTTCTTATATGACACTACATTCTCCTTGTCACTTGTATTCTAAAATATTCCTCGCTTCCTAGCCCAGTTTCATTTAGTCTTTTCATTCCCTTTCTAATCTCGCTTAGGCTCAGACTTACGCTTAGATTGCTCTTAACAATGCTTCAACTTCCCAATGACTTCCTCCAATGACCTAGGCTCATCATACTCAATCTGATCTTTAAATGCTAAAGGCAGTCCATCAATGAAACTTTGGACCTTTGTCTTCTCATCCTTGAGGTAGGGCACATACCTCAACAGCTCCAGAAACTTTGTCGTATAATCTTCATATGTTATGGAACCCATCTTAAGCTCATATAATTTCTTGGCCTTCCGATCATAATATCAGTCAGACAAGTACTTCTTCCTAAAGAGTCTTTTAAACTCATTCGAACTCAGCTCCTCTACCCTGATGCCTCTGACATGCTTCACATCTTCCCACCATTTTTTTTTTTTTCCTTTGAGACTGAAGATAGTTATCTTGGCTTTCATATTCTCTTAATAATCATGCAATTTGAAGAACTTTTTCATCCCAAGCAACCATGCTTATGCATCTTTTGAATTCTTTACTTCCCCATCAAAAGTAGGAAGCTTGGATTTCTTGAACTCTTTTGGAAGATAACCACTCTCACTCCTCTTATAAGGATGTTTGTGGTAATGAATATGATATCACTCAGAACAAGAACTAGAATAAAATCCATGTGTGCTAGCTCGCCTATTAGGCATATCCAAAGATCTTCCACCTTTGACTGTGTCATCCCCGTCCAACCTATGACCTCTATGAGACCTGCTAACATATGTCCCATATGTCTTTTCTTCTTGTCCCTGATCATCCTCAATTGTCCCTGCTCCTGTAAATCTGAAAGGCTTCGAACGATGACTGCATTAACTTTTGCTTTCTTTTCCTGAGCTCTTGCAAGTCTTTCTTGCGTCTCAATCAACCTATTATTACCTGCCTTGCAACTTTTGATCCCTCCCTTCAAACTTATTAGTGTATCTTCTAAATCATGATATTATTGTTCTCCTTGTTCCCAGCTGACCTTTCCCATTCCATAAAATTCACATCAGGCATGTAAGGGGAGTCATGTGAATTGTATTCCACCATTATGCTCTTCATCTATGATCTTCTATCTCCTGCAAACATGTCATTTTAGATAAACCAAATATAGACATAATCAAAATCATACCTTAGTGTATTTCAGGGGAGGCTATCACATCTACACAAATCAATCCATATTAACACGATATAGATACATAATGACATCAACATATCAACATCATGCATGATAACACAAAACTACAATAATGACCCAATGCATGATAACCATAACCATCACAATGCATGCATAGTAGACACATATACAATTAACATGCATGCATAACAATATGCATTTAGCCCATCGAGTCTAAGTGTTTGAACCTAGAAGTTGTGATACCACCCTATAATGCCTCCTCCCACATTTACCCACTTTTACAAGCTCTCTAGGGTAAACATGAGCTAAGTGTCACTATGATATGACCCGACCTCCAAGTTCCAGTTATGGAAGTGGGGTCTATAAACCAAAAGTAAATTGGCATCCCTCAGCGACTACAGATCACTCATAATCCTACCAACCACCCCAGGTGATCAATCCCTAAGTTAGAACTCTTTTTCACTATGTTTACTCCTCAACCACACCCATAACACTTCATGCATGCGGTTGGGAGGCTATAACCGCACCCATAGGCTTGTATCCATGTGGTTATGACCCAAAATCCCATGTTTTGTGCATGCAGCTGCGACATCTATGCCACTTTTTCAGGCTAGCCTCCAAACCACTTCCCAGAACTGCCTATAACTTTCTAGAATCACAGAATTGATGATAAAAATGCTAAACAATCAAAATTTGAGCATGATCTTGACCTAGACATGCCTAATGAAAGATAAACATTTCGTCAAATAGATAGTAAACATAGAAGTTACAAATCATGAATGCATATATGATCATAAACTTTTGAACCTCATCTTAGAATCACCAAGAAGACTTTATGCCTTCTTAAGCTAGTTGCAAAAACACTTCTTAGCCCATGCATTCATCAAACATCCAATAACTTATCAAATCATGAATAAGAGCCATAGCTCAAGCACATCATAAAACCAGGCATATAAACAAAATAGGAACTATGACAAATCAACCATAAGATCACCATAATAACCAGTACAAGTGCTCATAGATCACAATAGGAAAATAACTCACACTAACATATGAAAATGCCAACCAAGTCAGGGACTTCAATTTACCACCCAACCATAGATTGGTTGAACCAAAATCTCTCTTCCAACCAATCACCCCCGCGCCATATTCTAAGCATGAATGTGGGATCATATGGGTTAAACCAAAATAAAACCAACTAAGAGGCCAAACCACATCAACCCTCAGCACATTGATCTCACCTTACAGTCCATAAATCACTAACATCAACTAGATTGGTATTTACTCAAGCTGTCCAGGGCTCAAGGAAATAGTATCTCAACCCATATCCTCCAGGGAATCCAAGTTGTTACAAGGCTTCAGAGATCTCCCATCTTAAGCCACAACCTCCAAGGAACCCAAGCTTCTTAAGGGCTCCAGAGAATTTGTCCCAACCCACAACCATAAGAAACCTAAGAACCAATAAAAAAATCAAATGGGTAACCCACTGCATCATGGATATCCAGGAAATGGCAAGGCAAGGTTGAAACCACTGACAATCCAGACATATCTCCATGTCAATGACAACACATAACCAAGGAACCACAACGATATACCATGCATCCAAAAACCAACAAGGAGATCACGCATGCAACCTGTTACCTACAAAGTAAGCCTATTGTAGTTGTTGATCCAACTGTCTCCTTGTGCTCCCTTGCTTTCCTTTTCTTTCTTTCTCCAATCCAAATGATTGCTAGAATGCTCCAAGGATGCTCCAAAAATGCTCTAAGTGTGCAAGAGTATGAGAGAATGAACAAGATCTAAATTCAACACGGTAAAAAATTTGTAATGACCAAAAACTAAAACTGAACAAGAGCTAAAAATTGTTTCTCTAATGCCTTTTTATTATTGATGTCCTATTTTTCTTCATTTTCCTCTAATTTCATGTCTCTTCACCTTCATTTTCTCCTATTTTCCTTTATTTCTCATAATTAAATGCCATTTATTGCCTCTTTTCCTCTGCCAATGTCTTTGCCAATTTCCATAACCATTATTGAACCAGAAGTGATGCCCACTATAATGTTTACCCAATATTCAACTTGGAATATGTGTCTTGTGACCTTGGTCTTATTTTATTTACATGGAAAATCAACTAGGGGTTGTTTTAAGCACAATACCTAATGAACTCCATAACCTCATTTTCAGTAGTACTTGCACCACTCCATACCATAATAGTGAGTGGAAAGAGTTTCCAGTGGAGAAAAGGTCATAAGAAGGCCTTTGAAGAGCTAAAGAAGAAAATTAGTCAAGCATAATTTCTTGTGATACCCAACTTGTAACAACTACCCTTTGAACTGGAGGCAGATGCAAGTGGGTATGTTATGGGAGTGATATTTATGCAGGGAATAAGGCCTATGTGCTACCACTCTGAAGTGTTTCATGGGGTTTTTATTTACTACCCTAACTAATACAAGGAGTTCTATTCCCTATTACAATATGTTAACAAGTGGAAACACTATTTGATGGGAAAGGAGATAGTCATCCACATAGATCACCAACCACTGCAATACCTGCATGCCTAGAGTAAGTTACAATAGATCAATCATTACAAGTGGATGGGGTTTTTACAAAAGTTTCATTTAATGATTAGGTATAATAAGGGAAGCACAAACAAGTTGGCTAACATGCTTTCACGGCCATCCACATCAAGAATTACATTTTTATGAACTCTTATGCACATGGAGCCTTTCACCATGATGCATATAGAAAGACATATACAAAGAATGAGGACTTCAAAGAGGTGTTTCAACATTAGCAAAGCTAGAGACATGTAGACAATGTAGATAACATAGTTGACTACTTGTTGACGGTTCTGGACCCACCAACATTCAGGGGATCTACCTGGTATGAAGTCCCAACTAGACCTCACATTGTTTGGTGTAGGAGACCCATCCGGTATGATGGCTTGATTTCCATTATCTTAAATATTTCCCCTAGCTCTTGCTTTTCAGCACATTAGAGTGATTTACTTTTTCTTCGAACAATGAGGTTCACGTTCCTGGTGAGTGCTTAATGTCACTTGTGTCAAGGTTCTTTCACTGCAGAGGGAGAGGGTGAGAGTGAGTCTCAAGCCAAAAGGGAATGGTCCCAATTTTGTTAGAGACACACAACATATTAGGACATGTGCAACTTTTGATAGAGTAGTCCACACATATGCGGCAACCACAAACACAAGGTGAACAAATAGCACATACAACACCCAATGGAATAGTCCACATGAGTACGACGATCGTTATAACAATTTTACGGGAATGAATCTGTCATGTGTCCGACGGAATAGTCGACACGGGCAAGACAACGTTAACAACTGTACAACACATTTCCAACCACATATGTACTAGAACAACCAAAATAGTTCAACAATCTTAATACAGGTTAGAGCAACACACATTACAAGCGTCCAAAGAATAGTCTTACAAACGAATACAATACATGTGTGAAAACGTGTTGGCATGTTAACAGGCTTTTGAATTAAGCAAAAGTTCCAAGACACATTCGTACACCATTACATCACTAACCCCGATATCGGGGCGTTGGAGCCATTGCTCGCTTCTCAAAGAAAATACTATAGACTCTCGAGGCTATGTCGGAGGAGCCAAGGTGAAAAGTCCTTTGCATGTACAAATGAGGGGTATATATAGCCAAGGGTGAAACTGACCCTTGTGATTGTTCGACTTCCCTCGTGACTATTTGACTTACATGACTCTTCAACTTTACATGTAGCTCTCTTGGACTTCAATGTTACATTACATTGATTACAACAGTAAGGCCCACAATAGTGATGTGGCATAGATGACTCATGTCATGACTCAACATGAATGTGCTAGTATGTTCATGTTGATGGTGGTGTCCATGTCGAGCTGCAATGTTGCTGAGTGATGAATGTGCTCATGGTTTATCATAGCTTGACCTCCGCATGGCAAGGTGTACAAAGTCTTTGATGGTCTTGGTGTTCGCTTGATAGGTCATGCATGCACATGTGTCTCCTTTGCTTTCTACTTGGTGTGCTTCATGTGTTCGTCCATTTGCAAACAAGTCTCCTAGCATGCGCTCCTTGTTCATGCCGTTCGTTGTTGCGCCATGTCTCATCCATGTACTTGTATCTGCAATCACTCATGACGAGACGCCATCAAATCCAGAAATCCCCTAATCTACCATGATGCATTGTTATGAAACCAGCTCACAAAAAGATAGAAAAGATAGATCAACGCCTTAGAATTCAGCCTCTTCAAGGGGGGAAACCTCCTTTACATTACATAAATGAACAATTCTTGGATGATATAAATGACAAAACCTCCTTCTATATATAGGAGTCTAAGGGGTCACAATATAACCCAAGTCGACCTAACCATAATAATATAAGGCCACATAAATAACAATAGTGGGCTTCTGGGGTGCACAATAATAACAATATGGGGACAATAGGGTCACAACAATGACAATAAGGAATACAATGACAAAAGTAATGGGGTAATCACTAGTATTATAGGGACCTAACATGCCCCTCTCCTTCAAAAAAGTGTTGTCCTCAACGCTTGAGTAGTTCTGGATGCTTCTGTAAAAGATTCTCATCCTCCCATGTGGAATCTTCAACGGGCAAGTTCTTCCACTTGATGAGATACTCTAAAATTGATCGATTTCGTAGCTTTTGAGTTCTTGTTTCTTTAACTGCTTCAGGTTCCAATATGATCTTTCCGTCCTCGTCAAGTTTTGGCAATATTGTTTGAACTAGGAGCTTGTCACCTATAACCTTCTTTAAGCATGAAACTTGGAAAACTAGGTGCACTCGAGAAGCTGCAGGAAGCTCTAATTTGTATGCCATTGTACCTATCTTTTGCAACACTTTGTATGGACCATAATACTTTGGTGATAATTTGGTATCCTTCTTAGCTTGACGGACATTTGTTTATATGGTTGTAGCCGTAGGAATACCCAACCACCTACATCAAAACTTCTTTCGCTGCGATGTTGATCTGCCTGTTGTTTCATTCTATTTTGCGCCAAGGTGAGGCTATCCTTTAAGAGTTGGAGAACTTGTTGTTGATTCTCGATGTGATATTCCAATGCTTGAACCTTAGAATTTTCTCTTGAATATGATGTGAAGGATGGTGGGTGATATCCATAAAGTGCCATAAATGGGGTCATTTTTGTTGAAGTATGGAAGGAAGTGTTATACCACCATTCAGCAAGAGGCAACCATTTGACCCAATGTGTCTGTTTATCAAATACAAAGCAACAAAAATATCCTTCTAAACATTTGTTTACTATCTCAGTTTTCCCATCAGATTAAGGATGATAAGATGAACTATGAGCTAATTGAGTACCAAGACAAGAAAATAATTCTGTCCAAAAATTTCCAGTGAAGATGGGATCTCTATCGCTTACAATAATCTTTGGGTTTCCATGTAGCTTTTGAATTGTTTCCATAAATGCAGTAGAAACTGTGCTGGCTTTAAATGGATGAGATAATGCACAAAAGTGTGCATACTTGGTAAGTCTGTGAATTACCACCATGATGACACTCTTCCCTTCAGATTTGGGTAAACCTGTGATAAAATCCATTGAAACCTCCTCCCAATGTTGACTTGGAATGGATAAAGGTTGTAGTAGACCCGGGGTCTTAATTGTTTCAACTTTATTTTGTTGGCAAACCAAACATTCCACCACGAAATTTTGAATATTAGATTTAAGGCCGTCCCAAAAAAATTCCTTCTTAACCATGTGGTAAGTCTTTAAAAATCCTGAGTTCCCTCCTAAGGGAGAGGCATGCAATTCCATAAGAATCTTTTGTTTGAGTTGGGAATTCTTACATAGGTATAAACGATCTTTGTACCATAATGAATCATTTTTCCAGCTAAATGTATCAGATGCACTGGGATCTTCTTGTAACTTTTGAATGAGTGCCCCCACTTCTTCGTCCTTCTTCCATTCATCCCTTGCCTCATTTATCCAATCTGGTTGGGTAATAGATATGGCACAAAGCAATGCTTCCACATCCTCATCCTTTCTTGAGAGTGCATCTGCCACAACATTTTGCTTCCCTTTTTTGTAGATGATTTCAAAGTCATAACCCAATATCTTTGTGGCCCTTTTTTACTGCTCTTCGGAAGATAATCTTTGTTCTAAAAAGTATTTAAGACTATCATGATCCATTTTTACCTTCAAGTGTCTTCCCATTAGGTATGGTCACCATTTCTTAAATGCATGTAGTATTTCCAACATTTCCTTTTCGTAAATAGCTTTGTGTAAATACTTTCCTTTGATTGGACGACTTTCGAAAGCAATGGGTCTTTCTTCTTGCATTAAAACAGTACCAATTCCATTTCCTGAGGCATCACATTCCATAATAAAGGTTTTTGTGAAGTCTGGCGTAGCTAAGACCGGTGCTTGGCACATTGCCTCTTTAAGATGTTCAAAGGCCTTCGTTGCTTCTGGAGTCCATAAAAATGAATTTTTCTTCAATAATATTGTTAGAGGTGCTGCTATTCTCCCATAATTCTCAACAAACTTGCAGTAATACCCTGTCAACCCGAGAAATCCTCGCAGATTCTTTATGGATGTGGGGATTTTACATTCCTTAATGGCTTTAATTTTGCTGGGGTCTACCTTAACACCTTCACGAGATACAATATGACCCAGATATTCCACCTCTTGTACTCAAAAGAAACATTTGGAACATTTTGCATATAATTGTTTTTTCTTCAATAGGTTGAGCACCCTATCAACGTGTTGAACATGATCCTTCCAAGACTTGCTATAGATTAGTATATCATCAAAAAATACTAACACAAATTTTCTAAGGAAGGGTTTGAAAATGGAATTCATCAAACCTTGAAATGTAGAAGGTGCATTGGTAAGGCCAAAAGGCATCACCAAAAATTCGTAATGACCCTCATGAGTTCTAAATGTTGTTTTCAGAATGTCTTCAGCCTTCATTCTAATTTGATGATATCCTGAATGAAGATCCAACTTGGTGAAGTAAATCGATCCATGCAATTCATACAATAGTTCGTCAATGACAGGAATGGGAAATTTATCTTTAATAGTGAGTTTGTTGAGCTCCCTATAATCCGTACACATGCGCCATGATCCATCCTTCTTGTGCACCAATACTACTGGAGCAAAGAAAGAGCTTTGACTAGGTTGAATAATACCAGCCTCTAGCATTTCTGCAACCATACATTCAATTTCACTTTTTTGGGCATAGGGATATCTATAAGGCCTGATGTTCGGAGGAACACTTCCTGGAATCAAATGAATAGCATGATCCTGATCACGAATAGGTGGGAGACCTTTGGGAGTCTCAAATACCTTTGAATGATTGTCCAAGACGTTTTGGAGATCTGGAGAAATAGATGATTTTGATGTGGGAACCTCTAGCGAACATAATTATGCAATTACGCCCTGTTGTTCTTTCCTTAGAAGCTTTGTCATTCCACTAGAGCTGATTATCTTTCCCGGTTTCCCTACGATACCTCTTAATTCAACTTTCTTTCCTTCCAAAGAAAATTTCATGAAAAGTTCTTGAAAATTAAAAGCTATTGTACCCAAGGATTGTAGCCATTGGACTCCTAGTACAACATCAACACCCTGCATTAGAATGGAAAGCATTGGGCTATTCAATAAATATTCTCCCATGGATAGCTTGATATTATGGCACTTTCCAGAGCAATTTATGGTTCCTCCACTTGTAACCATCACTTGACACTCTGGTGCTGGATATAAGAAGCAATTCAATTCCTTGGTTGTCTTACAATGAATAAAACTATGGGTACTTCCCGAATCAATCAACACTATTACCTTTTTCTTCTTGATATGTCCTTCTATCTTGATAGTTTGAGGAGTGGTAATTCCAGTCAATGCATTACAAGATATGGTTGGATTCATTTCTTCTTTCTCTAGGGTTTATACCTGGTGCATATCCTCTTCTTTTGGTGTTTCTTGTTCCTTTTCTTCCTCCTCTTCACAATCTATGTAAAATAATTTCTTCCCAGCACATTTATAACCTTTAGTGTATTTGCTATCACAATTATAACAAAGCCCTTCTGAATTTTTTTCTTCCAATTGTTGGGGTGTCAACCTTTTAGGTTGTGGATGGCTGGGGGAAACAACACTTACATCCTTATAGTCGTGAGTGGTAGGCTTCCTTGTTGCCATAATTTTGCTTTCCATTTTTCTTGCCAACCTGAATGCCTTCTCCAATGAGTCAGGTTCCCAAAGGCGAACCTCATGTTGGATGTTATCCTTTAAAGTCCCTATGAACATAGCAATCCTATGCTCCTCTGGAATATTTTTTTACCCTTATATTCAATTTTTGGTAGTCCTTAATGTGCTCCCTCATTGTACCCTTTTGTTTAAGGTTTATCAATTGACTAAAAAAAGTGTTGTTTTTCGTATCCTCATAATGTGTTGTCATTTCTTCCGTAAAAATTGCCCAAGTCACAATTTGTTTACGAGAGCAAAGCCATTGATACCATACAAACTGGTTTGGTTCCAAATATAAAGTTGCAATGCGTACCTTTTGTGTGTTTTGCACATTATGGAGATCGAAAAATTGCTCCATCTGTAGTATCCATGTTACGGGATCCTTGCCATCAAACTTCCTCATATCGATCTTTGGAACATGGTGGGTCTTTGTTCCAATGTTAGAGTCTATGAAATCATGATTAACATTTCTTTTGTTCTCATCATGAGTTTCCTCTACAACATTTTCGCCATTAAGAAGCCTTTCTTGTAGCAACTTTGTCAAACCTTCCTTCAATCCTTCAATGTCTTTCTTCAAATCTTCCATGTTGTCATTCTTCAAATCATGATTAACATTCCTTTTGTTCTCATTATGAGTTTCCTCTCCTACCTTTTTTCCATTAGGAAGCCTTTCTAGTAACAATGTTTTCATACCATCCATCTTAGCTTCCATGCCGTCCATCTTAGCTTCCATGCCATCCATCTTAGTTTCCACGCCATTCATCTTAGCTTCCATGCCATTCATCTTAGCTTCCACGCCATTTATCTTAGATTCCACGCCATTTATCTTAGCTTCTATTAGCTTTTGTGAGAGTGAAATTTGTTGCACTTGGTCTCGTAATTTTGATATATCATGTAGCATTTCTTCCTCTTCTTCATGAGTCATGCTAGAGCTTTCAGGTTGTTTACTAGGTGTTTCCATTTTCTTTCTTCGGGGCATTAATTACCGATAATAATTCTTCACTATTCCCTTTGAATTCCTTCAAACTAATTTTTCAAACCAAGCTTATGCAAATATTTAAAAAAATACACACATTTTTCACTTTGTAGGCACTCGATATTGAATCTGATGTATCTCTGTAATTTTGGATCTTCCAGTTTTGAAATTGTAACGTGCAGTAGCCCTTTCTGTCCTCTTTCTAATGCCACCAGTCTAATCGAATTTATATTCTCCAAGAAAGAGTTATGCACAATCTCCCAAGATGACCTAATTATATGCCTTTTCAGAAGAGCGGACTTTTAAGAAGTGCCACGTGTCACTTTTTTGACCTTAGGATTTAAAAAATATACACAGGAAACTATATTCTATCCTCTTTCTATAACTTCTTACGAAATTTCAATCTGATACTCAAAACAAAAGTTATGACTATTTTCCCCAGGTCACCTGTTTGGAATGTAATTCGGGAGTATGTAAAAAGGCCAACTTCCTCAGATCATATCTCCACAAATATAGTGCGAAAATATTTGAAATTCTGACCCGAGGTTTAGAACGATTTCAACCCAAATGGGTTTTTTCTTAGCATCTGAAACGTCGTAGAAAAAAAAAAACTGTAGTGAGAATTCCACGATGACCTGTTTGGAGCAGCAAAACCCTAGAATCCACTGCTCTAATACCAAATGTTATGAAACCAGCTCACAAAAAGATAGAAAAGATAGATCAACGCCTTATAATTCAGCCTTTTCGAGGGGGCAACCTCCTTTACATTACATAAATGAACAATTATTGGATGATACAAATGACAAAGCCTCCTTCTATATATAGGAGTTTAAGGGGTCACAATATAACCCAAGCCGACCTAACCATAATAATATCCACATAAATAACAATAGTGGGCTTCTGGGGTGCATAATAATAACAATATGGAGACAATAGGGTCACAACAATGACAATAAGGAATACAATGACAAAAGTAATAGGGTAATCACTAGTAGGGACCTAACATGCATCATCTTTCGTTTATAGGTGCAGGTGACCGGGAGAGAGGACAAGGCTCTGAAATTGCGTAGAGCACATTTCAAGTCGGGATGCAGGCTCCGCAACACTGTCAAGGAAAATTGCGCAGAGGTCATTGAGAGGCTGAGATGAGCCGTCTGGAACAACAATGACCATCTGCGGGATCTGGCTTGGTTGGAGAGCAGAACTACGTAAATTTTCCAGGGAGGCAGTGCAGGCAGCAGGCAATAGGGAGGACACTGGCAGTGAAAACTACACAGATTCTCTAGGGAGGTTGGCAGCTGGTTGCGGGAGCTTGCTGGCCAAAACTGTAGAATTGGGAGGCTGGCCTGCAGGACATTTCTATGTAGTTTCTAGGCTGAGCTTGATGTCGGGCAGTTAGATGGCATCCCAAGAAAACTGCATAGTTTTTAGCAGGAGCAGCGGGTTGGCTGACAGGGGGACTGGCTGACAGAATTGTGCAAATTTTGGGGACAACGCAGTGATAGGCACCAAGTTCCTATGCTTCATGTCTAAGCAATTTCTTCAGTCAGTAGAGGTGGGAATGCTGACATCTTCTGCACAAATTTTTGGAGGAGTGAAACCCGGGGTCACTGTCTGGTCAAACTCTCCGGTTGACTAGCAAGAAGCTTGATAGGTTTGCTTGCGGGCAGTGCAGATTGAGATGGATTGCTGAGTAACTTCTGTGATGTTCTAGTGGAAGTCAGTACCTGATTCCAGGATTGCACAGTGCAGACTGCTTGGGAGGTATCCTCGAGCTCTGCATAATTTTGGACAATAATACATGATCACTGAGGGTTGAGATAGTGTAGTGCAACTCAACGGAGGTCTGACTGATGGAGGGTGGTCCGGTCGGAAGAATTTCAAAAAAATGGCTAAGTGTCTCAGTGAATGAATTCATGAATACATGACCTTGCAAACACACACTCAACATGACTCGACAAAAAGACACCTCAAATCAACGAGACAACATATGCTCAGTGTGGCTGACTGCAGGATTTTCTAATGGTGAAAGTGACAAGTGCGACACTCCAAATAGACCTTCGGACGATCGTGAAGAAACTTACGTGACAATGCTTATAACATCGTGTGTGAGTGCGATAGATGTTTACATAGCGAACACAACTCAAACACAAACCTTCAACATCATCAGAACAAGGTTGCAAGCATGACATAACAAGCAACTTGCTGAAGACGACAATTGGTCAAACGAGTGAAAAGAAAGCATGACATGTAGAGGAAACACGTGAAATGACTTTTTTGTGTTTGCGCACATGCATGTTACCAAGGACAAGATGATATGACAATAACAAGCAGTCCTACAAACTCAACTAAGAGGTGTACTTCAAAAGGTGTTCTTTAGTTACCATACTTACCCTCGAGATGATCATGCATCCAACGAAGTTTGCATGCAGTCCTGATATTTTCCATTACTTAGTCTCTTGGTCCTCCTCAACTACTTGGGAGTGATCTCAGCATATCACCTTTTCCTGTAGTCACTAGGCGATGGATTAGCGCGGTTTCAGTGGGAATTGATTGTTGCTGGGATGAGTCCATGGGAGGCCCATTTGCACAATTTATACATGCAAGACCGACAAGACCACTTGGATAACACTGCGCAGTTTTGAGGCACGAGACACAACTATAGGATGGGGGTCCTGGGAGGACACCTCTGCGCAATTTCTAAATGGAGGGCAGTTGGACTACTCTGCGCATTTCTGGAGGGCAGTACTGGGTGGGGTCTCTCCGGGCTGTAGGGTTTCAACAGGAAAGGGAGGAAGCATGATGGTTGCAGAAGCAAAGTGCAAAGTTTCGGGAAGCTGAATGAGGCTAGGTTGATTGGGAAATGGCTAAGTGTGAGATCAATGACGTAGTTGTAAACAATGATAGGACTCAATTGTGATCGCACACGGACACTTAGTGATGCAACATAGACCATCTAGAATGCATAAGACATATTTTTCTCAATGCAACGACCTTCATGACAAGGGTTCGTGAAGTGAGTGTGAAACATGTTTATGTGATGATAACCACTCATACACACAATTCCCTTGAAGAAAAACAACATTCCCTTTGCATGACAAACAACAACCCTTATGCCCAAATATGACACATACTAAATAAATATGAGAACACAGACAACTCTTAAGATCAAGGATGGGAGCTTGAAATAATTAGCTTACCAACAAGTGACCAAGGATGATCGATCGCAGGATCCAAGTTAGGCTCCGAAATTTGCATGCGAGCCAAAATTTTGGAGGGTGGTTGTAGCTGGTACAACATTGGTGACACATTGGTAGAACTCCAGCTCTTTGTAGAGACCTTGTTTCATGAAAAGAGAGTCTAACGCTTCTGGAAGTATTGTTCAATTCTTTGATCATGGTGGCTTCCGCACTAGCTTGTGTGAAAGATGTAGTCCCTACCATTCTCTTGATCGGTTAACACACCTTCCAAGCCAAGTCAACTTAGCTGTTTCAATTGGGGATGAGGGGCGTATTGATGCACAAGTAATACAACTCTTTACTTTTCATCCGCTCCAGCAGGCCTGGATAGTACCTCGGTGGAGTCATGCAGGAACACAAGCATTGCTCCATTGCGAGGGAGCCTAGTCAGTACCCTGACAAAGTTACTTGAATCACCTCTCTGTGTAGGAATCCTTTCTCTCCTTTTGCTTTATTCATTTTTTTTATTTTTATTTTCAAGGAACTGTGCATAGGCACTTATTTATTTCAGAGGTAGAAGAGGGATCCCGACTTATTGAGAGAAGGATAGGTTTTTCCTTCAGAGAAGTATGTTATATATACCTTTGACATACTTGTTAAGGTTTCCCCCTCACCTTACTCTACTTGATTGAGATGGCAATGGTTAACCCAAAAGAACCGATTAGAGTAGGTAGTACTAGTTAACAGTGCAAGCGTTGTGTTTTCACTAAGGCTCACTATGAACAAAACATATTTTCCATCAAGGCATCATTGACTGAAGACAACAAGTTCTTCATAAAGAGAGAGGATAAAAGATAACCAGATGTTGATAGCTACACAAGTCCTCTTAGATTTTCCCAACTTATCTTGAGAGCCAAACATGGTTTCACGAGAGGCTAACCTATGGGTACAAGCAAGCAAAGAAAACATAAAGGAAAAAGTAGAAGTAAAGTGAAAGAAAAACAAGTAAGAAAAGAAAGCAAGCAAGCAAACCAAGCCAAGTAAGCCAGCAAACAAACATGCAAACCAAAAAGAAAAGCAAAGAAAGACAACAAAGACTACTCATACTCCTACATTAAACAGTGCATGGGCCTACTCACGTGAAGTGATATTTCCAATGCAACCACCAATGCACTGGTTGGCCCATGTTGGCGAAGGCATGGTAAACAAGAAAGATATGCATGTAAACCAACGAATAAGAAAGATTTAACAATGAAGACCAACACACTCTGACTTTAAATGCGTCCACATAAAAGAAAAGAGTGAAAGCGCAAGATAAGAATTCTGCAAACTTAACATGATGTTGTGGCATATTGCGTGCAGATGATAAGCATGTGTACTCTTTTGACTGTGACAACCAAGAAAACATGAGAAAGAGAGACAACTTACTCTTTGTAAGTGTGCTTGCTTTTTAGGATTCCTCATGTGCATAAGCGATGGGATCATGTGATTCTGGTGGAGGAAGCAAAATCTGTGTGTTGGATTGATCTCCAGTGCATACATATGAGTGATGAGGAGCCTTGGGTGTTTCACAAATTTTCTGATTGAAAGTGGAATTAACCTCCAAACAGTGAGGGCCCGACATAACCATCATCTTAGGCTGAAGTGCCTTCACAGCCCATGGGCTTTCCACTTCATCAATAGATAGTTCATTGGAGACCAATGGCTTAGAAATATTAACAACGAGTGAATCAACATCATGATCAAATAAAGAAGTATAGAGATCACGACAACCATGATCAAAAAATTTAGGATGTTTGTCGGCATCCTCATGATTTGATTAATCATACAGAGGGGTAGATGAGAAGTAAGAATGTTCACCCTATGTGTTTCTGGAAAAAGTAGATGAAAAGTTAAGTGGATTCTTAATGAAAGATTTGTCCTCTCTCCTATCAAATGATGGACTGACATCGAGTGCGTTCTGCGAGTGATCAGAAGTATATGCATCTGTGGATGGATTCACACACGGAAAAATAGAGATAACAGAATCATCAAAGGTGTCAGGAAAGATCGGAGGAGGCACGGACAAAATGAGGTCATCCTTCACCATGGGTTCATGCTCAGATTCTCGGTCATACTCGTCATAACTGACAACGCAGGTTGGTTATGCAACATCAACTCCGTCAATAACTTGATCTTCGTTCACAACAAGTGTAGAGTCCGTAATGGAAGAAAATAAGATAGTGCAATCCGAAAGATCAACATAACGCGGGGACGGAGGTTGAGGCAACAAATTCATATGACAACCCATGGGTTTCCCAACCAAATCTGCACAAAAATTAAGAGTAGTGAGGGTGGGAGCATGTACCAGTTGAACAGTCTTGGGAGCACGCTCACTCTGCGGGGGTGGAGCTGTTTGATGAGGGGAAGGTGGACAATCACTTATGACAACCATTGTGTTTGCTTGAGATTGCGCAGCTCCATCACCGAAGTATGCTAAGCGGGGTTTGAGCTTTCTCTTCACTTTGGGACAGAATGATTTATGACAACAATATTCAAATCTGTCCATAAGATATTGGAATTTCATTTGAATTTTCAGAGCTTCAAACATGAGTAGACAGAAGTGCTTCCAAAAATACATAGGTGATTCATGTGGGGCCTTCCGTTGTTTTAACATTTTTTTGTAAAGAGCTTCAGGATCAAAATTATGGAAAACAGATTCGATTAGATCATTGAACTGCTTAAATGAGTGCACACAATTAGGAGGCAGGTTGTGGCACCATCGTTCCGGGGATTCACGAAGTGTGTATGAAAGCAGCATGTTGACCTCTACTTCATCAAAATATTCCTCATTCTCCAAGAATGTGAGGAATTCATGTAAGTGCTCAGGCCATGCCACTTCGCCTTCACCATCATACGTGAGTTCGGAAAAGTCATCAAAAAACTCCTTCGTGACTTCAAAGGGATGTGCATTGGACAAAAATCATGGAGGGTTAACTACAAAAATATCCATGATAGACGTGCGAAGATTCAAAACAGGACGTGAGGAATTGGCTTGTCATCTGGCCCTCCTAGTGCCAGAAATGTTGACGGTGCTGGACTCGCCAACATTCAGGAGATCTGCCTAATATGAAGTCCCAACTAGACCTCACACCATTTGGTGTAGGAGTCCCATCCGATATGATGGCCCAGTTTCCATTATCTTAAAGGTTTGCCTATACTCACCCATCCCTTACCTATACTCACTCATCCTTAGGAAAACATTTCAATGGGCTTTGTGGGAGGTTTACCAAAAATAAAGAAGGGACATGACTACTTGTTCGTGGTTGTTTACAAATTTGACAAGATGTTTGTTCTCATTCCCTGTAAAAAGACCATCACTAGGAATAGAGTAGCAAACTTGTTCTTTGGAAAGGTTTGGGTGCACTCTGGGATACCAAGGAGCATCGTTTCAGATAGGGACGCCAAATTTCTTAGTGCATTTTGGAATACATTGTGGGAGAAGATAAAAACGAAGTTGAATAGGTCTATAACACTTCATCCACAAACACATGGGAGCATAGAAGCACTTAACAAGACTTTGGTGCATATATTGAGGAGTTATAATCAAAAGCATCTAAAGGCCCAGGATGAAAATTTTGGTATATATACAACACTCTTTAACGGAGTGGTCCAAACTTCTACTAGTAAGTCCCCATTTGAAACTTGTTTTGGATATGTCCACCTTCACCTTTGGATATTGCATATGGAAGACAAGGAGTGGTGAGGGAGGATCTCATAGGAGATTCTTTGAGGGCAGAGAAATTGTTTGAGAAGATCAGACATATCCATCGACAAGTACAAGAAACACTGAAGAAGTCATAAGAAAAGTACAAGGCTAGGCATGATCAACATAGGACAAAGAAATTATTCAAGGTGGGAAGTATATTTACAATTGAAGAACAAAATAATATAGGGTCCTCATAAAAGATTTGAGGCTCTATAATATGGTCCTTTTGAGATACTAGAAAAGGTGGGAAATAACACCTATATACTTAGTCTACCCCCATACATGCACATTTACCCACAGTGAATGTAGAGAATCTCAATCTCTATGAGCCTTCCATGTTGGATCAAGAAGAGGAGCACGTCCTACCTTCCATAGAGAATTTAGCACCAAAATCTCAGGTATAGTTGAAAGAAGATAAATTTTTGTAAACGAGGTCCAGAACTATAATACAAGGATGTCATAACCTTTCGTAGATTAGGTTGCAAGGATTATTTCCAAAGAAGGTTAAATGGTACTCTAGGGATAAGGGAGAGAAAAATGTCCTCACCTCATTCAGTGAAAGATTTTGGGGACCAAAATCCTCCCAAAATGGGGAGGTATGATCCAGATTAGATCATTATACTATTTGTCATCTATCTTAATGCTTTCGAAGTGGAAAAATTAGAGAAACCAATTTATAGGACCAATTTTAATGGCAGGGCCTAATTTGGAGAATTTGGTTATGGAACCTGTTAGTGTCAGTCTTTCCAGCCTTCCTCCAGTGATCAAATATGCTCTTACAAAGTGGTCTCAGAGTTTCCAAGTCAAATTTTGTCATTTCAAAGAGTTTTCAAGCAAAATTTGGTCACTAGGCATTAGGTCTAGGGTTTGCCCAAATGTCAGTCCATGTCACTATTCAGCTGAGTATATCATCATTCATAGGGTTGTCATTATCATCTCAGTGTCTAATGAGTCATTTCACACCTTGTTCATGCTTCAGTTGTGCCTAGGCAAGGTCATTTCCCTCTCCTAGGGTTTTGAAGGCAATTTCTCTTGGATGGTCAAATCACCGGCAAAACTTGTTTCCTGATGTTCATACACCTTCCCCTGTCCTTAAAGTACCTTATCAAATACTTCCCATCCCTTAGATCCGCCAAATTCCTCATTTTTGCACAAACCCTAGTTTCTAGCTACAACCTGGCAATTTTCTAGGTTTGGCCTGTGTTTTACCCTTTTCTACCCCTTCCCCTCACTCAATCTCTGAGATTCCACTTTCCCCTGCTTCCTAACGTCCCTCCCCACTCCCAAAAATTTCCCCAAGAATTTAGAAGCCCCCTATCTCCTTCATTTCGCTCCATTTCGACAAAATCCCTTGTTTCACACATCGGGACAAGTTGCACTCAAATGATGTTTCAGAGCAATAAAAGATGAATTTTGGAAAATTGAGAGAGGTTTTTGTCCATAGAATGCCAAAGAAGAAAAACCTCCTTCACTTTTTGCACAGGTGTCATGGTTTTAGAGCAATGCCAAAATTACAGTCGTCGGATCCAAGGAGTTTGGCCAAGGCACAAAAACGGAAAAAGAAGACCAACCCGCTCCGTATCTTGGCTGAGGCCTCTCTCACTCACCATGATACTCATTAGAATCCTCCTAGCAGCAAACTCAAGAAATTTTGAGAGTTTTGAAGCATTTTTGGCATTTTTGGGAATTTTACAGGTTTTGGCCATTTGACTGGTCTCACCCCGCGCGCGACCATACATGGGGGCAACTCAGAACGGGGAAAACTTTGCATTTTTGGAATTGTCATGCAAAAATACACTTGCCTATGGATGGGTTTCAGATTTTATGGAGATTTGGGCTTCCAAAAGCTCAAAATACATGCAAATTTTGACTTTCTGCCCCTATTTTGAGTTGCAGAAAGCTGTCTTGGGAGAAATGACTTTTGAGGGGTCAAATCAACTCAAAATTCAAAAATTCTGGTGGGGTTGGAAAGTAGACTCGCATACCTTTCCAACGAGCTATATTGCACCTGATTTGGACACCGGGAAGGCCCTCAAACAGAGCTGTGAATGTGCGCGACCAGTCAGAGTGATGTGCGCGACCTGTCAGGGAAATTTGCCTGTTTTGACCAGTTCGGCCAGCAAAACACTGTTTTCATCTTGGTTGACTTTTGAGGCATGTAAATGATGGATTTTTGTGTAATTTTTATAGCACTTAGAAACTTTTACTCTCCTTGAACACTTCTAGAAGTTTCCTTGATGTAAATGGTAAATATTTAATCCATGGATAGGTTTCCTAGGTTTTAGAGGCAAGTTGTTTTGACTGCCTATTATCTAGTGCTCAGTTTAGAATTAGTTGAAACAGCTCCTAGGAAGCTGAACTCGACCCCTAGAGGTGGGGAAAGGAGTTAGACCATCTATATTATGCCTTCTCTTACTCATTTTCATGGTTGGACTCTTGAGGGAGAAGCTCCTATTGTATATTTTACTTGTATCTCTGCAATTTGAGGAAAAGGAAGACCAGGGTTTTGCAGACATCATTGGGATTCTTGTGGATTCTTGTGTTGATGGTGTGTTTCTCTTATTCTAATTGTAAGTGTGTTTATGTGTTCCATCTCTTTCTTTACTGCAGCTTATTAAACAAATGAAGTGATAAAGTTTTAATTCATGCTTGCCATGCTCAGCTTTCAAATTTGTTTAATGTTTATGTTTTCCACTGTCTAGAGAGGATTCAAAGTCATTGTTTGCCCTCGTAGCTTCTCTTTTTCTTCCTTGATCATCCATCTCAGCTAAAGGCATCAACACAAACTCCTACCTTGCCCCAAAGACCCACCTGCAGAAACTGTGTCAAATCCCCGCACCCTAAAATTGCAGATCCTCAATTTGCCACCAAAAAACCCCAAAAACCCCCAAATCAACCTTTTAATCAGTTTACTAGCCTAATATCAGTGTCACCTTTGATTGGTCATCTCACCCCATTGAAAATTTGCCGAGATAGACCGGAGAGAGCCTTCTCATACCCCGTAGGGCTAGCTACGAGGTGAAATGGTTTGATGTTGCCTTGAAGGTTTACCTTCCTCAGCCTAGGGTGAAATCTCAAGCGCTAACAGAACCTTTAGGGGCAAATTTGAGACCTTAAATTATGTTTTATGGGGTATTAAAAAATTCCTCTTAAGCATGGTACCCCATGAAACTATTCTACACATAGATACCTTTCTAACAATCTAAGAGATATGCCAATTAAAGTCTTTACACAAAATGTATGCTTCCTAGAATTTGACCTATTGTGACGGACCACCATTATTCAAGAGGATGCCATGCCATCCCCTACTATTTATGGAAAAGGAACTAGCCACGTGAACATGATGAAAAATACTCTAGAAGGGTTAACATTGTAGCTTTAGTTGAGAGTTGACAAACTCAAACATAATCCCTAGTTGGCTATCAGTTTGTGTTATAAATAGGCCACTGGGAGGAAAAGGGGTTCTGTTCTATGCAAATGCATTTTGTTCCATAATAGATTTTAGAGTATCTAATATTGGATAGGGAGATATCAAAATGGAGGGGGTTGGAGTTTTGTAGTATCCCATGAGCCGCAAGTCTTAGGCAACTCCATGGACAATGCCTTCTCCTTTCTATTTTTGCATCATTTCCATTATGATAAAAGAGTGCAGAGCAGCCTCACCTTCCAACTGGGTTTTCTCTTGTAAGGGTTTCTTAGATCATATCTTTGTTTAATTATGGTTTATGATTAATTGTATTTAACTATTCTACACTACTGTATTTTAACTATTGCATGCACAAACATAAAATAGTAAGTTAAAAATCTAGAAATCTAAGGAAAATTAACCCTCATATTATAGATTTCAATTCTTCAATATATAATTTACTACATTTGTTGTGATGTACTATCCAATGTAATATCCACAACAATTTATGGATGATAGAATGATGGTGAGTCATATCCTCCTCCAATAGTTACTCTTCCAATCACTATGGAGAGTGATTCAAAGCCTCATGTGTGTTGCACTATATCATTGTTCCTCCCAAGCGAGTGCTGCCAATTCACCAAAATATCATGCTATATGTTCAAAGGAAGTTGAGCCTATGTTGATCATTATACAATCTTGTCGACCTTTCATGATGCCCATCCTTGTGTTAGTGTTAAGACCCTTGGGACACTATGTTAATCCCCTAATAAACATTCGTTATTAGTTTATTTTTTACATTAGGAGGTCATCTATAACCTTTCATTGTGCCCTTTCATTATAATTGTACCATTTGTCTCATATATATATATATATACACACCAAGGCGACCGAGTCCTCGGATCATCATTATCTTGTGCATTGGATTGATTTTAAAAACAATCTTCTTCCTTGAATTCAATTGTATTCATTGACATTTTATCATTTTCAAGGCACTTGGATAACGTTAGGTATCAATACATACAATCATATGTTTTTTTCTCCTCAATCAATACATCTTGGAATTTTAGCTATAAATTTATTTATGGTAAGTTTTTGAAAACAAAAAAATTGAGAAGATTGAGTAAAATTACCAAAGCAAATGTGATCAAATTTCAAGTTCTTGTTTACTATAATTTCACATAGCATATGGAAGTTAGGGTTTGTGACTAATCCTCAAATTAATCTCAAATGAGTCATCTTTTTATTTTCACTATAACTTCTTTAATGGGAAGTTTCAAATAGTAAAAGCTGATGAATATTGAGGAGAAATATCATAATATATATGGTAAAATTTTGAAAATTTCTTTCATTATAATTTTTGAGATATAGTCTATGAAAGATATGGCCAGTGACTAGTCCTAAAATTAGTTCTTTTTTTCCCATGGAAAAAGTCGTAATTTCTATTAATATATAAGAAATTACATTTTGTAGATGCCAAGGCATATGCATATGGAGGCAAAGTTGCCTGTCAAGATACATGAAACTGTCTAGATAAAGATATAAAAACTTAACTGCTAATCGCTATTACTCCACGCAGGGAGTCTGCTATCAACCATATTGTATCAAAACTTCCCTCAATAGGAGGAGAGAAAAAAGTCCAAAATTGTATCGTCTCTACGCAGAGAGAGATATACCATGTACCAAAACCAATACTGTTGTATGTACAACCGTTAAAATAGATATATGAAAAACATAATTTATACAATGAGTTCAGAAAAATATTGGGCTTATAGCCCAATTTGTCCATGTTCTACAAAAGGTCTGTGGTAGTATTGATGGTAGGTACCATCGATTTCCTCCTGTATCAGCCAGTCATTGCCCTGTAAATGCGCTGCCTCTTTTGAAAGTTGATCAGCCTCCGAGTTTTGTTCCCTGTAAATATGTCGACAGCCAAAGGAGTCAAATGTGGCTATCAATCTTTGAGCTTCTCCTAGAATATGCCTCAAAGTATATGCATTACAATGTGATGCATTGTTGAGCCAGTTACACACAATTTTAGAATCACCAAACAATTGAAGATGACTGCAATGATGTTCTAAGGCGAAGTATATGAGATGTTTTGCTGTGCAGAGTTCAGCAAAATTGTTAGTACCCCTGCCCAGGTTAATTTGGATTTTGAACCTGTGTGAATCATTCAGGAAAAGTATGGCTCCTCCACCACATCCTGCCTCTTGAGAAGAACCATCGAAATATGGCCATAGTTTATATTTATCTATGTTTTCAGGTATGATGGTGTGAGGAGGGGCTATGTTGTCATCCTCAGGAAGGAGATCATAATCAACAATGGTACGAAGCAGAATGGAAGGCCAGTGAGGGTCCTTGAGGTTGAAAATGGAGTGATTTCTAGCAATCCATATAGCCCAGTAGGCTAGAAGAGGCATGTTCCTGGATTTTCCCTTGTGGACTTGGCACCAAGAATTCCAGGCATCTTGAATGTTGTTACCATGTTAGGGGTTTAGGGAAGGGTAGTGTGCAGAAATACAGTTCCAAAACTCTTTAGAGGATGGGCAATTCAGGAAAAGGTGTTCGGTATTCTCTTCATCAAGCCGACAAAGATGACATCGAAATGGGCCGTGAAAGGTTCTTTTCATCAGATTGGCACCTATAGGGATCTTGTCAAATAGAATGTTCCATAGTAATGGGCGGGTACGAGGGGCTGCCTTGAGTTTCAAAAAAGATCTCCAGTTCGGGTCAATGGACTGTGGTTTATGGGGATCCATGAGTGTGATGTATCCTTCTTTAGGGGAGTATGTTCCGTTCTTTGCGAATGCCCAAATAACCTCATCCGGTTCCTTTGACAGGCGGATATGTGCCTGAGTGAGAGCTTCAATGTATTGTAGCCAATCAAGTCGCCATTGCTCAGGGATGTCCAAGTCGTGTGCCGATTTCCAAGCCTGTTGAAGAAAGGTGGAATTATTTCGATCTCCAATGTGTTTGATGTAGATGATGCCCCTGCTATTTAGGAACCTTATCAAATTAGCTGGAAATCTGTGTGCATTCCCACATCCCACCCATGGATTTGTGCCAATATGAACTGCATTTCCTTCATTAATTCTCCATGTGATACTGTAGTGTTCTAGCTAGGGTACTAGACTAGACTATATTTATTATCGACCAGGATGCGTAAGCTTAGAGGCATGCGTCTAAAGTATATAGACATAAAGGATTGTTGGCTAAGTGGTTATGATGTAGGTCACAGTACTTCTTTACGGAAGATTGGGGTATGTTACCTATCATGCAAACACTCAGGTCACTCTGCTAACATACCTGATTACAATACTATCACTAAATGCTTTTACCAAATTAAATACTGAACCTAAACACTGTGTATCACTGCAAACCAAGTTTTCGATCTCCTTACAGAGACATCACACATAAAACCCCTGTTCAGCAAACACCCAGCATTCACTAATATTTACACAAGGTAAAAATATACAGAGATCATAAATGGATTTTGAAATGAAAATAAAGTTCATGACATTGCTTTTAAAGGACATACACAGGGATCAAATCCCTTACAGGACGCGCTTCAAGATCTCAGCGATGACTGTTCAAGCATTACCATAAACGCAAACCATATACATTCAATTGAAATCAAGAGCTATTGAAATCGGAAACCAATCGTAACTACTATGCAAACCATATAATACCCTAAGTGCAAATAAAATGAAAAGGACAATATACCGGTTTAACGCAGGGCCCGTCCGCGTTCCAGAGGTATACTGGACTATATTCAACCGACTATCAAATCAATGCACAAGACACGAGTCGTAACTGTAACTGGATTCTTAGTATTAAGTTCAAAAACTCTGTTTCAGAATGATACAACGATTAACCATGCCTTCATTACTCGGACTGTATTTACATATGTCTATTACAACCATGTCATTTCGAAAATGAATGTACATTCGGAATATGGCTGTTGCCGCTTTTACTACATCGAGATTTTCAAAATGTTTCTATCCTAACTGATTTCAAAAAGAACAAAAGCTAAATCAAATTAGAATGCGCTGCTGTTGCTGCCTTTGTCGCCAGTGTGCCATGCTTTGACCTGTGTTGACCGCGCATGTAGGAGGGTCGATTCTGCTGTAGGATAGGTGTTTGTCCATGCTTGGACATTCTACTTTTCATCCATGCCTTTCGCTCTAGCCTAGCTGTTGTGCCACATGTCAAACAATGAGCTAATTACAGGATGTTGGAACTTCCTGTAACCATTTCACCAAAAACTTCTAATTCTTTAACATAAACTTCCTAAATCAATTTCAATGCATTTTAATAACTATAGGACTATTAACTAATCAATTTTCAAGGATTCTAAGAGATATATGATGAAAAGGAATGGGCAAATGATATGTTTTAGGAGGAAAAAGGGGGTCATGGGATGATACCAACATCTCTCCCCGACTTAAGGAATTAGCATGTCCTCATGCTATCCCCGAAGTGCTTCCCTTGAACTCTGTCCCTGCCTGGATCTCTGCTGCCTTTAGCAATGTGTCCACATTCTTTTTCACCTGGTTATCTTTCTGACCCTTGAGCTCCTGCTTTAACCTTTTGTATTTTTCTTTGAGGGTCTTCTTCTGATTGTACCACTTAGTGGCCCAGTTAGAAATCTCCGTTTGCTCAGCCTCCAGTTCACTGATTCTCTCCCTTAACTTTTCATTCTTCTTCTGAGTTTCTTTACTCTGCGCCCGAAGCATTTCATTTTCTCTCTTGATAACTTTTTCTAGCATATTAGCCTCCATGAGCTCTTCCTTTAATTCTTCAATTTGTTTCTCCAATTTCTTCTGTCTCTTAATGGGAGGTGGTGAACATTTTTCCTGCTTGTTATTGCTTTCTACCTCTATATCAACTTCTGGTCCTGGTAGTGAGTGGTCACCACTCTCAACATCCATTTGTGCAGGTGCATTAGATTCAAGCTGGTCTTCTTGTAACTGGGCTTTTGGTGTCCTCCTTGTTCTTCGTGAGTAAGTGGTGAAAATTTTATCTTGTTCGGCCCTCTTAGCATCTTCCTTTCTCATGTTCCTGGTCCTTATGCTGCCCACAGGTAGAGGTGCCTTGCTGGCTTTGGATACTGGGATTTCTTCATCAATATCCTTCATGAACCCTGAGTCCTCTTGCACTTCTTCTTTATCTTCCTCATCTCTAATTTGATTAGCAGCTAGGAATTCTTTCCACGGTTTCCCTCTTCTCTGCAATTCATGCTCAATAAGAATTTTAATTAAGCCAAAGTGATATAGGCTCTTGTCTTCATTCCCCTTCTGCTTCTGGATAGTCTTGGACATCTTGGTTAAGCTTTGTAATAGAAAATATGGTAGACTGATAACACATTGTTTCTTCAAGTGGAGCAGTAGTTTAATATGGTATAGATAGACAATACTGTAACGGCCTTCACAGGTTATGAATTTTTGAAGGATGTAGACCATCTCATCCCAGGGATGCATCAACCAACTTCTTGGAACACCCTTCTTCCAGTTAACTGATGAGACTCTGGATCTAGACATAAACTGTGTCCACAATTTCTCTATAAATTGCTTGGTTTTAAAGTACTTCTCCCCTTCTGGACTAATCCCTATTGACTGAGCTATAGTATCCTCTGAAACCATAAATGAGAAGTTACCTATCAGGGCTTTTTCTCCATTGAAGGTGAAAGCAAATTGCTTGGTAACCTCTTCATTACTTCCATGAAATTTCTCTAAGAATGGTAACCACTGTATCTCTCTGAGAATTTCAATGCAATCTTCATGATATTGTGAACTGTCGAACACACCCGGCTCGACCCTATTAGTCATAGTGGCAGAGGGTCGTGCTCTAACCCTTCTCTGTTTATGTTTTTACAATTTCAACAAAGAAATTTCAAATTTGTTACCTGGTGTATCACTTCCCTTAATCTTCAATATGATGCTCGGTCGGTCGATTGTCTCATGACTGTGGTGGGAGTCGAAACAGAGTGGTTATATTTTCCTCTTTCGGCGCTCACTGCTTCCAATCCTCACTGTGTAAGTCGAACCCAAATGATAATACTTCTTTCGGCGCTCACTGCTTCTGATTCTACTTTGAAAGTTACAGGGATCAAATGCGAAAATGATGGTGGGATAACCAGCTGTACTTACTCACAGCGTATTCATTTTTTTTAGAACAGAGGAGTGCTGTACGCTTACATAGATGTCACCGCAAGAGCGCTGGGAGCATATATATATAATGCTGGGTATGATTTCGGGGAATCCCTTGAATCATTGGGTACGTCGGGTGGTGGAGTCATGATTTGGCCGTGTGGAATACAATGAATAGGCCGCTTTACATTTGTTTCTTTCCCTTGTATTTAAAAACACAATCCGCCACGTGTCCTGTTTCAGTTGGCATTCGGTCAGATGGAGGATGTTGGTATGGCTGTAGGATGTATTTAGCATGACAAGGTTGATGTGTTGGTAATGGGTTTAGAAGTATGAATAGGTTGAAGTATGAGAAATGATGAGAATCGGTGGAATAAGGGATGATAGGAAATGTAGGTGTCCTTGAAATCGATCATAACAGTTCACAGTCATCAAATTTACATTAAAAATCAATCTAAGAAATTAAATGTTTAAGAATAAGAAACATATTACGCTTTTGTTGGTCGTTGTTGTATTGACATGTTGAGTAGGACTAGTCCCTTTTGACTGTTCTTTTGCTTGTTGTAACAGGTCCTCTAAGAAAGATTGAATGCACAGGTCCTTTGAGAAAAAATTGAAGATGTTCATGCAGGTCCTTGTATGTATACAGGTTCATTGAGCTTGGGCATTTGATGGAATCTTGGTGCCCAAATCCTTGTAGAAACTTGATGAAACTTTGTTGAAGTAGCCCTTGGTGTCAATCTCTTTAACAGGTCCCTTCTGGGTGTCTTAAACAGGTCCCATTACTGCTGATGTTGGTAGCATAGTTGTCTGGACAGAACAGATCCCCCTGCATAATGTTTATAACCAGGTCCCTCTGAGATAAAACAATGACAAAACAACTTATTTATTGAAGTCTGGAATGTTGGAACAAGCTGCTTTGGAAATTTACAGTGAAGATATAGGATAAGAAATCTTTAAGAATTTACAATGGAGAGATAAAAGAACAAAATGCTGATGCCTCTCTCCCCGACTAAAATTTTGACTTGTCCTCAAGTCATGATTCAGCTGATAAATCAAACAGTGAACAAAAGAAAGAGAATTCATACCCGCCAACGAATTGGTTTTCAAGTAGGAATTCGGGGTTAGAGTGTGCCAGAGGCTGGTTTTCACATCTAACCCATTATTTTATATATATATATATATTTTTTTTTAATTTTTTCTTATATATATATTTTTTTAGTTTTTGTTTTATATTATTTTTTTTTATTTCTTTTTTACTCTGAAATTGAAAGGAAAATGAACTAAGGCAGTGATACTGCAGCTGAGGGCTGCAATACCTCAACCTCTCTTTGCTGAGATACTGTATGGAGAAAATCTTGCTTGCTGATGGGCTTGGTGTATAGTTTCAGGCGATGACCATTGACAGTAAAGGAGTGACCTTCCCCATCAATAGTTTTGAGCTTGACTGAACCATTGTCGTAAACCTGAATAATTTCATATGGGCCCATCCAATGGGTGGTGAACTTGGCTTTATGATCTCTGAATTTTGAGTCAAAAAGTAAAGCCCAGTCACCTTCCTTGAACTGCTTCTTCTTAATATGTGCATCATGCCACTACTTCCTTTGATTCCACCTGCCCATTGGCCTGTGGATGGTAAGGGGTACTTTTCCTATGCTTGATTTGGTATTTGTTTGTGATGTCCTTCACTAGCTAGGGTACTAGACTAGACTATACTAGACTAGTCATCCAGCTGGTTCAACTGCTGAATTCTTTCTTTTTGTGCTTGGTCCAAATCAATTTGTAAATCTGCAGCCAGTTTAAAAGTATGTATTTGGAACTCAATAGGAAGTATTACCTCTTTGTCGTACACCAACTGATATGGTGTAAATCCTGTAGTATCTTTCCAGGTAATCCTGTAAGCCCAGAGTGCATCTTTGAGCTTCTCTTCCCAATTTTTCCTGTTCATTGCAACAGTTTTAGTAATGATGCCTTCCAAGGTTTTGTTTGTTGATTCCACCTGCCCATTGGCCTGTGGATGGTAAGGGGTACTTTTCCTATGCTTGATTTGGTATTTGTCTGTGATGTCCTTCACTAGCTTTGAGGTGAATTGAGTACCTTGATCAGTCACAATTTCCCTTGGTACTCCATACCTCACAAAAATCTCTTCAAAAAGGAAATTTACTACTGTGTGTTCGGTTGCTCTAACCAGTGCTTTTGCTTCAGCCCACTTTGTGACGTAATCAGTACATACTAAGATGTACTTCTTACCATTGGAGGTTGGGTTAATGGGTCCTATAAAGTCTAGAGCCCATTTGTCAAATGGCTCTAAGTGAACTTGGGGCTGAAGGGGCATCTCATCGGTAGCTGTTGGCCTGCCCATTCTTTGGCAGCTGTCACAACTCTTTACATACTTCTTGGCATCCTTGAAAATGGATGGCCAGTAGTATCCAAGAGTAAGAACTTTGAATGCTGTCCGCTTCGCTGCAAAATGCCCACCACACGGTTCATCATGGCAAGATTTTAAAATATCAATTACCTCATCATTTCTTACACATCTTCTAATAATCATATCATAACCAGTGTAAAATAAATCGCCATTAAGCCATGAATATCTATCACTTTGTTTGACTAGTCTCTTCCTTTCCTTTGCAGTAAAGTGTGGAGGTGTCCTTCCTGTAGACAAATAATTGGCCAAATCAGCATACCAAGGAGTTACTATGGAAATTGCAAATAAGTTTTCATCTGGAAAAGAATCTTCAACTGGAACAACCTCACCTGGATTTTGCAGTCTAGAGAGAAAATTTGCCACCTGGTTCTCTTTGCCTGGTCTATCTAACACTGTGATGTTAAATTCCTGTAACAATAGTAACCATCTGGTAACTCTGCCACTAGTTATTGGTTTATTCATTAAATGTCTAATGGCCGAATGATCAGTATGTACAAAGACCTCATAACCAGTTATGTAATGTCGGAATTTATTCACAGCATAAATGATGGCAAGTGTTTCCTTTTCTGTAACTGTATAGTTTAACTCTGCAGGTGTTAGATTTTTACTAATGAAATAAATGGCATAAGTACAAGATTCCTCTTTTTGGCCTAATGATGCACCTACTGCAGTGTCAGATGCATCTGTAAAGATATGAAATGGTAGGCTCCAATTAGGCCCTCTCAAGACTGGTGCGGTTGATAACTTCTTTTTGAGTTGTTCGAATGCTTGTTGGCAGTTCTCATTCCAGTTGAAAAGTACATCTTTGGTTAGAAGTTTAAACAAAGGTAAAGCTATCTTACTAAAATTTTCAATAAATCTCCGGTAATAGCTTGCATACCCAAGGAAACTTCTTACCTCTCTTTGATTCTGTGGAATTGGCAAATCAGCAATGATCTGGATCTTTGCTGGGTCAACCTGGATGCCTTGAAAAGAAATATAGTGGCCTAACACTATCCCTTTGTTTAACATCATAAAGCACTTTTCATTGCTGAGGGACAGGTTAGCTTCAATACATCTTTTCAAAACTCTCTCAAGATTTTCTAATGCATGTTCAAATGAATTGCCATATACTGAAAAATCATCCATGTAGACTTCAACACAATCATGAATTAAATCAGCGAAAATAGCTAACACAGCTCTCTGAAATGTAGCTGGAGCGTTACAAAGTCCAAATGGAAAAACATTGTAAGCATAGGTGCCCCAAGGACAGGTGAATGTGGTTTTGTCCTGGTCTTCTGAGGCGATCCTGATCTGGTTGTAGCCACTGAAACCATCAAGAAAAGAAAATGATGATTTGCCAGCTAGGGTGTCTAACACTTGGTCAATAAATGGCAGTGGGAAATAATCTTTGAGCGTTGCTTTGTTCAGCTGTCTATAATCAACACAAATGCGCCACTTACCATTTTTCTTGGGCACTATAACCAATGTGGATACCCACTGACTGTCAGAAATAGGATATATAAAATTAACTCTCAAAAGTTTTTGCAATTTCTCTCTGACAATATCTTGGAGCATGGGGTTCATTCTTCTCTGTGGTTGCCTCACTGGTTTAATGGTGCTATCTGTATAGATATGGTGAGTGCATGTGTCGGGGTGAATCCCATGCATATCGGTGTAGTCCCAAGCAAAGGCTTTTTGGTATTTTCTCAAGAGTCGAATCAATTTCTCTTGTTGAGATGAGTCTAGGTGATTGCCTATGTTCAGAGTTTTCCCTGGACTAATCTCTATGATCTGACTCTGTGTATTGGTGATGGATTGAACTGGAAAAATGTCGTGAAATGTAGTTTGCAAAGATTGGATGGTGCATGTTTCCTGAAAGTTTTGGGCCAAAAGTACATCTGCAGCATGATATTGTTCACTTCTCAAATTTTCAGACATATCAGGTTGAGAAAAGAATAATTCTACCAAATCATTATTGTCTTGTTCTTGGAAATCATAGATTTGGTCAATGCTAAAAACAGATTGTACTTCTTCTTTATCATTAAATTTATCATCAAGCCACAAATTGTGTGTTACTGCTGGTGATTGTGCCGATGGATAAAGGGTGAGTTGTTTTCTTTCGGTCCCTCTTGAAATGATCATGTTGCCCGATCGACATCCTATGAATGCATCAGCAGTCGCTAACCATGGTATACCAAGGATGATAGGGTGTCCTCCTAAATTGGATTTGGGTTGAAGGACTAAGAAATCCACTGGATACTCCCAAGAGTCCAGTGAGACAATGATGTCTTCCAAAATCCCTTCAGGAATGACTTTGGACCTATCAGCTAGTTCTAGAACAATCGTGGTATGTTGCAAATTTATGAGCTGGAGTGTTCTCATGGTTTCAAGAGTCATGACATTGATTGTGGCTCCAAGATCTATCAAAGTGTTTGTAATTTGTATGTTGTTAATGATGGTGGTCACTTTGGGAATGCCAAAATCAACATACTTTTCCATGGAGATGGTATTGGTCATAAGGCCTGCTAAATGTCCTATGACATGAATGGTTTGAGGATCAATCCTTTTTCTAGCAGGCTTCTTGAGACATATGTCTTTGATGGCCTTAGTATAGATGGGAATGTCTTTTATAGCTTGCAGCAATGGAATTTTTATGTAGACATTTTTAAGTTCATCTAAGACATCAAATTGTGGTATAGACAGTGGTGGTTTTATTTGGACCAATCGGTCTGGAAAAGGTGGATGCAGTGGTTGCATCTGTTTATCTTTGGTATCATTGTTTGGTTTTGTTTGATTTGTCATTTCATTTTCCTTTTCTGAGTTTTCTTCTTGCTTATCTGTTATTGGAGAATCTTTGTGGAGCACCCTATCAGACCTCAAATTAATGTTTTGCACAGGCAGTGTGGAATATGAGGTTCCTTCTTCTACATTATAGGCTGGCCTCTCTGCTCTATTATTCGGATTTGGGACAGTTTGAGCAGGAATTTGAGTGGGTCTGGGAGGTTGTGAGTTAGCTGGAAATTGCAGTTGTGGTGCATTTATTGGTGGAGGAGCAGGCAGTGCTTGTTGAGGAGGTTGGGGCTGATAGACAACTTGCTGAGGATACTACTGATATGGTTGAGAATGTGATGGATACGGATGTTGGTATTGTTGATATGGTTGTGAGTAAGGTGGGTATGATTGAGGATATGTATGATAAGATTGGGAGTACTGTTGAGACGGTCTTCATTGGTGTTGTGGTTGGTTTTGGTGCTGCCATGGCATGGGTACATTCCATGAGTTTTGTGCATACATTTGATCATTCATAGGAAATTGCAGATTTTGATTTGGAAACATACCTTGGGGTGCTGGTCTTGGCTGCCATGGTCGCTTTGTGCCCATGTAATACACGTTTTCCATCTCTGTATTGGCTGCCATATTACAGTTCTGCAAAACTTTAACTTTAGGACAGTTAAACATATCATGATGTTCAGTACAGAAAGCACAAACTTGGATGTTCTCTAGAGGGCAATCTTTTAATGCATGTTTCTTCCGGCATTTTAGGCAGAAGATAACCATGATATGATCTTCATCTTCTTGTTTCTTCTTGGCTTTTAAAGTGTTAATTTGGTTCCCTAGAGTGCTTAACGGATCTGTTTTAAACTCTTCTAAAAGATTCCCTATTTCGGCCCTTGTGACACTTGTAGAGGCAGATTTTGTGACCCTTGATGACAGGCTTCTCTTTCCCATTTTAGCTTTACTCCTTGAATACTTTTCACACAACTCAGCCATTTCTTCAAAGGGTAAGGGAGAAATGTCACCTTTGCCCATCAAGTTGAGATCATCCATGTATTCCTCTCGGATACCTTTCAAGAATATTGTGCGGACCAGATCAAGAGGCATAGTTCGGTGTTTAGATTTTTGTAAGTTGTAGACAAACCGTTCTAAATATTCCTCTAAGGTTTCATCCTCTTGCTGACTCATTCTAAAGATATCATCTTTAGAGTCTTTGGATCTGCAATAAGGCTGATATTTCCTTAGAAATATTCTCCTCATGCCATCCCAATCAACTATAGCATGCTCACCTAGCCCCATGAACCATTTTAAGGCTGATGCCTTTAATGTGGCTGGGAACAATCTAAGCCTATGGGCATCATCTGTATAGCCATAAGTTCGACATACAATGTCAAACTCGAACAAGAATGAGTCTGGATCCTCCGAAGCCATACCATAGAAATTTGGTAGCACGGATGGGGGTATGTTTTTCATTTTGATCTCCTCATCCTCCTGTGGTTCATGTATAGGGAACTTAAAAGTTGACTCCTCTTCATCTCCTTGGCGTGGTACTGATCCAGATCCTTCCTCAGCCATTCTAATTGGTCTCTCTGTGTCAGTGTCACTTGGTGGAAAAAGGAGAAAGGAAGATTGTTCGGTAACTGTACTACTTTCTCCTTGTGTAGAAGGTCTAGGAAAGTGCTTCTTCTGCGATTTATGTGTGAATAAAGTTTCCCTCTCAATAAGAGTAAGTTTCTGTCCTGAATAAAATTTTTCTTCCAATGTTTGGATAACTTCCTCGGCTGGTGTTGTATTCCCTAGAGAGTCTGCTCCTGATGATGATGGGTTAGTTTTTAGATGGTGGGGGGTTTTTACAAATCTACCTTGACTGTCTCTAAATCTAGGCATAAATGAACATGATTTCTAACTGTGTTTTTGTTTATTTTTGTGTGTTGAAATTTTTTTCTTTTTGTCTGAATCCTTTAAGTACGCCTCCCCGGCAACGGCGCCAAAATGTAGTGTTCTAGCTAGGGTACTAGACTAGACTATATTTATTATCGACCAGGATGCGTAAGCTTAGAGGCATGCGTCTAAAGTATATAGACATAAAGGATTGTTGGCTAAGTGGTTATGATGTAGGTCACAGTACTTCTTTACGGAAGATTGGGGTATGTTACCTATCATGCAAACACTCAGGTCACTCTGCTAACATACCTGATTACAATACTATCACTAAATGCTTTTACCAAATTAAATACTGAACCTAAACACTGTGTATCACTGCAAACCAAGTTTTCGATCTCCTTACAGAGACATCACACATAAAACCCCTGTTCAGCAAACACCCAACATTCACTAATATTTACACAAGGTAAAAATATACAGAGATCATAAATGGATTTTGAAATGAAAATAAAGTTCATGACATTGCTTTTAAAGGACATACACAGGGATCGAATCCCTTACAGGACGCGCTTCAAGATCTCAGCGATGACTGTTCAAGCATTACCATAAACGCAAACCATATACATTCAATTGAAATCAAGAGCTATTGAAATCGGAAACCAATCGTAACTACTGTGCAAACCATATAATACCCTAAGTGCAAATAAAATGAAAAGGACAGTATACCGGTTTAACGCAGGGCCCGTCCGCGTTCCAGAGGTATACTGGACTATATTCAACCGACTATCAAATCAATGCACAAGACACGAGTCGTAATTGTAACTGGATTCTTAGTATTAAGTTCAAAAACTCTGTTTCAGAATGATACAACGATTAACCATGCCTTCATTACTCGGACTGTATTTACATATGTCTATTACAACCATGTCATTTCGAAAATGAATGTACATTCGGAATATGGTTGTTGCCGCTTTTACTACATCGAGATTTTCAAAATGTTTCTATCCTAACTGATTTCAAAAAGAACAAAAGCTAAATCAAATTAGAATGCGCTGCTGTTGCTGCCTTTGTCGCCAGTGTGCCATGCTTTGACCTGTGTTGACCGCACATGTAGGAGGGTCGATTCTGCTGTAGGATAGGTGTTTGTCCATGCTTGGACATTCTTCTTTTCATCCATGCCTTCCGCTCTAGCCTAGCTGTTGTGCCACATGTCAAACAATGAGCTAATTACAGGATGTTGGAACTTCCTGTAACCATTTCACCAAAAACTTCTAATTCTTTAACATAAACTTCCTAAATCAATTTCAATGCATTTTAATAACTATAGGACTATTAACTAATCAATTTTCAAGGATTCTAAGAGATATATGATGAAAAGGAATGGGCAAATGATATGTTTTAGGAGGAAAAAGGGGGTCATGGGATGATACCAACAGATACCTTGTCGCAATAGAGGAAGCACATTCATCATCGCCTTCCAAATGTTGGAGATGTTGTTGTTCGTGTGGTGGGTCTGCCTAAACCAATCCATCAAGTTCATGGGCCATATGTATTTTGCTTGAGCAACCCGGGTCCAGAGACTGTTGGTGGTGATGAGTTGCCAGCCAAGTTTAGCAGCCAAGGCTTTCGAAAACAGATCAAGCCTTTTTATGCCCCATCCTCCCCATCGTTTTGGTAATGCAATTCTATCCCATTTGACCCAAGCAAAAATTTTCCCGGGTTGGTTACCCTTCCATAAAAATCTGCAGCATATACTTTGGAGTCTGTTCAGAATGCCTTTCGGTATCCATGCTAGAGTCATCCAGAACACAGGTGTGGCCTCGATAACCGCCTTTATGAGAATTAATCTACCGGCACGGGAAAGGTATTTGTGGTACCAGATCTGTAAGCGTTTTTCCACTTTCGCAATAAGCCACGTCCAGTCTGCAATCCTATATCCAAGAGGCTTTAGCCGGAAGCCCAGGTATTTAAGCCCATCTTCCAAATTGAGAGCTGAGAAGGGAAAGCGCTGGGTAGTATAAATGGTCTCATGCTGAGAGCATCCGAAGATGGTAATTGTAGATTTACCATCATTAACTATCATCCCGGTTGCCTGTTGAAAGAGTTTGAAAATATTATGTAGAACTATGGAGTCTCCAATGCTGCCATTTAAGAAAATCAGGACGTCATCAACAAACAAAAGATGGGTCAGATAAAAGTTCTCCGAAATCTTGATACCAACCAACTGATTTCTGTTGCGGGCAGCAATGATGGATCTGCTTAAACCTTCCATTATTAGTAAAAAAAGGAGAGGGGAGAGAGGGCATCCCTGCCTGAGTCCTCTCTTAGATAGGAAGAAAGGTGTAGCTTCCCCATTAAGTAAGACACTGTAAGATACATCTTTAATGCAGCTCATGATCCATTTGATGTATGCGAAGGGGAACCCCAGATGAGTCAATAATAATCTGATATAGAGCCAATTAGCTCTATCAAAAGCCTTCGAGAGGTCCACCTTCAAGATCATGCCCTTCTGCTTCTTCGTCTACAGAGTGTGAAGGAGTTCCTGAGCAGTGGCAATCGCCTCATGTATCTGTAGATGCTGTAGAAAAGCAAATTGCTCAGGAGATATATGCCTAGACAGAATGGGCTTCAGGCGATTTACGATAATCTTAGCAATGATTTTATATAGACAGTTACAAAGGGAGATGGGTCTGAAATCATTGAAGGAGGAAGGGGAATCAGATTTCGGAATGAGGGCAATAAAGGTGGATTTGATGGTCGAGGGAATATTGCCACTTCTTCTACAGTCCTCCACAATCCTGAGTAAATCATCCCCCAGGATATCAAAGAAAGCAATATAGAATTCGATGGTCCACCCATCAGGTCCAGGGCTCTTATCTTTCTTAAACCATTTAATGGTGGCTTCAAGCTCTTCCTTCGTCACTTCCATCATCAGATTCTCCGAGTCCTCCTGTTGTACAAACCTAGGGAAGAGTTCTGCAACCCGCATTATCTCCAAGATGTTCACCTCTCTAGGCGCCTTGTAGATGGACTTGAAGTGCTCATTGGCTAGTCTAGCCAAATCCTGCTGAGCTGATACCACTTGGCCCTGTTCATTTTGAAGCTCCCAGATAGTATTAATGGCTTTCCTACCATTAGCAAATTTATGATAGAACTTAGTATTGTTGTCGCCTTCAGCCAGCCAAATTGCCCTGCTTCTGAGACGCCAGCTCTCCTCTCTTTCCTTCAGGATTTGGGAGCGTTTTGAGACAAGGGAGGTGTATAGGTCCTTGTTTGATTGTGATAGAAAGGTACCATTGGATGAATCCTCATATATGGCTATGGCTCGTTCTGCTTCCTTCAACATGTTATCATCATTTATCCATTTCTGGTGTGCCCAGTTTCTGGAGATCCTCTTAAGTTCAGTCAGTTTCCTTATAAAACCAGTAGTGTGATCCTCCCGGTCCAATATGGGATTGGTGCTTCAATATTCAGATACCAGTTGTAGATAGGAGGGATCCTTGAGCCAGGAGGCATTGAATTTGAAAGGGCTTTTAATCTTCAGAATGTTATCTGACAATTCCAAAAATATGGGCCGATGGTCAGATATGCCTCTAGTACCTACCCACTGCCTAATGCGAGGATGAAGGGTTAGGAAGGCTTCTTTGATAAGAAATCTGTCTAGCCTTCTTGCAAGACTGTGATCGCCGCTTCTGTTATTAGTCCAAGTATACTGGATTCTGACAGGAGGAATGTCTACCCACTGATGCTCTTCGAGTAAGGCAGAGATCGTGTCGGAAAGGCTGTCAACCTGGGCCGAGTGACCCCAGGATTCACAGTATCCCAACGAGAAGTTCAAATCCCCTCCCAGGATGATATTATCTGCTCGTAATAGTTCAGAGTCGAGTAGGGTCCTCCAAAATGTTTCCCTATCCACACAAGGGCCATATACATTAATGATACGGATATCAGTTCCAAGAGAGTGGGCGAATAAGTCTATACCAATAAAACCTCTGCCTCCCCAAGAGTTCCTGAGCTCCATAGACTTGTTACAGAAACCAATAGCAGTACCGCCCGATCTCCCGGATGCGTCCATAGCATGGAAGGTCCAATTCGGCAGCCAAGAGTTGAGAGTAGGAATGAGGGAGGCAGCCGAGCAGAGGGTTTCTTGTAAGAAAATGACATCCAATTCGGTCGAAGTGAGCAGTCTTCTTAGGGCTAGTTTTTTGGGGGGGCTAGCAACCCCTCGGCAATTGAAAGATAAGAATTTCATGGAGGGTGAGGCAGAGGGCCGTCCCTTGCTCTAAGGGCCCTGTCAATGGTTTGCTGTCGCCCAAGGGCAACTTCTTCACCCGCAGTGTGTCTGGCTTTAGTGAGCTGAGAGGGGCGTCCCCTAGATGATTTATGGGAAGCCGGGGGACAAACAGGGTCTAGACCAATCGCATCTACACCTTTATCCTTAGTTCTGGAGCGGAGAGGGTACCGGGGGGTAATAGGGGGAGAGAGGGGGGGATAGAAGGGGTGGAGGAAGAAATCAGGGAGGGGATGCAGGGGGATGGAAAGGGGGAGGGAAGGGGAAGGGAGCATAGGAGGGAGGAGGGAGGGATAAAGCCCAGGGATCTCGGGAGAGCCGAAGTGTCCGAGGAAGGAAAAATAGGGGGGAAGTACCCATGCAAGAAAGAGATGCAATAACATTAGCTAATCCAGTGACAGAAGGAGAGGCAGGGAATAACATACCCGCAGTCGAGGTGTTCTCCTTTGCTGTATCAGAGCTTGATGGAGGAGGAGGCGAGGAAGGGATGGAGTCCGCTGGTCGCTTGTCCGATGCCGCTTTGTCAGGGGTTCTCCGAGTATCCCCTGCATTTTCTGGTACAAAGTCTTCCTTGTACTGAGAAGGGCTCCCTCCCGTCTACTCAGTCTCCTGTCTCTGCTCAATGCCCCTATTCTTTTGCAAGAGTGGGCAGTCCTTATACAAGTGCCCTACTTTGTGGCATCTGCGACAACGATACGGGATGCCTTCGTAGTCGATAAGCTGCTTCCAAGATGTGTCCCTCCACTGGATAGTGATGAATTCCTGAAGCCCTCCTCTTGTGTCAAGATTGATTAGGATGCGGGCATATGCCATCATACCCGTGTGAAGGTAGGACTTGTCGTACTCTATGAAGGTGCCAATAGCGTTGCCGATCCATTTGAAGATGTCTTCAGACCAGTATTGTAATGGGAGACCCGGAAGCCGAATCCACACTGGCCCTATACCAATCTGTTCAGTCTTAGGATCAAAGAGAGGCGTCCAACGTTTCAACAGAACCAGGGCATGCTCGAAGTGCCAGTAGGAGGATAATACCCAATTAGTGTGGTCGGCACGAGCGAATCTCAAAGCGAACCATCCCCTCACAAACGTCTGCACGAATGGGATGTCAACCAGATGGTGACCCCAAACCTCTGCTGCCTAGGCCTTCAGTCGGGCGGCCGAGTAGTTCCTTCCCCTGATGCGACCGACCAAGACTCTGTCAGCGAAATCCATAGCTTCTCCCCACTGAATGTCCTCTTCTAGACGCAGGAAAATGTCGTCTGCCTTAGATTTGAAACACTTGTACTTTTTCTTGGTCCCTTGAGGGGGAGGCGGATGCGGCGCCCTGCTAGGAGGAGGGTCCGAAGACTCAAGTGGAGGGCAAGGGTTTGACGAGGAGGGGGGAGGCCATCAGCCGAAAAATGTAAGGTACCGGCAAGAGGCGGGACGACGGAAAAACAACCAGAGGAGGGAGCAAAGGAGGTCTGAAAGTTCGAAACGGCAGATCCCCCAGACACCGGTGGAAGAACCCGGGAATGAGAGCTTGTGGTAGGGGTGTCTAAACCAGGGTTAGGGTTTAGGCAGGCGAAAATGAAACCGAGGGATGACGGGGAGGCCGGAGGGGTAGATAACGATGGCCAAGTAGGAGGGTCGTCCGGTAGGACCACAGGAAGAGGCCGGGAGGGTTCAACCAAAGAGTAGCCAGAGCTGAACAGGCCAGCCGACGTGGGATATGAGGAACGCCAGATGGAAACCCCCTCCAGTGGGTCTTCGGAATAATCCACGACATCTAAATCTTCCATGACGACAGTTGCACCTTGGAATGGAGGACACCTCGTAACTGCAGGAAAAACGGAGAAAATACCAAAAACCCCCGAACCAGTCAGCCAGGTAACAGGAGCAGACCGCGAGAAGAGACGTTCGGTAACGGAACAACGAATATCCCCCGAGAAACACGATCAGGTCTATAACCTCCAGTGGAGCAAACTCGCAGCAGGTAGGAAGCCAAACGGTGATACAAGTGATAGCGACAGAGCAGGTTCAGCGGCCGCCCGTGAATTAGTCGCAGTAAAACAAAACCCTAACCGAATCCCTCTCGCGTAGTCTCCATCTCTCTCCCCTTCCCTTCAAGCTCACCTAAAATTAGTTCTAAAAGAGCCAACTTGGAATTTTTTAGACTTTGAAAATTTCGAAATACTAAAGAAACATATCAACATGTGGAAAAAAAATAATATTTTGAATTATTATAATTTATGAAATATATGTTGTGGAAGTTTAGGTTATTTTGAGAGATTTTCATGGGCTTAGCACTTGACCCTCCCTTGTCCTTAGGACCTAGTAAATTTTTCCCATGGATCCTGTTAGCGCTTGAAATTTCACCTCAGGATGAGAAAGGTAAACCTCAAGGCAACATCAAACCACTTAGCCTCGTAGCTAGCCCTACGGGGCAGGAGAGGGCTCTCTCCGGTCTATCTCGATAAAGATCTTCAATGGGTGAGATAACCAATAGGGTAACACTGATTTTAGGCTAGTAAACTGATCAAAAGGGTTGATTTGGGATTTTTAGGGTTTTTGGTGGAAAATTGGGGAAATGGCAATTTTAGGTGCGGGGATTGGACACAGTTTTCGCAGGGGGTTCTTTGGGGCGAGGTAGGAAACAGTATTGATGCCTTTAATAGAGATGGATGGATGAGAATGACCGGTGAGGAGTTAAAGAGAGCAAGAAATAACCTTGAATTCCCTTTAAACAGTCGAAAACATTGATATTAAGCAAACTTAAAAGCAGAGCATGACAGTCATGAGTTCTACTTTAACACTTCATTTGCCTAATGTGCAGAAGGAAAAGTAAGGAAATGATTCACATAACACACTTACAAGTACAAAGAGAAACACACCATCAATACATGTGACCACAAGAATCCCAGAAAGGACTGCAAAACCCTGGTCTTCCTTTGCCAAAAATTGCAGAGATAGAGTGAGTAATACAATAAGAGCTTCTCCCTCAAGAGTCCAACCCTGAAAATGAGAAAGAGAGTACATAATATAGATCATCTAACATCTTTCCCTGCCTCTAGGGGTCGAGCTCACTATCCTAGGAGCTGTTTCAACCAATTCTAAACTAAGCACTGAAAACTAGGCAGTCAAAACAACTTGCCTCTATAAACTAGGAAACCAATTCATTCATTTAATTTTCACCTATCTCATGAATGAATCTTCCAGAAGAGATACATAAGTGTAAAAGTGTCATAAATTTACATCATTTACAACAAGAAGGATAAAAATCAACTCCAAAAAGTCAAACACAGTCAAAACTGCGTTTTGCTGAGCTGTAGGCTGAAATCCTGAGCAATTTGCCTGACGGGTCGCGCGCCAAATCCTGATGGTTGCGCGCCTTTGAGAGCACTTTTGGGGCACTTTCAGGTGTCCAAATGAGGCAAGAGTAGGATTTTTGGAAAGGTCTGTGAGTCTACTTTCCAACCCAACTGGAATTTCTGAATTTGGTTATCATTTGCCCCTCCAAAATTGCAATCTCCCAAGACTGCTTTCTGTGTGTCAAAAATGTGGCAGAAAGTCATTTTTTGCTTGTTTATTGACTTTCAGGAGGCCCAAAACTTCATAAAATCTCTTGGAAATGGGTGAGCATGTGTAAATTTTCGTGCCAAATCCAGAAATGCTGAGTTTTTTGAAAATAGAGTTGCCAAGTGAAAGGGTCGCGCGGGGGGTGAGACCCGTCAAGCGGAAAAACCTGTTTTTTGCCTTAAAAACCAAAAATCACCCAAAATGCTCAAAATTTCTTGGAATTTGTGCTGGGGCTGAGCTATTTAGTGCCATGCTCCTTCAAGGAAGCCTCGGCCAAGATGTGGAGGGGATCGGGCCTTTTTCTCCGTTTTTGTGCTTTGACCAACCGCCTTTGGAGCACCTTCATCTTTGCCTTACACACGTGCATCTGTGCCCAATAATGATTCTTCATGTTTCTCAGCAATTTCTTATCTTGGTTGGCCTTAGCCAACAACCTCTCTAAATGAGCATTGAGCTGGATAAGCATAGCCTCTCGCTCAACTGGCACTAAATCACCGGGTCTTCTTCGATTCAAGTTGCGGTCACTACGAATCCTCCACAACTCATCAAGAGTTGGCTCATCCTCCAACTGCTTGTTGCGCTGTTCTAGATATGAGATTTTCCATTGTGCCCCTTCTAATCTCTTCTGCAATGCATCATTTTCAGCTCTAAGGTGCTGAATGATCTCCTTTGACTCTAGGCTAGGAGAACTGACATCACGATCAACAAGCTCTATATCTGGAACACCTGATGGCCCCTCATCAATCCTGGGCTGTTTGCCCCTCTCTGATACCTGTGCTACTGTCGGAGACGAGGCCCCTTCCACTTGGTGTGGAGATAACACTCGTGGTGCTGATGAAGAAGGCGAGATCCCTTCCACCTGGTGTGGAGAAAATACTCACCTAGCTGCTGCAAATAAGGCCCTGTGGCCTCTCTGATAAGTGACCAATGGAGAAGAGCTGACATGGCTAGTCCCGGGGATATCATGCTGCTGTGATGGTCCTCCCTCCTCATGAACAATCTCCGGATGTGGTGGTGGTGCTGTAAAGAACTCACGAGAGATGAACTCCTCCCATGTGATTCCCTGCTGAGCCAACTGATGTCTGACCACAAGCTGAATCAAACCGTAATGATAGAGGCTCCTATACTGCTATGTTGGGCTCTTCCTCTGCATCAAGGGCACCATCCTCTCAATGTTCTGGCACATGAAAACAGGGATGTTCATCATCCGTACCCGTGTGAAATGCATCATCAGGCGAATATGGTACGAATATATCTGTGAAAATCTGCCCTCACAGGTGAAAAAGAGCATGATAAGCCTCATCATGGGAGCATACTCACTCCTCAAAAATCTGAAGGGAAATACACCCGTCAAATGTCTCATGAATGCAGGTCTAATGAAAGGCTCAAACTGAACACTGTCCAACATCCTGCGCTTGTTCCACACCTCTCCGACATTCGGTATCCCTGTGGCTTGAGCAATCATCTCGGGTGTCAATGTAAAATCCACCCCAGCAAGGTTCACATGTCCATCATGCAAATGCAAAACAAATAAGCGATCCAACTCCCTGTGATGCTGAATCCGAGAGATCCTCTCGCAAAACTCATAACAAGACATATAACGGAAACATGATACTGCCATTGGACAAGCCTGCAAATCGGTCAAAGAGGTGGGCTCCTCTCTCCTATGATGACCGCCCTTTCCACCCTTGTGAGGCCTCCTCTGTTCCTCAAAATCTGAAGCTGATGCATGGTCATCACTTTGCTCATAACTGGTTTCGGTTTTTGACATTGTTTTAGGAGCAGTGGCTGAAATGTACTGCTGTTTCTGCTTTGCAAACTGCTGATTAAAATGCTGTTTCAAGGGGACAAGGAGCACAAGGGAAATGTTAGGGAAGGGATATTTTAAAGGGAAACTGGGAATAATAATGAAACAGGGAGTTTAGGGAAAGGATTATTGCATATACATTATTTTCCAAATTTATTTACAATAATGATATGGGAGGAAGGGCTAGGGTTTAATTTTTCTTTTGATTTCTTGGGAAGAAGGGTAGGGTTTAGGGCTCTTTAACAAATTTGGAAGGGAAATTTACATAAAATGATAAGGAAAATGTAATGGGAGGTGGAAAAAATGAGAACAATGGGATACCTCAAAACAGCATAATAAACCCTAGCAATTTTTACAACTTCAAGCCAAAGCATAATAGAGACTTCTACTTGCAAATGGAGACCTTTACAAATATAATCATGACCTTCTTGAACTGTAACAAGCAATAATTTTTTATGATGGAGGGCCTACCTTGCACAATTTAGCAATTTGTGGCTCCTTGGCAAATTTGCTGGCGGTTTTGCAGAGAGAGCGCTGATGGGTCGCGCGCCCTACCCAACGGGTCGCGCGCCTCTGACGGGTCACGCGCGTTTTAAATTAACACTGGCGGAGGGTGCCTAACGGGTCGCGCGCCTCTGACGGGTTGCGCGCCTGGTTCGACGGGTCGCGCACCTTCCCAACTCACAAACTTCACTCAAACTCTCTTGCAATCAGTTGCTCTATCACTTGGATGCATAATGAGGCTTGATAGAGGGAGATTAGGGCTTTTATAGCCTTGTTTGAATTAATTTCATATCATAACCCACTTTATAATGTTTTTTCCATGACACTTTATAAACTTGACTTTTTGGTTTCCTTTTGTCCTGAAACTGATTGATTTGATGCTTTTCTTTGATAATTTTTTGCAGGGATAGGCTCTGAGGGATCTTGGCAAGGGAGCCAGGGTTATATGCTGTCCTTTGAATCATTTTGAATTTTTTACAATTTTCACAAAAATTTTGAGAAATGACTTTGGCTTTAAAAACAGGGTTTTTAAATCCAAGGTGAAAATTAACTGTACAAGATAGAATCTTTTGAAAAAACACTTTAAAGATCACCCCTCTGGCTTGCTGAGTACTTATTGACCTTCAGAGACATGAGATTGAAGACAAACTTGACAAAAAACCCTAGACCTAAAATTTTGATCTCAAGACAATAGACAAGTAACCTTGACAAAGTTTAATGACTGAAACAAGCTGATCGAGCAGTGCCCAGAGGGGGACAAAGACACTAGCTCCTCCATCAGGGTTATGGCATGCCTAACGGAATGCAAAGAATGACACTGATGAGACACCTATTTATGCAAATGCAGAGAGCTTTGATCACTGATGGAGGGCTACTAGACCGACTCTAACAGATCCCAACAAAGACCCAAAGTTTAATTCAATAATTAAACATTGAGAAATATCCTCCACGACTTATGAAGAAAATGAAGAAATACAAAACCAATTATCCAATACTTAAACATAAATAGACTGAAAGATGGGAAATAAGATGGATGAAAATAAAGAATGGATAGAAAGAAATATGGAAGAATCAGAACAAAATATGGATGGAAAGTTGGAATGAATGGAACATACGATATTATAAGCCTTGAATGGGAGAATTCCTTAAATTGATAATGTTAATGAAAATACTCAAGAAAATAAAGGTAGTATTCAGGTTTTCCTTTTTGGTACGCTAACACCCATGGCAGATTTGACCTAGTGACTTATTGCAAGGAGTTACATAACAATGCACCCATTCACCATCAATCCAGAGCCCCGTGGGATAAGGTAGTATTAAAATTGAACAAATTTCCAATAATAAGATTTTTCCATGGTAATTTAACTCAAATAATGGAGTTATTTTTGGATGGTTTCAAAAATGAGTGAACCTTTCCAAGGTTGAATTAAAGAATTTTGATGGAACATATATATTTACCTAGGTAAACCCAACAGAGAAAAATTTTGAATTGCATAATATTATGGATGATAAGTAGATGATTCACATAACAACTTTCAACTTTGAGATAAAACCCTATCAATGATATCAATGGGTAGTTAAAAGGAAGCCCCATTATTATCATTATACCTCGAGTGTAATAACAAGAGACTTAGAAGCACAATATGGGGAAATTTAGGAAAAAGACTACTTCGGTCAATAGGAAAGAATCAAACATTTAGGTGATATTGAATATTTTGATTCAAAATTTCAGAGATTGGCTACAATGGTGGATAACATAAGTGATAAGATTTTGTTTGAAACCTAGATGGGTATATTAAAACAAGATGTTAATCATAAGCCCTTCCGAAAACATCCTAAAAATATTATGAAAGATATGAATTTTTCTCATCATATTCAAGCCAAGAATAAGGTTACACACAAGTATACCATTGGATTGGTGCAAAAATAAGAGATCGGTTTGGGGGTTCATAAGACAACCCTACCCAAACCTACTCAAATATCACAAAAGGAAATGGAGGAAAGAAGAGAAAAAAGATTATTCTTTGGTTGTAACTACAGATGGTCAAAATGTCATAAATGTCAAGAAAAATATTGTTCTCCTTGGAAAACAATTATGAAGAGGAAATGGAGGAATCTACGCAATGAAATGAGGAATAACTTGCAAACTTAAAAGAGTGAGAAATAGAGGTTAAAATTGTGCACATCATTGATTCAGACAAGTATGAAATATCCATTGTTGCATTGGAATATTTGTCAGCACCTCACATATTAAAGATTGTAGGTTACATTAAGAAGCAAAAATTCATAGTGCTTATTGACTTGGGTAGTACCCATAACTTCATTGATAAAATTGTTGAAAATTGCAACAAGAAACGTTGAAAATAGCATCAAGAAAGATCTTGATTTAATTTGTCCTTGAATTAAATTAGAAATAAATTTGTAATTCCATATCTCATGACAACTTGTATTAGTTAACTGGTCTTAGTTAGCTCAGTTAATTCGAGTTGAGGGCCTAACTAGAGTCATGTAGAGTGTCTCCTACATTATATGAGATCTGGTTGAGTTTATTTTGAGTTGTAATTAATTAATTTAGTCTAACTAAGTTAAAGTCAGTTAAATTAGTTCCAATTGTTGGAGGAAGTAGTGGGAGGTCTAGTAGTGTGGTGTTGCATGTAGTCGAATGTGATGCTGACTGAAGTGCAGTGGGGTGTTGCCTATATTGATCAACTAGTAAACTAAAGATTCACTCTTAAATAACTCATTCATGTCAGATATGAGAAAGAACCAGTTGAGATTGGAATTCAGGGACAATGTATTATCAGTTGTATAATCATCTAAATTGTATAGATGGTGCAAACAGTCAGAAGAAGAACCTAAAGGAAATGCATAATCCAATGGAGGAAAATTCTTATTAAATAGGATCCTAATTCCTCATTGAACAACGCAAGGAATTAGGAGCTTGGAAGGATAGAAATTTGGCTAAGTATTGGCCAAAGGCAGTCAGTCAGGCAGAGGATAGAAAATACTTGTGCAGGTTGAGCAGATAATATTGTGTTCATCCAAGGCTTGCCTAGGAAGTTTTGAGATAGATAGAGATAGTGTATAGGTTGCTCAGTCATGAGCCTCATCATTAGGTAATTATATGTGCCTTAATTCACCTCCTAGCTTAGTCAAATCAACTCTTCTCACAACTTATTACATGTTTTGATTATATTTTGTTTAATGGGATGAGTTAAAGTGAGATATTATGCCTAGTGGGCTAATATGCATTGAATGCAGGTTTGGAAGAGAAAAACAAGGAATTTTAGCAAGACTAAGGTTTGAAGCTCGAATGGGACAAGGGAGAGAGATTCTAGGAGGTAAATCCTCCTCATTTACTCCTCCCCCATTCGAATATTCCTCCATTAATCACATCAGCTCAGAGTGCAAGCAACCAAATCATGAAGATCAAAAGGCAGCCGAGCAAGTGATAGACAAAGAGTTAGTTCATCTCGAGTTTGGTAGCTGAGCCTCCCTAGATTTAAGGAAGTTGTTGGAGACTTCAGTTGTATAAGTAGAGAGGCCTAGAGCCTCATTAGGATTCGAATTTTTGTTGTAAAAACACTAGTTATTTTTGAGCTCCATATTTGTGGAAGACATTGATGTAATTTTCTGTTTTGATAATGAAAATGAGCCTTTTCTTAGTACAACACTAAGTTAACTCAGAGGGCTGAAGCTCTTGGGTTAGGGCCCAACCCTAGCAGCAAAGGCTCCTCTTCTTGTATATGTATGCTCGTCTTAGTTTCATATATTCATGGTTAAATTGTCTCTATAAGTATTTCATTGCAAGTACTATGGATTTGATTAGTTGTTTATTAGTTTACTTCCATTTGTGCTTTACTTCAGTAGAAGGTTAGAAGGGATAAAAGGAGCACCACAAAGCTACCAGTAGGTGTCTTGGCCTCACCTCTTACCTCAGGGATCATGGTTTCAGGAAAAGACCCTTATGCAGCCCCAAAAAGACAGATTTCCATTTTATCACAAGATTTAGAGTTACTGTACTTGAACCAGCATTTGATCATTGTTGCAAGTGTAGGATTTAATTACCATCTATTCCATCTTCAGTATTACAATAGATCTCATTCATGGTTCCAAATTATTCAACAATTTTCCTCATGCATGAAGTAGACAGCTAATTCATTAAATTATGCTTTTCTAGCTTGTTAGAATTCTTCTTGTTTACATGACTTTTTGGAAATTATAAATGTTTGATGCAAAGCAGGATTCAAAAATCTAAAGGGACATCTTAGTAGGCAACCACCTTCCAACATCATCCATCCATAATCATTCCTTCCTTCCACCAATCTCATCATTTTACATAGAAATTCCTCCAAGCATGTTGAGTGAATCCAACCATCTCCTAACCTTGGTTTTGAGTTCTAAGTGATCCTAGGAATTTTCTCGCTCCATTCAACCCATCCACCACCTTCCCTAAGCCTTCCATCACCTCCAGAAACTATCATTTTCCTCTCGGCTGTATCCTGTAGAAATACAGGGAATCTTGTAGGTTTCTAGTACATCTTGTAGGTTTTCTTGTAGTGGCCTGTTTTGAGGCCGAATTGAGGAAAACCTCTAGGAAGCCACACCAGGTCACCCAAGGGTCTCTAAAACCTTCCAACCATTGCCTAAACCTCCCAACCATCCACCAACATCACTAAGCCACCTATCACATCACCAAAAGAGATTAGGGTTTACACTTGATTTTCTATAAAAAGAATAAAAAGAACAAAACAAATTTATTTTGTTCCTTTACATGCACAGTAGTGATGTTTGATGTCTTGAATTTCCATATTTTAGATAATAGCATTTCATACATGTTGGCTTGGCTTTCTTGTAAAACATAGTTTCTCAGCAGTTAGTTAGAGAATGGTAAGTTTTTAGCATAGGCTTTCAGTCATTTTCCTTATTTGCAGTAGACAGGCTTTCTCCTAGAGTAGATTTCTCTTTCTTCCATTAGCAATCAAGATTCTTCTGAATCCATAGAAGTCTGGCTTGAAAACCCTAGTGGTCTCTCGCTAGCTGAACAATGACAAAAGTCAGAACTGTCACTTTGTATACAACATTGTCACCTCCAAGTTTGTACGAACCCCGAGTTGATAAAGTAAAGCTGGTAGCTCCAGGAGTTGCAACATTCTTGCTGCAATATTGGTGCTCATCACTTTTTGGCGCTATTTCTGGGGAGGTGTTTGAGTACTATGTGATTACTGCTTTCTTTCTTCTATTTCTTGTTTCTAATATTCTGCTCTTAGTTTCATTTCTGCAAAAGTAATTTAGTTTGATTCCTTTTTCATTTTGCATTCTTTGCTTTCCTTTCCATTTTGCAAGTAAGATTTCAATCAAGTAGTTAATTTTTCATTCAGTTAGTAGTTTTCATTAAGTCTGCAATTTCAATACTGCAATTACTTTCAAAGTTTGAAAAAACACAAAACCAAACAAAAAAATTTCTTTTTATGCCTTGTAGGAATAGGGATAACTTAGGCAAAATTTGCCAAATACCCCCATTGCTTCAAACAATCAACCTTCCCTCTTCTTCAGTGGCTGTGAACTGGAGGAACCCTTAGGTGAGAAACCAGACATATTTGAAGAACCTACATGGGAAGAAGAAGAAGGAGAACCCATTCCTATTGAACCTATAGCTGAAAACAAAAATGACAAAGGAAATAGAGAAAGAGTATAGGGTGCCTTCCCCATAAGGGAAACCAATGGGGATACTAAGATGAAAAATATAAGCCCTTCTTCCCTTCCTCATTTCCATGGCCTGACCACAGAAGACCCAAACACCCTTATTTGAGTTTGTTGTCATATTCCGAACCTATGACTACACAAATGATGAGCAAAAGTTGAAACTATTTCCATCCACTCTCAAGGATGCAGCTTTGCGCTGGTTCATTGGTTTACCTGGAGATAGCATTACAACTTGGGCTTAGATGTAGCAAGCCTTCAACAACAACTATCATGACTACTATAGGTCTAAAGATACTAAAGAGGAAATTTTTAGGATGACCTTAGGCAATGATGAATCCCTAGAGGAATATGAAGAAAGATTCCAACTTAGCTACGAAAGGGCTAGGTGCACACTTGACCCTAAGTCACTGAAGCTAGTCCTGCTTAGAGGAGTAAGGGAAGACCTTCTGGATACCCTACACTTGTTAGCAGGAGGGGATATCTACTAGTTACCCTATGAGGATATCAAGACTATCTTTAGAAACCATTCTAGGGCAGCCAAGAAAAAGGGTAAGGGTAGTCAACCTATGGTCAGTCCATCCTCTTCCAATTCATCCATCAAGGGTGAAATTGGAAATATGTTGGAGGATTTCAAAAGTGAGATGTTGCAAACCCTTGCCCTATAGATGGACACTATGCACATTAAGAGAAAGCAGGAGGAAGCAGAGAGAGCCTTGGCCATTTTTTGTCCTAGATGCACCAGGAGGCACCCTAGGAACGAATGTCCATTGAATTCTATTGAAATTTTCTCAATTTGTGAAACCACTCCACAGACAAGTGCCCCTCTTTACCTGGACTCAAAGTTGTATATCAAGGAGCTGAAGGGGTCATTGAGCAGCTTTGCTACATAAACCAAAGGAGACCTCATGGGCCTAGGCCATACCAGCAGGGCATGCAAGGGTCATCCCATGCATATTACAACCCCAACCAGACCACATCCATACCTTCTTGGGGACCCCTTACTCATCCTTCCTGGTCTACACCTCCTCCTTAGTCCTTTGCACCTCAGTATCATTCCCAGCCAGCCAACCAGTCATTTCAACCATATGCTTCGCCACAACCTCAGTGGAATGCACCGCCCTAGGGGTGGAGGCCCCAATACAACAATGTTCCAGCTTTATTTCCTTCACCACCTGCCCAACCACAAATTTTACACTTTGCTCCACCTAAACAACCCCAAATGCCTGCCCAGCCAAATTCGAACCCGAACAATAGACAAGCACAACAAGAATACAATGGAGAGACATCATATCTAGCTTACGTTGTGAAGATTCAGGAAATTAACCTGAGATCTGGGAGAGTACTCCCAGAAAAACAACTTCTATCTCCACCTAGGGAGGTTGAGGAATAAAGAGAGGAAAGTGTGCTTAAAGTAAATCCACCACCCTTTCTTAAGAGATTAACCCAACCACTCCAGCCTACCCCAGAAGAGACTGAACTTCTGGGAGAATTGAAAAACCTATGTGTCAAAATTCCACTTCTCCAAGCTATTAAGGATGTACCTATTTACAACAAGTTGATTAAGGAGAAGTGCTTCAAGCATCTAGGGAGGCGAAAAATATATGCCCCTACCATTAATGTCATTGGACAACTGTCCAACTTAATGCTAGGGTAGGTAATCTGTCCAAAGTATTTGGACCCTGGAAGCCCTGTAGTATATGTGCACATCAATGGCACCATTTTCCCACACACTTTGATCAATCTTGGGGCTTCCATTAATGTGATGACCAAGGAAACCATGATCAATCTCAACCTCCAAGGTTCATTAAGGAAGACAACAAAAGTTCGGCAACTTGCAGACCGCTCCACAGTGACCCCTGAGGGGATTGTGGAGGATGTGATGGTCTCCATTGATTCTTGGGAATACCCTGCAAATTTCCTAGTTCTCCAACCTAAGGCTAAGCTTATTGGTTACCCTCTCATCCTTGGGAGGCCCTGGTTAGCCACTGTCGATGCTTACATTAGCTGTAGAGCTGGAAATATGACCATTAAGAATGGGCATATGTCCAAGCAGTTAGTCCTATACCCTCTTGCTCAGCCATCTCTAGAACATGACTTACCTTTGTGGCTGGAAGAGGAGGAGGAAGATGAAGTTTATTCCACCCAACTCTATACTTTAGAAACAACCATGGGAGGGGGATAACAGGATGAAGATGATTTGATCAAACACATACTCCAAAGTCCAACTCCTAGTACATTGTCCTTAGAAGAAGTAGTAAAGGAAACCCAAAACAACCATCAAATTAATCTATGCTTAGCTGATTCCAACCCTATCCATGTCAAAACCATAGAATTCAGTCTCGAGAGAACTTTGAAAATCAATCCATCTCTTTCTGTTTTCCAAGACGAAAAGTTGTGCAACGTGATAAAGGAACATCTGGATGCCTTTGTTTGGAGTTACCAAGAAAATAAGGGAGTGCACCCCTCGGTGTGTACTCACCATATTTATATCAAGGAAGGTTGCAAGCCAGTCCGACAACCCCAAAGGAGGATGAATCTAGCTCTTAAAGATATAGTCAAAGAAGAACTGCAAAAACTACTAGATGCAGGATTCATTTACCCTATCTCAGATACTGAGTGGGTCTCTCCTTTGGTGTTGGTTCCTAAGAAAAATGGTAAGTGGAGGATTTGTGTTGATTACAGGGATTTAAACAAAGCCACAAAGAAGGACCATTTCCCTCTACCTTTCATCGACCAAGTGCTAGATGACCTGGCAGGGAAAAAGTTTTTGTCTTTCCTAGATGGATTCAACGGGTACAAACAAATCCAGATCAGCCTGGAAGACCATGATAAAACCACCTTCACTTTTCCTTGGGGTAATTTCGCCTATAGGGTCCTTCCTTTTGGCCTATGCAATGCTCCTGCAACTTTTCAGAGAGAAGTCTTGAGTATCTTTGCCGAGTTATTCCATGTAGAAATTCTGACTATAGATTAACCTAATTATGCAATATAACTAAAGCAAAATACTTAATCTACTTCTACAATCAAACTTGCACAAGCTTAATAGATTTGAGCAAGATCAAGCAGAACACATATAACAGAGAAGAAGAATCAATACACATGAAACACAGAAGAATACTATGGGGAAAGCCTTAGCTAAAAACCCCGCTATCTGTATTATCATACAAGTGGAAATATATCAGGATTACACACAGCTTTAGCTCTCACAGCTATCCAGCTCTCAGTACAATCCCTCACTGCTGCTCATAGACAGAATAGACTACTCATATGCCTTCTCCTCTGCCCTCCAAGTCTCCTATTTTCTTGCACAGTTTTCCCTGGGTGATCCAGCTGTAACCTTGTGTGACACTGATCTCACACATTACTCCAACACACTATAAAACTACGCAAATCTCAAGGAATCTCGTTCCTTCTATATGGATAAGCTTTCTTTATAGGAAAATTCATGCAACTGATAGTACAATGTCCCTGTCTTTAATCTCAACTGGGTCTTTCTCTGAATAGACATGCATGAGTTATTTATGAGAGAATCTTCAGTTATTTGGAGTACACTAGTTTGATGCATGCATGCATTAACTGATTGAATTCACAATTAGTTGCTCAAACTCTTTGGAACTAATTTAACTAGACATAGCTCAGTTAACTGAGCTAACTAATTACAACTCAAATATAACTCATCCTTATCTCCTTAATTAAGTGATTATCTCCTTAATTCAAGGGATAACTGTTGCATGACTTCACAAAGACTTCTAGCTTGAATTCTCCAACTAATTAATCCAAGGTGAATTAATGAAATATTTTTCAAGCAGCTCGTGAGACTAAATTCGAATTTTAATTCTCAATTTTAATTCAAGGACAAATTAAAATTAGAATATTCCGAATGTTATTTTTAGCATTTCTTGTTGTTATTCTTAACATTCCATGATGCGGTAGAGATCTATATGGATGATTTCACACCTTATGGAGGTGATTTCGAGGAGGCTCTGCCCAACTTAGGTAAGGTTCTGCACAAATGCATTGAAATGAACCTGTCACTTAGTCCCGTGAAATGTGAATTCTTGATGACTGCAGGGACCGTGCTAGGTCATTCAATATCTCAGCAAGGACTGCAGGTGGACCCAAACAAAATAACTATCATCCAAAGGGTCCCACCTCCACAGAAGCAGAGGGATGTCAGAAGTTTCCTAGGGTTAGCTGGATACTATTGAAGGTTTATACAAGACTTCAGCAAGTTGGCTTCTCCTTTATTTTGGTTATTGGCCAAAGACTCTGAGTTTGTATGGTCAAAATTTTTTAAAGAGGCCTTGGACACCCTGAAGGACAAGTTGACCACTGCACCGATTCTTCGAGGCCCAAATTGGGCCCTTCTTTTTCATATTCATGCTGATGCCTCACACAAAGCCATAGGAGCAACCCTAAGCGATATAGATGATAAATTTCCTTATGCCATTTACTTTATCAGTAAGAATATGTCAAAGGCTGAACTAAACTACACAGTGACCGAAAAGGAGCTCCTGACTGTTGTGCATTCATTGAAAAAATTTAGGCATTATATTACAGGCTATCAAACATTTGTACACACTGACCATTCTGCAATCAAATATTTAATGAATAAACTTGATGTGAATGCCCAGATCATTAGATGGTTACTTTTATTACAACAGTTTGATCTAACTATTGTTGATAAGGCTAGCAAGGAAAATGTTGTTGTGGACTTTTTGTCCAGATTAAATTTGCCTGCGAGTGAAGAGGCAATGGTTGATGGCCTGTTATTGGATGAGAACTTATTCACCATTTCAGTTCTCTCTCCATGGTTTGCTGACATAGCAAACTATTTGGTATCTGCATAGTTCCCACCAAATTTGTCTTCTAAAGAGAAAAGAAAGGTTGTGAGGAAGAGCGCCCCCTTCATCTGGATTAGGGGCAACCTCTTCAAACTTGGCCCAGATTAAATTCTGAGAAGATGTGTCACAGAGAAGTAAGTCTTTGACATCTGTCTGACCTATCATGATGAGCCTTGTGGAGGTCACTTTGCAACAAAGAGGACAACATTTAAAGTGTTATAAGCTGAGTATTATTGGCCCACTCTTCATCAGGATGTGAAAAGATATACTAGTCAGTGTGATCGGTGCCAAAGGATGGGAAAGCCTACTCCGAGAGATGAATGCCTCTGCAACTTCAAGTGACTTTTGAGCCATTTGACAAGTGGGGCATGGACTTCATTGGACCTATTGACCCTCCTTCCAAGCAAAATCAGTATATCATTGTGTGCATTGACTATCTGACTAAGTGGGCTGAAACCAAGGCAATTAAGACAACAATAGAGGAGAAGGTGGCTGAGTTCTTAAGGGAGAATGTATTTTACAAATTTGGGTACCCTAGAGAACTGGTCACTGATCAAGGCAACCAGTTTACCTCCAACATGATTGAAAACTTGCTCAGCCATCACAGGATCAAGCACAGGATCTCCACTCCCTATCACCCACAAGCTAATTGGCAAGTGGAGGTAACCAATAGAGTGCTGGAGGACATCTTGACCAAAGTGGTTAGCAATAGCAGGAAAGATTGGGCAGATAGATTAGTTGAGGCCACCTGGGCCTATAATACCACTTGGAAGACCACCACTAGATTCACACCCTATGAGATGGTCTATGGGAAAAAGGCCTTGTTGTCCATTGAGTTTGAGTATAACACATTGAGGATGGAAGCCCAACTAGATCTAGATCTTAACAATGCACAAAAAGAGAGATTGGTCTAGTTGAATGGTTTAGATGAATTTAGAATGCAGGCCCTCCTACACACAGAGGTAACTCAACTTCAGAGGAAGATTTGGCATGATAAGAACACCAAGGATAAGCAGTTTCAAGAAGCTGATTGGGATTTGTTATATGATTCCAGATATAAAGACTTTAAGGGCAAGTTAAGGACAAGATGGTTAGGGCCTTATGTTATAGAGAGATGTCATGATAATGGTTCAATGCAGATCAGAACCATAGATGCAGAGGCCATTCCTTTACTTGTTAATGGACACAGACTGAAAGTTTACAAGAGGCCATTGTCAAAGCAAGAGTTTATTGATGGTATCAATAAAAGAGTGATGGTAGTGGAGCAAGTTTCAGCTCCTACCTCATCAAGTCACTGAGAAAAAAAATAAGGGGACTCAAGTGAAAACCTCCATGAGGCGCCTGAGTCCCACTATTGGATTGAAAACCTCTTGGGGCGGCCCAATAGTGTCAAAAAAGGAAAAAAACAAGAAAAGAAAAAAAAGGAAATAAAAAGATATCTGGGTGAAAACCTCTCTTGAGGTACCGAGGGCAAACAACTAGGATGAAAACCTCTTAGAGGCAGACTAGTTGTTTTAAAAATATATATATAAAAAAGAAGAAGAGAAAAATCATGAAAAAATTTTGTTCGAAGGTTAGAAAGAGGACAATCAGAGAATAGAGGAGAATAAAGAAGGGACCTATTTCACTCACATATTTCTTTTTCCACCCATCATCATTCATCACTCCACCATTTATTTCTTTTTTTTCTCTCATTTGCTTCAGTTTACAAGGGGACTGTGTTTTCTACAGGATCCCTTGTAAACCTACAGGATCCCTTGAAAACCTACAGGATGATCCTGTACGAATTATAGTGGCTTGGGAATCCTACAGGAAGTAACCCTAGGGCAAGAAAATGACCTTCCATGTCAAAAAATAACATCCCTACATCACAACTTCATTTTCATACCTCTCTCCACCTTGATCACCCCTGCATTCATCATTAAAAAAATCAATTTTCAAAAAAAAAATTCACAGTCTTCAAGAGAAAACACAGAGGAAAATGAAACAGAGGGCAGAAGGGAACAACACTTGAGTGTATTCCTCACTATTCACACTCCTAGACCTCCTCTCTATCCATGTCATCATCCTCAAAATCCCAACAGAGGAAATGATTAAAAATTATGAGGGAGAAGCAACTACGGGACATACTGTAGTAGCCTATCCCACAAAATAAAAATCATGAGTAGCAGAAAGCTTCCAGCATGAAGATCCAAGGGCAGGAGAAGCTCCAGAGCAGCAACAACACCATCATCTTCAACACTAGGTACCTGCACATTAAGGGAATCATCAGAGGGCAATAAAAAAGGAAGGAAAAATAACATGCAACCAACATACAACAAGCACCTCATCTCTCTAACAAACTGCAGCAAGGTATCAATACCACATCTAAGTTTCTTGCTTCACTCTCTCATTTACATTATGTAGTCAGAAGATGTAAAGGAATGAGTGAGTTGGTTTATAGGTGAAAGGTGGCAAGTTAACTTGGCCATCTTCATTCAGTCAACAAAGACAGAACAGTTGGTCCTCCCACACGTGGTAGCAGTCAAGTAAAAAAAAAAGGAGAGGAGAAGTACAAACACAGTTAAGGCTACAGATGCATGAAGTGGGAGTTGATTATGAGGAGAGGGGAATGATGAGGTGGTAGTAGGGACCAACAATCCAAAAATAGAAAATGTAACTCGGCTCCCAGCACACCACCTCACTCAACTCGACCATAAGATGAAATAATCATTGATCCCCATGCACTCATGCATTCATCTCCTCGAGGCTCACTCTAGCAAAGTCGCTTTCGTACCCAGGCAACCTACAGAAGAGAAAAATTCCATCTTTCTCCTGCACAGGACTTCCTACAAGATTACACAGGAAATCCTACAAGATCACACAGGATTCCTATAGGATACATTCATACAGTCTGCAGGATTGGCTGAGAGTAGTTTCAGACGGGGATACATAGGGGTTGGCTACAACAAACACCACAAGGAGGTAGGCTCTATATTTACTTCCTTTTTTCCTAGTGAATTGAACAGAAAAATCTCCTAGTTCGAGTGAATTTGGTAGCTGTGTTAGGGAATTGTCTCCATAATTATTTCAGTCCCATTTACTTCTGCATTAAAATTTGTATCAACCATCTCTTCTCCTCAAAATTCACTAGCCAAAATGACAGGGGGTTTTAATAGAAGGGAGCCCATTAACACCGTGAGAATCCACCAACACCCTCATGTGTTAGAAATCTTCACGAGGCATAATTGGATGGGGAATTTTGAGAAATTAAGGGGGTATGATGATGAATTGGCCCGAGAGTTTGCTCTCTCCCTCATTCCACTGACCAGAGCCCATGCCACTGTTGTGGTGAGAGGCCTCTCCATAGAGCTCACCCCTGAACTCATAAGCAGAATTACCACACTTCCCCTAGGAGTGCCTTGGAGAAAGGAAGACAAGGGAGATATCCAGATTGCCAAGAAGAAATTATTTTTAGAGGGAGAAGAGCCCATTGAGGACAAGAATGGAGTAAGGAGAACAAGCCTACCATACCCTTGGAATGAGGTAAGCTACCACCTTATTAAATACATATCATGTGAAGGTAGGTATAGTGTGGTTTATGGATATCACTTTAGGCTTCTTGAAGAATTGAGGTTTGGAGCAAAAAAACCTCCTCACCACAAGCTAAGCATACCATACTTCCTTCTGCAATCACTGATAGATACAAGCATAAAGGTGCAAGAGGGAAACCACCAACAGTTAGCCCACCATGGGTTAATTAGAATCATCATAGAAGATGCCCTCCACAACCTCAGAATTCCTATCCAATGGGAAATTTTCAGAGACATGCAGACAGAGGAGGATATCAAAGCCCTCACATATGACATTAGTCCTACTGTCAGTGAAAAGGATGAGGAAGAAACTGAAACAAAAGAAGAAGAAGCAGAGAGGGATGAAGATGAGATAGATGAGGAGGAAGAAGAGGAGAAAGAGAAAGAAGGTGATGAAGAAACAAAGGAAGATGTCAAGGAGGAAACTGATAAACAAGATGAGGATATAGAAGGAGAAGAAGAGGGGAAAAACATAGGTGAAAAAGGTAATGGAAAAGAGGAGGCAGAAGACAAGGAGGAGTCACCTAGGGTGTCTCCAGAACCCATTAAGAGAGAGGCATAATCTACCCTCACTGCCCTTAGCACCCCTATCAAACAAAAAGGCAAAAGACAGAGGCATACCCCCTTATACTTCAGAACAAGGAAAAGCATAAGGATAAGGCAGGGAAAACCCCAAACTCCAACCAAGGTTCCCATTGTTATTGAGGACTCACCTAAACAGTGTGAGAATACTGCTCCTCCTATAAAAACTCAAGAAGAAGGATCCTCATCACAAACCTCCCCTAAGTCTCATATCACCTATGTGAGAAGGTATGTAACCAAGTCTACCTCATCCAAAGGAAAAGGCATCCTATAGGATACACAACAGGACCTACAGGAAGCAGAGGCAGTCCTACAGGAAACTCTGCTAAACCTACAGGAAACTCAAAAATTAGATGAGGAAAGAAGTAAGCAGCCATAAACAAAGAAAGAGGACCCAGAGCTAGAGGAACCTAGTCCTCAACCTAACCTTGACTCATACTACAGATTTATTGAGGGGGGCAGGGTCATTCCACAAAAATTTTCCATTCCATTATTCTTTGAGCTTGAGAAAGAGAGAGCCAAAATTCATAGATGGATGCATATTTCCAAGTCCAAGGGAGTGGAGGACATTTGTCACATGGAGGAGAAGCTCAAAGAGATGGGAAGAGAACTAAGTATCTTGAGAGACAGAGAGGCCATCATGAAAAATCAGTTAGAGGCATAAAATGCATGGTTGAAAAGACAGCTGCAAGAAAGAGAGAATTAATTGGCATCCATGACTAGTCTCTCTTTGGAAGCAATCCAGTGCAGGATGCCAGCTAAGTCTTATGCACTATACCTTAAGGAACAATGGCTATAGTTCCAAATCAAGACCCTAGCACAGAGAGGCACTATGCCATTCCAAGATTATAGATAGTTCATTGATCTTTGTGATCAAATCACATTGGAAGATAGGGCCAAGATGTCTAAGTTTTATTTGTATAACATGGCCTTGACATACATGAATGTATGGGACCGTAATGCAAATCTAAGGGATTTACAGTTGATGGCTTTGGCATCATGGATGAACCATGAGGAAGCAAGGGCTGCAAAAATGAAGAAGATATTGGCAAGAGAACAAACAAAGCCTCTTATGATCAGAGCTGAGCAGTCCAATCCAAGGGAACTCATCAGTACACATAATTTAATTGCAAATGATCCTCAACTTGTACCCAGGTATCTTGTTGCCCAAGAGCAAGCAATTACACATTTTTAGGACATGTTCAGATTATTAGGGGATGACAACATGCAAGCTTGCCTAAGGAGATGGAATAATTTTCCATATAGTTTGAAGATCAAAGAGTACCACTCTCCTCAAAGGATGAGAGAAGCACTAAACATGACACCCATGTACAAGAAATCTATCCAAAGGCTCAAAGTCATATGGATTGACCTGAGACTCAATCCCCCAATGCTCTTGGGGATGTTAGAAGGAAGAAATGAAGATGAAGAAAGAACGTAGTGGGAGGAGGTAGAAAAGAAGGCAGGATTCTATGCACAAGAAGAGGAAACCACAACAGAGGCATGGGATGTCAGGGAGGCCACTAGAGCTATGAAAGACATGGATATTGATTGAGTTGCTCATAGAATGAGCAATACTTTCAGTAGGGGGTTGATGATGAGCCTCATCATTGGGTAATTATATGGGCCTTAATTCACCTCCTAGCTTAGTTAAATCAACTCTTCTCACAACTTATTACTGTTTGATTATATTTTGTTTAATGGGATGAGTTAAAGTGAGATATTATGCCTAGTGGGCTAATATGCATTGAATGCAGGTTTGGAAGAGAAAATCAAGGAATTTAGGCAAGACTAAGGTTTGAAACTCAAATGGGACAAGGGAGAGATATTGTAGGAGGTAAATCCTCCTCATTTACTTCTCCCCCATTTGAATATTCCTCCATTAATCACACCATCTCGGAGTGCAAGCAACCAAGTCATGAAGATCAAAAGGCATCCGAGCAAGTGATAGACAAAGAGTTAGTTCATCTCAATTTTGGTAGCTGAGCCTCCCTAGATTTAAGGAAGTTGTTGGAGACGTGAGTTTTATAATTAGAGACGCCTAGAGCCTCATTAGGGTCCAAATTTTTGTTGTAAAAACACTAGTTATTTTCGAGCTCCATACTTGTGGAAGACATTGATGTAATTTTCTGTTTTGATAATGAAAATGAGCTTTTTCTTGGTCCAGCACTGAGTTAACTCAGAGGGCTGAAGCTCTTGGGTTAGGGCCCAACCCTAGCAGCAAAGGATCCCCTTCTTGTATCTGTATGCTTGGCTTAGTTTCATAGATTCATGGTTAATTTGTCTCTAGAAGTATTTCATTGCAAGTATTGTGGATTTGATTAGTTATTTATTAGTTTGCTTCCATTTGTGCTTTGCTTCAGTAGCAGGTTAAAAGGGATAAAAGGAGCACCATAAAGCTTCCAGTAGGTGTTTTGGCCTCACCTCTTCCCTCAGGGATCATGATTTGAGGAAAATACCCTTATGTAACTCCAAAAAGACAAATTTCCATTTTCTCATAAGATTTAGAGTGACTGTACTTGAACCAGCATTTGATCATTTTTGCAAGTGTAGGATTTAATTAACATCTCTTCCATCTTTAGTGTTACAATAGATCTCATCCATGATTCTAGTTTATTCATCAATTTTCCTCATGCATGAAGTAGAAAACTAGTTCATTAAATTCTGCTTTTCTAGCTTGTTAGAATTCTTCTTGTTTACATGAATTTTTGGCAATTATAAATGTTTGATGCAGAGCAGGTGCTTTAGAAATCTAAAGGGATCTCATAGCAGGCAACCACCTTCCAACTTCATCCATCCATAATCATTCCTTTCTTTCACTAAGATCTTCACCAATCTCATCATTTTACATAGAATTTCCTCCAAGCATGTTGAGCGAATCCAACCATATCTTAACCTTGCTTTTAAATTTTGAGTGATCCTAGGCATTTTCTCACTCCATTCCACCCATCCACCACCTTTCCTAAGCATTCCATCACCTCTAGCAACCATCGTTTTTCTCTCGGCTGTATCCTATAGAAATACAGGGAATCCTGTAGGTTTCTAGTACATCCTGTAGGTTTTTCCTGTAGTGGCCTATTTTGAGGCCGAATTGAGGAAAGCCTCTAGGAAGCCACACCAAGTCACCCAAGGGTCTCCCAAACCTTCCAACCATCGCCTAAACCTCCCAACCATCCACTAGCATCAATAAATCACCTGTCACATCACCAAAAGAGATTAGGGTTTACACTTGATTTTCTAGAAAAAGAATAAAAAGAACAAAACAAATTTATTTCAGTCCTTTACATGCACAGTAGTGATGTTTGATGTCTTGAATTTCCATGCTTTAGATAGTAGCATTTCATACATGTTGGCTTGGCATTCTTGTAAAGCATAGTTTCTCAACAGTTAGTTAGAGAATGGTGTGTTTTTAGCATAGGATTTCAGTCATTTTCCTTATTTGTAGTAGACAAGCTTTCTCCTAGAGTAGATTTCTCTTTCTTTCATCAGCAATCAAGATTCTTTTGAATCCATAGAAGTCTAGCTTGAAAACCCTAGTGGTCTCTCGCCAACTGAATAGTGACAAAAGGAAAAACCATCACTTTTACTTGTGTATACAACATTGTCACCTCCAAGTTGTACGAACCCTGGGTTGATAAAGTAAAGCTGGTGGCTCCAGGAGTTGCAACATTCTTGTTGCAATACTGGTGCTCATCACTCGGGCTTATGCAAAGCATTGTAATCTTCTCATATTTTCTGATTAATGCAATATACAGATAGCAAGGGTTTTTAGCTGTGGCTTTCCCCAGAAAATCATTGTGTTATGTGTGATTGAATTCTTTCTCTTATATGATTCGTGATTTCATCGATCATTTGTTGTTTCTGCTGATTAGTAGAGTAGATTAAAGTCAATTATTTTAGCATATTACAATTTGCAGTTTGAATCTACAAGGAAAATTCTACAAAAATATTAGCAAAGTGCCTCAATTTTTTTTATATGTCCAATGACAAACTTTCAAGTTTTGGTTGGTAATGAAGGGAGTATTGATTGTGTGGGAAGATGCCACAACATTAAATTAAGTATGGGATAATATAATTTGGAAATCCCAATGTATGCCATTCCCACTTATTGTGGGAAAAAATTCCCCAAGGTTAGTGTTGATAACCTTAACAAAGCATAGAATAAAACTTAACAAAGAAACCAAAGCATACAAGTGAAAAGCACAAACTAATGGCTATAGCATAGAAGACCTATTTGGAGACTTGATGGTTGATGTAGATCCCATTTTTTTTCCCTTTCTCTTGCTCTAAATACTTAGATCTGCAACTGACACATCAAGAAGACAACAACAATAGAGAGATCACAACATACTTGTATATAAAAGGTTAGTCCAACATAATTTCAAATTCATAAATTCATAATGTATAACATGAAATAATAGAAATTGGGACATGAAGATGAGTTTCTTCATTAATGAAGAGCAATGATATAGTGATACAATTACTTGATCTTTACCGTACTAGGCACCACATGGAATTGCCATCCAAATTCCTCCTATCTGATCCATTGAAGGTCTCCTCCTCTAAACTCCTACCCCTAAATATGATGTTTGAGATATGAGGGATAAACATGGGATCAAGAAGGCAAGGAAACGAGGGTTTTCTACTGATGGGAAATGAGCTTGAAAACTCGAGATGATAGAATTAGATCTAGGAGAATTTTGCCAATGTTGGGTTGCAATAGTAAGCAATGCTTGTTCCTACACCCAAAGCATCATTATATACCACCAATAATTGGTTGGAATAGTTATGGCACGGGCTATAGCAAGTGGCTTCGAGTCTAACTTGTAAACCCTACCTAAAAAAGCATTAAAATATGCACATGTAATTTTTTTTAATACATTTTGTAGGTATAGTGGCTTTCTTTTTGGGTACACACTTTTATACATGATTTGTATGTGGGAAAATTGTGTATATGTGCTTTATGTCAGAATAGGAAAAGTGTATGATTTATTAAACGAAAAAATTAAGATATTTTTGGGGAAAACAAGTCTGTTGAGGGGAGAGGGATATAATACCCTAGCCAAAAATTGCATCTCAAGATAAATGTGGCAAAATATGCTATAAAAAATGCCCCCTAAAGTATGAGGTTAGAAGGGTATTTGATGGAAAAAATACATTTTACAAGAGGACATTGTCAGGAGGACCCAAGAGGAGTTCATCAAATGGAGGGTTGAATAATACTTGCAAAATAAAATAGGAAAGACAACTCACCTCTCAAGTTAGGCATACCCATGCTCAGAGAAAGGAAAGCATGGCTGCCAAATCAATTACATTGTGAATCCATGAACACATATGTAGAAAATGACAACCATGGCCATGAAAATACATAGTAGATCCATGTCAAATAGATCATAGCTATGAATAGTACTTAATGGAGCTATGTCTCAATATATAAAATCAAAGGATAAGTGGAGCAAATGAAGTGAACAATCAATCCTCCTATGAAGCACCAAATTCATGTAGAAAGAAGTGGTATTGTCCAAAACTTAGTGTCAACATATAAGATGCTACTAAACTGAGGAGTAACATATCAATATGGAGGTCACTGATATAAACTCAAGAGGCTGGAAAGTGAACAAGAATGTTTACATAGCTCAAGGTCTTCAAAATCGACCACCGATGGTACATATCTACAACATAAACAAGTTGAAGTCAAACATGGGAGAAATCATATGATTAATTTTCATTGGTGTAAACAATCAAAAAATGTAACACCACCCACCGATAACGATAATGGGTGTCAAAGTACCTAGTACATTCTAACAAGTGTGAATAAATGTGTTGATGTCGAACATTTGAAAGAATCTATAGATCAAGGGAAATGCATGTATTCCCACTGTCAAAAGTGAGGGAATCTACCATTGATGAATACAAACCTTAAGGTACTAAAAAAGGACTCCAGACCTTATTCTCAAAGAAAATGAGTTGAATTCAATGGGAAAATATTTAATGGAAGGAGGGCATTGAGGCATCCCCCATAAAAAAAAAGGCCAATCATTTGGAAGGACTCGAATGAAAAGATTGAATGGAAAACCGAGTATGTATCTTGCATGCACTTGATATAATAGCACATGGAGGAGATCCTCTAAATAAAAACCAATAATGAGACCTACCAACGGAGGTGAGTAATTCCACCAATGAGGAAAATTGAACCCAAGGTACTTCATGAATCCCGATGTGTGATAATGTAAGTTGATTTCAAACACAAGGGAAACCACCCAGTTAAATACTAATGATGAAAATCAATGTGTGGTACATGGTCAAATGATAGAAATAGAGTCAAGGTGCTACTCTAGGTCTATTCTCACATCAATTTGTTAGAGTCGATAAGAGAAGACATGTTAGCAAGATGTTGATGGGGACCTTATAGCCGACACAAGTATATAATTGAGATACTTGTTGATACTGAATTTGACTTGATGATTGGGATGGCCAACACAATGAGTTAAGAGACACCACAAGATGGCCAACATAGAGGTGACTTCCCTTGAACATAAGCATGACACGTTTTATGACTTTAGCAACATATATTGAAGAATGAATAATGATATAAGTTTGTGACATAGGGGGAATCTACATATTCTCCATATGATTGGAAGATTAACCAACTAGATGAATAAAGAAGTTAAAACATGGTTTCTCTTCTTAAGGCCATACTATAAACAAACCTAGTGAAGATATGTTGGCTTGTTGGGGCCTGACCCAGGTTCGAAGATGATTTAGCCAAACAAATCTCGGTGCTACTGGCCCTTTCGGCAACAGTCCGTGGAGCGCGGACTAAGGTCTCACCCGAAGTAGCATGGGAGGGTGCTAGAACCAGGTTTCCGCACCCTGGGGATGTTTGATGGGTTCCAAGTGGTTCACAGTTTGACCCTGCACGCATGTCGCTATGTGCGCTTATCAGTACCTCGTAGCCTGGTATGCTGCCTTCGTACAACCCTACTCAAGGGCTGAACAATGTTATTACCCAAATCCTTAATAGTAACCCGATATTAGTTGATTAACTTAGCTTATCTGCATGCTTTCAGATATACTTAACAATATTCACCATTCATACAAAGCGCACAGTAAATAAACAATATGATTGCAAATGATATCAAACGGGTAATAACACAAGAACAAATACATAGAATTCAGATAAAACTTCTTTTTATTATTCTTCTTCCTTGGTACAGAATTGACTCCGCCCTGTGCACTCAGCTGCGGACTCTACTAGGCCTCTACACACTCAGCTTTAGAGCCTCTTACTACTACTACGACCCAAGATACTTAGACTCTTGCTCTATGCTCGCTATCTTAATCTATCTATTAGATTCCATCCCTTTTTTTCACTAACTACTTTACAACTTAGAGCCTCGCTCTATTTATACAATCCCATGGGCCGACATTACATTCAAAACTTAGTGCAGACAACACTATGACTCTAACATACAATTCGAGCTCTGCACCTGCAATTCGCGAAGTCTTTACAACAATATTACTCAAAACTCGGGCTTTGAGCCCCATACCATGTTGTGGGGGGATTCCATGCCCAACAGGTCCCCAACACAAACATCGTGACTCGCCCTCGAGTCACTATGTCGGCGCAGAGTCCCTCCAACTGTTCCCGTACGGTGCTGATGTTTGCATCGCACTAAGCTGTTGCTTGCTGAACCTACTACATTCTCCCTTGTGAGACCTCTATTTCCGGCATGCTGCGTTGCATCTATGCATTCATCCCCTGAATCTGCGTGAGCTTTCCTTCAATATCTATCGTGATTGTGAAGGCTTCGTCAATCCATGGCTGGACGTGCGCTTTGAGAACTGATTCCTTATGGTGTGTCATGTCCACCTGCTCCTTTAGTGCCTTGGCTTGCTACATCCTTGCAAGCCACTGAGTAAGGACTACTGTCTGCGCAATCCCTCTGATGCTGTCATACTATTGCTAGAGTTCGCGTGCCTCTGTCTCCAGCCACTGGATGTTGGGGTCCTCCTGCAATGTTGTGAGGACCTCAAGCGTCTGTTCCAACATGTTGGTACAGTCGCGCACTACACCTCCAATCTCTTCCAACCTTGCTGTAATAGTACTGATGTGTTGTTCTTTGATTTTTGGGGGAGTGGAAGGCTGTGCCTTCAACCACAACTCGGTGATATGGGGATTCAGCTCCAACTGCACCCTTGTTGTCTCTTCTCTCGCGTCATGGACTCCACTAGCCAAACTGTGGATCTGCACTTTAACTGGTAGATCTGCTACGATAGCCAGCTCTAAGACGCGTCGGCAAGCGTCATCTATCGTCTGCACCAACCTTTGGTTTTGCGACACCAACTCATCGCGTTGCAAGCTGAGCTACTCCATATTGATCTTCTGTTCACTAAGAACTTGGATCGCGCGGTTCTCCCTAGCGCGTAGCTCTGCTATTATTCCATCCTGTAGTTGATAGAGCGTTTCCTGGGGAAGGGCAGCTAGATTAAGGCCAAGGCCTTTCATCATGCTAACCATCATTCGGTCCATCGCATCTGATGATACTAACGCTCCCTTTGGCAACACTATTGTGTTGGCCATCCTCGTGCGCAACATCTGCTCTGCTGTTGAAGTGCCTGTTGCAATGTGGGTAGACAGGGTACCTTCTTGAGGGGGCCGCACCTGTAACTCCTACAGCTGCGCCTTGAGGGCCCCCAACATAGTCTGGTGCTCCGTCATAAATTCTTGAAGCGCTTCACTAGTGACATCGCGAATCGTCTCGCCGATGTCATGGAGATCACCTTCGATTAAGGTGATTGGGTCAATGGCTAGCTTCGAGGCCTTGACCTTCTTCCTTGGGCTCGATCTCTCTACGATGCACGACCGTTTGAGCTGTGTGGACACGGTCTCTGGGTTTGTGCTCCCTTCTGCTATTTTTGTATCCTCTGTCTCCTGCCCTGAGGATGTTGCTTGGCCCTCCTTTGCCTATACTGTTGCGGCCTTTGCTGTCTGCGCTGCTACTCTTGCTTCTGTGGCCTTCTTCTTCTCCATGGCTTCTTGTGCCGCTTTGTGGACTTCTCTTACCTCAGCTGCCGCTTTTTCGTTCCGCCTTCTCGTGGCTAGTTGGGTGATGTGCAGCTTGGCATCATCCTTCTTTTTCTGTGCTACCGCTTTCTCCAGTTCCACCAAATCTGGGGTGCGCCACTCGAGAGGCCATGTCTCCAATATAGTGAAGATTGTATCGTTAGTGGCTACAAATGGTAGCTTTGTCAACTGCTTCACCGGGTCCTTTCGCGCCCTGATGTATATGTTGTACATATCCACCTTGAAGTCTGCAAAACTCTGTAGACTATTGTGCACCGTAGGTGACAGGCGTGACCTTCTGTTGATCCACATTCGAATGCTTGCCTCCATGAGTACCTAGAAAATTTTTGTATCGCGAATTTGTTTTGCGTCCTTGGTGGCCCAGAGTGAAGCATACTTTGCAGCCTCTGGTAAGTCTCGGTCAATGTTCAGGAATTGACTATCCTCCGACAGTTCTCTTTCTACCAGCAAGATGGATAAGAGAAACCACGCGTAGTGGAAGGTCTTACCCTGCTCCTGGGCTTCACGATAGTTCAACAAAAATTCCTCGCAGAGGAATTCAGCCCAGTTGAACTAGACCCCCTCCGCGCACTACTTGGCTAGTGCGATCACTGGCATCAGTACCTCATCGGCGTGACACTTCCTCATCACTTTGCCGACCAGGAGTTGGGTGGCTATGCGCACCCCTTTGTCCTTGATGCTGGTGATAGCATAGCCCCTCTTTTTCTTCTCTAGCTTATACTTTGCCTTCATGGCCTCTGTGAGAGCCAAATCGCTACTTTTCTCGGCTATCTTCGCAGGGTCCTTTCCTTTATAGGGAAGTCAAGAAATTCAGTGGATGAGGTCTGATGTGATGGGAATAGACTCCTCCAACCATAGGTACCCATCATGCACCAGGTAAAGCAGCTCCTTGATGAAGAAAATGGTGATGGGCGTGTGGTGGTAATGTGGTATCCATAACAAATGCAACAACCCTACCTTTTCCACACCACGCAGCCATTTTCGCGGCTCTAACGTTATCACCACCCCCTTCGTATTCTGCTTCATCAGATTTTCCATCTCTAAGTGTGGGAACTTCTCACTGTCCACGAGTTCCTAGTCTTCAAATTTCATGGTGGGCACACAACCTAGGTGCAAACCCTCAAATACAATGCCATCAGGGAGGAGCGGGGTCTGGAGTGAACTCTTTGTTGCATCCAGATCCTTCGGTACTTTGGCTTTCCATTTTCGCGGAGGGACATACGTGGGCAGTTTCGCTGTAGAGCGCAATGGTTGGATGTCCTCCTCCATGTCTTCTTCTTCTTCTGCGATGATAATCAGGGCCTGAAAATCTTCTTCCTCCTCATTTGTTTCAATCGTGACCGCCATCCCTTTTTCTTCCATTGATAACTTGTTGTGTCACGGATTCCTCGGGGACATGCGTACTGGTCCCATTACCTGCTTATCCTTCTTTGGCCTCAGTGTCCGCGGTGATTTGGGGATTTCTATCATAACCCCAAAGCCTTTGGGAACATCCTGTACCATGGGGGTCTGCGTGGCCTTGCCGACGGTTCCTTCTTCAGTTCCCAACCCATCCTTACTGGCCGTCATCATCTCTACACAGTATTTTGTCTCTTGCGTACTTAAGGGCTTAATTATTGCTCGGCTCTCAACACTCTGTGCTCTGCTCAAGGGCTCAATTCTCAAATGACTAAGTGTTGTTCACTGGCTAGCCCTTTGAGTTTTATAGTGCCTTTTGAATTCAAATTCAACTGTTCCCCCCAATTTCGGGCCATTAATGCTTCCTTGGCGGTAGATTTTCCCAAATATTTCCCATAACTCTCATCTTAAATGCCCGCTCCTTGCTCCATTTGGCCTCAAATCGGACATCCCGTCATGAATAGTGACACCAACAGTCACTTCCCAGCCAACTCGCGTGGCAGCGCAGCCCTCCATGTGCGGTCGCGAACCCTGTGACGTCCTGCTCCTGCACACATCTCTCATATCGTGCAACCCCCAAGCATAATACTTTATAGTCCTGCACTCCCTTTCAACTGCCTGGAGCACTAAGATTGTCCTTCCTACGACTAGTCAGGTGGGTGCACCACCTGTGCGGGGCTTCATCTCGTCCTCGACCATGATTTGCGGAGAATCCCCATCTTCCATTGTAGTGATCAGCATCGTGCACTCTACTATTTGCACTGTGCTACCCTGGTCACCACATTTGGTGAGATGCGGTCTCAGCCATGCAACAAAATAACCAATTCACAATGATAGATTTACAATTTTTCATTATGGCTGTACGTACGTTGCTTGCCATCCTCAGTTTTTTGACAAGAAATGCTTCCTTTATTTCATTTTCTAGCTTCTTGACCTCTGCGTCCATCAAAGTGCTTTTCTCCCTTAGCCGTACCCAGTCTTTTTCAAGTTCGCGAAGTTTAAAGTTTCCCTGTTGGATTTCTTCCTCAAGTCTTATATGTTTTGTTTCGCGCAATTGTGTGATTTCTTCGTTCCGATCTGTGCGAATCATCGTATCTACGGGTGCTGTTATGCATAGACTCGTCTTTGCATGCTCCACAGGGACTACAGCCCCTGCTTCATACTTCAGCTTCGGAAGTGCTTGCACGGTCAAAGTTTTTCACATGGTCCTATAAGCCCATACAACTGCTGGTACGTGCAGGTCCCAGTCGATGCGTCTCACATGCTGGACCCAATTCAACACTTCGCACACCTTGTCAAAGGCTTCCCCCTGTATGATTTTTGGCGCACTAGGTTTTATCATGCTTCGTTGTTCGCGCACTTGTCTTGCTTTCTTCTGTTTGTTGTTCCTGTTTCCTATCATGATCGCGGTGTGCATTCATGCAGGCTGTTTACCATACGCCTGTACTCATCTCGAAAGGTGGGCGCACAAGTTGTTTCGCCCCTCATAATCGACTCTCATCGATAGCTGAGGTTTTCCAAATCGTATAAGCATCCCCCTTCTGCATTCGCGCCATTTCTCAATACTTCTCTGATGTGTACCCCACCATCTTGCGGGCGTCGCACGCAGTGCCCATTTCAGAGCATCAAACCGCTGTTGTTCTAGCACTGCGCTTTTAAATTTGTTCAGGAATTCATCCACCGCTGTTAACCTTTCATACATAGGCAGATCCCTTACCTCTGTTGTCATGCAGCGTAGTGATCTTACCATCATATTGCAATTGAGCGTGGTTACCTCGTGTAACCGGTTTTGCCATTGTTCCATTTCCTCATTCGAATCTGATGTGCAAGAGCTTTCGCGCTCCCACAAAATCCAGCCATCCACGGTAGGATTCACCCAATGCTGTTCCCATGTAGTTATCTTGTAGATACAGTCTAGCTTGTCGTCGCGCACTAGCTCTGTGTAGTGCGCTCCTTTCGTAGGGTCTAAAGGCACCACTATGCTTAGTGACTTTTTCTCAAAAATCATTTTGCGCTTCTTTAGATTTATTACTCCGTTCATATCAGTGGCCCAGTCTATTCCCAGTAGCGCGGGATAGGGATTGCTGTCATCGACAATCTCTATCACCTTGAAATCTGCAAGCGCTCTCGTACCTTCGATATCTACTATTATCCCCCGCAATCTTCCCATCGGTAGGATCTTCTGCTAGTTCGCAATTTGTAATTGAATATGGGACCATTGCAATGCGGGCCTACCCATGCACTCCCATGTCTATTTTGGCAGCACATTTGCATTTGATCCTATATCCACAATTACTTGATCCATTTCATACTCCCCGATTTGCGCAACCAATCGCATTTCCATTCCTGTTCGCGATGTATGTTTCCCGAGCTTTCGGACTACGCGAGGTGCTCTTGACCCAACACACCTAGTGATAAGTTCCTGTAGTCCTTTCACAGCCTTTCTGTCACGCAGCAGCTTCATACATGTCTCCAGAAAGGTAGTTATCATTGAAGGATCCATCTCCGGCTCTAGTTTATCCTTACTACCTGAAGTGGAGGCCTTCGTGAAGCTATTCTTAGCTGCCATAAATGTCTCCTTCGCACTCTCCAAATCAACTTCAGGTTCCTTTGTAGGAGCCTTGTGAACCCACGCACTTTCTTCAGGCTGCTTACCTTTGTCATCTCCTGTCGTGATACCACTTCTTAGCACTATGTTTACATTCAGATCCTCTTTGCGCGGCTTAGACCTCTATCTCATGATCAAGCTGAGTACAGTATAAACATGATGCTCTTGTCGGATTCATACAATCGTGGGCATAGTGCCCTGGCCCTCCGCAATTGTAACAAATTAGTTGTCCGCGACCCCTTCCTGGTCCCATTCCACCTCAATCTCGTCCGCGCCCCTAAAATCCAGCGCACGCCATTCCTGCATTTGGGTCGAGGGCTCGCGTTTCGGTCTGCACTTTGTAGGAAGGAGTCTGATCCATCATCAACTCGTAACTTCTGCAGGTTCGCTCATCATGGCCTACCGACCTGTAGAAATTACAGAACAATTGTAGGGACATCTGTGTATACTTCTGCAATAGATAACAATTATCCGTAGCATGTTTTCCTCCAATCTGACAAATCGTGCACCATAATGCAGTCGTCGCGCTTGGTCTTGCTTGTGCCTCTGGTCTTACTGACATCAACCCTCCTCCCGCCAAGTAATTCGCGAAGACTGGACAATGGTCCTTGTCATGCCCCTGACCTTTGCATTTTATGCACCATACCTCCTCGCGCGCCTCTGGCCGAGTTGTCCTGTCCTATTTCAAACTATGCATTTCTAGACACAAATTTTGCAGTTGCACATGGATTTTTTGGACTCCCAGGACAAGATCTTGTATTGGGGTTTCGTGTAGTCTCATTGCAATCTCCAAAGCTTCACCCTGGGTGGATAACTTCTGTTGTGACAACGCCATCCTTAGATGCGGTGTTAGTGATGCTACAAACCATGTGCAGTGCTTCCCATCTATCAAGGCCATGTTGGCTTCGTGAATCATACTCTTCAGTCTCTGATCCAGATCCCATGGGGTATTTCCTAGAAGCATCGCGATCTCCTTAAACCCGATAATAGATTGTGTCTCTGACTTTGGCCTGCTAAATTCCCTATTCAGCGCGGCCTGAATATCTGCGATCCTCGCGTTCGGATGGTCATTAGAATGCTTAATGTACCATGTTTGTGCGTGACCCTGCAACGTGCTAACCAATGTTTCCTTCTTTATATTGTCATCCACAACTCCTTGTGCTTCCCATACGGCCCTTAATACTGGAAATTTTATCGCGCTCGCCATATTGAACTGTGGTTGTGGTGGAGGTGGTGTGGGAAGAGATGGAGGTGAAGATGGTGAGATTGGTGGTGGTGTAGGTGGAGGTGGTAGGCACAGAATTTGCTGCCTTATTAGACTGACTGCGCTTCTCGGAGAAACTTTCGTGAGCTCTTCCTCGCTTTCCTGCTGAGGCGAAATCAAGGGGCTATTTTCTATCTCTGCGCTACCTTCATTTCTATAGATCCTCCCACTTCACATAGCCCCAAACATTAATTTATTCACATAACTCGCTTTTCACACAATAACATCTTAATCCAAGTGTTCAAAGATTTAATGTACTTACCTCGCGGTCCTTTGAGGAAGCGTCATTCTGCCTCACTGTAGCTGATTGTTGTGTCTATCACGAACTCGGTGATAAACCCCCTATAATTCGATCGAGCCAATGGTCCACAACGCGCACGATTTTATCTTCTGATGCTTCTAGTCTGCGCACTAATTCTGGAGTGCACACAATTGGTTTGTCGAGCCTACACCTTCCCTGACTGTCTACTAGCTTCGCAATCCACTCATACAACTTAGAGGGAAAGGATGCAAAGAAAATTTCGTGGATTTCCGTATATAAGTAGCACTTCAACCACTGTTCCTTTGATACTCGCGGATTCCTGTTTTCTTGCGCCGTGAACTCGTGAATTTTTCTGTCTAACCACCCTTCAATTTCTTTCTTCATTGGATTCCAGTGACACGACATCAGACATCCCTTATGCAGATCCCGGTCCCAGCAACAAAACCATTTGTTGGCTTGTTGGGGCCTGACCCAGGTTCAGAGATGATTTAGCCAAACAAATCCCGATACTACTGGCCCTTTCGGCAACAGTCCACGGAGCGCGGATTGATGTCTCACCTAAAGTAGTATGGAAGGGTGCTAGAACTAGGTTTCCGCACCCTGGGGATGTTTGATGGGTTCCAAGTGGTCCGCGGTTTGACCCTGCGCGCACGTCGCTACGCGCACTTATTAGTACCTCGCAGCCTGGGATGCTGCCTTCGCGCAGCCCTACTCGGGGGCCGAACAGTGTTATTACCCAAATCCTTACTAGTAACCCGATATTAGTTGATTAACTTAGCTTATCTGTATGCTTTCAGTTATACTTAACAATATTCACCATTCATACAAATGCGCGTGGTAAATAAACAATATGATTTCAAATGATATCAAATAGGTAATAACACAAACAGATACACAGAATTCAGATAAAACTTCTCTTTATTATTCTTCTTCCTTGGTTACAGACTCGAATCCACCCTACGCACTCAGCTATAGGGGTCCGCGCACTCAGTTGCGGACTCTACTAGGCCTCTGTGCACTCAGCTGCAAAGCCTCTTCCTACTACTACGACCCAAGATACTTAGAATCTTGCTCTATGCTTGCTATATTATTCTATCTATCAAATTCCATCCCTTTTATTCGCTAACTGCTTTACAACTTAGAGCCTCACTCTATTTATACAATCCTATGGTCTGCGGACCATGGGTAGGCTGACACTACATTCAAAACTTAGGGCGGACAACCCTATGAATCTAACATACAATTCGTGCTCCACACCCGCAATTCATGGAGTCTTTACAACAATATTACTCAAAACTTGGGCTTTGTGCCCCAAAAAATGTTGTGGGGGGATTCCATGCCCAACAAGATAAGACTCATAACTTGGTGCTTTGTTCAAAGGTGACACAACTGACACTACTTCCAAACATTTTCAAAGAAACTCTCTTCCCATCCCCTCCCTTTTATTTATTTTTTCCTCTTTCATATTATGAAAGCTTGAAAAGGAATACAATAATGCTTTGATACAATGGAGAAATGAGTGTCACCAACAAGCAAACTAGTTACAATGCTTGAAACAATCCTATGCTCAATGCAAAGGAAGTGTGAATGATATGGAAACTTAGGGAATATTCCCTATAGGGGTAAAGGTGTCAAGTTTCAAAGGCCATAATTGCAAGGCTTGTACTTGAGAGAATGCATATGCAATAAGCTTATAAGAGTGCAGGTTGGAACCGACATTAGGATCAAAATCGTAAGTAGTTGAATGTAATGCAATAATACAACTCAACATTTGGGAGCCTCTAAGGTATATGTTAGAATATGAGTGAGATAGAAGTATGTGGCTTCAATGCAGTCATAACAAGAGTGAAGAGGATTGTTGAGCCTAAGATAAAAAAAAATAGCATGGGAAACAAATGGCTAATGAGGTTCTAACTAGGATGACCATGTGAAGGTAAGCTCTACCACTAAGTTATGACACATAAATGATGAGTCAAAAGGTGGTGTTGCAAAATAGTGGGGTTGGTCTTATGGATAGGTACTGAAATTAAGGTCCACATGCATAATGTAATGTCATATTTCTACCCTATATGCTAGTTTATGAAAATAATACTGTAACAACACCGAGTTAAAAGTTCATGTAATAAAAGTTAATAAAGGTAAAATAAGACCATGGAAAAGGGACATTTATTCCAAGATGTTGGGAAAAAGATCCTAGTGGGCATCACTTGTTGTGTTTTACGGCTAAGGGGAAATTGGCAAAGGCAATGGATAAGGCTTTGAAAAGGAAAAGAGGCATTAATTGGAATTTTATTGATGAAAATAAAGGAAATTAGGAGAAAATGAAAGTGAAAGGTCAGAGGTTGCATGCGAGGAGGAAATTAAAGGAAAATAGAAGAAAATGAAGAAATCAAAGGCATCAATGATAAAAAAGGATTATGAGGATCAATTCACAGTCTTTTTTCAGTTTAGTATTAGAATTTGTCTCAAAGAGGAGAAAGAAAGTAAACAAGTAAGGAAAGGAAAGGAAAAGCAAAGAAGGACAAATAAAGAAAAGGAAGGCAAGGATCAAGCAACTTTAGTGGGAATACTTGCAGGTAATAGATTGCATGTGTGATTCTCTAGTTTGTTTTGACATGCATGATATGTGCGTGTTGGTATATGGTTCTTTTGCTATCATTGGCATGGATTTTGTCGGGATTCCACAATGGATTTTACCCTAGCTTTGCCATTTCTAGATAGCCATGGTATGATGGGATTGTTATCGGTTTGAGCTTTGGATTGTCAAATGGTTTCAAAATCCGGTGTGAGATGGTCTTAAAAAAATTCCCAAAGGACTAGGAATCCCTTGACCTGTAATGGCGGGATACACGGTAAAGCCTGAGGGTGGAGACAAGAAAATTCCTTAAGGATGGTGAAGAAATTATGAGGCATCCAAGGTCGGTTCGACTTTTTGATATAGACACCGGTTTAGGTGAGATCATGGTATGGTGAGGGTGGAGGTGATTTAACCTCTAGATTCCCTTGGTTGTTTATGGATTGGTTTATCCCTTGAGATCCCACATTCATGCTTGGAATATGGAACAAGGGTGATTGGATGAAAAAAAAGATTTGGTTCAACCGATCTATGGTTGGGTGGAACCTGGATGTCCCAAAACCGGTTGATATTTTCCTATGATTAATAAAAGATTTTGGTAAGGAAATGTACTGGTTATTATGTGGCTTTAATGGCTATTCTCTTATGGTTATTTATCTGGTTATATGCTGGTTATAAGCATGGTTATTTAACAATACTTAGTTATGGTTCTTTCCATGTTTTTACTTTTAACTGAATAAATAATGAATGCAAGACCTAAATGGTGTTATGACGACTAATGTGAGAAAGTAGTGGTCCTTCTTGTTAAACCTCAAATAAGTTTTTAGCTCCTTATGTTCAAACTTGCACCCAAAACCTATAGGTTACATGTTCATCATGTGTTTGGGGGAATGATTGTCATAGTTAGGATGGGTTAGGTCAAGTCATTGATTAAATTTTGTGTTAGAGGATTTGTGTTGGTGTCATTTATTGTCTCATAAATTCTCATCAAGTTCTGGGTAATGGTTTTGAGACCATATTTGAAATAGTGGCTTAAATCTCGCAATATCTAATTCAAAACTAGCCAAAAAAGACTGTAATCTCTCCCTTGCAAGCATTGTGGGAGTGATGGAGGGCTCCAGTCGCATGCATGCCTTGTCATGGGAGAGACTGGGGGTTTAATTCATTGAAAGGATATGTTAACTCAGGGGTTGGGCACTTGGAATGGTGGATTACCTTTTGGGTGTTTAATTCATTGAAAGGCTAGGTTAACTCAGGGGTTGGGCACTTGGAATGGTGGATTACCTCCTGGGGGTCTTGTAGCACCTGAGGGAGGTCTGTAAGGAATTGTTCTGTTGACTCCATTTCCTTAAGGTCATATAGGAGGTTGAGTCTTATCATAGTGACCCTCAGCTCATGTTTACCTCGGGCAAGCCGGTGAAAGTGGGTAGATATGAGAAGAGGTGTTACAGGGTGGTATCAGAGCTTGGTTCAACACTTGGACTGGATGGGCTATATGCATGCTGTTACGCATGAATTATCATGGTTAAGGTTTTCGTGCATGAGGTCATTGCATGTAGTTTATGTCATAATGATGCCATTGCTATGTTATGAGGCTGACATTTTTCCGAGATAGAGCAGGAGATGCAGATCATCAAAGCGAGATTGCAACACTAGAATTTAGAGTAAGAGTAGATCATCATACAAGTTTGTATGTTGGGAATGTAGGTATGTTGGTTAATGATCGTTATAAGCATAAGGGTTATGTACATGTTTATTAGTCTATGGTTGTTGTGGTTACATGTATGATAGATGTTAGTTAATCAATGTGATCATATGCACTTGTGTCGGTTAGTCATGAAGGATAATAACATATTGTTATATGCATTGTGGTCGTATGCATGATGGTTATGGTCATTGTACTTAGGATCTTGATGTTATATGTATCATGCTAATTTGGATTGGCCTTTGTAGATGGTTAGGGTTATGACATTCAGGTATGAGTCAATATGCTTGTGATATTGTGTCATGATAATCTAGACTGGTTGTGCAAATGTGATTGTTATGCATGAATGACAATTATTTATGTGTTTATGATGTGAACATGTTAGCCAGTTACTGTTATGGATATCGTGACCTTAATTATGTTTGGGTTGATATGTTGTGAAGTTAATCATGCTAATTTTGATTGATTGTGTAGACAAGATAACCTCCCTTGAGATACATTAAGGTATGAATGTCGTATACTTGGTGCTTGAATGTTTGATTATGTCGTTTATCTATTGGTTGAATGTTTGACTAGTTGCATGATATGAAATTGTATTTATAATATTGCATGAAGGAATGATCTTGTTTGAGATGTTTACACTAACACATATGTGCTGAGAACAACTGATATGTACTTGAGTATAAGCAGTTGATAATTGTAGTATTATGTATTATGATTGATGAATGTGAGTTGATTGTGGATTATGACATGGTTGTTAGACATGGTAAAGGTTGATTTCAAATTAAAAGATATCATGTCTTGATATTTGGAACATGTGGCTGACATGTGTGTTTAGTTACAAGGAAACGTGCTTGGAACCACAAGGTAAGATAAATGGTATATTTTTATAGTTATTTATACACTGAAAATTATGTGTTTATGGCAATATGATGCAAGGATTGCATGGAAAAAGAGAATGCCATGAAATATTGGAGAAGGCTCGAGTTGAGCTTTCGTTTAGAAGTATTGGGAAGCCATGGGGATTGAGTCATGGCGTTTGTTTCCAGTCATGTGCTTTTGGTCTTTTGTGATTTTTTGTGCTTGATTGTGGTTTTGTTTATGTCTAGTGTATGGCCATACAAATTTGTTTGTGGTGTCGTATTTCTATTGGTTTTCATGGGTTTCTTCTTGGTTTCATTTGATTCTTGCTTTTTATATTTTGAGTGTGTTGGGGATTAGTTGGGGAAAAAGGAAATTTAGTGGAGCTGGGGAAGAGTTGACTGAAGTCCAACGGGTAATAAGACCCAGATGAAGCCTGGTGCATGTATAAGGGCAGGTGAAGGCAAGAGTATGACAACCGGTTAGATTGGTGGCATATATTGGGGTAAATGGACGATGACAAGACAATCATGAGAAAGGTAATAGGAAAGGTAAGGTAAATGGATTTGAGGTGTCAAATGCCTTGGCTATGTTGGGAAATATTGTTCTCAATGTTGTGCATGCATTGCACGAATAAAGGGAATTGTCTTAACATAGGCCTTATGATATTTGTTAACTATGTGGAGATCATGATTATTCTAATTGGTATATATGTATATATATGTATGTATGTATGTCATTTCCTGATAGGGTTTTCAGGGATCATGATTGTTTTATGCTAATGACTATATATATGTATGTATCTATGTATCTATGTCACTTTCTGACAGGGTTGTCAAGGATCATTCTTGTGGAGGAATGATTGCTCATGTAGGTGAATGGCATGAAGAAGTACCTGGTTTATGGGAAATCAAGTGGGAAGAGTAACCCTGACATATTTATGACTTCAGTATCATGTGGATATGAATTGATATTATATTATTGTACTATGCCTATGTTTATGTTATGGACAGGTAACATTGAAGGATACATTAGCGAAATGAAAGCATTATGATCTGTGGCATGCTGGGACAAGCATGGATATGACATTAGAAGAAATGTTGCTTGGTAAGGAAAATGTGGTCTTAGGATGTGCAGTACTGGTGTTGTGTACATGTAGCATATGCAATATTGTGTATATATGATGTTGTGTGCATGATTGCATATGCAATGCTATGTATAGATGATGCTATGTACATGTTGTGAATGTGGTGCTATGTACATTTGGTGTAGTGTACATGTTGTTTATACAATGTTATGTGCATATGGTGCAGTGTACATGTTGTACATGCAACGTTGTGTACATATGGTGTGGTGTGCATGATCTTACATGTGGTGTCACGTGCATGTGGTGCAGTTTACATGTGGTGTTGTGCACACATTGTGCAGGTGGTGTCACATACGTGTGGTGTTGTGTACACACTGTGCAGGTGGCACTATGTACAGGTAGTACTGTGTACAGTTGTACATGTGGTATTGTTGTATATGTGGTATTGTGTATAAATTGTACATGTTGTGTTATGTATATTTGGTATGGATAACAGGTATTGTGCATTCGTTGTAGCGTGACATGTGTATTTGTGGTATTATATAGTTTGTACATATATATATATATATATATATATATATATATATATATAGATATGGTGTTGTACATTGGGTGTAGGTGTATGTGTCTTGTTATACACCGGGTGTAAGTGCATGTGTTGTGTTATAAATTGGGTGTAAGCGCATGTGTTGCATTGTACACTGTGTATGTGTATGTGTTTTACATTGTGATGGGACATACATGTATGGTATTGTATGTCCCTTGTTGTTGCTATTGGGGGTTGAGGCGATTTAGTCTCAACATACCCATGTTTCTATTGAGGGTTGAGGTGATTAGTCTCGGGATACCATTGTTGTTGATATTGAGGGAGGAGGCGGTTAATTTATAGATTTCATTGTTTCTTAAAGAGAAGGCACTGAGTGCTTGCTGGGTTTGGAAACCGATTCAGTGTGTGTACGAAAAGCATAAAGAACAAAGGCAGAACAAAATAATCATTGAAAGATAAGTATTAGTATTTTAATTAAGTTTTAATTATGCATTTGATCTATGATTCTGATTTATGCTTGTTGTGTTTTGAGCTAAGCATATGTGATATGTTTATACATGGTGATTTGGTCAAAGGTCTAGTTTGACTTGTTGTGACAGGAAGTAAACATAATTACAAGTGTGCCTTATTGATGGGCCACCAATGAGGTATGATTTGAATTTATTTCAATTCCTTTTTGTCTAATAGAAATTATGTGCTTGGTACAGGAAAGCATGGAAGTGCCCAGTTGGGTGGTTGAAACTAACGGCAAGGATTAGTAGCAGTGACAAAAGGAATTGGAATAGGAAGAAATATGTTGGTAAAACATTCAGAAACAGGGCCATTGTGGGACACTAGTACCCAAAAGTATCCATTGATTTCCATGAGCATGTTATGGCAGGTATATGCCTTGGTTGTTTCACCTTCCAATACAAGGAAGCATTGCCAAGGGATGGATCGTCTGGGATAGAGGGATGCCATGGAACTTGGAAGGTGAGTGACTTTATAGAAGGGGGTGACCGAATTTCCCAAGGGACTGTGTAGTAGAGAAGGGAGGGTCGGGGATGGATTTTTCTTGGTCAATAGCATCTCCATATGGAATTAGATGCACATTGGGAGTGTGCGCTGAAATAATGAGATGATAACTGTTCAATGAAAGGAAAAGTGGTGCAGGATTGTAGCGCTGGACATTGGATGCAGGTTTGACTTTGGTAGTGGATTTTATACTTCCTGGGAAGGGGGTGAATCCTGGTATTACTTTGAGGGTGGAGGTGTGAGCCTCTGGACTCCCTTATTGTGGATGCAGGCATCATATCCTTTTATTTGTCGGTTGAGAAAATGTGCATATATGTATATGTGTATATTATTGTAAATATTGTATCGAGCTGGATTTATAAAGCTCCATAGACAATATGTTTATTTTTTGGTTGAAGAAAATGTGCGTGAGTGTATATGTGGTTGTTATTGTAAACAATGTAATGAGATGTGATATAGCTCCAGTAAAAAAAATGGTTTTCATGTTTTCAGCACGTTGTCCATTGTAAATACTACAACGAGCTAAGTTATAAAGCTCCATGGGTAGTATGTTTTGCTTTTCAGCGGTTTTGCTAGTTATAGGTGTCATTAAACAATCAGGACAATGTTCCCCTAAGGGGGAGGGGTTTATAACATCCCCAGGTTAAAAGTTCATGTAATAAAAGTTAATAAACGTAAAATAAGACCACTGGCAAGGGACACTTATTCCAAGCTTAATGTTGGGAAAAATATCCTAGTGGGCTTCACTTGTTGTGTTTTATGGCTAAGGGGAAATTCACAAAGGAAATGGCTAAGGATTTAAAAAGGCAAAGAGGCATTAATTGGAATTTTATTTATGAAAATAAAAGAAATTAGGAGAAAAGGAAGGTGAAAGGTCACAGGTTGCATGTGAGGAGGAAATTGAAGGAAATAGAGGAAAATGAAGAAATTAGAGGCATCAATGATAAAAAGGATTCTTAGGATCAATTCACAACATTTTTTCATTTTAGTGTTAGAATTTGTCTCAAAGAGGAGAAAGCACCAATAGGAGAAAGACAGTAAGCAAGCAAGGAAAGGAAAGGAAAAACAAAGAAGGACAAGGAAAGCAAAGGAAGGCGAGGATCACAAAGATTCAGCGGGAATACTTGCATGTAACATATTACATGTGTGGTTTCCTAGATGGTTTTGACATGCATGGTATGTGCATGTTGCTATATGGTTCTTTTTCTATCATTTGCATGGATTTTGTCGATATTCGATAGTGGATTTTATCCTAGCCTTGCCATTTTTGGATAGCCATGGTGTGATGGGATTGTTCTCGGTTTGAGCTTTGGATTTTCATATGGTTTCAGAATCCGGGGTGAGGTGGTCTCAGGAAAATTCCCAAAGGCCTAGGAATCCCTTGAACGTAATGGCGGGATACACGGTAAAGCCCGAGGGTGGAGACAGGAAGATTCCTCAAGGACGGTGAAGAAATTTTGAGGCATCAAAGCTTAGTTTGACTATGTGATCTTAGCATCGGTTTAGGTGAGATCGCGATATGGTGAGGGTGGAGGTGGTTTAACCTATGGATTCCCTTGGTTGTTTATAGATTGATTTATCCCATGAGATCCCACATTCATGCTTGGAATATGGCACAGGGGTGATTGAATGAAAGAAAGGTCTGGTTCAACCAATATATGGTTGGGTGGAACATGGAAATCTCGAACCTAGTTGGTATTTTCCTATGGTTAATAAAAGCTAAGTTTCTCTTGCTTTTGGTAAGGAAATGTACTAGTTATTATGTGGCTTTAATGGTTGTTCTTTTATGGATATTTATCTGGTTATATGTTGGTTATAAGCATGGTTATTTGACAATTCTTAGTCATGGTTGTTTCCATGTAACTGAATAAATAATGAATGCAAGACCTAATTGGTGTTATGCCGACTAATGTGAGAAGGTAGTGATCCTTATTGTTAAACCTTAGATAAGTTTTCATCTCCTTATTTTCAGACTTACATTCAAAACCTGTAGGTTGCATGTTCATCATGTGTTTGACAGAATGAATATCATGGTTGGGCTTGGTTAGGTAAAGTCATTGATCAAGTTTTGTGTTAGAGGCTTTGTCTTAGTGTCATTTATTGTCTCGAAAAGTCTCATCAAGTTCCGGGCAGATGTTTGGAGACTAGCCCTGAAAAAGTGGCTTAAATCTCGCAGTCTCTAGCACAAAACTGGCTGAAAAAGACTACAATCTCTCCCTTACAGGCATTGTGGGAGGGATTGGAGGGTTCGAGTCATATGAATTCCTTGTCATGGGAGTGACTGAAGGGTTCTAGTTGAATGAATGCCTTTTCATGGCAGCAACTGGGGGTTTAATTCATTGAAATGCTAGGTTAACTCAGGGGTTGGGCACCTGGAATGGTGGATTAGCTCCTGGGGTCCTATAGCACCTAAGGGAGGTATGCAGGGTATTGTTTTTTCAACTCCATTTCCTTAAGGTCATATAGGAGGTTGAGTCTTATCATAGTGACCCTCAGCACATGTTTACCCTAGTCAAGCTGGTGAAAGTTGGCAGATATGAGAGGAGACGTTACAAATACCTGTCACAATAGTTTTTATTGTGGTTTGAAGAATGCTGAAAAAACATTGCAAAGTGATGAAGTGTTGTTGCATTACCTGGAAACTAAGTAAAACACTTAAAAAAGGTTTAAACATTATTTTATCGAGTAAAAATGAATAAAAACAACAATAAACTATATACAAGTTGGTTGGAAAGTTGATAAATAGTAAAAATATGAAGTTTTACCATTCATTTGAGTTTTTTTTACCCCTTGGATTGCATTTGGACCTAAAAAGTCCCCTTGAAATTGATTGCATACTTTGAGTGTTCTAGGCAATCAATCTATATTCTGCAAGATACACATATTTATAGACTATAAACTCTTCATTTTGATCTTATGAATTTTTCTTTTGAGTTAAATTTGAAGTAGGAATTTTAAGATTTGAAAGGCGGTCTACGCATACATGACTCCCTTGTTATTGGGTTGTGTATGCTCAACACTATATGCAAGTTGCTAGAAGAATAGTCACATGTATATGTGATTTTTATAAACAATGTATGTGTATACCCTCTTTAAAAATGAAGAATCTAATGCTTATATTTAATGCGATTTCAGGATGACTATTACTTGGAGAGAAAGAGAGCATGAAGAAGTCGATAATGAAGCATTGAAAGACAAGGAGGAAATGGATGCATTCAATAATTGTGGATTTCTCAAATTTTTCTTGATGCCAAACATGTGCACACAAGGGTGCCTACTGCAAACCTTGATTAGTTACTAAAGTCTTGAACACGATTGTTCTATTATTGTCTTGATGCTCTTATATATTGAGGTAGAGGACATCTACTTTATCACTGACCCTTCAAGAAGGGGAGAGCTGGTGAATCTAAAGAGAAAGACCAATAAGTGCCTCACTATTGAGGACTACATAGATAACTAATATGCAACATGTACTTAAATGGCGGGGACCCAAATACCTATCAGGATCTTTGACAGTTTAACTCTCAATATCATTTTATTTACTATTGCATGAGTGTTAGGATTTGCTTCACTACATTAAGCATCTCAACCAGAGGTGTTCTTAGTAGTGGAGTATATACGCTTGATAATGTATGATTAGAGTACCACTCTATTGACTAGCATGAAATGTCAGCTGACAATGTGTAGACAAGGCCAAATAAAAAATTTCTGCTACAGAAGCATTCGATGCTCCTTCTTTGAGAGAGAGTATCATCTCTTTGACCACGAGTCACAACACACATCACACATTTGATAGAGTCATCGATGGTGAGATGGGATGACCTAATGGGTAGAATTGAATGATGGCAAGTTACACTTGCCACTTTTGATGATAACTTCTTCCACTAGTGGGATCAATAGATCATTGCCATTAACAATTATCCATATGCATGTATCAACTTCATATGAGACCCAAAGTTATCCCTTCCTCTTGAAGTTGCAAGGGACGACACAGGTAAATGATATTTTTAGCTTTTATGTTATTTAATTTTTATTGATTTTGAATAAGTGACTCAAGAATATAGAAATATTTTTTGCATGGCACAAAAGCACTAACAAAACACATGATCTATGCAGATATTGGATGAGTGAGACTCAAGGGCTTCCCATGCCACAGGTGTTGAGGTAAAGGCAAAGAGAAAGTCATCAAAGGGGCAGAGAGAATACTATGACCAGTCCATAGGAACTTAGAGAGGTTGACCCAACAAGTCCCTATGGCATAGGTAGAGAATCCCCTAGAGGGGATACATTGCTGAGTAGTTGGAGTACCACACCATGAGTATGATTCTTTCGATAGGTAACTGTTGTTGGGAAAAGTATCCAATACGGAATGAACCTATCCCACTCTAAGGGTGATAGTACCTCAGCAACAATCAAAGCAAAGCTATTTGAGATTACTTCTTTATGAGATGTAAGAGAGAGGAGAAAGAGATCCACTAACCGTTATCTTCCGCTAATGATTGATCCAATCTTCCCTCTTTGCTGCTTGCTCCCAGCTCCTTGCTCTTTCACTGGCCCAGCTACACCAAGATCCTGCAAAATAACAAGAGAGAGAAACTACAAGAAGCATACATTCATAATCGATTCAAGGATTAGAATAAATCAAATATACAAGCATCAATACGCCATTGAGACACATGCATATAGAAGAACCTCAAATGCTTTATTAATGGAAGAAGTAAAGTTCTGAGAGTGTTACAACCATAAGAGGCCCAATCCAGCAACACCTCCCAGCAGAAAGAAATCTCCTCTTCACCTCCTTCAAGCAAATCACCCAATAGTTCTATACTCAAACCAACAGCACTTCCTTACATTCACAAGATTCCAGCCTCCCTAGACCTCATGAGAGAGCTCTATATATAGGAGTTTTGGAGAAAGGATGAGTCAGCTTGAGGCTGGCATGAAGCTGACTAGTGTCCTCTCCCACTTCAGTTATTCTTCAGTTCTTGAGTCCACTTGGAGTTTCTTGCTTCCACTTGGAGATCTAGATCCTCTTACTCATCACAAGGCGAATTCCTTGATCCAAGTGTCATTTTGGAAGCTTCCTGGGCATTTGACACCTTGAGGAATGACTGTGCCACTTGGCCAATCTCGCCCAACGCAGGTAGCCTTCATTAAAGTTGACATTCAGTGCAGGTACAGAGTGGGGCAGTTGACATTCAGCGCAGATGCTCAGTGGAGCAGTTGACATGATCCAGAATTAGCTTGTTTTTGAGTGTTTTCAGGTGGAGAACTGATATTTAGTGCTGTGGTTTGCTGACCTTGTTCCTCTAGGGGTAGGAACAACATGTTTAGGGACTTTGGATCCCTTAGATTATTGACATTTCATGCTTCATGCTGTAAGGCACAAAAATGTCTATAACAATTGCCCCCTAAAGTATGAGGTCGTTTATCGGGTGAAATGCTTTATCAGGAGGATCCGAAGTTCATTCAATCGCTGAGAGGTGACTTGTAATAAAATACAATACAATACATTATTTTTCATTCTGCTTTCATGATCTAGCTGAGGCGGGCATTCCCATGCTCAACTTTATAAATTCATTTTGGTACATATAACAGACGATCGTCTGATGGTAGACTGATAATTCTCTGCTGAAATTATCATCCTTTGAGTAAGATGATCATCTGCTACAATGATGTACATATCAAATGTCTTTATATTTCCTGAATATATATCGCAGCCCGGATGGATGAAACTAGATCCGGGGTCTTCAAACTCGTTCGATCTTCACTCTAAGTACAAGTCGATCCATGTGAGAATTGCGCTGAAGTCGAACATGGAAAGACATCGCTTGATTACCGGTCAATAATGTAAACCGTTAACAAGCGCGAGAGGAATCACCGATAATGATAATGACCCTCAAGGTACTGCAGTACAACTCACGTGGTGTGAATAAAGGACTTGGCGTCGAACACCACGTGAAATCTTCTGGTCGAAGGTCATTGATGTATACCTGTCGCCGGAAGTGAGAAACTTGCCATTGAGGCATGCAAGCTTCAAAGTACTGGGGGGGGTGTTCCTAGATCAACTTCTTGGATGATGAGCTGAAGTCGACAAGAAGCGATCCGTCAAAGGAGGGCCTTAATGAATCCCACATCAGTGACACGGAACGGAGCTAATGATTTTAGTGGAGGTGAAAACAATCTGTGAAATATGATTCAGGGTGGCGATCATGGGTGGATGAAGGATAATGTATGGCAGTGGATGGGACACGGTTGACTCTTTCTGAACGACATCTCTTGAACATATAACGACACTGATGCGATGGATCGGTAGCATTACCCCAAGTGTGGATGGTTTGGCGAAGACCATGGTGATGAGACCGGTGAATGAAACAACCCAACCCGATGTGATACGGAGGAAAAGTGTCATGTTCAAGAGCGACTTGCTACCATTAAAGCTTTGAGGTTCTCCCAATTTTTCCCCAGTCATTTCTGACCAGTACCTCTTTATTTTTGTCAAGCTTGAGGAGGATAACATATGCTTGTTCTATAACCTGCCCTTCGGGCAAGCCCATCGCTATGTTTTAACGAGCCTAGCGATAGGGAAACTCGTTCTCGTCTAAAGACAAGTTTGTCGCTATTTAATCATTTTAACGAGTCTAACGACAAGGAAAACTCGGTCCTTTTCATTTTTAGAGAGTCTGAAAAGGTACAGAAAGTTAACTCCAAAATTCCTTTTTCGTCATCTAATCCCTTAAGTCCGAAAAAGTATAAAACAATACAGAAGGGATGAGTTTTCGATAATTTTAACGAGCCGAATAAAACAAGCGCTCGACCTTTTTGTGTAATAATCCCTCAGGTCCAAAAAGATTAAAATCTAGAGGAGGGATAGCTCTTCCGGTCACTTTAACGAGCTGGAAGGCCAAAACTCGGCAAACTTTTCATATTTTACGAGTCAGGAGAAAAGAGCTCAAAGAAGACTCGTCTTTTGAGGAACGAGTGATAAACAGGGATAGCAACAGATTCCAGGTACAGGTTGGAATTTTCCAATCACGGCAGTGTCACAAGGATGGCTAGGTGAAATCACTCTTCGCAGCTGTTCCTCAAAATGGGTAAACAATCATATGGAGGTGAACGATTGGCCAAATGAAATGGAGGTGGCAGGTGCAAACACGACCAAGGCTTTTTATGGCTAATAATTTTACGATCACAAATGGTTATTTACCGGTACTGGGTTCATTTTTTAAAGAGCTTGAATGCGCCAAAACACTGCTCAATCTTATGTTTATTTTTTAACGAGCATGAACTATGTGCTAAAACTGCTCGGATCTTGCTTTTCTATTTTTTAACGAGCATAAATTCCGCGGTAAAACTGCTTGATATACCAGTCATAAGATAAGAAATGTCTCCTGTGAGATAGCTATTTTTTATGGAGCTTTATCTCACAAAGCTATGCTCCTCATTTGGCAAATTTTGACCTTTGCCCCACATCCTTTTATGCAAGTTAGGAAACGACTAATCCAAAAAACAGATAAATAACCGCTCTTTGCCTGCACTCCAAAAGGTTTGCATGCCCCCAGGTATAAACTACAATTTCAAGGCTGCCCCTACTTATCCGATAAAACATTTGTTTTAAAGGGTGAGGCTTGCCTCTTTCTGGTTACCCAAAGATTGTTTTGTTAACACCATCAAACGAAAACATTTCCTCGGCACTGTCTACCGAAGTAAACAATGGTGAATGACCTTTGTCAAACAAGTAACCTTAACAAAAGAATCCTGTTCTAGAACAACCCCTCTTCCATCCACGGACGGGGTACGGACTAGTCATATTCTTTCACGGAAATTCTACCTTATACCCAAGGTTTACTCTGCCCGAAGCAGACCAGGATGCATGCCCCCTGGGTTCCAGTCCCATCTTTCCGAATCACTCGCACTCATCGGGAAGGAGGACTGGGGGTGGAGACATTTCTTGATTGAATAGACCATTCAGGGTTGGTATTTGACTATTTGCGATGCGTGATCCCGGAAATGAAAGTTGGTCTACGAGCTTGACCATCCTTCCTTCGTGTGGAAAACACATTACTCTAAAGAGTGAGGAGACTATAGCTCCCATGCAATATATATAGTCTCGTCCAAGGAGTAGGTTATAATCCAAGGGTCCTTGAACGACCATCACGTTCATTTGAACGGTCTTCCCTTTCAATGTAACAGGCACATTGGGGAGGGTCCCTAATGGTCGACTGGTTCCTTTATCAAAACCCGAGAGATTTCTTATCTCAGGCAAAAGCTCTGGGGAACCCAGTGCTTTCCAAGCAATAGAGGAAAGGATACTCACAGATGCCCCTTCATCAATGATAGTGCTGGCCATTACCATTCTATAAATTTGGACTATGATTCTGAATGGTATACTGGCTGGCAACCGGGGTCTGCCTAGTTGGTTCCAATCAAAGGACACAACCAGGTTGCTTGGTGGTGGGACCGAATACACGGCCGGATATGACCCTGATGATGTTCCTTCCTGCAATAAAGGAATGGGCGCATTGCCCTGATGCTCATCAGAGTCGGTGTTGATGAAAAGAATCTGGATGGTGTCATCCTTATTCTCTTCAGTGAGGGTGTCATTTGAAGATGAATCTTCATTGACGGTGTCATTTGAAGATGAAACCTCTGAAGGCGAAACCGGGTCAACTGCCGTTTTGACCTTTAGACTTTCGTCTGGTCTGGATTCAGTAGGTTCATTTTCAATGACTGACTCTTCAGCTGACCGCTTGAGCAGGCCAGCTGTATTTTCAACCAACGAAGGACTTGGCATGAGTTTTTTGTATCCAGGAGGAAGTCTCAACGGTGAAACCGGGCGATCTTCCAAAACTCTCTTCGCTTCGTCTAAGAAGGGACAACGGTGGATGGCGTGATCGCCTTTACACAGTCTGCAGGGGGATCTTGCTCCCCCTCTTTGTCTTGAACCTTCACTTTCGCTGGTCGACGGTAATCATTCAACATGGCTATCAGAGGTTGATGCTCCCGAATTGTGCAAACGAGGGGACCAGTCCCTTAGTATCCGGGGGATACAGGGACAATCTCTATGGAAGTGGTCTCCTCTACATATGACACATGGCGATTTAGGCCCGGTCTGTGCTGTGTGTGGATTTTTGTCAGATGTCTTTTGCTTGCCCCCAGTCGCCTTAGGCTCCTTCTTCTTCTTTTCTCTCTTCTTCTTCTCCTTCTTCTCCATGGGAGCTTGGCTTTTGCCGGCTCTACCTTGCGAAGATGAAGGATTAGAGGAAGAGTTATAGGAAGTAGAAGGTTGGTGGGCAACTCTAGATTCATCTAACTGTTGACTTGACTGTTCAGGAACCATGGTGTTCTGAACTACATTGGTTGAGAATAGCCAAATTGGCAGGCCAATTGTCAGTCCTGGAAGCGACAATGTGGCCATGTGGGGCGCACCAAATTCTCCCCTAAAGATCAACGTAGGAATAGGAGGTGATTATGTTCCGCTTAAAATAAATTTTATAACGACGCTTTAGACACAACTTGCTTTTTCACTTTTTAAGAGTCGAGAAAAAGCTAAAGATGACTCTAGTCTCCTTCGATGTTTTAACGAGCCCGAAGTGACAAATGCTCGGATGGACTTTTTTAGTTATAGAGTTTGAAAAAGGCCAAAAGAAACTGCTCTGGAGATCTAGGCAGAGGGTGTGCCAAACTTTTCGTAAAACCACAGAATACGTTTTACGGTACGAGTGGTCGATCTTCGTGAATGCTGTGTTCACTGCATTGCGATCAGTAGGGCGGCCGACACGGTTTCCTATGGATAAAGGCTTTGTTCCTATAGGGGTCTCCCAATATATACGCGACGGTACGTGGGAGCACAAGTCTGTATTGATACTTATCGCTTCACCGTGGAGGAATCACCCAACCACTCAATGCTAAGATATCACGTTTAACGACGCCGGAACACGTCTCTAGCTTAGACCTCTATGTGTTTGCGTTATGTTTCAATGCGTTGTTATGTAAATTCAATTTATTTTAAGGTTGATCTTGTTTAGCAGTTTGCCTTTATGGATCACCACGAGATGTATGATAACACTCCTAAATGCAGTCTAAGATGATAAGCAAGCTTTTCAATCTTTCAACTTTGAAAATCTTAACTACTGAGGGAAAAGAAAGACAACATCTTTTCACACAGATCATAGAGCACACACTAATGCACTTTTCCCTAAATCAACATGCAAGCTGTCAAAATGCACATGCACAATGCAGGTATTTCTTTTCTCTTTCTTAATGTTTGTGCGATACAAAAAGAAAGCTGTTGTATAATTTTGAATTCAATTTCAAGTGAAAGCAAACAAGCTTGTCCAAAATCAAAAGACACCTTAAGATTTACTTGTCTCGACACTAGAAATATATAAATTCAAACCATATGACGAAAGAAAATGCTCAGTCAGCTATGAACAACAAACAAACTAACTCTTAAGATCAAAACGACACTTTATCACAGGTCTAGATCTAAGAGGCCACAGCAAGACTAGTTCACTTTCGTTATGGGAAACTGCAAATGATGTAAGAAATACACAAAGAACAAATACAGTTTCTTTATACAACCGAGGTGGAATAGTGGTAAGGAAAGTTGGTTTCAGATAGGTACATTGACTGGTAACATGCTGCAAAAACAAGGGTGAAAACAGGGAAAGAAACAGCAGGAAACCCCAGTAGCACAAGGCAAGACTGGTTCAGCGCAGGTAGTACACTGGCAGTTTGACCTTTAGCGCAGGTAGCCCCTTCGGGAACTGCGCTGAAATGCAGACTGCCTTCACAGCACCTGCACTGAAGAACGAAACTTTCGTTTCTCTTGGTTTCTGGGTCACAGATTGCTCAAAAATTCACAGTTTTTGGCCAAATCAGAAGCTATCAGTCAAGTACACACTAAGGGATGAAAAGGAGGATGAAAAGCTATCACTAAGAGCTATTAGAGTCCTTGTGGATCAGCTCTTCAAATCATAAACTTTCCCAGAAACTGAGCTAGAGTAGCTGCCCTCTACTTTGCATTTGAAAGATCCAAATGCAGTTCGATTCGGTACTCCCTTTGTTCATGAAATGAATAGCAAAAACACAAACAACCAACAAGATACGATCCCCAGTGGAGTCGCCAATTTGTTGTTGGGAAAAGTATCCAATACGGAATGACCCTATCCCACTCTAAGGGTGATAGTATCTCAACAACAATCAAAGCAAAGCTATTCGAGATTACTTCTTTATGAGATGTAAGAGAGAGGAGAAAGAGATCCACTAACCGTTATCTTCCGCTAATGATTGATCCAATCTTCCCTCTTTGTTGCTTGCTCCCAGCTCCTTGCTCTTTCACTGGCCCAGCTACACCAAGATCCTGCAAAATAACAAGAGAGAGAAACTACAAGAAGCATACATTCATAATCGATTCAAGGATTAGAATAAATCAAATATACAAGCATCAATACGCCATTGAGACACATGCATATAGAAGAAACTCAAATGCTTTATTAATGGAAGAAGTAAAGTTCTGAGAGTGTTACAACCATAAGAGGCCCAATCCAGCAACACCTCCCAGCAGAAAGAAATCTCCTCTTCACCTCCTTCAAGCAAATCACCCAATAGTTCTATACTCAAACCAACAGCACTTCCTTACATTCACAAGATTCCAGCCTCCCTAGACCTCATGAGAGAGCTCTATATATAGGAGTTTTGGAGAAAGGATGAGTTAGCTTGAGGCTGGCATGAAGCTGACTAGTGTCCTCTCCCACTTCAGTTATTCTTCAGTTCTTGAGTCCACTTGGAGTTTCTTGCTTCCACTTGGAGATCTAGATCCTCTTACTCATCACAAGGCGAATTCCTTGATCCAAGTGTCATTTTGGAAGCTTCCTGGGCATTTGACACCTTGAGGAATGACTGTGCCACTTGGCCAATCTCGCCCAGCGCAGGTAGCCTTCATTAAAGTTGACATTCAGCGCAGGTACAGAGTGGAGCAGTTGACATTCAGCGCAGATGCTCAGTGGAGCAGTTGACATGATCCAGAATTAGCTTGTTTTTGAGTGTTTTCAGGTGGAGAACTGATATTTAGTGCTGTGGTTTGCTGACCTTGTTCCTCTAGGGGTAGGAACAACATGTTTAGGGACTTTGGATCCCTTAGATTATTGAAATTTCATGCTTCATGCTGTAAGGCACAAAAATGTCTATAACAGTAACAAACACCATTATTTTCTACCATGACACACATCAGGGCCAACGATCTCAATCATATTTATTGATACATGTATTGATGTACCAAATGGATCTATAATGATGATCAGTAGGCTATAAGCCATGATTTTGTAGGACATTTGTCCACATTTTCTAATGATATTTTGACTTATATATATGCATATTTTTCTCGACTCAACATGGCTGTATTAATGTGCTTGTGTTATTTTGAACATGCCGTTAATGTGATGAATGACAAACATGCCAATAATTAGCAATAAAATTGACAAGTTTATTTCTTTATTTAGAAATATAAGCATAATTAATATAATTGAATGAATGTTAAAATAACCTTATTCGAAGAAATCTCTGGAGTAGTACAAGATCAAACACAAGATGCACATTATTTAGCTGAGACACCACTAGATGTGAGTCTAGATGAATCACTAAAGATAAAATGCCATGTGAAATGGCTTATGTGAGTAATTTAATAACAACACATTATTCTACAATATTGTTCGTTGCATCCTTGATATAAGCATCACTAGACACAAGCAATTGGCCATAAGGAGAATAGATCACCCAAGTTGTGGAAGTCAAGTTCCAAGTGTGATGATTGGCACCATCAACGAACCCTAGAAAAAATGGATCATCCATCGAAATATACCAAAGAACATGAAAAACATCAACAAAACACTAATATATCTAAAAAATACTATATACACCAATTAAAAAATAAGTAGATACTTCCCAGATGGGGGTGGAGGCACATATGGAAATTGAGATTAGGGAGGGGGTGAGTGGGTGGGTCACCCTTGATCCCATTAGCTCTAAATGTAATTAGGATGGGGTTGGTGGGGGTGGCTTGGCCTGCCACCCCCCCCATGCAGGAACTTAGAAATGGTTAATTTCATTGGACTCATGGACTATCATGTTATGGAGTGTCCTACAACTACTTCTTCACAAAAAGGCAAGATTTTGTGCCCTGGCAGTGCAATCCTCCTACTGTTGGTGGGATATTCATATACCGTATGGAGTGTGGCTATTTGGAGGAGCGATGTTGGGCAATAAAAATAATGAGATGTGAGCAAAGTGCTTCAGGATTTGAACTAGAATGCCAAATTTTATGTTACGTTTGCGGTTAATAGTGGCCTCATTTCCCTACTTTTCTGCATGAATGTAGGTGGTGGCTATATTACCAATGACGATGGCAAAGCCACATATGATGGGTTGAAGACTATATTTGGTAATTGTGATGACTTTTTGGATAGATGGTGTGGTTATATAGAGATGAACTCAAGCTTTTTCTCCCTATTTTGATCGACTTGAATTATCCTTCGCTATTACAAATAAGTAATATTTATCCCCTGACTTTGTGAGTTGGATTTCTCAGCTTGTGGTTTCCTTTGGTGTGGTCTGGGTTTTGTAGTGAAGTCTTTGTTGGGATATGTTCTAGTTTTATATATGGCGAGACTAGGTTTCTTATTACCTTGAGAGTTGGCCTCTAACCCTGTCCCGATAGTTCCTCAGCATTGCAGTCCACCTACTGGGAATATTTTGTTCAACCTGTTTCTTTGTATTACCTTGTCTCCTTTTGTTCAGGTTGGTTGTATATTTTGCAGGATAAGTGTTGTATGGTTTATGGAAGATATCGAGGAAGTAGACGCTCCTAGTACTCATGTAATTTTGCTTCTTTATAATGGGTTACTGCGTGTGGAGTTATGAGATTTTTCATCTTTGGTATTGTGTTGGTTCATCATTTGTTGGGGTCAGTATGCCATGCTAGTGCATGCGTGGGCATCGTGGGTTGGGGGGACATGGCCAGAAAAGTCAATCACGTGTTGAGGTGCAGGCTCAGGAATCAACTGCAACTTATCTTGATGTGACCTCCCCTAGTACTCAGGAGGATATTCAGAGGCTAGAGAACCATGTCACCAAAGATATATAAGCCTATTCAGATTAAAAAATGCTAGATGAGGCTTCCCACTAGATTCCTGACCCTAGTCATACTAGGGGAATAAGGAATCAATATATCCATTCTATTACTCTCCACTAGCAGCTTAATACCTTGCTGGGATGAGTCTTAAAGGAGAAACACAAGGGTAGTAATGCCATCATTTCCTTTCTCAACAACGTTCAATGCAACCAATGGAAGGTGTAGGCAAGTCTCGAAAGGTTGGAAGTTCGCTTAACTCACATGGAAAAACACATTCAATGTGAGTTTAAGCTCTCAATGCCCCCTGGTATGAGTGCGTAAGTCCCAACCCTAGTGACATCTTCGAACACCTGATCTGGATGATATACAATGGTTATCTTTTATAGTCTCTTTCCTGGTTATATGAACATTTATGTTGAGTTCTTGTTTCTTGTCTCTTGTAGAAACTTAGTATTATCATATATTGACCAACAAATCTGGTTTGTAGTGTGGTAGAGTGAGGCCGATATTCTTCTGTTGATGGTTATCAACGAAGTAATTTGATTTTTGAAGGTAATACAATTAACTTACAAAAAAAGTAGATACTTGAGCTTTATGCTTAAGAAAAAACTCAAGCATAGTACTTCTTGAGATAGAGGCCATTTCTGGGCTCTACAAGCACATTTCTATCATAATCAATCAAATCAGATGCTCCTTTTTTAAGTACATGGCTCACAATGTAAGGCTTGTACCACGTTGACTTAAATTTAATTGCCACTAAGGAATACTTGTTTTGGTTGTAAACCAAAACAAGATCATCTTCTGAAAAAACTCTAGGATGGATAGATTTTTCATATTGACTTTTGAAATGTCTCTTATGTTCTTTGTTCAATGTAGTGGAATCTCGATGCTACTCATCAAGATCCATTAGGTGATCAAGGCACTCTTTTAGACTAGACTTATTAATAAGAATCTTAACTACTAACTTATGAGATGGTATCTCACATTTGATTAGGACAACTGATTCCATGTTATGAACCAATTGGTGAAGGAAATCCAACAACAATTTTAATAAATGTTTGGTATGCCCAAAGGGTAGGATACAACATGACATGCCAATTGGACTTATTTTCATTAATGATTCTTTGAAAAATGGTTTTCAAGGACTTATTAGTAGCCTCTACTTGTCAATTTTCCTGGGGATAATAAGGAGACAAATGTTCATGTTTAAATCCCAACTTTACCATCTCAAACATCATATTGTTTTGGAAATGAATGTCGTGGCCAGTGACAATCTCCTTGGTACATTGAAATGTGTTGTGACCAGATTGTCTCACCGTCATTCAAGAAAGTAGGTATGGCCTCAAACCATTTGGTAAAGTAGTTGAAAACCATGATAATGTACTTGTTTCTCCTAGCCGAGGCCAGGTGACAAGTATTAAAGTTCACCACCACATGGTGAATGGATTGAAAATGAGAACCGAAAAAAAGTGGAGTAATATGTCTGTTCATTTTTCTCATAAACACTTGAAATTAATGAAACTTATTGACTGCCTCAATACAATATTTGAAAATTAATGGTGAGAAGTAACCAACACAAATTATTTTCTAGGCTCTTTCAAACCCAGAAATATGACCACCACATGCTCCACTGTGGAAATGATTCAATTTTTTTTTTGCTTCCTCATGGGTTAAACATTAACATAATATAGAATCTATTCCTCGACAATAAAGAGTACCACCGATAATAAGGTAATTCTTTGCTATATTTCAGATGCATCGTCGATCATACCATGAGAAGGATGAAGGAACTTTAGATTTTGGATATATATAAGGATATATCCACACTAGGATCATTCAAATAAATAATAAATAGATGTTCATTTGGAAATAAATCCTCATCAAAGTTTGTCTCATCTCCTTGAGATAAATATAATATTAGTTTTGTGAAAACCAAATACCTCTTTGATTTTGTTGACATAAAATCAAGATAAAACTCTTGCAAAATAACGATCCATTTATCAAGCTTCCCCTCGAACACTCGTCTAGTCAAGACATGCTGAAAATGGATTGATAAAAACAATTACCAAGGTTTTCTTCAAATAATATAGTCATATTCTCTTAACGACATGGACTATAACCAATGCCAACTTTTCAAAATACGGGTAATTTAGTTTGGGACCCATCAAGCCATGATTGAGAAAATAGATGACATGCTCCTTGAGATGGTCATCTTCCTTAACCAAAACCATATCAGTAGTAGATTCTTCCACTGCAAGATATAGAAGGAAGTCTCTACTATAGTTAGGTGGACTGAGAAAAGGAGCGGAAATCAATGCATTTTTGAAAGCATCAAATAATCATTCATCATGGTCATCTCATGTAAAAGGTACCTTTTCTTCAACTAGCACATAAAACCCTTTTTCTATCTTAGCATAATTGACAATAAAATCCTAAAAAATTTGGCTTTCCTTGTAATCTCTGAAGTTGACAGATATTAAACGGGGGAGGCAACTGAAGCATTGACTCAACCTTGTGTGGATCGACCATGATCCCTCTATTCTAGATGATAAGCTCTAAAAGAGGACCAAAAGTCACACAAAATATGCAATTGTGTGGATTCAATTGGATTTTAGAAAAACAACATCTCTTAAAAATTTGATGAAGGTGAACAAGATGATGTACTCTCTTATGAGAATGAGCAACAAGGTCATCAAGATATGGCTCCATAATATCTTTGATTTCGTGAAAGGCCTAGGACATGGCCCAACGAAAATTATCTCCAGCTTTTTTAAGGCCAAAAGGCATTTTATGATATGAAAATGTGCCCCATGTGCATATAAAGGGTGTCTTATGTTGATCCTCTGGAAATATTTCTATCTAATTGTATGGAGAAAATCCATCCATAAAAGAGAATATTTCACTTCATGCATATCCGTCAATAATATAATTAATGAATGACATAGGGAAGCCATCTTTGGGACATGCCTGATTCAAATTGCAAAAATCCATGCATCCTCTAATTGTACCTTTTTGTTTATCAACTGAACAAGATTTGAAACCCATTCAGTAAGAGGAACTGGGTAGATAAACCCCACCTTAAGTAGTTTCTTTACCTCATCTTTATTGTCTTTGACTTTCTCATATTGACTGGTCAAAGCTTCTGTCTAATAGGTTTTGCATTCTTGTAAGTCTTGATCTCATGTTAAGCAATGCTAGGATTAATTCTTAGCATTTCCTCTTAACAACAAGCAAAGACATTGTGGAATTGCTTAAAGAGTTTGATGTAAATACAAACCTCTTTGAAAAAACAATTTTCCCCTATAAAAACTATTTTTACATTGGGGTTATTCTAAATGTTAATTGACATAGTGTCAAATATGTTTGTAATGTTCCCTTTAGTGTATTTGGAAGATCATGCCGAAGGGTTCATAGGTTGATTTTCATTTTCCAACATGATTGAATAAAATTCACCATGTTCAACCCTATGCAAATTTGCTAAAAAATATGAGAGATGATGCAAATCATCCCATGGTCTGTCAGTCTTTGTGTTCATGGCCAGGACATAGAGATGCTGAGATATATACTATGTGAAAATGTAGATATGCTAAGGCCGAGGATCCAGATAGAAGGCTGAAGATCCTGTGTGGCTCCAGACCGTTTACAGAGCCGGGGTCAACCTAAGATGCCGTGGACCCTAGGCGTTCAACAAGGCGGGACGTCACTGCGTGTCTGGGCCATCAGGCTAAGGCTGGACCTGGATCTTTTTGATTGAAGAACCGTCTTGCTAAGGCAGGCTTGACAAGTCACTGCTTCAAGAAATGCCTCATTAGATGGAAAAAAAAATGTCAAGGAAATCCATTGAAAGGGTTGAATAACAATCCAAACAAACACCATACTAATGATCCAAGCTTTCCATAGATGAAGAAGTTTGATCAATGGCTATAACATTATTAAATATAGCTTAGTAAGCAATTTTTTCTGTAGATAACAGGAATTCATTCCTGCATATTGACCTTATTCTTTCATGACAGAGGGAAAAGGTAATATCCATGGGCCCTCAAAACAAGTGGTGTGAAATAAATGATTTCGAGAGACCGACATGGATGTAGCAAAAATGGTGCTAATGTACACCACAAGGGGAGAGTAATTAAAAGTGCCCATAAAATATGGATACATTCTGACCCCAACATTCTCATGGATCTTCTAGGATTGGTCCACCAATGGGATAGTGGAATCTCACATATCACTTGGGCCAGGGTGGAAATAAGCCATCTGATTTATCATGACAATTTTTACTTCATGAGGGAAAGATAACACATGAAAGCGTGTAGAGACCAATACTTGCATCGTGTAGAGCCAATTGTGTCCCAGCAATAGATTGTAGTTGAGTTTTACGTAAAATACCTCCATTTATACATTGAGGATTTCCCTCCAAACCTAACTGAAAAGGCAGGAATAAACCCATGGGTCTAATAAGAATAGACATCAAAAGGAGTTAACAATGTAAGGGGTGGAATCAACTAAGAACACCCTATACGTTACTAATACGACATCAACATGATGCATGTGGATACTCCTTCATCATCAACCATTCAAAAAGTGGACTTGGCATGATAAGCTACCTAGATTTGAAAAGCAACATGATGAAGAAGTTGGGGTTTGACATTGCTAGTGTCAAACATAATCATTCGATAATTCTTTGGATCTACAACTTTGATGCCGTTGAGTAATGTGCTCCTTTGTGTAGGACACAACTAGAAAACCTCAAAAACTAACATGGCACAAGGATCTTGGGCCAAATCCTCTATGACAGAGTAATTTTGGGTGGCCTAGGCATTTTGGGTTGTGGGTCGAGCATTTTAATGAGCCTTTTGACATATGAGGTAGAGAATCAACCATAGGTCATTCAATATGAATAGGTTCTTGTGGACCAAGAGCTTTTTTCCTTTATAATACTCAAGGCCTCCATAATCAAGGGCTAGAGTTGATAGATCCAATTGAGAATTGAACATATAAATTTTCAACAATATATCCCCCGTATTCAAATCTCTCTCATTTCCCCCTTGTTGAGGTCCAGAGTTGGAGGCAGTGTAAGCAATAAGTTGTTGGCCCTGAGAGAAAGGGTTGTTGAGCATAACATATTTTCCAAAAATTTTTATTGTGCCAACAAGTGCCAAACTTCTTGAATTTTTGGGAAAAGATGAGTTATACGACCACCTTTGATAAATTTACATGGGAACTTCGCTTTATTCCTCTCTCTTAACCCCACTAGTATTATTATTGGCCTCAACTATATCATCTTTCTCCTCTACATTCTTTTTACTACCTGTATTCTTCTTCTTCCTTCTGGATTGTTGGTTTCTTTTGGGAGTATAAGATTGGATCACATTCACTACGAAAGCTTGCACAAGGGGATGGAACATTTCTTGAGTTTTCCTGATAGATGGTGGATGTAATGACATCTATGACATGGAGCTTGTTGGCATCTCAGAGGAAGGGAAGACATTGTTCCCATGTTGACAAAATATTGAATATGGGATGCGACCCACCGATCCACTAGAAGGTGAAAACATTCCACCCATCTACCCTATAAACCCTTGAAAAGAATTTGAACCCATAGAAGAGCTAGGAAATGGGAAAGGCCCACTTCCTAACAATGGAATTCAAACAGGAACATATCCTACACTAAACAAGAAACCCTGTAAATGAATTGAGGAACTTGCCATGTTAGACATGGATGTGTAAAAAATGGTTGAAAACATATATGATATTGTAAGAATCCCAACCGATGACATCCCAAAAATAAACACATTAGCATAAGAATAAGAAGGTTTGGCACCTCCACTCAAGTCGGGAATGGGGGTAAGTTGGAGAACTGTGGAATCTGAAGTAGACTTAGGGATGGTCGAGAAAAGAGTGGTGGCTCCTCCTCCACCAATATAAAAAAATAAGTTTTGCATACTCCCAATTCTAATAGTAGTGTTACTTTTATTTACGTTGGACATTTCAAAAGAAGGAGAAGAAAAATGAGTACTTTGAAGAGGAGCTCCAATAGAAGACACAACCACAAGATTATCCCCTAGTAGGGGATTAATATTAAGACTGGATCTATCCAGGATGTCTTTGAATACTACCTAATCTATACTACCATGTGAACCTAATTAAATCAAAGTTTGCATAGGGACAAACAACTAATATCCTGAAGAAACCCCTGTGCTTCAAGTTCTTTCTCTAATGAGGATCCCTATAGGGAAGTATTCACTTTTGTAGTGTTTGGTCTAACTATTTTTGGTGAACTAATATTTCCTAATATACACCATTGTGGTGAGGGCTCTGTATTCTTAGGAATAATTCACGAAGACTCCCAGATCTATGAGTCAATATTTCAACCACCTTGAAATTATAAAATCAAAATGACACTAAACACCCCAAGGCAGAATAGGAGTTGTAAAACCCTCATCCCACACCTACCCAAGCTTATCGGTCCACCGAGGTAAATATGTGACGAAGAGTTACTATGATATGATTCAAATCCATAAGTTTAGTTAAGGAAGTGGAATTGACAAACCAACACTTTACATACCTCTCTTAGGTGCTACAGGACCCCCAGGAGCTAATCCACCACTCTAGGTGCCAAACCCATGAGTTAACCTAACGTTTCAATGAATTAATACTCCAGTCACTCCCATGACATGGGTATGCATACAACTGGGACCCTCTAGTCGCTCCCACAATTCTTGCGTGGGAGAGACTATAGTCTTTTTCATCTAGTTATGTGCCAAAGACTGCGAGATTTAAGCCACTTTTTCAGGGCTAGTCTCAAAACCATTACCCGTAACTTGATGAGTCTTTCCAAGACAATACATGACACCAAGACAAATCCTTTAACACAAAACTTTATTAAGGACTTGACCTAAACAAGCCCAACCATGATAGTCATTTTGTCAAATACATCACAAATATGAAATCTATTTATTTCAACAACAGGGGTCTTATACTTATCTAATAATCACTACGAAGCATTGATGCCTTGTCTTGTTAGCTGTATTATCATCTATTAGGTCACATATTCATTGTTTATTCATTTAAAAATCAAAACATGATGAGAGACATACATCATCACTGTCATAAAACATGCTCATAATCAACATGTAACCAATAGACATAACATGGATATTTCAACCATAAATACCACATTTAAACAAGTATATTTACCCATGAAATATAAGAGGAAGGAAGCTCTTATTAACATATGCAAAATGCAAAGAGGTGTGGGAATTCCACGAACCACCCAACCATAGACTGGGTTGAACCAAATCTCTCTTTGAGCTAGTCACCTCGTGCCATATTACAAGCATGAATGTGGGATATCATGGAATAAACCGAGAACACTAAACCAGGGATTCCAGAGTCCAAACCACTCAACCCTCAACCAGTGATTCCACCTCACGACTAGGCATCACTAACCATCACCAGATTGGTCTCCACCCAAGCTGTTGAGGGCTCCAAAGCGTTTGTTCCAACCCGGCTTCCAGGAATAGTAACCCAACCCACGACTGTTGTTGGGCTCTAGAGCATTTTTCCAACCAAGGCTCTAGGACTAGTAACTCAATCCACCAAGGGATCCAGAGTGTTTGTCCAACCAAGGCTCTAGGACTAGTAACTCAATCCACCAAGGGATCCAGAGTGTTTGTCCAACCAAGGCTCCAAGACTAGTAACTAAACCCACCAAGGGCTCCAGAGCATTTTTCAAACCAAGACTTCCAGGACTAGTAACTAAACCCAAGCTGTTTTAGGGCTTCCTAGAGTGTTTGTCCAAACAAGGCTTATAGGACTAGTAACTCAACCCAAGCCGTTACAGGGCTTCCAAAGCATTTTCCTAACGAAGGATTCAGGAACTAATCATTCAACCCACAACCAAAGGAACATGAGCACCAACCAGAAAACAAAGACAAAACCCACAACACCATGACTATCCAAGAAATGGCAAGGCTAGGAAAAACCACTGTCAATCCTGGAAATCCTCCATGCCACTGACATATCATAACCAAGAAACCACATGCATGTGCCCTGCATGCCAAAACTAGTAAGGAAACCATACATGCAACTCGATATATGCAAAGCAATTCCGTTGTAGCTGTTGATCCCGATGTATTCTTGTGCTTTACTGCTTTTCCTTTGCCTTCTTGCTCCAAGACAAATCTAAGTGTCCAAGAGTGTGAGATAGAGTAGAGGAGAGAGAACGATCCAAGCTAAAACTAACCAGATACTCAACTGATAAAAGCTTTCCAACTGATCCTCAGAAGCATTTTTATCAATTAGGCCTCTATTTTCTTCATTTTCCATTATTTTTCCTTTAGTTTCCTTCTCACATGAAAACTGTGACCTTTCACCTTCCTTTTCTCCTAATTTCCTGTATTTTCATAAATAATATGCCAATTAATGCCTCATGCCTTTCCAAATCCTTTGCCATTGCCTTTGCCAATTTCCTTAGCCATTAATAAACAAAATGAACACCTGCTAGTATGTTTTTCCCACCATTTAGCTTGGAACATGTGACCCATGACCTTGGTCTTATATATATTTTACATGAATTTTTAACCAGGGTTGTTACAAAACCCTCCCCCTTAGGGGAACACCATCCTTGGTGTTCAATGACACCTAAAACCGACAAGACTGCTGACAACCAAAACATACTGCCCATGGAGCTTTATAACATAACTCGTTGCAATATTTACAATGAAATCCTGTTGAAAGCATGACAACCATATTGTTTACTGGAGCTTTATAACAAAACTCATTACAATATTTACAATACAACCACATATACTCTTATACACATTTGCTTCAACCAACAAATAATCATAATGTCTATGGAGCTTTATAAATCCAGCTCAATACCGTATTTAGATTAATATACACATATGCAAATATGCACATTTTATCAACCAACAAATAAAAGGACATGATGCCTACATCTGCAACAAGGGAATCTAGAGGCTCACACCTCCACCCTCAAAGTAATACCAGGAAGTCTAGAATCCACTGTCAAAATCAAATCTGCATCCAATGTCCAATGCTACAATCATCTCAGTGAATAGTTATAGGCTCATTGTTCCATGGAACACTCTTAATGTGCATTTGATTCCATATGGAAATGCTAATGACCAAAACAAATCCACCCCCTGACCTTCCCTTCTCTACTACACAGTCCCTCGGGAAATCTGGTAACCCCCTTCCGTGTAGTCACACACCTTCCAAGTTGTGTGGGAATTCCCCTCTCTGCTACATAGTCCCTCGGGCGACCCCTACCTTGGTAATATTTCCTCGCATCGAAAGGTCCAAAAACCAAGGCATATCCTTGCCTCAAAACCATGATACTGGTCATAACATGCTCATGGAAATCAATTTACACTATTGGGTACCAATGTCCCACAATGATCCTGCTCTTGAAGTGCTTTAACAACATATTGTTTCCTATCCAATTCCTTTCACTGTTATTGCTAATTCTTGCAGTCAATTTCAACCACCCAACCGAGCATGTTCATGCATTCTTGTATCAGGCACATAATTTCCAATAGATTTAAATGAATTCAAATCATACCTCATTGGTGGCTCATCAACAAAGTACACTTTCCATTCTATTTACTTCCTACCACAACAAGTCAAACTAGCATATTTGACCTAATCATCACGTATAAACATATCACATCTAGTTAGCTCAAAAATCAACCATCATAAATCAAAATCATAGATCACATGTAACCATCATAAACCAGAATCATAGATCACATGCATAATTAAAACTGAAATAAAATATTGATACTTATCCTTTAATCGATCCTTTCCGTATGCACACTAGATTGGTTGCCACACCCGACAAACACCCAGTTCCTTCTCTTCAACCATGTACACATACACATAGTGTACACCACACACATACAACCACACATGACATACAACACCATACAATACATGCACCTACACTTGACATACAACACATATAGCTACACCTGGTGTACAACACAATACAATACATACACCTACATTTGGTGTACAACACAACACAATACATATACATACACAAAGTACAATGCAATGAATACACATGTGACAATACCACGACTACACAATGCACATACACAATACCACACATACACAAAACAACATGTACAACATGCACACAATGCCACATGTGCACAACACAACATGCTCGACATGCACACAATACCACGTACATAGTACCACCTATACATAGCACCACCTGCACAACATGTACATAGCACCACATGTACACATCACCACTAGTACAACGTGTACACAGGACCACCTGCGTAATGTGTACACAGTACCACATATACACAACACGACATGCACAACATGTACACAACACCACCTACACACAACACCCCCTACACAACATGTACACGACACCACATGCACATAGCACCACATGTACAATCATAAACATAACACCACATGTACATAGCATTATATGTACAACATGCAAACCACGCCATATATACACAATATCACATATGCAATATGTGCACAACACCATATGTACATAGCACCGCATATCCGACATTCACACAACATCATATGTACACAACACTACATAAACAACATGTACACAACACCGTCTATACATAGCATTGCATAAATAACATGTACAAAACAAACTATACACACAACACTATATGCACACAACATCACAGGTGCAACATGTACAACAGATATACAATAGTAATACTGCACAGCCAAAGACCAAAAACTCACTCTACCAAGCAGCCTTGTCTCTAGTGTCTTTCCACTATTCATGCATGTTCCAGCGCACCACCAATCATTCTGCTTCCATTCTGCTAATGTATCCCTCAACATTACCTGTCCATAACATAAACATAGACATAGTATAACCACATAATATCAATTCATATCCACATGATACTTACCTCATAATTATGTCAGGGCTACTCTTCCCACTTGATTCCTCATGAAACCTAGGAACCTCTTCATGCCATTCACCTGCATAAGCAATCATTCCTCCACAAGAATAATTCTTGACGATCCCGTTAGCCAATGGCATATATATGTATATATATATATATATATATAGATAGATAGATATATATAAACACTAGAATAAACCAATCATGACCCTTGACGACATGACATGTATACATATATAAACATCAACATATTCATGATCACAACATAATTACCAAATATCATAAGGTCAAGGTTAAGAGAACTTCCTTTATCCATGCATCACATGCACAACATCGAGAACAACAGTTCCCAACATAGCTAAGGCATCTAACGCCTCAAATCCCTTTAATTTACCTTTCTCATGACTTTCCTGCCACTATCCATTTACACCAATGGACCCAACCAATCCAATTGGCTGTCATACTCTTGCCTTCAACTACCCTTATACACGCACCAAGCTTCAAATGGGTCTTACATTACCTGTTGGACTTCATTCAGCTCTCCCTGAGCTCCATCAACTTTCCTCTTTCCCTAATTAATTCCCAAGAAACTCAAAACATCAAAGGCAAGAACAAGAAATACAACAAGAAGAAAACCATTAAAACCAATAGCAATACATCACAAACAAAGTGGAAAGTCCTTTCACCAGACGCAATCAAAACCAAGAATCAAGCACAAACAAATCACAAAATACCAAAGGCATAAAACTATCAACAAACACCATGAATTAATTCTCATGGTTTCGAGTACTTCCAAGGGAAAATTCAATCTCAGCCTTCTTCAAGATTTCATGGTAGTCTCTTTTTCCATGCAATTCTGTACATCATACTACCATACACACATAACTGTCAATGTATAAACAAATATAACAATATACTAGCTATCTTACCTTGTTGTGCCAAGCACGTTGCCTTGTAGTTGAACACATCTATGCCATCTCTCAAGGGACTCCAATTCCCTTGACAGATCTAGCTATAACTAGACACCAATTTTTATACCTGTCAAATACATGTCCATGAATATAGCACATATCCACATAATTTCAGACAAGATTAGGGTTAAGAAGACTTCTTGTATTCAAAGCATTCATTTGTTTGGAATTGTGGTTTCCAAACATAGCCAAAGGAATTCTCACCCAATTCCTTTCTTTTACCTTTTTACCTTGTTGCAATCAAGTCTTACTATGTATTGTCACATCATCCAACTGTTATTTATATAAACACATCAACTATTACCTTGTCACACTAATACCAAGCATGTTTCCTTGCAACTACTCACACATGTCGATCACATGTTCCAAAGATCAAGACAACATATCTATTAATCTAAAATCAACCTTTACCAAGTCTAACAACCATGTCATAATCAACAATCAACTCACGTTCATCAGTCATACATCATAATACTACAACTATCACCTACTTACACTCAAGTACATATCAACTGTCTCAACACATATGTATTAATAAAACCATCTTAAAACAAGATCATTTCTTCATGCAATCTTATAGACACATACTCATATCATGCAATTAATCAAACATTCAAACAATAGATAGATGACATAATAGATACCAAACACTCAAACACCAAATAGACGACATAATCAAACATTCAAGCACCAAGTAGACAACCTGCATCCATAACAGGCACATATACAACCTGCATGCACGCATGACAATCCACATTCCGCCCATCCATTCCAAGTGTTGAACCATGCTCTGATACCACTCTGTGGTATCAGATAACAACCAAAGAGAATATAAACTAGACATTCCCCAAAGAGGATGAAACCTGCTCTGGTACCACTCTGTAACACCCTCCTCCCACACTTACCCAAGCTTACCGGTCCACCAGGGTAAATATGTGACGAAGAGTTACTATGATATGATTCAAATCCTTAAGTTCAATTAAGGAAGTGGAACTGATTAACCAACACTTTACAAACCTCCCTCAGGTGCTACAAGACCCCCAGGAGCTAATCCACCACTCCAAGTGCCCAACCCCTGAGTTAAACTAACATTTCAATGAGTTAATCCCCCAGTCTCTCTCATGAAATGGGCATGCATGTGGTTGGGACCCTCCTGTCGCTCCCACAATGCCTGCAAGGGAGAGACTGCAGTCTTTTTCATCGAGTTTTGTGCTAGAGACTGCAATATTTAAGCCACTTTTGCAGGGCTAGTCTCCAAACAACTGCCCGTAACTTGATGAGTCTTTCCAAAAAAATACATGACACCAAGACAAAGCCTCTAACACAAAACTTGATCAAGGAATTGACCTAACCAAGCCCAACCATGACAGTCGCTTCGTCAAACATATCACAAATATGAAATCTACAGTTTTCAACAATAAATCTAAGTATAGAGGTCTCATACTTATGAGAATTGCTACAAAGCATTGATGCCCTATCATGTTAGCTGCATTATCATCTATTAGGTCACATACTCATTGTTCATTCATTTACCAATCAAAACATGATGAGAGCCATACATCATCACTGTCATAAAACATGCTCATAAGCAACATATAACCAATAGAAATAACAAGGATATTTTAGCCATAAATATCACATTTAAACAAGTATATTTACCCATGAAATACAAGAGGAAGAAAGCTCTTATTAACATATGCAAAATGCAACCAGGTCTGGGACTTCCATGAACCACCCGACCATAGACTAGGCTGAACCAAATCTCTCTTTCAGCGAGTCACCCATGTGCCTAATTCCAAGCATGTATGTGGGATCTCATGGAATAAACCAAGAACACCAAACCAGGGCTTCTAGAGGCCAAAAAACCTCAACCCTAAACCAATGATTCCACCTCACAATCATACGTCACTATCCATCACCAGATTGGTCTCCACCCAAGCTATCGAGGGCTCCAGAGCATTTGTTCCAACCCGACTTCTAGGACTAGTAACTCAACCCACAGATGTTGCCGGGCTCTAGAGCATTTATCCAACTAAGGCTCCAGGACTAGTAACTCAACCCACCAAGGGCTCCAGAGTGTTTGTCCAACAAAGGTTCCAAGACTAGTAACTCAACACACCAAGTGCACCAGAGTGTTTGTCCAACCAAGGCTTCCAAGACTAGTAACTCAACCCAAGCTATTATAGGGCTTCTAGAGTGTTTGTCTAAACAAGGCTTCCAGGACTAGTAACTCAACCCAAGTCGTTACAGGGCTTCCAAAGTGTTTGTCCAACCAAGGCTTCCAGGAACTAATAATTCAATCCACAACTAAAGGAACATAAACACCAACTAGAAAACAAAGATAAAATCCACAACACCATGGATATTTAGGAAATGGAAAGGCTAGGAAAAACCATCGTCAATCCAGGAAATCCTCCATGCCACTGACATATCATAACCAAGAAACCACATGCATGTTCCATGTATGCCAAAACTAGCAAGGAAGCCATACATGCAACTTGATACCTACAAAGAAATTTTGTTGTAGCTACTGATCCCGATGTCCTCTTGCGCTTTCCTGCTTTTCCTTTGCCTTCTTGCTCCAAATCCCAAGTATGCCACACTTCTCAAAAAGTGCTCCAAGAAAACTCTAAGTGTCCAAGAGTATGAGAGAGAGTATAAGAGAGAGAGATCCAAGCTAAAACTTACCAAACACTGAAATGACAAAAGATTTCCAACTGATCCTCAAAAACCTTTTTATCAATGAGGCCTCTATTTTCTTCATTTTCCATTATTTTTCCTTCAATTTCCTTCTCACATGCAAACCGTGATCTTTCACCTTCATTTTCTTCCTAATTTACTTTATTTTCCTAAATAATATTCCAATTAATGCCTCATGCCTTTCCAAAGCCTTTGCCATTGCCTTTGCGAATTTCCTTAGCCATTAATAAACCAAATGAACACCTGCTCGGATGTTTTTCCCACCATTCAACTTGGAATACATGTCCCATGACCTTGGTCTTATATATTTTTATATGAATTTTTAACTAGGGTTGTTATAGGAGTAAATAACATGTAATTAAAAGTTCCTAAGCAACAAGAAAACAAACAATTCTCTAATATTTATGCTTTGAGTGATTAGGATTGGACACAAAAATAAAGAAGAGTGGATAAAAGGGCCTTTTTTGTTGATCTAGATTGTCAGTGATGTCAATATGGAAACATTTTGGATATCAATAATGATGTGAAGCCAAGTAGAGCAGATCCATGAAGCAACAGGAGCAAGAAGCCATAGAGGAGAAGCCATCAAGAAGCAAAGAGGAACACATTGGCGGAGGAGCATAAACAATGTTATCGGAGGAGCTAAGAACCCAATCTAAGAAACAAATCGTGGAAGCCCTTTAACAAAAGTCCACAACACATCGGAGATAATATATCAGTGGCTTTATCACTTTATTATGTGTCAAATTGAACATTTGCGATTGCGATTTGAGTCGTAGACCCGACTGTTCCAATAGAACAACTCTAATGTAATACCAAATCTGCCACTATTGGAAGTTACGTATAGATAGTCATAAATGTCACCGCCCAAAACCTGCGATTGTGATACCATTGTGGATCTGTTGCACCATTGTAATACAACTCAAATAAATATCGCATCCGTTGCATCGAAAGTTTCATTTCGCAAGTCTTAAAGAGTTGTCACCACGTAAAAGCCCTCGATTGAGATATTATTGTGGACCCGAAATAGGTTATGGTAACAACCCTATACAATCTCACATCCATTGCATAATCGCAAACCATAAGGTTTATTATGTATCACCGCCCCAAATTCGTCGACTGCGATATGTACTGCGGACCCAATGATTCCATTACAATACGCCATAATACAATATCGCATCCACCGTATCAGGATTTTTCATATCACAAGGCTTAAAGGGTTGTAACGTTAAAACATCGATTGTGATATAATATGTGGACCCGACAACTCCATTGAAATACACCTTTATGTAGTATCGCATCCGAGTATCAGAGGTTACACAAATAAAGGGTTGTCACCTCGGACCACCGATTGTGATAAACCATCGAATTGCTAATTGTGATAGAAGCTGTGGATCTGAAAGATCTATTGACAACTTTTTAATGTTATAACGCGTCTGCCTCATGGACAATATGAGTATCGGCTATGTTACATCGATAACATCAAAATTTGCAGTTGTGGGACTTTCACGAATTGTGATTGTGGGATTTCGGAAGATTGCAATTGCGATTAATAACATAGCATGTGGGACCTCCATGTGGGCCTTGGATGAATATTAAAAAGGTCCTCTCTGATATATTGTGTAGCAAGAGACCTACGAAAGTCACGATTGCAATTAGCGGTGATGTGGCATGTGGGGACTGCCATACTCCTATTATAATCTGGTTATAGCCTCTTTGGTCTCTCCGTAAATAAACAAGTCAACCTCCCTCCAATGAACGTGTCTCTCAAGTTATTGGTGAAACTCGTATAAGTACAAGTTAAAATGTTTCACTAAGCCATCGATCGAGTATCATGCAAAGAAAAGAATTAAAAAGTTCACAACTCGTGAACTTGAAAAGGCAGAGGAAGCCGAAGGTCAAGAAGACACAGAAGGTACAACATAAGCCGAAGGCTGAGTGAAGAAGGAAACTAAAGACAAAGCGGGAGGATAGTATTTTGACCTGATTCATCTTGGAAGGATCAAACTCGAAGTGAAACCATAGTGCATACAACGACTTGTTGCAAAGGCTAAAGGACAGGGTTTTGTAAATAAGTTCTTGGAAGTAGTATAATACAATCAAACATTTCTTGACAGAATAAATCTATAGGGTTGGAGCCCTTGGGGTTGGTGCCTCAAAATTGGAAGGATTGGTGTCGTTGGAGTTGGTGCTCCTAAATTCAAGGTTGGTTCCTTGGTAAGACAGGGTCAGAGCCCTAAAGGTTGGAGCCTCATCAAAGTCCAAGTTGGTGCTTGGCAAAACTCATCAAATATTGTATTCAATCTTTTTCTATATTTAATAAAATCATTTCTTTTGATTAAAATTGTAAATAATATAAACTTGTAATAATAACAATTGAAAAGGAATATTGATTCACCCTCCTCTCAGTATTTCCAACATTTTGAAGGTATGCTTGGGATGATGAAGGCCCAAGTCCTACCCACAAATGTAACAAAAGTAGTTACCCTAGAATCTTGATATAATCTTAACAGATGCAAATACCATCACTTTGCAAGGCACCCTCTAGGAGCACTATAGCAATGGTGCAATGGCTACCTTAGTTACCACAAGTATTCCCCCTAGCAATCACCTAGGTGGTACCTAGGAAAGGAAACTAAGTTGTCAACTTGTAATCAAAAGCCAAAGGGGACAGCCGTGGGCAAGCATTAAGACAAGTTGGAGAGGGGACATCTCTCTTCCCTTAGCGTAACACGATTTGGTACTTGAATCCTATGTTAGAGGAGCTTCCTTGATGACCTGTATGATACTTTTTCTAGTTTAGGAGAAAATGGTATAGGTTTAAAGCTTTTAGGATCTAGAGGATATCATTTTGGGAGTGGTTTTTAAAGTGAAGTTGGTCACAGTGGTTTAGTTAAGGCCCCAAGAGGCCTTAAGGAACCAACATGGGGTAATGATCTTTCCCTAATAGTGGTAATGCCTAGGGTACCTTGAAATCCTAGTTTAGTGATCTTAGCTAGTGTAGCCTCTATAAAGCAAATTGCGATGGATATTATGTTTTGTTGGCAAGTCAAAATGAACAAGCGAAAGGTGGTTTCCTCCTCTACTTGTGTGGGTAGAATTATTATGGACCTTAGTCCCATTCAAAAACAAGTCCTATATGTTGATGTGAGTAGCATTAGAAGGTTTTCTACAATTGCTTGGTGTCTTAGCATGTGGAAGAAAATATTTGCCTCTTCTAGTGATTTATGTCTTCTTTCCTAATTTTAACTTAGGAAAAGTACATTAATTAAAGTCAATTAATTACTATTCAGTTATTTTATAAGGATAAATAATTTAATTATTTAAGTGACTTAGAAATAATCTCAAGTGTTGATATTCAAGATGTTTTTAGAAGGAATCATCAATATGTTTCTAGATAGGAGACTGGAGTTAGAGATTTGGACTTAATGAAGATTATAAATGGAGGCTAGTGATCAAATTGAAGACAAAACAAAGAGCACAAGTGTGTGACCAAGTCATCACGAGAGAGAGAGAGAAAGAGAGAGAGAGAGAGAAATTTTCTTTGCAGTGCGAGTGGTTTAGTGACTAGTATGTAGAAGAGGAGAAGTGCGAGTGAGTTTGAGTGAATCTAGGAGGGTCAAGTTGCAACAAGGAGATCGAGTTTGTCTAGAGGAGGCTAAGTTGTTGGAATGCTGGGGTTTTTTCAGTGCACATTAGTGGTAGGGCATAGATTGAGTTGCTGGAGGGCGCAAATTTGGTTGGTAGAGGTTGATTTATTTAGAGCGATTTCATCTAAGGGAAGATTTCCTTGAGGTTGATTTACCTGGGATGAATTCAATCTGAGGGAGCTGAGTTGAAGGATCCAAATTGTATTTCTCCTAGTATCTTTGTGGATCGAAAAATATAGATTTTCCAGATAATGAAAGGATGGATAATTATTTGTGGGTTAATTATTTTTTGCAATGTGTGATTGATCTCTTTGGTTTATTTCTGATGCAAATTTTAAATTCTATAAGTTGAAGATTGTCAGACCAGGAGATAACTCCTCAAATTTGATTGATTTATTCATTCAGGTTGTTCATTATTATATACAAGAGGGAGTGACTGTTCAGTTCATCTCCCGATGGCTCTCCATTTCCTCTATTATTTATTTACACTAATTACAGTTGTTCACCCAATCCCTATGATTAGGTGTCAACATTCCCCCCTTAATTTGAAGGGATGTTGGTGAGTCCAAGCATCATTCTAGATCTTTCAAGCTTTTCTCTTCCAAGCGCTTTGGTGAAGATGTTTGTAATCTGTTCATTAGTGGAACAATGGCGGAGATGGATTGTTTTGGCCCCAACATGATGTCGAATTAGATGATATTTTGTATTGATGTGCTTTGTTTGATCATGGAACTTTGGGTTCTTGGCTAGATTTATTGCCAATGTATTGTCAATCATGAGTGGATCGATTGTACTTGTTTTACCTGCAAATCTCCAAGAATTTTCCTGAGCCACACAATTTCTTTTGTTGCCTTAGCTGCTTCCACTTATTCTGCGTCTGTTGTGGAATCTGCTGGAACTGATTGTTTGCGTGATCTCTAGGAGACAACTCCTGATCCAAGACTCATAACATAACCTGAAGTAGATACCCCATTTTCTTTGTCTCAGTTGAAGTCTGAATCAGAGTATCCAATCAAGCTGAAGTCGCCCACCTGTGTATACTTGATTCCAAAGTCTTGAGTTCCCTTCAAGTACTTTAGAACTCTTTTTGCAGCATACCAATGTACCTCACAAGGTTTTTGCATAAACCTGGAGAGGATTCCAACAACAAACAAAATGTCTTGTCTAGTAGTAGTTAGGTAGTTGAGACTTCCTACAAGCTGTCTATACTTTATTGTATCCTCAAATTCTTTTCCTTCAATGGATGTGAGCTTTAAGTTTTGTTCCATTAGAGTAGTCAGAGGATTGCATTCAGTCATGCCAAACCTGTTCAACAGATCTCCAATGTACTTCTTTTGAGCAAGGAATATGGACTTCAGATGTTGAGTTACTTCAATACCAAGATAGTAATGAACATAGCCCAAATCAGTCATTCCAAAACATTTCCTCAATTCCTTCTTTATGGATGCATTGTAGCTCTCATTGTTCCCTGTCATAAAAAGATCATCTACATATACCACAAGATATACAACTATTTTGCCAACCTTCTTAACAAACAAAGTCGCATCATCAAGATCATAATGTTTGAAATTGAGTTTCAGAAGATGCTCAGTCAGTTTTTCATACCAGGTTCATGGTGCTTGTTTGATGCCATACAAGGATTTCACAAGTTTGCATACTTTATGTTCATGTCCTTTTACAACAAATCCTTCAGGCTGGGACATAAAAACATTCTCTTTTAGATCTCCATTCAAGAAAGCAGTTTTTACATCCATTTGATGGACTTTCCAACTGTTCTGAGCTGCTAGGGCAAAGAGTGTCTGAATGGTAGCCCATTTTGCTGTGGGGGAAAAGTCTCCTCATAATCGACCCCTTCCTTCTGTGCAAAACCTTTTGCCACAAGCCTGACTTTGTGCTTGTCAAGTGAGCCATCATATTTATACTTGTTCTTGTAGACCCACTTGCATCCAATTGGTTTGGTTCCCAATGGAGGATCAACCAACTTCCAAGTGCCATTCTTTATTAAGGCATTATACTCCTTTTGCATTGATTCTTTCCATTCATCATGAGAAGCAGCTTCTTTGAAGGAAGCTGGTTCAAAATCTGTAGACAAATTCAATTCACAATCATAAGAAACATCCATATCAATAGGTGAATCAAAGTCATCTACATCACCTCCATTTTGTCGGTTTGAATTTCTAGTTCCTGTCTTTCCAACCTCATCAGGATGAACACTTTCAAGTGTCTTTGTCAGCCACTTTGGGGGACCTTTCTCAGATGGTCTAGGTTGCTCCATTGATTGAGTTGGGACTGAATCAAGATTGAGTCTCCCAATTCTGTCAATCACATCACTCAAAGTATCATCTGTTGGAGTTTCATGCGGGGGAGAGAGTGCTTTAGAAGAAGATTCCACAGGTTGATCTAGTATAGGAATCCCCCCTTCAAGATGTGGAATCTAATTATCAAATTCTTGAAATCAATTTTCATTTGCGAATCTATCCAAGTGATCAAGTTTCCGCTCAAAAACATTGTGAGTTTTGGATGATTCAAGAAAGATTACATCTCTAGATACAACAAACTTTTTATTGACTTCATCATAGAGACGGTATGCTTTGGAGGTGTTTGAATACCCCAGGAAGATACACTTATGACTTCTTGCACCAAGTTTGTTTTTATGTACCTTTGGTATCAAGGCATAACATGTGGAACCAAAGACCCTGAGATGCTTTAGCGAAGGAATGTGCCCATACCACATTTCATAAGGAGTCTTGTTTCTAATAGCATTAGATGGACATCTATTCTTTACATATACAACACATAGAACTACACCAGCCCAAAACATCAATTTTACATTTTTGAAAAACATCATGGAGCGCACCATATTTAAGATTGTCCTATTCATTTTTTCAGCTACTCCATTCTGTTGGGGATTTTAAGGCACATTTGTTTGATGTTTGATCCCATTTTGGCGAAGATAGTTTTCAAATTCATTTGAAGTGTATTCTTTTCCATTATCAGTGCGAATAGAGCCAATATGAGATTGTGCATCATTTTCAATCCATGTATGAAAGTTCTTGAATGTTTGAAAAGCATCATATTTGTTCTTCAATAAATAAACCCAGCACATTCTAGTGTAGTCATCAACAAATGTCATCATATATTTATTTCCATTTGCAGAAGGAACAAGAATTGGACCATATAAATCTGAATGAATGAGTTCAAGTTTTCTATGTGCTCTGGAAAGTGAATCATGAAAAGGCTATTTGCTATGCTTTCCTAGAATGCAAGCACCACATTGCTTAAGTTTCCTAGGAATTGTAGGCAAACCAGTAACACCATTTTCCTTCAACAAGCAGAGGCTGTCATATTTCAAGTGTCCAAATCTAGCATCCCATAATAAAATTGATGGAAATGTACCTTCTTCATAATGAGAATTGTATGAGAAATTTTGTGTATGAGCAGAGGTACCCTGCAGCTTGAGAAGCCTTTCTTCTTCTATCCCCGTCATGACAAGTGAGTGGTCTGATGATTTTCTCACCTCAAGCTTGCCATCAAAGATATGAATGGAGTGTCCTTGCTGGTGGATGTGGAACAAGGACAACAAATTTCTCCTCAGCAATTGAATCAAGCAACCAATCATTTTTCCAAGAAGCAAGTGAAGCATTAAATAAGTCATCATTTACTCCAATATTACAATGTGCCACAACATAGTGAGTGGATTAAGGTGCTTTACCTTTCTCTTTGTCATTAGTTTTACCTTTGGGTTGGTTACTTTCCTGCTCAATTCTGTCCCAAGGCAACTTTCTTGTGGATGCATCATGTTATCCATCTCTTTTGCAGCGTATGCAGTGCAAATCCGACTTTTCTCCTTGAGAGTGTCTGACCCCTTGCCTCTGAAATTTCTTCCTCTTCCTCTTCGACCACCTCTTCCTCTGGAAGAATCTTGAGCAACATTCTTTTCTCTATGTGCGAGGCACACAGCCTCTTCAGAAGACTGAGGATCTGTCTTCTTCCCAAAAGCTTTCTCTCTTTCAACAAATTTTTTCACAAGGTAGTCAAAGGTAATATCTTTGAGGTTTCTATTTGCTTGCAATGACTCAAGATAATTTGAGTAAGTGGGATAAAGTGCCTTGAGAAAATATATCAGAGGAATATCCAATTCAACATTAGTGACTTTGATATCATGCATAATAGATTTTACTTCTGATGCAAGAGCAAGAGGATCACCATTTTGTAATTCAAGGGTGAACAGTTTAATTATGAGTTGAACAACTTGAAGTGCAGAGTGTGAGTCATAGAGTTCCTTCAGTTTTTGTAAGGCTTCGAAAGTATTTGAAAATGGAGGAATATGGTGGCTCACCTCTTCATTTACTAATGCTGCAATCAATGCATAAGCCTTGCTATTCTTATCCCAAATGGCGAATTCCTTGTCTAGGGTAGGCTGTTCTGGCTCTTTGTCTCTGTTTCCAACACACACTCCTTTCCATAGCTCATTAAAAATGAGAGTGTGTTTGATTTTCTGCGACAATTCTGGATAGTTTTCCTTTCCAGTGAGAACCACTCCCATAAAAGATATCAATGAATGCATTTTTAAAATTTGTGTACTGTAAAAATACTTCTGTACCAATGTAAAAAAAAATTGCACCTCTAGTGTTAAAAAATGCAGTTCCGGCGTAAAATTGGGAAAAAAAATTCACTTTGATATATAGGACAGAGGTATTTTATGGGGGAGGTGGTTTATGGGGAAGGGTTTATATGTGGGGGAGGTAACATATGGGGAGTATTTAATACCAAAAAAAAATTCGAAAGGTCATGAAGTTCCTTCAACATAGTAGGCAGCGAATATATTATAACAATGAGGCGCAACCAGCGAGGAGGGCATAGAGACCACGTGTTGTGGAGGAGTAGCACAACGTGGGAGGAGGGGCCGTATGGTTCGAGGAGCAGTGCAGTGTATGGAGTGAGCAGAGTTGCTGGATAGCGTGGGAGTGACGGTATAAGGAGGAGCAACACAGCGTGGGAGGAGGGGTCGTATGGTCCGAGGAGCAGCGCAGCGTATGGAGTGAGCAGAGTTGTTGGACAACGTGGGAGCGATGATATAAGGAGGAGAAACGACGCCAGTGCTTATGGAGGAGCGGTATGGAGGGAGGGCTGAAGCCGAGGGGTGACTTCACCTTCGTATTTAGGAAATGAGGTGCGCATACTAGAATGCTGTGAGGAGGGCGTATTCATATACCATAATGTTGTGAGGAGTCTCCAACATTCAACAGAGTCACCAGCACTCAACGTATTCAACCTGAGAGATATGAAGGCCGGAGGCATAGTCGAGGTATGCCTGGAATATGAGAACAATTATGCACAGCTCAAAGAGCGCAGAGAATATGGGAGAGAGCATAGAGAATATGTCTAGAGAGATGTCATGATAGAGTGATTTTATATTTTGGTGACTCAATTATTATTTGGGTAAATAAATAATAAACTGGGGATAAATTAAATTATCATGAGAAATAAATTTGGCAGGTATTAGAAACTTAACATGGTATTAGAGCCATCTAGAATAATTTGAAAGAGAGATATGAGATCATGAAGCTTTGCAACAAAAAAATTTCCTTTTTGCAATAACAAAATTATTTCTAAAATTTTTGTAGTCGGGTTTCCTTGCAGTGGTTGATTTGCGAAGATGATATCATTAAAAAGTTTGAGATATGAAGACAAGTTGGATGGAGTATCAAATTTCAACCCCTAGAAGGAGCGAATCACCTGAATTATGAAGATGAATGATCTCTGGGATTTAGTAGTTAGAGATGTGCAGGTTCCATTAGATTCAGTACAAGCAACATAACATAGAACCAAGGATATGAATTCAAGTTGCATAATACTAGATGGTGTGAGGGTTCATATAATTACTCACATATTAGGGAAGGAAACCAGTAGAAAAATGTGGGTAGCTTTGATCAGTCTTTATTAGAGTACAAACGAGAGCAAAAAAATGGTGTTGCGGGAAAAGTTAAACAACATTAGAATGGGTAGATTAGAAACTGTTAGTTCCTATCTCATGAGGGTCCAACAGGCTCGTGATGAGCTTGCAGCTGTGGCAGAAACTATGCATGATTAAGAGCTAGTGAAAGTTTCTTTGAAGGGTTGCGTGAAGCAGTGGTACACTTTCGTGGACGAGATTCTTACTTGTCAACAACTTCTTAATTGGAGCCGACTATGGGGCGATTTAACTTAGAAGGAGATCTGGGAAAATTCATTGCCCAGAGGACAATGAAAGGGCGATGATGAGAAGGATGAAGTTTCTCTTGCTGCATAAGCGAAAAAGGGCAAAGCAAAAGCGAAGAAGAACCAAGGTGGAGGAGCATATTTATAGAGAAAAAGGGAAAAGGACATGAGCAAAGTTAGATGCTTTGATTGTCATAAATTCGAGCATTTTTCCAGTCAGTCTCCTAACAAAAATAAGGGAAAGGGTGAGACTTCTACAACAACTATTTCATATATGGAGGATATGGTGGAGAAGTTTTATAAAAACTTCACCCAAGTATCTTGCCTTTATAGAATAATCATGAGAGGTCTTTGGTTCGTAGACAATAGATCATCTCGTCACATGATCAGATCGCAGGACTTCTTCACCAAAATGACAAGGCGACCCAATGATATAAATGTGGAGCTTGGTGATAAGGCCAAGCATGTAGTTGAGGGAAGTGGGAGTATCAAGTTCCAGATGGACTTAGGTGATATCATGGAGGTAAATGAAATGCTATATGTACTAGGTTTGGAGAAGAATATTCTTTCAGTTTCGGCCATGGAAGACAAAGGACTGGAGGTCATATTTATGGGAGGTGAAGTGGTTGTTGGGCTGAAGGAAAACAATTTCAATAAGAAGAAAGTGATTAGTAGAAGGGACAAAGATCTCTATATGTTGAGAGAATAGCCAGTGAATGTTCTCATCCATAGAAAGATTTGGTATAGGAGGATGGGACACCTACACTAAAAGCTCTTCCAATGGTGCAAAGGATGGTTATTGGTTTTATAGAGATCCAGGTGGAGCAAGATGGAGTATGTAAAGGGTGTGTGCTTGGAAAACATGCCAAGAATGTGTATCCTCATAGTGAGACCAAGTCTAAGGGTGTGCTAGACTTGGTGCATTCTGATATATGTGGTCCTATGTATGTGACGTCGATCACATGGTCCTTATATTTTGCAATGTTCATAAATGATTATTCCCAGAAGACTTGGATCTACTTCCTAAAGACCAAGGACGAGGTCTCTAATTGGTTTAAGGAGTTTAAGGCTCTTGTGGAGAACCATATAGGAAGGAAGATTAAGGCGTTGAGATCAGATAATGGGGGCGAGTACACCTCCAACAAGTTCCTGAAATTTTATAGGAAGGAATGAATCAAGAAGGAACTCACAATACCCTACAACCCTCAATAAAATGGGTTTTCCAAGGGGAAATATAGGACCATTATGGAGGCAGTGAGGGAAATATTATATGATTAAGAGTTTCCTATGTTTTTGTGGGCATAAAACTACAATACAACTTTGTATGTGCAGAACAAGAGTCCTCAAAGGGTGTTGGAGGACATGACTATTGAGGAGCTATTTATGAGAGTGAAACTAGATGTGAATCACTTACGCATATTTGGTAGTCCAATTTATGTCCATGTGCATATAGAGAAGAGGTCTAAGCTGGAGCCCTTGTATGAGAGGGGCATGTTTTTTGGCTATAGTGAGGTCTTGAAGGCCTATTGAGCTATCATTTGAAGAAAAATAAAGGTGATATTCAATCGGGATGTCAGGTTTAATGAGGACAATACTCCCAGAAGATCTCATGAGATAGAGCCAACAATGGTAAAGGAGAGGTAGCAAAAGGCTCCTAAGGCCAAGCAGGGACCAACAACAACAACAGGGACACAACCAACAAAATTGGAGGATGAATTGGATATTCCTTTGAGTTCTACCAGGAGGAGGCCTAGATGGTCCAAACAAACATTGAGATATGCAAATGAGCATGTGTAGGATCCTAGTAGCACTTTCAGGCAGAACAGACCACCAACCAAATATTTTAGTTATTTGGCACTATCACGCAGTGTCTGTAAGTCTGATACTTCCACTTTTGAGGAGGCTACTAGCGAGCATGTATATAGAGATGTCATGATAGAGGAGTATAGCTCCATCATGAGCAATGATGTTTGGGATATTGTTATGAGGCAGGAGGGGAAGTTCGTGGCCACTTCTTGATGGATCTACAAGATCAAACATGTAGCAGATGATAGTATCAAGCTATATAAATCGAGGTTTATAGTGATAAGGTTCTCCCACAAGGAGGGAGTGGATTACTTAGAGACATTTACACCCGCTACTAGATATGCATCTACTCAAGCAGTTATGTCCATTGCTTTAGAGATGGGGTTGAGGATATATCAGTTGGATGTGAAGACTGCTATCCTCAACAGGGATATTAAGAAAGAGGTGTATATTAAGAAACTTCAAGGTTTTGAAGTGCATGGGAGAGATTCCCATGTATGCAAGTTGAAGAAGGCCCTTTATGGGTTGAAGTAGGCTTTGAAAGCATGGTATGCCAAGATCGATGGATATCCTCTTATTTTGGGCTTAACTAAGAGTAGGGTAGATCCCAACTTGTACTTTGTACTCATTGCAGATGAACCACTCATATTGGTATTTTGTGTGGATGATCTCTTCATGAAAAGATCAAAGAACCTCATAGAGATGTGCAAGGAGGATCTTGCATTGGAATTCAACATGAAGGACGTCAACTTGATGCAATACTTTTTGGGATTGGAGGTGTGGCAGTAGCCAAGAGAGATTTTCCTTGGGAAGGGCAAGTATGTAGTGGAGAACTTGAGGAGATTTAGGACAGAGGATTTCATGCCTATGTCTACACCTATGATCACTAATCTGAACAAGTTGAGCGCTTCTAAAAGTGAACTAGTGGATCCCACATTGTATAGGAAGCTGATAGGTTCCTTGACATATCTGGTCAATAATAGGATGAATATATGTTTTGTTGTGAACACACTCAACTAGTTCATGGTGGAGCCAAGATAGGTTCATTGGCTGGTAGTGAAGCATGTGCTGAGATACCTGTAGAGTCTGAAGATTGTCCTAGCATGGCATCCTTTTGCCCAATAATCCTCTCTTTTTCATATATATTTACCACTTAATAAATCCATATCTACCAGGTTTTGATGAAGCTATGCATTAGTATGTTTTCTTGTTCATATTTAGCTGTATACCCTATTGTTTTAATTAAATTTGTAATTAGCTACTGAATCAGTCTGTTTCCGCAACTAGTCTAGGATACCATAGCTGTCTTCATTGTTCGTGAGGTTCCAGAGTTCTAGGTCAGCAACGAAAGGTGTGGATGGATAGAGGATGACTCCCTCATGGATACCTTCCTATACACTCGAAACTGTTTGCTAAAAGAGGCAAAGGAGATCGCGGTCAAACTCTGAGTCAATCGTCGGATTAACGCAAAACAGAACCCAAGATCAGTTGAAACCTTATCGTTTTGCTTTCGAGATAGAAAAATGATGGTTTCATGATATAAGTTTAGATAGGATTAAGAGATATTAGGCTTAGGATCTTCATACAGTTATGCAAAGAGACCTGCAATAAAGCTAATGGCCGCACTTTTATTTGGGTGCGCACCGAATGATATGTTTTCTGAACAATTTGTGAATTTTGTGTGAATGAATTTGGTCTTTTGTGTGCAAGAATTGTACTGATTTGAAACTTTGAACTGCTATGTGGAGGGCCCCTACAGACAACAACAGGTTTTAATCAAATACAATATGATTTCCTTTAATTATTCAATTGCTCTGTTTTGTGTGATAACGCTGTATAATGATCTCGAATTGTTATTTGCATAAGAACTTTAATTTGCTTAATACCTAGATTAGATTGTTATTTACTTTGCTTTATACTTGGTACTGCACAATTATTTCCTTTTCTTATTATCCAACATAAATGAAGTGTGTTCAATTCATAGATGTTGCTTGGATTACTTTGTTTGAGCAGAAGTTGAACAAGCGATAAGACCTCTCCTAAAGCAATTGAGTTCAACAATATTCCTTCATAGCTGCTAGAGTAAGGTTTCATTTTTCATTTAGAGAATTAGGAGCTACAACAAAGATATTTAAGATCAAATCCCAACAATCTAACATAAGTAAAATCACCCTCACATCATCCACAAACTGATTGGATAGAGATTAATTCCTAGGAAACTTAATCAACATCACTAAGAATTACAACACTAATACAATTGACAAACATCGCCCCATCTTAAGTTTAGACCTTGACAAATACATAATGACCTAGTAAACAACTTCTAAGCACATATTGTGCACCTATACTTCATCAGTCTATGCACCCTGGTTAACAATTTATGATTGCCAATTCAAGGACATTGGATTGACCAAACACTTTGGCGCTGTTGCTGGGGAAGTATAATTAGAATAAAAAAAAACCATCATTAATTTAAAACATGACATGCGTAGGGATAGAGACTCTAGGGGTAGATTTGTAGGATGAGGAAGAAGTTTAATTCCCACAAATCCACTCACTCCACCATGATTTCGAGATTCCACACCACCTACTCAAACCCGAATTCCATTTAGAGGTCGACAAAGACTTCTTGAAGTCTCAAGATCAGAAATTCAATCCAAAACTTCACCTACTTCTTCTACTGAAGCTGTAATTGAAGAAAATCCTACATCCCCAACCACAGGAGTAATCTTTCTGTCCCCCACTGGTGAAAAAATCGTGGGAGAAGTGATGCCAGCCTAACCCGACTTTACCCACAGTATGGATATAAAATGCATAATCTCATTTCTCCCAGGAATTTCAATTACCCTTCCTAGTCAAACCTTCTTAAATTAAAGTTTAAGGCCCCTTAATTAAATCTCATGTGGAAATGTTTTAATTGACTGTCCATAGTCTTAACCTTAATTAATCCTTTGGAGCGGAATTTATTCAACCCTTCTTAAATCTACTTAATCCTTAATCCTGCTCTATTTCTATTATAATTCTCCTATAATAGAAATATAACATAAACTGCACTTAACCTTACCTTTTCACCTTTCCTCGGCCTTTGCACATTTCCCGATGCTCACTTTTATCACATTTAGCCTCCACTGTTGATTTCACTCCATCAGATCAACGACTATCGCGTCGTATCACCACTTAAACCCATTCATCCGCCGGAACTCAAATGAACTTAACTTGCATTGATAAACTTCTCGGGTCCGCTAAGACCCAAGCCTTTATCGGCTTCAATCTCCTATGTTGATCTTACCATTCAATCCGACGGTTGTTGATACACCCAATCATCGCACATCACAAATCACATTTTCTTATGGCTAAGGTTCATCCACTCATGAAATATTGCGATGCGAAACTAATCAACGATCCCCCACCGTTGATCAAAGCACACTTGATCCAATGGTTAACAAGAATATTGGGCGAGGCACTTGCATGAGGATTACCCATCTGATAAAGCGGTTTCCTGTCTCCTCTGACGTGCTACGTGTCGACTGCTAAATGGAATCAGGTGACCACCTCGAATTACCACTTACCACTTTTTCTCCACTCGATAAACAACTTCCGCTTATAAAACCGCCTTCTTCCTTGACTATTGCACGAGCTGATTGGCACGTGATGACCATTAGATATAAGAGGCCATCAAATCTACGGTTTGTGGGACTTCAACTAGCACACGGATTAAAACGGCCTTAACCCCCACAGTTGACTGTGACGTAAGAAGTTGAATATGAGATCGACGGCTAGGAGTGAGTGCGGGACTTCAGCCACGATCAAGGAAATCCGTACTCTCCTACCCCCGCAGTTGCTAGTCACCGTTGATCTAACATATTTGTTGATCTGACGATCTAGATCTATTCCTCCTCCATTCTTCTTCCAACATTAATATCCATCGATCTAAATGATCCGACGACTCTTGTGCACGTTTACTTCCTTCCTTCGTGCCTTTTCTTTCTTCACCTTTACGCTATTTCTTAATGTTCTTCTGCAGTTTCGGTTTTCTTCAGGGTTCTGGTCTTTCGTTGTTCTGCCACACAACTCTCTCCTGAGCTTAACTCTGCATACTCTTTAATCACTGTCACTCTCGAACTTCACTTTGATCCTTCAATCGGATTCAACGATCCGACATGATCCTTCATCCTCACTTCTTCTCTGTGTTCTGCCCGAACTCCACCTGCATACATATACTATGTAGAACCTCTAATTCACACACAATTTATCCTTCGATTACTCAATACACACACATGAACTCAAAATCGAGTTGTTTGTATTAATAAACAAGTATTTACATAAGAGTCTCTCTCTCTCTGGCCTGATATTCTAATCGGTGGCCTCTGTTTTCCTACCTGCCCATAGGCTTACAATCAAACCTATCTAACTCTCGACCTGACTGACTAACCAGCTAACCCCTGACTATGCCTTTTAGGCTTACTTTTATACAAAAGGATTCTACAACCAATTCCTGGCTTAGATCCATAACCTTCTTAACAAAATCCTAAAATCTCTTCCTTAACTCTAAAGATCCTCTCTAATCTAAGTTTTACAATTAATTCTCAAATCTCTCAACTATCCTGATTCTCTCATGTTCTCCTACATTCGAGAACATTTACAAATATGCCTCACTATACTTAATTAAATCCATATTCTAGCTTCTCTCATTAAAATCACTCAAAACCTTAAGAATTACATTAATTCAAAACATAGGAAACCAACTTCCTTGGAAACACAAGACCCCCTATGTCTACTAAAATATAATGATATTGTTGAGCTGAATGCTCCTGCATAAAAAAGAATTAGAAATTCCTAGTGAAGAGGAGGAATTGGAAACTTATTCTGAACAACCATTGATAGAGGAACCAAAAAGATTAGAAGAACACTATCTTAGCTTTGAAGAATCTATCATGGCTGAAGAAGAAGGGGAAGTACACAATGTCCATGGTGAAGAGGATAGGATTAGAGGCAGAGGAAGAGGAAGAGGTAGAGGTAGAGGAGGGGGTAGAGGCAGAGGAAATCAAGATCCTTTGAGATTCCCTATTCTTGATGAAGATACAACCGTCACAATGAAAAATATATCACCCTCGATTCTTCCTAATTTCCATGAGAAAAGAAACAAAGATCCGGAGACATTTCTCTTCGAATTTGAAGTATTATGCAGATCATATGACTATTTGCATGATGCTCAAAAGTTGAAATTGTTCCTTGCCACATTAAAAGACTCAACATTAAAATGGTTCATGAGTCTAGGAGTGCATTCCATAACAACATGGGCACAGATGAAGGAGGCTTTCTTGGGCAAGTATAGAGATTATTGTATGCCTAGTAACATTAAAGATGAAGTCTTGAAAATGACACAAAAAGAAGATGAGAATCTTGAAGACTTGGTAGAAAGATTTGTTTATAATGTTAAAAGAGAAAAAATGGATAATTTGGATGAAGAAACCTTAAAAGCTCTTTTACTTAGAGCCATTAAAGATGAATGGATTAATCTACTTAACCTAACAGGAAAAGGAGATACTTCCTAACTACCATTTGTAGATATTTGTGATTTATGTGTACATATCTCAAGGGGAAAAGTAAGAGTTGGAAAGAGTCCTAGAGACCCTCTCTTATCAAGAATAAACAAGTCTGTAGTTGCGACAATTAGTAGGGTAGAAATAGGAAATTTGCTTGACACCTTTAAAACAGATATTTTAGGGAGCTTAAGTGAATAAATAGACACCCTTAAAATACAAAACAAGCAAAATTACGAAAATGCTGCATTGTCTATCTTCTGTCCCAAATGTCGAAAGAAACATGCTCTGAGAGAGTGACCCTTGGACTCAAAAGCCATAGAAACCTGTGTCATATGTGCAGATAATCATGATACAAGGGAATGTCCATCCTTACCAGGTCTTAAGGCTGTATTCAATGATGAAGGAATCTCAAAACCAGTAGACCCTCTCTACTTTATAGCTAAAAGACCATGGAAAAACCCCAACCAAATCAACCACAAGGATTTAGACCACAACAATTTGCCTAATCTTCACAAAGTAATTGGAATTCAACCTGACAGCCTTGGGCTCTGCCACAATCACAACCTTGGAATCAAGGATGGAAAAATACTTATGGAGCCTATGATCAATATCAACAATACTCGCCATCCACATTCCACCACAATTCTTAACCTCGTCTAATCAAATTCCTCAAACCAATCAATTGCCACAAGTCCCAGTACAGAGTCAAAACCCGCAACTTTCCCTACCATTTCCACAAAAATCAAATCAACTACCCGCTCAACCACTTCCAAATCCTAATAATAAAGTACCACAACAACTAGCATACAACATGGAGGATCAGGATCCTCAAACTTATGTAATAACCCCACTAGACTTAAAGAAAGTCCAATTAAGGTTTGGAAGGGTATTACCAAAAAAACCTCCTGTTGTCATTCAAAAAACAAAATTAGATCTTCAAAAACATAAGAATCAATCAGAAGAAGGGGAGACCTCTCTCCCTAAAAAAGAAACTAGACAAACAGAAGAAATTCCAATAAATGCTCCCATCATAGAACAACCTTCAATATCAGTCAAACCACCTTTCCCAGAAAGGTTGAAAATCGATGAAGGAGTAGAGAAACTGTTGGCTTAATGGGGCCTGACCCAGGTTCGAAAGTGTTTTAGCCAAACAAATCCTGCACTACTGGCCCTTTCGGCAACATTCCACGGAGCGCGGACTAAAGTCTCACCCGAGGTAGTATGGGAGGGTGCTGGAACTGAGTTTCCGCACCCTAGGGATGTCTTGATGAGGATTGGAAGGGTCGTGAACCGATCTGCGCACTCGCGCTACTTTTCACAGCTGTCTGGCCTTCACATAGCTCGGCGACGATGCACTTCTTATATTCTTATTATTAATGTTCTTATTATAGATCTGATCTAATTCTTAAGGTATTTAATCAAGCATTTAACAGTTATAACCAGCGCGCGCAACCATAAATCTTATAGATATGCATAAACTCAAAATATAAGCATAAACATATAGATCTGCGACCAAATGCACAATAATTCAAAAACCCTTATCTTTATTAACCTTCTGTTTAGTACAATCAGTTCCACCCTACGTACTTAGCTGCAGGGGTTCGCGCACACAGCAACGGACTCTACCATGGTTGCTCCTAACAATCCTATTGGTTGCAGGGGAGCTGCTGAAGGGTAGCCAGTTTCTTGACATTGAGAAGAACCTACCTGAAGCCATGCAGTATAACTTGCTCCGGGCTACGAAATATGCCACGAAGATTCGTCAGATCAAGGCATTTTGGATATTCATGGAGGTGAGTATCCGGACACGGATCAACCACAGATCATGGTTATCTCCGAGAGTATACAACTGTTTGCAAAGTGCGGCCGAGTTCAAGGAAGATATACATAATCTGTATATTCAGGCGCGAAAGGATCCTGCGCGAACACGGGTAAAGATTTTGTTCATTACAACAGATGATGCAATTTTCAAGGCAATGACGACATGGCCTCCAGAGTGGCGCGCTCTGGACTTAGCCGAATTAGAAAAGATTGCAGCTTAGCAGTGGAAGAAGGATATCAAACTTTGCATCACAAAGTTGGCGGAAAGAACGCACCAGGAACAAAAAATGCCCACACAGCGATAGGCGCCCGAGGCAGTAGCAGAGACCATCACTACGCCCGCCGAAGAGATTGTGGAGGCTCAGGAAATGTCCATGGAGTAGGACATATAGGGGAAGTGGAGACACAGGAATGCACGGACCTAACCACGGCATCGACTCAACTTAAAAGACCGCGCATCCAATAGAAGCCACCCGAACGAAAAAAGACGAAGACAACAAAAACTTTGGAGGGAGATCTTCTTGCCAGCAGTGTACCAGTGCGTGATATCACTAAGGGTGCTCTGAAGGAATTGATGACAGAGTAGAAAACTGTGTTGGGGCGCTTAGAGTGTAGCTGTAGGAATTACAGGTGCAACCCCCAGGAAGGATGATATCGAACCTAACGGACGATACATCCGCAGCTGAGCAGATGGTGCGTGCCCACATAATGAACACCTTAGTGTTGCCAGCAGGCGCTGTCATAGCAGAAGCTGAAGGTGACATGAGGATTTTTGGGTTGAATTTGGCTACCCTTCCTAGAGAGACCCTATACCACCTGCAGGATGGGGTAACCACTGAGCTCCGCGCCAGGGAAGGTCGCACCCTCCAGGGCTTGATGGAGCAAAAGGGAAACCTGGACCAGGTCAGTCTACAGTGTGATGAATTGGTCGCACACAACCATGAATTGGAACAGGCCATGGCAGAGGTCTGTAGCAGTGTACCAGAACTGGCTGTGCTAACGGAGCTCCCAGCAGCCGAAAAAGTTCATCACATGGCCGCAGGATTCCGTAAGGTCCAAGAGGAAGCTGCCAAAGCTCAGTGGGAATTGAACTTGCAGATCGCAGAGCTAAGGCTAAAAGCGCAACACCCTACATCACCGAAAGTTAGAGAGCAGCGCCACCACGCCCTTCAAGCATGATTGAAAGTAATAGAGCGCGCTATACAGGATTGCACAAGATTGTTGGATCAGTCCCTTCTTACACTCACATCACTGTAGGAAGACCCAACGCTGCAGTAGGTAGAAACAGAAGTATGGGAGTTACAACAAGATTATGACAATTTCAGGGGGACTGCGCAAACGATCGCCCTCACTCAACGCTTAGCCAAGAGGAGGGAGGCCTAAGCCATGAAGGAACTGGTGGACGCTGCATGCCAGAAAGAAGCTGGGCTTAAAGCACGCATCTAGCCTTGGCTGGAGGAAGCGTTCACGATCACCACTATGACTGAGGGGAAGCTGACTCAACTGCAGGACACATATGCCCTAGGACAGGAAGGTGCCTTCGACAATGCATCAGAAAGATGTGCATAAGTGATACAACAAACAACGAAAGAATGTGTAACAGATATCAACACAGCGTGGACGTTGCTGGATGGACTCTGAGCCAAGATTACTGCACCAGTTGAGTAACTCGGGACGAGTCACGATGATTGTGTTGGAGGCCTGTTGGGCAGCAGGTCCCCCGCGTAAGGGTTTCGGGGCTCAAAGCCCACAATTTTGGGGTAAAAGTTTGGTAAAGGTTCCGCAAAGTGCGCGGAGTGCGAATTGTAATGAGTCAAGTCAAAGGGTTCTTCGCCTAAAAATAATGTAAGATAATAGAAAGCAAGTCGGCCTGCCCATGGTCTGCGGACCATGGGAATGTATAAATAGAGTAGGGCCCTAGGTTTAGAAGGCAATTTTTTGGTAATTTTGGATCAGATTTGAAATGTATGGGTTGGTAAAGGAAATATTCGCTCTGAGTTTGTAAGTCGGAGTCGTGGATGGTGGTAGTTAGAGTAGGCTCTGCAGCTGTGTGCGCAGAGGCCTGGTAGAGTCCGCTGCTGTGTGCGCAGGCCCCTGCAGTTGAGTATGCAGGGTGGAATTGATTGTATTGAACAAAAGGTTAATAAAGATAAGTGTTTCTGAATTATTGTGCATTTGGTCGCAGATCTATATGTTTATGCTTATATTTTGAGTTTATGCATATCTATAAGATTTATGGTTGCACGCACTGGTTATAACTATTGAATGCTTGATTAAATACCTTAAGAATTAGATTAGATCTATAATAAGCACATTAATAATAGGAATCTAAGAAGTGCATCATCACCGAGCTACGCAAAGGCTAAACAGCTGTGTAAAGTAGCGCGAGTGCGCAAATCGGTTTGCGACCCTTCCAATCTTCATCAAGACATCCCTAGGGTGTGGAAACATAGTTCCAGCACCCTCCCATACTATCTCGAGTGAGACTTCAGTCCGTGCTCCGCGGATTGTTGCCGAAAGGGCTGGTAGTGCAGGATTTGTTTGGCTAAAACACTTCCAAACCTGGGTCAGGCCCCATCAAGCCAATAGAAACAAATTGTCTTGCTTGATTACAATATGATGGATGAATTGAGAAATGTTTGTATTAAGATTCCTTTATTGCAAGCCATAAAAGAAATACCATTTTTTGCAAAAACAATTAAGGAATTAAGTACACAAGGATCATGGAGAAGAAGAAAAGATATAAAAAAGATTCAGTTAGTTGGAAAAATTGCAGACATTATGATGGAGAAGACGACAATCCAAAAATATTTAGACCCAGGAAGCCCCATTGTAAAAATTCACATCAATGGAACTGAAATACCAAACACACTGATTGACCTAGGGGCAGCCATAAACATAATGAGCAAACAAGTTATGGACACAGTTAGGCTTCCTAACCTTCAATACACACCAACTTTGTTGCAATTAGCAGATAGATATGTTATTAAACTAGATGGTGTGTTAGAGGATGTTTGTGTATCCTTATATTCTTGGGAATATCCTATTGATTTCATGGTCTTAACACCAAAGAACAATCTAGGAGGACATCCCTTAATTCTAGGAATACCTTGGTTGGCTACAATAGATGCTTTCATCGGCTGTAGGTCAAGTGATATGTTTATCTCAGATGGAAATTCTACAAAGAAATTTACATTATACCCCCCTGCAAGAACAACAATAGATACAGAAACTGAAGAATGGGTACAAGATGGAGAAGACATACAACCTATTTTTGTCATTGAACAAGTAGAAGAGGAAGACAAACTTTTAAATCTGCTAGAAAATAATGAATCTTCCTCACATTATGAGCATAGTCGAAATGAATATCTCTCCCCCAAACAAGTATCATTGTTTTCCATGGAAAATTTTTGGAATTCCTTGATAGAAATCTTTCCAGGAAAAACCTTAAATGTCAATGAAAACTTGGAAGACATGCAAAAGAAACAATAGATAGAAATTTTACAGAAACATTATTTTGCTTTTGCATGGGAATATACTGACATGAGAGGGATTGATCCTAAAACTTGCATACATCATATCTACATTGAACAAAATGAAAGACTAGTTAGACAACCTCAGTGAAGAATGAACCCAAATCGAAAAGAATTTGTCAAGGAAGAATTGCAGAAATTATTAAATGTAAATTTCATTTATCCAATATCTGACAGTTAGTGGGTTTCACCCCTAGTAATCGTTCCTAAAAAGAATGGAAAATGGAGAGTATGCATCGATTACAGGGAGTTGAATAAAGCAACATTAAAAGACCACTTTCCGCTACCTTTCATAGACTAGGTCTTAGATACTTTAGTAGGGAAAAAATATTTTTCCTTCTTGGATGGGTTCAGTGGATACAACCAGATTCAGGTGGCCCCTGAAGGTCAGGATAAAACCACATTCACTTGTTCATGGGGAACTTATGCTTATCGGGTACTTCCCTTTGGGTTATGTAATGCTCCCGCTACATTCCAAAGGGCATTCCTTGGCATTTTCTCTAACCTTATCCATGATTGTGTGCAAGTATACATGGATGATTTCACAGTCTATGGGGATTCTTTCAATGAAGCACTAGAAAAACTGGAGAGAGTCTTAATAATATGTCAAGAAAAAAATCTCTCACTAAGCCATGAAAAATGTTTCTTGATGTTTAACGAAGGAATTGTTTTAGGTCACCATATTTCCGAAGATGGAATTAAGGTAGACTCATCTAAGGTGGAAGTCATTTCCAAGTTATCAATGCCAAGTTGTCAAAAGGATGTCAGAAGTTTTCTCGGTTTTACCGGATACTATAGAAGATTTATAGAAAACTTCACAAAAATTGCATCCCCACTCTTTAAATTACTTACAAAATACTGTGAATTCAGTTGGGATTCCGAATGTCAAGTTGCCTTTGAAACATTGAAAAAGAGAATTTCTGAAGCACCCATCTTAAAAGGACCTAACTGGAAATTGCCTTTCCATATCTCAATAGATGCTTCAGATTTAACCTTAGGAGCTGTTTTAGGACAAAAAGACCTCACTCCTTATGCCATTTATTATACCAGTAAAAATTTAACCCCTACAGAGTTAAATTATACTGTAATCGAGAAGGAGTTCTTAGCTGTGATTCATGCCATTAATAAATTCATACATTATATAACTGGCTACGAAACTTTTGTCCACACAAACCATTCTTCCATTAGATACCTAATGAATAAACTAGTCACTAATGGAAGAATCATCAGATGGTTCCTACTTTTACAAGAATTCAACATAACCATTCTAGATAGGCCATGAAAACAAAACACAATTGCCGATTTTCTATTTAGAATACAAAATGAAAACAATGATCGATCTGCAGAAGATAAATTTCCTGATGAATATCTTTTTGCAGTATCTAATAAATCACCTTCGTATGCAGATATTGCTAACTATTTGGCCACAGGAAAAATGCCATTTCATTTAATTCCTAGAGAAAAAAGAAGAATAGTCCACAATAGCACATCCTACTCATGGATAAATGAGGAATTATATAAGACAATACGAGACCTCATCATCAGAAGATGTGTTCGGGAGGACGAAATACCAGAGATACTAAAAGCTTGTCACGATGAGCCATATGGAGGACATTTTTCTGACAAGAGAATCGCTTACAAAATCTTGCTTTTAGGATATTGGCCTTCCATTTTTAGGGACACCAAGGAATATTTTAAGAGATGTGACATTTGTCAGAGAATGGGCAAACCTCCTCCTTCAAATGAGATGCCATTGCAACCACAGGTACTTATCGAACTATTTGAAAAATGGGCACTGGATTATGTTGGACCAATTAGCCCACCTTCAAAGCAAAAGAAGTATATTCTGGTATGTACTGATTATGTCACTAAATGGGTAGAAGCTAAAGCACTTCCTTTTGCTACTGAAAATACTGTAGTTTAATTTATTTTTGAGGATATTTTTACTCGTTTTGGTGTGCCAAGAGAAATTGTAACATATCAAGGGACACAGTTCACATCCATACTAGTGCAGAAGCTTGTGGACCAATACAAGATAGAACATTGGAAGTAAACTCCATATCATCCACAAGCCAATGGACAAGTTAAGTCCACAAATAAAGTGATCGAGGCTATCCTTACAAAGACTGTACATCTACATAGGAAAGACTGGGTGGAGAAACTTCCAGAAGCCTTATGGGCCTATAGGACTACATGGAGGAATACTACAGGACATACTCCCTATGAACTTGTTTACGGGAAGCAAATCTTACTTCCAATAGGGTTCCAGATCCAGACCTATAAGACAGTAGTCTAGTTAGATCTTGACTTGTCAGAAGCCCAGAAGCAAAGGATGACACAATTAAATGAGCTCGATGAGATCAGACAAGAAGCCTTTCAGAGGACCAACTTAGTGCAACAACAGAAGTCAAGATGGCATGATAAGTACATTAAAGAAAGGAAGTTTCATGTAGGAGATTGAGAATTTCTCTTTGATTCAAAATTCAAAAATTTTCAAGGGAAATTCCAAACCCTTTGGCTTGGTCCTTATGAGGTTGAGAATGTATTTGATAATGGTGCAGTTAGAATTAGGACTATTGATGAAGAAAGAACTCCTATATTAGTAAATAGACATCGACTCAAACTTTACCAGAAACCATTAACAAGAGAGGAATTTGTCAAAATATTTCAGGTATTTCAGAACTGAAGATGGTCAAGAAGAAGAATTCTTCTTTTCCACCTTAGGAATTTTCATTTAGTTTGTTCTTCAAAAAAATAAATAATATATATATATATATATATATATATATATATATATATATATATATGAAAAATATACATAATAAAATTGTATAAACATGAAAACCAACATGTTATTGGCATGTTTATACAGAAAATTTAAAGTGAAAACCAATTTATTGGCACTTCAAATTTTCTTTTCAATATATATATATATATATATATATATATATATATATAATAAAGCTCATCTACTAAAGCTTTCTTTCTCTTAAGCTGCATAAACAACAAATTTCCGTAGCTTGGACAACTTTCCGTAGCTTGGACAAGTTTCCGTAGCTAAACAAATTTCTGCAGCCCAATAATTTGAAGTCTACAAGAATGCTTGGTGATCTGGATTAAAGGACAATTGACAATAATGCACCTGCAAAAGATTAAAGGACAACAAATAAGGTCAACAACAAAAAATTAAAGGTACGTGCTGTTTTAATTTAACAATAGGTAAAGATATATAGCATGTATGAGTAAGAAAATATAGTACTAAAGTGCAATCATTATAACCTAAGGGTAATGGCCGTCTAACGAAATATCATATGCCACCACTCTAAAAGTCATGTCACGACCTTGTGCCAAATTTGCCAAATTAATTACCAAATCATAAGTTTGAATGTGCCTAACGGTCGAATCCATTCCCATAATCCTCTTGATAACCTATCCATTCTTCCCTATTCCTACACTCTATTCTTTCACAATCACTCCATCTTTCTGCCAGCGAGAAAACCGTTCCAGTCCCTTTTTCCTGTCAAGGTAGCCAATCTTCGAGGAAAAGTGTCCTTCAACATGGGGGTAATTGTTCGAACTGAGCCAACAGGGAAGCAATTCCTAGAGGGGTACCCACAAACTAGGGAGCTGCTGCAAAGAAGACAATGGCTGCAGTTCATTGAGAAATTTAGTTGTTTCCACAAAGAGGTAACCAAGACATTTGCACGTTCCTTCGATTGAATGGAGGGCGAAATTGGGGACATAAAGCTCATAGTAATAGAGTCTATGATTGCTGAGGCCACCGAGTTTCCAAAGCATGGAGAAAAATGGTTTAAAAACAGAGGGATTGATAGCGAGGACTAAGAGGTTTTCCTCAAGAATCCAAACATGGACACAACGGTCTACAAAAAAGGTATTCCAAACTATGCTCTTAAAAATAAATGGAGAAACTTATTGCTTGTGCTTCAAAAGTTTATCACTTGTGAGGGTAGGTTTGGACAAATGTACTTTTATCATGTTAGAATGGTGACGCACTTCCTTGAGGATCATCAGATGAACCTCCCCTATTTTCTCTTGAATAGCCTCAGGAAAATGGCTACAAATGTTCAGAAGAAAATTCAATGCATAGAAAACACCATGTACCATCATGGTCTGGTAAAAATATTGGTCGAATTTCACCTCCGAAGTACAAGGGATGACTGGGAAAGTTTCTTAATAAGGAACCATTTTGAGGAAAAATCCCCAGAAAAACCAAGTAGCAGTAGGGCCCTCAGAGGGAGAAAAAGAACCATAGAAATGATAAAGGAACAAACACCTCAAACTCAGACAGAGGTAACAGAAGAAGAGCTGCCTATAGTAAAGATTTTGCAAAGAATGAAGAGGGGAAACCCTAGAAGAAAGAAATCTAGCCTAGGTAAAGAAGAACTCTCACAAACTAAAACCTCTCCTATAAAAGAAAAATCAGAGAATAAGAGGAGGAAAGTGTAGAAAACACAAACCCCAGGGTTGAGAAGGAGCACGAGGTTGAGCACGACTCAAAAAACAACCTCAAAAACTATAGGACACATTAACCTTGAGGAAAATGAGCCAAATGGAAAGGAGTCAACTGAAGAGGAGCCAATACAGAACACTCCAATAGAGATTGAGCCAACAAAGAACACTCCAACAAAGATTGAGCCAATAGAGGATGAACTAATTGGAAGCCCTGGGAATTCTCCAAAAGGGTCACCAAGATCATCACCACAGCCTTACATCTCACCTCTAGGAAGCCCGATACATAGTCTAGGTATTGACCCCGCACAACAGGAAATATATGATTACATAGAGTCACTGGAAGGAAGGCGACAACAACAAAGGAGACAATATAGAGCCCTAGAGAAGGAAGCAACTAGGTGAATGAAAAATCGGCCTCAAACATCTTGAAGCAAGAGACCTTTGAACTAGAAACACTGAATTGGTATCTTAAAAATGAAAATCAAGCCCTGAAGACATAGAGTGAGATACATATCACTAAGAGCGACAATCTAATCCTACATCTAAGCTTGTGGTATAAGAAAAACAAGAAGCTGAAGAAAGAGAACAGAATTATGCAGAGAGAGATAATTAGTTTAAAGTACAAAATCCTAATGAGGAAGTCCAGAATTCCAATCTCTGCCAAAAAGAAGAAAATAATGAAACATGGAGATGAAAAACAAGAGACACAAGTAGAAGACAAGGAAGAAGTGTATGAGGACATACAAGATCTCCAGTCTGGGGGAATGTAGAGTTTGAAGATTGTCCTACCATGACATCCTTTTGCCCAACAATCCTCTCTTTTTCATATATATTTACCACTTAATAAAGGCATATCTACTAGGTTTTGATGAAGGTATGCATTAGTATGTTTTCTTGTTCATATTCAGCTGTATACCTTATTGTTTTAATTAAAGTTGTAATTAGCTACCGAATCAGTCTGTTTCCACAACTAGTCCAGGATTCTGTAGCTATCTTCATTTTTCGCGAGGTTCTAGAGTTCTAGGTCAGTAACGAAAGGTGTGGATGGATAGAGGATGAATCCCTCATGGATAACTTCCTATCCACCTGAAACTGTTTGCTAAAAGAGGCACAGGAGATCGCGGTCAAATTCCGAGTCAACCGCCAGATTAACGTAGAATAGAACCCGAGATCAGTTGAAACCTTATCATTTTTCTTTCGAAATAGCAAAACGATGGTTTCATGATATAAGTTTAGATAAGATTAAAATATATTAGGCTTAGGATCTTCATACAGTTATGCAAAGAGACCTGCTATAAAGATAATGGCTGCACTATTATTTGGGTGAAGGTCGAATGATATGTTTTCTGAACAATTTGTGAATTTTGTGTGAATGAATTTGGTTTTTTGTGTGCAAGCATTGTACTGATTTGAAGCTCTGAACTGCTATGTGGAGGGCCCCTACAAACAATGTCAGGTTTTAATCAAATACAATTTGATTTCCTTTAATTATTCAATTGCTCTGTTTTGTGTGATAATGTTGTATAATGATCTCGAGTTGTTATCTGCATAAGAAATTTAATTTGCTTTATACCTATATTACACTGTTATTTACTTTGCTTTATACCTGGTATTGCACAATTATTTCCTTTGCTTATTATCCAACATAATTGAAGTGTGTTCAATTCATAGATGTTGCTTGGATTACTTTGTTTGAATAGAAATTGAACAAGCAAGAAGACCTTCATAGCTGCTAGAGTAAGGTTTCATTTTGAACTTAGAGAATTAGGCGCTGCAACAAAGAGATTTAATATCAAATCCCAACAATCTAACATGAATAAAATCACCCTCACATCATCCACAAAATTATTGGATAAAGATTAACTCCTAGGAAACTTAATCAACATCCCTAAAAATTACAACACTAATACAATTGACAAACATTGCCCCATCTTAAGTTTAGACCTTGACAAAGACATAACGACCTAGTAAACAACTTCTAAGCACATATTGTGCACCTATACTTCATCAATCTATGCACCCTGGTTGAAAATTTATGATTTCCAATTCAAGGACATTGGATTGACCAAACAATACCTGCATGGGACATTAGACTTTGGACTGAAGTATGTTAGAGTTGGAGGAGTGGAGCTGCAGGGGTAGACAAATTTTGATTAGGCAGGGAGTGTGGTGGATAGAAAGTCCACATATGGATGTTGTTTCAACTTGGGATCAACTATGATCTCATGGTTTAGTAGGAAGCAACAGTTATGGCACTCAATTCAGCAGAGGTAGAGTACATGGCAACAAGTATGGAAAGTTATGAGGCAATGTGGTTCATAAGATGCTTGCGAGATTATTTTATCTGCAGGTAGGGACAACAATGGTACATTGTGATAATAAGAGTATCATTAAGCTCTTTGAGAATCTTATATTTCATGATTAGTACAAGTATATCAAGATTAAATATCACTTCATTAGAAACAAGGTTCAGAGGGGTGCTGTGAGATTGCAATACATTTCTATTGAGGAGTAGGTGGAAAATGTTCTCACGAAGCCTCTAGTGAAGGGAGAGTTTTTGAAGTACCGAGATATGCTGAGGGTGGTGGAGAATCCCTTCCTTGCAAGGAGAGAGTGTTGATGTGAGTAGCATCAGAAGGTCTTCTACAATTGCTTCGTGTGTTAGAATGTGGAAGACATTATTTGACTCTTCTAATGATTTATGTATTCTTTCCTAAGTTTAACTTAATAAAAGTACACTAATTAAAGTCAATTAATAATTAAGAACTATTGGGTTATTTTCTAAGGACAAATAATTTAATTAATTAAGTGACTTAGAAATAAGCTCAACCATTGATCTTTAGATGTTTCTAGAAGGAGGATTCAAGATGTTTCTATTGTTAATTTTCCTTAGAGTTATATTGTTCTTTGTTTTAGATAATTGCATATTCAAACTTTTCAACATTTACATAATGTATTTGCCCCATTATATCATAACATCTTCAACAATTATGTATAAAGAACAATAATGTTAGTAATGAAATAGAACATAAAGGACCAATAGAAGAAAAGCATGCACAAATAGAGACACCATGATTTGGTCAGAGACCAGGGGAAAACCCTACAACGGGGAAAACCCATATTTCAATCATTCTTCTATTAGATATTCATCAATTGTTCAGCTGAGGAATAAAGTACATTCATAATGGGATACTTCATTACATCATTCCTCCTAGGGCCAACTTGGGTTAGTTCACAACTTTAGTTTTGAACTGAACGAATCTAATATAAGAGAGCTACTAACGAATCTGGCATATCACGATTGTCACTAAACCATAGTAATACTATCATCATTGGATCATAGCAACACTGTCGTAACTAAATTATAACAACACTCTCATTGTCACACATGAGCTAAGCCACTATCATCCATAGCTGTCATAATAACTGTCTAAAGCATCACTATCATACCCATCACTGTCACGATCCATGATCACAATTACATAAAGGTCACTCTGCCATGTATAATGTCACATATGCTCATAAAAATAGATATCTTCCCATCTATTTTAGGAATATAATACTTCTCAATATAACAAGAATACTAACAATAATATATATATCATCCATACTTCCAGTGTGTCAACCCTAGTTAGGGCACCTAAATGAACATAAATATGAAACATACCTTAGTGTATCTTTAGACCGTCTTACTACAATTCAAATCATTTCTGCCATCATAAGGATCATGTCATACGTATGTTTTCCATACAAATGTTTGTCATCAACAAGGGTCTGCCATCCTAATTACATCATCATCATATAAGGTATGCTATCATTGGTATGCCATCCAAATTCCATCATCATATAATGGTCTGTCATCAATGTACAAACTAGTCTACCATCCATGCAAGGGCGTGTCTTCCATACTAATATCATCAAAAGGACATCCAATATATCATGTCTGCCATGCGAATAGGATCACAAAAGACATCAATACATTATGGAGGTCTGCCATGTGAATATGTATATCCATAAAATCATGTATAAGAACCAAGCTAAATATGGTCTCCCATGCGAGGATATAAATCCACACAAGCATGCATAAGATCCATCCCAAATTTTGTCTTCATTTCGAGGATATGGAGCCATAAAAGCATACATAAGGATTATGCTAAATTTGGTCTGTCATGCGTAGGAGTATAGTCATATAAACATACATATAAGTAATCCAAATATGGTATACCATGCGAATATATCAATCCACAAAATAATACATACAAATCCATCCAAGTCTGGTATAAGGATCATGCCAAGACCATCTGCTATGCAAGAATAGAGACCAAAAAAATATGGATAAGAACCAATGCCAAAATCTGTTTTCTGTGTGAAGATATGCGAGACCCAAGACTTACAAGACATCTGATTTCTTAATGATGAACTAATTAGCTAAGATGACATTAATATATATGAAGTGATGGAGGTATCTTACGTGATAAGATTTACCCCTCATCAGATGAAGCCGACTTAATAAAATGCTTGGAGGGAAAATAACTTGAATTGTCAATTATTAATATTTAATATTAATGATTGCTTTCCCAAGCACATTAATAATGATATTCTTCCTTTGACCCTTTCTTGAGTTACCTTATTTCATATTAGCTCAATTATATTTTTCAATCACAATAATGTTTTCTTTAAATCTTCTTTGGGGAAGATGTGTTTTCTTAGGAAAATTCATCCTGAAGCTATCCAAATTTCAAAACTCCCTCTCAGATAGGGAGGAATTTCCATCTTGCATCATAAGTGTCAAATTCTCATCTCGTCTCTTGTAATAATATATCATCTCGTCTCATGCTATCATGTGTCATCTCATCTCATGCCATCTCATAGAAGCGAATCATGATCAACAGTAGGGGAGATTAATCCTCCAAACCTACTGGTCTCAAGGTCAAATCACGTGACCTCCATCTTAGCTATATTAACAAAATATCCATCTTATATCATCTTGTCCTTTGATCATCAATTGAACAATCTGATCTAAAGAAGAAGAAGAATCATCAAAGGGGAGATTCGACTACCACTGTTAATTTTAGGTATGTTCTATGCTAGAACAATTTATTTAATTTTAACAATCAACAATCACATCAGCATTAAAGTAAACTGCAGATATAACATAAATATAAATCGTAGAAGACAAGCCAAGACAAGAGGACACAAGATGTGGCGCTAGCCAGGGACAAACCCCACAATGTGGGGAAACCCTTGATCAATTCTTATTTTATTTTCTTCAAAGTTCAACAGAGAAAGAGAGAGAGAGAGATAGTACATTTACAATAGAAGTCCATACTTGACTTTTGATATCGCATGAGATCAGTTGAAGACATATTGCTTCAACTGACTCTCTAAGGTGACTTGTTCACCTATCCTATCCTAGTGCTGCATCTCATCTATTTGCTGCACATTACCATGTGACACCTTGTTGTACTATCACATGTGTTGAACCTTGATGACAGAGCAACTCCTGCTCTCATCATCATGCTACCCATGCCCATCATGATCTGAGACTGATCATCCTCATCATTCTCCTTAAGGTGAGATTGTAACCATCATAAATATTACTGCTTATGATCATTGTCATTGTGACTTCTTTCAGAGGTTGCACTGTACTACCCCTCAACAACAATGTCAACATGCCCAGAACAGATGTCAAGTAAGTCACGTTGTTACCTACAACAATGTGGCATAAGGACATTATCATCTTGTTGTTCCTCCAGCTAGCTCACAACTGCACAAAAGCTACTACAGGTATATCATAGATATGTGTAGGCGGAGGGTATTCTATTCACGGTGACTGCGTCCTCATGCCGAGAATCATCATTCTCTGATTTATTCATCCGAAGATCTTTCCTTCAATCACAGGTATGTCAAGTATCACATATTTCATCATTGTGACATGTCTGGACAGATCCAAGATGTAACCCTTGTTACTTCTTGCAATCATGATCACTGTTTATAACATGCCGAGGCTGCAATAGATACACAATCCTCTTTGTCCATCACCGCATCATCAAATTCAGGTATGCCGAGATATGTATTTATTCTGTGTCCTCATCACACCTCCTAGAACCTTGCTGCTCCATCAATATGGGATACCATAATTCAATGCGGATATGTAAACCATGAATGCGGGTCCTTGTACCTGAGTTTAGTTCACTTCAGACCTTACGCTTAGACTGTGGCTACTATACTCGAAATTTCAGAGAGGAAGAATGTGTTGTTCTTCTGCGTTAACAAGTCTTCATTAACTGAGTTAACAAGTCTCCATTATAGCGTATAGGGTTTCATGAACAGCATATCATGTTTCCTGAACATCGTATGAACTGCGTGTATGAGCTGCATATAGTTACCATGACTGCATAGTTACATATATGACAACATTCCAAACTGCGGGTTCATATGATTGCCACTGTTCCTTTTCTGACAATGGATTAGGGTAATAGATAGGGCTTCACGTTGACTGACATTGATTGTAATTCATCACAACGTTTAGGGCTTCACTTGCCTGGGATATTCTCCCCTCATCTATGTCTAGACTTCTTCATCTAGTATTTCTTCCCTAACGAACAACGTATAGGTCTCCTTGACCTGCGTTGGATTAGGGCATCATTTTAGGGCATCCTTCATTAGTGTCTCTCCTTCTCCAAAAACCAAAGACGTGGAGAGGAGATCCCATCAAGAATATGTGTCAAATGACTTCAAGTCTTTTCTTGTTTATACTAAAAACGTAGGTGATGAATGGACATGACTATTGGGCTTCTGAGCCTACATAAGATGCTGGCCGACTTGATAATTAGTCTTATAATACAAATAAATTCATAACTTCATAAATACTTATAAGAATCGGATGATCTTTAGATCATTCCTACACCTCTCGATGAGAGGGATCCAATAAAAATATCAGCTGCCATAAATAAGATGACCCACATGGAGTTTGGCCCTAGTTGCCAATTTTAACACTCCCTCTCAACTAGGGAGAACTCCATCCGATGATCCATATGTCCGAATGTACTATCTCTGCCATCAGTGCCTTGCACAGCTTTGCTTAGCTCTGCTCAGCTTTGCTGGCTCTACTTTGCTCTACTCAGCTCTGCTCAGCTCTGCTGGCTCTACTCAGCGTTTCTGGCTCTGCCCTGCAGAACCATGAAGAAGAAGAATTGATCGAGAATGTCTCATACTATTCTCCACTATCCTGAAGTTAGTCTCAAAGTGTGTACCACTGGTCCTATACCAGTCTTAACCGACCCAAAGTCAGTGTCATAGTGGGTACCACTCCTACCACTGGTCCTAGACCAGTATCATCAGTCTCAGAGTGTGTACCACTGGTTCCAGACCAGTCTCAATCGACTCGAAGTTTGCGTCATAGTATGTACCACTCTTACTGGTCCCATACCAGTCCCCCACTGACCCGAAGTCAGTCTCAGAGTATGTACCACTGGTCCCAGACCAGTCTCAACTGACCCGAAGTCAGCATCATAGTAGGTACAACTCCTACAACTGGTCCCAGACCAATATCATTGATCTCAGATCAATAAAGGTCATGAGGATGTATCATACCATCCTACACTGACTCAAATTCAGTCTCAGAGTGTGCACCACTGGTCCCAGACCAGTCCTCAACCGACCCGAAGTCAGTGTCATAGTGGGTACAACTCCTACCACTGGTCCCAGACTAGTATCATTGATCCCGGATCAATGAAGGTCATCCTAGCATAGGGAGTACGGTAGATACAATGATGCGTCCATCGGTACTACTATGGTCCCTATCCTCATTTCCCTACTCATTGATCAGATGAGAGGTACTTCCCATGAGTCCCAGACTACATGGGTAGGATGCCTCGACAAGAGAACTTAATCAATCTTGTCCTCACAGGAGAACTTATCATCCTGCTACACAATCGCCATGGAGAACACAACATCTAAGCCTCACAGGAGAGCTAATCATCCTGCTACATAATCTTCATGGAGAACACATTATCCAGACCTCACAGGAGAACTAATCATCTTGCTACATAATCATCATGGAGAACACATCATCCAAACCTCACAAGAGAACTAATAATCCTGCTACATAGTGGTATCCAAACAGCTCACTGAAGAGATTTCGTAACCAGACTGCCTCTTAGGTAGTCATGCTAGCAACAATATACTCTACCTCGGTGGTGCTCAAAGCCACCGAATTATGCTTCCTGCTCATCCAGGATATTAAAGCAAATCCCAAGGAGAACCAACACTGAGAAGTGCTCTAATGATCCTCCACACTGCCTGCCCACTCAACATTTGAAATATTTCCGCAATGTATCTCAATCCATGAGAGATTGTGCCCTGAAGATATCTCAGAAGATTCTAGGCACCTATCAAGTGAAGCTCAACCAAATATGAGCTTACCCTACTAACTGCAAAACATATGTCCGGACAGAGGTTCACCAAGAAAATCAATACGAATGAGTTTATGAAACTCAGAGGCATTTCCCAAATCTGTTCCGACATCACTACCATATAACTTCTGAAAGTTAAGATCCTTGAGGTAGTCACAGGCTTGCAGTTTATCTTTCCACATTCAGAATCCAACTCCATCTGTCTTCTACAAATGAGAGGGTTTGTACCTGTCAGACATAGGTGCCAGTATGAGAGCTCTGTCATCCACAACCTTCGGATGGTTTGGATCGATTTCACTCCTAGTGAATCTCAGCTTCATTAGACAGTTGTTGATCCGCTCATACTATGCCTGGGGTGTTTTGCTTCAAGCCATAGAAGGCTTTCTACCACTTGCATACATGAGATTCCCGACCATGAATCTCAAACTCCTCGGGTTGTTCCAAACCTGTGGACCTGTGGCATAAGGGGAATGGTCCCCTTATAAGATTTTCCTTCGATACATCTCAGACATATACCTTCATGCTCTTTTTGAATTTAGGCATCCCTGTCACCATTTGACTCAGAGACCTCCGGTGCTGTGTCAATGGACATGGTCCCCAGTGGACTTCTTGCAACTTGATACAACCCTAAACTCAAAAACATCTTTGAAAAATCTATTTTCAAACACGTACCTTTCCATCGATGAGTGCCACCCTGAACCTTTGACTTTCATTGCTGAAACGAACACCAGGTTCTTCTTGTGATCAGGTACATAAAAGTGTTTCTATAAATGAATTGAGTTACCCTCATTCATTTTAGGGGTAACATTCCCTACAACCTTTCTGGGATAGTTAGTATTGACTCCAAGTACAATCCCATGATTATCTATCCAATGAAGTGCCTGGGATTCCTTGCTTTCTTTGAAGAGTCAACCATTTCTCCTTGATGAACTGCATTACTTGTCATTCCCTTGACCCTGGAATGAATTGTTTATGGTTATCAAGAGAAGTGTCTCTGCCATTCAGACACTCCTTTGCATAATGGCTGAACTTATTGTAACCAAGGCATCTGTCTTTCCTTCCACCCTTAGATCAGAACTTCCCAATGAAGTGATCTTTAGGCAGGCCATCAGAACCTTCCGCTGCACCATTCTAATAATATTCTCTGCTTCAACTTCACTGTGGGTAAATTATGAGGAACCCATTGATCCTTTTACCTTGTCCTAACTGTCATTGGTGATTGCTCTTTCACTCTTGCTTGGGCATTGTCTTCACCTCGGCTCAGCATTAAAGTAAACTGCAGATAGAACATAAATATAAATCGCAGAAGACAAGCCAAGACAAGAAGACACAAGATGTGTCGCTAGCTAGGGACAAAGCCGACAATGTGGGGAAACCCTTGATCAATTCTTCTTTTATGTTCTTCAAAGTTCAGCAGAGAAAGAGAGAGAGAGATAGTACATTTACAATAGAAGTCCATACTTGACTTTTGATATCGCATGAGGTCAATTGAAGACATATTGCTTCAACTGATTCTCTAAGGTGACTCGTTCACCTATCCTAGTGCTGCATCTCATCTATTTGCTGCACATTGTCGTGTGACACCTTCATGTGTTGAACCTTGATGACAGAGCTGCTCCTGCTCTCATCATCATGCTGCCCATGCCCATAATGATCTGAGACTGATCATCCTCATCATTCTCCTTAAGGTGACACTGTAACCATCATAAACATTACTGCTTATGATCCTTGTCATTGTGACTTCTTTCAGAGGCTGCACTGTACTACCCCTCAACAACAATGTCAACATGCTTAGAATAGATCTCAAGTAAGTCATGTTGTTACCTAGAACAATGTGGCATATGGACATTATCATCTTGTTGTTCCTCCAGCTAGCTCACAGCTGCACAAAAGCTGCTACAGGTATATCATAGATATGTGTAGGCCAAGGGTATTCTATTAATGGTGACTGCGTCCTCATGCCGAGAATCATCATTCTCTGATTTATTCATCCGAAGATATTTCCTTCAATCACGGGTATGTCGAGTATCACATATTTCATCATTGTGATATGTCAATGGACATGGTCCCCAGTGGACTTCCTGCAACTTGATACAACCCTAAACTCAAAAACATCTTTGAAAAATCTATTTTCAAACACGTACCTTTCCATCGATAAGTGCCACCCTGAACCTTTGACTTTCATTGCTGAAACGAACACCAGGTTCTTCTTGTGATCAGGGACATAAAAGTGTTTCTGTAAATGAAATTAGTTACCCTCATTCATTTTAGGGGTAACATTCCCTACAACCTTTCTGGGATAGTTAGTATCGACTCCAAGTACAATCCCATGATTATCTATCCAATGAAGTGCCTGGGATTCCTTGCTTTCTTTGAAGAGTCAATCGTTTCTCCTTGATGAACTGTATTACTTGTCATTCCCTTGACCCTGGAATGAATTGTTTATGGTTATCAAGAGAAGTGTCTCTGCCATTCAGACACTCCTTTGCATAATGGCTGAACTTATTGTAACCAAGGCATTTGTCTTTCCTTCCACCCTTAGATCAGAACTCCCCAATGAAGTGATCTTTAGGCAGGCCATCAGAACCTTTCGCTGCACCATTCTAATAATATTCTCTGCTTCAACTTCACTGTGGGTAAATTATGCGGAACCCATTGATCCTTTTACCTTGTCCTAACTGTCATTGGTGATTGCTCTTTCACTCTTGCTTGGGCATTGTCTTCACCTCAGCTCAACATTAAAGTAAAGTGCAAATAGAACATAAATATAAATCGCAGAAGACAAGCCAAGACAAGAGGACACAAGATATGTCGCTAGCTAGGGACAAACCCCACAATGTGGGGAAACCCTTGATCAATTCTTCTTTTATGTTCTTCAAAGTTCAGCAGAGAAAGAGAGAGAGAGAGATAGTACATTTACAATAGAAGTCCATACTTGACTTTTGATATCGCATGAGGTCAGTTGAAGACATATTGCTTCAACTGATTCTCTAAGGTGACTCGTTCACCTATCCTAGTGCTGCATCTCATCTATTTGCTGCACATTGTCGTGTGACACCTTCATGTGTTGAACCTTGATGACAGAGCTGCTCCTGCTCTCATCATCATGCTGCCCATGCCCATCATGATCTGAGACTGATCATCCTCATCATTCTCCTTAAGGTGACACTGTAACCATCATAAACATTACTGCTTATGATCCTTGTCATTGTGACTTCTTTCAGAGGCTGCACTGTACTACCCCTCAACAACAATGTCAACATGCTTAGAATAGATCTCAAGTAAGTCATGTTGTTACCTAGAACAATGTGGCATATGGACATTATCATCTTGTTGTTCCTCCAGCTAGCTCACAGCTGCACAAAAGCTGCTACAGGTATATCATAGATATGTGTAGGCCAAGGGTATTCTATTCATGGTGACTGCGTCCTCATGCCGAGAATCATCATTCTTTGATTTATTCATCCGAAGATATTTCCTTCAATCACGGGTATGCCGAGTATCACATATTTCATCATTGTGATATGTCTGGACAGATCCGAATACAGATCCGAGATGTAACCCTTGTTACTTCTTGCAATCATGATCACTATTTATAGCATGCCGAGGCTGCAATAGATACACAGTCCTCTTTGTCCATCACTGCGTCATCAAATTCAGGTATGCCGAGATATGTATTTATTCTACGTCCTCATCACACCTCCTAGAACCTTGTTGCTCCATCAATCTGGTATACTGCAATTCAATGCGGATTTTGTAAACCATGAATGTGGGTCTTAGTACCCGAGTTTAGTTCACTTCATACCTTACGCTTAGACTACGGCTACTATACCCGAAATTTCAGAGAGGAAGAATGTGATCTTCTACGTTAACAGGTCTTCATTAACTGAGTTAACAGGTTTCCATTATAGTGTATAGGGTTTCATGAACATCATATCATGTTTCTTAAATAGCGTATGAACTGCGTGTATGAGCTGCGTATAGTTACCATGACTGCATAGTTACCAAGAACTGCGTAGTTACCATGACTGCGTAGTTACATATATGACAGCGTTCCAAACTGCGGAATCATATGACTGCGGCTGTTCCTTTTCTAGCAATGGATTATGGTAGTAGATAGGGCTTCACGTTGACTGTAATTCATCACAACGTTTAGGGCTTCACGTGCCTGGGATCTTCTCCCCTCATCTGCGTCTAGACTTCTTCATCTATGATTTCTTCCATAACGAACAACGTATAGGTCTCCTTGATTTGCGTTGGATTAGGGCATCATTTTAGGGCATCCTTCATTAGTGTCTCTCCTTCTCCAAAAACCCAAGACGTGGAGAGGAGATCCCATCAAGAATATGTGTCAAATGACTTAAAGTCTTTTCTTATTTATACTAAAAACATAGGTGATGAATGGACATGACTATTGGGCTTCCGAGCCTACATAAGATGTTGGCCGACTTGATAATTAGTCTTATAATACAAATAAAGTCATAACTTCATAAATACTTATCAAAATCGGATGATCTTTAGATCAATCCTACACCTCTCGATGAGAGGGATCCAATAAAAATATCAGCGGCCATAAATAAGATGACCCACATGGAGTTTTGCCCTAGTTTCCAATTTTAACACTCCCTCTCAACTAGGGAGAATTCCATTCGCTGATCCATATGTCCGACTGTACTATATTTGCCATTAGTGCCCTGCACTGCTCTACTCAGTTCTTCTTAGCTTTGCTAACTCTGCTATGCTCTGCTGGCTTAGCTCTGCTGGCTCTGCTCTGCTCTACTTAGCTCTGCTGAACTATGAAGAAGAAGAATTGATCGAGAATATCTCGTACCATCCTCCACTGGCCCGAAGTCAGTCTCAAAGTGTGTACCACTGGTCCTATACCAGTCTCAACCGACCCAAAGTCAGTGTCATAGTGGGTACCACTCCTACCACTGGTCCTAGACCAATATCATCAGTCTCAGAGTGTGTACCACTGGTCCCAGATTAGTCTCAACCGATCTGAAGTCAGTGTCATAGTATGTACCACTCTTACTAGTCCCATAACAGTTCTCCACTAACCTGAAGTCAGTGTCAGAGTATGTACTGCTGGTCCCAGACTAGTCTCAACCGACCCGAAGTCAGCGTCATAGTAGGTACAACTCCTACAACTGGTTCCATACTAGTATCATTGATCCCAGATCAATGAAGGTCACGAGGATGTATCATACCATCCTCCACTGACTCAAAGTCAGTCTCAGAGTGTGCATCACTGGTCCCAGACCAGTCCTCAACCGACTCGAAGTCAGTATCATAGTGGGTACAACTCCTACCACTGGTCCCAGACTAGTATCATTGATCACAGATCAATGAAGGTCATCCTAGCATAGGGAGTACGGTAGATACAAGGATGCATCCATCGGTACTACTATGGTCCCTATCCTCATTTCCCTACCCATTGATCAGATGAGAGGTACTTCCCATGAGTCCCAGACTGCATGGGTAGGATGCCTCGACAAGAGAACTTAATCAATCCTGTCCTCACAGGAGAACTTATCATCCTGCTACACAATTGCCATGGAGACCACATCATCCAGGCCTCACAGGAGAGCTAATCATCCTGCTACATAATCGTCATGGAGAACACATTATCCAGACCTCACAAGAGAACTAATCATCCTGCTACACAATCATTTCTACTCATTGGCCTTTAAAGTGTGTAATCATGGTCAATTTTCTAGGTTTTTAAATAATGGGCTTACGAGGCTTATCCCAAAAAATGTAGCTAGGATTCCATTGATCACTAACATCCTCTTACCTTGTTCACCACTTCTTATAAAATTATGGCTAAGGACTTAACATTGAAATTCACTCAATCAATATGTAGTTTGTTAAGAGAAAATAAGGCCCGTTCAAAGGAATTTCACAGTTGAAACTATGGTTTCTCCTTGTGAGGCCATGGAGTGGGTGAGGGAGATTGGGTAATGTCCAATCTTGAAAACTGATTTTGACAAAGCATATGATCATGTTAATTGATATTTTGATGCCAACATATTGATTTGTTTGGTTTTTAGTATCCATTGTGTTGCCATGATGAACACTCTATTCACCAATGTCTTTTGTCATTGCCAAGAAGGCCTTGTTAAATTTCTCGAATCTCCTTGCATCACTCTACTTGTTGGGGATGTCCTTTAACCTCATATTTGTATGTCCTTTGACCTCATGTAGAAAAGGTCACATATATTTCTAATCAAATTAATGTTATTCTTCTCCTTGATGGCTCCAATATGGTTAATAAACACTTTGTTGATGACTCCTTCCTCTCAATTAGGCTTATATTGATGGAGCATTTTCATGTTTAGACACCTTTCGCTATGCTTTAGGTATCATAGTCAATGCTCATAAAATAAAGTTTTGGTTAGTAGGGTTGGATGCTCCTTCCAATTGGATCCTTGTTGCTTGGCCTTATATTCAACCTAGGGTTGTCACTTGCTATTTGGAGATTCCCTTTAGTGTTGGGATTCACTCCCTTTATGGAAATGTTTACAAAATTTGCAAAGCAAGCTTTATAATCGACATCAAAAGAAAATCCCATTCACAAGGAAGCTAATTGTTGTTGTTCATATTGTTTAGGTTGCATATGTATATTATGTCACTCAGTGGTTTCCAAGTAAGACACCATTCTAGCAACTTGTAGATTTTGAAAGCTTATAAATAGAGAAATTTTGAGGTAAAAAATGGGGCTCAAAACAAAAAAATGTGCTAGCAACATGAACTTCAAAAAATCCAATAGGATTTAAGATGATAATGCTAACCATAAGAGCAAAGAGTTTTGGAGGGTAAAAGTAAAACTACCATTTTTCTAATTGTATTTTCAACTTATCTCCTTGTAAACTTACACACATTTCAAGCGTATGTACTCGTTGGATGTCGAATTTTCCACATCCAATAAGTGCTTACACTTGACATTTGAGTAAACTTATAAGAATATAAGTTGGTTTTTTAATTTAATTTAATTTTATTTATAAAAAACAGAATAAAAAATAATTCTTTCTTTCCCTTCAAAATTCATAGTTATTATTTTCTTTAAGAGGCCCATTTTAAACCTCAAGATTTTCCCAAAGTGTGGTCAAAGTATGATAAGATGTGAGGCTCCCCCTTGGTTCCCTGAGATGTTTGCGCCATGTCCAAGGACAAAAGGGGACTTGGGTTGATTGACGTTGCCACCTCGGGTATCATTCTAGCAATCAAGTGGGTGGTGCAATGTCTTAGGGGTTCGTCTTCTTGGAAGATCTTTTTTCAACATAAGGATTTTCTAGCATAGCATTCATGTGGATTGTAGGGGGCTTTTGGACTTTGCGATGTCATCTTGTCACCTTCACCTCTCTCAAGTATTAAGCTCCCTCATTTTTTGAAGTATTTAAGTAACATAAAAGTAGCTACAAGTTTGGTCCATTGGCAATGGAAGGGTATTAGGTCTAGTTGGGATTTAACTTGCCATACTATTTGGAGTCATAAGGTTTAAGAATGTTGTGTGGAGTTGCCTCATTTCTAGTCTCACAAATTGAGCAAGAAGTCGATCTTTTTCTGACGTGATTAGTGCGATTCGGTTTCTCATTCTTGGAAGGAATAACATGCTCTTGCAAAGGGTATAACCTCCTTGCCCTTACTTGTCTCTTAATTATGGGGTTATGAGAGCTTATACTAGACATTGAATTGTTTAAAATAATAGGATAATTGGGTTATTTTGGAGGGGTTGGTATTGGTGCTTTGGTTGCATATGATCCATGCCGTTTATATTTGTGCTTCATCAAAGACATCTATTATCATTTTTCATTAATGCTTGTTGGCTATCCATGGATTCAATAGATGGATTTGTCATTTGCACAATGTTTGGTCATTTTTGATTTCCTATAATTTGAGAGTTTTGCATGGTTAGTGACTTGTTAGAGGATTTTTTTTCAAGGATATGATAGCCAAGAGTGGAATTTTAGATGGCCTTTGTCCTATTTCTCAATGTTCAAAGACAATCAAACTCATCTTTTGAGAGTGTTAGTCTATCAAACAATGTTGGAGGTTTCTTCAAGGTTTAAAGTGCTTATGGGTGTTTCAAGGTAGTGTCCACTCATAGTTTTCTTTGCTTGGCCATCGTTCCTTTTAGGTTCACTCAACATTTGTTAAGCTTTAGCTTTGTTTGAGTATATTCTTTATTTATTTTGCAAAAAATTAGGTGCAAGGTTTTAAGAGTAAAGGGCCATGTGGTGCACAAAATAACAAAGTATTAAGTAACATTTAATGTTTTAGTTTGACAATATTATTTGGTTTGCTAAATTGATGTGTAAAACACATTTAAATTTTAAAGTGGCATTTATTGATTGTGAAGTGTATCTGTACACCATGGTCAATATTAATTCGACTTTTATCCACTTTTGAAATCCAATTATGTTGCTGTAGTAAGGTGATCAAATTTAAGATATCTTGTGGTTGATATAAATTATATGATATAAATTATATGTAGCCAATGCTCTAATTTTTTAAGTGAGTAGCATGTGTTTTCACTCAAAAAAATAATAATATCAAAATAAGTTTGACTGGACAATTTTCTCAACATTACAATTGATTTACGACTTTATCACTGGCCTCATTGAAACTAATATAATGTGTTCATGCGAAATCAAGCTAAATTCAATACATGCCCAACTCAATAAATGCTAAAAATTAGGGGCAAATGTTTTAGAAGGGAATTTTTTGCTTCATCATAGCTAGTGAATGTCTACATTATCCCTATAGTGCATTATTTGGAAGCGTTCAACATTAATTAGTAGAAGTTTAATGATGATTTTATTAAATTTATATCTAGTTTCAGCAGCATATATATTTCATAAATATTATTCTTAATTTGCCCTGTTTAGTACATCAAGACAAAACTCTGGATGGGATGAACTCTCCAGCCTTAAGGTATTATACTACAATTTTCATTCTTTTTACTTTTAGTTTCATAACATTTAATGCTTCATAAAACCTCTTCTTTTCTACCGGATTAAAATTTTTGTAAACCATTCACAATGTATGATCTTCGTTGTTTCAACTATATATTCTAAAACTACTAAAAATTAAATTTAAACATTCATATTGTAACTATTGCTTTTGTCTCTTCAATTTGTTTATAAAATGAATCTCACCCACTTTAATTCTAGGCTTGAAGATTTGTGTGGCTGTATGTTTTGGTGTAATCTTGACTTTGGCATGATGCCATTTTCTAATGTATAACTTTGGCACGATACCATTTTTTTTTTGATGCATAACTTTGGCACAATTAGCATTGAAATTATTTATTTATTGATAAATCTCAGCCCAGTTAGCAATAATATGGTCAATTTTGAATACTGAATCCCCCTGATATTTCTGTCATTGTTGACATTGAAATTATTTGTTTTTTAATCTTCGTCTTTGTTTCCATGTTAAAAAAGATGCAAGGAATTTACCTATTGCCTATTTATTAGTGTTCGTTTCAAAAGACAGCCTACTTCCCGTTCATTAAGGGGCATGAGGACTTTACCTATTGTCCGTTTTAAACATTTTTGACAGCCTCCCTTCCGTTAAAAGAGAGGCAGGATCTTTGGCGCTTGAGGCTCTCATTCATCAATAGTAACTTGAATGGCCAGCAATCCAACCTAACCTTGCAATCCTCGTTGTCCTCTCAATTTTATTTTGTTCAGACAAGTAGACACTAAAGAATTTCCTTTCAATCAATCAAATAAACTGATATTTATACATCTATCATTTTATATGCAACATTCCATATCCTAATCTGTTCGTTACCTACGAAGGTAATCACCCGGCTATCTAACACCTAATGGAGTTAAATCCCAAAACCCATTCGATCAAACAAACCAGTATTATTTATGGCTTATACTGTATATCTACAAATTATGGATCATAACATATAGTTCTGGTTTTGTTAAGATATACCTCAAACAGAACACAGTATTCAACCATCATTTTAGATATTTGTGCACAGCGGAGAAACCCTTGCAGAATGAAAAATTCACAAGGATCTCAACAGCAAGCCCCTTGATACTCCATTATCAGTAACCCCTGCTGCATCAAGATGGAAAAGCAGAAGGGTTGAAATTTTCAATTCAAAAATCAGTCTTGCAAAAAATGCAAGCTATATGAGATTTTTACCAAAGTTTCTGCCATTGAATTTCATCTAATACCAAGCAAGGGAAGCTTTCCCTTAGTTTTGGTAACCTGCAGGTTAGTAGTTCTTGTAAACAATATATATACTTGAGATTTTGGAAGGTACGTTTTGGGTACTCCATGCCTAGAAAGTGACCTACTGTTAGATTGAGGACTAGATCTTCACGGGCTGCAGTTTGTAAGGCCTTGAAGAGCTCAAGGAGATTGACCAAGTCCGTTTGACTGCACAATCTTCTCTCTTGGTCTGTAGTGCAAAGCCTTTCACGACACTTTGGAATATAGACGCTTGACCTTGCAAAGTTTGCCGCACTCGGAAGAAATAGAGCAAACACTAGAAGATTGCCCTGACTCAAAGATGCCGAGCTGATTCATCCAAGCGCCATACCATTTTATGTTCTTGGGGCACACAGACACCATCCCTCTAAATATAGCTTATAGGATGTAAGACGCTATTCCTACAGGATCAGAATTCCACCATTGGGATTAACTAACACACAAGGGAAGGAAAATATTACCTTGCTTCCTGTCCACTACAATCACAATAGTATGTATTTTAGAAGGTAGAATATTCATAGTATGCATTATTTACAGGTCATTTCTTTCTACATCATCAATATCGAACAAACCATATCCTCGGATATGCATCTCAATATTGCATTGAATAGTGCATATATTACATGTATATGCTATAAACAACCTGTGAATTTTAATCGGACCCCCTTGATGAGAAATTTGCAGTCAATTTCACATGATTTTTACATTGAAGTATGCTGAAGACAGCATGCCTGCAACTGAAGATTTTCTTTGACTTCAATTTTCTTTCACTAATCCAATACGAGCGAGACTAGAGTCACAATTACAACCATAGATTCATCACCCAACACGCTGGAGCTCCAAAGCAAAAGCAATAAAAATAGCCAGAAAACATCGATTTACATTTTTGTCCAGGTTGACAGTCATATATTGACTGCATTCGCTGCCTTTGACCCAGAACATGTTGTGGAATATCTTTGAAGAGCAATTTGCAGAAAATTTTGGCATTGAATGGATGTTGAACATTGCACAAAATTATGGCCTGGCAAATTTGATGATAGTATATATCTTAGACATCATAGACAGGCATGCGCTCCATGATAGAAACCCTACAAATTGGGCACTTCTTGCATTTCTCTGAACAAGCACTGAAGAAAAAATAGAACTATCAGCATAACCAAAGAGGCAAGATGTTTGCACTTCACTTCATGAGACATTGATAGGATTGTTGCCCCCTTTTAAGAAAAATAATGTACCATAGTTTGGAATTACCTGCAAAGAATGCGATGCCTACAGGGAAGTAACACGACTGCAATTTCTCCTTCAAAACATATTCTACATAGAACCTTCTCCTGAAACCCATACAAAAATAGGGGCAAATGATTACAAAATGCCACACCATTACATTTAGCACAATCTGAAGTTTGAACGACAGAATTTCATCTCTATTAAGTATCAGCTCCCTAGTTGAATTGGAAGTTATTCAAAACAATATATAGTATATAGAATTCAATCAGCATTTACACTGCTCAAAGAATATTGTTAGAGACTTGGAAAAAAGGGAAGAAGACTGTCAAATAAACACAAGCCGTCAGCACAGATAACAAACTAGCCTGTCAACAAAGGGAGACAAGTCAACAACACAATCGAAAAACCTCATTTAAAATCTCCAAGTGTTGCATGAATGCAAATAATTAAACTAAGAGCTCATATTGCTAGTGAGCAGCATATAATTGAAAGTTAGATTTCATCCCAACTTACATAAGCTAAGAAAAGATAATTATATCAATGCCCATCAAATGACCAAAACCTATAATAGATGGAGTAACAGAAAAAAAGAACAATCAGTGATAATCACCTGTGAGAGTACCCAAGGTTACTCTGTGTTACCGCTTGTTTTGCTTTAGGCCTAAGCTAGTGAATTTTCTTCATTACGATTTTTATCACAAAGGAACATTCCACAGGTTGATGGAACTTTGGATGATCTGGGGTTCATGGTTTAGCATGATGACTTGGTTGATAGCTGATGACATGATTGATGATGAAATGGATGCCTTGATGATGGTTTGGTTGGTATACTTGCTTATCATAAAAGAAAAGCATTTCACTTGAGGATCTAGCCTTTACATTGGATAGAGTAGGATCATACATGATGACACACATCTCATAGCACCTTTAGGCATGTTTGACATTCCGTTGGCATCTTGATTTGTTTAACATCATCATTTTAAAGAATGCTTGGCACTTTGCACCTTTCTTCCCCTTGGTTTCACACTCATTTGGGATGGTTTAACATGGTATTAACATGGTTACAGGCTCATTGCTCTAATTCCCTAGGTCTCATGGATGTTTCATATGTGAATGGATTGGTAGCTTATGATGTGGAGCATGATTTTATGTAGAGCACTTCCCTTCTTTGGTTCATATGTGGAGGCATATGCACACTTGTCATCATTCCATGCATATATTGATGAGGTTATTGATATTCAACTTCTAGATGAGTTTGTTGAGCTTTTGGGTAATTTTGGTATATGGTTAATAATGATACGTCTTGTTTGACTCATTCTTCTTTGGATCTAGCACTTTGCGCATATGTTAAGGAGGTTCGAGTAGAGAGCTCCCTTTCTTTGATGGATTAGTGCAAGTGGTCATGATGGAGTAACCCCTTATTCATGGATCTAACCAACTGCACATTTTAGAGAGTGGTTACACTTCAAGCTTGAACTTGGAGGGCTTGTTGAACACATTCACATGCATCTTGTAAAGCGCTTCATCAATGGAGGCAAGTTTACACATTTTTCCATGCCTTATTAATGGGATACTTCTCTTGGAGTCTCACACTTACCATATTTAAGAGTTTGTCCACCTTGGAAGATTCTTTACTGCATATTATTCTATGCCATTGATAAGGACGTCCACCTTGGGAGATAACATCTATACGTAGGTTATTCTTGGTTTTGATGCCCTACTTGGAGGAGGACATGGACTTAAGGAGGTTGTTTACACATCTAATAGAAGACATCTCATATTAGAGCCATACATGGCATTGCTAATGTTTGTAGCTCGGGTAGGTACTTTTGCACAGGTCTAAGTGTCTAGGCTTGCAAAAGTCGGGCAAATTCTCCTTAGTACACTTGCTCAAGTGTGAGCAAGTTGCTAATGTAACTTAGCCTATGTCTAACTTGGGAAAAACACATTATTAATTATGTTCGCTAATTAAGCTAAAGAAACTTAGGAAAACTAAAGTAATTTACTTTAGTGTTTGTGTTTTAATCTCAACTGTCGATCTCAAGTGAGGTGAGATCTAACCTTGGTTGTCAATCACTTTGGAGATTAGGGTTAGGGATTTAGCTTTTTGTAAAGTTATAAAAGCAAGGCTAAGAAGAGATGAAAGACACCATAAAATGGCAATAGCCATTGAGAGAGGGATTTTCTCAAGTGAGGAGTGTGATACTCAAGTGTGTTGAGTCTGAGGAAAGTGCAAGAGTGCAACATAGGAGATCCAAATCAGCCAAGGAGATCAAGCGCAGATCCAAGGCTTGATCTATTGGATCAGATCCAGGGTATGTTGTAATTGTATTTTCTTTGGTTGGGCCATTATCTGGGAGCCCAAATAGGTTCTAAGTTATTAATGAAAAACTATTGATTGGACATAATTTGTTTGCCACTTGTGGTTGAGATTGGCGTGATTTTGCTTTTGCTAATTATATCAAGAACTTAGTTGTGCATTTTATTCAATAGATCTGCATTTTGCTAGGTTCATAAATTGTTGGGTGATAGGTTTAGATAAATTTAACATTGCATCAGAGCTTGAAACTCTAAGAACCCATCTTTGAGTCACGCAAGAAGCCAAATTTGACCACAACTATATATGGCATCAAAAGAAAAATTTTAGGCTAAATGTCATACATTATGCCAATATGAAAGAAAAAAAATTGTATAATGTACAAACATAGGTTGCTATCAAAATTTAATAAATATTAAAAAAATAAAAGAACGATGGGTGGACTTGGTAGCTGAGTGGGCTGCTAATCGAAGTGGCTCATAGGCTAGCTTCCAGTGAGGCCACTAGTCGACCAAGAAGGACTGATCAATCATAGAGGAACGTTGTGAGGGAGCGCTGCTATTTGGTGTCAAGGCAGGCAACAGAGTAACAACGACATTCTACATAGCCAAAGATGAGTCAACAACAAAGGACCACGTGTAGGCAAAGCCAGGACTGTTGAAATATGTAAGTAGGTTCGATCTTCATAATGACATATGTAATCATGATTTTATGTATTTGTTGTAAAGAGAAATATAAATTTATTATTGTCATTCTTGAGGCATGGATTTCATGCTCAAGGGAAATTTATTTATAGGTCAAGCAACCATTGAGGGCTTCTAGGGCTTGTCATTGAGTCATTGTCATATATGGAAGACCCATTTGGGCATGTTACATATTGTCAAGAAAATTTATTTGAGTCAAACTAGAGTCAAAGACCCTCCAAGACCTTGTCAAATGAGCTACAACAAGTCGGCCTCATGAAGACAATTCGTACCCCTAGAAAGCCTATATAGAAGAAGGAGCTCGACTTCATTTGGAGACACAACAAGCAAGTTTGATCTCCTAAAGAAAGACGCTGGAAAAAAGGATGAAAAGCAAGGATAAGAAGAAGAAGAGCAAGATCGAAGTTTTGGACCTATCCCTCTCTTTCTTATGTTAGGGTTTCTACAGTTACTAGACAAGAAGAAATTTTGAAGCTGCTTCTAGGTCGAAGCTGTGAATTTGCTTCTAGGTCTAAGCTGTGAAGTTGCATCTAGGTCAAAGCTGTGACGCTGCATCAAGATCAAAGTTGTGAATTTGCTAAGTCGAAGTTGCTAAAGCTAATAGGTCGAAGTTCCAAAAATTGTTGCTGGGGGTCAAAGTTGTAGAAATTGTTGCTGGAAGGTCGAAGTTTATTACTAGAAGCTATGCAAGGAAAGCTCATCAAGACGGAAGGTTGACTTGGTTTTGGAGGAGTCTTGGTCAAAGTTCACAGGTCTTGGAATTCATCAATTGAAGTTCTATAAGAAGAGAAGAGTTCTTGTTGGTTTTCCTCTCAAGAGGAGAGGTTTTGGCTATGGCTGTGTTGACCACTACGTGTCAACTTCCCAGCAGTACACCCCCTTTTCTTCGCAAAAAAGGGATAGCGCTTGATCGACATGTTTGTGCCATTCGACAGTCATCGACAGCTTGATCAATTTATGTTGTAAACCCAGTCTGCATATTTAATTGTAAATATTCATCAATTGAAGTTCTATAAGAAGAGAAGAGTTCTTGTTGGTTTTCCTCTCAAGAGGAGAGGTTTTGGCTATGGCTGTGTTGACCACTACGTGTCAACTTCCCAGCAGTACACCCCCTTTTCTTCGCAAAAAAGGGATAGCGCTTGATCGACATGTCCGTGCCATTCGACAGTCATCGACAGCTTGATCAATTTATGTTGTAAACCCAGTCTGCATATTTAATTGTAAATAATCTTAGCAGAGTTGAATCATGTATGTAAATTGCCTAGGTGGACCTAACTTTCTAGTGATAATCTACGTTCCGGAAGGTTTTTCGTCTCACCGATCCATGATCGGCAGAGTTTTCCTTCAACCTAACCCCAAAGCCGGAATGGATTTTGTCATTAGAATCTTAGGAGAATCCTAGTGTGTTAATCTGCTAGATTATAGTTGTGTCGCAAAACTGGGTGGTTTATGAGGGTCTATGTCAAATGGGTTCTCCCCTTTGAGATGTAAAGTTGTAAAAGTCATCATGTAAAGTGTCTTGAGGGTTAGAAAATGTTTTAATCCCCTCATAAGTCCTAAGTCCTAGGTCCTAGGTGATTCTTCCAAAGGCTAAGTTCGAGGATCCATGTAAAAAATAAATTAAAAATAAAAAAAAAAAAAAAAAATAATAACTGAAAAATAAAAATTTTAAAAATTAAAAAATAATAAAATAATAAAAAATTAAAAAATTAAAAATTAAAAAATAAAAAAGTAAAAAAATAATAAAAGAATAATATTTTGAGTAAATAAATGCAGAATTTCAATTTTTTATACATTAAAAATTTGACGGATGAGATTAAGAGATATCTTGATCCTCATCAACGGTCGAGATCATTTTCACGTGGATCACTCGAACTAGCTGTTGGGAATTTTTCCTTTCAATAGGGTGCTAGGGGTCATTTGAGATGGGGATCCGAGAGCCTGGTGCTAAAGAAAGCTCTCTTGTAGTCATTTTTTGTGCAATAAAGAAGACTTTGGGGTTAAAAATCTTGCTGGTGTTACTCTTCTGAAAACGCTGTAAGATTGTTCTATTTTTTTTGCATAATTTTATTTTCAGGCATTAATGATAGCTTAATGAAGATTGATCTAGGCACAGGTATCTTGTCTGATCTTTGGGGTTTGAATGATAGTTTACATTCTGAAATATAGTGGCAGGTATCTCCATTTGATCGGGGTTTCACTATTGTTTTCTCCTTCTATGTTGATGGTTGATTTTAAGCTGTGCAGGAAATCCTTTTTTTTTCAGATTACCGGGCGTTAGGGGAAGTTCTCGGCTGAACCAGCCAACTCCCGAGTTGTGTTTTCTGAAAGAGCCCAGCCAGTTCTTGATCTCGGGCTTATCATTTGAAATATTTTTTATGGATGCATACAGGGTTTTCTGAAGCGTTTTACATTAAGTTTAAAATTCTAAAAATATTTCTATGGCATAACGATAAAACTGGCTACCTAGAGCCTTTAGTTTGTAAATACTGTAATTATTTAGTTGTTCTTAAGGTTTTTAGGGTTTCATTTATTTTTTGGCATTTTCAGTTTTTCGCTGTTTGTTTACAGGGTTGCAAATCTAAAGTTGAAATCTGATTCTGAAAGCCAGATCTAGGCCCTGGAGGGTAAGATCTGGCCTCAGAACCATTTCTTGCAGAGGCATTACTCTTGCGATCCAAGTTTTTTTTGGATTTGGGAACTGTTATTCGAAGGTTTTCGTTGAGAAATCTAAAGCAAAGCAGTTTAAATTTTTTTTTGAGATTTCTGGAAAATATTTTTCTGGTAAAATTTGCTTGGACTGATTGGTTGCCTGGTAGGGTTTCATGCTGCATCAAAATTTTCGAATTTTTTTTTTTCAAGACCCTCAAGCCTCTATCATTGCTGCTGGTGCCTTCAAAATCTTTCTGCAGCTCCCTTGGCTCCTGCACAGTCTTCATTTCATTGATTCTTCTAAGATCTCCATTGCTGCTTCAACTATTCTCTCCACGCAGCAAGTTTCAGGTTTCGATCCTCTATGCACATCATCCCTGCGTCCTCATCGAAAATCTACATCGAGTTGCACGTACTGTCTCCCTGCAAGCGAAATTGTCAAAAAATTTCCAGCTCCACGCTGCTATTTCAAGCCACAAGCCAAAACTTTCCCATGCCGTCCCTCTGACCTGCGTTCTCCACGCTGCTTGTTGTCCATTCCATTCCAGCTCGTGCGTTCTTCCTTCTCACGCTGCTCCCATTCCACGCAACCATCCTTGCGTAGCTGCTCTTCAAATCCCGCAGCCTTCCCTTTCAAGCAGTTGTTGTTTCACGTTGCCTCATCCCATCCGCCGTCAAGCAAACCTCCTTTCCGTCGAGCTCACCTGCACGCAGTAAACAAGCAGCAAATTTTTCATTTTTACATGCATATATCAGTAGGGTTAGCGTAGATATTTTTTGTTTATTTTCTTTGTTCACGTTATTTCTTCTAGATAGATTTAAGTTTAGATTTGGTTAGCTTTTCATTTTTTTATTAAGGCTAGGTTTCTCTCATGCGTTTGATTTCTTTTTTTATTCTTGTGTTAGGTTTGTTTCATTTCTTTTTTTTATTTGAAATTTAAGAAATAAAAATATAAAAAAAATCGTTTTTCTTTTGATTTGGATTTAGATTTTATAAATTTTCATTTAGATTTAAATTTCTGAAAAATAATAAAAACAAAAAAAAATTTCATAAAATAAAAAAAAAAAAGGCTAAAAGTTAAAAAAAAAAAAAAAACTCAAAAAATTTTCGATTTTTGAGATGCGTAGGTATTCTTGTTATGATATATGTGTTAGGTCAGCCTTAGTTTTATTTCATACATAGAGATAGAGATTAGGGTTAGAATTTTTTTGTTTATGTTAAGTTTCGTTTCTTTTTCACTTAGATTTACTTTTGTTTAAATTTTAATATTAAAAATAATATCAAAAAAAAGTTTGAAAACAAAAAATTGATTTTCATTAGCTGTTAGCTTAAGTTTTAGTTTTATTTTTTTTAGACATATTTAAGCTTAGATTTTGTTTTATTAGTTTAGCCCATAGTTTAGTTTAGAACTTGTTTTTTTTTTAGAATTAGATTTTTTAACTTCAAATTTCATTTTTGTATATATTTTAAGTTTCATCTAGTTTTGACATTTAGAAATTTTAGTTTTATTTTGACAAATAAAAAAAAATGTCATAAAAATAAAATAATAAAAAAGGGGAAATAAAAAAAATCATAAAAAGATATTTTGGGAAATTTTTGCCAATTTCAGTGTTGGCTCGGAAATTTCTGAGGTTTCATTCTTTTATGCTGAAGCTAAAATTTTGACCTGGGAATTAGTGTTTAATATGATTCAATGTTCATCTGAGGATTAACTGTATGAATGTGATCTCTGATTAATATTTTACGTGATTGTTCAAAGCACTTTATCTTTCGAAATTTTAAATTGCTGGAGTATCATTAAGCCGTTAAGCATTTTCTCGCATTTGATAAAAGTTAATATTCGCTCAGGCTTTGATGATAAATGATTGCTCTTAATGGGTTCATATTTCTGCAGCATCTGATAATTAATCGTCTAAACATTAACTCCACAAGGCATTGGTCTATTAACTTAATAAAATCAATTAAGTGCTTGTTTCCCTTCGTGTCTCCCAGCTCAACTGGCTCTCGGTTGGTCATCCATTTTCCCATAGGGTCTACCCCCCTTAGCCGCGGGAGACAGGTTTAAACGGAGAGATAGGGGATTAGGGTGACAGCCCCCGGTCTGAGCGTTGTCGTGACAATCCGTGCGACAACACGCTGATAGCCTATATCTTATGTCCTCTTGTCTCATTGTCTTTTATAAGTTGGTAGCTGTTTGATGATAAGAACATAATAATAATAAGTGAAAGAAGAAGCTAATCAAGTTAAGTTTAAAAATACATTATAAGCAATTATCAAAGTAAGAGAAATCATCTGACATAGCTACCCTAGATTTCTCATCATGGTATCAGAGCTAAGGTGACAAGACAAGGAAAGACAACTGGAAGAGAACCATCAAAAGGAATATCAAGAAAGGTCAAGGCATCAAAGAGGACATCAAACCATCAAGAAGGGACACATAAGGGCCGAGCAATCTAAGGAGCATCACAATGATTATAACATCTAGAAGCAACATCAAGAAGAAGACCTCAAAAACTCTACTTTCAAGAAGGACCCTACCTCCAAGCAATCAAAGGACTCTACGTTCTAAGGCAACAAGAAGAAGCATTGCCATCATCATCAAAGACATCAAGATGGCCTCCCTTACATTGAAGAAAATATCACATCTCAAGCACATTTGAAGAAATACATCTCTAGAAAAATAAGTATTGTCATCTTAAAGGAAGCAAGCATCATCCATCATCATCAAAATCAAGAAGGTATCAAGTTGAAGATATCACCATCAAAGGAGCATCTTCACTAGAACAGTATCCTTATATCTATGCCTGAATCTACTTACCAAAATGACTTCATTTTGCAAGTATCTATGTCTGAATCTACCATCAAAATGACTTCATTTTGTAAGGAGAGAAACAAACCGGTTGGGTCATCAAATTTCCTTGCATGGAAAAAGAGGACAGATTTGATCCTCATAGAAAATGAAGTCATTGGACATGTTAAGGGTTCAATCACTAAACCACCAAAAGAAGAAGCTCAAGCTCTAGCGAAATATATGAAAGGGGAAATAAGGGCTCAAAGAATCCTTATAGAATCAATCAAGGATTCTCTCATCCCTTATGTAGCAAAGTTGGAAGATTCAAAAGAAATCTATGATAAGCTAGTAGAATTGTTCTCCGTAAGCACTGCAAGAGAAGTTATATCTTTGAGAACCGAGCTATACAAGATGAAGATATCAAAGGAAGAAGGGATAGCCTCATATCTTATGAGGGTGTCACAAATACGAGACCAACTGCAAGAATTGGGGGAAATAATGTCCGACAAAGAGATGACCACCGTGGTGCTCAATGCACTACCTGATGAATGGGGCAACTTTGTATCAAGCATCTATGGAAAGAAGAAAGTCACCCCATTCAATGAACTCTGGTCGTTGTGTAAGATTGAAGAAACTAGGTTGAAGGAAAAAAGCGTTGTAGGATAAAATGAATAAGTTCAAGCATTTGTTGCCATGGTTAAGAGAAAAGTAAAGTTTGGGAAGTTTGCGTTGATTTGTGTAGCTTGGGAGGTACTCCAAGCCCTATTGTTCGAGGGTTGGAGATCAAAGCGCCACAAATGGGCTTGAGGTCCAAGCTTGGGGGTTTTGTACCCATCGTGATTTGAGCCAAAACCGTGATGGAGGTACAACACGTGATGGATGAGGATGATAGTGCTCAACGATACGATTCCAATGCATCGAGAATCGTCCAATTCCAAGTTGTCGTTGAGGAGTTATGAATTTTTGAAGTCTAGTATTGGGTTGGCACCATATGAGTTAACAACGCCTTAAGTTTAGTAAGCCTCCTTGACAGTTGGACAACCCTAGAGAGATGTTGGAAGGAGCCCCTCTTTTGGATATAAATAGAGGGTGAGTGTGAGAGCATTTGAGCATCTTGGAGGCACAAGGAGAGGAACTCGATTTGGGCAAGGAGGAGACTACTTCTGTTTTAGGTCAGCAGGTTAGGGCTGATTCCAGCGAAGGAGAAGAGGTTGTGTTTGGGTCTCTTTGTGACTGTTTGGATGCCAAGTAAACCTTGCATGAAGGCCGAGTTTCTTAGGGTGTTTTTTGAGCAAGTTAGGATCCATTTTGGGGCAACAAACACAAGGAAAGGGTTCCAACTTCTTTGCCTAGTCGAAACAAGCCAAGAAGAGAATAACGAGGTGTTAGGAGGCTATTTCAAGAGGCTGAGAGGCAGGGGGACTGTTTTAGGGTGAAGGAATAGCCCTTAGAAGGGCTGCTGTAGCTAAGTGACAACTGTTGCAAGTCACAGTGGATAAGAGGCTGAAGGGTGGAATGGGGTTGGAACAACCTAACACTGCAGCCAAGGCTTTCCTCCCCTCTTAGAAAGGCAACCACAATTGTGGAGGGCTATTCTGGACACATTTTGAAGGTTGTTAGGAGTCAGGACTACTGTTAGAGTGCCCTAACCAGTCCAACAATGCAACAAACAAAGAGCCCTAAAACAATAAACTGATGTATTCCTTTTGGAGCAACAATTGATGTTTGTTGGGTCATTGTATTGACCAGTAGCGGATCAATTAAAGGCAGCCTGTGGAAGTCAAGGAGTGGCAGATCTGGTGATTAGATGCCCTATGCTAGTGACAAATTCCACAGTGATTGAGCAGCAGAAGATTGTCGTGCATTGGGTCAAAGTGTTGACCATTGCTTTGGTTAGTTTGTGGGCTGCTTGTAGGAGGCCTTAGGAGTTGTTTGGAGGAGCCCACGTGGATAGTTGGGAGGCCTACCAAGCAACCAAGGTGTGTTGTAGATGGACCCGTGTATGATGGATTGATGGTGTCCTAGGCGAGGACATATTGATGTGCCCAGATTTGTGCAATAGCTCCTCTATTGCAGAAGCAAAGGGCGGATTGGAGAAGTCCATGGGCAACCATGTGTAAGGGTCTCCCATGTGTGGGGATGCCCTAAATAGGTGCTGATGTTATAGCATGAGAGAAGACCAAGTGTGGATGAGATTGGGCACTTATGATCTGCTGGATGACAACGTGATAGTGTCAAGTTGGAGCCCGGTGAGCAACACCTTGATGAACAAAGGCGGTTGCAAGAGAGGCAATTGATGAGCTCAAAGGTCTGATCAACTAGGAGCAGTTGTGGATCCTGAGACTTGTGTGTGGAGGACTTCTATAGCAGATGATGGGCAATTCTCCTAGCTCGTGTTCATTGTGGGAGATGGACATCTTGCAATGATAGGTGGCAACCCTCCATGCCCTATGTTGGTCTTCAGTGGTGCAGCGCAAGAAGACCATAGTGGGCTGAAGTCCCTAAGTAGCTGAGGAGCAACAGTGGGCAGTTGAGAGTTGTTCACAAGTGGAGCTATGAACAACTCAATAGGAGTCTCGATGTGTTGTGGCCTTGATGGACAAAGGCACAACTAGAGAGCAGATTGGATAGTCGAGATTCAGTGGCCAGATGGAATTGGAGCATTGATAGAGGCAGGAGCTGCAGATCGGGAGTCGAAGGATCGGGCTGGTACAGGGTATGACCGAGAGGAGCTAAGAGAGCATGTGACAGCTAGATGGTCAGAGTATCTTGTTGAGGGTAGATTGGTCGTTGATAGACTGACACCAAGCCCTAGTTTGTATCTTGTACTAGTGGATGTATGAGGGCCATTATCCCTGGTACGGGAGCCCTAGACTGTTGTATTATATGTTGTTAATATAACGAAGTTGGGTTGAAAAATTAAAAAGTTGTTTATGTTCTGTGCATGTGTAATTTATTGCTTTATATTTCCACTATGCAAAGTAGTTTATGGTTGCGATTCTTGGTTTGGTAGCGTCAGTGATTTTAAGACTCTAACCTAGACCCAAGGTCATGGAAATTCAACAATTTGGTCCTCAGAAAAAGAAGATCGATATGTCAAAAATCCAATGCTATGGTTGCAATGAATATGGGCATTTCAAGAGAGATTGTCCTAAACTCAAGAAGGACAACAAGAAAAAGAAAGGAAGGAATGAAGCCCATGTCACCGAAGAAATAGAAGAACCTAAAAAGAAGAAATCAAAGGAGGAGGAAGTGAAAGATCTCTACTATGAATGAGATAATCTCCTTCACTTAGTTCATTTCAGTTTTGTAAAAGATAGCTATCATGGTAGGAAATATTGTAAGAATGATAGGATGCATCATATTAAAAGGTGGCATCATATTAGAAGCATACAATTGAAGCATAAAAGAGCTCATGACATCATTGTAGAAGCTTCGAAGGATAGCTGAAGTAGAAGTCTACATGGTTGTAGCAATCATTATAATGGAAAGGAAGTAGCTCATGATATCCTCATTGAAAGTTTGTAAAGACAACCAAAATAACTAGTATATATGGTTGGAATAAATTCATCTAGCATGATAGAAGATAGAAAAGATCATCATACATCATCATTGTTAACGAGCATTTGCAGAATATGCATCATCAAGATCCTTCAATAGAATCTTTATAAGAAGATTCACCTCTACTTGGAAGAAGTAAGTGTCTCACTAATAGTCTACCTTGTGTGGGATCTATGGTTTAGAAAGATGATGGTATGATGGCAAAGGAGTGTAGCATGTCAAAATGGTTAAAGTACTTTCAAACAAGAAAAGGAAGTTGTCAAAGGAACTGTAGATGACCCAAAGGAGAAAAGAGGTATGTATATACTATATACTTAATAGATTAAGTCGTGTCATCATATAGTTGCAAATAGCATGGTTGAATGCTCTATCTCATGACCATGATTGAGGAAGAAGGATCTCTTCCTTTAGAAAGATGCATGAAGGTATATGTCTTGAACTAGTTCACATATTGACAAAATGAAATCAACATAATATGACCTCGTATGGAATATGAGGTGGTTGACAAGATGAAGGAACTATGTATAGAAGTTCCTGGGAAGCAATATGTAAAAAAGGAAGAAGAGTTCGTGAGAGATGCAACTGTAGTCACATAAGATAATTGATCAACATCCTATGACTAGAAGAATTGGCTATGTCATCTTCATAGAGAAGGTATGAAGACTTTGATGAAGTCTGTAAAGGAAAGAGACCCTTGACATTGACTGTCTTGGAGATATGTTTAGGAATACGCAGGACATTGGTTTTGCAAGAAGTAGATGTCATGATGAAAGGCTATCATAAAAGGTACTTTTGATTTGATGTTAATTTTGATTTTTGAACAACATCTGGTTGGGTTGATACAAGGCTACCAAAAGAGAGTTGTAGATGTCATATACAACTAGTTCTCATGGAAATGGATGGAAGATCCTAAAAGAAACATGACTTGGAAGAGGTGACTGTATGAAGGAAAGTCAGATGTGGACTAGAAGATCACTTTTCCGATGAAAAAGTAGGATGACATGACTATTAATTCAACCCTGTGGTTCTTTGAAGGAAAGTAATGGATGGCTAATGCCCTATGAAGAAAACCTAGAAGATGAAAGCTCCATAATGATGAAGTTCATGACATCGAAAGGAGGAGCCCTACGAGCAACTGATAGTACCATGACCTCCACCAAAGAGCAGATAGTTGTTGTTGGAAACAAGCCCCTAGTTGAGAAGGAGCTTGGGCAAGTCCCTGGTTAAGAGGGAGCTTGAGTATATTCCTTTTTATAGGAATGAGTATATACTCCCTGGTTGAGAGGGAGAGATAGACACATCATTCTTGTCTTCATGTTGTGAAAAAAGAATAGAGGATTGGGTAAGCATTTGAGATTGATTCTGATACTCTTTCAGGATGTGGTAGGGCATCCAATAGGCAAGAGTAATCAAGAGGAAATTCCTTAAGGATGTGCTATTCCAAGATAGGAACTATCCTAAAAGGACATACCCTGTGAACACTCGGGTGGGATATGTGCCTTGAGAGACAATGATGATGGTGTCTATTAGTCATTGGTCTCGCTAGCATTGTGCTCTGATCTTGTGGAGAGATATAGTTGTTACTCAAGGCCTTGATATGTGGCAACGCTGGTTGGTATGATGAGATGCTCTGGCATAAGCTAAGGAAGTAGCTTATGAGATGGCTTACCAAGCCGACTCTTCTTATAAGAATTATTCAGTTTGAGAATGTCCAAGTACCTTGTATGGATTGTGAATACCTCCCTAGTTAAGAGGGAGTGTTGAAATATGTAACTAGGTTAAGTCTTCATAATGACATGTAATCATGATTTTATGTATTTGTTGTAAAGAGAAAATAAATTTATTATTGTCATTCTTGAGGCATGGGTTTCTTGCTCAAGGGAAATTTATTTATAGGTCAAGCAACCATTGAGTGCTTCTAGGGCTTGTCATTGAGTCTACAAGTCAATTGAGTTAGTGATTAGTTGAGGAAATCGAGTTAGTGATTAGTTGCAGCGAGGGTGTTATGAAACCAGCTCACAAAAAGATAGAAAAGAGAGATCCACGCCTTAGAATTCAGCCTCTTCGAGGGGGCAACCTCCTTTACATTACATAAATGAACAATTCTTGGATGATACAAATGAAAATACCTCCTTTCTATATATAGGAGTCTAAGTGGTCCCAATACAATCAAAGCCTACATAACAATAATATTGTAGGGCACAACAATAACAATAGTGGGCTTCTATGTGGCACAATAGTAACAATATGGGCACTACATGGGTACATCAATATAAATAAGGGGTATAACTACAATAGTAATGGGGTAATCACTAGTATTATAGGGACCCAACATGCCCCTCTCCTTCAAAAAAAGTGTTGTCCTCAACGCTTGAGTAGTTCAGGATACTTCTGCATAAAATTCTCATCCTCCCATGTGGAATCTTCAGCGGATAAGTTCTTCCACTTGATAAGGTACTCTGAAATTGATCGATTTCGTAGCTGTCGAGTTCTTGTTTCTATAACTGCTTCCGGTTCCAATATAATTTTTCCTTCTTCGTCAAGTTCTGGCAATATTGTTTGAACTGGGAGCTTGTCGCCTATAACCTTCTTTAAGCATGAAACATGGAAAACTGGGTGCAGTCGAGAAGCTGCAGGAAGCTCCAATTTGTATGCCATAGTACCAATCTTTTGCAACACCTTGTACGGACCATAATACTTTGGTGATAATTTATTATCCTTCTTAGCTTGCTTGAGGGACATTTGCTTATATGGTTGTAGCCGTAGGAATACCCAATCACCTACATCAAAACTTCTTTCACTGCGATGCTGATCTGCCTGTTGTTTCATTCTATTCTGTGCCAACACAAGGTTATCCTTTAAGAGTTGGAGGACTTGTTGTTGATGTTCGATGTGATGTTCCACTGCCTGAACCTTAGAATTTTCTCTTAAACATGATGTGATGGATGGTGGTTGATACCCATAAAGTGCCATAAATGGGGTCATTTTTGTTGATGTATGGAAGGAAGTGTTATACCACCATTCAGCTAGAGGCAACCATTTGACCCATTGTGTCTATTTATCAGATACAAAGCAACGAAGATATCCTTCCAAACATTTGTTTACTATCTCAGTTTGCCCATCAGATTGAGGATGATAAGATGAGCTATGAGCTAACTGAGTACCAAGACAAGAAAATAATTCTGTCCAAAAATTTCCAGTGAAAATGGGATCTCTGTCACTTACAATAATCTTTGGGTTTCCATGTAGCTTTTGAACTGTTTCCATAAATGCAGTAGAAACTGTACTGGCTTTAAATGGATGTGATAATGCACAAAAGTGTACATACTTTGTAAGTCTGTCAACTACCACCATGATGACACTCTTTCCCTCAGACTTGGGTAAACCTGTGATAAAATCCATTGAAACCTCCTCCCAACGTTGGCTTGGAATGGATAAAGGTTGTAATAGACCTGGTGTCTTAATTGTTTCAACTTTATTTTGCTGGAAAACCAAACATTCCGCCACAAACTTTTGAATATCTGATTTAAGGCCATCCCAAAAAAATTCCTTCTTAACCCTGTGGTAAGTTTTTAAAAATCCTGAGTGCCCTCCTAAGGGAGAAGTGTGCAATTCCATAAGAATCTTTTGTTTTAGCTGGGAATTCTTACAGAGGTATAAGCGATCTTTGTACCATAACGAATCATTTTTCCAGCTAAATGTATCAGAAGTACTGGAATCTTGTTGTAGCTTTTGAATAAGTGCCCACACTTCTTCGTCATTCTTCCATTCCTCCCTTGCTTCGTTTATCCAATCTGGTTGGATAATAGAAATGGCACACAACAATGCTTCCACATCCTCATCCTTTCTTGAGAGTGCATCTGCCACCACATTTTGCTTCCCTTTTTTGTAGATGATTTCAAAGTCATAACCCAACATCTTTGTGACCCACTTTTGTTGCTCTTCAGAGGATAATCTTTGTTCTAAAAAGTATTTAAGGCTATCATGATCCGTTTTTACCTTGAAGTGTCTTCCCATTAGGTAGGGTCGCCATTTCTTAAGTGCATGGAGTATTGCCAACATTTCCTTCTCATAAATAGCTTTGTTTAAAAACTTTCCCTTGATTGGACGACTTTCAAAAGCAATGGGTCTTTCATCTTGCATTAGAACAGCACCAATTCCATTTCCTGAAGCATCACATTCCACAATAAAGGTTTTTGTGAAGTCCGGCGTAGCTAAGACCGGTGCTTGGCACATTGCCTCTTTAAGATGTTCAAAGGCCTTTGTTGCTTGCGAAGTCCATGAAAATGAATCTTTCTTCAATAATGTTGTTAAAGGTGCTGCTATTCTCCCATAATTCTTAACAAACTTGCGATAATACCCTATCAACCCAAGAAATCCTCGCAGATGCTTTATGGATGTGGGGATTTTCCATTCCTTAATGGCTTTAATTTTGCTAGGGTCTACCTTAACTCCTTCATGAGATACAATATGACCCAAATATTCCACTTCTTGGACTCCAAAGAAACATTTCGATCTTTTTGCATATAATTGTTTCTCCTCCAATAGTTGTAACACCCTGTCAACATGTTCAACATGATCCTTCCAAGTCTTGCTGTAGATTAGTATATCATCAAAAAATACTAACACAAATTTTCTAAGGAATGGTTTGAAAATTGAATTCATCAAACCTTGAAATGTTGAAGGTGCATTGGTAAGGCCAAAAGGCATGACCAAAAATTCATAATGACCCTCATGAGTTCTAAATGCTGTTTTCGGAATGTCTTCAATCTTCATTCTAATTTGATGATATCCCGAATGAAGATCCAACTTGGTGAAGTAAATTGATCCATGCAATTCATCCAGTAACTCATCAATAACAGGAATGGGGAACTTATCTTTAATAGTGAGCTTGTTGAGCTCCCTATAATCTGGACACATGCGCCATGATCCATCCTTCTTGTGCACCAATACTACTGGAGCTGAGAAAGAACTTTGACTTGGTTGAATTATACCAGCCTCTAGCATTTCTGCAACCATACGTTCAATTTCACTTTTTTGGACATATGGATATCTGTACGGCCTGATGTTTGGAGGAACACTTCCTGGAATCAGATGAATAGCATGATCATGATTACGTATAGGTGGGAGACCTTTGGGAGTCTCAAATACCTTGGAATGATTGTCCAGGACTTTTTGGAGATCTGGAGAAATAGATGATTCCAATGTGGAAACATCTAGCGAACATAGTTGTGCAATTACACCTCTTTGCTCCTTTTTTAGAAGCTTTGTCATGCCATTAGAGCTGATTATCTTTCCTGGTTTCCCTGCAATACCCCTTAATTCAACTTCCTTTCCTTCCACAGAAAATTTCATGAAAAGTTCTTGAAAATTAAAAGCTATTGTACCCAAGGATTGTAGCCATTGGACTCCTAGTACAACATCAGCACCTCCCATTGGAATAGAAAGCATTGGGCTAGTCAATACATATTCTCCCATGGATAGCTTGATATTATGGCACTTTCCAGAACAATTTATTGTTCCTCCATTTGCAATCATCACTTGACACTCTGGTGCTGGATATAGGAAGCAATTCAATTCTTTTGCTACCCTACAATGAATAAAATTGTGGGTGCTTCCTGAATCAATCAACACTATTACCTTTTTCTTCTTGATTTGTCCTTCTATCTTGATGGTTTGAGGAGTGGTAATTCCCGCTGTTGTCGCGCGGATTGGCACGACAACGCTCGGACCGGGGGCTGTCACTCTGATCCCCGATCCCTCCGTTTAAGCCTGTTTCCCGCGGCTAAGGGGGGTAGACCCTGTGCGATGATGAGGCCAACTGTCGACCAGTTGGTTGGGAAACACGAGATACGATATAAAAGGGCTCGATGGATTTGGTTAATTTAGCAGACCAGTGCCTTGTGGAGTCAATGTTTAGATGATTACTTTTTAAATGATAAAGAAACATGGACCATGAACAGCAATCATCTATCATCAGCTAAAGCACAACGATATCCAGCAGCTAAAAATTTGAAAGATGAATACTTTAAATCACCACGAGAATCATAAACCATCAAACAGATATCAATTTCGCATCTCGGCTTGAAAACCTTAGACCTCAGCAATAAAGATATAACGATTCCCGAAAATAACTGGATCTAAGAAAAATTTCACTATTTTTTATATTTAAAAAAAAAAAAAAAATTATTTTTTATTTTTTATATTTTTATTTATTTTTTCCTTTTTTATTTTTTAATTTTTTATTAAAAAAAGAAAAATTAAAAAAAAATCTAAAAGATTTATTTGAAATTCTATTCTAAAATTAAACTATATAAATAAAACAAAGCCTAAAAAACTAATCAAAATATAAACATTTTTTTTTTTCATTTAAAAAAAATAAAAATAAAAAAAATAAAACAATTAAAATCTAAGAACTTTTGAAATCGTAACTATGCCAAAACTTTAACTAAACTAAAAAAAATACATTAAAATCTAATAAAAATAAATCTAAAACTAAGAATTTATTTAAAATCTAAATAGCACTTCACGCCAACGTTTTCGTATGTACATATGCATCAAAGAAAAAACGAAACGAATATGAGAATACCGCTTACCTTCTGCGTTTAAAACGAAGATCCTGACCCGTCACAGAAAAGGAAGTCGGGAGCATAGCTTGACGGAGGAGAGCAGAAAAAAAACGAATCGGTTTTACCTGTCGGCCACAGAGAATTCAAGCTCGATTTTTCGCAGGGTTTGCAGGTGATGGCGGCAGTGTGGATCGGCTTGCCTGGTGTTTGACTGCAGCGCGTGAATGCAATGGCGTGACAAGATATTACCTCAGCCGCCAGAGAAGATCGAATCACCTGTCGACGGCCACACACAAAAAAAATCGGTTTTGCAGGGTTTGCAAGTGTGGCAAGACGCGGTTTTGTAGCAGACAAAGCTGGGTCAACGATGAAGATGGCAGAGAACCGCAGCAAAAGAAAATACACCTCACGCCGCTTTCAGGATGCCTCACGATTTTCATAGCCCCGGCTTAAGCACAGTGACCACGAGGAAGCAAATACGATTTGAGATCATTTCGATGTGGAACAGGTTTAGTTTTGCTGCCCAGTTTTGAAGATGGGTTGGTGACAGCGGGTTTCCAATGGAGCAACCACGCATAGACTGCCTGCAGAGGCTTGAAAAACAAACGATCTGCTCTGCCAAACACTTACCTGCGTCCTCTGGCTTTGAATGAAATCACAGTGAATGTAACCCTATATATATATGTATTTTTATCAAACAAAACCAGAATTCTAAATGAAAATTGCGCATATGTTATAGCAAAATCTGAATGCAGTGATTACTGTTCACGTGACACCAACGACATCAGAGGATTTTCAATCAGTGAAAACGTATAAATTTTTGCCCTCACCTGAAACCCATGAAACGTTACCTTGTTTGCTCCAGCGATGTATGTATTTCTTTTTGTCTGACATGTAGCCGCAGAAATGGATGCGTTTTCCCCTTAACACATTTGGCAGCTTCGAGTATTGGCGGATGGGAGCTCCACTATCTAGCGCTGGTCCCTTTTACTCGGTGACAAAACAATTCCTGCTATTGCCAGCTCCCAAAAAACCTTTATTCTCAGGGCAGCAGTACAATAAACCTGAAAGCCAGACAACAAATTCTCGGCAGATATATGCAAAATTTCAGAGTAAAGCCCTTCAAAAAATTACCCTAATCGCATCTTCAGAAGAAACCCTAATGAAAACTGCCAAAAAATAAACTTGAAACCCTAGAACAGCTAATTAATGTACAGATTTTGGCCCCTACACAGCCAGATTTAACAATAAGAGCAGAAATATTTTTCAATATATCAGAAATTTTTGAACTTCACTGTGAAAATAAAGAAAAATCTCTCATGTAAAAACAGAAAATGAATTTTAAAGATAACCCAGGGCACAAACAGCTGGGCTCTGCACAGAACAGCATGTGGGAGTCGGCTGGTTCAGCCCAGAACTTCCCCAAACGCCCACAAATACCCTTCACCTCAAATGCTTTCCTGCACACCTCAAGCAAACATCAGCAAAAAAGGGCAAGAAATGCTACTAGATTTCAAGAGAAAATGGAGATACCTGCCATTTTCCAGAAACCCTACAACATTCAGACCCTAGCACGTGAGCAAGATACCTGTACTCACAATGCTCTGAAAAAAAAATCAGCTATTTTAACTGTTAAACACTGAAATATGCAGAAAAGCAAACACCTCACAGCAATTCCAGAGAGTAACACCAGCCAGTTTGAACCCCAAAGTCTTTTTATTAATCAGAAATCAGTTTACAAGAGAGCTTTCAGTACAGACTCACAGATCAGATGAACCTGAAATGACCCCCTAAGACCCTATATAAAGGAAATGATCCTAACGGCTAGTTCGAGTGATCCATGTAGAAATGATCTCGACCGTTGATGAGGATCAAGACATCTCTTGATCTCATCCGTCGATTTAATCACTTAAAATATTATTATTTTATTAGTTAGGGTTTTTGCTTCATTTATTAATTTTTTTATTATTTTTTATTATTTTATTATTTTTATTCATTTTTTAATTTTTTTAATTCATTTTAACATGGATCACTGAACTAAGCCTTCGGAAACATCACCTAGGACCTAGGACTTAGGACTCATGAGGGGATTTAAAACATTTCTCGACCCTTAGGACACATTACATCATGACTTTTACAAAAATACATCTTAAGGGACAAACCCATTTAATACAGACCCTCACAAAAACACCCAGTTCTGCGACACAACGATAATCTAGCAGATCAACACACTAGGATTCTCCTAAAGTTCTAATGACAAAATCAATCCCGGCTTTGGGGTCAGGTTTGAAGGAAAACTCTGCCGATCCGTGGATCGGTGAGACAAAAAACCTTCCGGGACGTAGATTATCATCAGAAAGTTAGGTCCACCTAGGCAAATTACATACATGACTCATGTCTGCTAAGATTATTTACAATTAATACATGCAGACTGGATTTACAATCAAAAAGATCAAGCTGCTGATGATGGCAGGATGGCACGGACATGCTGATCAGGTGCTGCTTCTTTCTGTCAAGAAAAACGGGGTGCACTGCATAGGTAGTTGACCAGTAGAGGTCAACACCCGCCAATGCATTACAAGATATGGTCGGATTTATTTGTTCTTCATCTAGGCTTTGTTCCTGGAATATATCCTCTTCTTTTGACCTTTCTTGCTCCTTTTCTTCTTCCTCTTCACAATCTATGTAGAATAATTTCTTCTCAGCACACTTATGACCTTTTGTGTATTTGCTATCACAATTGTAACAAAGCCCTTTTGCTCTTTTTTCTTCCAATTGTTGTGGTGTCAACCTTGTAGGTTGTGGAAGACTATGGGCAACAACACTTCCGTCTTTATAGTTGTGAACGGTATGCTTCCTAGTTGCCATAATTTTGCTTTCCATTTTTCTTGCTAACCTGAATGCCTTCTCTAATGAATCAGGTTCCCAAAGGCGCACATCATGTTGGATATTATCCTTTAAAGACCCTATGAACACATCAATCCTATGCTCCTCTGGAATATCTTTTACCCTTATGTTCAATTTTTGGAACTCCTCAATGTGCTCCATTATTGAACCCTTTTGTTTGAGACTTATCAATTGGCTAAAAAAAGTGTTGCTTTTTGTATCCTCATAATGTGCTATCAATTCTTCCGTAAAAATTGCCCAAGTGATAAATTGTTTACGAGAACAAAGCCATTGATACCATACAAACTGATTTGGTTCCAAATATAAAGTTGCCATACGTACCTTTTGTGTGTTTTGCACATTATTGAGATCGAAGAATTGCTCCATCTGTAATATCCATGTGGCGGGATCCTTCCCATCAAACTTCCTCATATCGATTTTTGGAACATGGTGAGTCTTCGATCCAACATTAGAGTCTATGGAATCATGATTAACATTTCTTTTGTTCTCATCATGAGTTTCCTTTACTACCTTTTCACCATTAGTGACCCTTTCTTGTAGCAACTTCTTCAATTCATCCATCTTATCATCCATGCCATCAATTTTAGCGTCCATGCCATTCACCTTAGCTTCCATGCCATCCATCTTAGCTTCCATGCCCTTTATCTTAGATTCCACGCCATTTACCTTAGATTCCACGCCACTTATCTTAGCTTCTGTTAGCTTTTGTGAGCGTGACATTTGTTGCACTTGTTCTTGTAATTTTGATATATCATGTAGCATTTCTTCCTCTTCTTCATGAGTCATGCTAGAGCTTTCAGGTTCCTTACTAGGTGTTTGCATTTTCTTTCCTCGTGGCATTAGTTACCGATAATAATGTTTTACTATGCCCTTTGAACTCCGTTAAACCTTACACAAAAATTAAAAAAAAAACTACACACATTTTTTCACTTTATAGAAGCCTGATATTGAATCTGATGTATCTCTGTAATTTCGGATCCTCCAATTCTGAAATTGCTACCTGTAGTAGCCTTCTGTGTCCTCTTTCCAATGCCACAAGTCTGAGCCAAATTGGATTCTCCAAGGAAGAGTTATGTGAAATCTCCCACAGTGACTAGCTTTTAGACTGGTTCAGTACAGCGAACTTGTACGACTTGCCACGAGTCCCTGTTTCAACCTTTGAATCTGAAACACACATAAAAAAAAACTACAGTCCGTCCTCTTTCTGTACCTTCTTACGAAATTTCAATCCGATCCCCAGAGAGAAAGTTATGACGATTTTCCCCAGGTCACCTGTTTTGAATGTAATTCAGGAGTCTGCAAAAAGACCAACTTCCTCAGATCATATCTCCGCAAATATCGCGCAAAAAGCTCTGAAATTCGGACCCAAGGTTCAGCGCGATTTCTTCTCAAATGGGTTTTTTTTTGCGACTTTTGAAACGTCACAGAAAAAAAGTTATAGCGAAAATGCCACGATGACCTGTTTGGAGCAGCGAAACCCTAGAATCCAAAGCTCTGATATCAAATGTTATGAAACCAGCTCACAAAAAGATAGAAAAGAGAGATCCACGCCTTAGAATTCAGCCTCTTTGAGGGGGCAACCTCCTTTACATTACATAAATGAACAATTCTTGGATGATACAAATGAAAATACCTCCTTTCTATATATAGGAGTCTAAGTGGTCCCAATACAATCAAAGCCTACATAACAATAATATTGTAGGGCACAACAATAACAATAGTGGGCTTCTATGTGGCACAATAGTAACAATATGGGCACTACATGGGTACATCAATATAAATAAGGGGTATAACTACAATAGTAATGGGGTAATCACTAGTATTATAGGGACCCAACAGAGGGGCAGATCAGTAAGGGATTTTCATCCAAGACTAAAGAATACATAAAAGAGAGGCAACATAGTGCAGGAGAGACAGCACAAGCCCTAGAAGCGCTGATGCACAAGGCCATAGAGGCTGACGCAGAAGACGTAGGGGTTGACGCAGGCAGTGCAAAGGGTTGTAAAGGCTGACGCTGGGCATCAGAGGTAGCACTGTGGAAATTCTGTGGGGCAAACTGAGAGCAGATCAGCTGGGAGAGGGTGACATAGTCCCTGAAGAGTGACACATTTCCAGAGCAGTGCTTGGAGCAACTTTCGCTATTCAGCACAAGGAACAGTCAGAGTCCTTGTGGGGTTGATCATCCGGTTGTTGATTTGTCGGAATATCTGTCTTCGGATAGACGTACTATTGCCGAGGACATTCTCTGTTAGGTGAGCCAATTCTAGTACCCTAGTTGTATTCACAAAATTTGCTTAATAATAAAACCCTCATATATGCTGCAACGGTTTTCCCGCATTGGGTTTTTCTAGGGACAATTGTCCAAAAATAACGGTGTCCCTTGTGTTATTGTTTCTATTTCCTTCAGTGCATGATTTGTATATCTGTGAAGGCTGCATTTTTGTTTACTTCGATGTTTATGCAATTAAATAACTTGTTAATGTAAAGAACAAGTAGGAAATAGTAAACCAGAAATTGCAGTAGGGGTTTCTGATGTGTTAGATTTAGGAATTTTCACATGGTATCAGAGCGATTGCAGATCAGAGGCGACTGAAGACACTAGCCGAGAAAATCTAAGAATTTGCAGCAGAGAAGCAATTGTCCCGAGAGACAACACTGTTCCAGAGCTGAAGAGGCGAGAGGAGTGATGCAGTGCAGAGAGTGTGATGCAGAGGCTCACGCAGTGCCTGTGTCAACATTCTGAGTTGGAAGAGGAAGACACAGTCACTGGGAGGAGCCCATGTAGTAGCTGCGTCAGCTGTCCAGGCTAGCGCAGAGGCAGAGGGAGGCAGATCAGGCTTACGTAGTGCCAAGTCATCTTTTTGAGCCAGGAAGGATTGACGCAGTGGCCAGGAGGAGCTGATCCAACTCTCACTGTGATTGCGCAGAGCCAAAAGGGCTCAGATTCTTCAGTTGTCGGGGCTAAGGGAGTTGAGCAGATTTTGATTTGTGGAGCTGGTGGGACGTTGTTTTTGTGAGTGCAAAACAGTGTCTAAGGAGACTGAACCAAGGTAGAGGGAAGCACTACCTCGACAGATTTTTAGCCAGGAAATCTAGATCCAGGTTGCAACGACAAAGGAGGATTGGAGAGGAGTGATTTGACAGTTGGCCGGAGGATTGGAGAGAGGGAAATCAAGACTCAGAGGGAGTCTAGAGAAGAGGAGCAGAGATGGCAGTAAACAGATTGAGAGATCAAGACATATTGGATAGGGCTTATAATTTTGTCATCTGGAAGGCTAGGATCTTGGCAATCCTAGATAAACATCGCATCAAGGATTATGCCTTGAAAACCGTAGCTATCCCAAATTCCAATTGACCCTAATGCAAATGAAAAGTATGAGGAGGTCAAGGCGAAAGTGAAATGCACGATCCTAGACGGGGTCAAGGATCATGTCATACCACATATTGTTGATAAGAACACAATAAGGGAGATGTGGCAAACACTGACCACCTTATACCAGGGCTCTTCTGTGCAACAAAAGATGTTATTGGAAAATCGGCTGAGGTCATATCAAATGCAAAAAGAAGAGGAGATAGATCTGTTCCTTCTTAGGTTGCAAGGAATTCGTGACTAGCTTACTTCCGTGGGGTCTACACTGGATCCAAAATTCATGGTCAACACTGCTTTGAATGCAGTCTCCAAGGACTGGGAGACGTTTGTCCAAAGCATTTTGGGCAGAGTGACTCTCCCTAGTTGGGAGGAGATGTGGGCAGCTCTTCGACAGGAAGAGATCAGGAGATTGACCAAGGCGGGGAGTAGTGGTAAGGGAGTTTGAATCAAGAAAGAGGAGGAGGATGCAGCTCTAGCATCTGCGGGACAACAGGGGGTTCAGAAGAGGAAGAAGAAAGATATCTCCAAGGTCAAGTGCTTCAACTGTGGGGAGCTAGGACATTATGCCTCTCAGTGCCCCAGGAAGAAAGGCAAGGGAGAAGCTTTCGACTCAAAGGTTTCTCCAGCAAAGGCGGAGAAGGATGTCGAGACTAATGATGATTGTGCCATGAGTTCTCATGCGCCTCTAGAGCAGAGGTGGGGAGACATTGAGCTGTAGTCAAAAGGAATACAAAAGGGGGGCATGACTCTTGAGGTGCCCAAACTCTTGGATCACATATGGCTACGGGAGCCCTTAACGACAGTAGCATGATGATAGGTGTCGGGTGGAGCAAGGTGTGATGGAGCGACAAGGTAGTGCTAGAGTGCACAAGTCTATAGCAGTGCAGTGGAGGTTGCAACAGCGTAGTGGCAGCAGAGGGAGCACATGATAGCAACAAAGGTAGCTTCAACATCACGAGGCTTCCAAACAGATCAAGATGTCAATATTTGGGTGAAGTCAGTTACTTACTTCTCGGTAGTTGAGTTGCAGTGCAGCAGTTAGCAGTGGCAGTCGCAGTGTCATGGGCAACAGTACATGAAGCAGCAGTGCAGTGGATGTGGGGCAGCAGGCCAAGCATCAACACAGAGGACCAATGCAGAGGATCAGTGTGATGCTTCTATGGTGAAGCATTGCTAGAGCACATTCCTCGCTAAGAGGGAGTGTTGATTTTGGGTAACATCGGATGTGCTCTAGCCTTGAAAATTGGTGGAGAGGCTAAGGCACATGAGATCTCCAAGACCCATAAATCATTTGGAGAAATTCCACCCGGATGAGGAGTTATTAAAATAATTAATATTTTTAATGGGCTCCTAAGTTTAAACTTAGGAAAATAAAAATATTAGTGTGTATTAATAAAATATGGGTGAGAAAGTTCTCGGTGACGAGGATCAAGCTAGTTCTAGTCTTAGTCATTGATTAGGGACTTAATCTCGGCCGTTGAAGACTCAACAGGAAAAGTATAAGAGGAGGCTTGAGGGCCAGTTGGAAATACACCAAGAAAGATTAAGAATCTGATTTTCTGGGGCGAGGTTTGCTGAGGAAATCGAGTTAGTGATCAGTTGCAACAAGGGCCAGTTCAGCAAGGGATTTTCATCCAAGGCTGAAGAATACATAGCAGAGAGGTAGTGCAGTGCAGGAGAGACAACGCAGGCCCTAGAAGGGTTGACACATAGGCAACAGGAGTTGACACAAAAGGCCGTAGAGGTTGACACAGAAGCTATAGGGATTGACGCAGGGAGTGCAGAGAGTCGTAGAGGTTGATGCTGGGCTTCAGCGGCAGCGCTGGGGAAATTACATGGGGCAGACTGAGCGCAGATCAGCTGGGAAAGGGTGACGCAGTTATTGAAGGGTGACACAGTTCCAAAGTAGTGCTTGGAGCAATTTTCGCTGTCCAACACAAGGAACAGTCAGAGTCACTGTGGGGTTGATCATTTGGTTGTTGATTTGCCGGAATATCTCTCTCCAAAAATAAAGGTGTGCCTTGTGTTATTGTTTATGTTTAATTCAGTGCATGATCTGTATATCTGTGGAGGCTACATTTGTGTTTACTTCAATGTTTATGCAATTAAATAACTTGTTAATGTAAAGAACAAGTAGGAGATAGTAAACCAGAAATTGCAATAGGGGTTTCTGATGTGTTAGATTCATGAATTTTCACATGCTTCTAGGTCGAAGTTGTGAAGCTGCATCTAGGTTGAAGCTGTGAAGCTGCATCATGGTCGAAGTTGTGAATCTGCTAAGTCGAAGTTGTTGAAGCTACTAGGTCAAAGTTGCAGAAATTGTTGCTAGGGGTTGAAGTTGCTAAAAGGTCAAAGTTTATTGCTAGAAGTTGTGTAATGAAAGCTCATCAGGAATGAAGGTTGAATTGGTCTTGGAGGAGTCTTGGTCAAGGGTCACAGGGCTTGGAATTCTTCAATTGAAGTTCTATCAGAAGAGAAGAGTTCTTGCGGGTTTTCCTCTTAAGAGGAAAGGTTTTGGCACTAGTTGATAGCATATATCTTGTGTCCTCTTGTCTCATTGTTCTTTATAAGTTGGTAGTTGTTTGATGATATGAACATAATAATAATAATTGAAAGAAGTGACTAATCAAGTAAGAGAAATCATCTAACATAGTTTCCCGTTATGAAATCATCTAACATAACTGCATTGTTGCAAGACGGTTTGGTCATGTACAGAAGCAAAGCCAACAAACAACCGACAAAAGGCAAAAGCCACTGGCAAAGGTCAAAGCAAGTGGTGGCTAATAGAAAGTATCAACATAGCTACTTTGCAGTCGACATGGGCACAACAAAAAAGTTGCTTGCATGTTAAGTTACAGTCGTTGATTAACATCAAAGAGCCACAAGTTAGTGAACTATACATTTCACAAACGTGTGCAAGGCTATGAATCTTCCAAGGGAGGACATTGCAACAAAAGAAGGAAAGCGGGGATTGGTTGCAACCACTCGCTGTTGAGATAGGGCCAATAGCCACAAGGAGTGGTGTTAGCACTAGCCACAATGAGGAGTGCCACAGAGTTGTCGGGCATTGGAGAGGGGGCATGCCAGAGTGCTGCAGTCATCGATCAAGGCAAGAAGAGCCACCTGAAATAGCAATGAGCCCCCATGTTGGGAATAATGAGAGGGGGGGTGAATCAATATTTCTTTTCAATTGTTATTTTTATCAGTTAGATCACTTATAATTAGAACACAAAATGAATAATAAGAATACATACTTTTATTAATCTCTTCTTTACAATAAATCCAATACAATAATGTGTAGGGCTCCAACCCTAGACGAAGACACCAATCCTCAATCTCCTAAACTCCAACTTGTATTTTGCCAAGCACCGACTTGGTGCTTCCCAAGGTGCCAACCTCATCATTTTGAGGCACCAACCCTATCTTTGGTACAAGCTCCAACCCGGTCTCTTGAGGACTCTTATCTTCTAGGGCTCCAACCCTATCTTCCAAGGCACCGACCTTGTCTTTATGAGGCTCCAACCTCTAGGGCTCCAACCCTTGGCTTCAATTCGTCAAGATAAGTTTGATGATTGTTCATGGCTCCCAATATCTACTTCAACGAGCCCTGTCTATCTTCAACAATGCCTCCTCCAAATCACTTCATCAATGACAACCTTGTCTTCTTAGAAGGTTTCACCACTGCTCTTCCTATTACCCAAAACAAAGATCTCCAAAGTTACCTCATGATGACATCAGCAATGCAGGCTCCAACATCTAGGGCTCCAACCCTCAGCTTCAATTCATCAAGATAAGTTTGACAATTGTTCATGGCTCCCAATATCTACTTCAACGAGCCCTGTCTATCTTAAACAATGCCTCCTCCAAATCACTTCATCAATGACAACCTTGTCTTCTTAGAGGGTTTCACCACTGCTCTTCATATTACCCAAAACAAAGATCTCTAAAGTTACCCTATGATGACATCAGCAATGCATCATGGCCTCCAATGATGTCTCTAAGACCTTCGAGTTCTGCACTTATTCTTCAATAACTACTTCAAGGTTTGACTCCAAATAGGCAGGTAGGGCTCCAAGGATTCTCTTCAAGGATGCTTTCTCAGAGGTTTCTATATATTTGCTTCACAAGATAACTGACCAAGATGCTTCCAAGAGTATCTCCAATGAATATTCTTCACAGTCCAATTCTTCACTCTCAAAAACAACAAATGCTCCACTGTCCAAGTTCTTCAAGTTCCTAACTTGTACAAGCCTCAGCTATCACCACCAAGCTTTACTGATGACTGTTCATGCCTCCACTAGCTGTCCACAGAAAACACTGATCACTGAAATGATGATAATCCACAGTTATATGACCACTCCACAGTTGTATCACCACAAAGCCTTCCTCATTTGTATTTCCAGTCTTCCACAAATCTATCCGAGCTCCAAAGAATCACTTGTCTACACTTCTGATTCTGTGATGATCCGAGTTGCTTCAGAGGTCTGTTCACACAAGGGCGAGGTCACTAAAGCAGTGATCACAGGTTTCAGTTCCAACCCTCAATACAGGGGTGCAACGCAGGTCCGAGTTTTGTGGTGTGGGCAATCTGAAACACATGTCTGCGCCCTAACACCAGGTTGTAACTTGTAACACAGGTCTGAGGGTTGGTTTAGCTGATCCGAGTTTTGTGTTATAGTTCTGTCACTCCAGCAAATAATCCGAGTTCTGCGGAATATAAAATGATTGGAGTTATGAGATTTAGCTCTGTCCTCCAGCAAATAATCCAAGTTTATGTGCAGGTGACTGTCCACACATATATCCAACGTATCACAGGCTATTTCTGAGGCTACAATCCGAGGTAGAAGGATATAGGTTGCTACCACAGTTCTGTGTTGTGAGCTAACTCCTGGCTCCCACAGGTCTGTGGTATACCCACTGAAACGTCAACAAGAATTGTCCAGCAGTCCGAGCTACAGTGATTCAAGCTTCAGGAGATATGCTTCTCTTCACAAGATTCTGAGCCTTGGCACAAATCCAAGTTCTGAATTTTCTGTCACAGGTTACTGTAAATCAAGGTCTGTACTCCTCCTTGTTCAATCTCAGATATTCATATAACCCAAACAATAATTCTTCAAATCCTTCTTGGTGTCCCTAGTTCACGAGTTGTGAACTTTTTGCTCTTCTATTTTATATCTGTAGTATTCTTGACCAAGTAGATGATCTGAAACGATGAATTCTAACCCTTATTTATACAAATTTCGTTTATAACTGAAGGGACACGTCTATTTGAAGTGAGGCTGACTTGTATGACTGAGTGTAGGCGGCTTGCAATAAAATATATATTTCTCGACTTAAAATTCATTTTCTCTTCAACTACTGGGAGTTTGAGGGCAAGTGAGGGCTTATTTGAAAGGGGAAGGAATCCTCTTTAAGATGGTGAAGAAGCCAATGTGAAAGGATGCCTTCAATGTCACAAAAAAACAATTTTCTTTGTGACTGTTCTTGAAATTTTTAGTGTAGACCATGGGATGATTATTTTGGAATTTTTAGTACAGACCTTGGGGATTTAGGATTCTTCATGAGGGTTAGGGTATCTTCAAGTATGTTCTTCAATCATCATCCATTGTCATCAAGTGTGTCATTATGTGGTAATCAAGTGTAAACATTCATGTCATCAATTCCTTCAATAGTGTTCATCAAGTGTCATTATTCATGACATCATCTTATTAAATGTTTAGGTTAGGGCTTCTTCACATGAGCAAGGATATCATATTCCCACAACAAGGTTAGTTCTAGGGCTTGAATATTAGGGTATTATGATCAATGGGCATCTAGGGCAACATCACACGTCACAAGAATTTGCCATCACAAACAATGCCATATTGACATCAATGACAACTTTGACCAACACCCCAATAGGTTGGCAAGGTAAAGCCATGAACCCATGGAGGAGTTGCAAATGCAAAAGTGACGTCGGCTACCCTATGGGCAAGTTTGTAAAAACAAGGCAATAATTGTGAGAGGGTGCAAAAGTCGTTCGACAAAGGATTTGTTGTGAAAGGCAAGAGCCAATAGTGATTGGAAGAGTTGGTAACAACCATGAGAGGTTGTGTAGAGGGTGCAAAATGTTGCCAACAAGATTGGTAGAGGGAAACCTTAGAGGATTGGCAACAAATTTTAGTGGGTATCCAAAAGGACCAAGACAAATCCACAAGGGAGAGCCCAAGGGATCCGTAAACCATCAATAGTGCTAGAAAGACTTAGCACAGGGTCTGTGGCAGCAAACTAGAGGGTTTGGAGAGAAGCCATGGTGAAGAGCGATCTTCAGGAGTAGGAAGCCATTAGGAAAAAGTCCAGATGGAGCAGGTCTTCGAGGATAATATTGAACCAAATCACGGGGAAGGCTTCCAATTCAAAGGGAGCAACCATGGCAGCAAATGTGTTAGGATCAAAGCCAATTCTAGAGGGAAATAATACCTCACCCGCTAAGAAGGAGCATTGATGTTTGTGGTTCAAGCAAGTACTTCTGCATAAGCCTAAGTGTTTGTATAACAAAAGTCACCCAAAGTCTACTTAGGACACTTAGGCTTGTGCAAAAATACCTACTCAAGCTACAAACATCAACACTCCCTCTTAGTGGAGGAGGTACTATTGGATACTTGCTTAACTGTGAGCAAGTTCTAATCTAACTTAGCCTAAGTCTAAGGAAAAACACATAATTGATTATGTTGGCTAATGGAGCTAAAGAAACTTACAAAAAGTAGAGTAATTTACTTTAGGGATTATATTTTAATCTCAATCGTTGATCTCAAGTGAGGCAAGATCTAATCTCAACTGTCAATCACTTTGGAGATTAGGGTTACAGATTTAGCTCAATGTAAAGTTATAAAAGAAATGCTAAGGAGAGGAGAAAGGAAAGCCATAGAATGGCACTAGCCATTGAGAGAAGGATTTTCTCAAGTGAGGAATGTGATACTCAATTGTGTTGGATTTGAGGAAGTGTAGGAGTGCAACATTGGAGATCCAGATCAACCTAAGAGGTCGAGGACAAATCTAGGCCCTGAATTGTTGTATCAAATCCATGATACGTTGTAATTATATTTTCTTTAATTGTGCTAGTATCCCAACACAAGAGCCCAAGTAGGTTTTTAGCTATGTTGCCAGGAAACATGGGTGCGGGGACGGGGACGGGGACGGCATTTTTGGAAATAGGGTGCGTGGGTTCGTCGGGTAATATAATAATACTAAATTTTAATAATTATATTTATAAATTATAAATTATAAATTTATAATTAATAATATATATGAAATTTGAATTTGTATATTTTTTCAACTTTAAATTTTAAACAAGAAAACTTTAATGATAATCACTTAAACATGCATATTATTGATTAATATTTCATATATATATATAATTAATAATATATATGAAATATATTAAAGTTGAAAAAATATAATTAATAATATATATGAAATTTGAATTTGTATATTTTTTCCAAACCCATTCTGATAATGCATAAATGGACCTGCTTACCATTTTCATCTGATGGCAGTTTGGCACATGCCTTCAGAATAATAGTGAAGATCCCCTGGTTTGGATTTATGCCAAACCAAAGCATTCTGCCACAAATTGGAAAGCATCCATGCAACAGTTGTGGTCAACATATCCTGCTGTCATTGAGTTCCACAAAACCGCATACCACGCAAGCATCCTATCAAATACAGTTTTGCAGGTCAAACTTGTTCCCTAACTCTATATTGCCATATTAACATTGCAGGCATCATTGTTTGTCTGATCACACTGCTATAATGTCCATCCTTTTCCATGCTTCCAATTTCTCTTCCTATGCTTATCTTTCATTTTATTTTCCAAATCCAACAGAATTTCAGACCTTTCTCAATTGTTATGTTACCTGTTTGACCCTCAAACACAAGTCCCCAGTATTAGCTACCATAAAAAAGAGTGAAGATATTAACTATTGTTTTATACAGACAAGCATAACATCTGTTGCTTGATGCAATTAAGTTATTAACTTATTCAATTTAGAGCTGCACCATATTTTCATCCAAAAATGAAACACATGAAATCAGTACAAAGTCAATTATACAGCTTGCTGGCAAGCGTCTTTTGTCAAGCCAACATATGGAATAATACATTACAGCTATAAACTATAATTCTTGTGTGCATCTCTCTATGTCCATTAATGTCTGTCTATGTGTATGCATCGATTTGTGTGCATACATCTACATCTTATATGTATTTATGTGAGATTTGAATTTCAACACTTCTCATCATGAGCAAAAATAGAACAAGAGTGTCTCTGAAAATGCCTTTACTGCTATTTATAAGTCATTACCTGAAGCTCCAAGGAAAAAAAAAGGTCTCTAACTGAAGCCCGATCCCTATTCTGCCCAGACAAGCTCTCTGCAATCATATATCCAAGGAGGTCGACAGTCCACTCACATCTTTTGTTCACTTGAATATCTTGATGTAACTTCAACCTAAAAATTTTGAAAATACCCATGCTACTCCAAACTTGTTGTATGGGCTCTTGTCCTTGAGAAATGCCCTAGGGAGATATAGCCTTTGGCATGATACATGAAAATAGTAAACAGTCCTCAAACCTCCACTCCCTTTGTAGAGACACCAATAGAATAATATAACACTTCCAGCTAACTTATTTTACTTAAGCCTCAATATAAATCCCAAAAAAGCAGAGTCGAGGAAATAATGAAGTGGATTAAATCACTCAGGACGGTTTCCTGCATGGTGACCTCATTTATGAACTTGGCAAAATAGTGGCAATTACGACATATGCACTTCTTGCGCTTTTGATGAGACTTCAGTGGTCTTTACAACTTGCTGAAAAGCACAAACAAAATATAAGCTTCTTCCTCTTGTAAAACAATGCAGATTCCCACCACTCCTATTGCACATCATGTGATGATCACTACCACCTGCTCCTGTTTCTTATCATGCAGCATAAAGTGCACATCAGGTACATCCCCTGCTTCCTTCATCAACCATGTCAGTCACTGCAATTCTGCATAGATCTCCTCTGTCTGTGGGTGTGATCTATCTCCTACAACAAATGTATGCCTTTGTTCTCAACCTCAATCCAACTATATATTATTAATTATATTTTTAATATAGTTTTTTTATGAAGAACCCGAAGAACCCAGAGAACCCAACCCGAAGAACCCAAGAACCCGTTAAAGGAAAAGAACCCAATTTTTTTTTTTTTGAAGAACCCGGTTCTTCATGGGAGAACCCGATTCTTCTGGGTTCGTCTGGGAAGAACCCGTACCCGAATCCGGTACTTGGGTGCGGGAACCCGGGACGGGTTCGAGAACCCCACCCTCGGGTGCGGGTACCCGTGCAACACAGGTTTTTAGTTATTAATGAAGAACTATTGAATGGCCAAAATTTGTTTCTATCAATTGTGATTGAGACTGGTGTAATTTCTCTTCTACTAATTATGTTAAGAACTTAGTTGTGCATTTATTCAATAGATTTGCAATATGGTAGCTTAATAAATTGTTGATTGCTAGGTTCAGATAAATTTAATAGGCGTCTTGAGAGTATTATTACTTGAGAAATATGGACAAAAATTGACTGAGTTATATTGTTTCAAAATTTTTACGAGGGTCTCCTCGAATAGGGTGATTGGCATGTGACAAATGAGGGGGCTTTGGAGAAAATCTTGCTAGGGGTTGACTTGGTGCTTGTTAGGGTTGTTGGCTTTGGTCTTTGGGTCTTGGAAGTCTCTTTTTGTAAGAAAATTCTATAGAAGAAGAGAAGCATTTTTCTGGGTCCGCCTGGAGGGGTTTTGCCCTGGCTTGGAGTCTATAACTTTTGTACTATATCTTGTTGTGACCTTCATTGTTTTGGTAATTGCTTGATGAACAAAGATCTAATAAAGTAATAAAAAGCCAACACGTATTACAATTAATTATCAAGTTAAGGAAAACCATCTATAATGTTGAATTTCTATAATCTTTGGTCTAAGATAGACTCCTAAAATCTCTGATGCTACCAAACCAAGAATCTCAACAAAACTACTTTGCACAGCGGAACAATATAAAGTAGTAAATCACACATGCACAAGTATATACAACTTTTTACAAAATATTGTACAAATATATGTACAACAACCCAATCTTCATTATATTAAACATCATATAATACAAATATCTAGGGCTCCCATACAAGGGATAATGACCCTCCATTATCCACAAGTACAAGAATACAAGATACACTGACAATCTCATTGCAGTCTCTATGTCGTATCTCGTCCTGCTATTCCTTTGCCGAGCCCGCCTGCCTTATCGATCGAGAGGGAGAAGGAGCATTGATACACTAGTGGGAACGAGACTAAAGGCAACAACCCTTAGAAACAGGTAGGTGGGACCAGAGGATTGATCCATAGCCGGGGTTGGATACACTTCATTCAGGGGACCCTTCCTTATCACATAACTCCTTTGCTCTGGCTACCCCCCTCTTCTGTTGCCCCAACTTTCTTTACCTTTGCTTCCGTTCTGCTCTCTAGCTCAATGATGCACGAAGCGCACCCCCCCCCACAGTTCCAAGCCCCGAAGCGCAACTCGTACGGAAGCGCCTAGGAAGCTTGGCCAGAAGCGTGCTTCCGAAATTCGGAAGCGCCGCTTCCAAATTTTTTGCCGCTTCCTGGAAATTCGGAAGCGTGGTACGGAAGCGCCGAAGCGCGCTTCGTACGACGCTTCGGAGGAGGAAGCGTACGCTTCCGGAAAAGCGTTTAGAAAATCGTTTTTTTTTTTTCATTTTTTTTTTTTTTTTTTTTAGGTGAGTTTGCTTGTTGGGGGTGGGTCCACCTTGGGTTAGGGTGACGAATGAAGGCAAAAAAAAGTATAAATATAGCAGATGCTCCCTCATGGTAATATTAAATTCTTAAAGTAAAAGTGACATTCTCCTTTATTTTTCATTTTCATCCTTTTACTTAAATTTTTAACATTACCATGAAATGACTCAGGATGTTTGAGAGTGGTTCCAGCCTCATTGGACTTCATATGGAGAAAATAGAATTTCATATCCTATTCAAAATTCATTAGACTTAACAGTTTTCAAGAATTCAGGATCAATGGAATTGTGGCATTTCATTAGATTATATCAAGTATGAAGGTATGCGATTAGCATTTAATTAAGAGCACCAAGCCCTATATGTACCATAGTGTTGGTGGTGTTAATTGTTGACTCCTTTGTCACACGACACGCCCTTAGCAAAAAATTACCTTTCAATCAAGTCAAAATCATCGATCAAGCATGTTAAGCTTTTTCTACCATATTTTAAGTCTTGAATTAGGTAGTTTGATCAAAATTGGGCAATGTTGACTAATATCCCTAGACAATCGAGGTAGAGGCAAAGGCTAGACAAGAGGAGAAGAATCTAGATTCTAGATGGTTGATGCATCTAAATGGTTGATGCTCGAATAATTAATAATTAATGTACAATGGATGTTATATCTATCTTGATTAATGCAAAAATATGCATGTTTCATGTCTTCTACAATTAATTTGCTATTTGGGATGTTTGTTTTGAGTATAAATTCAAATATATATATATATATATATATAGTAGACGCTTCCGTGGACGCTTCGCTTCCTAGATTTTTGGAAAATGACGCTTCCGCGTCCCCGCTTCCAAAAAACGCTTCCGCTTCGCCCTCGCTTCGTGCAACATTGCTCTCGCTGCCCCTTAGTTCATCAAAGGACAATAGAGAGTCTCTGGGAGGGCAGCCACCTATCACTGCTGCAAGTCACTTCTGCTACAATGAACACGGGCTGATCCAATTTACTCTTCTAGGCTGACCAATCCCTAAGTTCCAATATGCCAATCTAGCGGCCACTTTCGTCCAAGTGTTGCACATTAGGCTCCAATCTTCACCCAACCTTCAGCTGTCAATGTCACTTTATGACGGCTTGTCAAGGGCTACTTTGGGCCATCAACATGCTGCCCTCCACCAATCCAATGATTCCCAAAACAATCACTATGAGATCTGCTCCTAAGAAAGGCTTCTAACCCTCCAAGTCAACCTTTCTAATTGGCTCCCACAGGCTGCAACTATACATCCACTTCAACAAACAATTCAACATAAAATCAACCTCATCATACCTCAAGTTTGATGTCACTCTGCTGTAGGATAGGTTGACTGGTTAGGGCATGACAACAGTCACATCAGCCTTGTCTAACTCCTCAAAATAACCTCCTATCAGTTGTGACTGTCTCTTCCTTGATTGTTGTCCACTTGTGCTTGAGTTATGGGTTGTTCTAGCCCTCCAATTAGGCCTGTGACACCTTCACTACAGTGATATAGGGTTGCAACGACCTCTGTTCTAAAGACCAAACCTGCAACTTCCTCTATTGGAGACAAACTGCCCACAACACACTCAAAAAATGACCCAGAATTGCTTCTTGAGATTGCAGCCTCCTCTACTCCTACTCGGCCTCTGGAAAACATAAGAACAAACCCAAACTTCCTTCTCTTTTCCAACTTCGGCCTTGCTTCTTGAGCTGCGGCTATCTCAGATTGATTTACTATCAAATGTTGCTATTGGATGCTCTAAATGAGCCTCACACACCTTCTATTTATACAATTTAGAAGGGTCAACGAATAGACATGTCTCTTGGCACATTCACACCAAGCCTACATGACTTATGTGCCAAAAATTCATTTGTCAACTTAAAAAATTCATAACTCATCAAGGACATCTCAGAATTTGATGATTCTCGAAGCATTGGATTTTCCTCGTTGTCCTCTATCATCTCCATCCATCAAATGTCCAAAATGCTCCATGGTTTTGGCCCAAACATTGGTAGGTGCAAAACACCAACCTTGGGTTCCAAGCCCACAAGCGACTCTTGTGGTGCTCCACCCTCCAAACCCTGAACCTTAAGGCTTGGAGTACCTCCCAAGCTATTCAAAGTCAACACTCCCTCTTAGTGAGGGATGTACTTCCAAGACTAGGAAGTAACTCATCATCATCATCACTACTTGCAACACTTGCCCAAATCTTGGTGCTCACCATTGCAACAATCCCTATAGTATGAACTACGCCTCTCTCAGAAGTGTCGTTGTCACTGGAAGCATTTTGCTTCTTCTTCTTCTCCCATATTGCTTTCCAATCCCTCCATGATTCCTTCTTGGCAGATATGGAAGCAACTTTGCTCCCCACTAACCACGTGCTCTTCTTGGGCTCCAAAGTCTCCCTCTGAACCTGCAAACTCTTGCTAGAACTCGACTCCCTTTGAGCCTCTAGAATATGGACCTTCTTCTTTGGAACGTGTACCTTCCCTTCTTCTTTCCATGATCCATAGGCTTGCCTGTCAGCCTATATAGACCATGCTCTCTAACTCCAAGCACAATACCTACGGAGTTAGAACCTTTTGGCCTGAGTCTTGCCTTTCCATCCTGGAACAAGACCTATAACCCCTTCTTCTCGATCATCGAGACAAATATCATGTTATATTTGAATCCTGGTACAAACAATACATCTTGGACCCACATCACTCATCCTGACTCCATCCTGAATGGCACAACTCCTAATCCTCAGATCTCCTTCTGACTCTTGTCGCCCAACACTAGGTGCAACTTCAAGTCCCATTTGGCTAGAGTATCGAAAACCTCCTGTGACCCTATCATATGTTTCGAAGCACCACTATCCACGTACCATCCATCCTCAACGATAGTACCCTGCGAGAAATTAGAGATCATAGCAAAGTCCTCCACCTCCAACCTCTTGGTGAGAGCATCTATCTCAACAAAAGTGTCGACACCTGTGCCCTGCTTGTTGATTTTTGGTAGCATCGAATGGGCTCTAGCCTTGAAATTTGGAGGAGAGGCTAAGGCACATGAGATCTCCAAGACCCAAAAATCGTTTTGAGAAATTCCACCCGGATGAGGAATTATTAAAATAATTAATATTTTTAATGGGTTCCTAAGTCTAAACTTAGGAAAATAAAAATATTAATGGGTATTAATAAAGATAAGGGTGAGAAGCTTCTAAGAGACAAGGATCAAGTCGGTTTTAATATTAGCCGTTGATTTGTCAACAAGAAAAGTATAAGAGAAGACTTGAGGATCATTTGGACACACATTGGCAGATACTCAGTATTTCAAGGAAAATCGATTCTCAAGTAGAAGAGATCGATTTCAAAGGGAGAGTTACAAGGTGGAGGAAGAGGAGGGCATCAACAGTAGGCAGTGACAGAGGAGGAGGTGAACAGGGATAGAGGGAGAAAGTGCGGGGAGAGATGCAGAGCCTATGCAGGTTGACGCAGAGGGACACAGAGCCACTCAAAGCCACGCTGGGCCACGTAGAGTGACGCAAAAGTGGGCGCAGGGTCTCCAAGTGTCGAAAGGTCTCAAAGGGAAAGTCTCAGGTGTTTTCTTTCAGTTTCTCTGTAAAACATTCCTTGTAAAAGCAATTGTTGCCGAAGATTAATAAAGCCCTCATTTGTTGCATTGGTTTTCCCACATTGGGATTTTCCGGGGACAATTGTCGAAAAATAACTGTGTTGATGTGATTGGTTCTTGTGCATTTATTTTTCTCTAGGTAATTGTGATAACTGTAGTAGAATTTATTTTAATATTTACTTAAAGGATTTCGTAAATAGCTTATTGTGAATAATAAATAGGTGAAATAAATCAGTTGCTGCAGTAGTAGAATTTCAATTTAAAATTTTTCACATGGTATCGGAGCAGAGATCTGGCAACAAGAGAGGAAAATCGATTATGGGCCAAGAGCATTATGCAGAGGCATGCACTCAAGGGGACTCACGCAAATTTCCAGAGGAATGCACAAGGGACATAAATTACGATTATTCTATGTTAGCTTTCAGATTGGAAGAAGAAGTCGCTTACTTATCAAGCTCTGCCTCCTCGGAGGTTTGGTATATAGACAGTGGAGCTTCCTGACATATGATAGGAATCCGAGAATGTTTTTCAAATTATCAGGAAGAAAGAATGAATTTTCAGATCACCATGGGAAATAAGGCAAAGTGTACTCCAGGAGGAAGAGGTACTATAATTTTTCAAACCAAAGCGGAAGAACGGCTTTGAGCAACCAATGTGATGCATGTGCCAGGATTGGGGATGAAATTACTTTCCGTATATCAACTTCAGAACAAGGGCTATGACGTTTTCTTCATTAAGGAGAAAGTATATGTCAAACACCCAAGTTGGAAAAAAAAGGCCCAGATTGGAATCAAAAGTAACAGGTTGTACAAGTTGCAAGAATCACCAATGGCAGTGATAGGCAGTAATGGAGACAAAGATTTGAATGAACTATGGCACAGGAGGATGGGACACTTACACCGTGGGGCTCAGAGAATTCTCAGGAAAACAGTATCAGGAGTTCCAAAACTAAGTACTGAACGAGATGATGTATGCAGAGGGTGCACTCTAGGCAAGTATGCCAAAGCAACGTTTTCCAGAAGTAACAATAAGGCTAAGAGTGTGCTAGGATTGATACACTCAGACATCTGCGGACCGATGTCCACAAAAGCTCTTAGTGGTGCCAAATACTTCGTCACCTTCATCGATGACCATTCCAGGAAGACTTGGATCTACTTTCTGAAAAACAAGGATGAGGTTTTCAGTTGATTTGAAGAGTTGAAGGCTCTAGTGGAGAATCTGAAGGGAAAGAAGATAAAAGTGTTGCGCTCAGACAATGGTGGAGAGTATGTTGACAAGTACTTCACCGACTTTTGCGCTAAGGAAGGCGTCAGAAGAGAGTGGACAAATCCCTACAATCCGGAGAAGAATGGAGTAGCAGAAAGGAAAAACAAGACTATTATGGAAGTAGCTAGGGCAATGTTATATGATTAGGATATGCCTAAATTCCTGTGAGCAGAAGCAAGCATCATGACAGTTTATGTCCAAAACAGAACTCCTCATAGGGAATTGGGAAAAATCACTCAAGCGAAGGTCTTCACCCGGAAGACACCTGAAATCAGTCATTTCAGGATATTTGGGAGTTTAGCGTATTGTCGTATACCCGAAGAAAAGAGAAAGAAATTAGATCAAACTGCTGAGAAAGGATATCTTGTGGGATATAGCAAGAATGTTAAGGCATATAGAGTCTATCTTCCAGGGAGTAGGAAGGTAGTAGTTCGGCGGGATGTAAAGTTCATGGAGGATAGAGCTTTCAGGAAATCCCAAGAAATGCCTTCCGAGGAGTAGTCGAAAGACGAGCCGTTGGTCAAACCACTTCAACCAGCAGAAACTAGTACCAGAAATTCTCCTGAAGACAAAGCTTCAGAACAAGAGGAATCTTAGGAAGAGGAAGAGCTGATAGATGTGCCTACTACTAGTGGAAGAACGAGTCGGGAACTCCGACAGATTCTACGGGATGCAGAAGACTTCATTGGTGCACCCAGGAATAGTAAAAGGGAGCGAAGACAGCCAGACAGATACCAGGCCTTAGTAGCTCAGGTTGGGGAACCTTCTAGTTTTCAGGAGGCCATTTAGCATCAAGTATGGGTGGATGCTATGGTGGAGGAATACAACTCTATAATGGTCAATGATGTCTGGGAAGTGGTACCTAGGGCTTAGGATAGATCAATGGTAGGTTCGAGATGGATCTACAAAGTCAAATATGCTGCAGACCACAGTTTAGAGAAATACAAAGCCAAGTTTGTGGCTAAGGGGTATGCTCAGAAGGAAGGGATAGACTACGAAGAAACCTTCACCCCAGTAGCCAAGTACTCTTCTATTAGAACCGTGATATCTCTTGCAGCACAGATGGGGTGGGAGATTCATTAGATGGATGTCAAGACAACATTCTTGAACCAAGTAATAGAAGAGGAAGTATACATTGAACAACCAGAAGGCTTTGAGACACATGAGAAAAAATATCATGTATATAGATTAAAGAAAGCCTTGTATGGGCTTAAACATGCACCTAGGGCATGGTACGGTCGAATTGATGGCTACTTGCAGAAGATGGGGTTCGTCAAGAGTGACGCAGAACCTAATCTCTATTATCTGGTTGTAGAGAATGAGCCTTTAATCGTAGTGTTATATGTGGATGATCTCTTCCTAATAGGATCATCTAGGCTCATCAAACACTGCAAGAAGAACCTAGCGACAAAATTCGACATGAAGGATTTGGGACGAATGCATTATTTCCTGGGGTTGGAAGTTTGGCAGCAGAAGGGTGAGATCTTCCTTGGACAAGGGAGATGTGTTATAGAAATCTTGAAGAGATTCAAGATGCAGGACTGTAGACCTATGGCTACTCCAATGATCACCAACTGGAAGAAGATTTGATGCATCAAAAGATAAAGACGTTGATCCCACCTTGTACAGATAGATTATAGGGTCCCTGATGAATCTAGTCAATACCAGGCTAGACATTTGTTACATTGTCAACACCCTCAGTCAATTCATGGTGGAAACTAAGAGGGCGCACTGGGCAGCAGCCAAACATGGTCTCAGGTGTATACAAGGAACAATCGAGCATGGACTATTGTACACCAGAGGCAATGACATCAAGCTTAGTGGGTTCATTGATGTAGATTGGGTTAGAAGTTCAGTAGATCAGAAAAGTAGGAAACAAAAATCCGTGACTCTAAGCTTAGTTGAAGCAGAATATATGGCAGCGAGCACAGCATCGTGTGAAGCCATATGGTTTAGGAAATTGCTTGTCAATCTATTCAGGAGAAGGATGGAAGCGACCAAGATCATGTGTGATAATCGAAGTTGCATCAAGCTCTTTGAGAATCCAATATTTCATGATGGGTCGAAGCACATTGATATCAGGTGTCACTTTGTCAGAGACTCTGTCCAACGAGGGGCAATATAGTTGAGATACACTCCTATAGGAGAACAGGTGGCAGACATCCTCACCAAGGCTCTAGGAAGAACAAAGTTTGTTTATTTCAGGAAGAAGATGGGGATGGTAAAGAATCCATTTCAGTAACAGAAATGGATAAGTGTCAATAGTTGCAGTGTAGCAGTTAGCAGTGGCAGTGCTATGGGCAACATGATGCAACATGTTGAGAGGGAGCTGCAGTACAGGTGTTGCACCGGTTTTCCCACATTGGGTTTTTTAGAGGACACATGTCCAAAAATAACTATGTTGATGTGATTGGTTCTTGTGCATGTATTTTTCTCTGGGTAATTGTGTGATAATTGCAGTAGAATTTATTTTAATATTTATTGAAAGCATTTCATAAATAAGTTATTGTGAATAATAAGTAGGTAAAATAAATCAGTTGCTGCAGTAGTAGAATTTCAGTTCAGAAATTTTCACACTACTTCCCTTTCTTCTTCTCATCATCTCCCTTCTTCTTCATCGGATATCTCCACAAAAAATGACCCATGTCACCATAGTTGAAACACTTTGACTTTACTCAAGTCCTTCTTCTACTTCCCCTTCATTCGTGCTATAAGTGCCACGTCATCATTGAAAGCCTTCTTCTTTGGATGAAGATCCTTGTCTCACAACTCTTCCTGAATGAAATCGTCCCACAGCCTATTCCAGTCTGGCCACTTCTCTCTTGCAACGATCCCCTTGATGAAGGGCTTCCATTCCTCGATGAACCCTTTCAAAGCAATCCTCACCATATCAAAATCTGAAATAGTCACACCGACAGCAACAAGCTCATCTTTGCCCTGAGACAATCTCACTAGATATGAAGTCACTCCTTCACCTTATATCATCTTGGTGGACTTCAAGTTATCCTCTAATAACAGTACCCAGTTCTCGTTCTTAAAAGGAACAAATTCTGAAGTGCCATCCACACCTCATGTGCAGTGTTCTTCCTGAACAAATGAGGTATTAGGTGTTAATTTTTGGGTAGCATTGGATGTTCTCTAGCTCCAAAATTTTGTGGAGGGGCTAGAACACGAAATCTCCAGGACCCAGAAATCGTTTGGTGAAATTCAACCTGGATTGTATTTTATTAAAATAATTAATATTTTTAATGGGGTTCCTAAAAGTCTAAACTTAGGAAAATTAAAATATTAATGGATATTAATGAAAATATGGGTGAGAAGCTTCTAAGAGATGAGCATCAAGTCTAATTTAATCTTAGCCATTGATTAGAGACTTAATCTTGGCCGTTGATTCATCAATAGGAAACGTATAAATGGTGGCTTGGGGTTAGTTGGAGAAGATACACAAAGAGATTGAGGAAATCAATTTTCTGAGGTAAGAAGTTCTCAGGAGGAGATCTTGTAGTTGAGGGGCGGTGATAGTTCGGGAATACAGACAGAGAGGCAAAGAGAAAGTTATGGAGGCAACGCAGTAGACGAGAGAGCTGACGTTGGGCTAGTCTGGGCCCATGCCGCCTTGACGCAGAGCCAAGAGGGCTGGCGTAGTGGAAGAACCACCTTCCATGCAGAAAGATGGGGTGCCGTTGGAACAGTCGAGAAATCCGATGCAGTGGGCAGTAGTGCTGACGTGGAGCTCCATGCAGGCCCACACAGTTACTACGAAAGGGCAATAAAGTTGTACCTGGGGCCAACCAGATTTGTTGCCGAATCAGCCGATTTTGTCGGGTGAAGTGAGGTAAAACTCACTCAAGTTCTCCGCCATTGTATTTCTCTGTCACTGGTTTGCCGGGAGGGCAACCAACATTTGTATTTAGAACTTCTACTTAATAATAGAAAACCCTCAGAGCTGTTGCATCGATTTTCCCGCATTGGGTTTTTCTGGGGACGTTTAGTCCAAAAATAAGTGTGTCCTTTGCATGGTTGTCTCATTTATTTTTCAGTACTTGATTTGTATAGTGGTGTAGGCTGCAATGTATTTACATTAATATTTTCTGAAAAGAGCTTGTTAAATGAAGAATACAAGTAGGTAATGTAAATCAGTTTTCTGAAGTAGGATTTCTGGTTGTTAGATTAAAAAATTTCACATTAGGGGATACTTCACGCCACCAAAGATGACCAATCTCGCCCTCGTATCCAAATCATCGTACACTTCCAACTCCTTTGAGTCAGTTGGCTTCTTGATGGCTTTCCCCACGAACTCCCAGATCCTATTGACATGCAAGACCAACTTGATCCTTTCCTTCCATGGACTATAGTTGGACAAGCCCTCCAACCTGTATTCATACAGAAGACCAGCCTATAACTTCGACATTGTCAACTACAATGTGACCAACTCCCTCTTAAGCTATACTTCATTGTGCACTTTGATGATTCACTGTCTTCCAAAGTAGCTCAGACACACTCTAATACCATGTTTAATTTCCACAAGCTTGGGTCTAGGATAGAATCATAAAATCTTTGATGCTACCAAACCAAGAATCTCAACAGAACTACTTTGCACAGCGGAACAATATAAAGCAGTATATCACACATGCACAAGTACAGACAACATTTTACAAAATATTGTACAAATATGTACAACAACTCAATCTTCGTTATATTAAGCAACATACAATACAACTGTCTAGGGCTCCCATACAAGGGATAATTGCCCTCAATGATCCACAAGTACAAGAATACAAGATACATTGACAATCTCGCTGCAGTTTCTATGTCGTATCTCGTCTTGCCGATCCTTCGCTTCCCTCTACTCTCTAGTTGCCGCTTAGTCCATCAAAGGCAACACATAGAGTCTCCAAGAGGGCTGCCACCTATCATTGCTGAAAGTCGCTTCTACTACAATGAACACGGGCTGATCCAAACTGCTCTTCTAGGTTGGCCAACCCTGAGCTCCAATCTGCCAATCTAGTAGTCACTTTTGTCCATCAAAGTGCTACACATTAGGCTCCAATCTTCACCCAACCTTTAGTTGTCAATGTCACTTTATGATTGCTTGTCAAGGGCTACTTTGGGCCATCAACACACTGCTCTCCACCAGTCCAATGATGCCCACTGCAATCACTGTGAGATATGCTCCTAAGAAAGGCTTCTAACCCTCCAAGTCAGCCTTTCTAATTGGCTCCCAGAAGCTACAACTATACATCCACTTCAACAAACAATTCAACATAAGATCAACCTCATCATACCTCAAGTCTGATATCACTCTGTTGTAGGATAGGTTGACTGGTCAAGGCATGACAACAGTCACATCAACCTTGTTTAACTCCTCAAAATAACCTCCTCGTAGTTGCAGCTGCCTCTTCCTTGATTTTTGTCCACCTGTGCTCGAGCTCTGGGCTATTCTAGCCCTTCAATTAGGCCTGTGGCACCTTCACTACAGTGATATAGGGTTGCAGCTACCTCTGTTCTCAAGACCAGAACTGCAGCTTCCTCTATTGGAGACGAGCTACCCACAACACACTCAAAAACTGACTCAAACTTGCTCCTTTAGATTGCAGCCTCCTTTGCTCCTACTCGACCTCTAGAAAACACAAGAACAAACCCAAACTTCCTTCTCTTTTCCAACTTCAGCCCCCCTTTTTGAGTTGTGGCTATCTTAGATTGATTTACTATGAAATGTTGCTCTTGGATGCTCTAAATGAGCCTCACACACCTTCTATTTATACACTTTAGAAGGGTCAACGAATAGACATATCTCTTGGCACATTCACACTAAACCTACACAACTTATGTGCCAAAAATTCATAACTTATCAAGGGCATCTTAGAATTTGATGATTCTCGAAGCGTTGGATTCTCCTCGCCACCCTCTATCATCTCTATCTATCTCATGTCCAAAATGCTCCCATTGTTTTGGCCCAAACATCGATGGGTGAAAAACCCTAACCTTGGGTTCCAAGCCAAGTAACTCTCATGGTGCTCCACCCTCCAAACCCTAAACCCTAGGGCTTGGAGTACCTCCAAGGCTACTCAAAAATCAACATATTTTTGCAACATGGTATCCAAGCTAAGGTGAAAAAAGGAGACTGCAGATCACATCTTAGTTGGCAATATGGCAAGGGTTATAAGGAAGGGTTTCATGTTTCATGAGTACATCTATTAAGGATTGCATAATGAAGATCATCTCCAAGATTGTGAAGGAAGTAATAGATGGAAGTTTGTTCTTCGCTTTGTCTGGCACTTTCAAGGATGACAATGCATGGGTTATTGACAATGGTGCCTCTAGACATATGACAAGAGAATGCAACCAACTTCAAACCCTATCTAAAGGAAACTCCTCCCACTCAGTCGAACTTGGAGATAAGAAGAGTTATCAAGTGAAAGGCATTAGAACTACTCCAATGGAGCTAGAGTCTGGTGGAAGCATTCACCTCAACAATATATTATATGTTCCAGGTTTGAAGAAAAACTTACTTTATATTTCTTGTCTAGAGGATAAGGGTGATAGAGTTGCTTTTGTTGATGGTAAGGTTTTGGTTTGGGTTAAGGGCACTAGTAATGATGATAATAGGGTGATTGGGATTTGTGAGGGGACATTATATAGACTTTTTACACCTCTATCTCATGCCCTAGTCCAGTTGTATGTGAGTCCTTCTAAACTATGGCATAGAAGGTATGAACACCTTCGTTATAAGATTTTGCCATCTCTAAGACAAATGGTCAATGGCATCCCCGAATTGAAGGAAGAACATGAAGGGACTCGCAAGAACATAAAGAAGCCATTTGCAAGAAGTGTTACCATATCTAAGGAAGTTTTGAATCTCATACATTCAGATATGTGGACCTATGGCACTTAAGTCTCTTAGTGGGCATCAATATTATGTAACCTTCATTGATGATTTCTTAAGGAAGACTTGGTTATACCTTCTCAAGAACAAGGACGAGGTATTCAAAAAGTTTCAAGAGTTCAAGAATGAAGTGGAGAACCTAATCGAGAGGAAGATCAACACTCTAAGGTCAGACAACGTTGGAAAATACACCTCCAAAGAACATAACTGATAGCTTTCTGCAAGGAAGCGGGGATCAAGAAGGATCTTATTGTTCCCTATAATCCTGAACAAAATGGCGTGGTTGAAAGGAAGAAAAGAACTATTAAAGAATGTGTCAGGGCCATGCTACATGATCAAGATCTCCCTCAATTCCTATAGGGAGAGGCATGTATGACAGTTGTTTACTTGCAAAACCGAAGTCCTCACAAGATCCTCAACAACATGACTCTAGAAGAAGCATTTACAGGAAATAAGCCAAGTGTGGATCACCTGTGAATATTTGGGTGTCTTGTGAATATTCATATACATAAGGACAAGAGAAAGAAGTTGGATCCCACCAGTCTAAAAGGCGTCTTTGTTGGGTATAGTGCTTCATCAAAGGAGTATAGATTCTATATTAAGGAGGATCGTCGAATTGAAGTAAGAAGGGATGTCATCTTGATGAAAGTATAGCCTACAAGAAATCAAAGGATGTTCTAGTTGACTCTGATGAAGAAGAGATACCTATCTTTGAGGATATCTAAAGGGGCAACGATGGTCAAGATTAGACATCTACTCAAGAAGATGTTGAAGGTCCTAGTTTGCCTATACAACAAGTGATTGTTCCAGAAAACCGAGAGAGGCCTGCTTAGGTTAGAACTACTCTACAAGAAGTAGAAGGACATACAACATCAGGGACCTTCAGTGAAAGTAAAAGACTGAAAATATATTTTGGGTATGCTGCATATATGACAAAGCTTATTGAAGCAAAACCTTCCACCTATGAAGATGTAGCTAAACATCATGGAGGACAATTATGCAGGAAGAAACCAGTCCATAATGAAGAATGATGTCTGGGAGATTGTCCCTAGGCCAAGTGACAAATCTATATATAGTCATTTCAAAATGGATTTACAAGATAAAGCACACTACAAATGGGAGCATTGATAAATACAAAGCAAGATTTGTAGCAAGAGGCTTATCACTGAAATAAGTGCTTGATTACGAGGAAATCTTTGCTCCCACAGCTAGGTATACAACAATAATATTGCTTGTTTCGTTGGATGCTACTATGGCATGGAACATCCATCAAATGGATGTCAAGAAAACTTTTCTGAATGGGACCATTGATGAGAATGTTTACATTGAACAACCTCAAGGATTTGAAATAAATCAGAGGGAGACTCATGTCTGCAGGTTGAAGAAAGCTCTATATGGCTTAAAGCAAGCATCTAGAGCTTGGTATGCAAGAATGGATGCATACCTATTGAGACTTGGTTTACCAAGAGTATTGTAGATCCTAACCTATATATTAGGGTGGTCTAGGGTGAACTAGTTATCATACTCTTGTATGTGGATGATTTACTAGTTACAAGTGTAGAGCATCGGATTCAAGAATGCAAGAAGTAGATAGCAACCAAGTTCAATATGAAGGATCTTGGAATTACGCATTATTACTTGGGACTAGAAGTATGGCAGAAGCCATGTGAGATATATCTTGGACAAGGTCAATATGTGATCAAGATACTTAAAAAATTTGGCATGATGGGCAGCAAGCCTTTGATGACTCCTATGATTACCAATCTAAAGAAGTTGAGGAGTTTAAAGTCTAGTTCGGTGGATCCTACTTGCTACAGGCAATTGATTGGGTCCTTGATGTATCTGGTAAATATAAAATCATACATTTGTTTTGCAGTGAATGTCCTCAGTTAGTTTTAGATGGAGCCAAAACATGATCATTGGATATCTTATGATATTTGCATGGAACCCTACATCACTGCCTCTGATATATTGGTAATGAAATCCAAATCATGGGATATACAAATTCAAATTGGGGTGGTAGTGAGGCAAATGGAAGAAACAAAACAAGTGGATGCTTCAGCCTTGGGTCTTCCATGGTCTCATGGATGAGTAGAAAGCAAGATGCAATTGCTTTAAGTAGTGTTGAAGCAGAGTATGTTGCTGCAAGTGAAATTTGTCGGGAAGTTGTTTTGCTCAGGAAGTTATTATCAAATTTGTTTGAAGGACAGATTAGCCCTACACATATACACTATAACAATTAATGTTGTATAAGATTGACCGAAGACCCGATGTTTCATGCTAGGACGAAGCATATAAACAACAAGTACCACTATGTCAAAAGCTTGGTACAAGATGGGGTTGTAGAGTTGCACTATCTACCTATAGATGAACAAGTCGCAGATATTTTGACTAAAGCTTTACCAAACAAGAAGCTTGAGTACCTAAGGCGTAAGCTTGGTTTGGTGGATACCTCTTCCCTAATTGAGAGGGAGTTATATTGGATAGTTCTTGTCTTTATGGGTTAGGCACTAGACTAGGAGTCTAGGACTAACAACTGTAAGTCTTAGTGAAGGCCATAAAGAAAGAATGGAGTCCGGAGGATTGGATAAGCATCTAGAGATTGGAACTTCTTATGGATTAGAGAATCCAGGAAAAATAAGTTGTTGATCAATACTCTTTGAGGATGAGGTAGGGCATCCAAGATAAGAGTAGTCGAAGAGGACCGATATTCTTTGAGGATTCAGGATTGGAAATCCAAGATAAGAATAGTCCTAAAAGGACATACCCAGTGAACATTTGGATGGGGTATGTGCCTTAGAGGTAGTGTGGCAGCTCACGTAAAGCCTCCCAACATAATGCTCTCAAATAAGGATGAGCTTGTCTAGTTAAGGCCTTCAAGGACAATGTTGGTTATGATAAAGATGCTTGACAAAGATGGCTTATCAATCTGACTCTTCTTATGAGAATGCTTCAAGATTGAGATTCCTTGTACCATGTGATGGGATTATGAATACCTCCCTAGTTAAGAGGGAGTGTTGAAAATTGTAACTAGGTTCGGTCTTCATAATAACCTAATTGTAATCATGACTTTGTATAATCTTTATAAAGAACGAAAATGAAATTATATTTTATTTTGGAGTATGGGTTTCTTACTCAAAGTTTGAGTCAAAAGCATGTTCTTCGTGCTTTTAGGTTTTGTGGGTCTTTCTAGGATAAATAATAATATTGGTCATGTGTCATAGTCCCATTTGGACTCATTGTAATAAGGAAATATATTTATTTTATCAAGAAAAAACATTTTGCATCCCAAGACCAAGTCGGCCTAAGGGAGGGCTATCCGACTCCTCAAGAAGGCTATAAACACAAGGAACTCAACCTCATTTGAGACACACATCCAAGTCAAGTTCGATTTGCAATAACGAAGGAGAAGATGAGCTAGAAGGATGAGGAATGTAAGGAAGAATTGAAGTTTCTTGGGGTAAACCTCTCTCTCTCTCTCTATCCACACTGAGAAGTTAGGGTTTCTGTGAAGCTGCGGTTGTAAGAGGCTAAAATTGCAGGGCCGAAATTCCGAGGAGCAATTGCAACGCCAAAATTCTGGGACGCAGCCGCAGTAGGTCGAAGTTTGGATGCAGCCTTGGAGAAGATCTTGCCGGGAGCTGACTTGGTGCTTGGCAGGGTGTTGGCTTTTGTCTTTGGGTCTTGGAGGTCTTTTTTTGTAAGCAAATTGTATAGAAGAAGAGAAGAATTTTTTTGGGTTTTCTACTTGGATTGGTTTTGCCTTGACTTGGAGCCTATATCTTGTGTACTTTGTCTTGTTGTGATCTTCAATGTTTTGGTAATTGCTTGATGAACAAAGATCTAATAAAGTAATAAAAGGCCAACACATATCACAAGTAATTATCAAGTTAAGGAAAATAATCTATAATATGTAAGTCTCTTGATTTTCCAACATTCTCAACAACCTCTCTTTGGTGATAACTAGTTTATTGCTGCCCTTTCTCCTTGGTTGTGCAAAGTTTCCCTCATTGGTAGACGTCATGCCGAAATAATGAGCTTGAGCATGCCAAGGTGCTATCTATGACATAGAGCTTGGAGGTTATAAAGACCAACTCTAGGCAAAGAGCTCAGTTGCATGTTACAGCGAATTAACTTCGTTAAGTATCCAAGAAGAAATTGCCAAAATAGAGCATGGCATAATGGACGAGCAACACTACATATCTAACTCCAAGGTGCTCACTAACGTTTTTGTTGGGTTCTAGAAACGACACATTCTCAGGGTTATCATAATCATTACATGCACACAATAGATATTTATTGACATCTAAAATTGTTGCTGGGCTACGTGCTGGTGGATAAGAACATTGCCAAAGAAGAGATTCTCCTTAATTAAATGATTTGTAGATGCTAGTTTGTTCCATGGGCAACAAACTTGAGAAAACTGAAGCCCACCTTGGCTTGCCCTTGATCCAGGGTGTTCTCTAGGAGGTAACAACAAGGACCCCATCCTTGTTGCAGCCTCAAATTTTCGAAAATATTGAATGGTTTGTATGTCATCTAGCTTTTTACTTCCTAGTCTTAGTTATTTTGATTTTTTGTTTTAGTTTGTAGTCCTAGAGGCCATGTATTTTAGACAATCTTGGCAGACGCTTGGTACACTCTCAATAAACATTTTGTATGGCTCTCGAAGGAATTGAAATTTTGTACCTGGTTTGATTTCCCCAGTGGTAGGCCAAGATAAATTTCAACACATTTGGACGCAAAATAATGATTTGAAGGAATGGAAAAATCTATATCTATATAAAAAAATGTCATGAGGGGCTATTCGAAGAATCATGAGCTAGTTGGAGGTTATCATTTGCACATTCATTGAGGACCTATTGATCGAGCGACTTTCTCTTGGAATTTCTTACAAAGGGTGATGCAGTATGCCCTGGCCTCATTCCTTCTTTAATTGAGACATATAGATTTCATGGAGCTATTTTATTGGGTACTTCTAAATGTGACTTGATCACCAATTCTTATTTTATGTATTGCTAGCTAGTTGTTGGAGGATAGTTTTTCTTCAATCAACCCTAGGATAGATCTAGGGTTTTGACCTTGACTATTTCTATTGTACATGAAGATGAAGCTTAAACCTATATAAGGTTTTCTCTTTTCATTATTCCTCATGGTTGGATTTTTGGAGTTTCCCCTCCTTGGAGCTTAATGGATACATCTTTCTTGGAGCATATGTGATGCAAGAGAGATTGTGAAGGTTGTTGAGCCACTGGTTAAGGTGTTGCGGTTGGTGGATGGGGAAAGATTGGCTATGGGCTTCATTTATGAGGCTATGGATAAAGAAAAGGAGCAAATAAAAGCAGCATACAAGGATAGAGTGGCTAAGTATGGGCCCATTTGGGCAATCATTGATGAAAGATGGAACAATCAACTCCATCACCTTATACATGCAGTTGGTTTTTTTTTGAACCCAAGGTATCATTATAAAGCTCTGGAGGCAGGAACTTTGACTGGGGAGGTTAGAGATGGATTGATTGATTGCATTGATCACATGGTTCCTATGGAGAGTGATCAACTGGAGATACGCAGACAAATCACTTATTTCAGCAGAGCCACAGGTACCTTTTGCAAGAACCCAGCAAGGATTGCAAGGGAAGCAAACGAGCCAGGTAAACAAACAATTTCAATTTTCAAATTCTTATTTTGTTAAATTGTTTATAATTTCAAAGTTGGATATAATTTGTTGAGCTAACTCATTACACAACTATGTTTTTTGTAGCACAATGGTGGGAGGCATTTGGTAGCCATTGTCCTCAATTGCAGAAGTTTGCAATTCGTATTTTGATTCAAACTTGCAGTGCTATTGGGTGTGAGCGCAATTGGTCTGTCTTTGAGAGGATTCACACGAAGAAGAGAAACTGTTTGGATAAAAAACGGTTAAATGATCTAGTCTATGTCCAATAAAACCTCCGACTCAGACACAACAAATTGCTGAACAAAAAACCTGATTCAGATCCCATTGTGTTGGAAGATATTGATCCAACATCAAATTGGGCAGTGGAGAGTCATCCAACAGAGTTTGATTCTGATGATGATATTGGTCTTGATTTGGATTTACAGACGGAGGCATTAGTTGAACAAAATGTCCATTTGAATGTAGATCCACTTGTACCAGCCTCAGACCCAGCCCCAAGTCCTCCAGTTGTAGGTGCTTCCTCTACTCAGCCACGATGAAAGCGCATATCTCGTCCATCTCAGCGTGCAGCTGTTGCGCAGCTTGCTAGTGCTACCACTTCTACAGTTGTAGTTGGAGATGATGATGATGAGGAGACATGGGTTTCCTTGTCTAACTCTGATCTAGAGTCTGAGCCAGATGATGTTGGGTACTCTAGCAGTAGCCAATAGCACTGGTGACTAGTGATGTTTCACAATTTACTTTTGTTGTAGAGGCCATTTCTAGCCTCGTTGGCAACATGTTTTTGTTTTGATGTCTATATCATCATTCATGTATGTATTGGTCAGTTTGCCTTGGTGGTGAGTTTAGCCACTCATGTTACATCTTCCCGTGCATGGTTTGTTGATAGAGGAGCATCCCGCTATATGACTGGAGTGAGAGAGCACTTCTCGAGTCTCTCAGAGGATGATATTGACTAGGAGATAACTCTCTGAAGAACTTGATATCAATCTCTAGCATGGAGGACAAGGGGTATGAGGTCTTGTTCTGAAAGGGACAAGTGTTGATATATCCCAGGGGATCTAGTGTTGAGGATGCTAGACCTATTGGAGCCCAGAGTGGGAGGCTATACAGGTTTATGTTTCAGCGATATCAGAGCCTTGGTGGCACAGACCAGCAACAGTGAGTTGTGTGAGTCATGGAACTTGAGGACAACCCATTTGCACCATGGAGCTTTTACGATGCTGGGGGAGATGGTTACAGACTTACCAAAGTTTAGCACTGATCATCATGATGCATGCAGGGGGTGTGCTTTGGGAAAGTACATCAAGACAACTTTCTTGAGCAGTAACAACGAAGTTGCATGTATCCTTGACTTGGTACACTCTGATGCTTGTGGTCCGATGTCTCACGTATCATTGACTGGATGCGAGTACTATGTGACCTTCATTGATGACCACTCCAAGAAGACTTGGATTTTCTTTCTAAAGAGTAAGAATGAGGTCTTCAAGAGGTTCCAAAGGTTTAAACTTTAAAGCTCTTGTGGAGAACCAGATAGTAAGGAAGATCAAGGTGTTGAGATCAGATAATGGGGGTGAGTATACCTCCACAAAGATGAAGGAGTTTCGTGGGAGTGCGAGCATCAAGTGGAAGTACATTGTGCCTTATAACCCCCAACAAAATGGGGTGGCAGAGAGGAAGAACAAGGCCATAGTGGGTGTAGCTATAACAATGTTGCATGATTAGAGTTTACCTTTCTTCTTGTGGGTCGAGGCGTGTAACACTACAGTATATTTGGAAAATAAGAGCCCACACAGTCTTGGGGAGCAAGACTCACGAGGAGGTGTTTATCGGCAAGAAGCTGGAGGTTGGGCACATCAAGATCTTTAGGTGCCTTACAAATTCACATGTCCCTGAGGAGAAAAGGACGAAGTTGGAACCCATTGTAGAGAAGGGTATCCTAGTGGGTTATAGTGAAACCAGCATAGCCTATTGTATATATTTTCCTGCATAGAGTAAAGTTGTCCAGAGACGGGATGTGAGATTTGAGAAGGAATGGGCTTTGAGGAGGTCTTGGGAGGTTGATCATGTAGAGCAGCAAGTTCCTAAGCAGGGGCCACACCACAAGTTTCAAGAGCAGCAGGTGGTCTGTCAAGATCAGGAGGGTCATCTACTTCAGTGGTGACAGGGTCTCAAACTCCAGTATCACCGAGTGTAGGATCACCTAGTGCAGGATTGTTAGGTGCAAGATCTCAAAGTCCAAGATCTGCATTGGTTATAATAAAGCCTTCCTCTTTAGGAGGAGAGGAACCGATTGAGGATTTTCCCATACCACCATAAGAGGCTAATAAAGGCAAGAGGAAGCCAAGATGGCTTTGGGAGACCCTGAAGGATGCTCAAGAGGCTGTGGGGAAACCCAAGTGGTCAATGAGGGAGAGCAGACCACCAAAGAGGTCAGGTGGCTTTGTGGCGGATGTTGTCGAGATAGAGCCAGCTAGTTTTGAGGAGGCTGTCATTCAGCAGATCTAGAGGGATGCCATGGTGGAAGAGTATGCCTTCATTATGAAGAATGATGCTTGGGAGGTAGTGCCGCAACCTAAGCGGAAGTCAGTGGTGACTTCCAAGTGGATCTACAAGATCAAATATTTTGTAGATGGCAGCGTGGAGAAGTTCAAAGCTCGATTTGTGGCATTAGGGTCACATAGGTAGAGGGAGTTGACTATGAGGAGACCTTTAACCTGGTTGCTCGTTATACTTCCATTAGAGTAGTGATATTTATAGCAACTGAGATGGGTTAGAGGATTCACCAGATGGATGTGAAGATCACCTTTCTCAATGGTGTTATAGGGAGGAGGTGTACATTGAGCAGCCACAAGGCTTTGAGGTGCATGGAAGGGAGTCTCATGTGTGTATGCTTAAGAAAGCCTTGTATGGACTAAAGCAAGCGTCGAGGACATGGTACGAGAGGATAGATGCCTACCTGCAGCAGATGGGTTTCCAAAAGAGTGATGACGATCCGAACCTATACTTCATTATGGTCGGCAATGATCCACTCATTCTAGTTCTGTACGTGGATGATTTGTTTATTACCGGAGGGGGCAGACTCATCCAACACTACAAGAGAGATCTTGCTTTAGAGTTTGATATGACTGATATGGGCTTGATGCATTACTTTCTGGGGTTGGAGGTTTGGCAGGAGGATGGGCTTATCTTCATTAGCCAAGGCAGGTATGCATGTGATATCTTGAGGAGATTCCGCATGGAGGGTTGTAGGCCTATGGCTACTCCTATGATCACCAACTAGAAGAAGCTGCATGCTTCATATTCTGAGTTGGTGAACCCCACCTTGTATCGTCAGTTGATCGGTTCATTGATGTATCTGGTCAACACTAGGCCAAATATTTGTTTCGCAGTCAACACATTGAGTTAGTTTGTGACGGATCCCAAGAGAGTGCACTGGGTGGTTGTGATATATGTGTTGACGTACCTATAGGGCACCGTGGATTATGGTTTGGACTATGTCAGGTGTGATGGAGTCAGATTGATTGGTTGCACAAACTCAGATTGGGCTAGCAGTGCTAGTGACAGGAAGAGTACTTCCAGGTGTTGTTTCTCATTGGGATCAACAGTTGTGTCATGGTTCAACAAGAAACAAAGGTCAAAGGCATTGAGCAGTGCGGAGGAAGAGTATATGGCAACTAGTCAAGCAGGTTGCGAGGCATTGTGGCTTCGCAAAATGCTATTTGGTTTATTTGGTCAGAGGTTGAGACCAACTACAATATACTGTGATAATCAAAGTTGTATTAAACTCTTTGAGAATCTACAATTTCATGACCGGTCAAAGCATATAGAGATCAAATACCACTTCATCAGAGACTGGGTTCAGAGGGGAGCTATGAAGCTTGAGTGTGTATCGACTGATGAACAGGTAGCAAACATTCTCACCAAGTCATTGCCAAGGGGCAAGCATGTATTCTTCAAAGACATGATGAAAGTGGTGAGAAACACCTTCCTCAGTGAGGAGTGTTGAAAATGGTACCAAGGAGGTGTTTCCTGGCCTTCCTCCTTTTGGCCTAGGGAGACACTTAAAACACGTAATATTATGAGTTTTTTAATACCAAGGGGGCTAATGTACTTTCAATGTGGAAATGTACTAGGTACTGTAAGTTATTAAAGTCACATGTGATTTAAATATCACTTTAAGTGAAAAGGTACTAAGTATACTTTATTTATTAAAGTGACTTTTATGTTATAAAATGACTTTATGGGGAAAAAGTGACCAAGGTACTAAAACATCAAAAGTACTAGGGAGGCCCATTAATAGAAAAAGGGACCACATGAGGAGGGGTCAAGTAGGGGACTCATCTCCACCCTTGATCTAATGGTTTGAGATTAAATCTCAACCATTAAATATTAGGGATAGGGTTCCTATCTTATTGGAAAGATAGAATGAGGAAAAATGAGCTCATTTTTCACTTCAACCTATGAGAGAATTGAGAAGAGAGAAGTGGAGCAGCAAGGAGAAAAGGAGGAAGGGTTTTGTGAGAAGGAAATAGAACAGCAAAGAGAACAATACAGAGTTTGGCTGTGGTTCGAATCTCAAGAGGCTGAGCTTAAGCCCTGGAGGAGGCTTGAATATCTCTGGAGCAGCTTCTTAATCTTCAGCACCCAGGTCAAATTAATTTCTGAGCTAGAGGCAGCGTACAGACTTTATTCTTCTCACCCATTTGACAGCAGATAAGCTGCTGAAAATATCGGTACTGTCAGCACAAAACTCAGGGAGGCTTCTGTGTGCTGTTTCTGGGTGTGTTTAAGCTCAGACTTTGAGTGAGAAGTTAGAACAGCCATCTAATAGCCTGTGTCAGAGACAAGTTGACAGACCGAGTTTCTAAGTGAAAACGAGTCTGTTTGGAAATACAAATGCCAGTGTACTGTGTGCTGATAGGAAGTCGATTTCTTAACTGAAATGAGAGGACTGTGAGAAGAAAACATCAGCCCAGAAATTACAGTAAAAGGAACCTCTGAGAAGCAATCAACAGGGAAGAGATAAGTTACATTCTTCTTGAATTTATCTGTTGTAAAATTTCCTTTTAGAGGCAAAACAAAGCCTCCCTTTTGAACTGGTTTTCCCCGAGAGGCAGTGGGGTTTTTCCAGGGACATCTTGACCAAAAATCATGGTGTTTAAAATTATGTGAGCTTGCTATTTTCTTTAGTTTCAGTTGTGCAAAAATCATTAGTAGAAACACTCTTTAAAATGTTGCAAATGAATGCATTAAATTTATATCAGCATGTCAAAACATGTGGGTTGGGTTTGAAACACACTTGCAAAATTTGTAAACTGGGAAAGGGTGCAGATCATTTCAAATTTTCTACATCTACAACCTCTGGTGCAAGTATGTATTTTGATGAGGTCACTTCAGTCCAACCTTTTTGTCATTCTTGGTGGGAAGAGGTATATATGCAATTGTTGGCCAAAGATTACCCTTTTATCAAGGATGCCAAAGATTAGATGCCCTAAGCTTACTCTGACATATTTTGTCTTGCTAGCGCTGAGAAAGAGGATGTAAGACTCATTGTAAATACTCTTCCACCTTCCACTTTTATTTTCAGCTTTATAAATATCTACTTGCTAATGTAAGATGTATTTTTCAAGAAAGAAAAAATTAGCTTCATTGTGAGCATGCATTTATTGAATCATTCAATACTATGGACCTAAAAGAAAATTATTTAAAACATGATATTAATTACGCTAAATTCTAGCAACAATAGTACAGTTTGCAAACTAAAATTCTATATTTTTATGTTTCACCCATCCATTATTTATAGATGGAGTAACCAATGCATGGCCCTCAAATATAAGTTTTCCCCTTGCCAAAAAAAACGTGTACTTCAGATGGTCCAGAATGTGGCTTAGCTGTATGTGACTATGTATTAGCATGATACAAATGAGTTTCATGTTCTCAGTACTTCCCTAATCTTGACAGAAAGTTTAAGAAAAAAAACCTAACAATCACCCAAAAAACCATTAAAATGAAGGACTCACTGGAACAGGACAACATTTACTTGAACATAAATCAAAGACTAGATCAGTGTAATAACTGGGCACATGTATGATATTAATTACGCTAAATTCTAGCAATAATAGTACAGTTTGCAAACTAAAATTCTATATTTTTATGTTTCACCCATCCATTATTTATAGATGGAGGAACCAACGCATGGCCCTCAAATATAAGTTTGCCCCTTGCCAAAAAAAAACATGTACTTCAGATGGTCCAGAATGTGACTTAGCTGTATGTGACTATGTATTAGCATGATACAAATGAGTTTCATGTTCTCAGTACTTCCCTAATCTTGACAGAAAGTTTAAGAAAAAAAACCTAACAATCACCCAAAAAACCATTAAAATGAAGGGCTCACTGGAACAGGACAACCTTTACTTGAACATAAATCAAAGACTAGATAAGTGTAATAACTGGGCACATGTATGAATTGGTAACATTTTATTTCTTAAAGAAGATGGATTTTAACACAAAATCCATCATTTTGCTTAACAAACACTTAGAATACATAATAAAGGTTGAAGGAATGGTACATTTTGAAGCCTCTCAAAGTCTTGCTTACTGATCTTTGTGATTTCTGATTGTTCTCCCAAAGCTGCTTGTAATCTCCAAACCTGTTTATTCATTCAAATTCTGTAAAGATGAGATCCAAGGAAATGTAATCATAACTGTAAAATTGATCTACCATAAAATACAGAGTATGCCACTAAATTTGTTCCCTAGTTAAAATAAAGGACTTAAAAAACCATACCCAAACTTGCAACAATAAGAAATTCAACAATAACCAATGAAAGCACATGAAAGTTTTTGAATAGAGAATAACATGAATGCAGAAAGAGAATCTATCTTGCAGGATCATCTGCAATGTGTAAAATGTTAGAGAAAGGAGTACCAAGGACAAGTGTTTGGTGTCTAGCCTAGGAAAAAGTGTCCTTATGTGACCCCCTTTACCTAACTTTATGGGAAATAAAGTTAAAGTGAGTTTATACAATATAAAGTCATAAAGTGACTTCAAGAGAAATAAAGTCATAAAATAACTTTATAAACATAAAGTGACTTTAAGTCATAAAGTCACTTTATAAACAAAGTCATAAAGTACCTTTCGAGTAATTAAAAGGAGACTAAGGGGAAAAGGTGTCTCATGGGTCAATGAGAGATTAGATCTCCACCCTTGATCTAATTGGCTAAGATCTAATCTCAGCCATTAGATCTTAGGGTTAGGTCTCTCTTCTTAATGAGAGAATAAAAGGGAAAAAGGAAAGGGGAGAAGACACCATTTGAACATTTTCTTCATGAGAATTGGAGAGGAGAAAAGGAGGCTGAAAGGAAAAAGTTAACAGAGGAAGGAGAGTACAACAAGCGCAGTAGCAAGGACAAACAATACAAATTTCAAGGTACCCTCTAGCAGATGCCACTGTACCAGCATTAGATTTGAGGGCACTGGCACAATTAAAACCTATTATTCAATGAATTCATATTTATTATTATTAAAAAGATAGAAGATGATTACAAATTGAGGGAGGAACCTGGCTTTATACCTCGAGTGCCTCTCGAAAGATCATGCCCTTTGCCTAATAACTACTTAACTAACTAATTTTTATATAGCATTGCCTTCCTCCCAGAAAATGCTTTGTCCTCAAAGCATACGTAACGACTGATGTTGTTGACGAAATGCTTCAATCTCCCAAGAAGCTTCTTCTTCTGGTAAGTCCTTCCACTTGATCAAGTATTCCTTGATTACACGAGATCAAAGCTTCCCTTCTTTGGTAGATATGATACCTTCTGGTTCTAAAATGACACTTCCTTCATCATCTAGGAATGGAAGCGTTGTTTGCACTGATTGATGGTCACCCAGTGCCCTTTTAAGGCAGGAGACATGGAAGACGTCGTGAACACGACTTTTCTCCGAAAGGCTTAAACTATATGCAACTTGATTGATCTTTTTATTGATCTGATATGGTCGATAGAATTTTGGTGCCAATTTATTTTTTCCTTTTTGTTTCAAGGACAATTGTTTGTATGGCTAGAGCTTTGACAAATACCCATTCTCCGAATTCAAATTCTCTTTCAGTTCTGTTTCGGTCTGCTTGTAGCTTCATACTGTTCCTTGCATTATTCAAGTTTTCCTTTAGGGTTTGGACGATTTTTTGGGTTTCTTCTAGTTGGTTTTTAGCAGCAGGTATATTTTTCTGGATGGTAGCTAGATCCTTCCATTTTGGAGGTTCGTACCCATACAAAGCTTGGAATGGAGTCATTTTTGCTTATGTATGATAAGTAGAGTTATACCACCATTCAGCGAGATGCAACCACTGAACCCACTTATTTTGTTTTTTTTGTAGCGTAAGAACATAGGTAGGCTTTCAAACATTTATTGACAACCTCTGTTTGTCCATCTGTTTGAGGGTGGTAAGCGGAACTCATATTTAGGTAGGTTCCTATATGGTTGTGTGGAAAAAGTCGGGAAAAAATCGGGATTAAATCCCTAAAACACGATTTTTTTGACTGGTTGATTAAATCGGCCAATTTTTTGCCGATTTTTTCCCAGTTGAAAAAGTCGAGATTAAATCGAAAAAGTCGGGGTTAAATCGGGACTTTTTCCAAAAAATCGTGAAAGAGGTAGTTTATTTAATGATTTTTTTATTTTATTTTTGAAAAATTGGGATTTTATTGAAAAAGTCGAGATTTTATTGAAAAAGTCTTGATCTTTTAAAAAATGAATATTTTTGTATTTTTTTAATTTTGCTGACTTTTTCAAATAACTCCCAACTTTAACGACTTTTTCAATTTTTGGACCCTTGCTGATTTAATCCCGACTTCGACTTTTTCCACATTGGGTTGAACAACTCTTTCCAAAAATTACCCTTAAATTTGGCTCTCTATCACTCACAATGACTTTCGGAAAACCGTGTAATTTATAAATATTTTTGCAGAATATCTCAAAGATTTGTTTAGCCGAGTCTGATTTCTTCATTGCAATAAAGTGAGCATATTTGGTGAGTTTGTCGACTACTACGAAAATCTAATACAGGTAACCCTTCAATAAAGTCCATTGATATTTCTTCCCATTTCTAATTCGGAATGTTTAAGGACTGAAGTAATCCAGGTGTCATAATCTTTTCACTTTTATTTCTTTGAAATGTATCACACTCCGCTACATACTTCTGAATATCGCGACTCATCCCCTTCCAAAAGAATGATTGACGTGCATTGTAGTAAGTTTTAAAGAATCCTACATCCCCGGCTGACAGTGAATCATGTGACTCCTTGAGTATCTTGGATTTAAACTTGGAGTTTGAATTCAGATATATTCTTCCTTTGTACCATAGAATGTCGTTCTTCCATTCAAATTTTGAGTTGTCTGGAAGGTTATTGATTATCGCAATTATTTCTAGATCCTTAGCATATTCACTTTGAATCTCATTAAGCCATTCAGGAACAACAACCGAGACTGCAAGTAGTATCGATTCTTCGTCTTTCTTAGACAAGGGATCTGCTACTACATTGTCTTTTCCCCTTTTATGTAGTATCTCCATGTCAAAGGCAACAATTTTTTCAATCCATTTTTGTTGTTTTTCGGAAAGTGGTTTTGTTGAAGGAGGTGTTGGAGACTGTTATGGTCTGTTCGAATGGAGAACTTACTTCCCAAAAGATATTGTCTCCACTTAGCTAGTGCGTGCATAATAGCGAGCATTTCCTTATTGTATGTGGACTTAAGACGTTCTCTTTTATTGAGCTTCCTGCTTTCAAAAGCTATTGGATGCCCTTCTTGCATTAACACTGTGCCTATACCAAATCCAGAAGCATCACACTCGATGATAAATGGTTTAGAGAAATCTGGAGTTGCCAATACCGGGGCATTAGACATAACTTCCTTCAGTTCTTCAAAACACCTTCCTTCTTCCTCATCCCATTGAAATGAATTCTTCTTTAAAAGGTTTGTTAGAGGTGCAGTTATATGTGCATAGTTTTTAATAAATCTTCGGTAATATCCAATCAATCCTAAGAACCCTCTTAGCTTGGATATATTAATCGGTTTGGTCCATTCCTTTATAGCTTTGATTTTATTAGGGTCCACTTTTACGCCTTCATGGGATATAATGTGTCCGAGGTATTCTACTTCTTCCTTTCCAAAGGTGCATTTGGATTTTTTTGCGTAGAACTGATGCTCTTTCAGTAGTGTAAGAACTTTATCTAGATGTTGTAAGTGCTCCTTCCAAATTTTATTGTAAATTAAAATATCATCAAAGAATACTAATACAAACTTCTTAAGATATGGACGGAATAACTTGTTCATAGTGGCTTGAAATGTTGTTGGTGCATTGGTTAATCCAAATGAAATTACTTTAAATTCACAGTGACCTTCGTGTGTTAGGAACGTCGTTTTTGGTATGTCTTCCAATCTGATTCTGATTTGGTAATAGCCTGACCTTAAGTCCAATTTTGAGAAGTATTTTGCGCCATGTAGTTCATCCAACATTTCGTCGATAAAAGGAATTGGGAATTTGTTTTTAATGGTTATTTTGTTTAGTCCTCTATAATCAATGCATAGCCTAAATGATTTGTCTTTCTTCCTTACCAATACCACTGGAGCAACATACGAACTCTTACTTTTCGAGATGATCCCACATTTTAAAATGTTTTGGATTAATCTCTCAATTTCGGTCTTTTGGTGATGTGGATATCGATATGGCTTGATGTTGGCGGGGTCTGACCCTGCTTTGACTTCTATTGTATGCTCAATTTCCCTGTTAGGAGGCATTTTCATAGGCAGGTCTAGGAATACCTTTTCATGCTTCTGAATTAGATCTTGTATCTCTGGTGACTCTTTGCAGATCGTGTTTGCAAATAACCTTTCTAATTGGTGACATTGTACTACATAAGTTGGTGCTCCTCCATTGCAGCAGCATATGGACTCTTACTTTTCGAGATGATCCCACATTTTAAAATGTTTTGGATTAATCTCTCAATTTCGGTCTTTTGGTGATGTGGATATCGATATGGCTTGATGTTGACGGGGTCTGACCCTGCTTTGACTTCTATTGTATGTTCAATTTCCCCGTTAGGAGGCATTTTCATAGGCAGGTCTAGGAATACCTTTTCATGCTTCTGAATTAGATCTTGTATCTCTAGTGACTCTTCGCGGAACATTTTTGCAAATAACCTTTCTAATTGGTGACATTGTACTACATACGCTGGTGCTCCTTTTCGAATCATCTTCATCATCTGAGATGATGATACGATTTGATTCTTTGGTGCTTGGGATCTGTATAACTTGTACCTCTGCCCTTCCCAGTTAAAGCTTATGAACTGTACTTGATGGTTGGCAGAATAAGTGCCTAGAGTTCGTAGCCATTGGATACCTAAGACCACATCTACTCCACCTAATGGTACAGTGAAGAACGGGGATTCTAAATTAAAGTCTTGAATCTGCAATTTGACCTTATGGCATTTCCCTACCTTTTCGATCTTCTTACCATCAGCTACCATCACCTTCATGTTGGGTAAGGGAAATGAGAAAATGTTGAGTCTCTTTGCCACGGTTGCATCTAAAAAATTGTGGGTGCTACCGGAGTCGATGAGAACCACTATGTTGTTCTTCTTTATATGTCCTTTCAATTTTAGAGTCTGGGGTTGTGATATACCTGTCATAGCCGATAGTGAGACTTGTGAAATACTTCCGTCATCTAATTTTGGAGAGAGTTCTGGGGCATCTTCTGTTTCTTCTATGTCTGAATCATCACTATTTGAATCATTAGTTGCTTCACAGTTATATACGTTCTTTGATTCTTTTCCTTTATATAACAGGCACTAATTGTAGACTGAAGCTGCACAATTTATTGAGTCATTCAGGCAGAAAAATCAAGAAGTTGCAGCACTGTTATTGTGCTTTTAGAGCAGCAAATCTCAACAACAAAATTCGAGGTACTGCTGCACAAATTTGAGAAGTTCTGGGTGTGATTTCGAGGATTTGACAGAGCTGTTAGAGCTGCTACTGCAGTAGAGAAATATAGAATGTCTGGGCAGAAATTTGAGTGTTATTTGGCACGAGATTCAAGGTGACTGACAGCGGCACTTATTGCTGCCAGACTGTACAGAAGCTTGCACAAATTTCTGAGCAAGAGGGCACATAAATCGAAGAGCATCTACAACACAGTTTTCCAAGGAATTCTAAGCTTGAATTCAGGGAGATACATCTACTGTGCTTACTGTCATTAAAGGCTAAAATAATTTCTCTGAAAGAAATAAAAATCTCTCTCCTCACTGGTTTTCCCTTCGGGGTTTTTTCAAGGTCTTTGGACCAAAAATCACTGTGTTAAATTGTGAGACAGTTTGTGTTATTCTCGGCAAAAATTTATGTAGAGTAGTCTTATGTGTTTCATGCTTTTTGAATAGCCATAGTCTAACCAAACAGCTTTTTTGCTCTGAAAACCATGGAAATTCCGGCAATATTTTGATAAATTCTAGTAGGGATTTTTGTAAATCTAGGTTACAGGTGTCAAACTTCAAGATTTTGGATGCCCAGAGGTTTTTGATGGTGCTGAATCCAATTCCACCATCAAAAACATGATTTAGACACTGCTTCTGCGAGATTTGTTGAAATTTGTTTGCTGGATTCCGTTCACTTTTGACCATCCGGGCAAATCCTCTGCCTCTGTAGACAACGCCTTTTGAATATATTCATGTTTAAAAGAAAACAGTGGTATAAAACCATGATGGGCTGCGCATTAAACTGATGTATTTCCTAAAATTTGAAACTGGGCTGGTTTTACAAAATTCTACATAAAATACATAAAAGAAAACAAACAATCTCAAAGACTGAGGTTGCACTGACAGAAGCACAGTAGGCATGGGAATTCAGTAGCAAAACTTGAGACAAGCCACATAAAACATTTAGCCATACCTCTTCAGCAAGCTCTTTTTTAGCCATCTTCTTAACCACTTCAGGGGAAATCCCACAAAATGTGTTGTACCTGATCACAGGAAAATTGACAGTTAAAGAATGCAAGAATGCACGACAGAAAGTCATGCACAATTTCTCTAGTCAGAGAAATGAAAATGAGAATTGAAAAAGGAAACGGTAAAAAGATTCACACAATATCACAAGGACTTGTATAACCTATAATATGACACTATTGTTAGCAATAGGAATGAGAATCATAATCAATCCAAACACAACTGTCACTGAAAATTGCAAATTCTTTCAATGAAGTGTGGGAAGAAGTTCAGACAAACAGTGATCCAATCTGCAGTGTGCACCAGCCCAGTACAACACTAGAAGCAACAGAAATCTACGTAGGACAAGGTGGAGACTAAGCTCACAAATTATTCTACTTCCGTATGGGAGAAACATGAATGGCTATAAAATAGGGAGAATGAAAAACCACTAAAAGGGAAATTCCCGTGTATAGCTATGATTCCACTCCAATTTTTAATGTAACTAATTAGTTCATTCACTGGAGTCTAGAAGGATCTCATAAGCCTATTTTATGGCCCCGAAGATAATTACCTTTTGACTCCATCACCCTGCTGTCTCCTTGACAGCAAAACAATTACTATATGTTTTGCTTCTCAATTCCCATTATGTCAATAAAATATAATATTACAAGGATAGATTGCACAGCAATTGCCCTGTAGGCAGGTACAGTGCTTTTGGAATTGCTAGCTGTAAAGGGTTTGAAACACTTTTTTGTATTCCTAAATATATGATAAACAAATTCTACAAAAATGAAACTAACAAGTTGCCAAACTATGATGTCTGTTCATTTAAGTGCTTGTTCTCTGCAAGATTTCTTGCTAACATTAACTTGTTCAAATTTCAATAACTCCAAGCACTAACCTCAAACTTTGTCTTCATCCACATTGCACTTAATTGTGTTGAGAAATCTCGGGCATATGAATTAAGAGATTTCTCTTTAATGATAACTGCTTGTGAATGCTTTTTACTTCTTCATATTATGATCTTCCTCTTGATTAGGTTATTAAATTGTTCTTCTTCATCAAACAGTTACCAAAGCATAAACAATAAATAGACAAGAGACGCAGAACATAGGCAATTAGCCAGGGCCAAAACCTCTCCAACCTTGAGAGGAAAACCCAAACAATTTTTTCTTCTTATATAATCTTCAAGTGACGAATTCCAAGACCCTTGACCCCTTAACCTCTCCAAGACCAAGTCACAAGGCTTCTTAGTTTAACCTCTTCTTCCTTGAGTCAACGATGGTCAAACTGCTTGCTTCTCCCTCCTCGGCTATCCTTCAGATCTCAGCTTCTTGGATCAGACCTGCAACCCTCGGCCTCTTCAGAAACCCTAGTTGCAGATGTGTGATGGATGTTGACCAACTTTTGCATCTTGTTACCACTTCGCTTGGATGGAAAGACTTCCTTCTATACTTTGCCTTGATGAATGCTATGTCTTCTCCTTTGATTTGGATTCGAGGGTGACCTTACTAGCCTCCGCCATTCTCTGCAGCAGATGACACCAATTTCCTTCACACGTGTGAGGTATATTAGCCCAAAACAGATCAGAAATATCTCGGATATGTTTTTTCTTCTTTCGCTTGGTGATTGGCTTCCTTTCTTATGTTTTTCGCACTTCTATGCTTCCTTCTTATGCTTGGTCAAGTGTTGTCCACATGGAGGCCAAGTGCTCTCTAGATATAGTGGACTGTCTCTCAAAATAGGTCGACTTCTCCTTGTACATAGGCCAACATGCCTTTATAGAATCATCGTTAGGCCGACATGAGGAATAGCTTGTGACAAGGTCTTGGAGGGTTATTGACAAAATCAAAATTTCTTTTTACAATATGTAACATGTCTTCAATATTGACTCCCTAGACTTTATGACTTGATGACCAATCCTAAAGCCTCACAATGGGAGCCTTAACTATGAAAATAAAATTTCTTGATCATGAAACCCATGATTCAAGCACTAAAAATAATTTTATTTTATTCTTTACATCAATTACATAAAATCACAATTACACGTCATTATGAAGACCAAACCTAGTTACACTTTTCAACAAATTGTCCATCCAGCAAAATAAGCATTTAGAGATTACTTGAACTTGGACAACTTCAATCTAACAATGAACAAAATATTAAAATCACCAATGATGAAAGAATGAAAATATGCATATGATTAGCATTTATCAAAGCTGGAACCCTTTATCCAACTGAGCAGATATACAAATGATGGCCAGTGATAATAGGTTGAAACCTCATTACACTAACAGAATAGAAAAGCACATGCAATAAGTGCCAATCTAGGTCTGTTCCTCCTTGTGCTAATCACATCACCAGGACTTCTTCATACACAAGATGTCATATACTTCACACTACTATTGTGAATATTAAGAACTGCTGAAGGACTCAACAATTAATCGGCAAGTCACCAAATAAATAGCGACTCTATCTCAAAACAAGTAATTGGGAGAGGAACGGACGGGATTGGAAAAAGTTGCGAGTTTGCCAAGTCATTCCTGGTTTTTTCCAAAAATCATCAAGGAGATGGTGGAGGCAAAAATCTATTTAGAAATTGATTTTGGTGATTCATTCTACACAAATTTGGTTTTAGCTTTCAATAATATTAGTGATAACTTCGCTTCAAGACACTGCTAGAGGCAAAACATGGTATTTAATCTGTGGCATTGGGTTTTCTGGGGACATTTGTTCAAAAATAACGGTGTCGTGTATTGTGTATTTCTTTCTTGCTTCGTTTCTTGTTTCCGCATCTAATTTAATTGGTGAAGACTGCAGTGTATTAGTTTCAGTATTTGCTATAGGATGCAGTGAATAATTTGTTCAGTAAATTAACAAATAGAAGATACTTAATCAGTTGCTACAGTAGAAATTTGGGTCTCCAAATTTTCACATGGTATCAGAGCGCATGTGAAGCAAGAGAGCAGAGCCAAAAGAGCCCAACGCTGAAGAGGAGGGAAGTCGAAGTGTTGTGTAGGCAGCAAATCGAATCCCCAAAGGGATTGCGCAATCCAAGCCAGGAGGGCAAATTTTTCTTGGGAAAACCTCTCTAAGTGAGTTAACAAAGAGAAAGGTTTCCAGTGTCAGAGGGATCACTGTAGAAGCATCCGTGCATAGCAATTTTCTGGTGAGACACAGTTTTCTGCAGCAGTTGTTGTGTCAAAAAAGCATCAGAAGGAAGGACACATTGTTGAGGGAAGTTCTTCTTCAGAGAATTCCTAGCCAAGGAATTCGATTTCTCTATTGCTAAGCAGCAACAATATAGGAGCAGAGCTACTAACTCCACCAAGGAGTGCGTATGCTAGCCTAGTGTTGTGCAGAGGAAAGAGGAGGTAGTTCGACATTTCGTTGGCAGAGATGACAGCTAATGAATTGCGAGATTAGGATGGGTTGGATGGTACATCCAACTATGTGATATGGAAGGCAAAGATCTCATGTCTTATGGATGAGCACAATTTCAAAACATATGTCGATAGTGTGGTAGATATACCAGCGGATCCAGATTCGCTCAAGAAGTACAAGGGTGAGATGGAAAAGGCCAACAGATTGATCCACGACAAAGTGAGAGATCACGTAGTGTGTCACATTGTCGGCAAGGTTACTTCCCGACAGATGTGGGAAGCATTGGCTACGCTATACGAAGGATCTTCCGAGCAACGAAAGATTTACTTGGAGCAGAAGATGAGATCCACACAAATGCAGAAGGGGGAATGCATTGATTCATTCCTGACAAGGCTTCAAGAAATCTGAGACTCGTTGGAAGTTGTGGGGTCAACACCTCAGCCTACCGAGATGGTGAGGCTGGCCCTGAATTTTTTTTCAGAAGAATGGCAAGTATTTGTCCAAAGCATCCTAGGCAAAGAGAGATTACCATATTGGGAAGGGATGTGGGTCGCTCTTCAGCAAGAAGAGATGAGGAGAGACTTAGTCAAGTGCAAACTTGATAGCAGCAGCAACAGTGTGATGAAGCCCAAGGAGGAGGAAGAGAATGCAGCCCTTGCATCTAAGGGGCAGCAGGAGCAGAGGAGGCAAAGAAGGACATATCAAAGATCAAGTGTTTCCAGTGTGGTGAATTTGGTCACTACACTACACAGTGTCCTCTCAAGAAGAAGGACAAAGACGAGAAGCATGATCCGAAGGATGAATCCGCAACGATCGAGGAGGAGTTTTCCATGATTGCCCAGATACCTCTAGGGGAGAGGTGGGGTGATCTAATCTGTAGTTCGAAAGAACTATAGATGGGCAAGATCCTTGATGAGTCCACCTCTTGGATCAATACCTTGCTACGGGAGCCCATATCAGAAGTAGCAGGATGAACTAGGATCAGTGGGTGTAGAGGAGTGCCAGAGTGATAGTTGCAGTGGCTAGGAGCACCAAAGACTAAGCAGCACAGAGCAGAATTAGCAGCAGTGCAATTGGCACAGTGCAGAGTTAGCAGCAACACAGACGCTTCAAATGGTCAGTGCAGAGACTAGCAGCAGTTAGAACTCCAACAACAGATGCATCATGTTGAACACCTGTTCAGTAATTTTGGATGATTTTTCACTGCTAATGCAGTAGCAGTATTAGTTGGAGAAGGTTGCAATGCAGATGCAGTGTTTGCAGTGGCAGTGCCAGCAACAGCATAGATGCAAAACTTATGAGGGTTGCATTACAAATACAGTGTTGGCAGTGACAGGGTCAGCAGCAGTACAAAATGCAGCATTTGCATAGTAGTTGGCGGGCAACGATGTCAAGCATCAGCAGTGTAGAGGGAGATGTTATATAGAAGGGTGATGCTTCAGCAAAGTTACATTACTAGAGCACATTGTTCGCTAAGAGAGAGTGTTGATTTCTGGTAGCACCAAATGTGCTCTAAATCTTAAGCCTCAAAATTTGCAGGGAAGGTAGGACACATGAAATTCTAGAATACCCAGAAATCGTTTTGGGAAATTCCACCCAGAGACGGTTTTATTAAAATAATTAATTATTTTTTATGGATGCCTACATATAAACTTAGGAAATTAAAATAATTAATGGGTATTAATCAAACTGAGGGTGAAACTTCTATAAAAAGACGGAGATCGAGTCCAACTGATCTGAGCGATTGATTACAATATAATCTGGGTCATTGATTACTCAACTGGAGGATTATAAGAAGAACTTTGATGGGCATTTGGAAAACACATCGGAGAGAGATTAAGAGATCGAATTTCTCAGAGAGTACAAGGCAGCAATTGCTAGAGAATCAATCAAGGTGATTTCCTGTAGTGAGGGGCAGGGATAGTAGATCGCAAGAAGCTTTCCAGATCTGGCAAGTGCAAGACAGAGAAGGCAAAGAGCAGTTCAGCGAGGCAGCGCAGTGCGATGCAGAGGCAGCACAGAGCTTCAGAGGGAGTTTGAATTCCAACTAAGAGAGACTAGATTCAGTGTAGGAAGCCGAGGTGTGAGAACGGAAGGCCTGGAGATCAAATTTCCAGTCAGCAAGAGGTCAGCAGAGGGATTGACGCAAATCCCAAGCCAGAGTGACACAGTTTTGCATAGGGTTGACACAGAAGCTGCGCAGAGGCAGCCTAGGGCCAGTCAACAAGCCCCTGATCAAAATCGAATCTCCCAGAACAGTGAGATATTTCTCTCACTAGCCTTTTTGCCAGTTTCTCTCTGTATCAGATAGCTAGTTAAGCATCCAACAAATTGTACTCATATTTACTGTTGCATAATAATTAAAACCCTCGACTCCTGCACATGTTTTCCCGCACTGGGTTTCTAGGGACATTTGTCCAAAAATGACGATGTCATGTGTGGTGTATTTCTTTCTTGCTCGGTTTCTTGTTTTCACATTTAATTTAATTGGTGAAGGCTACAGTGTATTAGTTTCGGTATTTGTTGTAGGATGCAATAAACAATTTGTTCAATAATTTAACAAATAGAAGGTACTTAATCAATTGCTGCAGTAGAAATTTGGGTCTCCAAATTTAAACAAGTTATTCAGTACATCTTGCTTCTGCTAAGTTACCAATGCTAGGCTTAAAGAAATCTAACACGATATCAAAGCTAGATCTATGAAAATCAATGTCGCAATTACTAGAAGCTAGGTTTATACGATTGTTGGGCCAAGTTTGACCATTATCATACATAGACGAAAATCTTTTGGACCGAAGAAATCAGCCAGCGCTAAGTTTGAAGGTTTATTTTGCAGCCACATAAGCACAAGAGGTTGATTTTCTTTTATATAAAAATAAAAATTAAAAAAAGAAAAGAAGTATTAAAAAAAAAATGAGTCAACGAATGACTACATATAAGAGGAAATCAGGTTACGGTCAAAGGGCAAAATTAGTGAGCAAGTAGATGACAAGAACATGGCTCTGATTACAAAAGGCAAAGGAAGAGCTCCAGCAGGAGTGAAGAGGCAGCCTCAAAGCCGAAGGACTTGACTAAGGTCAAGTGTTTCTCCTATCATAAGACGAGACATTATACTTCATAGTGTCCAAAGAAGAGGAAAGGAAGCAAGAGCACATAGCTAGTTGTAGCTACATTAGCAGAGGCTTAAGAGGAGATTTCCAAGAAGTTCAAGACAAAATTCGCATTTGTTTCTTACCTTACCTCAAAGCACAAAAACCTGCGAGTGTGTGGTTGTTAGATAGCAGAGCCACAAGACATATGACAAGAGCATTAGAGCAATTCACCACACTAACTGAGCGGGACTCAGAATTGGATGTGAAGTTACGTGTTGATATGAAGCATGCAATTAAAGGGGTTGGAATAGTGTTATTCCAACTTGATTAAGGTACTAGGATGGAAGTGAATAATGTGTTATGGGTGTCGAAACGCAGGTGGAGTTTGCTCTCAGTCTCAATGATTGATAAGAAGGGGTTTCATGTAGCATTCCAAGATGGATGGGCATTGATTAGACCTAAGAGATCTAGAGTGGCCACACCATTGGAATTAGAGAGAGCAACCTATATAGGCTAACGGCACAACCTATTCAAGCAATGACGAGAAGCAGAGTAGTGATAGAAAACATGGAGCAAGTAGCTTTGAAGGTTGAGTAGCTTAGAGGGAGTCAACCTTTAGATTTAAGAGTCGAGGAGCAATTAATAGATTCCTCCTAATCTATCAAGAAGGTGTCTTGGTACGAGATGTTCAGGAGTAGGAGGATTCTAGGAACAAGTTCACAAGAAGGGAGTCTTCGAGGATGATGGTAAGGAAATCTTCCAAATCAAAGCGAGCAACCATGGCAGCAGATGTAGGTCCAGGGTCAGAACCAATTCTACGTGGTAGAGGTTCCTCCCTCGCTAAGAGGGAGTGACGATATTTATAGCTTGGACAGGGACTTTTGCATAGGCCTATGTGTCTAGACAGGCATAAGTCACCCACAGTCTCCTTAGGTACTTGCCCTAGTGTACTATGTGAGCAAGATTGCTAATGTAACTTAGCTTAAGTCCATCTTAGGAAAACACATATTATTATGTTAACTTATTGAGCTAAATAAACTTAGGAAAAGTAAAGTAAATTACTTAAGTTAATATGTTTTAATCTCAACTATTGATCTCAAGTGAAGCAAGAATTAATCTCGACCATCAATCACTTTGGAGATTAGGGTTAGGAATTTAGCTCAATGTGAAGTTATAAAATCAAGGCTAAGGAGATGGGAAATACACACTACAACAACACAAGATTGAGAGAGGCATCTTAGTGAACAATGTGTTAGGTCCGAGAGAGTGCAGACAGGTTGGAGATCTAGATCTGCAAATAAGATCGAACACCGATCTAGGGCATTCTGTTGGATCAAAGCCAAGTTTATTTATATTTTGTATTTTCTCAGTTGAGCAATTATCCAAGGACAAGAGCCCAAGTAAGTTTGGATTATTAATGAAAAAATTGTTGGACAAAATTTGTGTCGTTTTATGAGATTGGTTATTTTATTTTTGTGTCAGTTGAATGTTAGGAACCTAGTAGATGTGCAAGTTATTTAGTAGATCTTGCTTCTGCTAGGTTAGTAATTCACTAGTGCTACATTTAACAAAATCTAACAGTAGGTCTAGACAATGAGCCACAAAGATATATAACCTTCAGTAAGGTAGGATTGCCATGTATTCCATCAATGAAGATAAGATCGAACACGTGCTAGTGAGTTAGATTAATAACAAAAAAAAATATTGAACAAAAAGAATGGGGTTTGGAAATGATGTTGATGGTATTGCTAAAAGTTTGAATCAAATATAGTAGTAATGTAAAATAGAAGAGTGAATCAAAGATAGTACATCCAATGACATCTGACCACAACTAATCAACAATGTACTATTTAGTATTATCATTTGGTTGGCTGTTTTTCAAGGACATTTTCCATTAGTTATAAACACATTTGGACACACCAAGCTTGGGTATTTTAAGCACATTTTGCAATGGTTATTAAAGACACTTGGATGCTCCAAACGTAGGTATCTTTAACATATGATGATGATGTTTATTCTGAGAATATTAGTTTTTGAAAAGAGTGAATTGTTTTACCTCTAGATATCACAGAGATGTACCACAAGAAAAATTAAAAGATGTGTACACATTTTGATACTAATTATGCAAAGAAAATTTTGAACAAAACTAGCTAGAAAATAGCATGTATCATCTACTGCCAGGACCATTATCTGCCAAGCAAGAAGGATAACCAGGAGACTAACAATAAATGACAGGATGAGTGTATGCTTACATGTTGATCATATCAGATCTGTATAAATCTATGCATGGCACATGCTACCTATATACTGCCTAGCAGTAAAATGTGTTGATGATATTATCTGATTCTAGTAGTAATGTAAAATACAAGATTGTTTGGTCAGGGGAAGAGCTGCAAACAGTTACCACAGAGTGGTAGTTACAAATCATTGTACTCTGGAGTCTGAAAAATCTGTGACACTTGGTGATCATCTTCCTACATGCTTCTTGGATTGCTTTAAATTTTCATGGAAAAATTGCCTAGACATGTGGCATTAGATCAAATCAACAATCTCATGCATTCTAAACAGATGTGATTGAAGATACAAACAAGTTGTATAAAATGTCAAATCAATGAACATAACTCCCAAGGCCATTTAGACTTGTGCCTATATGAATATGTCTCACAGCAAACAAATAGAATACAACACTAAAATAGGCACCAATAACAAAATGCAATTGTTCTATTAGTTTTGATACAGTAGGTTTTGCCACACAGTGATTACTGGTTCAAATGCAAGAGAGTAATGGCACGACCCCAACCTGTTAGAAGGATATTACCATATGGTAAACCAATAACAAATGATTTAGTTACCTGTTTTATCACAAGAAAGGTAGCTAAAATGATTGAGATTTTCAAAATTCTTCTGACCAGTTAAAATTTTGAAATTCATCAGTGTTTTTTGTTGACATCTAATCCTAAATTATCGTAATTCCACTTTCAGTTTGTATATTCTAAACATCTTTCTCCCATGTATCCAAGCAGAAGTTTTACTCCAAGCAGCCTATTCTGAGCATCCAACTATTCTGAGCATCCAATTCTGAGCATCACAACAGTATTATATTGTCGCAAAGGATATTGCATCTATAAATTCTCATTAGCACACTCGTTGACTTCCCATATAATATTGTCAACTGAACATCTCCCACAACTTTATACTCCTTTTCCCTTTACAAGTTCCTATATGAGACCTAAGTAGCAGGATTACTGTTATCCAGGAAAGCATCACATCATTAAATCATCTTCATATCTGTGTCACTGCAGATCTTAAAAGCCAAAGAACAGCAAAACATTCAAGAGCATCCATCTCATCGGTATAACAAAATCAGATTGAGTTTCATAGATTATCAACCTTGTGCACCTGTTCACAAAACCAACAAACTCACCCTGAACTTTGGGCATGCAGAAGGCGAGCTTGCTCCTCTCTACTGCTTTCATCAATAGACCACCAGCCCAAAAGTCTGCAGCCATAACAGAAACATTAAGCTTTGAAACCAATATTGATTAAACTGCAGCTTCAATTAACATCATCATATCAAGCACGTGTCTGGGACCAACGGAATCGAATGGAAACAAGATCCTCCAATATTTCTTTTAAAGTGCAATGCAGTATCAGCCAGTTTTTACCTGGACCCACGATGTAAAAAGCCAAAGCAAACACGGCCCTTTGCAAACACCCTGAAGAACCATCCTTCACTATTCCCACTGCGTAGCAAAAGAATAATTTTTTCTACAAGGTGTAAAAGGGCTAATAGCACTGCAACACCTTGAACAAGAAAAAGTGGAGCAAAAATTACTGGCACCGGAATATGTCGAGCAAGCTTTGGGGTCCCCTGAGAATTAGAAAATAAAAGCCATGAAAACCTTAAAGGAAGACTGACTTGTAAATTTTTTTGTTATTTACATCATAAAAATAAGTATTGTAAGCCAAGACGATCCCCTAAACCTACAATGACTCTAGCAGACAACCATATCATTTCATTCAATCCCCCAGAACTATTCCTTACTTATCATTTAGAACAGATAACTGAAGACCAATTCACACCTCTAACCGCATGCACAGAAGTATCTGGAATAAAACCACAGGAACCTTCATAACATGTCCTCCAATATCTTGCAACCCACACATGCCCTCCTGATACTGGTCTTCTTGAAATGAATACTGTCTGTTTATCGAGGATGTGCTTGCTCCTAGGAATTGATGTTCTTGATGAATAGAAGGATTGGACCATTTTGTACACACAAGAAATGCAAAGCATTCTGCAATTCTATGATACAGAAACAAACAAACAACATAAATGCTCACACTTAGGAAACTAGTTGAAATGTCATGATTTCCATCTTAGCAAAGGAAAAGATACCTCAAGAAAGCTTACCCATAGTTTATAAATAAATCCCACCAACCCAATGCACTTACATCACCTGCAATGAATTATAAATAAAATAAGTATACACTAGTGACTATACACAGCACCACATTAAGCATGTCCCTACTTTCTTTTCACACAAGAGGGACTTTAATTCTTCCAAAACAATTACAATAAAAAAAATATCCGGGTTCCTTACCAGATATGTATCAAAATATTATCTAGAGAATGAAGGAACCCTGACATTGTTAAACCAAATTTAATCGACACTGTTCAACACCACAATGATAAAAGACAAGTACTGGTATAAATGTGTGCTCAGAGAGTTTGTATTATCCCTCTGTTCCTCTTAATCTCTTACCTTAGATGCAAAGTCTTCACCAGGCGAAATGCCAAGTGGGACTTGGAAGAGATACCACTATCACCTTAGCAACCTCTTCTCTCACTTTAGGATAACCTACTACTAACATAAGCAGAGCTTTCCTATGTCTGTTAGACAACCGATATATGGCAACAAAGCACTAGATTATGTACAAATCAATAATTTGTTCTTGTGTTTGTCTCTCAATGATAAGTGTGGATCTATATAACACTCTTGTAAGTCTGATTTCAGATGTCGTGAATAATAAGGTTCATGAACTCGTGGGCAGAAAATTGTCAAGAACAAGAGGTATATTTTCTGGATCTGATTCACTGTGTAGTAAAATGGTTTATAAACATGTATAAATATGCTCATACAACTGATTTCTGAGATCTAAAAGCGCAGCTTTATATGTCTTGCCTCAGATATGATGTTGGATGCAACAAACAGTGTATTCCCATATTTAAATATAGATCTAAAAGTGGACTATAATTTTCAGATCTAACTTCCAGCACAAAACGTTGGATTTGATAAGCAGATTTATACCACAAAAATTAAGACTAGTTTAAACATCCAAACAAAGAAATCACTAGACCCTCTAGGGCAGATCTGAATATGATAAATTGCTGTAATTTTCAAACCCGCAGAGCAGAAGTAAAATGGCTTCCTAATAGATTTTTATGTTGGCTGCAAGGCGGAACCACTGTCTAACAATGCAAAGGGGCATATGGGTCAAAAAGGTTTCATGGGAGGACTTATTTAATGGGGAAACGATGGTGATACAACTACAACTTGCATACTTATCAAACATTTTCCTTGCTGTCATATACTCCAGAACTTCATCAAATGGGAGATCACTACTGAAGACAATCTCAAAGATTATGGGATTTGTATTTATCAAGGACAACTTACTCATGCATAAGATCAAATGTATAGAGACATACATTCATGTGAAATATCTTAAGGAAAATATAATAAATGAGGAACTATGTTTCCTGATTTAGCATCCCATAATCACCATCAAATCAAACTTCTTTATAGCATGAATGTATCCAAGAAATCTTCATCCAAGGGAGTGCTTCAAACAACCAACCAATAGCACCAAGAAAGAAACAATAATACCAGGAGTTCACTACTCATTTCTTCAACCACCATTACAAGTGGACGAGCCCCTATTTTATGGTCTACCAGCTCAAAACCTCCAATAATAAAATAATAATATATGAGCAAAAACCCTGGATCTAAACTAGGAATGCATAAACAAAGAATATTCCTCAACTCATGTGAGCAGATATGGTCAATGATCAATAAATTACCAATGGCATTGCCACATGGACACATTTCAATGCATATGAGCTCAAGCAAGTGGTGTGCCCTCTCAAGCATGGTAAGAAAGTGGACTAAGGCTCCAACTACCTCTTAAACTCAAACAAGTGGACTATGTCAACAAGTCAAAGAACTAATATAATGCTCCATTATATGATGCTGCCTCCTACAACGCTCCAAAAGAAATAAATAAAATAACCCAAAAAGATTGTGTCCTCTTGATTACAGCCACGAGTGAAAGCAACAAGAAATTCAGGAGAGCACTCCTCAATCCAAGTGTATATAAACTCATCCATAATGGCATGTAGGATCTCCAATGTGATGACAATAAAATCCATCAATAAAAATATATAATAGTCCTAGTGCCAAGTCAAACTAGGCTCAACAAACTCCCAAAGGTTAACAATCAAATGTTTTGAAATAAAACTTATAGTTAATCCCAAAATATTGACCCCTAAAAATATGTGACCTTTGGCCAGCTTAATCCGAGCTATTTGTCCATGAGGCAATTATCCAAAACCAAGAGACTTTGTGATGCCTCTTAAGTGCAAATTTCATTGCACTCATTACCTCTTTTCTTTTCAACCTATCTCAATGGGCAGAGGCACCAAGTGCTAGCCAAACTATTAAAATCTGAAAGTTCTATGAAGAAACTTAAAAATTCTTTGCAGAAACTTGAAAGTTCTACGCAAAAAAAGTGAATGTACTTTGCAGAAAGTTGAATGTACTTTGCAGAAAATTGAATGTTCTATGCTGAGACTTGAAAGTACTTTGCAGAAAACTAAATGTTCTATGCTATTACAATTACTTAAAATACAGATTTCTTCTTCAAAACTTTTCAGACAAGAAATTGCACATAGAACACAAACTTGAGGATCATATAAAGACAACCAAGCACAAATATGAGACACTGAGATTTAGGTCCAATGACCAAGGCAAAACCACTCAAGGGGGAAAACCCAAATGATTCTTCTTCTATTAGATTTCTTCAATTGTTCAATAGAGTACAAAGAGAGAGAGAAAATGAGAATGAATAAAGTCACCAATGTCTGATCAACTTGCAGTTGAAGCGCTCTTGTTCTTTGCTTGAAGATCTCCTCCTTCTCTTGATTAGATATTGTCCTTCACACTTTCTCCAGCTCTTCCCTTGCTCTTGCTCTTCACTTGTGAAAATTTCCAAATAGAAATCCATGTGTAGTGATCAATATTATTTCTTCTACTTATTGACTCAGAAATAAGTTATTCACAGTGTTTCTACTGCAAATATCGAAATAAATTCTACTGCGGCCTTCCCAATTAAAATACTATGGAAAGTAAATGCAAAGAAGAATACTAGCACAAGTATAACCATGATGACACAATTATTTTTGAACAATTGTCCCTGGAAAAACCCAATGTGGGAAAATCGGTGCAATAGATGAGGGTTTCTTTATTATTCTTCAACAAAAATCTTATGTACAATATACAACCAACAAAATAGAAGAGGATTCTCTATGAGAAATTTTACAAACACTTCTAAGCGAGTTTTTGATCTAGGATATGATCTGTTGCCCCCTCTGGGTCTCATTGCGTCAACTCTTGCGTCAGGATTACGCAGTCCCAGCGTCACACTGCCTCTGCGTTGTCTCTCCTCTGCATCATAGCCTCTGCGTTGTGCTCCCTCTGCTCTACGTCTTCTACTCCTGCACTCCCAATTGATGTTGATACCCTCTCTCTCCTTCTCACCTGCAACTCTTCCTCTGATTCGATTTTCTCTTGTCGAACTTTGACCAATGAGAAAACCGATCTTACTTGGGTAACTAACTATCTGCCTCTGGTGGTTTTCCAAGTGCCCATTGATGTCCTTATAATCCTCCAGTTGAGAACCAACGGCCCAGATTAGATTCTAATCAATGGCTCAGATTATTTGGACTCGGTCTTCATCTTCTTCTAGAAGTTACACCCACAGTTTAGATTAATACCCATTAATTATTTTAGTTTCCTAAGTTTAGACTTAGGAACCTATTAAAAATAATTAATTATTTTAATAAAATTGTCTCCGAGTGGAATTTCCGAAAACGATTTATGGGTATTGTGAAATACATGTGTCTAAGCCTCCCTGCCAAATTTGAGACTTAGAGCACATCCAATGGGTATTGTGAAATACATGTGTCTAAGCCTCCCTGCAAAATTTGAGACTTAGAGCACATCCAATGCTACAAGAAATCAACACTCCCTCTTAGAAAGGAATGTGCTCTAGCAATGCAACCTTTAGAAGCATCACCATGTTCTATAACATCTCCCTCTGCGTTGTTGATGTCTGACATCACTGCCCACCAACTATTGCACAAATGTTGCATCTGTCCTATTACTGACCCTGCCACTGCCAACACTTCAACTCCCTCTCATTCCTTGTCACTGTAACTAAGAAATGACCTGTTTCTGCTATTGAAACAGATTTTATACCATACCCATTTGCTCGTTGAACTGAATGAACTTTGTTTTTCCTAGAGCCTTTGTGAGTACGTCTGCCACCTGATCTCCTGTGGAAACATATTGCAATTGTACTGCCCCACACTGAACACAGTCTCTGATAAAGTGATATTTGATATCAATGTGTTTCGACCAATCATGAAATACTAGATTCTCAGAGAGTTTGATACAACTCTGGTTATTGCTGTAAAACCTGGTCGCTTCCATTCTTTTTTCTGAACAAACTCACAAGCAATTTTCTAAGCCATATAGCTTCGCACATAGTTGTGTTGGCTGCCACATATTCAACTTCTGTTGAGCTCAGAGCTACTAACTTCTGCTTCCTGCTGCATCAAGAGATCATTCTTGATCCAACACTGATGCAGTACCCAGAGGTACTTTTCCAGTCTACTGAACTACCAGCCCAATCTGCATCTGTGAATCCATTCAATCTGACATCATCTCCTCAAGAGTATTTCAACCCATATCCGATTGTTCCACGCACATACCTAAGAATGTGCCTAGCTGCTGCCGAATGCACCCTTTTTGGTTCCACCATGAACTGACTAAGGGTGTTGACAGCGAAGCAAATGTCTAGCCTAGTGTTGACCAGATACATGAGCGACCCAATGAGTTGTCTATACAAGGTGGCATTCACCTCCTTCTCTACTGATGCATCATGGGAGTAGCCATGGGTCGACAATCTTGCATTCAGAATCTCTGTAGCATATCTTCCTTGCCCAAGGAAGATCTCCCCATTCCTCTGCCAAACTCCCAACCCTATAAAATAATGCATCAACCCCATATCCTTCATGTGGAATTCTGCTTCAAGATTCTTCTTGCAATCCTGTATGAGCCTAGATGACCTAGTTAAAAACAATTCATCCACATATAATACCAGAATAAGTGGGGCTCATTCTCTATCATTAAATAGTAGAGATTGGGATCAACACCACTCTTGACTAATCCTAACCACTACAAGTCACTATCAATCCGACCATACCATGCTCTAGGTGCCTGCTTGAGCCCATACAGGGCTTTCTTTAATCTGCATACATGAGATCTATTTTCATGAGTTTCGAAGCCTTCGAGCTGTTCTATATACACCTCTTATTCTATCACCTCGTTCAAGAATGTTGTCTTGACATCCATCTCGTGAATCTCCCATCCCACTTGAGCTGCTAGGGATATAACAGATCTGATAGAGGTATATTGAGCTACTGGGGAGAAGGTTTTTTCATAGTTTATTCCTTCTTTCGGTGTGTACCCCTTTGCCACGAACCGATCTATCCTCTGGTCTAGGTACTACTTCCCAAACATCATTCGTCATGATAGATCTATACTCTTCTACCATGGCATCCACCCAAACTTGGTGTTGAACGACTTCCTGAAAGCTAGAGGGTTCTTCAACTTATGCTACCAAGTCCTGGTATCTGTCAAGCTGTATACGCTGCCTCTTCTCGGTTCTAGGAGCTCCAACAAACTCCTATGCATCCCTCAGCGTCTGTTGTACTTCCTTGCTGGTTCTACCACTGGTGGTGGGAGGTTCAATCAACTCCTCCTCCCGATCCTATCGCTACATCTGCTAAGAACTATCTGGATTTCCTTCTTCTAAGGAAATACTAGTACTAGTCATTGTACTCGATCTAGGTGTTTGTCCTCATGCCTGTCCTTCACGTTGCCCCTGCTACTGCTGGACTAATGGAACATGCATTGACTGACCTTCTGCTGGCATCTCTCGAGATTTCCTGAAAGCTCTATCCTCCGTGAACTTGGCATTTCGTCTCACTACAATCTTCCTGATGCTAGGAATGTAGATTCTGTATGCCTTTGAGGTCTCGCTATATCCTACGAGGTACCCCTTTTCTGCAATCTGATCCAATCTTCTGCGCTTTTCATCTGGAATGTGACAATATGCCACGCTTCCAAATATCCTGAGATGACTTACTTTCGGCGTCTTCCCTACGAAGACACCATCGGTCGTTCTCTTCCCCAACGCTCTGTGAGGAGTTCTATTCTGGATATACACCACTGTATTACAAGCCTTTGCCCATAAGAATCTATTGTTGGGGCTTTTGTTGCCCCAACAATAGTTCTATTTTTCAACTCTGCTACTCTATTATGCTCCGGATTATATGGAGTTGTCCATTCTCTTTTAATGCCCTCTTTTGCACAGACATCTATGAAGTCTTTGTCTGTATATTCTCCACCATTATCTTAATGCAATACCTTTATCTTTTTCCCTGTCATGTTTTCAACGAGAGCCTTAAACTCTCTCAATCAATCAAAGACCTCATCCTTGGTCTTTAAGAAATAGATCCAGGTTCTTCTAGAGTGATCATCAATAAAGGTGACGAAGTATTCGCCATCACTAAGAGCTCTTATGGACATTGGGCCACAGATATCTAAGTGTATCAATCCCAATACACATTCTGCGCTATTGTTACTTCTAGAAAAAGTTGTTTTTAGCATACTTCCTTTGTACGCATCCTTTACATAAATCATCATGCTCAGTACTAAGAATTGGAACTCCAGTAACAGTCTCTCTGAGCATCCTCAGTGCTCCATGGTGTAGGTGTCCCATTCGCTTGTGCCATAATTCATTCAGTTCCTTTTCACCATTATGATTGTTGCTTATCAATGCCATTGGAGACTCGAGCTGCAACCTATACAGTTTGTTGCTTCGAGCTCCAATTTGTCTCTTCTTCTTCCAGCGTGGATGTTTGACGTATACTTTCTTTCCAATGAAGTATACATCGTATCCCTTGTCCTGTAACTGGGACACTAAAAACAGATTCATTCCCAACCCAGGCACATGCAGAACATTGGTGGTTCGAATGATGGTTCCTGCTTCTGTCTGAAATGTTATGGCGCCTCTCCCTACTGGAGTACACTTCGATTTGTTTCCCATAGTAATCTGGAAGTCCAATTGTTCTTCTTGATAGCACGAAAAATATTCTCGTACCCCAGTCATATAAAATCAGATTCATTCCCAACCCAGGCACATGCAGAACACTGGTGGCTCGAATGATGGTTCCTGCTTCTGTCTGAAATGTTATGGCGCCTCTACCTACTGGAGTACACTTCGGTCTGTTTCCCATAGTAATCTGGAAGTCCATTTGTTCTTCTTGATAGCTCGAAAAATGTTCTCATACCCCAGTCATATGGGTTGAAGCCCCACTATCAATGTACCAAACATCTATCGACGCTGAACTTGCTAAGCATGCAAATTCTTCTTCTAATCTGGAAGATAATTCAGAGACATCTTGAGTATACATCTTTGTGTTATTTTTCTAACGATCTCTAACGCTATCTTGCCCCAGCAACTGCTATAAGAAAAAATGCGTCTTCTCCTAAAGACTGCTTTGCACTGAAGCTTCTGCGCTGCTACCTTTGTCACCGGCAAACTTCAATCTGGAAATATTTCTCTGTCAACTCTCTCAGAGAGAGATTTTCTCATGAGAATTTTTCCCTCCTAGGCTGGACTGCGCAATTCTTCTGGGGATTTGATTTTCTGACCATGCAATAATTTCGAACTCCCTCCTTCTCTTCAACGCTGGCTCTTCTGGTCTACACCCATGTTGAAATTTCTAAATAAAAATCCAACTGCAATGATTAGTATTATTCCTTCTACTTATAAACTCAAAAATAAGTTATTCACAGTGTTTCTACAACAAATATCGAAATAAATTCTACTGTAACCTTCACAATTAAAACACTGCGGAAAGTGAATGCAAAGAAAAATACTAGCACAAGTATAACCACGATGACACAGTTATTTTTAGACAATTGTCCCCAAAAAAACCCAATGTGGGAAAATTGGTGCAGCGTATGAGGGTTTCTTTATTATTCTTCAGCAAAAATCTCATGTACAAGATACAACCAGCAGAATAGAAGAGGATTCTCTGTGAGAAATTTTATAGTCACTTCTAAGCGAGTTTGTGATCCAGGAGAGGACATGTTGCCCCCTCTGCGTCTCACCACGTCAACTCCTGTGTGAGGACTACGCAGTCCCAGCGTCACACTGTCTCTCCTCTACGTCACAGGGTCTACGTTGTCATCCCTTTGCTATGTGTCTTCTGCTCCTGCACTCTCGACTGACGCTGATACCCTCTCTCTCCTTCTCACCTACAACTCTCCTCTGATTCAATTTTCTCTTGCCAAACTTCGACCAATGAGAAAATCGATCTTCCTCGAGTAACTAAGTATCTGCCTCTGGTGGTTTTCCAAATGCCCATTGATGTCCTTCTTATAATCCTCCAGTTGAAAACCAACGGGCCAAATTAGATTCTAATCAATGGCTTAAATTATTTGGACTCGATCTTCATCTTTTTATAGAAGTTACACCCATAGTTTAGATTAATACCCATAATTTTAATTTCCTAAGTTTAGACTGAGGGACCAATTAAAAATAATTAATTATTTTAATAAAACTGTCTCCAGGTGGAATTTCACAAAACGATTTTTGGGTATTGGGAATACATGTGTCTAAGCCTCCCTGCAAAATTTGAGACTTAGAGCACACTTGATGCTACCAGAAATCAACAGCTCTCACACTTCTCTTGCACACACTGAATGCTTGCTCTCCTCCTTCACAATGAACATGCTACTCTCAACTCTCACTTGCTCCTTGCTTAAATAGATGAGAAAAGAGAGGAGTTACAAAATGAATTCATGCCTTGAGCCAACAATAGGAGAATCGAATTCCATAAGGGAGGTGTTACTCGAGGAGAAGTGTAACTCATCCCAAGAATAGAGAGAGAGGTACACTTGTCTTGAAGAGTTATAATTCGAATTAGGGAGAGAGAGAGAGTTACACTTAAACATGAGAGAAGATTTAGTGAGAGTTACAACTCGAATTGAATGAGAGATTTACAAGTGCATTTAATGAGGAAGAGTTACGCTTTTGCCATACAACGAATTAGTGAGACAGAGTTACATTATCTTAAGTGTGGAGTTACTATTTCATTCCAAGAGAGAGACTCAATTTGCCAAGTAAGAGATTCTCAATTTAATTGACTTATTCCATAAGGCTATTGAGAATTCATTTTTATTAATCCATTAAAGGTGAATGACTTTAGACTATTTTATAAATAATGATATCATAATAACAATAATAATAATACTAGTAAGGTTAAAATATTAATTCTTGACTTGTATAATCATGATTGATTTGATTTTAAAGAGGACTCCATATGTCGAGATCATCCTTGATCATTTAGACATGACTTTCTATTTTTGGGAAAGTCACTTTCAAATTGAGATGTGACTTATTATTTTTAGAAAGTAATATTACAATTGTTAGATCTAAGACTTTTGTGATCCATGTTGTAGATAAATGTGTTTTGGATTAATCATATCATTAGGATTTGGTCGACATTTCCAAGGTTAGCCATCATTGTCCAAGGTTAGCCATTGAAAACTAGCCAGCTAACCTTGGACAATGATGCATCCCACACATTTATTCATGAAAATTGTATGCTTTTTTCCCACCTTGTCCTGAGGATGAACCACATTAGTTGGTTCGAAACGTCGACCAAATCCAAATGATGTGATTAATCCGACAGACATTTATCTATAATATTACAATTGTTAGAAATGAAATTTTATTATAGGTGGTTCAAACAGAACTGAAAGATAAGCTTTCTTCTAAGAGAAATTCATCCCTGAGCTGCCCAATTTTAACACTCCCTCTCAGCTGGGGGGATTTCTTTCTGCATCAAAGATCTCTGCTTCCTCTAATCTCTTTCAGTCATCTCAGTTCAACTATGCTCTGTAACATCTATAACATTGAAGTTGCAATCTAAAGAGGAACCATCCACTTGACACAAATTTGGAAAGGAAAGGATTTTCACATGTCACATAGACAAGAATTACACTCAACCAATTTTCATCTAAAAAATTGGGTGATAGAACACATGCATCACATAAACAAGACTCAAACAAGTCACGCAAACAAGAATCAAACATAACCAAATTTCATTAAACGTCAAGTGGTGGAACACATGCATCCTAGCAAGTCACACAGACAAATCCGGTTGAAATCCGGTTGATTTGGGTTAGCATTCGATGTGCTCTAGCCATGAAAATTGGTGGAGAGACTAAAAAGCATGAGATCTCCAAAACCCAGAAATCGTTTTGGAAAATTCCATCCCGATAAAAAGTTATTAAAATAATTAATATTAATGACGTCTTAAGTCTAAACTTAGGAAAATAAAGATATTAATGGGTATTAATAAAGATAAGGATGAGAAGCTTCTAAGAGACGAAGACCAAGTCTATTTTAATCTTTGTCGTTGATTAGGGATTTAATCTCGGTTGTTGATTCATCAACAAGAAAAGTATGAGAGAAGGCTTGAAGGTCAATTGGAGACACACTGAGGGAGACCAATCAGTTCGATTTCTGGAGCGGGGTTTGCTGAGAAATTCGAACTAGAGATCTGGATTGCAGCAAGAGGTAGCGAGTATGGAGCAAAGAGGTAGGGAGAGTGCCAGCGGATCAACGCAGAGATCAAAAAGGCAAAAGCAAAGCCACTCAGGGAGAAGCAGAGGAAGCAGGACTATGCAGTCACTGGAGGGCCTGCATGGGTAACGCAAAGAGGCCCAATGCTGATGCAAAGAGGCAGAGTGCTGACGCAGAGGGTCTGGGAGCTACGCAGAAGCTAGTTGGTCTGACACTGAGCATAAGAGAGGTGCCAAAGAATTTGTCTTAGTCGAGTGAGCCAGTTTGGCACCCAGTGTACTCAGAAAAGTTGTTTAATAATAAAATCCTCCTCTGCTGCATCAGTTTTCCCGCATTGGGTTTTTCTGGGGGCAATTGTCCAAAAATATATGTGTTGATGTGTTTGATTCTTGTGCATGTATTTGTTTCTATATTATGGTGTGATATTTGCAGTAGAATTTATTTTAATATTTACTGAAGGGTTTTCGTAAATAACTTATTGTAAAATAAGTAGGAAAATAAATCAATTGTTGCATTGATAGAATTTTCACAAATCCTACTACACCTATTGGCCAGATGGGTGGCTCTTCCCACATCCCAGACTGTGGGTCAGATGCATAGTGAGGCCTACTCTTGTGGCACACACTACACAAGAGGTCCCTCATCCTTAAGAGATTTATGGCATCATTCCCTAATCCTATGAGCTCTGATAGGGGGAAAAGGCAGTTCAGTGTTCTCAATCAGCTGTGACCGCTTCTTAGAATGGTCACATCCATAAGTCCAAGTTGCTCTCTAAAAAGCAAGAACATTCCTTTCAGTAAAGGATTGGTAAGAATGTCAACTATCTGATCATCAATGGAGATGTGATGGAGCCTCACTGCTCCTCTCTACACCATATCCTAGATATAGTCATACTCTATGTTACCTGAAACGAGAAACGGGAAACGAAACGAGAAACGACAACGAAACGAGAAACAGAGTTTTGAGGTTTCGCATTCAAGAAACGAGGAGAGAGAAAAAAAACATTAAAATTACTTTAAAAACTCATTTACTAGAATACCAAGTATTCCAAACCCATCCTTCTTCCTAGCAGTTTTATTATGTTAACCAAAATTCAACAATATATTAATGAACTATAGCATGCAACAAAACAAAACACCAACAACAAATTAACAATTTAATGAAAGTAACTAAATACCTAGAAATGTCATCTTCCCTTTTAAGTATATGTTGAGTGGGGATTGCTCTCTGTTGAGAACCATAGATTTGTGTATTTAGGTGGACAGATGGGGAAAGATCTGTGATCAGCTTGTACAGAGGATTGCTGGTTATAATAAGAAGAAGTAAAAATCTCGGTTATAGAATGACCATCTGATTCATTCCAAAAAGTTGTGGGGTTAAATTCTTCGTCTTCTTCAATTCAGAGACATACCTATTGGACCGTTAATGATTTTATGGAATATTTATCTAACATAATTAATAGCGCCCAATTGAGACATTCCAGATTTGCAGGTGTCACAGGTTTGCAGGTTTCACAGTTTCAATCCATGATCCATATAGAACGAAACTAAAGATATTAAACTCTTGACATTAAAAATAAATACCAAATCATTAATTCAACCATTGAAAATTTATTCATCCTAAATTGTTCCCCTAAGTTACGCAACTAGAAAATGAAAGTAGTTGTCTCTCTGCATGCCGTGCGTTTTTGGGACGAGAGTTAACCGGAGTTTCTAAGATGTGATGACTAAACCTTGTGGCATAAAACTGTTGTAAGAAAAAATGGTCCATTTCGGAAAAAACAAATTTAGCACCAACAAAGACTAGAACGACGTTGGGAACGGCGTTTTCTGTACCGTCTCGTTTCTAATGCGTTTTTCTGTAGAAACGGTTGTCGTCGTCCCGTTTCTGGTAACATAGGTCATACTTGATCTCAATATGCTTGAGCTTGTCATGAAACACATGATTTTTTGCAAGATGAATCCCACTCTTATTGTCACAATATATAATTGTTGTGTTTGGGACTTGCTCAAATAGTTCACCAAAAAGCTTTCTCAGCCAAACTGTCGCACAACTAGCCATGCTAGCAGCGATGTACTCAACCTCATTATACTTAGTGCAGCAGACTTTACTCTTTGCTCATCTAAGAGATCATGGTAGATCCCAAGCTAAAGCAGCACCCAGAAGTGCTCTTTCTACCAGTAGAGTTACAAACCCAATCAACATCAGTATATCCATGAAGTGTTACATTTTAACAGTGTATTTCAATCCTAGATTGATAGTTTTATGCAAGTATCTGAATACATGTATTGCAACAATCCAGTGGGATCAATCATATATTGGCTTAAAAGTGTTTACAACAGAGCATATGTCAAGCCTAGTGTTTACCAAAAACATCATAGCACGAATGAGTCGTATATACTTCGTGGGATTTGCTAGATTAGGTCCTGTAGCTTTGCCACATAATTTCTTAAAGTTCATTTCCATAGGAGTATGCATGGACTTACATTCTACCATATAGCAAATCCTTGAAGAAGCTTAGCAACATATTTTCCTTGAGAAAGATAAATGTCACCAGGTCCTTGTCAGACCTCTAAACCCAGAAAGTAATGCATCAAACCAAGGTATTTCATTTCAAATTCAGAAGCTAACTCCCTCTTACACTGGAGGATAAGAAATTCTCCTCCTGTCAAGAATAAATCATCAACATACAATACCAAAATCAAAGGTATACCTTGGACAATCTTGAAGTAGAGGTTTGGGACTCCATTGCTTCTGGTAAAACGAAGCTTCATCAGGTAGCTATCAATGCAAGCATACCAAGCTCTTGGAGCTTGCTTACTTCAACCAATATAAGGCTTTCTTTAGTTTGCATACATGAGTTTCCCTGCCATGCTCTTCAACTCTGACAGTACCTCCATCCATTTGGTGAAGAGTCCATTCCTAGCTAGCAGTGACGGAAAGAACAGATCGAATAGTAGTATATCAGGCTACAGGTGCAAAAATCACATCATAATCCATTCCCTCTTTCTGAGAGAAACCTCTAGCTACAAATATAGCCTTATATTTTTCAATACTACCATCTGCACTATGTTTAATCTTAAACAACCATTTGGAAGTGACAACAAATTTACCTTGAGGCCTAGGAAACACTTCCCAGACATCATTCTGGATGATGGGCTCGTATTTTTCAGTGATGGCATCTTTCCAAACTTGTTCTTTTGCAAATTCTTCAAAGGTGCATGGTTCCGCTTGAATGATGTTGCTCATGGCAACAACATACCCTTGAAACTGACTTGGCTTCTTACTTTCTCTGAACATTCCTCTTGGGGCAGCATGTTGATCAACATCTTGCAAGGTATCTCACAGCCATAGTGGTCTCTTTCTGGTAGGAGGATCATGTGGTGGAGGATCTAGAGGATCCATGGAACCCATGGGATTATCAGCAAGCTCATTCTCAGGTTTCAGTTAAGACTCAAATGCAGACTCTTTTTCATTAACAGTCGTGTCTTTCAACAATGGCAGGAGGAGAAGAGTCCTCTTGCATTTCCAAGCGCTGCATCTTCCTCAAATGTTATGTCTCTGCTAAACACTATAGTTCTTTGACCAGTTGAATAAATTCTATAAACTTTTGAATTGTCACAATAACTAACAAACGTACCTTTCTTACCTGAAGCTTTCAGTTTGTTCCTTTTCTCTTTCGTCACATGGAAGTACACAAGATAACCAAAGATTCTCAAATGACTCACCTCAAGCCTATCACCAGTGAAGACTTCTTCAAGAGTCTTATTATCTAAGGTCTGATGAGGAGTTTTGTTTTGCACATAAACAATAGTATTTGCAGCTTCTCCCCACATAAATTTTGGTAGCTTTTGATCATATAGCACAACTATGACCGCTTCCATAATAGTTCTATTCTTCCTCTCATCCACACCATTTTGTTGTGGATTGTACGACACAATGGTTTCTTTCTTTATTTAGGTGTCTTTGCAAAGATCATTAAAATCATTGGAGGTGAACTCTCTTGCATTATCAGATCTAAAAGCTTTGATCAACTTTCTAGTTCGATTTTCAATCAAAGCCTTGAAATCTCTGAACATGTCAAATGCTTCCCCTTTCTTTTTCAAAACGAATATCCATGACTTGCGAGAAAAATCATCAACAAAAAATCATGAAATACAAGTAGCCACCAAGAGAAGTAACAGGCATAGGTCCACATAAATCATAATGTATGACTTGAAGTACCTGACTAGTTTTTGTTTTGCTTTAAGGGAATGGTCCCTTTGTTGGAAAATGTAACTAGGTTCGCTCTTCATTTAATGTATTTGAGTCATCTTGTAATGTACTTGTCAAAAGAATAAAGAAAAGAATTTTTATTATTATTATTGTGACTTATTAAAACATGGGTTTCATGCTTGGGTCACCATGTTTTACGTCAAAGTCCCCATTGAGGACTTCTAAGATTTATTCTAAGTCAATAGAGTCATTGTACTTTTAAAGAGACCCTTCTTGGGCTTTTGAATCATGTAAAAAGGTTAAGTATTGAGTCAAATATAATTTATGTATCCTCCACATCAAGTCGGCCTAGAAGATATCAAGTCGACCTAAGGACACTAATTTGACCTCACATGGAGCCTATAAATACAGCAGGTTGAATTCATTTGGAGCACACTCTCTCACAAGAAGTCTGATATCTCTAAGGAAGTTGGGAAGTGCGAACTCTGAAGCCGAGAAGCCAAAGGAAGTGCGAGTTGGGTGGAGTCTAAGGAGAAGAAGAAAAACTTGATTTTGGTGCCTCTCTCTCTCTTTGTTTCATGCCCTAGATTGGGAGATCGAAGTCTTCCAACTTTCACTGATGTCAAAAGCTGCCTGATGCTAGAATCCGCTGCCTAGTCGAAGTTGTTGGTAAGGAGGTCGAAGATCTGGGAGGCTGACTTGGTGTGCAGTGAAGGTTTGGTCTTCGTCTAGGGTGAGGAGTCTCAAAGAATACTATTGAAAGGAAGAATTTTCTTGACTAGGTTTTCCCCTCGCTAGCATAGTGCCTACATTTGGTGTCCATTGTTTTATGTGCTATTGCTTTGGTAATTGCTTGATGAACTAAAAAAAGCAGATATAAATAATCGTAATAACAAATCAAGAACATCACGAGTAATTATCAAGTATAAGAAAACCTTTCTGCCTTTCTGATTTTCTGTCATGGTATCAGAGCTTTGGTGAAGAAAGAAGAAAAAGGCAGTGTCAAGCACTTGATTAGGGAACACCATTCAAAAGTATTATCTGAGGGAAGGAATCTACTATATTCAAGGAAGATGTCTAACACAATCAAGGGAGAGAACAAACTTGAAGGAGCCTCAAACTACGGGTCTTGGAAGAAGAGGATTGACCTCATCCTTTAAAAGAACAAGGTACTAGACTTGGTCAAAGGAAAAGTAAAGAAGCCTACAAATGACTCTAGTGATGCTGACAAAGTAAAATTTAGAGAATTAGAGTTGGTAGTTGTGACTCTAATGGTAGAAGGAATAAAGGACAATCTTGTCCCATTTATAGCCAACATCAATCATGCTCAGGAAATGTATGAAGCCTCGTCAAAGTTATTCACTATTAAGAACACTGGTCAAGTGGCAAGTTTGAAGAATGAGCTGAGGACCACAAAGATGACTAAAGAAAACACAGTGGCCTCCTTCTTCGTGAAGATAGCAAGAATCAGAGATGATCTTTTGGCCATTGATGAAATTTTTCCAGACAAAGAACTCATGATCACGGCTCTATTAGGATTGCCACCTAATTGGGGTGCATTTGTTGCAGGTCTTAACCATTGGAAAGAAGCTCCCACTTTTGAAGAACTATGGACCAATGTTTTACGACTCCGACTCCGACTCCGACTCGGCAGAGGATCGACTCCGACTCGGTAATGACTCGGCCGGCTCGATTTCAATGACTCGGTCGTTGTAAAAAATACATTAAATATTTATTTTTTTTATAAAAAAACATAATTTTAAAGATTTTCATTCATGTTTCCAAACACACAGCATTATAATATAGATGGAAGACAACATATGACACTTCTGCCTTTACTGCTGGAGATGAAGCCTCTTCACAAGAGATCTGAACCTAATGAAGGATCTTATAGCTACTTTGGTTAGGTATCAAAACTTGAGAAACACCCTAAATTAGTCCACAAAGTAATAATATCTGCTTATATGAAGAGTAGCCCAAGGAAACCCTTATGCAATGAAAAACACACCAGAAATTTCAATGGCAAGTAATGTCACTTAAAGTTTAAACCATGTTTTGATGCCAAAATTCCTTTGCTACAGAACTAGCCTTGCAACCACTGCTTCAGGTAAATGTGAAGTCAAACTTCTGGAAGTTTTACTTCAGTTTTGATCCAAGTGATGCTCTGCTTCATAAAGCTTCATAGAGTATATCTACAGGCTGAGGTCAACATTAATGCAAGTTAGAGGACTGACTTTTATATGATGAGGCAAAAGTCTGTCACAAAAGGGTCCTTAGCATGTTTCGTCTTTGCCTCGAACATAATGAATTGAATGACCTCAGAGTCTGCCATACAAACTTCAGATCAAGCTGGTTGAAAATTTGAGCCTTAGAGGATTATGACAGTACATATGTTTTCAAATCAGACTGAAGATCAATCACCAAACAGAGATACAAAACAGTCCATGGAGACTTAGATTAGTCAACTAAGTGATTTGTTTCAGCTCCTTTAATGACCTAGTGTTGGAGTGATATTCTTTGTGTAGGGCACAGATTAGGTCTTATCAATGTTACACTACCAAGCCATGAACAACATTGTTACAAGGATGGGATTCAGTACACTTCAAGTTTAGCCACGAGAAGGGCTTCGAAACAGACATAAACAACCATAGATCTGGCCTTAAACAATTGCACAGATGCCCTTGCAAGCAAGCTGAATTGAATTAAAAAGTGAATTTTTTTCATGTTTTACGCTGCCCAGCCGTAGGTTCATTGACTCGGCCGAGTCAATACGGACCCGGCCGGGTTGACCGAGTCAACTATGACTCGGCCGAGTCATTGGATGACTCGGTCGAGTCATAGTTGACTCGGTCAACCGAGCCGGGTTGCTAGCCGGGTCAATGTTTTTGGTTATGGCTCGGTTCGAAACGGCCGATTCGGAGTTGAAACGGGCGGGTTGTAAAACAATGCTATGGACTGCCTGCAGTCAAGAAGAATAGAGGATCTCTCTAGTTGCCAATCCTGAAGGAGTATCAAATGCCTACATTGATCAACATAAAGGAAAGAAATCGAAAGGACCAAAGAAGAAAGTTGACATGTCCAAGGTAGAATGCTATCAATGTCATAAGAAGGGTCACTACAGGAGTGATTGTCTCGAAAATCCAAAGAATAAGAAGAGAGATAAATATCATGCTAACATTGTTGAAGAAGGAGACCCAAAGAAAGTAAAATCCAAAGAATATGATATAACAAACTTACACTATTAAGCCCTTTGCTTTTAGTCTTAGATATTCTAGTTTTGTATTTCTGATGTTTAGAATTTATAGTTTTTAACATTTTTGGAAAAGACCTTTTCTTTTGTTTAATAAGTTTATAGGTGACAACTCTCAAAGATAAGTATCTCATTTCCTTTCAGTTTTTGGTTTCATGTACTCATTTAGTTTTGATTATATTAATCCTAATCACCATTCTCCCTCTATTGTCTTGATTAGGAAAACATCTACTATATTCTCAAGAAGTATGAAAGAGGACCACTCAAAACAAGGTTTGTCAAGGAACAAAGGTATGCTTTAAAACATTGATTTCTTTATAATAAATGCTTATTCATTTGACAATCTATTACTAGCATGGTTGTGTCTAGCTATGGTGAGTCACATTGATACTTATTTTGGGTGATTCATCACTTAATAAATCTAACCCTCTTATTCTTAACTGATTTTCTAGAATCGTAGACAGATTCTCTTGGAAACCCTAACCTAAGGTTATGCTAATGTGAATGTCTGAAACCCTAAAACTACTTAGGGATATTGTGAAATGTTATTTGAAGTTCTTGTTGATGATGTCATAATTGGGATTTCCATATGATCATGAAATCTTAACTTGTTAGGGTTGAATGATGTTTGTCTAAGATCTCGAAAGTTTGAAATTTTGGAATAGTAGGGTTTGCTTTGCTATGGTATGAAACCCTAGATTTTTACGGTTTGGTTGGGCCTGTAAGCAAAACCTTTGTTATGAATGCAAGATCCTAGGAATGAAACCCTAGGTTCATTTGGTCCATTTGGTCGAAACCCTAAATTGGTCTAGGTCAGTATATGTATAATGTATTAATGTTGTCTGGCATATGATATGCTTATACATGATAATGAATTCCTAGATACATTGGTTGACCTAGTTATTGATGACTAAGTCTTAGGATTTAATATAAGTCCTTGTCTGAGATTCTAGGATGATGGTATTTATCTAGGGTTTTGCAACTAAACCGAATGTAAGATCCTAGGAATGAAACACTAGGTATATATAGATGTTTCCATTTGGTCGAAACCTTAGATTGGTCTAGGTCAGTATATGTCTAATGTATTAATGTTGTCCAACATATGATATGCTTATGAATGATAATGAATTCCTAGATACATCTGTTGACCTAGTTATTGATGGTCATAAGTCTTGGGATTTAATATAAATCCTTGTCTGAGATTCTAAGATGATGATATTTATCTAGAGTTTTGCAATTAAACCCTAGTAGTAGTTAAATTCTCTAGTATGTGTGATATAACAATCTGAGATCAATTTAATGATTGTTGAGATTGTGAAAATGGAATTCTAGGGTTTTGGAGTTAAACCTTAGTAGAAGTAAAAATCTCTGATGTATGATGACAATGTGATAATTTGATATTTGTGTAAAAATGTTGAAATTTGAGTTTTAGTTGTGATTAATGTTTGAAAATCTAGAGTTTGCAACTAACCCTAGTGGAAGCTAGTCATGTTAATGACTAAAGCTGTGATTGATTTTGATTAATTATTTGGTTTGAAATCTAGGATTTGTATGAATCCCTAGTGGAAAGTCTAACATATGAATTAGGAAAGTTGTTAGATACCTTGTAGGTCTATATTTGTTTGAATTGTTTCTAGGGTTTGCTAGTAGGGTATGTCAAACCGTTGAAAGAAACATTGAAACCCTAGATGGAATGAAAGTTGTTATGAAGTAGTCTAGGGTTTATGACAAAGTCCCTAGCAAGATGTTGAAGAGTATGTGTCTCTTGTTTAAGTTTGGGTTTTTGATATATGTAAAGCTTCCTGATATGGCTAACTTTATGCTTCTATGGTTTTGGACTTACTATCTAAGTTATGCGGGCACATAATCTTCAATATGGGGAAGATGTTCGTTGATGTGATAAGCATGATGAGGATGATGATAACCCTGATGAAAATGGTTGGGGAAGCCGCGAAAGACTCTTCGATGACGAAAATAGAAGAAATCTCCCTAGATTAAGAGGGAGCTTGAATGAAAAAAATCTCCCTAGGATAAGAGGATGGTTGAGAGTATTCTTTGTACAGGAATGATTAGATCCTCTCCGATTAAGAGGGAGTGACAGATATGATTATCTACTTCATGTGTCATGCACTATACCAAGACTAACACTCGTAAGTTTTGGTGAAGGCCATGAGTGAGAGAAGGAAATTGGAGAATGAATTTTGAGGTGTTGCTGAAAGAAGGAAAGTGGGATCAGATTGAAGAATATGTTGTTGCATGAGAACTAGGAAAAGAAAGTGTATGATTGAGGAATCCTCCATCAGAGATTCGGTTGATAGTCCTACTATGAAAAGTTGAGAAGCAACATCAAGTTGTTGATTATGTACATATGAAAGTATATTATTGATTGGAGTTGTGTTTGTACAAGTGAATCTCTCGAAGGTTTTGAGAGCATCCTGGTTACCAATCAGTTTGATTGGGAGAGATTGGTTAGGCTTTGTGAGTGAAGCACTATCTAGGAGGACATCTGGCCGACACTTTATGTTGATGTCTAGGTCCCGAAGTTGGAAAGGTTGCATTGGTCATTGAGCTCTGACATGCACCTGGATTTCTGGGTTGATAGTTAGAAAGTAATCCTGATGGTACCTGGAGAGGCTGAAAGCTTGAGTCCATCTTATTCCCACTTGGATAGATTGCCCTAGTCATGAATCTAGTCCACGACATTGTGGTGCCTAAATTGTTGAGAGAGCAATGGATAGATTGAAAATTCTATCACTGCAACATCTAATTTACTTTGCCTACTTATTTTCAATAAGTTATTTATGAAATTCCTTCATTAAACATTAAAATAAATTATGCTGCAGATATCACACCATAATACAGAAACAAACACATGCACAAGAATCAACACATCGACATAGATATTTTGGAGAACAATCCACAGAAAAACCCAATGTGGGAAAATCGTTGCAACAAGAGAGGATTTTATTATTCAGCAATTCTTCAGTACAATCGGGTGCCAAACTGGCTTACCCAACAGAGAAAAAAATTCTCCAACATTTCTCTCAATCCCAGCGTCAGCCTAGCTAACCTCTGTATAGCCCCCAGACACTCTGCATCAACCCTTGCTTGTCTGTGTTAGCCCTGGGCCTCTCTGCGTCACCCACACAATCCCTCTACTGACTGCGCAATCCCCTGTTGCCTCAGCATCTGCCTCTCTTGCCTCTGCGCTGGTCTTTTGTTGTTGATCCTGACTCTCTGCTCCATACTTGCTGCCTCCTACTGCTCTCCAGACCACTAGTTCGAATTTCTCAGCTAACCTTGCTCAATAAATCAAACTGACTGGTCTCCCTCAATGTGTTCTCCAACTGACCCTCAAGCCTCTTCTTATACTTTTCTCGTTGGTCCATCAACGGCCGAGATTAAGTCCCTAATCAACGGCTAAGATTAGATCTGGCTTGATCCATGACTTTTGGACCATTCTAACTCAGTTTTATATTAATTCACATTAATATTTTATTTTCCCTAAGTTTAGACTTAGGGACTCCATTAAAAATATTAATTAATTTAATATCTTCCAAACTCGTTAAATTTTGCCCAAACCATTTCTGGGTCTTGGATATCTCATGTGCTTTAGCCTCTCCACCAATTTTCGTGGCTAGAGCACATCCGATGCTACCCAAAATCAACACTCCCTCTTAGCGAGTACTGTGCTCTAGTAATACTCCTCGCTGAGTATCACCCTGATCATTTGGCATCGGTCCCTGTGTTGATGCTAAGCCTCCCTGCCCAACATCCTCTACACTGTTGCATCCTGTATTGTTGCCCATGGCTCTGCTACTGCCACTGTTGCATCTGTATAGCAGCTCCCTCTGCATTTGTGTTGCTGCTGGTCCTTTTCTCCAACACTGCATCCACACTGCAACTCCCTCTACATCTGTGCTGCTATCACCCCCATTTCTGCTACTAAAACGGGTTCTTTATCATCCCCATCTTTTCCCTGAAGTAATCAAACTTTGTCCTTCCAAGGGCCTTGGTGAAGATGCCCGCCACCTGTTCTCATGTAGGAGTGTAGCTCAACTGTACAGCTCCTCGTTGGACACAGTCTGACAAAGTGACACCATATATCAATATGCTTTGACCGATCATGAAACACTGGATTCTCAGAGAGCTTGATGCAATTCTGGTTATCGCACATGACCCTGGTCGCCTCCATTTTCCTTCTGAATAGGTTCACAAGCAGTTTTCAAAGCCATATGGCCTCACACGAAGTTGTGCTCGCCGCCATATATTCTGCCTCGGATGAGCTCAGAGCCACAGACTTCTGTTTCCTACTGCACCAGGAAGTCATTCCTGATCGAATGTTGAAATAGTACCCAGAGGTACTTTTCCAATCCAATGAACTTCCTACCCAATCTGATATCCTTACCCTTGGTGTACAAGAGTCCATAATTGATTGTTCCCTGTAAATACCTGAGAACGTGTTTGGTTGCTGCCTAGTGCACCCTCTTCGTTCCACCATGAACTGACTGAGAGTGTTGACAGCGTAGCAAATGTTTGGCCTGGTATTGACCAGATACATCAGGTACCCTGTGAGCTGCCTATATAGGGTGGGATCAACATCCTTGTCTTCTGATGCATCAATCTTCTTCCAATTGGTGATCATTGGAGTAGCCATGGGTCTACAGTCCTCCATCCTGAATCTTTTCAGGATTTCTGTAGCATACCTCCCTTGCCCAAGGAAGATCTCTCCCTTTTGCTGCCAAACTTCCAACCCTAGGAAGTAATGCATTACTCCCAAATCCTTCATATCGAATTTTGTGGCTAGATTCTTCTTACAGTCCCCAATGAGTCTGGATGATCCTGTTAGAAATAGATCATCCACATACAATACTAAAATTAGCGACTCATTCTCTATAACCAGATAGTAGAGATTCGGATCCACGTCACTCTCCACAAATCCTATCTTCTACAAGTAGCCATCGATTCGACCATACCATGCTCTAGGTGCTTGTTTCAGCCCATACAAGGCTTTCTTCAATTTGCATACATGAGACTTCTTCTCATGCGTCTCAAAGCCCTCTGGTTGTTCAATGTATACCTCTTCTTCTATTACCCCGTTCAAAAAAGCCATTTTGACATGCATCTAATGAATCCCCCGCCCCATTTGTGCTACAAGAGATATCACGGTCCTAATAGATGTATACCTGGCTACCAGGGCGAAGGTCTCATCATAGTCGATTCCTTCCTTTTGAGCATACCCCTTGGCCACAAACCTGGCCTTGTATTTCTCAACACTACTGTCTGCAGCGTATTTGATCTTGTAGATCCATCTCGAACCTACTACTGATCTGTCTTGAGACCTTGGCACTACCTCCCAGACATCGTTCACCATTATGGAGTTGTACTCCTCTACCATCGCATCTAGCCAAACCTAATGTTGAGCTGCCTCCTGGAAACTGGCAGTCTCCCCATCCTAAGCTACTAATCCCTGATATCTATCTAGCTATTTTCGCTCCCTCTTATTATTTCTCGGCGCACTGATGAAGTCCTATGCATCTCGCAGAATCTAACAAAGTTCCCTGCTAGTTCTTCCTCTGCCAACAAGTGCCTCTGTTAGCTCCTCCTCATCCTGTGAATCTTCCTGATCCGAGGAAGAATTCTTTACTTTCGTTGGTTGAAGAGGTTTAACCAATGGCTCTTCTTTTGACTGCTCCTCGGAAGGCATCTCACGATATTTTCTGAAAGCCCTATCCTCCATGAACTTTTCATCTTGTCAAACCACTACCTTCCTGCTCCTTAGAAGATAGTCTCTGTATGCCTTAGTATTCTCGCTATATCCCACTAGATATCCCTTTTCCGCTGTTTGATCCAGCTTTTTCCTTTTTTCCTCGAGTATGTGGCAATATGCTAGACTCCCAAATATCTTGAAATCACTGACTTCAGGCATCTTCCCTGTGAAAACTTTCTGGAGTAATCTTGCCCAACGCCCGATGAGGAGAACTGTTCTGAACATAGACTGTTGTGTTGCATGCTTCTGCCCATAGGAATTTTGGCATGTCATGATCATACATCATGGCCCTAGCTGCTTCTACAATAGTCCTGTTCTTCCTTTCTGCTACTCCATTCTGCTCCAGATTGTACGGAGTTGTCCACTCTCTTCTGATGCCCTCGACATACTCTCCTCCATTATCTAAGCGCAAAAATTTTATTTTCTTCCCAGTCCGATTCTCCACGAGAGCCTTGACCTCTTTGAATTGACAAAAAACCTCGTCCTTGGTTTTCAGAAAATAAATCAAAGCTTTCCTTCAGTGATCATCAATGAAGGTAAGGAAATACTCAGCACCACTAATAGCTTTGGTGGACATAGGTCCGCAGATATCTGGGTGTATCAATCCTAATACACTTTTGGCCCTGTGTTTACTCCTAGGAAATGTTGCCTTTGCATACTTTCCTAGAGCACATCCTCTGCATGCATCATCTCGTTTCGTACTAAGATCCAGAACTCTTGCTATAATACTCCTGAGAATTCTATTCTTCTGTGCCAAAGTTCATTCAAGTCCTTGTCTCCATGACTACCTATTAGTGCCAATGGTGATTCTAGTTGTAATCTGTACAACCTATTACTTTTGATGCCGATTTTCACTTTCTTTTTCCAGCTTGGGTGTTTGACGTATACCTTCTCCTTGATGAAGTAGACGTCATAGCCCTTGCCTTGAAGTTACGACACGGAACGTAAGTTCATCCCCAATCCTGGTACATGCAGCACATTTGTAGCGAGGAACCGTTCTCTTGATTCTGTTTGAAAAAACTATGGTACCCTTCCCTACTGGAGTACACTTTGCCTTGTTCCCCGTGGTGATCTGAAAAATCATCTTCTCTTCTCGATACTCTGAGAAACATTCCATGATTTCTGTCATATGCCAAGAGGCTCCATTATATATATACCATACTTCTGATGATGCAAAACTAGTCATACAAGCCACTTCTTCTTCCATCCTAGAAGCCAACATGGCGAAATCGAAATCTCTTGTGCAATTTTCTGAAAATTTGTGCAAGTCCCCTGACATGGATGCCTTTGCATCATGCTCTCAACCCATAACTGAGTTTCCCTTCCTGTCAATGATTACTCCCTTTGATACCATGTGAAAATTCTATCACTGCAACATCTGATTTACTTTACCTACTTATTTTCAATAAGTTATTTATGAAATTCTTTCAACAAACATTAAAATAAATTCTGCTATAGATATCACACCATAACATAGAAACAAACACATGCACAAGAATCAACACAACGACACAGATGTCTCTGGTGCAGCAAGGGAGTATTTTATTATTCAGCGATTCTTCAGTACAACTGGGTGCCACACTGGCTTACCCAACAGAGAGAAAAATTCTTCAACACTTCTCTCAGTCCCAATGTCAGCCTGGCCATTGAAAAAAATGATGAGTGTCTTTATTACCTTTGTTTCTCTTGTCAGGCGCTGAAAATGCAGTAGGTCCTCATTCTTCATGATGTGAAATTCAAGAAAATATTCTGAATGAGTTTTCGCTGCATTATTTCTATACCTTGGATTTCTTGTTTTCTTATGATGGTTTTTCCTTTGATTTTCAGAAGTGTTTTTTATAATCAATTTTTTTTAATGTAGGTGCTCTTCTTCTTTCTCTACAATCACGAACAAAGTGACCATGCTTTTGACAGTTAAAGCATCTAATTTTCGACATGTCTAGATTCCCTTTAAAGGAATCATTTGATTTGAAAGCAAATTTCATTGAAAAAAATGATGAGAGTCTTTATTAACTTTTTTTCTCTTGTCAAGGGTTGAAAATGTAGTAGGTTCTCATTCTTCATGATGTGAAATTCTCCCTCTAAAGATCATTATAGCCACTTCTTAAACAGACCTTCCCAGGAGTTCATCAAATGTGGGAATAATGTTGATATTGTTGATGGTGGTGATAAAATTCTCCCAAACAGGAGAAAGGCCTCCAAGTGTAGTCAACACCGTTTCTTTGTTAGGTACAAATTCACCAATTGTTGACATATGATTCTTGATTTTGGTCATTCTCAAGAAGTATGCTTGAATCATTTCTCCTTTGTTCATCTTGATGTCCTTGAGCTATTGTTCAACGCAATAATCTAGTTCAAATTAATAATAACAAACATATCAATTAGTTTGTCATACATTTCTTTAGCTTTCTTCAAACCAGAAACATAAGTAATGAGATGATCACAAAAAGAATCAAAGATAATTATCTAGCTTTGATTTCACCCTTTTTATGTTGGGATTTGACAACAGCACTTGCAAAACCCCTCAAAGGGGAAAACCCAAATGATTCTTCTTCTATTAGATTTTTTCAATTGTTTAGCAGAGTACACACAGAGAGAGAGAATGAGAATGAATAAAGTCACCAATGTCTGATCAACTTGTAGCTGAAGTGCCCTTGCTCTTTGCTTGAAGATCTCCTCCTTTTCTTGATTAGATCTTGTTCTTCACACTTGCTCCAGCTCTTTCCTTGCTCTTACTCTTCACTTGCTCTCACACTTCTCTTGCACACACTCAACACTACCTCTCATTCTTTACAACGAACATCCTACATCAACTCTCACTTGCCCTTGCTTAAATAGATGATAAATGAGAGGAGTTACAAAATGAATTCATGCCTTGAGCCAATAATAGGAGAATCCAATTCCATGAGGGAGGAGTTACTTGAGGAGAAGTGTAACTCATCCCAAGAATAGAGAGAGAGGTACACTTGGCTTAAGGAATTACAATTCGAATTAGGGAGAGAGAGAGTTACTCTTAGACATGAGAGAATAGTTAGTGAGAGTTACAAATCGAATTAAGTGAGAGAGTTACGACTGCATTTAATGAAGAGTTACACTTTTCCCATACATCGAATTATTGTGGTAGAGGAACATTCTCTTAAGTGTGGAGTTACTATTTTATTCCAAGAGAGAGATTCAATTTTCCAAGTAAGAGATTCTCAATTTAATTGACTTATTCCATGAGACAACAAAGAATTTCTTTTTATTAATGCATGAAAGGTGAATGACTTTCTACTATTTTACAAATAACAGTATCATAATAACAATAATACTAGCAAGGATAAAATATTAATTCATGACTTAGATAATCATGATTGATTTTATTCTAAAGTGAATTCCATATGTCGAGATCATCCTTGGTCATTTAGACATTACTTTCTATTTTGGAAAGTCACTTTCAAATTGAGATGTGACTTACAATTTTTGGAAAGTCATATTAGAATTGTTACAAATGAAATTGTATTATAGGTGGTTCAAACAAAACTAAAAGATATGATTTCTTCTAGGAGAAATTCATCCCTGAGCCGCCAAATTTTAACACAAACTCCCTTGCCCTTTAGTTGAATGGTGGTATATCTATTAGACATTAGATTTCCTCTCACATGTCTAGCAAAATTGTCACCTCTATGAGATTTCAAATCCAAAACCACTCAATAGAAAGTATTTCCCCTCATGGCAATTTTAACAACCATGCTTCCATCATGAGATTCTTCCCCTCGCCTAGTATGTAAGGGGAGAACATTTCTCACTCCAAAGCTCCTCCTAAGGTCATACAATCAAGCTCCCTTAGCCTCAACCAATATTCAAAAAACATCACCAAGCTTCAGAACAATTCTTTCACAGTGATAGATGGCACAAAGATGCCCTTCTCCCTCTTCTACCTCAACTTTTATTTTTCAGTTTTCATATCCATGTTCACCTACTACCTCATGCATCTTAAGGCAAAGGGAAAATTTGTGGTAAGCTCTCGCTAGCTCTACAAGATCAAGCATGGAGCTAATGGGAGTATCAATAAGTATAAGGCAAGATTCATGGCAAAGGTATTCTCGCAAGTAGACGAGATTAACTATGACAAGACCTTTGCCTGTCAAGACTGTTGTTGCTATTGCATCATAGATGGGGTGGAAGATCCAACAGATGGATGTGAAGACAGTCTTCCTCAAAGGGGTTGTTGATAAGGAGATTTATATTGAGCAGTCGTAGGGATTTGAGACATGTAGCATGGATACTCACATTTGCAAACTCAAAAGAGCTTTGTATGGGCTAAAACAAGCTCCATAAGCATGGGATGCTCAGATAGAAAATTACCTTCAAGGATTGGGCTTCACCAAGACTGAAGCAGACCTCAACCTCTCCTACATTGGTGTGGGAGGTGAACCGCTTATTCTCGTCCTATATTTGGATGATCTGATTTTGGTAGGCATAGATAAGCTCATTCAGGAGTGCAAGAGAGATCTTGCAAACGAGTTTGAGATGAAGGAATATGGGGTTGATGCACTATTTCCTTGGGCTGGAGGTTTGACATGGTGATGGAGAGGTCTTCATGGGACAAGGCAAGCACGCCCTGTAGGGTAAGGTTTCTATAAACCCTTATAGTTCAAGGTACCAAAGCAGAGTGGGGTCAGGCAGAAGAGCTAATACAGATTACAATTTGAGACACCAATAGCATCGACTAGTAGAGGAGGTTGTGATTCAAGTAGCGAGCATGGGGAGTTATGGCATAAGCACATGGGACATTTGCACTATGGAGCACTAAAGATTCTTAAGGAGATAGCAGCAAGGTTGCCACAGTGCAACATAGATGAGCATGAGGTGTGTAAGGGTTACACACTTAGCAAGTGTACCAAGTCATCTTTTCCTAGCTTTAACAATAAGGCCCAAGGCATCTTGGACCTTGTTCATTTAGATGTGTGTAGTCTTCTATATACAATATCCCTTAGTGGGTACAAGTATTATGTCACCTTCATAAATGATCACTTGAGGAAGAGCTGGATATTTTTCGTGAAGAAGAAAGATGAGGTCTTCTTGAAGTTTCTAGAGTTTAAGGCCTTCGTTGAGAACCAAACTAGCAGAAAAATCAAGGTGCTAAAGTCTGATAATGGTGGGGAGTGCACCTAAAAAGCATTTGGGGAGTTGTGTGCCAAGGAGGGCATCAGGATAAAGCTCACCAAACCATATAATCCTTGGCAAAACAAGGATGCAGAGTGCAAGAACAGGGCCATAGTTGGAGCGACCAAAGCCATGTTGCATGACCAAGGGCTACCCAAGTATCTTTAGGTTGAGGCATGCGATATTGCAGTTATCTTAGAACCAGAGTCCACACAAAGTGTTGGGGCAAGTTACACCAGAGGAGATGTTTACAAGGAAGAAACCAAATGTGTCTCAATTTTGCATATTGGTAGCCTTGTGTACTACCATATAAAAGAGGAGAAAAGGAAGAAGTTGGAGCCCACAATGGAGAAGGGCATCTTTGTGGGCCACTGCAAGTCATCCAAGGCATACAGGATGAATATTATGACGTTTGAGGAGGATAGGGCTTTGAGAAAGTCCTTAGAATGTGAGTCAACTACTGTGCAAGAGGAGCAACAGGCTCCCAAGTAGGAGGCTCAATCAACACCTCAAACCACAGTTGTGCTTGGGAAGATAAGGATGAGAGGGACAAACAGTTGAAGGAGAGAGTAGAGCCCACCCAAGCATCAACTCCCAGCACCCGGAGAAGGAGAACTAGATGGGAAGATTAGTTGACCTAGGAAGCACAGGAGCAACTTGATGCTCCAAGTACATAAGTTCGACAAACCAAATAACCACAGAGGTAAACCAGATATATGGCACTTATTGCGGAGTTGTTGGATGTCAAGCCTTCTACTATCAGGAGGCAACCAATCAGCAGGTGTGGAGAGATGCCATGGTGGAGTAGTATGCCTCCATCATGAAGAATGATGTCTAGGAAGTGGTGCTAGGGTTAGTGGAAAAATCTGTCACTTGCTCTCGTTTGGTCTACAAGATCAAGCATGGAGCGAATGGCGGTATCGAAAATATAAGGCCAGATTTGTAGCAACGGGATTCTTGCAAGTAGACGGGATTGACCATGATGAGACCTTTGCCCCAGTTGCGAGATATATATCTGTTAGAGTTGTTGCAGCTATTGTAGAACAAATGGGGTGGAAGATCCACCAAATGGACTTGAAGACAACCTTCCTCAATGGGGTTATTAAGGAGGAGATTTGTATTGAGCAGTCGGAGGGATTTGAGACATGCAGTAGGGATACTCACATTGTAGACTCAAGAGAGCCTTGTATGGGCTCAAACAAGCTCCACGCGCATGGTTTGCTCGAATAAACAGTTACATTCAGGGATTGGGCTTCACCAAGAGTGAAGCAAACACCAACCTCTACTACATTGTTGTGGGAGGTGAGTCGCTTATTCTAATGCTATATGTGGACTATCTCATTTTGACATGCACAAATAAGCTCATCTAAGAGTGCAAGAGAGATCTTGTAGAGGCGAGTTTGAGATAAAGGATACGGGGCTGATGCACTATTTCATTGGGCTGGAGGTTTGGCAAGGTGATGGAGAGATCTCATTGGAACAAGGAAAGTACGCCCTGCAAATTTTGAGGAGATTTCATATGCAATATTGTAAGCCCGTGACCACTCCTCTAGTCACAAACTAAAGGAAGGTGGATACATCCAAATCAGAGCAAGTAGATCCCACACTTTACCAGTGATTGATTAGGTTGTTGATGTATTTGGTTAAAATGTGGCCAAACTTATGTTTTACAATGCTTTGAGCCAGTTTTTGGTCGAGCCTACCAGAGCGCATTGGGTTGTTGCTAAGCATGTGTTGATATATCTCAGGGGGACAACAGAGCATGGAAGTTGATCAGATGAGGCTTGATGGTTTTACTGATGTAGATTGGGCAGGGAGCTCCACAGACAGGAAGAGCACATTGGGATGCACATTCAGTGTAGGATCAACAATTATTTCATGGTTTAGCTAACAAAAGAGATCAATTGCATTGAGATCAACTAAAGCCGAGTACATGGCTATTAGTTTGGCAAGGTGCGAAGCTATTTGGTTGAGGAAGCTTCTCGTTGGTTTATTCAAGAAAGAGTTGGAGCCCACTATGATCCACTGCGACAATCAAAGTTGCATTAAGCTCTTTGAAAATCTAGTGTTTCATGATCGCTCTAAGCACATTGACATATGTTATCACCACATCAAAGTTATTGTTCAAATAAGTATAGTTACACTTCAAGGTATATCTCGTGTTCTATGTGTGAATGTGTTTGTCTTCTGATTTCTTTCCCATTGTGCATGTTAAGTTAGATAACTCAGTGTATTTGCGATTTAAGGTTCCAGAATGTAGTTATTTGTATTTATGGGTTTTACACTTAGAAAATTGTGATCAATTTACTGGGTTTTAAGGAAAACTAACAGTACATATGAAACTTTTGTCACCTCCATAGTCTCCTCTAACTATAACTCTAACTGGATGCTACCAATCACCTCGACTGCAAACCTATTTGCCAAGCTCCACATGTAGCTCTGAGTGGTTCTAACATACTAGTGAACAGATCCCATGATCTCGTCATATGATGTGAAGTACCACTATCCCTAAACCATGCACCCTTGGCTATGGTTCCAGAAAGACAAGACACCAATGGGAATTCCCTCTCGAACTTGGTGGCAAACTCACTCACTTGTGTGTCTGTTGATGCTGGCTACCTAAGTCTTCCCTTTTCCCTTCTTGTTCAAACATTGACCTGCATAGTGGCCAAATTTGTGACATGTGAAGCACTTAACTTTGATCATGTCCTTCTTCTCCAACTCTGCAGGTTCTTTTCCCTAATGTGTTCATGTTCCCCTTACCCTTCCTTGCCTAACTAGCAAGGGCAAGGTTCTCATCATCCCCCTTAGACTAGCCCCCCTGAAGTGACTCCTCTCGAGTCTCCTCCAGTATGAAGTCATCTCATAACCTCTCCCAGTTGGGTAGATTCTCACGTGCTATGATCCCTCTCATGAAGGATGCCCATGGCTTGGAAAAGGCATTCATGGTAGTCCTTCACATCTCCTCATCTACCATTGTCTCCCCAACTGTAACCAACTCATCTCGAACCTGTGTGGTCCTAGTGAGATATGAAGCAACAATATCTAACTTGGGCATCTTAGTGTTTCTCAGCTTCTCCGTCAACATCATTTTTCTATTTGCATTACTACTCTGATAAAGTTTGGGCAAAGCTTCCCACATTTCCCTAGACATATTTTTGACGAAGAGATGAGGGATCACATGATCCTTCAATCCATCAAGAATAACCCTACTAGTCATGACATCCTTTAGTTGAAAGACAATAAATCGTGTAGCATCAATAGGAGTAAGAGTGTTATTTGCAAACTCCTAGATCTTGTTCTCTATCAATATCAATGATACCCTCTTCTTCCAAGGACTATAGTTGGATGCCCCCCACAATCGACCTTTGTATCTCAAACCTATTGTGGCCATCCTTGCAAACGCCAAATTATATATATAGAAACCTCAAAAAATGTACTAGTAGAAAATAAAGTCTGTGGATATAAACCATTATGACTGCTTGATCTTCCCCGCAAAGTTTCTAGTGCTCTGAAACCATGTTAAAATTTAAATACCATATCTGATTTATTTTTAACTCAACAATTAGTTTATAGCCAAAAAATTATCTATGCTCAAATAATTCTGAAGTTGTTTTAAATAAACACACTGGTAATTTTAACTTCACAAAATAAAAATCATGCAATGGAAATAAATAGGAAAATCACCATAAGAACAATAGAATTTTTCTGCCCAAATCTCCCTTAAATTTTACTAATTTGGAAAATATAGGGCCTTGAACCACAAGGAAACTACACATAAATTATAACAACTATCTGAACCTAGAAATGGCCCACTAGTTTTTCCAACTAGAGAAAATTTCGACCTCTAAAAATCGTCTTCCTAAAGAATAACTCAGCCCAAGCAAATTCTCGACCTATACCTACAAGTCTCAACCTCCTTCGGGATGTAAAGTTGTGCCTTGGAATGCCTGACCTCCCTAGTAAATTCAATCTTGCCTCTCCTCACCGGACCAGCTGGAAATCAGCCTCCCCTCTCATGGTCTCGACCAGCTCAAATTTTCGGCCCCCCTTTTCTCCAAGTCTCAACCCCCCCTCCCCACTCAGATTCTCAGCGTCCATAATTTTTCTCTCCAGAAAAACCTATTGCACACTTTTCTCTTCAGTCACTTGAGCCTCTTACTCCGAGATAAAATTGCTTCCTCAATTGTAATGTGTCTTCAACTCTCCCTTAAGCTTATCTTATAATTTCACCATGGGCTAAATCCCTAACCCTCAATCACCAAAGTTAGAGATGGCTAGGATTATTTCCTAACCCACTCAGATCAACGGTAATGATTAGATCTAAAACACTTAAATAATTAAATTATTCATCCTTAGAAACTTAGCCCAATAGAAAATATTAATCAATTAAATTAACTAATGTGCTTTTCCTAAGTAAAACTTAGGAAAGAAACCATAATAATACTTACTCCTCTCAAGCAAGCACCTAGAGAGGCTATAGATATATACATACATATATATATATATATATATACAGACAGAGAGAGGGAGAGAGAGAGTTGCACCCACAATTCTTAAATTTGGATCTTGTTTTGCACATGCACTTGATTAACCCCCCGAACCAATCCGCACCCATACAGACTGTAACAAAGGATAAGACATACCTATTTGCTATTAACACTTCCAAAATTACATGTTGGCCTAAAGAGGAACAAAAACACAAACCTAAAAAGCTAACAGGGACTATACTTCATGTCAAGATGCTAACACATAACACCATAGTTATGATTTTAGTCTTACAAGGATTTTATGATAATCTCTGAAGGGTCATGTCACCGCTTCTCCTAGCAGGGGTACCTATAGCAAAACTTTTCACTTGCAATTGGTGTACAAGGCTGGATATGAACAGCTCACAAATCTGTCAAGTTTCGCTGCTATTACAGTGAATCTTCAACTGAACCATCTCATTAACAGACCAAGTGGATGTTCAGTTGAAAGCACTTTGTCTACTAGCAAGGTCTTTTGCACTACCTAAGAGTGCATGTTGCACAAATGTTATCAGAACCAGACCGAACCGGTTAGAACTGGCCAGTCCAACCAGTTGGAGGGCAAAACTCGTTTAAACCGGTGAACCAAACCCTTTTTGGCCGGTTCGGTACCAACCAGCCTTTTATCATTGAACAATGTTATCAAGGACCCTTTCAACGTAATAACTTTCTTAAGTAATGACTTATGACTGGGGAAGCCTAGTACTTGACCAAATTCCTAATATTCAAGACTATGTCCCTACTATTGCTATGCAATTCATGGTAATGTTAATTTCTTAAAGTAAAAGGACTTTTATTAAATTTTTAACATTATCATCAAATGACTCGGGATGTTTGAGAGTGGTTCTGAACTCATTCGATTTCATATGGAGGAAGTAGAATTTTAGATCCCACTCAAAATCCAACAGACTTAATGGTTTTTCAGGATTTCAGAATTGGGGAGATTGCAATAATGTTTCCATTGAATTTTGTCATGTATGAAAGTATGGAACTAATATTTAATCAAGAGCACCAATCCCTCTATGTAGCTTATTGTTAGTGGCGTTGCTTGTTGAACTCTATCATGATCCTACTAAAAATGTACCCATCATTAAAACAAAATCTTGAATTTACATGCTAAGCATTTTCTATTTTATTTTAATGCTTAGAGGGTGATATTGATGACGAAGATCCCAATATAGGCAAAGATTTTGATGCTATGTGGGTATTTGTTGTAGCATGATTTTTTTTATGCTAGAGGCCATCTAGGACCTATTTGTTGATGTATTTTCAATTGAAAGATGGATTGCACTCGGTGTTATTTTGGTTATGTGTGTTGAACTAGGTTGTCATTGATGTCAATATGGCAATATTCTGGATACTAGAGGATGACATGAAGCCAAGGGGATGCAGAGCAGATTCATGAAGAGACAGGAGCAAAGGCCATCAGGATAGCCGAGCCATATATATATATATATATATATATATATATGCGGAAACAGACATATATGCAAGGAGGTGGTCTTTGAAAGACACTACCAAGCCAAGAGGAGTAGATGGAGACGAGAGGAACAGACAAAGCCACCAAGCCATCAGAGAGCCATGTCAAAGCAAGAGGAACGCTGCCTGTAAAACAGGCATATCGGAGCAAATGGAGCAAATGGACCGAGAGGAGCAGATGGAGCAAGAGGAGCCAAGAGGAGCAATATATATAGAGCCATCGGTATATGCCAAAGAGGAGGTGCACGCGGAGCCAAGGGGAGCAAAAGGAGCCAAGAGGAGCAGACCAAGCCAGAGGAGCCACATATATCGGAGGAGTGCCAGAGCAAGAGGAGCCATATCGAAGGAGTGTCAGAGCAAGAGGAGATATCGGAGGAGCTACAGGAGCAAACAGAATGGACCGAGAGGAGCAGATGGAGCAAGAGGAGCCAAGAGGAGCCATATATATATTACAAACAAATAGGGCTATCAGAGTCATGTGATTGAAGCCTTGGGAGTCATTTCCTTTTTATACAGACTCCTTAAATCATTTTACAAGTGCTATATCGAATATCTCTGTTTACACAGAGAATTCAAAATATTTCCCCTTAGGTGGGACAGTGGCGGAGTTGAAAGAATATTAATTTTGGTCCAAACCCATATCAGGTCCGGAAACCAAATATCGCATCGGAGGAGAGGCCTCGAAACCGTCGAAGTGTATACTCCGAAATCCCGGAGCCGAAGTATTATGAAGTGCAGCGGATAAGGATTTCGGGTCCGAAATCAATATCGCATCGGAGGAGTGGAGCCTTTTGCAATCACCGAAGTGTATCCTCCGACAGATCGGAGCCGAACCATTATAAAGGGGAGCATAAAGCAATATCGGGTCCGCAAAGGCCTTTGGGACAGTTAAGTGTAAGCTCCGACTGTCCGGAGCCGAAATATTATAAAACACGGCCTAAAGGAGCATCAGGTCCGCAGACCCATTACATTGCAAATCTGCCGATAGGGAGCTGCCGATAGGCCGGACCCGAAATCTCTTTAGAAGGGAGCTTAAAGGAGTATCGGGTCTGCAGACCCATTACATTGCAAATATGCTGATAGGGAACTGCCGATAGGCCGGACCCGAAATCTCTTTAGAAGGGAGCTTAAAGGAGTGTCGAGTCCGCAGACCCTTTGTATTACAAAGTCGCCGAGGTGAACTCGCCGAATAGACGGAGCCAAAATTTGAATAGGCTGGATCATAAAAGGGTGTCGGGTCCGTCGCATCGGAAGAGGTTGTTCTATTGTTTACAGCGAACGCCGATGTTCATCGGACCCGAAACAATATTAAAGGGAGTCTAAAGCCATATCGGGTCCGCGTTCCGTCGGAGGATTGGGACTATTGTTTACAGCGAGTGCCGATATACATCGGACCCGAAATCAGTATAGAAGGGAGTCTAAAAGAGCATCGGGTCCGCTCCTCATCGGAGGTCGGAGTAAAGGGATTTATTGTGATCGCCGAAATCCGGACCCGCCGATAACTATAAAGGCAGGCGGATAAGATTTGAAATCCGCGAATGTTCATTTGAGCGGATTTACATGGGTTCCTGTGTAGTAATGTATATGTGACCGAAATCTTTATAAAGGGGTTTTATAATGTTTCCCATATATTATATGTGGCTGTGGGTTTAAGCCTTAAGACATATATTGAAACGCTTGTGTTGATTGTATGTGTGGACACGGTTGGGCGATGGCTTTCGATAGACATAAAAGCGGCAATAAAAGGGTGGCTCTGATTCTATAGTGTGGAGGCGAACATACTGTGAGGAACAGTCCCGATAGTGCGGGAGACCAAATCATGGCGACTATGATTGTGATAAGGATGTGGTTGTCCGTGAAAAAATGCCATCCCTGTGTATGCCCACAAGCATTGGCAAAGCAGCGCTGTTACAAGTTTTTGGACTTGTGTTCTCTACGAATGACTCGATCCTTGCTCATTGATTCAACGTGTCCTGTGAAAACGAATGGACAAAGGAACCTACAGTGACAAACAAGCCAACAAGTGAGGAAGCTGAAGCAGGCGAGAAGGAAGCCGAAGAGCCAACAAGAAAGAGGAAACGAATGGACAAAGACAAGTATGCATAAAACAGTAAACAGAGGACTACATGTGTGATGGTTGTTGAAAACAAACCAGAATATGAGGTAGCAGAAGCAGCAAAGGTGGTGGAGCATTGTTTGAATTTGCTAGTGAACACTGCTGCGGCTGTTGAACACTGTTGGAGCTGTTGTGGGGGTGAAGAACCAGAGTGTGAGGTAGTAAAAGCAGCGGAGGCTGTAGAGGCTGCAGAAGCAGCGGAGGCTATAGAGTCAGCAGCAGCAGAAAAGGCTATTGGAGACTATGCGTGGGCAGTGTGCAGAGCTGTGAAGACTTATCCATAAGAAGACATGGTTGTCATTGATACTGTAGTTTGGAGACTACAGTGAAGCTGTAAATAGACAGAACTCAACAGAGAAGAGTTCTGGGAGCAGAAGGATTGGAGTCCTTGGGGTTGGAGCCTTAAAAGTGAGAAGGATGGGAGTCCTTGAGGCTGGTGCCTCAGAAGTGAGATTGGATTGGAGTCCTTGGGGTTAGTGCCTCAAAAGCAGGAAGGATTGAAGTCCTTGGGAGTTGGTGCTCTTAAGTCCAAGATTGGTGTCTTGGGAAAATAGAGTTGGTGCTCTGGAGGTTGGAGCCTCACCAAAGTCCAAGTTGGAGCTTGGCAACCGATTGTGACCATCTATATATTGTATTTATTTTACTGCACAGTTATATTAATAAAAGTATTTATTCTTGCTGTTCATATTGTGTTCTGAATATATATGTTTTAACTGGTAAAACAATAGTGGGAAAAAGAAATACTGATTCACCCCCCCCTCAGTATTTCCAACAATGTGCACACTTACATGCTATATAAATGAGAACTTTTGCTTATTTGTGTATAAATGGTTTCGATTCATATGGATGCACATGAATCTATATGTTTTCTTATAAATTTGAATATTTTGTGTTTTTGGTTGACTGGTTTTTTGGTCAAGTTTTTTTTACCAGTTACGGTTTGGTTCTGACCATTTCCCGGTCCAGGGGGGTCTACTGGTCCGGTTCTGATAAAATGGTTGCACATGAATATCATTAACTATTTGCTGAGTTATTGAAGAGATTATCTGACAAAACTGTTGGAGTAAGCTGGCTGCTATGGAATATGCAAAGGAGTGTCTTTGGCAAAACCTTTTGGGAACTGAAGCGTCTAAAATTTTGCCTGGGCCTGTAGGCAGGTGTAATTTTGTTTAGAAAGATTAAAAGCAAGATTAGGAGGCTGGGTACAGCTTATATTGTGTGGAGCAGCTCCCCTAAGTTGTTCCGCGGAGGATTTTTAAGAGTAATGACTTTTTGTCATGTTTTACAAGGATATTGATAGACAGAAACTTGTGGACGGAGATGGAGTTCTATTGCATTACCAGGTGATCTATGTTACCGGATCCGTCCACCCTGGGAAGTGGATTCGCGGATCCCCGGATCAGAAACGGATTCGGATCCGGATTCACTTGGATGCGGGAGAAATCAGTTTTTAACGAGTGAAAATATCTTGGTAACAGTTTTTAACTAATAAAAATATCTTGGTAATGCCCTGTATTGCACTCTAACCCTGATAGCTGCTCGCTGGAAGCTCAGACAGTACGTGCACGTGCAGCGAATAAGACGGCCAAAATGATGCGATTGGTATTAATATCAGTGGTTTTGGTATCTACAGACTTGGTAGTATGACGCCGCTACTTGGTTTTCTATTTATCTGCGGGACATATGCAGTTTCGCACATTTGAACTCATTATATTTTGGATATGTTATAATATTAATTTAATTATAAATATGTTATATTTTATTTACATTAATTTAATTATAATTTTATAAATCTGTTACATTAATTTAGAAATGTTATAAAATAACACGTATTAATTTAATTATAACCTTATAAATCTGTTATATGTTATTGACATCAATTTAGAAATGTTATAAAAGAACACGTATAATTACATGGTGTTTATATTTTAGATATGATATAATATTATAATTAAATTATAAATCTGTTATATTTTATTTATATTAATTTAATTATACTTTTATAGCTATGCTATATTTTATTCACATTAATTTAATTAAAACTTTTTCAATATGTTATACTTTATTTATATTAGTTAAGAAATGTTATAATTTTATAAAGTAATTTTCTTGTGTATATATATTATAAATTAATTATTCAAAATATAAAAAAATTGTTATTTTATTGTCCATATACATTATAAATTAAAATTATTTAAAATATATCAAATTTGTTATGCACAAGTTTTAAAATTTGTAGATTAGATTTTATATTAAACTTTTATATATTGTAAATTTATTATTTAATTCATATAAAGTAATATGTGTATTAAATTATTATTATTTATCATTTAAATGGTTTTGTAATATATTATAGTTTATAATTTAATTTTTATAATTAATGTTACTTTAATTATGAAGTATTGTATATTTTTTCATGAAATTCATCTACACAATTCAGCTTGAGTGGGCCTGATGGTTAAGAGTATGTGTTTCCTCCTATGGGTTCAGAGGTTCAAAACTAGAGGGGTAGAGTATGTATGCCTTCGTAGACTTAGCAGTCAAATCGCTACACGGAGGTGGGTCCATTGTCAATTATGAAGTATTGTATATTTTTTCATGAAATTCATCTACACAATTCAGCTTGAGTGGGCCTGATGGTTAAGAGTATGTGTTTCCTCCTATGGGTTCAGAGGTTCAAAACTAGAGGGGTAGAGTATGTATGCCTTCGTAGACTTAGCAGTCAAATCGCTACACGGAGGTGGGTCCATTGTCCCACAAACAAAGGGATCTCATACACCAATTTGGTGTCTGGCTTGGCCGTGACTTTAAAATTGGATAATAATAATAATAATATAAACTCTATTGTTGTTGATGGATAGTGATCACAATAAATTTGGACATTAATATCAAAATTTTATTATAAAAATATATTTATATTAATCATACTTGTCGTTTCCTTGCCGTATCCGAATCCTAGCTTTTCAAAAATCAAGCGGATCTGGATCCGCATCCGAATCCGTATCCGTATCCAAATCCTGGGAACTTAGTGATTTATCAATGTTAGGTACAGTTGGTCTTGTATATCCATCAGCTGATGTGTGCCTTGAGTCAGTCCGGAAATGGGTTACGATGCCTTGACAGATACCTCTCATGGGTGAAACAGTGTTTCCTGGGAATACATAAAGATGACCTTACAAAAGAAGCTTTCAAAGATGGCTGGTTTCTCAGAGGGAATATTGGCAAGTGGCAGCCTAATGGTTCAATAAAATTCGTCGATACGAAGAGCATACACAAACTCTCTGAAAAGAGTATATTGCAGTCAAAATTCTTGAGAATATCTATGGACAATACTCTTGTGTAATGCAATTCAGATTTATGGGTAACAGATTTGAGTCATCTTTGGTAGCTGTAGTTGTATCAAACCAAGAGGAGGCTGAATCTTGGGGTAGAGAGAATGGTCTGAAAGTTGATTTCAATGAATTGTGTTCAGAACCCAAACTGAGAAGTTTCATACTCAAGGAGCTGAATGCTGCTGCTAAAACAAAAAACCTGAGAGGATTTGAGCACATTAAGGTCATCCATATAGATCCTCAACTGTTCAACATGGAAAGAGATATGTGTTGCCTCTCCCATCAGCCAATTACAGAAAATGCTTTACAGGATCTTTTAAAGAAATCAGAGCTAGAAAAAAAAAACTTCATGGGCAGGAAAGCCCTTGCTGCAGATATACGTTGGTGCTGGTAAGTGTGTCAAGGGTTTGGGGATTGGAGGACCCAATCAGCCTTACTGTGTAAAAAGCACCCAGAGGATCTAGTGTTATATCGGCATGAGATTGTCAACGGACAGGCATACCAGGAAGCTTACAACATGGTTACCAAAATAAGATCTGCTATTTGGAGCTATGATCTTGGGCCATGAGGCCATTGCAGTATTTATGGAGCACATTGCCCTGAATGGATTATAAGCATGGAGGCTTGTAATATGATACTCTTGATTTGGATGCTGTTGAATTCACCATTTTGAGGTCTCATTTGCCTCTGTCCACAAGGCAAAGATTCCTGCGATTCTGAAATGGTTGCTGACAGACACTAGCGGGGATCGGCCTATGTTGTGGATTAAAGGAGATTAAATCGGAGCTGTCCTCTCCATGTGGGCCCAAGGCATATTGCAGCTGAAAAAGTATTTCCATCTCCCATGAGAAGAAGTCCAATAGGTTGGGGGTTTCAAACCTCCGACCAAGTTTTCAGTGGCTCAGCAATCAATAGCCTTTTTTTTTTGCAGTCCACATTTTGGCCCTTTGATGGCAACTACAGCAAATATTATAATCCCATGTATGGGTGTAAGATCAAGCATCCCAGCTAGCCATTAGCATATGTGGGGCCAAGAGGACAGTCGTACCATGTTTTCTTGCAAGCCATTCTGTACACAAGTGGGCCATGTGCCTCCAACCAATTCAATGGGTTAAGTCTATTTCAAGGGGGTCAAAACCTTCAAGGAGTGATCCCTGGGGTCATTAAAGCTAGCACTAGAAACCATCCACTAATTAGCTGGGTCATCCCTTGCTACTATTCATCATCAACCACCTTTTGAGGGGATTATGACTTTTCATTGTAGATGTGGCAAGGCCATTTTTTTTTGTTGTATTTCCATAATAATGTTTAGTTTCTAGAACTTAGACAAGATCTAGTCCAAATTAGGTGTAACCTCCATGACAATAATATTATTTTAATGTAAAAGAAGTCCTTACCTCCACCATATAAAGGAAGGACTTTCTCATTTGTAATCATGGTTGGATTGCAGGAGTATTTCTCTCTTAACAGACTTAATGAAAACTTTCGTAGTGCCATTGGCTTTTCAGGTTGTTATGTGATGCATGTTTTGACTTAGAAGGCTTTCTTTTCTTGGTTCTGTCTGTAGTACTTTTAAAAGTTGATTTGTGGGTGATTCTGTTGAAATTTGGGGCAGCTATGGGATGAATTTCCCCAAGAGAAACCCAACCGCCCCAAGAAGAATCCAACTTGCCCCCAAAGAAGAATTCAAATTGGAAAAGGAAAGTATTATTTTGATATTATTTTGGCACTCATCTCATTATTATTTGTTGTGACAAATTTATTTGGGCAAGAAAATTTGAATTTGATTAAAGGAAATTATTATTTTTACTATGCTCAAGTCATCCTGCCCAAGAGGCACAACTCTTCATATGATCGATCAACTATAAATAGGCATCAATCCTCCTCCATTTGACACATTCAATTCGGACTTCTGAGGTATTTTTTCTCTATGGCATCCAAGACTAATAAGAGCTTATATGTGGTGGAGAAGGAGGACGATGGGTTATCTTTTCTTGTGTCCTGCAGGCCGAAGTCAAGGAGGATTGATTGTGATATTCTAGGCATATCTCTTTGGCTCGCATTTGCATTTTTGTTACTCACATTCTCTGTAGCTCACATACTTATTTCTGTTGTGGCTCACATCTATTCCTGTGGCTCACATACTTATTTCTGTAGCCCGCATCTTATCCCTGTGCCTTGCATCTATTCCCATGGCTCAAATACTTATTTCTGTGACTCGCATCTTATCGTTGTGGCTCGCATTTCTGTGGCTTTGTGGCTCACAATTGCATCTTTGTGTAACTTGCATATGTATCTTGTAATGTCTGTGATCTATCTATGATTATATGTGGCTTTCTCTAAATGATTCCTAAATGTTTGGGGAGTGATTCCTATGTTGTTTGGGATAGTAATGTTTGGTACTTATTACAGTGATGAGGGGCAAGATATATGCCAGTGATTACCTATGTTTATGATAGAGATACCTTTGGTTATGACAACAATATATGTTCGTAGCGATAGTTGTAAATGATATATGACAATGCCTTCATGACAGTATGGATGTGATAATGATATATGACAGAGTGACCTTGATATAGCAGTGACCTTGAGGTATGGCAGTAACCTTGATGTATGACCTTGAACTTGATATGGCAGTGACATTGACATGGCAGTGACCCTTTGGTGCATGACAGTAACACCCTGATGTATGGTTGTGTCTCTATATGACAACGTGATATATGACAATGTACAGTGATGTGTATGACAACAATATATGATATGACAAAGTGATGTATGATAGTCCTCATGACAGTAATGTACGACAGTAATCATAATAGTAATGTATGGCAGAATCCCTTATGACAGTGATATATGGCATTGTGCTTATGACAGTGATGATGGCAGTGACACTTGACAGCAATATGATTTGAGGCAAGGATATGTGATGCTTATGATAGTGACATAAGATGTCTAGTGGAGACCTTGTGAATGCCTCCTTGACAAATATGCCTGCTGCCATCTTTTGAGTGTTGGCCCTTGAAGGCCCAGTGTGAATGACAGACTTGTGTCTCATTACTATTGTACATTGTATCTCAGCTGAACATTTGTTGAATATCTAAAAAGAAGTATTTGGTTTGGTTTTTCCAATTGTGGTGTTTTTCCCTAGTCTCTGACCTAAATCCTTGTGTCTCTATTGTGTATGCTTTTCATCTATTGTTCCTTACAATTCCGTTGAATTTTTTATATTGTTCTCTCTACATAATTGCTAATGGTGATATGATGTTATGGGGTGAATGTAATGTGTAAATTGTTGAAAAAGTTTAAAAATAAAATTATCTACACCAAAGAACAATTTAGCCCTAAAATTAACAGATTCAAGATCATCACAAGGCTTAGTGTGACTGATATATTGAGAGACAACGGTCATGTGGAAGGAAAGATCAAGGAGCTAGACTTGATCTTGTCCTTTATTCGCGTGAAGAAATCATCAAGCCCCTTTGTGGTGCAGACCCCCGAGGGGGTTCCCTTAGTAAATGCTTGGCATATTTCATGCCATAGTCAATCCTTAGGCTAAGGGAAATCCCATTGAAAATTCTCTCTACATAATTGCTAATGGTGATATGATGTTATGGGGTGAATGTAATGTGTAAATTGTTGAAAAAGTTTAAAAATAAAATTATCTACACCAAAGAACAATTTAGCCCTAAAATTAACAGATTCAAGATCATCACAAGGCTTAGTGTGACTGATATATTGAGAGACAACGGTCATGTGGAAGGAAAGATCAAGGAGCTAGACTTGATCTTGTCCTTTATTCGCGTGAAGAAATCATCAAGCCCCTTTGTGGTGCAGACCCCCGAGGGGGTTCCCTTAGTAAATGCTTGGCATATTTCATGCCATAGTCAATCCTTAGGCTAAGGGAAATCCCATTGAAAAATCCTCTCTAGTGGGTCCTTGACGTTGCAGTTTACCTTGATTAGTCAAAAAGCTACCCATCTCTCCAAATAATAGTTTCCCCTCCCCTATCCATTACTCCAGGAAACCAACCTAAGGAGGGTCATTCTTCTTGATATCTTCTTGTCCTAACATTCCCTTGACTCCATCACCCCTAAACATTGACACTAATCCTCACATCCCTCCATCACCACTATTTTCCTTTCTTCCTTTAAAATTCCTATTCATTCACTTCAGCGACCTGCCTTGACTCTTTAGGCCTGCTCTCCTTCGGCTTCAAGAGGGGGTTCCATAAGATTCAACGGGGCATAAGCAATACTCCACTCAAATTGTACAATGTGGTTTGGAGCTTTCATCATTTTAATGTACAATCTGAGCAGTAACATGTCCCATATAAGTTATAACATTAACAAGGCAAGAGAGAATGTAACGAATAAAATATATAAATATAATGTAAATGATAATAACCATAATCAATTATTAGTTAAGTAGTAATTAGGTTGAAGAGGCATGTCTAATAAGACATGACTCTTCATGAAGAGACACTTGCATGGTATATAAGCAAGCCTCTCGTTCTCATTGTAATTCATCATCATTCTCATTCTTATTCACTTATTTAATATAATATTTATATCCTTAATGGATATCTTGACGTTCCAAGTTTTCTGGAGTAATTAATTTATAGAAGGAACTTTGTTCGCTTCATTTGGTATCAGAGCCACATTGGCTGATCACCGGGCCTTTGGCTATCAACTTATCATCAACCTCATTGCTGTCATAATTGACGCGTTTCGCTACATATTGGGAGATTCTCCATTTTTTAGGTCTTTGGCCATTTGCTACTATTTAAAAAAAAAAGGAAAGGAAATAATATATTCTGAACAAACAAACAAAAAAAAGTGAAAATATATATATATATATAAAGGTTTTACATTATTGATAAAAAGTGCATAATAAAGATAAGCGGGAATCTTTTCAAGTATATTTAAGACTTTTTACGTGGAGAAGCCAGTGGTTTTAGAAACAAATGGTAATTGCCCGTGGTTTTAGAAACAGTGGTAAGTTTTACATTTTTACGTGGAGAACATTAACCGAGGTTTTAGAAACAACCCGTGGTAATTGCCCATGGTATTTTAGAAACCAATGGTAATTGCCAACCAGTGGTAAGTTTTACATTTTACATGGAGAACATTAACCGAGGTTTTAGAAACAACCCATGGTAATTGCCCATGGTATTTTAAAAGTAAAAGATATTTTGATAACATTGGAGAAAAAAGGTGTAATCTAAATAATTTTAATCGTTCAAATCTAAAGATTGTGACGGTACCAAGAGTCACGTCTCATCCAAATTTTCTGAGAAAAAGAAATATTATTATAATTATAAAAAGGGATATTATATAAGCCTTATATAGTTACATATAAAAGGAAAAGTGAGTCTCAAAAAAGTATATATAAATTTTATATAATTATCATTTTATAATATATAAATTAAAATTATATAATATATATAATTTATAATTATATATATTAAAAAAAATATTATTATATAAAAAATTTATAAAAAGAGAGAAAAAAAAAAAAAGAAGAGAGAAAGTATATAATAAAAAAATAAAAAATAAATAAAAGGAGAGAGAATATATCATTAAAAAAATTAGAAATAAATAAATTGTTGAAAAAAAAAAAGATAAAATAAGTGAAAAAAATGGAATCTCTAAGAAATGAACAAAAACAATTCCAAGGAGATGTAAAACAAGAAATCACAATACTTAAGAAACAATATGTTGGACTTGTGGATATGCATTACAAATAAATAATGGAAAAGGACGAAGAAATTTCTCATCTCAAGGACCACGTCAAAAAATTACTTGCGCTAGTGAAGAAGACTAATGTCTCAAAGAAAGAACTCAAGTAGCATTTATTAGAACAAGAGGAGGAAAATTTACGTTTAAAGAACCTTGATAAAAATTTATTAGAACAAATCAGAGATCTAAAAGATGAAAAACTTAAAATTCAAGACACTGAAAATAAGGTTAATGAATCAAAAACCAAAGAACTTTTACGTTTGAGAAACCATAATCAAAGTCTGCTCAATCAAACTAAGAAACTTAAGGAGGATAAGAAAGCATTAAAAGATAAGTTGGAACAAGTCACTCAAGAAGAAGTATCAGAATCTCCAGTCGCAACCGTTCAAATTGAAAATAAGGGAACGAATACCGATCCCATGAATATGACAGCTCAAGAAGACAAATCAGTTGAAGAAACGACACACGTAGATGTTGCAGTTCAGACAATGGACATCCCAAGTGAATGTTCCATAATCAATTCAACAACATCTTCGCCAGAAGAAAATCTAAAAACTTTATTTGGCATCTAAATCATGAGAATAGACAAATCAACCAAGCTACGTATCAGGACCATTCAAACTGTAGACAACAAATTAATGTTTCAGAGAATAATGACGTAACATCAATTCCGTTTTATGTTGACAAGCTGTTACAAAATTCCAGTGATCAGAATACTATACATAAGATTAATCTTGGATGGTTTGATCCCTTCTCAGTGAGACAATTTTGTTTGTCACTAAGAAAATCATATCGGCTTGTATCGACGAAGATGACTGTTCCAAGACAGAAAGACGTTCGAAGCCGAAAAAGAGATCAAGCCTTTTGTCATCAACAAGCTTTGAGGACAAAGTTTTTTGAGGAAGAAGGCAATGTAACAAATAAAATATATAAATAATATAAATATAATGGAAATGATAAAAATCATAATTAATTATTAGTTAAATAGTAATTAGGATGAAAAGGCATGTCTAATAAGACGACTCTTCATGAAGAGACACTTGCGTGGTATATAAGCAAGCCTCTTGTTCTCATTGTAATTCATCATCATTCTCATTCTTATTCACTTATTTAATATAATATTTATATCCTTAATGGATATCTTGACGTTCCAAGTTTTCTGGAGTAATTAATTTATAGAAGGAACTTTGTTCGCTTCAGAGAACTAGCCATGCCTAAGAGCAAAACAATCTATAATATAGTTACACACTAAATTCAATGCACGACAAAATTCTGTGATTCAATACATTAGACTTTACATTGAAAAAACTGAGATCAAAATTAGTTCTTTGTGTTCTTTCCTTTTCTCAGATTAGTTGGCACAATAGATATGAAAGAAAATGGGTTCGCCACCACCTCAGCTTCAATAGCATTCCTTATTGTAAAATCCATTCTCACACTCAGAAAATGAGTTTTCCAGACAACACTCAGACAGTTACCAGGCAGCCTTTCAAATGAAATTTATCTTTATTAATTGATAAATGCCAAACACACTTTGTGACAAATTTCACGTAAGAACCCCTTCATAATTGCATTTCTTAAAATATAAATATAAAAGTACCCAAACTTTAGCAATTGACTTACTGACAAACTGTATATTTCAGGCAACAGTTGAAAATATGCATACCACTTAGCTTCAAAAGGGTGAACGTTGTAGCTGCAATGAAGAACACCATAGAAACAGCCACCCAAAAATGCTGCAAACATAAATTCCAAGAGTTGGTATATCAACATATAAACAAACTAGCACAGACTCTCAAAATCCAAGGAAAATGAAATATTTATCTAAAAACCTAACTTTAAGTTTCTAACCCAAGATAGATTGCAAAACAAAATGAAATATGTCTAATGAAGGTCAAATAAATGGAAATCCACTAATCAAAGAATAAATATATGGTTAAATTTGATACCTACATTCTGGTTCCCATGATATATTTGTTCCAATTTATATATTTGGTAAGTTTTCATGAGTGACAATGATGTGACAGTAACAAAATACCACAACACATTTGATGGCCAACCCTAATAATCTCTCCAGTAAAGATTGGATAATCTGTACAATTAATTAGAGAAGTTTTTATGAAATGTCTCCTAAAGCTAGTGATACAAATAGAGTTACTAATATTCAGACATAAATTCCTAAGCACGAGAAGAGCTCCCATGTAGATATCAATGTGTACATAAAAAGAATTCAAAAGAGCCTAGTGAAAAATGATTACAAACATCAATGAAACTAGCCACTTATAGATCAAAGAGTAGCTATATGACTTTATTCAGGTCGTTTAATTAGTTCAGTAAATTAGTGTCTCTTAAGTTTTAACATTTATTCATTATAATATTAGCAATAACTAATGAAAACATTGATTGTTATACATCTAAACCTGGTGTCGAACAAAGATCCATTCCTTTTAAGATCCTTTGACCCATGGATTCTAATCTGGTCCAATAAGGACCTGTTTGCCCTTGTAATTGCCAAATATCCAAAATAAATTTGATGACAGACCTGTTAGAAATCCACACCCCAGGGCTGGTTTATAATTTGACAGTTCCACACAACTGAAAACATAAACATACTGAAATGCCCAACTGTAAAAACAACTTGCACAGCAGAAAATACACCTGCAATTAGATCATACACAGAACACACAATTTTAATTGCAGAAACCAATTTCTTATTTTTCTTTCAATAAGAATCCTAGGGTTCCCTTACCAGGGAAAGCAGCCCTTTACAACTCCCTGAAAAATCCCAATAGAAGGGACAAAACTTTGTCCAAAGCCCCTTGGCTGAGGCTAAATCCTTCAAGCCCTCACTGCCCAAATTTACTCAGTCCAGTTTCTCCTTTAATGGATTGTCCACACAGCGACCTTTCTGTAACACCTTAGGGCTTCCCATCCCCCCTTACACAATCGGTCCACCTGCAATCATCCCTCTTTACAGGTCTGCTCTGCTGTGACTACCTCATGTAGCCTACAGCCCTCACACAAGCCCCTCAGTCTGCACTTATTACCTTCTTGTGGGTAGCTGTAAATCTTAACAGCTCACAGCCCACAAATATCTTCCCTCAGCCAGGTCCTGTAGACCTTTCACAGCCACAGCTTGCTTCCTTCTACTGTGGCTTGACCAAAATAGATCTTCTCTGCCCTTGTACAGGCCTCAGCCTGCTGCTCCTTGCTGCAGCCTGTTCCCAGCCACAGGTCTAGACCTTCCACTGGGTCCAGCCCTCCTTTCCCCTGCCTGCGGAAAATTGCGCATGCCCTAACCAGACTTCGGCCATTACCTTTTAGCTGCAGTCTGCTTCCTCTAAGCTGCTGGTCTCCTGCCAGCTACCAAAAAGACACAGCCAGCCCTCTTTCTAGGGCTTGGCCCCTACACGGCCGCCTTATCAGTCAACTGGCCTTCGTTAGGGCACAGTTCCTTCTTCCCTTGATTATGGTTTTGTCCCTCAAACCAGCGGCTAGCTTCCTCTACCTTCAATGGCTTGTCCTTTAGCCTTTGCACTAACAGATTTGCCCCATGAACAAAATTACTCAAATCCATCAACAGAACCCTGCTGCTCCTTTGCAGATCTACAGTTTCCTCAGAAAATCAGAACCCCAATCAAGAAGAAACATCCATTATTCTCCTCTCCAAAAAAATTCTCAAGCCTTTCCATTGGCTCCTTTCCAAAGCATGCAATACCATGGTTTATCAGAATACCAAGGGTCATCTGAATACCATGGATCATCAGAATACCATGGAATGGGTACAAAGCCGCATCACTTAGCTCATACACTCATACAATCACTTCTATGAGTATTTTCCTTTCACATACCTAGCACCAAGGGCATGTCAGAGTACGTCCCGATGCTATCAAATTTCAACACTTTCTCTTAGCGAAGGAGGTACTTCCATTCCTTGGGAGTCTCTTTGTTTCCCATACTAGAAAACATTCATCATAAGCTTCTTCTTTCGTCCAGTGTTACTTGGGAGCGGGAGCGAAAGCAGGGAGCAGGAGCAAAAGCGGGGAGCAAGAGCGAAAGCGGGGAGCAAGAGCGAAAACAAGTGCGGGAGCGACATTTTTAGAAGCTCCCAGTTTGGGAGCGAAGCCCGGAGCGTTTTTATATAATATATATACTTTTTATATTTTTATATTTTGATACATATATCTCAACAAAAACATGTAGAATGATGAATTAGATATAAAAAACATTAAAAAAACATAGATTGAACCAAATAACAACAATCATCTAGAAGTTATAATCTTCATCAACCACGTCCACAAGTTAGTAACATGCAACATATTGAGTCTCAAGATTCATCAATCTTAAAGTTTCAAGCTTTCAAAATTCAATATATAACATTTATCATCATTGATCACCAAAGTTCTACTTGTAAGCTAAGTGTAACCATGACAACAAATAATATCTAACATGAAATGAAATGTTACAAAATGAAATGAAACAACTTTCAACTCTCATGAAGCATCACATTCATAATTCATTACTAATGAGTTATAATTGCCAACTTTAAACTTAAATTGTCATATATTGTTTAATAAAATATCATAATAAATATGAAAGAGTCAATAGTTATAAAAACTACTAGAAACTAGAAAAGACAAGTAAATCTATTATCTATTGCTTATGCTTGGGCCTCTTGCAACCACGAGAAATGTCTAATTTTTTAGTCTTGTTGGAAAATAACGATCTTTGCCATTCATATCACCCTCTAAGCATTAATATCCAGAGGTATCTTTGTCATTACCTCTGTATCTGTATAGGGATCTTTGTCATTAATATCACCCTCTAAGCATTAACATAAGATAGAAAAAGCATAGCATGTCGAGTCAAGATTTTTTTTGAGTGACACATACATTTTTAGAAGGGTCATGATAGAGGAGTTCGACAACCAATGTCACTAACATCAAGGTACATAGAGGGATTGGTGCTCTTGATTAAATACAAGTTCCATACCCTAATACATGACAAAATTCAATGGACATATTGCAATCCTAAAATCCTGAAAAACTGATAAGTCTGCTGGATTTTGAATGAAATCTAAAATTCTACTTTCTCCATATGAAATGCAATGAGGTCGGAACCAGTCTCAAACATCCTGAGTCATTTCATGGTAATGTTAAAAATTTAAGTAAAAGGATGAAAATGAAGATTAAGGAGAATGTCACTTTTACTTTAAGAATTTAACATTACCATGAATCGCATATCAATACTAGGGTCATAGGCCTAATCATTAAGCTGCCCCACTCAAAACTTATTTGTTTCTTTGAAAAAAAAAATTGCATTTGGAACAGTACTGCAAAAAAAAAAATTGCAAAAAAGGCTAAACGCTCCGAAAAGGCAGGGAGCGTTTTTTTTTAGGGAGCGCGCTCCCGAAATCGCTCTCGTTTTGGGAGCAATTTCAGGAGCGCGCTGTTGAGTCACTCCCGCCCGGAGCGCGGATTGGGAGCGGGATCGAGGGGGGGGCACTCCCCCACAACATTGCTTTCGTCATTGAAGCAAATAAGGCTACAGAACTTGGAACCTTCATCGAAGACATCTTGTTCCTCGAAGATTTGCACCACAATATCTTCTTGATGGCTTTGCAAGACTCCTCTCTTCCTATTGAACTTGAAGGCACACTCTTCTAGAGTTGTTGACTCTCCCTCTGAATCTGTGAACTCCTTTTAAAACGTGACTCCTCGTACCACAATATCTTCTTGATGGCTTTGCAAGACTCCTCTCTTCCTATTGAACTTGAAGGCACACTCTTCTAGAGTTGTTGACTCTCCCTCTGAATCTGTGAACTCCTTTTAAAACGTGACTCTCTCTGAAACTTTGGAACCTTCTTCTTTGTCTATGATAGGTCCTTAGCTGTCAAATCCACAACAACTCTCAAGGCTACTGCTATCTACAAACAGTCACTTAAACTCCCTCTTAGAGCTGTCACCTATGCAATCTTTGATCTAACTACTCTGATACTATCTTAGAATACATACACCAGGTCTAGTCTATATTTTGACAGTTACACACACGTGGAAACATAAACACATTGAAATACCTCACTTTAAAAACAACTTTCACAACAGAAAATACACCAGCAAGTAGATCATACACTAATTGCGAAAACCAATTTCTTATTTTTCCTTCAATAAGGATCCTAGGGCTTCCTTACCAAGGAAAGGGAACCTTTCCATCTTCACAAACTTTTTCCCAATAGCTATCTCAAGTATACAACTCTCATTGATGTTCTTAGCGACATGCTGGGAGTGCACTGGTGAGGAAGGCAATTGGATGCCAAGATCTCAACAACCAAGATGCTTACAACAATCAAATTCAAAAGGGTCAACCAATGGTGGCTCATCATGTTCAAAACTCATGCAACCTGAATATGACTGAGGGGATGATCAAAGGAAGATCTAAGGAAGGATCAAATACATCATCATCAGCATCATAAATTGGATCCTTGTCAAAATGATGCCTACTCATGTCCCACTTCCCTTCTTTAATATGCAAAAAATCACACATGTCAATCTATGGGGAATTCATGGGATCACCCTTTTCAAGATTTTTGGAAAGTACATTATCAAACTCATCATCCATGAAAAGGGTGGAGTTTTCCTCAACTCCTCTTGTCAAGGCATCATCTTCAATAGAATCCTCACCATGCTTCACTCCTGGATCATCCTCAAGCCCACTTTCAATGTATTCATCTTGATGATCCAAAAAGGATTCTTCCTCACAGTATTCTTCTTCATCACAACCCTGATTTCTTTCATTAATGGAATGATCAGAATTCTCTTCAAAATGATCCACTTGATGATCAAGGATGATGTCTTCCTCTGGATGACAATGATCCTCCTCTTCAACTCCTACATCTTCAAAGAGATGAAATTCCTTTCGAAGAGATATGACCAAACTTCATTGAAATTTTTCATCACTTTAGAGCACTGGCCCCCAATTCTCAAGGAACCTCCCCATTAATGTGAGATGGAAGGCGTTAAGTATTGTATAGGGGAAGATGAAACTATGCTATCTCAATCATGGCTTTCCAGTTATTGCCCCTCCTATAAACCAAGGGGCCTTAAAAGAGATCCCACTAGACTAGGGTCAAAGATTAACCCCCTCGTAAAGTGAGACAACAAAATTACAGTCAAGGTCTGCAATCTTCCATATCAGCCCATTATCCATACTAAATACCCAAAACAAACAAGTATAAGCACCCAATTGTGAAATGATCAAAGTACCTTTTGAATAGAAAACCACCTGTGAAAATTCCTATACTCAAGGAACCCCTAATGCAGCAAAACTGAATTTACTTCTCCTACTTGATTTTAATATACATTATCAAGTTATTTTCTGAAAAATACTGAAGTAAGTTACTTCTACAGCCTACACCAATTTAATTTCATTAAATGAAACAAGAAACTGAGCAAAGAACAAGATACATAGGACACCGTTATTTTTGGACAAAATAGTCCCTAGAAAAACCCAATGCAAGAAAATCAGTGCAGCATCTCTGAGGGTTTTATATTATTAAGTAGTAGTTTTGAGTACAATGTTCGATGCACTCCCGGCAATCCAGTTACAGAGAAAAATATAATGGCGGAAAACTGAGTGAGATAACCTCACTTAGCCCGGCAGTTTCCGACTAATCTGGCAGCAGAACTGGAAAACCCCGGCTATCTTTGCGCTGGCCCTGCATAGGCCCTACATCAACCTCAGAGGCTCTGCGTCAGCTCTGCATTGTCTCTTCTGCCTCTTGGAGCTTCTGCGTCAACCTCTCCCGGTTGTTCTGGCAGCTCCCCGGCAGTTCCGGATTTCTACGTGAAGGCAACTTCCTTTTTGCGCTTGCCCTTTTGGCTCTACGTCAAGCCTGCATGGGCCCAAACTGGCCCAACTTCAGTCCCTCTAGGTGCTGTGTTGCCTCCATTGGTGGCTCTCCGCTTCTCTGCGCAGTATTCCTGAACTATCCTTGCCCCTCTGCGACAGAATGATCACTTGGTTCGAATTTCTCAGATTCCAAGCCCCAGAAATTTCGAACTCTAGATCAATTCATTCTCTCGGTGTATTCCTGAATGAACCCCAAGCCTCCTTCCTATACTTTTCTTGTTGAGACTTCAACAGCCGAGATTAAGTCTCTAATCAAAAGCTAAGATTAAAAACATGACTTGATCCGCTTTTTAGAACATTCTCACCCATATTTTGATTAATACCCATTAATACTTTAATTTTCCTAAGTTTAGACTTAGGAACCCCATTAAAAATATTAATTATTTTAATAAAATACAATCCGGGAGGAATTTCACCAAACGGTTTCTGGTTTCTTTAGAACTCATGTGCCTTAGCCTCTCCACCAATTTTCATGGCTAGAGCACATCCAATGCTACCAAAAACTAACACCACCTTCATGCAAGAGTTAATGTCGATTGTGAGAGGCACATGGCCAATGCAAGTGGCAAAGGCACATGGCATATCATCATCTAACGATGGCTAGTGGAGTTTTTGGCTATTTGGCTAATTATTTGGCTGCCAAATGTAGGAGAAAATTTTCCTCCTATGGGATTACCCATTTTGGTGGGTAACATCTAACTCCAACTCACTGACATGAGCTCACCATAGAGTGCATGATCCATATGCTCGAATGGGGAGTTCATGGGAATTCTAACAATCCCTAGGCTCGCAGACATGTAACTTGCACATGCAATTCAACTTGTTTGGGAGCATGTGCACTGAGTGTAGGGTATCACTCACATTTTATATGATAATAGAAATTTGTACAAAAAATAAAATCTATTCTAAATGCAACCTAATCTATGATGAAACATAATATGAGAGTATAAGGTTTTACAATGCTCACATGATATGCAATGAAACTACCCAAACCTATGCTAGCATACAATGCATGACCTAGGTATAGTCGTATAAACATTGTAGCCGACATATCATTAAACCAATATCACACCTCTTACCCTTATGGCTAATCATGAGATCGAGCAAGCAAACATCACAATAATCTATACCATAGCACTTACATATTGAGTCACATGGGTGTGAGGTTGGAAAATAAAATGTCCATGGATTAGTTTCACTACCATAAGAAAGGGGAGAGGATGAAAACTTAGAATCCAAGTTTTGCTCACTCCTGCTAACCCTTTCTTGCAACCTGAGTATGGAGTAATCAGTGATCAACTTCATGGACTTTTGCCCAAAAGCTATCTCAGGTATACAACTCTCATTGATGTCCTTGGGGACGTATTGAGAGCGCAATGGTGAGGACGGTGATTGTGTTGAAGAATGTAACTAGTGTCAGTGTTCATAACATGATGTAATTATTGTACTTGTCAAAGAAAGAAAAAATAATTTTATCTGTAAAAAGAAAATTGACTTATTAAAGAATGGGTTTTGTGTTTGGGTCATTGGTCAATAGCTCAAAGCACCCATTGTGTGCTCTAGAACTTTTGTATTGAGTCAATGTAAAATTTATAATGTAAATGACCCATTGGCGCTCATGTAACAAGAAACGAAAAATTTATTTTATGTAAAGGAGTGTCTAGAGTCCACCAAAGATCAGGTCGGATAGCCCATCAAGTCGACCCAGAGGAGACCCTTCCAACCCACAAGAAGCCAATATATAAAGAGGAATTCGACCTCCATTGGATATACATTAAAAAGCATACACATGTGATATAATCTGAGTCAAGAAGAAAGTGTGAAAACTCTTAGAAGAAGAATAGAAAGCCAGTGAAGAAGGAAGAAAGAGGATCTCATGTTTCTAAAGTGTTATTTCTTGTTCCAGCTCCTATATGCAAAGTTCAGTGGAGACAAGGGTCTTTGATCTTTGTTGCTGGCATTTATTTGATGATGAAGACGTAATAATAACTAAGAAGAAAAATATCACAAGTAAATGTCATGTAAGGAAAACATTAAATTAAAGACGTTGCCCTAATCAATTTTCTAATGTGGTATCAGAGCTATAGTTAAGTGACATTGGCAACTGGAAGATCACTGTCATCTAAAGAAAACAAGAAAGGGATTGCTTGAACTCTCCATGAAGGTCAAAATTCTCTAAAGATCATCAATTTTATGAGTAAGTCAAGGCCCAAAACAAGCCTCGGGTCTGAAACTCTAAAGGATTCTTTGAATGCAGTAGTAATATATTCCCTTTGAGAGAGAGGGGGCCATACTAGACAGAGGATCCTGGGCCTTGTTGTAAGAAGCCCTAAACCAATAGTCACATTGTGAAGAAGAATCTGAAGTTTTGAAGTATCCCAAAAGAGGTCCGAAAATTGCAATAATTACAGAGGTCTGATAATTACACAACAGTATTTTTTCGTAAGTCCGAGCTTTGGCAAGTTGCAGGAGAAGTGAAGGATCACAGCTGAAAAATGTTTGTGAGATTGTTGCAATAATCATCAAATCCCTAACCACAGAAACTAAAACCTTGAGAAGATAAGTCGAGACCTTAAATCTCTTTAACTATGAAATCCAAGAATTAAAGTACAATGAAGTGGGGCAACTTATAGAAGTGAAAAGGCTACAGGTTGAAGAAGTCTTTTATGCCTAGAATTAAGATTTTTGTATTCACTGTGATGAACCCTATCTAGAGAGTCGACATTGTAGAATAAGCTTCATTCTGGTTAAACACACACATGGAATAGACAAAATATGAAAGATAAGCATGATATACATTATTATTCACAATGATATACATTTATAATACATTCTTGTGACCCTTGGTCTTCACATACCAAGTGGTCTCTTGGACTTTGGTGACTATTCACATTCCACAACAATGCATGACAGAAATAAGTTGAATGTGCTCTCCGAGATGATGGCATAAGGTGGGAGAACTCGAGGTCTCAACCGACGATGGTTTAAGGATTACCACCAACACTAGAACGCTTAGTGCAGTTCCTAGAACTCTTCCAAATCTAGCAAGAAGCTGAGGTCTTATGCTAGAGGAAGTGCTCCTTAATGCTTTGAAGAGGGACACCTTCAACCTGGAAGAAGTTGAGGTCTTCTGCTAGAGGAAGTTCACCTTAATGCTTTAAAGAGGGAGGCCTTCAACCTAGAAAAAGGGAGGTCTGCAACCTGCGGTGGTTTAAGGAAGGCCACCAACCAAAGGAACGCTTAGTACGATTCTCGAAACTCTTCCAAATTTAGCAAGAAGCCGAAGTCTTCTGCTAGAGGGAGTGCTCCTTAATGCTTTGGAGAGGGAGATCTTCAACCCAGAAAAAGGGAGGTCCGCAACTTGTGGTGGTGTAAGGAAGCCCACCAACCATAGGCATCTTCAGGGGCTTCTGTGTCTCTAACTACAACACTAAATCTGGGGATGATTGTTTGTGGTTGTAGGCTCAGGCTGTGGCACCGGCTCGCTTGATATGGTTTTGAAGCTTGTACATGACCATCAATTCCCCCCCCCCATGTCAGATACAAGGTGAGAAGATGATGAAAACTCAACTGCAATACTTTTCAGTATTCAAGAACAAATTTTGTCGTATGATTTAAATATCTTCTTGGTTGTTGAAGCCCATTGCCAAGAAGCAATCCATCCAAGGTGAATCTTTGTTCTTGCAAGAGACTTGTTTTTAAAGCATCTATGTGAAGAATGAGTGTGTTGACCACAATGCTTGCACAGGTGAAGATCAAAACAGTGATCTTTCACATGGCCAACTCGGTCACAATGTTGGCATTTAACAACTTTTGGTTGTGAATGTGGAGAAGCAGAATCTGGAACAGGTGAAGGTGAGGTGTCATGAAGAAATTCAGCATTCAAGACCTGTTTTGTGCTTCAATTACCCAATGTTCAAGTAAAGTAAGGTCCTCCCACCTTATGGTATGATGTTCAAAATTTTGATTTGAGAGATTTGTAACGATGATTACACTTGACTGTGAATCTCTACTTGGGGTATGAAGGACTGCAAGGTATAAAGTGTTTGTGTTTCTAAAACAACCCCTTGTATGTATAGAGATATTTGTCCTTCATCGTCTCAAATCAAACCTTGTAGTTTTGATTTGCAACTGCAGACCAGAAAAAAATTGGATAACAGTGGAACCAAACTGGTCCTCCTAACAGAGGAGCTACGATCCCACCGATGAGTGAATCTGTGTATCGAATGACAGTGAGATCTTTGACAATAGCAAGAACAAAAGTATTCAATCCTTTATGTGTAAGAGTTGATACTCCTATCCTTATGCATCCCAAATGGAGATAATTTGTGCCATGTCGTCTAGCCTCGACTTGAAGTACTTTTGGGTTTAACAAAGGTATAGTTTGAACTATATCACAGTTCTATTGGACTTCAGAAACACATTCTTTGACAGAAACTCTAGTTATTGCTTTTAGATGGAACACAAAAAGGTCACTATAAAGTTTAAACATCACTAGGGGATATAGATGGTAGTTTCCATGTTGCAGACAGTTGGATCTCCAGAATATCTATTTCAGAATGATTTAATGTTTTTGAGCTACAAACATTAAAAAGACTATGTAAACCATTTTGTTCTTCATTTTCAATTTCACGAGATTCTCTAAAAGAAACAGATATCCTAGGTGCATCCATGATAAGAAAGAGAGATATGATTGTCTTACCTAGGAACTAGATGTTACTGGCTCTAATACCAATTTTGAAGCAAAGCCTTCCTTAGGATCTTTACAATTTCGTTGTGTATCCAAAAAGACTATGAAAATGTTAAGGTATGAAGATGGCATATTTTACACGATAGTAATCTAGGGTTTTACATTGTTGAATATTTGGGTATCTACAGTTAAAAAATCATTGTCGAAACTTATATAAGAAAACACCTAGAATAAGTGAAATATGAAACCCTAACTTTTTGGTCCCTCTTATAAAACCCTATCTCTTGATTTTTTAGGGTTTATAGATAGAATCTAGGGTATATGGTCAAACCCTAGCAAGAGTTGAATTGAGTAAACCCTAGGGCTTGAAAGTCAAAATCCCTAGGTCTGATGTTTCCACTAAAAATAAAAACCCTATTTAGGGTCAGGTCATGGAATATCTAGGGTTTGTAACTAAAACCCTAGTAGTATCCTTTGAAAACCCTAGACTAACAAAATTAACATCATGCTCTTGTACATGTATATTTTGCTTGGTTGTACTTGTTGATAAAAATTGCAGGTACATGATTGTATGAAAAAATGTAAAGACAAAAGTAAATCTCGCGCTTAAGAAAGACTTCATGATGGGCATGATGGAAAACGGGAGTTGTAGGAACACTATTTATATAAATGTTATGATGATGATTGAAGATGGAGTTGTACCTCATTATTACTTGAAGATGGAACATGCAAAAGAAAATAATGACCTCAGAAAGAGGTTTGTTGAGTTGGTGTACCTTAGGTTGAATAGCTCATATGATGGCAGTTAGGGTTAATATCTTGGTAGTTAGCCTCGACAATACCTAGATCCCTGTGAGGGAGGATATCTTGGTCAAGATGATACCTAGATCCCAGTTAGGGTTGGTATCTTGACCTAGATGATATCCAGATCCCTGTTAGGGTTGGTACCTTGGTAGGTAGCCTATATGGTACCTAGATCCCTGTTGGTGTCTTGGCAGATAGCCTAGATGACACCTGGATCCTTGTTGAGTTGGTGTCTTGGCACGTAGCCTAGATGACAAATGGACCCTTATTGAGTTGGTGTCTTCGCAGGCAGCCTAGATGACACCTAGATCCTTGTTGAGTTGGTATCTTGGCAGGTAGCCTAGATGATACATAGAATCTTGTTAGGGTTGGTGTCTTGGCAGGTAGCCTAGATGACACCTAGTGTCTTGGCAGATAGCCTGGATGACACCTGGATCCCTGTTGGCATGGTACCTTAGCAGATAGCCTAGATGACACCTGGATCCCTGTTGGGATGGTACCTTGGCAGATAGCCTAGATGGTACCTAGATGGGTTGACACCTTGGCAGTTGGCCTAGATGGTGTCTAGCATTTTACATGATGTGTGTGATACTCTTCTTACAAGCACTTTTCAAAGTGAGTACTGTCCCTATATTGGTTAAACAATTATGAATTCCTCGGAAAGAGGTTTGTTGAGTTGGTGTACCTTAGGCTGAATAGCTCATATGATGGCACTTAGGGTTAGTATCTTGGTAGTTAGCCTCGACAATACCTAGATCCCTGTTAGGGAGGATATCTTGGTCAAGATGATACCTAGATCCCAATTAGGGTTGGTATCTTGACCTAGATGATATCCAGATCCCTTTTAGGGTTGGTACCTTGGTAGGTAGCCTATATGGTACCTAGATCCATGTTGGTGTCTTGGCAGATAGCCTAGATGACACCTAGATTCTTGTTGAATTGGTGTCTTGGCACGTAGCCCTGATGACACATGGACACTTGTTGAGTTGGTGTCTTGGCAGGGATCCTAGATGACTCCTAGATCCTTGTTGAGTTGGTATCTTGGCAAGTAGCCTAGATGATACCTAGAATCTTGTTAGGGGTGGTGTCTTGGCAGGTAGCCTAGATGACACCTGGTGTCATGTCAGATAGCCTAGATGACACCTGGATCCCTGTTGGGATGGTACCTTGGCAGGTAGCCTAGATGGTACCTAGATGGGTTGATTCCTTGGCAGTTGGCCTAAATGGTGTCTAGCATTTTACATGATGTGTGTGACACTCTTCTTACAAGCACTTTTCAAAGTGAGTATTGTCCCTATATATCGATTAAACAATTATGAATTCCTCCTTAGTTAAGAGGGAGTGTCAGAAAATGTAACTAGTATTGGTCTTCATAATTATTGTTTGGCTCATGACATGATGTAATTCTTATAGTTGTCAAAAAGAAGAAAAAGAAAAATATTGTAAAAAGAAAAATTATTTTACTACGTATGGGTTTCATGCTTGGGTCATTAGTCAAATAGGTCAAGACATCCATTGCATGCCTACAGGGATTGTCATGAGTCAAAATGTCATTTTCATTATGTAAAAGACCGTATTGGGCTTTTTTATCAATCAAAGAAATGTTATTTTTGAAATAAGTGTCTAGAGGGCTCCATCAATCAAGTCGGATAACCCTACTCTAGTCGGTCTAGAGTAAGCTTAATAAGCCTCTTGGAAAGGCTATATAAAAGAGAATCTACGACCTCCATTGGGACACAACAAAGTGTGAGTTTCTAATATGATCTCCAGCCAAGACTACAAGTACAAAGAAGCTAGTAGAGCTTGAATGAAGAAGCCAAGTTTGAAGGATTAAGTCTCTGTTATATCTGCTTGGGACAATCTACATATACAAGAAGAAGCCTCAGATCCACGGTTACAAAGGAGGGTTGTAAAACCGTAAGGCTAGGAGAGCCTCATCTTGGAGAATATCTACTTCACTTGTATGGAAGGCACGCTAATCGACTTGATGGGAGCCCTGATCTAGGCTTTGGTCTAGGAAGTCTCCTTTGAAGTTAATAAGAAGAGATGCTCTGATGGGTTTTCCCCTTTGGAGGGGTTTTTCTCTAGCGTGGAGCTTATATCTTGTGTTCATGTGATCTTTGTTGTTGGCATTTATTTGATCATGAAAACATAAGGAAAACATTAAATTAAAGACATTGCCCTAATCAGTTTTCCAACAGAGCTTGCCTCAACTCCACTTGCCAAGGCATCATCTTCAATAGGATCCTCACCATACTTTCAATGCGTTTATCTTGATCATTCAAAAAGGATTCTTCCTCATGATATTCTTCTTCATCACAACCCTAATTTCTTTCATCAATGGAATGATCAAAATTCTCTTGAAAATGATCCATTTGATGATCAAGGATAATGTCTACCTCTGGATTACAATGGCCCTCTTCAAATCCTACATCTTCAAAGAGATGAAATCCCCTTTCGAGAGATGTGGCCAATCTTTGTTCAAAATATTCATCACTTTGGAACACTAGCCCCAAACCCTTAAGGAACCTTCCCATTAATACCCTAATGGAGGGGATGCTTCTAGACTCACAGGAAAACTTAAGCCATTCACGTTGATCAATCCCAAGATAGTTAATGAATAACCTCATGAGGGCATCTTGATGAACCATATTGACCTCTGAAGTGTATTTGGTGAATTTTGCATCAGCATCAACATGATCTGATTACCATAATCCTGGTCAGCATCTCTGACCCATGGTAAATCAATAGCATCAACTGGTCATCATAATACTGATCAACATCTTTGACCCATGGAACATCACCAGTCAACATAATTTGATCAGCATCTCTAACCCATGGTACATCACTAGTCACCACAATTCTGGTTAACATCTTTGACCCATGGTATATAGAATAGTCCTGGTTCACCATAATCTTGGTCAATAATCTTTGACCCATGGTGAAACCCCAAGGGCACACTCATTTTATTTGAGTAATTCTTGTTTGAATCCCTAAGGCCTCACTCAACCTATTTGGAGAGTAACTCTAAGCCTAATGTTGAAGGCACCCACTCAACCCTACAGTTGAGTATTTCTGGGCTTCTGTACACTCTGGACCATTCTCCCTAAGCTTGGTCAACATACTTGACCCAGGGAGAATGATCGTCCCTCTCCAGACCATTCTCCTTAATCCTAGTCAACATACTTGACCTAGAGAGAATGAACTTCCCTCTTCGAACCATTCTCCCTACACCTATTCAACATACTTGACCCAGGGAAAATGATTGTCCCTAATTCATCAACATCAACACTCCATCTCACTAAGGGAGGCATTCTCAACAACTCCAAACTTGTCCTTGAAATATATAAACTTTGCTTTGGACAGAGGCTTAGTGAGAATGCCAACTATTTTTTCGTTTGTAGAGATGTATTAATGCCTCACTGCTCTCTTTTGTACTATGTCACAAATATAGATCTCAATGTGCTTTGACCTATAATCATGGTCATCACCTACACCTGATCAAACAATCTTGTCAGTGGTTTATGAAGCCACACTGTCAATCAAGTTGCAATATATTCAACTTTTAGTAGTGTTATCAGTTGCTTGTTCATTATAACAAGTCCAAGTTGAATCATCATCCTGATGTGCTCTTTTGTACTCTCTGCCCAATCTAAATCTAAATCTATATATATATATATATAGATAGATATATATTCCTACAGTTGTACTTCATCATTTCAATCCATAATTCAACACATGTTGAGCCACATCCCTAGGCTTTAACCACAAAACTAACTAGATCCATTACAAGTTGCTCCCTTTATTGATCCGTAAACTGTCGTGGATATTCCTGTGGATAGTTCGTCACAATAGATCTGATAATATTATATTAAAAATCTGAGATTCTACACTATTACAGTTTCATTTAATTTCTAAATTTGTAAAATTAATTGTAATTAGTGCATGCATGTAAAAGTAAATCTCCTTTAGGACAGCACTAGGCTTTTCCATGATAGCGTAGGTGTTTCTCCATGATAACAATAAGGCTTCTTCCATGGCTGCATTAGGCTTCCCCATTAGGGCAGCGTAGAGCCTACTCTCCCATGATTGCATTTAGATCTAGGGCATCTCTTCTTAGGGCAGCGTATTAAAACCCAAAGACAAGTGGAGAGGAAGAGATCACAAGAGGTGTGTTACAAATGACTTGCAAGCCACCTCTTTTTATACTAAAATGTTGAGGACAAGTGGGCGCAATTTGGTTGTTGGCCGACCTTGACAAATTGTCCCATAACACATAAATTCATACCTCCATGAATACATGTCAGAATCAGATGATCTTTAGATCAATCCTACGCGTCTAGACAAAAGGAATCCATGAAAAATATCAGCTGACATGAATAAGTAGATCCACATGGAGTTTGGCCCTAATTGCCAATTTTAACAAGGACCCTAGCTCCTTTCTACGCATAACCAATCAACATTGGAGATCTAACTCGCTCTTCCTTCAAACAAGAATGAAGACCCAATTTGTTCAAACTGAACTCAATCTAACAACCAATCTTGTAGTCAAAACAATGAAGAATTCCACTTAACTAAAGCTTCTACTCTACACATGCTAACTTGATTATTCCCGTAAACTGGAAATAAACTCACCATCACCGAAATATATCTCCTAAGGACAACTCAAGGTCTCCATTGGCTAAGTTATAAGCCAAAATACCTTGCTCTCTACATTTTCAACAAAGTTCGAGGTGGAACCGCAACATGATCGTTAGATTGCAGCAAAGCACATATTGAGATATTTGCGAGGTACAGTTGACTATGGTTTGAGATATGTCTCAAACGGTGATATAAAACTGCATTGCTATACAAATGCAAATTGGGCGGGGAGTGTTGAAGACAAAAAGAGTACATCTTGAGGTTGCTTTAGTTTGGACTCCACTATGATTTCGTGGATGAGCAGGAACCAGACATCTATTGCACTCAGTACAACCAAGGAAGAATATATTCCAGCGAGCTTAGCAAATTGTGAAGCAGTGTGGCTTCCAAAGTTACTCAGGGGACTATTTGATCATATTCTAGAACCGACCATGATATATTGTGAAAATCAAAGTTGTGTGGAGTTGGAATCTAGTTTTCCATGACAGGTCGAAGCACATAAGAATCAAGTAGCACTTCATTCGTGACATGGTGCAGAAGAGAGCAGTGACACTCCAGTATGTCTCTATTGATGAGTAGATTGTTGATATTCATACAAAGTCTTTGTCCAGAACGAAGTTTGTATACTTCAGGCACAAGCTTCGACTTGTTGAGAATGCCTCTCTCATCAAGAGGGAGTGTTGATGCGATAGCATCATGGACAGTCATTCTTCCTGTGTCAAGTGTATTGACAAGAACTAGGAAGAATGGTCCTTGAGGCCAGTTCCCCACCACTTCGTGGGTAATATCCTCAAGAGAAATTTTTCTCCATGATGAACCTCAACCGGCAGCCAGCAACCCCTTGCAGCCTACTACTAACTCGTTGTGCCATTTCTCTACCACTTGAGCTATAGCCATGTGGTCCCTCACCCACCTGTATTGATCGTATGTTTGAAGGTGGGCCTCCCGAATCTCAAGGTATGCCTTGTCATTTGGTAATTGAATATTGGGTTTACTTATCATGGATACTTCTGGGTACAGATTGATGGGGCGATTTGGCAAAAAGGGTGGGCTTAGTTTGTGCTCTTGTCCCCTTGACCTCTTTTGGATGTTACCCTTGGATCTTAGCCCCATGGGATCTCCTTTATTGACCATTTAGTTCTAAGGTGGTACTACTTGGTAAACCCCGACTTTGGCTGCGTGGTACCACTCCTTTTTCCACATATACTACTCCCTTTCCACTCATTATACCCCATTCATCATTTCTCCCACCTGGGTCCACATTTCCATTCTAGGTAAACATAGGGCTAGCCTCCCTATCCCCTTGCCCCCACCTTGGGTCAGGCCTGTAATGATGCCTCGGAGGTTGATGCAGCTAAAAGAAAAAAAAAAAGCATAATTGGCAACATTTAACAAAAAATTAAACCACAAAATGCAAAAAATGATCAAGACAAAATAATTAGCACGTGGGCAAAAGTCAATACATGAGCTCTACCCCAATCCATGGTCATCACCCTGGTTCCATAGGCCCTAGATGAGCCTCTTTATCATTCAGGAACCCATGATTGTCCCAACCACTGGAGGGCAATGAACCACCCTCCCTAAAAGGGAGTAATCACTGCTATATCTTACAAATCATGCTCTTGTCCTTTTAGCCCCGAGCAATTAATTAAAGAAAATTCATAAAAGGAAACAGGCATATAAAGAAGGGTGGAAAAATCAAGGCTGGAGCACCTCATGTACCATGATTTCTCCCTCCTACACATTACATACCCAAGTGTGGGCTTCCCCTTATCTAGCTACCCCTATGCCGCAATATGTGGCCCAGGATTGCCCCTCTCATTCCCTACTCCATTCACTTATTTATCACTTGCCACCCCCATTAGAGGCATGTACCTTGGACATATTATCCCGTTTAAGGGTTGAAACCACCTACTAAGGTACTTGGTTAACCCCGTTTAGAGCTAAGAGACACTAGCAAATGCCAAAGCCCACTACGAAAGGGCATGCCATTATTGTGTGCCCACTTTGTTATCCATGGTTTGTACACTCTTTTAAACGATTATTTTAATGACGGGTTGTACTGGAAGCCTAAGGGACACATTGGATCTTATGTAGGATTACAAGTGGTTTCCACTTGGGTTTGGTCTCCCTATACAGGATCCTAACCCCCAGAGGTCTACATTGGCACATATAGGGTGTGCATAGGGAGTCATTGGCCTCCAAGCCAACAGACAACACTCCACGGATCTTCATCAATGCTCAAAGACTACTAGCGATCCACTTTGGGGATGATGGTGATATGCTTGGTACATATGCCCAGCAGCCCCCTACAGGAGCCCCACACTCTTGGCTAGTGTGCCAAGACTTGTACGACATCATGGCAACATTCATTCCACCAGTCAGACCCTTGCAAAGGATCTATAGGCATCTCCAATTCATATGGAGACCCATGGGGTAATTTATGTGCCCTCAGACCCATTGGGAGCACCACAGGTCTACTACTTGGAGAACAAGGGGCCACCCCCTTGTCCATCATATTCCGAGGAATTTATTCCTCAGTATGGCACTTCAGGACATTATTAGGCCTTTGGAGGGCCCCACGACATGTACATATTGTTATTTGGCCCCTTATGAGGCTTATTTTTCCACTTGAAAGCTAGTTTGGTCAGCTTGTCACCAATAAGGGGTTATATTTACACATTATTTTATCAATAGGGGCTAATGTAGGCCATAGGCTAATTCAAAATCCTTAGGAGGCTATATATTGATGTTAGATACATTCATTTGGATCATCACTTGACTTGGGATCTCTCTAATCATAGAGAACTTCACATTTTTTTCCTTGAGGATATTTTTGGAGATGGATGAATTTTGATGTATGGATTTGGGCTATTTTCTTGTCCTAGAGATTTGTCTTGCAAACGAAATGCTAGTTGGATATACTCTATAATGTTGTAAGTAAATTTTAACATTGTTATTCTTGTTGTTGCATACTACTAAAATTAGGGCTAGTTGTTGCATAATTGAAATGTGGAATTAAGCATGTTTTAGCTAATTTAATGTATGGGCCAATGTTATATGAATGAAATGTCCTAGAGATTATTTGTCTCGATAAGCTTGCATCATTTGCTTTGAAGTATAAATGCTTGAAGGTCACTTTTCTTTTCTTTCTCTCAACATTGGATGAAGCTGACTTTCCGGGCCTCCTTGATCAAGAAACCAAGTTCTTACTCATCATCATCCTTGACTCCATATCCCCAAGTGAATTAGGCACTGATCCCTAAAAAGGGTGGTCATCTCCTTCACCTTTTTCACCTTTTACCACTTTTTCCCAGGTCTAGCCCTCAAAGGTCACCTAGGGCATCAATTTCTCAGGAATTGACCCAAGGAAAAACTTCAATCTCCTATAGGCTACTATGTTGGTGGGTCCCCTCCCTCTCCTCCAAATTTGAGGCAATTCTAATGATGGAATCTTCGGGAATCCCAAGACATAGCTCTAATTTCGAATTTTGCCTAGGCATCCCCAAGGCTAGACCTCAACAAGATCAATTCAACCTTTTAGAGTAAATATTCTTGTTTGGTCATTTCCTTTCACCTTGTCCAGGATAGGAACATCATGGGTTACTACATTCCATCCCCGAACCTAGACTAAGTCCACTTGGCCCTATGTGGTTTCACTTCTCAATAAATATTATTTGTCAAGGACCATTTGGGAATCCAAGTTTCCCAAGGATTATAAGGATTAAGAACCTTGTCTATAAGCCTATTCCTTCTCTCTCAACCCTCCAATCCTCACCCCTTACCCCTGGAGGATCAAGTCCTTTGCTTAAAGAGAAAGCAAGTTCCATTCTTCACTCCATCCTTGGGAAAGGGTTTCCAAGGTCACTTTCCACCAACCCATTGATATATACTTTACAAGTGATCCCTACACTACCGGGACTCCTCCCATCGATGAAAGTTAGTAAAGAGAAGGGAGACTTAGTTGTGGTGGCAGTGAGCTAAGCCTCCACTGTTACCCTTAACCTAGCAATTGCCCTCTTAGGAACCCCTTTTAGGTCCCCTACTAGTTTGAGAAGTAACATTTCTAGTGCCATTGTCGGGGACACGAAATGTGTGTTTTGTTCCCCATACAACATATTGACATATCATTATTGGCGACTCCATTGAAGAATGAAGCCCTAGTTCTTCAATGAACTTTAAGGTCGATGCTTGTAGGGTGAAGCAAGCATTTTTCTAGGCATCTTTAATTTCACCCTGGCAACTCCTACATATGTTTCATGTATACCTCAAATAGGTTGTCATTTTTTTGTAAATTTCCCGCTTTGGACATTGCTAGCATCCCTTTACATCCTAATCATGGCGCAGGAAGGATGCTACATGGGATGTCGTGTTTGATGATGATCCACTCTCCGCAATTAACCACATAGAAAGATTTAATGCACATACTTCAAGAGAGAATGTTGTCCACCAAGATGTCCTTGTGTTGTTGTTCATGGGGTCCCTCGCTGGTCATAACTCATGGCTGCATGATCACGAATCTAGGAGCATTTCATCTATTGAAGAGTTTGTTGAGGGCTTCCATCGACATTTTCAAGTACACCCTGCATTAAGCATCCAAGAGGAAGCTTTCATCGAGCATCATCAAGACATTGAGAATCTAGGTAATGAGCAAGAAGATGAGTCCTCCTTGGGCCCACATGATGAAAATGATGATTTTGAGGACACATGTGTTGGGAAGGATGAATTTATGGAAAGTGAAATTGAGACCAACCCTATCTTTCTCAAGGATATTAATCCCGATGAATCCTCTTTTGAAAACCTTGAGAGAGATGATCCCATTAGCCCCTTGAAAGACGACATTGAAGATTCTTTCCACATTGAAAAGGAGAAATGGGAAATTGTTGGTCCTCAATTTGATTGAGCTCCCATTTATGACACCGACAAGGAGGATGAGGATGAGATCGGTCTTCCCTTTCCCTTGGGCACTATTTATGATGACATACCCATTGATACCCTTGGGAAGGAGAATCTTCATTTGGCTTTGCATAAAGAGGGCCAGTTGGAAGTGATCAACTTTCCTTTTAAGAGAGACCCGATCTTTGATACTAAGGGAATTGATAAGGCTCCCACTTCTCCTAAGTATGATTCTATGTTCAAAGCACTTGAGCCTTTCGACTATGACTTTGGGAAAGTGCAACCCGTTGAATACAATACTTATTTCCCCCTTTCCTATTGGTCATCATCTTGGGCCTTCATCAGGTGATTCCCTCACCCTTGGTCATATGATCTCAAGTAACTATGATCCCTTTTCCCCTCCCGAGTATAGTGTCAAGGAAAATCCCATCATTGATTATACTTTTCCTCCTTGGACGCACCCTCAGGGTTTTGATCGCTCCATAGTCTCCCCTCTCCAATGTAATCATCATGTACAACCTACTTGTGAGCCTCCCTTTCCTGCTAATCATGACCCGATGAAGTCCATAAGCCATGACGTAAATAATAAGGATGACGAAGGAAGTGATATGCTGGAGGTCGTCATCCATCGAAAGTTTATGAGCTTGGTTGTTGACATCTCTATACTTTGGTTGCAAGAGGAAATCTCGCGAACTAGATTACATCCTTTTCCCACCTCTTCTCACATAATCATCCATGTGTGGGCATCATATTTTCCCACCTTCTGCCCACAACATCCTCCATGTGTTTGGATCTACATTCACTTTGGGATTTGCTACATAAGTAGTCATACCGGCAGGCATATGTATATTGATACGTTGGTATGTTGGTTACACTGGCTTTATGATTACACTTAGCATTAGCACTATCACCTGCATGTTAGGGTAGGATGCATTACATGTTGATTTTTGCATTAGAACTAACACCATATGATATTTCTCATGGTAGATAGATGCAAATTTGCATATTGTATTTTCTTGTTGGTTTATGGGCTAATATTAAACATAGGTGATCATAAGACACCGTGAAAAACATGTTGCCCTGTGGCTTTGATCTTTGACATGTATAGATAACGGGTCTATGGTGACCGAGAGATTGTTGGAGTTCTCGTGACCTCTCGTTCGAGCAACGTCGTCCACTTCTTTGAGAGATCACATCCCAGTTGGAGCCAGATGTTACCCACCACTTCAATATGGCACTTCAGGACATTATTAGGCCTTTGGAGGGCCCCACGACATGTACATATGATTATTTGGCCCCTTGTGAGGCTTATTTTTCCACTTGTGAGCTAGTTTGGTTAGCTTGTCACCAATAGGGGTTTTATTTGCACATTACTTTATCATTAGGGGCTAATGTAGGCCCATACGCTAATTCGAAATCCTTAGGAGGCTATATATTGACGTTAGATACATTCATTTGGGTCATCACTTGACTTGGGATCTCTCTAATCATAGAGAACTTCACATTTTTTACTTGGAGGATATTTTTGGAGATGGATGAATTTTGATGTATGGATTTGGGCTATTTTCTTGTCTTGGAGCTTTGTCTTGCAAATGAAACGCTGGTTGGATATACTCTATAATGTTGTGAGTAAATTTTAACGTTGTTATTCTTGTTGCTGCATACTAATAAAATTAGGGCTAGTTGCTGCATAATTGAAATGTAGAATTAAGCATGTTTTAGTTGATTTAATGTATGGGCCGATGTTACATGAATGAAATGTCCTAGAGATTATTTGTCTCGGTAAGCTTGCATCATTTGCTTTGAAGTATAAATGCTTGAAGGTCACTTTTCTTTTCTTTCTCTCAACATTGTATGGAGCTGACTTTACGAGTCTCCTTGATCAAGAAACCAAGTTTTTACTCATCATCATACTTGACTCCATATCCCCAAGTGAATTACGCATTGATCCCTAAAACGTGTGGTCATCTCCTTCACCTTTTTCACCTTTTACCACTTTTTCCCCAGGTCTAGCCCTAAAAGGCCACCTAGGGCATCAATTTCCCAGGAATTGACCTAAGGAAAAACTTCGATCTCGTACAGGCTATTGCGTTGGTGGGTCCCCTCCCTCTCCCCCAAATTTCAGGCAATTCTAACAGTGGAATCTCCGGGAATCCCAAGCCCTGGCTCTAAGATCAAATTTTGCCTAGGTATCCCCAAGGCTAGACCTCAACAAGATCAATACAACCTTTTGGCATAAATATTCTTGTTTGGTCCTTTCTTTTCACCTCGTCCAGGATAGGAACATCATTGGTTGCTACATTCCATCCCCGAACCTGGACTAGGTCCACTTGGCCCCGTGTGGTCCCACTTCTCAATACAAATTATTTGTCAAGGACCATTTGGAATCCAAGTTTCCGAAGGATTATAGGGATTGAGAACCTCGTCTATAAGCCTATTCCTTCTCCCTCAACCCTCCAATACTCACCCATTACCCCTGGAGGATCAAGTCCCTTGCTTAAAGGGAAAGCAAGTTCCATTCTTCACTCCATCCTCGGGAAAGGGTTTCCAAGGTCACTTTCCACCAATCCATTGACATATACTTTACAAGTGATCCCTACACTATCAGGACTCCTCCCATCGGTGAAACTCCATAAAGAGCAAGGAGACTTAATTGTGGTGACAGTGGGCTAAGCTTCCATTGTTGCCCTTCACCTAGCAGTTGCCCTCTTAGGAACCCCTTTTAGGTCCCTTGCTGGTTTGAGTGGTAACAAGGCCCATAATTATTCAAATAGATCGTGACCTTTCAGCATCAAGATCATTTAGCATCAGGCCCAAAATTACTCAAATAGAGTGGCCTTTCAAGTGCGGACTAGAATGATGTTGAAACAAGACTAGTCTATATACCATGTGTCAGATAGACCATAATTATGGTGACTAGTTGATGCTAATGATGTACCATGTGTGAAGAGTACACCATGTGTCAGTGGTACCAACCGGAACTATGTCTGATCTACCATTTGTCAAGAGTACCGACCAGAATTATGGTGAGAAAACACCATGTGTCAAAGGTACTAACCAAAGTTATGGTAGCTTGTTGATGTTGTCGATCTACCATGTGTCAAAGTTGTTTGGCCAAAATTATGGTAGTTGTATGATGATGATACTATTGATGAATTGTTACAAGTTTATAACCTTTTCTTACATAAATTTTTCAACGTGAAGAACATTTGTCTAGTCATTATGAATACTTCCCTAGCTAAGAGCAAGTGTTGAATTTTGTAGTTATGGTCAATATTCATAATTTACATTTTAGCCCTTGTAATGTATAATGTAAATCTAAGACATGTTCTTCATGTCATTTTTATTGATTAGCCCCTGAAAGAATTATTATAGGACATGTTCTTCATGTCAAATTTAAAAGAGAATTTAGAAATTTGAAATTTTAATTTTTGGCTCCAAACTAGTCAAGTCGGCCCTCCCTCAAGTCAAGTGGGCTCCAGTGAAGAGACACACCCATTCATGAAGACTGGACACTATATAAAGGCATTTGACCTCCTCCACAAGAGCAACATTCAATCTCACAAGAAAGATTGTTTCTAGGCATCAAAGCGAAGGAGAAGAAGGATGAAAAAGGACAAGAAGGACGAACTCGTCTCTAGCATCTATCCCTCTCTCCCTCTTGAACTTGCACATGTGAATTTTTGGGCAGTTTCTGGGCAAGCCGAAATCCTAGATGACCTGAGTTTTCTAGGCATCTTCTAGAGGTCGATATTCAACCTAGGGTAGATCAGAGATGACCAGACTTTGAAGGGCAGAAGTTTGACTTGTCTTGACTTGATTAGAGGGATATTTGACCAAGTTTGACCATAGCTTGTTGATCAATTTGATCTCTTAGTTGACCAACAACACTAGATGTATCTCTTGTTGAACTGAGGAATTTTCTAAGAAAAAGGTTGTTGGAATTTTCCCCCAAGTGGGCTTTCCCAAGGTAAATCTTGTTTCTCTTTATGCATTGTGATCTTTATCGTCCTCATGATTTTATGGTTGAATTTCTGAAGTGTAATTGCTTAACGATAAATTGGAATTGTTAAAAGGAGATCTATATCATTAGTAGTAATTATCAGTGTTTCAAAAATTTGTGCTTGTATCTATTGCAGTCGAAAGATTAACAAGGGGGCCAAGAGAACAACACCAAGATCTAGAGGTTCTGGCTAGTTATATGAAAGCATTAGATAAATTAGTCCTCGATGAGAAGTGTGACACCATACGGAAACTTTGAGCCACTATATACTTGCCACTAGTGCATTTGGGAACAATCATGCAATTAGAGATTGAGGGAATTTGTCTTCTCTTGAGTGGTGAGACATGCACGGAGGTGCTACTCTACATCTACAATGTTTCGCAATACAAACGCTTTTGCAAGTGGTTAACATTTATTTTGAAGAGAGGTGTTGGAGCACCTATAGTTTCATCCAATGTTAAAAGAAATAGGTTAAATTTAAATTGGGCAGAAGGCTTGGTTTATGTTCATTACAACTTGCGATTGTTGTCCCATCACTATGATGAGGCAAAGAAAAATAAAGACTTTAAGTCTGGGACAAAAATCTAGAGGAGACCAATTTGGATGAACGAGCGTTGTATTTAGAAAAATTGGATGATGCTCTTATCCAGGATGATGATGATCACATTGACATGCCACCCCCATTCAGTGCCATGGGCCCCATGTTCCAGTCTTCAATGTGGTAGTAGAGACTCCATCTTGAGTTCCACGACCACCATCTTCATCACTGCCACCACATGAAGGCTCACCTAGTGGTCGTGATGATGTGAGGAGAGATTTGTTGATAGATTTACAATTTACTATTTTTTTGTAATAGTCCATAGATGATAGAATAGAGTCTTCAACTTTAGTGTTGTGAATTTGAACTTTTTAGTTTTCCTAGTTTAGTGTGCAATGCGTGGTGGTCGGATGGCCTATTTTATAAATATTATTATTTGGCCATGACTCATGTTGACAGTTGCTAACTTGGTAGATAATTTATCTGAATGTTTTATCTTCTAAATGTCTACTTTCTATTATATACTTAAAATTTTGGTACTTTCTAAGTCTCTACCTTCTATTACCTGTGATAGGCTTAAAAATTTGATGTATGTTTCTAATTGCTAGAATCTATATGGCTAATGCTCAAATAATTAATCAATGACGTACTATGGATGCCATATCCATCTTGATTTTTGTACAAATATTCATGTTTTCATATCTTCTGCAACTAATTTGGTATTTTGGAATTTTTTTAATATCACTACAATATATATAGACGCTTCTGACACTTTGCTTCCAAAAAACATTCCCGCTTCATGCAACATTGGTTGGGACCCACATTTTGGTTTTATTGCCCAATCAGAGCTTGATTATGAATTAATGAGGCTTCTAGAAACCTTTACAGCCAGATTTTTTTTTTGTTTCAAGATGTTCGAAAGTGTTTCCAACCTCATCAATCTTCACATGGAGAAAGTAAAACTTTATATCCTATTCAAAATTCAGCAAACTAAATAGTTTTGAGAATTTAGAGATTTTTTCATTAGATTCTATCATCTATAAGGTCATGGAACTGGTAGTTAATGAAGAACATAAAGCCCTTTATGTACCTCGATGTTACTAATATTGCTTGTTGGACTCATTTGCCATGGTCTTAGCAAAAATGTACCCTTCACTCAAACCAAAATCATTTACGCATCCTAGGCTTTCTATAGCATATTTTAAATATTATATTAGGTAGTTTCATCAAAATTAGGTGGTGGTGGCTGATATCCGAGAGGAATAAGGCAGAGGCAGAGGGTGATACTAATGATGAGGATTCCGTTTCAGAAACATGCACCCGTTTCCCTGTATCATGCAACTTAGCTTCCATGCCTTTATCATGTTGGAATGTGTGATGCAAATGTCTATCTTGGAATATTTTATTTGGTTCATGTTGTAAAGACATCCAAGGATCAAATTCACACTTAATAAACTCAAACGACTTGTTTTGGAAGCCAATGTTTCACTTGCAATTGCTGGTGTAACACTTGTGTTTATGGGTAAGCATTGCTTTATTTTGAGAAATCTTTGTCGTCTAATATCTGCTGCAATAAGTTAAATTTAGGATATTTCATAAGTGCTAATTCACGTAACATAATATTAATTGTGCCATCTTTCTTTTATGTTTTGATGAAATTTAATGGGCAATACTGCACATGAAATTGGCAACATTTCATAAGTTAAGCATTTAATCATCTCTTGTGGAATAATCTATAGGAGAATGTGGTGATGTTTATTAATGGTCAACACATTTCAGATCTAACCACTCCTTTATCCAGATCAAAATATGCCTAATTGTGTTGATGGATAGATCTCAATATCAATACGTAAAAGTTCCAAATAACTTCCAAATATAAGCTTAACATTGAGGATACCATAATCCCTTATTAGCATTTGGACTGTTGATTTGAATATAGAGTTGTTAAACCATAAGCACATTTGAGCATTCTCAAATAATACTTAGTTATGAACATTACTAGAGGCATAATTGAGAAATCATTGTGGTGATAAGCAAATCTAGTTTTATTTGGTTATTTAATATTGTAAGAACTATTTTAAGTCATTTTCAGCATTCTAAGACATGAGTATATAGTTGATTCACAATCTCTATCATCTACCATACAAGGGCTCTTACCCAAGAGTGGAGGCACACCTTTTCAGGATTTAGGAAAGGGCATTCATGTTTGCAAAGAAAACAAGTGACCCAAAAGAGAGGGAAAAGTATGAGAGAAACCAGAATGAGGTTACTAGGCTAAAAAAAGAAGTGGACGGCATGCTAATGCACACAAGCTCCTAACATTGAGCCAAGGATTTTGCATGAAGCAAAGAATAGGAAAACAGCTCTACAACAACAAACATCAAGAAGCATCTTGTTCTATTTTTCTTGATGAAAATGAAGATAAGAATTTTAACAGTTAGGCTTTAATAGCTTGGCTCATGTTTTATTTCTAGGTTCAATACATGTCGCATTGTAGCCTCATATATAAACACTGATTTTGGAGAAATAGCCTCATATATAAACACTAATTTTGGAGATATGGCCTCATTTATAAAGGCTATTTTTCAATATTGCTGCTTGCATGATGTAATCATCTATGAGAATTAATAAAGGGATTGATTTGTTAGCAAATTGTGATTTGTTAATTGTTGTTTATATTTGTCATTTAAATGTTTTTGCTCATTTATTCATAATGCTCTTTCAAATTCTCAATATAATGTGCTATTTATAGAATAGCACAGTGTATATATATATAGTGTTTCCCCATTTCTGAAGTTTTGAGGTTCACTTTTCTCGTAAGCACCCATTTCTCCATACTGTGCAACTTGGAATAGTAGGAAAAAAAAAAGAGTTATGAGGTAGAGGTACCATCATTAGTTGCCGCTACATAATGCATACATATCTATTTCATAGTCTAATCATAAAGATCGTTATCTCTGAGTTTAAGTTTGTTCTCATATAGTTTAACCCATATTGTCTAGTATCAAACCTGCACAAGCGTGTCTACATTATAACTAGAACATGATCTCTTATAGAATAAGACCTAACTTTTCAAAAGGTATTATCTTCATCGAAACTTTTCCTCCATCCCTCCCCAAATATATATTTACACACAAGAAGATAATATATATATGGGTGGAGGAATCATCATCAATCACCACTATATAATGCATACAAAATCTACTTTGTAGGCTAATCAAAAAGATAGTTACCTCTAGATTTGTGTTTGTTCTCATATAATTTAACCTATGTCATGTATTATCAAACATGCACAAGTGTGTCTACATTAAAACTACAACATGAACTCTCATAGAGTAGAACATCATTTTTTAGGGAATTATTTTCATCAACATTTGCTCCCTCCCTCCTTCAAATATATATTTATAAACAAGAAGAAAAATAAAATAAATTAGAATAACAATAAAGGAATGAATGTTTATGTTTCAAAATTCATTGTACATATTATATTAAATCCACTAATTTTTTGAGACTTTAATAATGGCAATCCACTATCCACTATGCACTACATTGAATTTGTTCAATTGTGTTGCACTCTTCTTACAAGACAATGCACAGTTAAAACAGTCGGAAACAAAACAAACAAGCCCCCAAAACTTCAGGTTGCAACACTATCCAACAAGCACCACAAAGAGAGATATCTCAATAGATATAATAACTTTGCAAATGACATTCAAAAATATAACCATTTATGATAAATATGGCTGAAAACTATTCCTATATAGAATGATACTTACAGGAAGTGTGTCCCAAATGGCTTCATCAGTCATGTTTTCATCATCACTTGGCATCAAAGCCCTACACATCCTACATACCCATACAAAGCCTATAAATTTTTTATGTACAGATGTATATTAAGAGAAAACTATAAACAAGATTTAATCTATTTCAGGATATGGAGCATCAAACCTATAAAATTGGCTATGACATAGATTTAATGGTATTAGAACCATCCTTACAATATGTCAACTTGTTCACTTGAATTCATCTCTTTATATTTTGGCGTATTCAGAGCCACTTTTGCGACAAATGTCTTTAATTTTTTAGACAAGAAAAATTCAAAAATGACTCTTAAGAATGTTACTTTCTGAGTGTGTACCAAGCATGTCTTAAGACATGGCAATTGTAACAATAATCAGCTAAAGGATAATTTATAATTAGAAAACCAAATATAGCATTTTGATCCATAAAACAAAACATAAAATACTGATTTTCTCACCTAAGTTGCTGAGTTACACAGGGACATGAATGAGAAAGCCATTTTTAAAGTCACGTGGCAAGGGGTATCAAAGTGCATCACATATAGAACTTTAAATATGTAAAAAATGAAGAGTATTAAAAATAGAATAAGATAGATGTGAAACAGTAAAACTTAAAACATTTAATAATAACACTTATTAATGATTCATTAATATATTATAAGACTCGAGCTATAAAATTATATATAGGGATCTGTAGACTTAAGCCTCAAGACTTTAAATCTTCTATACAACATTCAAATCTATGTTGCAGGAAACGTAGGGCAAGGGGGCGTTTCCGTACGGAAACGGGTACGAAACGCTGAAACGCGTTTGGTACGGCCCTGAAACGCGTTTCAGGCCGTACTGCCACGTTTCCCGAAACTGAAACGTGGCCAGTACGGCCTGAAACGCGTTTCAGGGCCGTACGACTCACGTTTCAGCGTTTTACTTGTGTTTTTTTTTGTTTTAAATTTAGTTTGTTTTCTAATTTATTTTTAGGTTATCCTAGTGACTTCTAGTTGCTTCTAGATGCCTGTCTAAAGTTATAAAAGTGAACTTTTGTCCTAGTGTTGATATGCAATTCATGGTAATGTTAAATTCTTAAAGTAAAAGTGATATTCTCCTTTATTTTTCATTTTCATCCTTTTACTTAAATTTTTAACATTACCATGAAATGACTCAGGATGTTTGAGAGTGGTTTCGCCCTCATTGGATTTCATATGGAGAAAGTAGAATTTTAGATCTCACTCAAAATCCAGCAGACTTATATGTTTTTCAGGATTTCAGGATTAAGGGGATTGCAATGTTTCCATTGGATTTTATCATGTACTAGGGTATGGAACTTGTATTTAATCAAGAGAACCAAGCCCTCTATGCAGGGGAGACTCCCAATAATGAAGAGCATGTAGGGTACTAGGGTATGAAACTTGTATTTAATCAAGAGCACTAAGGTCATTTGACTATGTAGGAGGAGACTCCCAATCAAGCACGAGACAAGAAATTAGAAATTTCTCGTGGCTGATTTTGGATATTTCTATTTTCATTATGTGATCATTCATGAGTAAATGTGATGTAAATTTAGAGACTTATAGTTTATGCATTGACAATTGACAATTTTATCATAATGTAATAAATTAGAATGTATCATATATGCTTTATGATTGCACATATTTCTTAAATGTCCTAATATATATATATATATATATATATATATATTCGCGTTTCCCCGTTTTCAAAATTTGGGGAGGTCGCGTTTCGTATCGCTTCTCGTTTCGGAAACTCGTACCCGTTTCCCCGTTTCATGCAACTTAGCTTCAAATTCTAGATCCTCAATCAATGTGATCTCCAAATAATCATTGCTCTCAAGCACTAGCTCATCTACTCAGTTTGTTAAAACAAGTAGATAGCTCATCTGTTCATTTTGTGAAAACAAGTATCTCAACAAGGCCATCTAGTTCAATTTCCATGTCCACACACATTGCATTATCTATGTAATGTGTATAGGATCTCATTCCTTGAAGGACACTCTCTTCCAACCTGGGTCTTATTGAGCAAAAGATAAAGGGTACTGTGAATATAGACTATGTTCTCTGCATTTTGAATCCCAATTGATTTATCTTCACTAGGCAAACAAAAGAATAAGTGATTGTTAACCAATAGATTGCATGTGAAACTTGAGAGTTAAGTTCTAGCTTGACTGTATCTACAAGTATGTCCAAGATTTCAAATGATTCAGCACATTTTATGATTTGAGCTAAGTCACTGTGTTCAGCATATTTCAAGGAAAAATTTTGAAATTTGCTAAATTCCAGGGCAATCCAAACAAGCTTGTTCCTATTAGTCAAATCTCAAGTCAAATTCAATCATGAACTCAAACCCAAAGTCGAACTCAAACCCAAAGTCGAACTCAAACAAATTCAGATGAAAATTATAGGGGTTCATTTAAATTCACCCTTGAAATTCATTTGCAAGTAAAAATAATAAAGAAAAAATATCTCCCAAGTCCTCCACCGCCCAAGTATGTTATTTTTTCCTTACTCTGCCTGCCCAACATTGTCGTTATTTATTCTGAGTGCAAACTTTAGCTCTCATCTCCTCTGACTCTTGAGCCGCTATAGCCTCTACGCTGCTGACATTGTCGTATTTTTCTTCATGCACAAACTCCAGCTCTCATCTCCTCCAACTCCCAACCTACTCTAGCCTCTCAAATATATTATAGTCCTTTAGACTGCATGTCATTATTCTGCCTTGCGACAACTAGAATGATTACCTCATACATTCATGTGGATCCATGATCCATCACATTAGAACCATAAGTGATAGTATAAGTTCAAGGTGCACTAGACAATAGAAGGGTCACATCTTGGGTCTCTTCTCAACCTCCCCCTCCAAGGAATCAATAGCGATCATCGAGACCATTTCGGCGATGTCAAGATGTACATCAATTCACATGCCCTTCGAACACCAGAGGAACCAATTACAAGCAACTCCAGACCAAGGCACCCCAGCCCATCCAATTACCTCCGAGTTCCATAGGAGAAATCAAAGATGTATTCATAGTAAATTTCTTTCAACCTCAGATGCTAGGAGTATGCCTCGCTCCTCCATTCCCCCTAGAAACACACAGTCATACCCATCACTTGTTCCAAGGGACTTCGAGAGCACATCGATGCCCAATTTGCCTCCCTCGCAATTGACCATTAGACTCAAGTGCCCTTGACATCTTTACCTCCATCACCAAATCTTCCTATCTCACTCATTCTTTCTTGGTGGGCTATTGTTTTTTTCGTGTCATGCCATGATCTTTTATGTGTGTTGTGGTAGCACTACCACTTGTTTTTGTCTTTTTCATGTCATTTTCAACATTTTCTAAGAGTCGTGCTTGCACTGCCACATTGTTTTCATATTGATTGTACTCTTCTTCAGTCCCATTGACCTACTTTTGTCATCATTTGTTGAACATTAATAAAATTATCTTACCTTACCTATCTCAACCTACATTCGTAGTTCTTTCTTACGTGGTGGTATTAAGTAGAAATATCAATTTGACCAATCACATCCAAGATATAAAAAACATTATTCAAATTTTGTGCAATTGATGCTAAATAAAAATTTAGGCCTCGGATAAACATAAATTTAGAAAAGTGTTGCACTTTATGTCCAACGAGAAAGAATTATTTGGCTAAGTACATAGAGGTAAAAACACAAGGAATAAAAATTGAAAACTTATTTCTACTCGGTTCAAATATATTAATATATGTAGAAAGATCAAAATTAAATTTCATTATATTAGCATGTTATTTTGATTTCTATTATTTGTTTAATGAGGATATTGAATTCTATTAGATATATTTTTTAATTTTCAAAATTTCTAGTATGTCGAATTTAATGGCAATTTTTTGTCAAACTTCAAGGTCGTCAAACTTGAATTCAAACTCAAACTCAAATCAAGAGACTAGCTATTCTAGTTTCATCAGATTGTGAAGGCTTATTTTTAGTATTTGTCCTACTTTCTAAAAGCCAAAGTTTCAAGGCCAACATATCAAAGTGAGTTAATTATTCTTGGTCATTGCAAACTCTAGATTCTAGATTCTAATGAGCCTCTTTTTGAGAGCATTAAATGTGTTCCATATAATTGTTCTTCTTAGCAATCAGGGTTACAAGGATGACATGTTGAATCAAAGCACATATCTAAGTTCCTTGGAGGTAGACGAATCTAATGAGACCAACGTCATCGAAATATGAGACATTGTTATTTTAGCATTACCTATTTTCAAACAATTTCAATAAGCACTGCAATTGATTTTAGTTTATATTCCAAAACTCCTATATTTTAAGAGGTGGAAAAGCTCTTTTTGGCATGTCTAATTTTAACAAGTGTATGTTTGACAAGGACAAAGGCAATGTCATGATTCCAATGTGCGATCTTGGATTTGTTGCCAAGTATTGCCTTTTATGGAAGATGCCTGATTCAATTTCAAAGATTACTATGATCCTTGTACAAACCTTGCACCTTGTTGCCTCAAAATCTAGCAAGTCTTGTAAGGGGTAACCTACAAGGAAAAAATTGTTGAACCATGGTTGTCATTGATGTCAACCCAAGCAGTAGCCAAAAGAAGCCTCGCTTTCGATGACAAAAATGACAAGGAAGATCAGGGTCTTTGGGGTCAGGATCATCGTCATTTGATTCTCCTCGTCATGTCGATTCTGATGGTAGGTGGTATGTCTCCTAATTCCTCATGGTTGAGGAGTTATGCCTTTTTAAAGATTGGAGCCCCATTTTTGGTCAAGAAGCCCCAAAGGATATGCTACAAGCAATTTGTTTTTATTCAAGAAAATTAAAAATAAAATGGGCCTAGTCAAAAGAAGATTTTATTAAAGGGCAAAAGTAACCAAAATTAAATTAAAGTCGACCTAAATGATTGTGGGGTTTTTGGCTCCAAAAATTAAAATTTCAATTTCAATTTTTCCCTCCCATTTGCATAAGTTGGCTTCAATAAGAGCCCCTCTTCTTCACTATAAAAGGAGACTCAATTTCTCCACAAGGGCAAGCATCAAACATTGATCTTGTGCAAAATATCTCTGGTTATCTGCATCCTTTGAGTAGTCTTGCAAACCTTAAGGAGGTCAGATTTCTGAAGGGTTTTCTAGCTTAATATTTATGTTGTTTTAACTATAGTTTTCGATGGGGTGTTTTGAGCATCATTGTGGCCATTTAGCCTTCTTCTTGAAGTTGATACAAGTGGCAAATGTTGTGTTACATTTTCAAAAATTGTCGAGGCTAATTCATTGATTTCTGAGGCCTACTCGACTCTCCTTTGGCTAAAAGTATGTGATAATTCTAAGGCATCGTTTGAGGATTTAAGGAGAATTTGTATGCACAAGTGTGGCCCCTCTCCTGGCAAGATTTTGGCCCTCTTTTGTGGCTTACTGAGGCAAAAATTTAGGGCCCCACTTAGGACTGTCTTGTAGCATATATACTTGGCCTATTGATGAGTTTTGTGCAACATACAATCTTTACCTAGCCCCTGTGTTATTTTGATCAACTCTGAGGTGTCCTTCAAGGCTCTGTCTAATAAACAATTATGATCCTATCTTGACTTGGCACCGGTGGTTGGTTAGTCTAATTGTTTGTAGCATTTTATGGTAGATTTGTGATATTATGTGGATTGTACTAAGATTATTTGAATAGCTATATATTTGCATGTTGTGACTAAGTGTTTCGGCCCTTTAGATAACCAATATTTGTATTTTGTGGCAATTCATTGATTGTTTTTTGCATCAATTTGGAAATATCTAAGGTAAGCCTTAAACCCTATTTTGAGCTTGCTTTCCACAGTGAATTTTTATTGAACTTCTTGTGAACAAAGGTAGAATTCCTGAAGCCCTAATCCAAGTTTGCAAGGTTATTATGTTGAATTCAAATTGAAATTGAAAGTTTTGAAGGTAGATCTCTTAGCCACAAATCAAATCTCATAGGTCTACATATGATAATCATAGGGTCTTTGCAATTCTCCTAAGGCACTGATTTGTGACATTATAAAATTCATGTTTGGTATAGGAGATCCTTGTTAGTATACTTGTGTATTTGCATGATTAGATTGTAAATTATCTCAAAGGGATTTCAAGGTTCTTTTTATAGTCATATTAAAATTTGGGCTATAATGACCCTAAGAACAATGATCAGCTTCAAAGAGCATAACTATCTCATCATTGTCAATCATCAAAAGCAATAAAGAGGTGGTCTCATCTACAGCAGTGAAAAGGCATCAGTGTATGGCAAAAGAAGGCATTTTCGGGCATATTCATTTTAAGGTATGTCTTGATTGAAAAACATTTTACAGTATGCAAGGGGCAACCTTGTAGTTGAGTAGTTTAATTTTATTTGAGTTGTTATTGGACCTTGAGAGGCTTTTGAAGTTTGACACGTTATTTCATATCTGGAACGTATCTCAACAGTCAAGAAAACTGATTGAATATCCATGTAAGTTGGTGATTGTCCTTGGTACAAGAGCCAACAATTAATTTCTCTATTTTTATTTTTAAGGGTGGTTGGGTGGTGCAAGGCAAGAGAGTGAAGTCTACTTCAGGTTGCAGCCTAAAAATACTTCAGGGAGGCAAGATGTTGCTAGGGCAAGTCGGAGCTTACAAGGTGTTGGAGCATCCTATCAGTGGTAGCTGATAAAACTAGGGCGTTGGAGCATCCTTCCAGTTGGAGCTGGAAAACTAAGGTGTTAGAGCATCCTTTCAAGACTTGGAGCTTCCTGATAAACTTGAATGTTTTTCTAGAGCACTAGGAAGTTGGAGCTTCCCTTTAAGTTGGAGCTGAAGTATTTTTGTACTCGTAAAATATTAGAAAAGCATTCATTGGTTTTTCTCCCGAAAGGGTTTCCACCTAAAAAAATTCTTGTGCACTGCTCTTGTGTTGTGTTTGATGATTAATACTTTGTTGTTAATGTTCTAAATTTTAATAACTAACTGATAAAAGAAATATGGATTTACCCCCATCTCAGTATTTCCAACAAAAACTAGACCAAGGGGGAACAATGAGATGTGGACCACTATCAACACAGTCACAACTATTAATTTCTTAACCTAGCCCCTGGCATTTAATTCCTCGCATAAAACTTACTAAATAAACACACAGCTAGGTTCCTAACAAATTCAACAAAAGCAAATTTAAATAACTGATCTACTGAAACAATGACTCAAACAAATTTCTGCCCAACATATTTTTCATTGAAATCCAAACTTACATGGGCTCCCATCTCGGGATAATGGCCCACGTTAGAAAAATACATAATATAATAACATGGATATGATCCAACAAATTTTTCTTAGATCATTGCTCGATCTTCCCTGCAAATCTAGATCTCCAGCCTCTCTACACTCCTTCAGACCCAACACGTTGTTCACTAAGATTTCGCTCCTAATCTTGTACTGTAATGTGTTTTTCTCACTCTCCCTAGCCTTGCTTTTATAACTTTACATTGAGCTAAAACCCTAACCCTAAACCTAATCTCAAAGTGATTGATGGTCAAGATTAGATCTTGCCTCACTTGAGATCAACCGCTAAAACTAAAACTTACTCATTGATGTAAATTACTTCACGTTTCCTAAGTTCTTTTAGCTCAATAAGCCAACATACTAATACATGCTTTTTCCTAAGACTTGGGCTAAATTAACTTAGCAACTTTCTCGCAATTGAGCAAGTGTTCTAAGAAGAATGTGGGTGATTTCTACATGCCTAGACATAAGGCCCTTGCAAAAGCACCTGCTTGAGTTTCAAAAAATCAACACTCCCTCCTAGTGAGGGAGACATTTCTAGAAGAGCCTCCTCCACCTAGATCTATCTCCAATCCCACTACATCATCTGTTGTTGTAGCTACTCCCTCTGAACTAGAAAGTTTCCCTGATACTTGCTTTGGACTCTATTCTGAAGACTCGCTTCTCCCAACCATGTTCCTAGGAGCCTACTCCAGAGCATCTATCAATACTAGCTCATACCAATTGATTCTGACAAATCTAGAAGAAGCCTCTTGCCCATCTTCCAGAGAGTCCCCAGTCTCAAATCAATCTTCAAAGCCTCCTACTCATTCTCTGTCACTAACCTCGATCCTGTGTTAAGTCCTAGCATTGTTATGGGCCTATCTCAATCCTTTGAGACACCCATGAACTCCGCTATGAAACCCGCGACTGGTACAGTCTCCCTACCTCTAAGGGTTGACCTCCACCAGTACCACTAACTACATTGTTCGTATTGTCCTTCATAACATACTCTATTGGGTAAACTCTATCAACTCTTCTATCACAGCCTATTGCAGCAGATCCCCTACCCAGCAACTCCTCACTAGTTACTGTGACTTGCAACGACCTGATCATGCCTAGCAATGCACAATGCATGTGATACGATCTTTTGTAGCCTAGCTACTACACCCACAAACTTGGGCAGTTGTCTAAGCTCCTTTGTGGCTACTAGCTTCCCTGGTCGTCACCACACTTGTGTTAACTCTGTTAGTGGATCCCTCATGGTGTTCCACATGCCTCTTCCCTCTAATACTCAATGTTGAATCACTCGAGTTTCGACGTGCACATTGTACACAACCCATCCACACATCCAACATGGCCACTCTCGACTGCCCATTTACGCTACTCTCCAGCCACCACCATGACTTGCAACTCTACCTCGTGTCACTCTTGCTAACTACTATTAGCCAGATACCTCTTCACGGCTATTGGCAGACGATGCGCTATCACCCTTTGCTATCAACATCTCCCAACCCGACAATCCTATTATGCTCAAACCCACTACACGTCGACTATCTTCCTGTCTATCATCGATCTCCCTACTATTGGTAGTCCACAAACCCAACACTCAATCAACAGTTCCTCTATGGTCTCTCTACTTAAGGACTGCTCAACTTTGTCATGCAACGCCTTGTCTTGGCTCCTGACGACAACATCTGCACACTTCTTTGAACCCCATATTGTTGTTGCATCAACCCAACAACAAAGTCATCTAAGAATCAATGTAGTTCACTATACCTGCGATTGTTTAGTGGTCGACATCATTTCGGCCACCTTTCCTGCTTTGTGGTTGTTTCCCTGGTAGCAGCTTTATGTCCACTTTCTTGCTCTATACCAGCCAGCAGCTACGTCTTTGCATCGTGTTCAACTATTGTCCCAACAACCTGTCTCAACCATACCTCTTGTTGGGTCGTACGTCGCACAACCACTAGCTGTGACAATCTTCTGCAACCACAGCTCAAGCTTGTATTCTCAAATCATTGTCGCACCTATACACACCTGTGTCAACCAACCTTCATGCCCAATGACAGTATTGAGCCCATAACAACTCGACCTATCCACTTTCTAACAACAAAACCCGACCTACTCCACCTCTTCGCCTAACGATTTTATGCCTAACCTCCACTGATTGTTGGCTCAACCCACACCCAGTCCAACTTTCTCCTACTCAGCTCTACATGTTGTGTCTGTCAGCCTCCTTAGTGACTAATTGCTTCCCACCACCCGTCCTCACCTCACGCACATGGTTGTAAACACTCTTAGCCCCGACGTATCTTTGCAATAAGATTTCAACCACTCCCGACCAATCTTTTCCTCATGCGTTCTGGTTGTGCACCTCTATCGGCCACTTTTTCTATCGATCATGGCTCTCTTCATGCTAATCCATCCTATCAACTCCCCGTGGTAGCTAGTGCTCACGGCAACTCCCTGTGGTAATTGGGTGGGTTGTCAAGCTTGTCGATCGCGCACTACCTCCACACTTCCCCCGTTGGAAATACTAAGATGGGAGTGAATCAATATTTCACTTAATATTAGTTAAATATAAAATTTTAGAGCATGAACAACAAAACAATAATCATAATACACCACAAGAGCTGTACACAAGACTTTTAGGCAAAAACCCTTCCGAGAGAAAAACCACCAAACGCTTTTCTAATAATTTATGAGTACAAAATCTCTCAGCTCCAACTTCCTAGTACTCTAGGAAAGCATTCAATTTATTAGGAAGATCCAACTATTGAAGGGATGCTCTTACACCCTAGTTTTACTAGCTCCAACTGGAAGGATGCCCCAACATCGTAGTTTTATCAGCTACAACTGAAAGGATGCTCCAACACCCTGCAAGCTCCAACTTGCCCTAGAACCACCCTACCACCCTAAAGTATTTTCAGGCTCCAACCCAAAGTAGACTTCACTCTCCCACCTTGCACCACCCAACCACCTTGAAATATAAAATAGGGAAATGAATTGTGGGCTCTCATACCAAGGACAATGACACACTTACAAGGATACTCAACAAACCCCTTTCTATTGAAGTGTGCTTCAGATCTACAATCAACTGCCTACTACAAAACTATCCCTTGTATACTGTCATTTTTCACTTCTCAGATTGCAATACTTGATAATGCCTTTCAATCAAATCATACCTCAAGTTTGTTGATGTAGAGAGTGTCATTGTTATGCTTGAAGATGCCCTTTAAGTGATCTCAAGTTTGTTGATGTCAAGTGCGCTTGAAGATTTCTTCCCCTACCACTAATTTGACCTTTGTTAGTCTACTTTTTCTGCCCTTGTCTTGTTGTCAATGTTGTGCCCTTAATTTCAATCCACTAATGTCGTTGTCTTAAGGTCTTCCACGCCCTTAATGCAGAGTTTCCACTGTTGTAGATGAAACCCCTTTTTTCCTTTCAGAGGCTGTTAAGATAAGGCTTTTATGCTCCCACTGTAGCCTAAATATAAACAATGTTCTTAGGGCTACTATGTCCCAATTGTTATAATATACTTAAACCATGAAAAAACTTGGAAATTCAACTCTTATATGTTTTCCATGTGTGCAGTGCTTACACATGGTGCTAGTTGGTTTTGAAATTTCTAGCATCTCTCTAATGACTTCCTTTTTACTAATCTTTACTAAATTATCAAAGTTCATGTCACCCATTCTCCTGTCCCAAAGCCAACTTTCATCCTCCTTTTCCAAGAAACAACATTCTTGTCCAATTCCATCCAAGGTATATATATCGTTTGGAGTCCTTATTGCAGTCGCCACTAATCTATCTTATTTTTCCCTTCTTATTTCGCATTTCTTTGGCTCAAACAAAATCATGTGTCCTTATCACACATTTGACTCACACTTAGCAAGTTATAGTTCATATTTTCAATGTGCAAAATGTATTATGCCATGGCATTTTTGCTTCCGAGCTTAATGGTACCCTTTCCTATAACCTTAGCTTCACCATCATTTCCAAATGAGACTATTTCATCATTTTTTTCCTACAGAAATACAAATTTGTTTTTATCCCATGCCATGTGTGTTCAACCACTGTCAACATACTATACACTTGTCTTCCTTTGGGCTTTTAAAGCAATCGTACAAAGTTCATCCTTCTTTTTCTAGACTCTTGAAGGTTCTGTTGGAGGAACATTTGACTCATGCTTTGGCTCCCTTGGAGGAGTGTTCAACTAACAATCTTTTGCTACATTTCCAAAATTGTTGCATTTGTAGCACTCTAATCATTGCTTAATGATCCAAACCTGTTATAATTTTGGTTATACCCTTCTTGAGATTTTTTAGGATAATCATTCCTAGAAATATTTCCAATGTTGCTTCTATTTTTACCATAAGATTTTCAGTTAATAGCTTTGTGCCCAAAATTATTGCAAGAATATAACACACCACGGAAAATAGTTTCATCCCTGAGAGTGAGAGATCTAATATGTGGTGCAATTTTCCAAAGACCTTCCTCTTGAGGTTTCCTTATTGCAGGTTGTCGATTTCATGATCTCTTTTGCAATCATGCTTTCCTCTTGATCGATAAGCTATTTGACAATATTTGCATAAGTCTTTTGTTCATCTTATTTTTCGGTCATCATGGAGCTTGAACCTTTAACAAAGGTGGACTTGTATCCTAATCCTGATTACTCATTGCACAACCTATGATTGTTGATAATTTCATCCAACACATTGGTCTTGTTTACAAAATTTTGTTGCATATTCCTCTATTGTGCTTCCTTTCGTAGTGAGACTATCTCTGCTTCCAAACTCTTCTTTGTCTGGGCACTTTATTCCAATTTACTTCAAGTGTTTCTTCAATTTTCTAGGCCTCTTCTAACAGCAGTTTTAGAGCGATGATAATCTTCTTTGATTCTTCAGTGTTCTTGTTGAGACTTTTAGAATGTTTCTTTAGTTCACTCAAATCGGCTTCCAATGCCTCAACATTCTTCCTTTCTATCTTTAGATCTTTTAAAGTGTTGGCAAGTTCTCTTTCAAGGTCTACCTCAACTTTTTCTTTGTCTTCTTCAAGAGATTCCTTTTGATTGTCCCTTGCCATAAATAACACCCTTCCTATGTCATTGTCACAATCGCTATCACTGTCACCCTCTTCATTAGATGAGGAACGATCTTATTTTGAGTAGAGAATTTTCTTGAAGACTTTCTTGTTGTCTTGTTTCCTATATCTTTTCTAACTATTCTTTACCCTCTTGGGAGCTTCTTCTTCTTCGTCATCTAAACATTTTGCATAAGGACATTTTGAAGTGAAATGACCAATTTCACCACAATTGAAGTGCACTTCAAGGGGAGCTTACCTTTGCATTTGTAAGCTCCTCCCTTCAGTTTCCTTACAAAATTGGATATTTCTGTTGAAGAATGTAACTAGCGTCAATCTTCATAATTATATTTGTCAAAAGAAAGAAAAAGAATTTTATTATTAATAACATTGACTTATTAAAGCATGGGTTTCATGCTTGGGTCAATTGTTATAGGTCAAAGCCTCCATTGCATGCTTCTAGGGTTTATGTCAAGTGTCCTTGCTGTTGAGAAATCTAGGGCATGGATACTTAAAAGATTTATCTGCTTGACAATTGCTTGTGATATACCTTTTACTTCTTAGCTTCTGATCTTTTCTTCATATGTTATTATTGTGTTCTTTTCATCAAGAGAGACAAGTGACACAGTATGTAGGCTTGTCAGCCAGGGCCAAAACCTCTCACCTCTTGAGAGGAAAACCCGGTCAAAATTCTTCTTCTAGATCTTCAATTGACGAGTACCAAGACCATGACACAGAACCTTGACTTGAGTATCCTCCCAAGAACCTTGTCATTAACCTTGATGCTCTGTCTCTTCCCTTCCTTGACTTTCTTCTTGATCTTGAACTACTTTCCTTGACTCCCAGAGAAACCCGAGCTCTATACTTCACACTGCTCCTTCGGCTTCCCCTAGAGAATCTCGGTCCCTAGGCTTTCATTGATCTTCTCTAGAGAACTCAATCTCTAGATCTCTATCTCGGTCACCTAGAAGAATCCTTCCTTTGCCATCCAGAAGAAAAACTCTCCTTCGTTTCCCCAGAAGAAAACTTCTCCTTCGCTTGCCCAAAGAATACCTTCCTCGTTGTCCCTCTCCTTCGTTGATCCAGAAGAACCCTTCTTCGTTGCTGCAAAAGAATCTCTTTCACTGCCCCAAAAGACACTCTTTCACTACCCCAAAAAAACTCTTTCGCTACCCCAGAAGAATCCTTTTTCGCTGCGCTTTCTTCACACTTCTCTTGATTGTCTTGCTTCTAATGGAGGCCTAGTGTGGCTATATATACACCTCATCATATGTCCTTTAGGTTGACATGATAGCTTGAAATTAGGTCGAGTTTTTCTGCAGCTTCTTCCATCGTTGTAGGCCGACTTGAAGAGGATAAGTGACAAGTTCTTGGAGGATACTTTACATAGACAATATTGACATTTTTATAAAGTGTAACATGACTCCATTACATGACAATGACTCTATCATTTTATGACTAGATGACAAATAATTCCTAAAGACTCTCAATGGGAGTCTTGACTCAAAAACAAAATCCCTTGCTCATGTAACCCATTAAGCAAGTCAATATAATAAATTTATTTTCTTCTTTACATCACATTACATAGAATCATAATTACATGTCATTATGAAGACCAAACCAAGTTACACTATTCAACACTTGTCCATGTCATATTGTAAAAGACTCTTCTGGGATTTATTTGTTAAGAAAAAAAATTATTTTAATGTAAAATAGGTCAGTTAGGCCTTCCTCCACCCATGTCAGCCTAACTAAGGGGCAGAATCACCTATATAAAGGCAGCAACTCGACCTCATTTGGAGCATCATCTCAACAAGTTTGATCTGCAGTTGCAGGCAACTGGAAAAGTGTGAAATTCTAAGGAAGAGGAGGAAAAGTCTAAGGGAAAATAAAAAAGGTCTCTCTCAAGGTCTAGAAGTTGAAATTTCTCTCTCCTATTCCACACATGCGAAGTTCTGGAGTGTTGCAGGGGGGCGAAAATTATGCAGAAGTTGGGAGGCCGAAAATCTGAAGCTAGGCTGAAATTGTGGTGAAGTTGGGGCCGAAATTTTTGGGTTGATGTTGGGCTATAGCTATTTGACAAGAAGAGACTATTGAAGGTTGTTGTATCTTATTGGAAGGCTGATTTGGTGAGGAGGAAGGTCTTAGGACTAAGGTCTTGGCGTATTTCATTTTGAATCTACTGAAGGAGGAGTTTTGAATAGGTTTTCCCCTGCAAGGGGTTTTAGTCCTGGCTGAGTGCCTACATCTGGTGTCTTTGATCTTCGTGTTTTGCTTTTGGTAATTGCTTGATGAAACTAAGATAAAAGAAGAACATAAGAAAGATAATAAGAACTCAAAGATATCACAAGTAATTATCAACAAGAGAAAATCTTTTTGCCTTTTTGATTTTCTAACATGGTATCAGAGCTAAGGTGAAGAAGGAAGAAAAAGGCAGGTTGAAGATCTATTGAGGAAAAGGAGATCAAAGAAAGGTCATTAAGGAAAAGGATCATATAAGGAGATAAGCCTACTATCTACAGGAACTATGTCAAACTCAATGAAGGAGAAAACAAGCTAGGAGCCTCCAACCACAGGTCATGGAAAAAGAGGATAGATCTCATCCTCGAAAAGAACAAAGTTTTGGATCTTGTTCAAGGAAAAATCAAGAAGCCTACAAATGAAACAAGTGAAGTAGAGAAAGCAAAGTTCAAAGAAACCGAAATCTTGGCTATGAACCTAATAGTGGATGGAGTTAAGGACAACCTAATTCCATACATATCCAACATAAATTCCACTCAAAAAATGTACGAGGCTCTCTCCAAATTATTCACTACCAAGAACAATGGTCAAATAGAAAGCCTCAAGAATGAATTAAGGACTATTAAGATGACAAAAGACGATATTGTATCATCCTACTTTATAAGGATATCTAGAATCAAAGATGAACTCCAAGCAATAGATGAAGTTGTCCCAGAAAAGGAGCTCATAATTATTGCTCTTCTAGGACTACCAAAATCTTGGAGTGCCTTTGCATCAGGACTCAACAATTGGAAGGATACTCCAAGGAGGATGAAGAAGAAAATACCTCTAATGCCTATTCTGCTCATCACAAGAAGAAGGGAACCTTCAAGAAGTTCAAAGGACCAAAGAAGAAAGTTGACCTATCCAAGATTGAATGTTACAATTGTCACAAGATGGGTCACTACAAAAATCAATGTCCAAATAATCTAAAGAACAAGAAGAGAGATAGGTATCAACCAATGTTACCAATGAAGCTCCACCCAAGAAGAACAAAACTGAAGAATTGGAATTCAAGGACTTATACTACTAAGTCCTCTCTCTCACATATCCCTCTTAGTCTTCTATTTTAAGTTTTGAATTGTCTTCTTTAATGTTTTGATTTCTAGAGTTTGCAAATCTAACATGTCTTGTTAGAACATTTTTGAATTATTTTGATGAGTTATAGGTATCCCTCGAGATTGGATTAAGAGGGAGCCCTCACCATTTTACCAAAAGATAAGTATCTTGTTCTTTGTCTCCTCCTTATGTTTGGTTTCCCTTTCATATCAAGATTTGTTTATATTATATGCTAATAACCTTTTATTTATATTTTCCTTGGTTAGGAAAGCTTACTAAATGCTCAAGATTATTGAGGAGACTTCAAAGGATAGACTTGAAGCATGGAAGAAGTTTTGTTACAAAGGAAGCCCATCAAGATTTTGATGTCCTACAAGGTTTGTTAAAGAAAAATTCAAGGTATGCCTTAAACTACAAGTTGTGCTACAAAGTTCTCTTCATAAAAAAGGTATGTTCATTCTCTTTTGAAATTTGCTTTACATCACTGACATCGTTATGTCTAGGGTTTTGAATCTTAAAGATTCTTGTTAGGGTGATTAATCATTAGATTGAATCTACCCTCATTATACTATCATTTTGATCATTCTTGTGAAACCCTAACCCTTAGGGTTCACTATAAAACCCTAGCCTCTTGTCGCTAAGGGTATGACCATATTGATTATGAAATCCTAGTCTACTTAGGATTGTGTTTAGGGTTTTGGTATTGTTATGATAAAAACCCTAGTTCTTTAGGGTTTGTTGTTAATGTCTTGGTTATATAATGAAACCCAAAGGTTTGGTAATTTAAGGTTTATATGCAAAACCATTTTAATAGTCATAGTAAGATTCTAGGAATTAAACCCTAGGTGTATACTCGTTTGTCTCATCGAAACCCTAGTCTGATCAAAATTGTTGTATATCTAACTTTGACGCATTAATGTTTGTGTATTGGGTTTACCTAGTAGATAGTGTTGTGAAATGATAATGCATGGTTATGAAATCCTAGATATATGCGAGTATGCTAACCTAATTGTTAATACCCATGTTTTAGTGTGTGAATTCTAGGGTTTGTAACAAAGCCCTAGTAGAGATTGATATTCTAGGATATGATGATGTTGTTTTCGATATAATTTAGTTTTGATCATAAAATAAAATCTAGGTAGAGTCTATCATGTAATTCTAAAAAAATATTGCTGAAAACTTAGATGTATAGTAGAATTGTTATTTGATTGAACTGTTGATATCTAAGGCTTTGTGTCTCAAAAAATGAAGTCTAGGGTTTATGACAAAGCCTTGGCAAGAAGTTGAAGTCTAGTATGTAAAAAGAGGTGTCTCTTGTTGATTATGAACCTAGCTAGGTTTAAGTGTTTGATGTCTAAAATGCTTCCATTATAATAACATGATTTTGATATAATTAACTTCAAGCTTCTATATGTTTGTATTTGGTTGTACTTGCTATTAAAGTTTTGCAGGTACATAATCTTCAAGATGATGAAGATGTTTGTATGATAATAATAAGCATGATGAAGGAAGTTATACGAATGATGATGATCAAGATGACCTTGATGTCGTAAGTAGGAATGATGCCATGAAAAGTTCTCTGATGTTATAGAAGAAGGAAATGGTTGATCTCATTAAGTTGAGAGGGAGCCTAGATAGAAGAAAGGGTATATCCCCCCCGTTGAGAGGGAGATCATATTATGATAGTCATATTGAATACCTTTAAGTAAGAATAAAACCAAAGAATGGAAGTACAACAGATAGATGTTCACAAAGACTTGAGAAGATCTGAGGATGTATTTGGTGTTGCTAAAGAAATAAAAGAAGAAGAAAGCTTCCAACAAATTGCATATGGATAACTTGATGATGAAAGTAGCATTAGAATGATTGAGGACCCCTGAAGGTTTGTGTTTACTTATATTTGAAAGTTTATTACTGATTGGGGTTTGTGTTTGTACAGGTAAATCTCTCCATAAGAAGAATGAACACTTTGGAAGCATGCTTGGACAAATGAATATATCTGGTTTAGTTTATTAGGGAGAGATGAAGCATCTAATGGCGGATGCTTGGGAGGACATCTGGTCAGCCTATGTGTTGATGTCTAGATCCCAAAGAGGGAGGGTGGTGTTGGTCATGGAGCTCCGACCTTGGATATGCACCTAGATCCCTAGGTTGGTGGTAGAGCTTAAAAGCCTGATGGTACCTGGCTAAAGCTTGAGTCCCCTTAGTCCCACCTAAATAGAATACCCTGGTTAGGTATCTAGTCTGCAACACTGAGTGTGCTAGAACTCTTCGTAGTTGATTTTGAGATCTTCCATGTACCTTTATATATTTGTAATTATGAATACCTCCCTAGCTAAGAGGGAGTGTTGAAGAATGTAACTAGTGTCAGTCTTCATAATTATATTTAAGTCGTGATGTAATGTACTTGTCAAAAGAAAGAAAAGGAAATTTTATTATTAAGAAAATTGACTTATTAAAGCATGGGTTTCATGCTTGGGTCAATTGTTTATAGGTCAAAGCCTTCGTTGCAGGCTTCTAAGGTTTATGTCAAGTGTCCTTGTCCATGTCATATTGTAAAATACCCTTCTTGGGATTTACTTGTTAAGAAAGAAATATATTTTAATGTAAAATAGGTCAATTAGGCCTCCTCCACCAAGTCAGCCTCAAAGAAGGACAAGTCGGCCTAACTAAGGAGCAAAATCACCTATATAAAGGCAACAACTCGACCTCATTTAGAGCATCATCTCAACAAGTTCGATCTGCAGTTGCAGGCAATTGGAAAAGTGTGAAATTCTATGGAAGAAGAGGAAAAGTCTAAGGGAAATGAAAAAGGTCTCTCTCAACGTCTAGAAGTCGAAATTTCTCTCCTATTCCACACATGCAAAGTTTTGGAGTGTTGCAGGGGGCCGAAAATTTTGCAGAAGGTGGAAGGCTAAAAATCTGAAGCTAGGCCAAAATTCTGGTGAAGTTGGGGCTGAAATTTCTGGGTTGATATTGGTTTGTAGCTATTGGACAAGAAGAGACTATTAAAGGTTGATGTATCTTATTGGAAGGTTGCTTTGGTGGAGAGGAAGGTCTTACGTCTAAGGTCTTGTTTATTTCATTTTGAATCTACTAAAGGAAAAGTTATGACTAGGTTTTCCCTGACAAGGGGTTTTAGCCCTAGCTGAGTGCCTACATCTGGTGTCTTTGATCTTCATGTTTTTCTTTTGGTAATTGCTTGATGAAACTAATATAAAAGAACATAAGAAAGATAATAAGAACTCAAAGATATCACAAGTAATTATCAACAAGAGAAAATCTTTCTGCCTTTCAGATTTTCTAACAATTTCTCCATCCAATATCTCGCTTCAGCTACAACTAGTGATTGGCTTTGATTGTTTGTTTTTCGTTGTCTTCGAAGTATGATCTTTCTTCTAGCACTGAGACTTTAGCATCAAATCTCATCGAGAGTGATCTTAGTACCTTTCAGACAATTACCTTGTTTTCTATTGGTTCTCCCAATCCTTGCATGGCATTTACTACTTCATCAACCCGGAGAAAATAGGCTGCAATATTTTAATCTTCATTCATTCTTAGCTACTCAAATTGTCCTCTAAAAATTTGAAGCTTGGCATCCTTAACCTTTTTGTTCCCTTCATATATGTTTTGGAGCCTATCCCAAACATTTTTTTGCAGATGCACAATGCATTACTTTAGCATACACTGACTCCGTTAGACCATTCAAAATAGCATTCCTAGCTTTGGCATTACTATCATAAAGCTTCTTACCTACAAAATCGATTGGAGGAGCCAAGGGATCTTCAACAATCCTAAGACATACAGCAGATGTAGCCTCAACACCAGCCTTTAATTTACTTATAAAGTGCTCCTAATCAGTCCATAGTTCGTCCTCCAAATAGTATTTGGTTTATCTTCAAAACAGTGTGAATGAAATGTTGAAGAATTTAGGGCTAATGGAGTTAATGAGATTCCTTTAGCGTGATAACTATTTGTGAGGTATTTTAATTTATCTTCTTAGCACAGTCTTCACTTGTTCTTATTAGAGTATGTCTTTTTATATTCATCAAACAGTTACCAAAACAAAGAGAGAAGAACACAAGATGTTTGGCTTTCTGCCAGGGCCAAAACCTCTCCCTCTTGGAGAGGAAAACCCGCACAAAATTCTTCTTATAGAGACTCCAATTGACGAATACCAAGACCATGACCCTTGACCTATTTAGCCACTCCAAGACCAAGGCACCAATCCTCTTCTTTGTCACTGCTTCGATCATCATCATTGTTGCACCACTGAGGCTTGCACCATAGAGATCTTCATTACTATTGCAACACCAGCGTTGCACCTTCATTGAGGACTTTACCATAACAAAGAGATCATTGTTGTTGCACCATAGTTGCTCCTTCACTTATAGATCATTGTTGCACTCTCACTTGAGATCTTCACCATGTCAACAAGGTCTCTATACTGTGTGAGAGTTGTACCGAGATCATGATCTTGCCTTCATTATGACCAAGACCATGATTGCTACTTTACCAAAATTATCACTGTGTTCAGTATGTCGAGAATGCATCATTGTGGGATCACCGAGATTCTTCTTGGCATACTTATACCAAGAATGTGATTGTGATTCTATTCCTACAATGAGAGCTTCATTATTATAGTTGTGCCAAGAGTGCTATTACCGAGAAGGTCATATTGTAATTACACCCGAAGTTGCAGAGACTTGTGTTTACTCTCTTGCACCTCATCCGAGACCCTGTACCACTGTTCTTGACCAAGACTTCAGCTATTTATGTGAAGATAGCTCTACTCCTTATTCGAAGTTGCAAGATGTCCGAAAATCTTTCTTTCTATGGTGATGCTACATGCCTATTTATAATTGTTATGTCTCCATAAATAAGCCGACATGTCCGCTAAACCGATGTGTCACCTTTTATGAGCCGACTTGACAGTTATATACATATTGAGGCTGACATTATTGTTCTTCTTAATCGATTAGCTTGCAGACTTCTTCTTGTGCTTGTCTTGGAGGGCTACTTGGCATTTCTATAGACTCATGCTCAAGAAGAGCTTCTTAATACATGACATTGACTCTTTGACTTATCCTAAGGCTCTCAATGGGAGCCACTACTAAATAAATAAACTTCTTGCTCATGAAACCCATGCAGCAAGGTATAATAATAAATTCATTTTCCTTGTTTACAAAAATCAATGTCATGAAGACCAAACCTAGTTACACTTTCTTCAACATGAACCATGGATAAATAAGCCTTAATTGGTGTGAATGAATCACTTTCTCATGGTCGAAATGTAGGTCATAATTCACTACAAAAGATGCCCAAGAATATGCCTCAAAAGGAGGCCAAAACTCTGTTCAAGATATGAACAAAACAACTCAAACAAGAACCTCGAATTGTCTTCAAAGGGACCAAAATATGTCACAGTATAGGTCTGTAGAACCAACAAATAAGATCACAAGAAGTTGCAGAGCACTGTGCCAAAAGAGGCTGAAATTAGGCCTAAAAGATCTGCTTGAAGGTCTGAAACTTAGCCAAGAGATGATGCACAAATAAGTTATGGTATGTTCTATGCTTATAACAGTTTACTTCTTTTTTTGTTATTATATTCCACCGATTAGCAATCACATGTACATAAAGTAAAGTGCAGATAGAACATTAAACGATCGACAAAAACAAGCCAAGACAAGAGACACAAGATGTGGCGGCTAGCCAGGGACAAACCCCACAATGTGTGGGGAAACCCTTTGATCAAATCTTCTTTTATCTTCAATAATTCAGCAGAGAGAAATAGTACAATAAATCTTATTCATATCAGCAGTAGCAAACCCTAGATCAGCAGCATCAGCATTAGCGGCTTCATTATCAAACTAGGGCAGACGATATCTCACAAACCGACAGTCAGATTGACTTCATTCCACCACCAAAAGTTTCGGCTTCCAGAGGAGGTTCAATGAACCTACAGCGCAGTTCAGATGAGGAGATCTTCTAGGCCACGCAAGTCAATCTTTACTTCTGCAGTTGCAGCTTCAGTTTCAGCAGTTTCCGGCTTCAAACTAGGGCAGTCGATATCTTGCAAACCGTTGTCGGATTGACTTCATTCCACCACCAAAATTGCGGCTTTCAAGGAGGTTCAGATGAACCTACAGCGCAGTTCCAAAGAGGAGATCTTCTAGGCCATGCAAGTCAATCTTTACTTCTGCAGTTGCAGCTTCAGATTCAACAGCTTCCGCTTCACATGTGTGAGAGAGAGAAGACCCATTTCAGCGCAGTAAAGAAGAGACTCATATCTGCGCAGTAGAGAGAGAGAGATGTGATGAGATGAGTGAGTCCAAATGAGGAAAAGTCCTCTTATATTTATACACAACGTTGTGGGTGAATAGATGCGACTGTTGGGCTTCTGAGCCTACATGAGTTGTAGGTCGGCTTGAAAATAATTCCATAATCAAATAAAAATTCATATCCCCATGATACTTATCGGAATCGGATGATCTATAATCAATCCTACACCTCTCGACGAGAGGAATCTAATAAAAATATTATCAGCCATGAATAAGATGACCCACATGAAGTTTTGCCCTGGTTGCCAATTTTAACATAAGCCTGCTTAAATGACTCCACAAGCCAGCAAAAAACCATCACCAAAACATAAAGTTTAAAACCAAATAATCCCAAAACAATCGACCTAATACAGTTGAGCGTGACTACTCCAGGACATGAAATCTTTACCGAAGATGTGTGTATCCTCTTTTGCTTGAACGACAAACGAGCCCTTATATTTATACAAGCCTAAGAGACTTCTACAGAGGGCAAGTTGCCCTGTTCAAGGAAGGTAGTTGACCTCAAATTTAAATTTGGAGCCAAAAACAAATTATTCTGGAGGCTTGATCTCCAAATTTAATTAGTTTGCCATTCCTCTATTACAAGCAAATTCGACTAGGAGACCCATGCTAATTAATTTAATTTTCCTGAATTAAAATGCCACTAATAAACAAATCAATAGGGCTACTTGTGGTATCTTCTTTGGGGATTTTTTACCACAAAATGGGGCTCCAATCTTTAAAGTGGCATGTCTACACAACCGTGAGGAGTTATGAGGCGTGCCACCTATCGTTGGAATAGGCACAACAAGGAGAGCCAAATGGAGATGGTCTTGAGCCCAACATACTCATCTTGCCAATCAATTCCTCAATGAAAGCGGGGCTTCTTATGGCTACTACTTGGGCTAGCATCAATGACAACCAAATTCCAACATCCCCACCCTTTTTTTATATATATAATTTTTCAAACCATCCCCGCTTGCCACGACAACAAAAAATTCAAGCTCAATGCGAATTTATTTGGCCTTAAAAAAAAATTCTCACCTTTGCATGATTGGGACCGAACCTAGCCCAACAATCCTGTACAAACCCGACTTCCATGATTCCAAGATCAGTTTTCAACATTCTTTGTCTGATGTCATGTTAATTTCCCGAACCAACATTCGCCATTTAATTCCTAGCATAAAACATATTGAATAAACACAGCTAGGTTCCTAACAAATTCAGCGAAAGAAAATTTAAATCACCAATCTACTAAAACAATGACTCATACATATTTTTGCCCAACAAGTTTTTCATTAAAATCCAAACTTGCATCGGCCCCCGTCCTAGGACAATGACTCACCTAAGAAAATACAGATTATAACAACCTAGATTTGATCCAATCGATCTTCTTTAGATCATTGCTAAATCTTCATTACATATCTGGATCTGCAGCCTCTTTGCACTCTCCCTCAGACGCAACACACCACTCATTGAGATGTCACTCTCAATCTTGTGTTGTTGTAGTGTGTCTTTCTCCCTCTCCCTAGCCTTGCTTTTATAACTTTACATTGAGCAAAAACGCTAACCCTAATATTAAAATGATTGACAGTCGAGAATAGATCTCACCCCACTTGAGATCAAAGACTAAGATTAAAACTTACTAAAGCAAATCACTTTACTTTCCTAAGTTCACGTGAGCTCAATAAGCCAACATACTAATATGTGCTTTTTCCTAAGTTAGACTTAGGCTAAGTTACATTAGCAACTTGCTCACACTTTAGCAAGTGTTCTAAGGAGAATGTGGGCGACTTCTGTTGAAGAATGTAAACAGTGTCAGTCTTCATAATTATATTTGAGTCATAATGTAATGTATTCGTCAAAAGAAAGAGAAAGAAATTTTATTGTAAAAGAAATAGACTTATTAAAGCATGGTTTCTATGCTTGGGTCTATGATTAATAGGTCATAGCCACCAATGTAGGCTTCTAGGGTTTGTATCAAGAGTCTTTGTCCATGTAATTATGTAATAGAGCCTTCTTGGGTTTTGTTTATCAAAAAAGAAACAAATTTTTGTGTAAAATAAGTCATTTAGACCTCCTCCACCAAGTCGCCCTCAACCTAGACAAGTCGGCCTCATTGGAAGGCAAAATCCAATATATAAAGGAAGCTACTCAACCTCATTTGAACACTCACTCACTCAAGTTCAATCTGAAATTCGAAGAAGAGAAAAAGATGTGAAAAAGGCAAGAAGAGAAGGAGAAAAAACTGAAGCGAAGAAGTAGAAAATCCAACGAAGGAAGTAGAACATTTTATCTCGTTTCTATCTCACAAGTGTG